>OV884004.1:92766922-94016922 GCA_930367185.1 Myathropa florea | reverse complement strand
CGACTGTCAAAATTAAAAGCTTACCTTCAAATTTGCTATTCCCTCTACGTTGGGAATGGAAAATGTGAGATTTGCCCAAAAACTTCCGCGAAGGGGTAAACGCTCCAACAAGGTTTTAATAACGTCGCTGATTCAAGTACCTCTAGCACCTGAATGGATTGTCGATTTGATGTGACATGTCAGGTGGTTTCAAAAACAGGCCTCATTACGTGTCCATTCCTGCGTACGATTCATAAACTCACTCCGACAGCCATCGCACTACATGTGTGGCGGTCCTTATGACAGGAACATTGATGCGTATCTGTGGCATGCAATCTCTCAGGGTCAGTGGTGCGCACACTATGCCAGTCAGTGTGTTTGGCTGTCATTTCGGATATCCCGTGCCTAAAACTCATTTGCATGAGGACGACATTTACGCTCCAACTTCCTGCGTGTACATTGAAATTTACATCACACGACTTCCTGGTCCACAACAGGATAAACATCACCACACCCTCGTGCGGCCCGCACCCACATCCAACCGGAACAATCCAATTTGCCCCAAATCAAAATTTTCCATTGAACGGAACTTATTTATTATAATAACTGCAGATCGGACCGACGTGCCCCCACCCCTGCGAGTGTGGATGCTAGTCAGGTCACCTGTCAAGTGCTATTATCGCACAACCGATAGATGCTCGGTTTCTTGTCAATTCACCGTGACAGTGGTGCACTTAAGAAGATTGAATGTCAACCGCATTCACGGGCCAACCAATTCCCCCCGGAGTACGCCCGTTTTCCAATAACTTAATAAATCCAGATTTTCGGATTGAGTGCGTCTCGGACACCCCCGCCCATGCCTCCGAGGGCGATCAATGTCAGTCGGTTTTATTGAATTCGAACGTCTGGAAGTGTCCGGAAATTGAGTTTTTTAAGTTCGACCCCTCCCCTCCTCGGGGGGTGGCTGAGGAATACCTGAAATTGATTTATGAACAAAGACCGAGACCCAAAAGGCATTCCAGCGAGAGAGAGAGAACGAAGGGATTCCTCAAACCGTCGCTGGTGCGGCTGTCAGAGATGTTTCGCACTGAATAGGGCTCAAGTTATGGAGGATTTTTGGGCGGGAGCCAAAGGAACCGTGCACGCACACATTAGTTTCCGTGGCAACGACAACATTCACTCAACCACTCAGCCATTTCTATGTGCACACGTCACTTTGTCCCGCTCGCAAGTGGTAATTGTGGCATCAGAGAAAATTGGTGCCCGGGCGAGAGGAGCACATGTGGGCTGGGGGTGCTTGGCGTGGCATTCAGGAAGGAACGGAGCTGTGGAATGGTCTTGCGATATGCAAGTGCAACGTCGAATGAAACCATTGTGAGTGCGAGTCGTGGGCGCGGCTGACAAAGAGCAAAGTGGGGACATTTGTCAGGGAAAAAAGGAGCACGGGCTTTGCCTACACGGAAATAGTCGACTTGGAGTGGTGCTTCTGTGTGCAACATGGTCGCGCTCATGTTTTGATGGTGTAATAATGTGCCAGCAGCAGCTGCTACCCACCATCGTTTTCGGTGGAAACACCGGTGGGGTTGGCGCGGTGAATGAAATCATTTTTCGACTGTAGCAAGTGGTTTTTTGGTCTGATAGTTACATGCGACTCGGACGGGAGTGCCTGCTTTCAGACATTCGGGTGACCAACGTCGGGCTGCTGGAAACAAGCTGGTCGCGTACATAGGTGACGGGAATCTTTTCCTCGTAGTCAGGATGATGGAGGAAGTGATTTCATTTCTCCTTTTTTTTGTGGACATTTTGCAGTGAAAGGAATGTGCTGGAGTTGGAATGCTGTGGTCTGGGAGTGGCTAGCAATTTTGCTGTGACTGACGTACGCAGCGGTTGACTTTCAGAACAAATGTGGCTTTATCTTTGTAATTGCTGGCGGAGATGTCTTCATGTTGATGTCGGAATGAAGGGTGACCAGATAGGAGTGATAGTTTTTCGAATTGTTATGTTTCAGCAGCAGTCAAAGTTACTAGAGGCAACCAGCTATAGAAATATTCTGTAAGGTTTGCCATTTCATCATGCGTCGTTTCAAGCTAGCCAAGCTTGCAGAAATAATTGAAAAATATGTACTTATCCGGCTCAGTTGTAAATAAGCGACGTGATTTTCGGCATGAAAGGTCTCACCTTCGGAGGCGTTCAGAGAGGTAAAAGGATCTCAATCAGCTGAACGTGCGTCTGGAAGCAGTTAGCACAATATCGTGCTGGATAGAGAGCCATGTTTGACTGAGGTCCAGGCCAACCCCGGACTGTAGCGTCAGCTGAAGAAGAAAAAGAATTTCGTCATGAGTTCGGTCATCATCATTGCTTCAGCGTGCAGGCAAATCGTCGCGCCGTGGAAAAGTTTGAGCGTGAGTACACTGTTTTGGACCTTACCAACCAGACAGAGATTGGTACGAAATGAAAAAGACTGTCGCCGTAGAGGCCAGTATTAAAAAAACAGAAATTTCGGCGCCGATGAATTGGGCATCGCCAGAGTCAACTCAGCTTATTTTGCGGCTGGATTTGGGCCTACATCAGCTGACGCTAGAATTGAAGCCGGAGGACCATGCGCATCGCCGTGAGTTCGCCAACTGGGCACAGAAAATGATGGTCGTATATTCGGATCCGGATTTTGGCCAAAAAATCATCTCGGGCGAGGACAAGGGCCAATTTTGGCTCAGCGGCTATGTCAACAAGCAAAATTGGCGTTATTGGAGCGAACATAATTCACAAGTGTTCGACCAAGCATCAATGGATCCACAAAAATTGACTGTTTGGCGAGATTTACGGCATGGCGGCATCTTCGGACCGTATTTCGTTCGAAATGAGGAAGGGCACACCGTTTCTGTCAATGGTCTCAGGTATAGGGTGATGTTAACCGACTTTCTGTGGGCAGAACTCGACAACATCAATATATCCAATCTGAGGTTCCAACAAGACGGCGCTACAAGCCATACATGCGACGCAAATCAGCGCTCGAAGTTGTGAAGTGGAAATTTGGCGACTGTGTCATTTCACGACGATCGTTCATCAATTGGCCGCCGCGATCATGCGACTTGACACCACTGGATTATTTTTTCTGGGGCTACGTCAAGTCCTTAGTCTCCGTTTACAAGCCAACCACTTTGGACGAGCTGGTGGACAACATTCGAGACCCTATTGCTGGAATAATGCCGGACATATGTACTGAGTCATCAAAAATTTAACAGTGGACCGACTGCTTGAAGCACTGCAAGCGAAGCCGAGGCGGCCATTTGAATGATGTGCAATTCCATACTTAATGGCATGAATGTAGCTTCAAAATAAAGCCAGATTTTCATATCTCACACCGTTGGTCCTTTATTTCAATTTCTTTTCCTGTCGTTCCTATCTGGTCACTCAGTAACAAAGTCTTTTTCGTATCCAAAGGTTTGGCGTTGTCGCGTGTGGAGGCTTAATAGAGCTCATCCCTCAAAACTAAGCTCATAAGACATCAAAAACATTAGCTACACAGTTAAGATGCTTTAAGGACATCCTTTTTTCAAGGATAACTCTTCCCTCAAGTTCAAGAGATAGACGTCTTGAATATTCACAGACTCCGAAATTGGACTCCGAAAAAAAAACCTGCAGACGGCAACTAAATACTCGTACCAGGATTTGGTTAGTTTCCAAGAAAATAAACACGTTAAAAGAACACCAACTCGCTGTGGATAGTTCCCAGCCACTCCACAAACAACCCCGTCTTATCTGATTACACAGAAGCCGCCTCCAACACCACCACCGACGATGTCCAGCATACGTCTCCCTCTTCTATTCCCATTCAGCATGCTGCTTCCCAGGGCTGCATACGAATCGCTATCTTCGAGAAAAGAAAAGTAGTTTAACCACCACAGGATCATGAAAAAGATACATTACCCCACTCGAGAAGAATTAGTATCGCATTCTGTTGCATGTTCGCCAGCCAAGGATGCATGAGTTGTGGCCCCAGTTCATCCGAACAGCTACAAGATGGATTTATTGGAATTTTCCCAAAGTTCCACGCACCCCCCTGACCCATAGCCGCTGGAGAATAAACCCAGCGACTGCAGGTAAATACAAACATCTTCACTTGCACGCCCCCCAACCACCCCCTCACGAAGAAGAAGAGGGAAAAAAAATCAGAAAAACCGCACAAATCTTGGAATAAAGTGTAGCATCGCAGAGGCGGAGTATGTGCGCTATGCACGTGGTTTTTTTGTGGAATCCAGTCGTCGTCGTCGTCGTCGTTTGTATTTTTGCCCCTTTTTCCAGATTTTCCGTCGCCCTGACGAACCCTCTTCCGCATCAGCTGAAACGGAAGTACCACTTCGATGGTAATGCCTCGTCGTTCTGTCGGGGTGCCCCCGCTCTCAAAGCGTTCCTTGTTCACGTACGAATCACAACGTCCCCCGCCCGCTGCAGGCGCATCGTCAGGACTACACACGAGTACAGAGACACATGATGAACCAAACGGAAATAAATTTTTCACTTCAGCTGTGGGTGGAGGGGGTGGTTTCGCCACAAAGCAAGGATATTCCTCCCCATGCGCTGTGTGATGCTGGTGGTCTGTGCTCCTTGCCAAACCATTAGATCAGCGGGTGGCAGCGAGTGTGGTGAGTGTTTAGTTTAGTTTGTGGTGGTGCCTGGCCCTGTGCCTTTTTATCTTAAATAATGACTCTTAGTTCGCAGTGAGCCCTTGCTCCGTGGCCTGCGCCATTGCTGGAGTGGCGTGGATGAGTGCAAATGTCGGAGGGGAGCGTGGGGGATGAGCAAATTCTGCGGTGTGGCATTGTGGTGTGTGTATCGGTGGGTGGGGGCAAGCAAAACGCTTGCCCTGAGGTGAGATGCTTTCAGTTAGCGAATGTAAACTTTAACTTGAGGAGTTTTTCTCCAGCACGGGCCCTATCTGCTGCTGCAAATCAGCAGGTATTCTCTGACAAAAGGGCAAAGTGCAAGGACCTTAATCGCTTCTCGCCCCCCGCCCCCCGCCCCGGCTGACCACACAGCCTTTGTCTCACGTATGACAATTGATTTCAAAGCAGTGCAGGGGCGTGAAGCCTTGAGGAGAAGCAACAGTGGGTAGACTTGTCCTGCCCGCAGTGGGGGGAGGATCGCAAGCAAGAAGGTCCTTCCCTCTTGGGGTGTGATTTATGACGAATGCAGACGGAAAAGTGATTTTATTTTATTTCGTTTTTTGCTCCGGATCCCTGTCGTTACAGCACTGGACACTGTGCAGACAAGTATTTGGTTAGGGATTACGCTTTTGACGGTTGAATGCAGAAGGCAAAAGGGAAGCGGGATATTTATTATCCTCATAATGCCAGTCACCGTGAGTCTCGGAGAGTGAAGCGAGAAAAAACGAAGTTAGGCATGATATGGATTTCTGTGTTCGGTTGACTGGTCTTATGGAAAATTTACATGAAAAGGGTTTGGCCCGGGCCGGGCGGGGGATTTGTAATGCTTCCAAAGGGATGAACAGTCATCGTGCTGGGCAGCGCTGAAAGGGATGACTTGTCGCTGGATGTGGGTTAAGTTATTCGCTGGAATAAATTCAACAATCGCTTTTAATCCGATTTTTTTTTGCACTCTGACATCAATTGAAAAAGTGTTGGAATCCGTCTTAAGCAGATACCCCAATTGATTTGACTCCTTTCGCAGAATGTCAGTCACGTTGTTATTGGGTTTTAAATCAATGGTGGTAAACTGTCAGTCTTTTGATGTGAGCAAGGCGAGGAGATCCAGTGACTTTGACTCTGTAACCCGAAGTCTGTTGGATGTAATTTCAAGTTTATAGGAATTCGGAAGGTCTCCTTCGATGAGAAAGTTCCGGACGCTAAGGCATTCAGTTTTAATTTAGGAATTATCGATTCTTGACATCAGCGCGGAGTCGTCTCTGTCAACAATTACACGAGGACCAGATAAGACCGATATGAACAGAAATTGAAATAAAGCAGCAACGGTGTGAGATATGAAATTAATTCTAGATTTATTTTGAAGCTACATTCAATGGCACATCACTCATAGCTTCGCTGACAGTGCGTCAAGCAGTCGGTCAAATTTGGACTAAGGACTTGACAAAGCCTCAGAGAATGGTGTCAAGTCGCTTGATAGCGGCGGGCAATTGATGAACGCTCGCCGTGGGATGACCCAGTCGCCAAATTTCTCCTTCATATCCTCGAGCGTTGCGGCGCTTGTGTGACATGTAGTGCCGTCTTGTTGGAGCCACAGCTTGGATGAGCCGATGTTGTCGAGCTCAGGCCATAGAAAGTCAGTGAACAACGCTCTGTACCTGAGACCATTGATAGCAACGGTGTCCCCTTCCTCATTTCTAAAGAAATCAGGTCCGATGATGCCGCCGTGCCATAAACCGCACCAAAAAGTCATTCTTTGTGGACATATTTGCTTGGTTGAACACTTGTGGATTGCGTTCGCTCCAATAACGGTAATTTTGCTTATTGACATAAGCGCTGAGCTAAAAATGGCCCTTACGCTCGTCTGAGAAGATAATTTGTTGGCCAAAATCTGTATCCCTATCTCCGACCATCATTTTCAGTCCCCAGTTGTCGATCTCACGCCGTTGCCTATGGTCGTCCGGCTTCAATTCTAGCGTCAGCTGATGATGGCCAAAATCCAATTGCAAAAAAAGGCGTTTTGAGTCTCTGGCGATGCCTACGAGAGTAACAGTAACAAACGTTACTGAACATTTTGACAGCTGGATGTCTTCGGTAACTTATGACTGAAATTGGCCCTAATATTTCTCGCCGTGGCTTGATGACGTAGTTTCTATCAAAAAATGAAAAATTGGCGCCCAGCAGAGAACCATTGGTTGTTAGTCCACAAAGCCCTTTCACTACCAATTCTCTAATGAACCGTTCAACTGGCAGAAACTTGAAAAATTCATTACAATTCCCAATTGCAAACCAAACACCATCACATCGGATGTCCATCGAATGCCATTGGGTGCTGCGAGGAGCATAACAAAATTCTCCAACTCCCACAATCGTCCCCATCGAAGCTCGGTAGGCATGCACTTCCTAGGCCTCCAAAGTATGTGACCTCAATGTTTGATTTAAGCACTCGGCACAGTCCCACGTGTCATTCTGCACAACTACCCGCCCAAGGCCAGTTCCACGGGCAAAAGGATAAACATAGTAAACGCAAACAAAGCGAACACAACTGAATTGCTCTTCAGAGGGAAACTGCAGAACCAGGTTGAAGTCTTTTTTTTCCTTTTCAGCATTTTTTTGTGTTTTTCATTTGAATCGTTTCTCGCTAATGCGGTGCACTCTCGAATATGCTGGCGCGTTTTGCTGCTGCACTACTGCCGGCGTGTCCTTCAGAGATCACGGTATGCAAATTAATGCACAAGTCCAGGCTTAATCCCTGCTCTGTGAGGGCGCTTAGTATTGAGATACTATTTGCTTACATATTCAAGGATGCGCGGTGTGCTCAGGTACACACCATATCCTCGTGGTGGGGAAACAAGTTTCTCTGTAGGTTAAGTAAAAAAGAAATGGATTCTTCAGCGAAAACGAGATCGCACACCGCATTGACAGGTGAAAGGAGAAAATTACAAAAAACACACACACGAGCACTCTTTACATTCGCTGTGCGTGAGTGTCTGGGGGTTGGCATCCTTGGCGGAGCTACACCTCCTCAGGTGCTCCTCAATGCGACTGAAAGCAAAACTGCTTACTTACCAGGATATTCTGGTGCCATCAGGCGCTATGTGAGATGGAAGCGAAAAACAAAGACAAAAAGAGCCCAAAAAAGACAACAACAACACACCTATTCTTAACGTTGTCGTCATCATCCTCACCGTCGTCGTCGTTGTCGTCACACTTCACGCTGAAGCATCACAGAAACTCATCTTGAGAACGTCTCTAATTGGGTTACCATAAGGATCCCACTGAGAGATGGGCACACACACCCACACACGTGCTCACACCGCGTGTGTGAGTGTGGCAAGAACCTTATTTCCAAATGGATTGCAAGTGCTACTTTGCCATCGACAGAGCCATAGACAACAATGTCATCAGTTAGGGCGGAGGGGGGGCGTGGATATGGAAACCCTAAATCTGTTCGTTTTATGTGCACATCCTTTCGCTGAAAAGTGTAATGAAATTATTGAGGATATTGGTCGTTGGAATGACAGTCTCGATGGGAACATTTTCAATTGGATGTCTTGAGGTGGTTGAGAAGGGTGCTGTGCCTGGAGCTCTGGGCGATGAGTAATGTGTCGGACGGCAGGGAATTAAATTAAAAACTTTCATTTTCCCATTTGCGGATTTGACAGTTTTAAGGGAATTAATTTAGGAACATCGGCGGCGGGTGCACTCCGCCTTCGACAGCCGTCAATTCAGGGCGGTGGAGGTGGCTGTGAATGGGGTGGGCTGTGGGTGGCCTCCGTGGTTGTATCGACGCGATAATGAAGTAGTTGACAGGAATTAATTGCAACCAATCACGAGGGAACTTTCAATTCGCCATGGATGGAAGGAGGATGGTTGGGAGAAATTATAAACTGTCCTGAGTGCTAGATGACTCATCTGAAACATTGGACTGAGTTTTTAAAGGTCACGACGCATATTTGTATCAATTAAGGTTTTTGGTGTCACTATAAGTTCGAGCTATTCATTTTGGCGTCTCTGGTGATTAATTGTTTGCATGATTCGTACATTTATGAACATTTAATAAGTCAGCGTTGGGCGCCAGTTTCGTTTTAAAGCGTCAAAGTAAGTCACATATTCGAAGAAAGGACAAAGGCTCTAGTCTATTACTATAGACCAGCGAATTTACATATCCTCATCGAAAATAGTCCAGATGTTAGAAATAACATAATGCTGAAACTAGAGTCCGACGGAACATTCGGCTTCGGCCGAAAAACTGGCCTTCGGTCGGACTCTAGTTAAAACCGAATACTCTGGCTCAATTTGCGAGATTATGCTCCATCATAGGTCTTCTTCAATAAATTGAGGGGAGCAAAGCGATTGGCTGGAAATGGAACACATTAATGTGAACACGCGGACAAAATTTAGCAAAGTTTCGGTGCAAATTGTGTACAAATGAACCATTTATTGTGTAATGAATAATTTTAATGTTCCACTCAACACAACGGACGGTGATAGAAGAGAATACCGTACCCACGTTCTAGGATAGCGATATCGCGACTGAAGTCTAGCAAAGCTGCTGGTGCAGATAGCCTGCCTGCTGCAATGTTTAAAACAGATGCAGATGATCAGATAGGGTGCATGTGGACGGGCGTAAGCCGTGCCTCACTTAGGTCCTTGAGGACCCATTGGGCATCACCCAATTGGAGATTAATGTCCCCTTATAACCCTTGCCGCACTCATGGTCCTTCGTTGTGCCGAAGCCATCCCGATTTCCTTATGAACCTGCAAAGAGATCTTAGAGGTTTATTTTAAATTTCCTGTAAGCCTTGGAAGAAAAATTCTCCCAGTGTTCTATGACGCAACTGACAAAGATTAGGGCAGTGACAGAGGTAAGGAGGAGTGTCCTCTCGTTCCTCCTCATCTCCGCAGCCTCTACAAATGTTGTCGTTGGAGAGTCCCATTTTCATGGCGTGGTTTCTTAGATGATTATGGCAATATTATAATTATGGAGCTCTCACAGCTCCAACCACCATCGTTAGCAACTCTTTGTCGCACTGAAGGATTTTGTCGGTTTTTGCTCGATCGTATATAGGCCATAATGCTTTAGTAGTCACACATGTTGACAGACCGTGCCATCTACTGTTTGCCATTTCAACGATCTTTTTAACAAACTTTTTCCTCAGCTCTGAGAGGGACTGTTTAATATCACTTCACTGACCCTGTTCTGGCAAGTTCATCAGCTATCTCATTGCCGGCTATGTCCCTATGTCCTGGGACCCAGCACAGATTGATCGAGTGCTGTGTGCCAGGAGCATTCAGATCTTCCGGTGCATGTAAGATATGTTCGGAGGAAAGCATGACCGATCCACGAGAAAGGAGAACCCTTTGTCTGCGCGAACTATCGAGGGATAAGCCTCCTAAAAATCGCTTACAAAATCTTTTCTATGGTTCTGTGTGAACGCCTGAAACCTTTCGTGACCAATCTGATAGGTCGTATCAGTGTGGTTTCAATAGACCAGATCTTTACACTGCAGCAGATCCTCATCGTTGTTTTTAAGGGCTCATATGACAGCGTATATAGAGACGAGCTATACAGCTCCATGTCCAATTTTCACATTCCTGCCAAACTCATCAGGCAGTTTGTGTAGGTTGTCGACAGAGAATTTTTCCTACTCCTTGACGGTCAGTAACAACCCACGAACTCAGACCTTTAAGGGTTTTAGAAAAGGCGACGCGCTGGTCTGTATAGACAAAGTACTTCACTATCTCGCAGTAATGGCTGACCATTGTTCAGTTCTGGCCAAGACATCATCATCAGACAATTTGGTTTTACCACGGTTACTTCAGCGAAACTTAATGATGATCCCAAAAGAGGACAAAACGGTCAAAAGAGACAAATTTGCTGACAAACAAAAACAATTTGACGCATTTATTAAATCTAAGTCGGAATTATTATCACTTGAGACAGTCATCAAAGGGCTTCCACCCGGATTTAAAAAAAGACTAGATAACTTAAAATTACAAGCCTTACGAGATAAATCATCTTGAATATTTTTAATTTGTTTCATTGTTTAATTGTACCGAAGATTGAGTGTCTCTTGACGTCTACACTTCTTCAACGGCTCTGTCTTCTTATTCACCCAAAATTGCATCAATTGCGGCCACTTCATGATTCAGGGCAGACCATAAACAAAGCCTCGTGAGCAGCTGATGATGATAATGATGACATGACATTCCCACTTGACTGTTGAATCAGACTTTCCAACTCCCCCACTGAACAGTGTCGTCAAACTACAATTATGTTCCCGCCAACAGAAGCAATCTGCTCTGGTTTTAAAGTGGTCACTGAAATACCCACAAGAACGCCATCAACTTCTCCTGACAAAACCATTAAAATTCCAGAAAAGTTGAGGGAGTCCCGAGATAACTCCACCAACAACGGTCGATTTGAAGCGTCGTCTTCACGCATATCTACCGCTCGTTCGCATGCAGCACTTAACCACTTAAAAACCTGTCTACTAACTACCAATCCCACCCCGCCTTCCTCTCTCTCTCTCTGTACTAATTGGTCGACCAATTTAATGAATTTCCATTTCATTTCCCCCAGTTCCCCGGCAGAGTGCACGACAACATGCAACCGCAATTTCACAGTTGAAATCACTATCCGCCGGCCGGCACCATCCCGCGCGCAGCACAACTCTGACTCACTGGCCGGAGAATAGGAAAAAGAAACTACAGAAACTCCAATTTTCATCATTCTCATTTGAAAGTTTGGCTCTCCGCCCACGACCCGCCCGGCTCTCCCGCCGACACTGCACAGCAGACAATTACCAACCAATATACACAGAAATTAAGCGAAACTTTGGCAATCAACCATGACCTTCCTCCGCCTGGGGGTTGTGCCCGTCAAAGTCAAGAGGAGCACTTACTGCACGGCATGCAGTGGCAGGAAGTGTACCGCCTTGTCCGTGACTGACTGCTGGCCCATCGTCGTTATGTTCCAAAACAACCACTCGACCGTCCACAAGGCGGTCAACTACCCCACGCTGGCTGGGGGAAGCGAAAAATTCCAATTACTGCACACTAAGCCGGTCGTTCCAGTTCGCATTTGCAGCGCCACTCTCATGGCCTCATTGTCTTTGGCCGAGCTGTGGAACTGCAATCGCGGTTTGGGTGACAATTAACCTTCACTCATCCCCCCGCCCACCGAGTGCGCACACCTTCGTCGAATGGCATAATTAAATTAAAAATTTTAGCACAGAGACGAGGACGTCACAGGATGCTAACGACCGACGAACGTGGTGTCAGGGTGTACGACTTTGTCTGTGTTTTCTTAGACGTTTTCTGTTGTTTGACACCTCCAGCGCCCATCCACCATTCGAGGATCCACCTCCTTGCCTCAAAGCCTGTGGTGTGGCGCTAAAACTGCCGCCATTCACAAGCGTCAACTAGCGACTCCCAACATCCGTTTGACAGAGCAGCTCCGAGATGGCTTTGTGCGATCCACTCGCATGCAAACTTCCAACGGAATATCAAAACCCAAAGCATGTGGGTACACTATTAGGGGTTGTGGTGTGCATTATTTTAGCATTCAAACGCACCACACTCTCGTTTGCGTAGCCGGATGGAAGTGGAAACTAAAAAAGCGCTGAAAAGTTGTAAAGTTTCAAAGGCCCTGCAGTTGGGCGAAGACAAACGAAACGCTAGGCTGATTTGAAACAACAAGGAAGCCACCGTCTCTCGTCATCGCAGACGTGAGCTGTTTTGTCTGAGTGACGACGACGTCGTCATCGTCATTGAATCATGTCTGAAAAAAAAGCGGTGCGGCTGCCTCACTTGGCTACTTCTTACTGCGTCTCGTTAACGACGACAAATTGAAACCGCTGCATGTGCATGCAACAGCCGACCAATTAAGATAAATGACAAAGTATCTCACAATGGTTTGGTGTGCGGAAAATCGCTGACGATTGTTGACGAGTTTATAGCTCGTGATTGGTAGTTGTTTTGTAATGATTTGCTGTGCATTAGGGGCGGCGATGATGTGCGGCGTCCGTATCGGATTGCCATTTGTGAGTCTATGGTGAAGTCAGAGGCAATAATCGGCTGATGGGTCAGTCAATGCCAGTCACACATCCGGTAGCCGATAGCCATCTGGAGGCAGACAAATATCCGCATTTGCCTGCAAATTGCAGTGAAACCATGTGTGAAAGGAATGACTCGAATGGAGTATACCTGTAGCCAAGACATTTGGAATTGCCTGGTTATGCATAATGAATACATCGAGTAGTCAACCTTCTGTGATGTAAGCAGCAGATGCCTGAAAAATTATGTTTAATGTTCGACGGATGGAACGCATCGTCTGGAAAACTATCTTAACGCCAATCTTTGTCGACAACTGAAGAATTTTCTTGAGCTGTCAAAAACCCGAGCTCAAAAGTTACTTAGTCTAGTCTAGTCTAGTCTAGTCGATTTTTAACCTAGATGGACTATGATTTATGGCAGGAATCTGCAAGCAAGTCTTAAGTGATAATACAATTCAGCACCAGCCTTCTTTACATAATCACCCAAAGTACAGTCTCTCACTTTAATTCAAATCAACAGAGCCTTGAAAAAAAGGTGAGAAGAAAATGCAATAACATCCACTGCCCAGCAAACGAAAAAAAAGAAGGAAACTCTTTTAATCTAGCAAAAACCATCCTTGGGCTTTGAGACATTTCCCACCTCCGAGTGCGGAGAGATCTTAACACACCAAAGCACCGGAAGGCTTAGCCAAACTAGGACATAAGACACAAAGACAGAGATGAATGAACGAATAAAGAAACACAATTTACGCTCAGGCCCACGGCGAGAAATGGCACAGAGAGAAAGAGAGAGAGGGAGAGAGTGAGTCCAAAAGAAAGGGCGAACACACTGAAGGAGAGAATGAAAGAAACCTTTTTTCGTTAAGTGACTCCCACTCAGCCAAGTGAGTCCACAATTAGACGTGTAATTATTTCAGGATAATGCCATCCACGGTATTTTTCCTCGTGTAATTCTTTTTGCACAACCAAGCAGCCCTCTCCCTGCACCACCGGCGGCACCTCCTACACGTTCCACTTGCAACTAATTGCTTTACCCGTGTTCTTTCATTACTTTCTGCTTCCTCGCAAGATGCTCATCTATAGTTGGGTTATTGAACCCAACTACTGGTGCTCGGCGGTTGGCACTAACTCCACCGTCATTAACCACCTCAAGGACTCCCCTGCATTCGGCAGCCCCGCCGCGCCGTGACCTGCGAAAGGAGTCACTTTTCCGCCTCGGGATCCCATCGCGCATTCGGGCGGTGTGACCTGATTTCATTTTAAATGAAGAGTAATCGCTTCTTTACACACGGCTCCTCGGCGGGCTGATGATGGCACGGAAGGATGTTCAATTTTATGTGCAAAGGTACCTTCAGTGAAAGGCAACTTCGGCCCACGCCCCCGTCCGTCTCGGGCTGCAGCTGGGTAATTAACATTTTCTTGCTGGAAATGGGGCCAACCAACAAAAACGAGAAAGAAGAGATTGGACCAATTTGCGAATGGCAAATGTTTGGAAGAATGAAGCCCTAACGAAAAGTCAAGGTTGCGCGAGGGAATGTATCGCATCGCCAGTAACGGGGTCGCCGGGGCTGAATGTGGGACGCGGCGAAATTTATGATCCTTTTTAATATTTTTTGCGGATGTAAATCACATTTTAATGAGGCCACGGGCTGTGAGGTTAGAAGTGTTGATCCCGCACTTTCGGGAGAGTTTTATTAAATTAGGAGCACTTTGCCGAGGTGATGTAGGGCGGATAAACCCCGAATAGATGGCCATGTCGACGCGCTATCGTCGATGGCAAGGCACGCACCATCTGCGAGGAGTGACTCGTGAAATGTCCGTGGTTTAGGGTCAGTGCGGACTATCTTATGACCAGAAGCACTCAAAAGGAACGAGCCTTCTTTGTGAAAGTGAAAGGATCACATTTGTGGGGAGCAATTTATTGATGCCACAAAACGTTCACACAAAAGGAGCTCCTTGAAGTGTCTTGTACGACGAGGAAGGCAGCAGAACCGCTGGAGTGTAAAGATGCGCAGTGAAAATGTTTGAAAGTTGTAAACACCTTCGCCGGTTGGGGGGATGGTCCAGATATTGGCGAGTTTGGATTGGGGTTGAGGGTGTTTCCACGTTGAAATCGACACCAAATTAGTGAACTCAGCGTAGAATCAATTTTGAGAGCTTGGAGTGAGCAGGCTCTGGGCGAGTTTGGCAGTTTAAATTTTAATTAAATAATAAAGGTAAAATTTCATCAACGCACTCACAGTTTGATGCCAGAATTTTTCCGAACGGGTCGTAAGAAACTGGTCGTTTCTGTTTTTGTTTGCGAAGGTTCCTTCAAAAATGAATACGCGGCTGGGTTTGGCGTGATTCTTTCAATTTATTTGTTTAACACAAAAAGTGAATCTTAAAGGATTGCCTTTTGTATTATATGACGTGGACAAGAATGACAGACTTAGCTGACTTTCTTAATCTAAGCAGGCAACTTAAGAACAAGGTTAGTGATTCAATTCAATTCCCGTGAATAAACTAAGCTACTTCTATGAACTTCTGGCCCCCTCCGTTGACTCTCGCACAGTTCTTATTTCCATTTAATAATCTAATCATCCGTCTATTCAGTGGCGTCTGTACATGTATCCACATACTTCTCGCTGTCCTGCATTCCATGATATCACGGAACGTTTCACGGCAAAAAAAAAAAAGCACTTCAAAAGCAGAAAACACCCCTAAATGAGAATTTTCAACCCATCCCAAGACCGAGAGAGAAAAAAGAAGATACGAATGAATGCAAATAAATGAGGAGGACCGGTTAAGTCGATGGTGGGCGGGTGCATAAGAGACGAGTGGCCTTGGCAATCCGCTTGCATTCATCATCTTCTCTTTTTTTTTTGGAGAGTAGTTCACGTTGATTGCTTGTCTGCCTGGTTAAGGACAGATATTTTTTCTGTATCCATTCCATACACATGATCGTTATGTTGCCAACTCAAATTTTCTGTTACATGAATTCGTCGGATGGCATGAGTATTACGCGAAAGTTGAATGTCAAGAATACTTGCCTGGGATCAGCGTGAAGGATGTCCTCATCACCGTGGGCTTAAGGGAGACGAAGAGAAACAGAAAATAAATTAACAAGGATAAACTTCTTGGCAAGTGGAACTGGGTGCAGGTTTTTTCTTAAGATTCATAAAGATTTTCTTCATTTTTGTGACATCACTTTGAATGGATAAGTTTCTTTTGAAGACTGTGACGTACACAGCAGTTCTGAAGTTATTTTGACAAGGAATTTTAATCGGGTACGACCTAATTTGTCGAGAAAGAGGTGCGGATATCTTTGGGGCAAAGGTTCGTGCTACGACTAGCAGAAGCAACTGGCCGCATTTGTGTTTTTTAGACCAACTTTTCTCGGCGATAACCAGTCTTCCGCTTCATGTTCTTGGTGTAAGAATGTAAAGACGACTTAGACGAGTGAATGAAATAAGACAAAATTTTAAATCTGGACTTATTTGACCATACGGACAAATATTTGGTCACATATGTCCCAATTTCAAATTTGGTCTTATTTCTTTTGGTCTTATTTCACGTCGCTGTCAATTTAAATGTATAACAGTTGTGTTAAGGATTGCTTAAAAAGTCCTATTCAGTTGCAGAGGTGCTACATTCATCCTCAATCTGCAGAGGAGGATGCTATGCTGTTCCTTTGACCAGGTTATGTTCCAGATCAGGAACCAGTGAACATTTGAATTTTCTTCCAAGACTCCCTAAAGTAATGACTCCTTCAAGCAGATTACCGTCCTCCTTTAAATCATTTAGGCGCCCTAGCATCACGCACGTAATCATCCACATCAATAGAGCCGTTCCAGTCACGAAGTAACCTTTTTGCACTCCATTGAGCACTCAATTGCCAGCGACCACAGATCAAGTAGACCCCCCAACAGACGTCACAGGTTCGCATTACATGACATGGATTCTGAAATCCACTTCTACACCACGACGGCACGGCACGGTGGCGCCAAGGACCACCGCACTGTGTTTGCATGCAAAACAAATCCGCCAATGTGGACCAATGTGTGCTCAGACAGACGTCAGAGTATCACCACGCCAACCGATATTTATGATTCCACTTAATCAAAATGCCTCCCCAAGTCTTGGTTAATTGCCTGTCAATTCGAATCAATTGCCAAAGTCAATTGATTGCGAAATAGTGATGTGCGCCGCCAGTTGTTCACCGCCAAGAGCGTGCCTCATGTCTCATATCCAGCCAACAGCACCGGAGCGGAACCCAGAATCACAGTAAAACGAACGATTTATGGAACAGACGTTGTCGCCAACGCTGTGTGCGCTGGCCGACAAGATGTGACAATCAAAATCAGAATTTATCTGTGCAAAGCTGCACGGGAAATCTCGGATATACGAGTGCAGCATCTCCGGCGACGGCGGTGTTACTGGTGCATACCTCAAGCCATTAGCTCACTTTGGTAGTTTTCTAATTATGCTAAATTTATGTTCCCCCCCATGTCCCATGTGATGCCTCATCGCTCGGGGAAGTGTTTACTCAGAAAGTTCCACGGATGGTGTGGTGGTCACCCCATTAGTCGTCCGCCCACAACCGCAGCTAATTCCGCAGAAGAGGCACTGCACGAGTGAAGCAATGGAAGCAGTAGCAGCAGCACTCTGGATGCATCTGTTGGTTTATGATCTCGCAAATTGCAGGGAATAATTTTGCGTAGCACTCTGCTTTGGCAGCTAGAAGTTGTGCTCGCCTTGTGAGGAGGATGTGAAGTGCAGTGGCAAAGCGGTGGCGATGAGTCACGGAAGGTGCTGCTGCTGGTGCTCTTCGCCGTGGAGTGAGTAAGTTTGATACGACGTTGATGACGACACCACTGATGAATCGACTAGGAAGTGAGAGAAGAACATCGTCAGTCTTTGGCTTGGCGGGTGGATGATGTAGGAGCCTGGGGGGAAAGGCGAGAGATCTGGGCAATGGAAATATGGAGGCAATTTGTCTGTCAGCAGGACACAGTTTGCGGTTCGGTTTATTTGCTTTGGAGATGTTGGCAAATTTGCAGGAGATTTGATAACAGGAACGAAGAACCTGGCGTGTGATTGACGAGATATAAGAGGCTGATGATTTTGGCAAATGATGTCTTTCGAGCGGGAATTTAGCTTCGTTTGGATAAATATTGAACTTTGCGAGGTACATCTGGGTGCAGGGAGACCGTTTCGTATGAGTTTTGTGATGTCCAAGGCAATGGTGTGGGATGGATGGGGGAGAAGAGCATTTGTGGACTGAATTTTGCATATCGGAACTTAACAATGTGGCGGGGGACTATCCTGGGGCTGTTCTGATGTGTGTCCAGTCACTGTGAGGTAGCTGCAAGCATTACATCGGAAAATGTGCAGAAATTTGCTCGTTATGTGGATGATTTTGATACAAATCAGTTGCACAATAAAGAGCTTCTTCGGGACCGGAATGGGGACTATGGATGTACCGGGAAATTTGTTGGGGATGCAGAAGAATCAACTGCAGTTTAACACGTTGACTGCCACGAATCTAGTCTAAGGAGCCTATTTGGTTTAATCGAGTAATATTGGGACGAATTAACTTGTAGCAGGGGTCCTGGGCAAGGAATCAACTTACAAGATGTCTCGTAGTTGGCAGACATCGTGTCAATCATCAGGGAAGGTCGTCTGCTTTATACCCTCCATAAAATTCAATTGCCTGTAATTCTTGTTGGGATGCGTTCTCGCTCTAATTATCGGTACCCTAGTCTCTTCTTGTTTTCTGATGGGTCTACAGTCCGGGATGTGGCTGGGTCTCAAGCAACAAGCCTCTTCAGCTGGGACGGTCTTTAGACAGCTCTTTCCAACTAAGCACGTCAAGTTGGCTAAGGTTCCTTTCTACTTGTGTTCGCCATCGGTTTCGTGAGCGTCCTCTGTTGCTGACGTCCCACTGGCGCGGTGTCGAGGAATCTTCCGGCTGATGCAGTATAGTCCATGCGCTCCACATGGTCTAATCATTTTAGACGTTGAATCCGAAGACACCTGTCTTAGGCGTTGAATTCGGAGGTGCCTGGCTAGACTTACGTATGTCCCCATAGAGTTCGTGGTTGAATCTTCTTCTCCGCATGCAGAATTAAAGATTGAACATAGAACTTTTCTCAAAAAGACGCTTCTTCATCTGCTCTTGAGATCGTCCATGTCTCCGCACCATAGGGCAGGACAGGGATGATCGAGGTGTTGTACAAAGTCAGCTTGGTCCTTCGAGTCAGGGATCTACTACTCAATTGCCTCTTGAGCCCAAAGAAACAACGATTGGTAGGAGTTATTCTGCGTTTACTTTGGGTACTGAAATACTCGGTCCACGGTACTGGTATTCGTATAGCTTACTTGGGAGCTGAGATTGACGAAATCGTTCAGTCTACCCCGAGAATATTTATTCCAACGCATTCGTCTCATTGGATCAAATAGGTTGCTGCCTGAAATGTCATGCATTGCTCCAACGTTTTTCATTCTTCCGACGTGCCTGATATACCTTAATCTCGGCGATCTAATTGTCTCACAATCCTAGGGGGAGCTAAACCCCCTACCACCGAGACTATGCCACCGTCCCTATATTCAAATCGTCGAATTTTGTTTTTCTATTTCTTGGTTGCTTGCGTTTCGCATCCTTAACAGATTACTGTCGTGCGCATTCTTGTATAGAATACGGTGGAGTAGATTAAATTTAATCAACTTATCCGTCGTGCAGAAACAAACATTGGCTGTGTGGCGTGTCCCCCTTAATTTATTTCATTTGAATTTCTGTGGTTGTCTAACGGCATTTAATGGATGTTTTGGGTTTAAAAGCATGATTTTTTTATTCTTACGTTGATTCTTTACTAGCTCCCTTCTTCCTTCTTTCTTCTTCCTTTTTTCTTTTTCCTCCTCCCTTTTTCCTTCTTCCTTCTTCCTTTTTCCTTCTTCCTTCTTCCTTCTTTCTTCTTTCTTTTTCCTCATCCCTTCCTCTTTCTTTCTTAGATGACCAGCTCATCTGTTGTTCAATTTCCGCGATTTTGTCTACATCTTGGCACTCATCTAAAGTCAATCTTAGTTAAGAAAGTCCAAGAAATTTAATTATCTCTGAAAGATTCGACAACTTGATGATTTCCTCTCCGATTTGGTGTAAAGTCCTTAAAAAAACTGTATATTGTCTTTATGATTCTCTACAGACTTTAAGGAAGCACCAAACAGCAGCCATTAATTCGATTGACAATTTGTCAATATGTTCTGTCAAAATATGTTTTTGACCTTGTCAAACTCCGACCACTCTGCCTCGCCCCTGTTTACGAATTCATTTCTTAGAAATGTCTTCCAATTGATTACTTGATCAATGATTTTCTTACCGTGCGATTTTGCTGATGGATACGTCAAAATGCCTGCAGCACAGATGAATGATTCGATGGACACAATCATGATTTGTTTCAATGCTTCCTACGACTGATTGTTCTGGGAAATTCGTTGAGATTCGAAGACAGTCTTACGACGGCCCTTGTTTTGTGGTGTTGTCGTTGATTGCCTGGGGTGTCATTTCATTCTCTTGGTGAATTCAGTACCTCGCAAACTACCTTTGGTACAACGGAATTATAAAAAGTGTCCCTTCGTGAATTGGCTCTAAAATATTAATGTGCATTCATTGTTTGGGCCTAAGCAAACAGCTTTGGCTGGGCTGTTCTAGGAAAGATAATAATCAGACTTGAAACAGTCTTGAACAAAATTTTAAAGTGAGCCATCAACTACTTTAATAGAACACGTTCTATGGAATTTTTACGGCTGAATGTTTTTGAAGTCGCAGGAAGTAAACCACACACGATTTAAGACGCAAGGCGACGTGGGATAAAAGTATTCAGATAAATGAGGAATTGAGTCTAGAAAAGCCTCCTGGCGGGCTATAAAAGTTACTTCGGATTACTGCCGACTGAAGTGACACACACGAGTGGAGAAGAACCTCAACCAAGTTGGTGTGTGCAATTAGAGATCATGTTAGCTGGAGATGCTTGCTGGTTCAGACCCAGGTCCATCCCAAACATCCCATTTTCATCTTCCACTTTCTGAACTTACTCTGTTTTCGTCGAATGTATTCTCCCATGTTTTTACAATAATCGGTTAAAATCAACCTAATTGCGCCCCTCGAACGGCTATCATGTAGCAGTGAACTCAGTTTCAGTTAACACTTTCGTCAACTGAAACCCATTCGCTACAACTTGTACCTTTCATTGTTTATCTGACTGAACAAAACATTATCCTCATAAGTCTGAAGAAACGTTGAAATGTTTGCTTTGAACTATATTGACACCATTATCTGCATCGAATCGTTGCTCGAAAAGGTTTTTATAAGGGTTTGCTTGGTCTCCTAAAGATTATGAGCGGAATATTGTCCAGTCGTTCTATTGAGAGCATCTCCAGCTCTGCAAGATGAAGTGTCATGCTTTTACTTTCCTTGCCAAATCACTGACATCGAGAAGATTTCATCTTGGGTATTCTTATGTCATCAATTGCGACTTTATTCGACACTTGAGTCTTTAATGATTATGAACCATTAATTTTGTCCTAAATCCTCTTCTGGGGCCTACAGCCTTAGCTTTACCTACGTACCATCGAGTCCGATTCTCGGTGACTTCCCTACATCTTTTCTTCCATGATCCTGCTTCACTTTTCGCTGCTGCTTCCCATGTTCAGGTCGTCTAAAAAACTGCATTTAAGGGTTCCTTTCCATTACGTGGTTTGCTATGAAATTGACACCCTTTTGTAATTTGTGACCAGTCAACTGTCACATCCGGGGCTGATAGATGGTATCATTTGGTGCCTGATCCATTCTCTGGTAAAGATATTCGTCAGAAAATGTGCAAAATATTGCGTGGACTTTATGACTAAAACACAATAGTGCGTCGCTTCGAGTGATGTTCATCTTCCAACAAATGCAATGCAATGGCATAGCCCAAAATACTGTGCCGTGCTAGCGATCTTGCGTTTGTTTAAGAATGAGAGCAATGAGAGCGACAAGATGAACGTAAACAACGCACTCTTTCACACAGTTTCACAGGCACTTCGACATTTTCCATAAAAATTGAATGTTTGTTTGTATTCTTTACTCTTTACTCATATTTATGCCTTCGATTTGAGTTTTTTTTTTCATTCAATTTCAACTCAAACCCTCCTCACTTGGTTGAAGCTATACCGGTCTCTAAAACCCTTCAATTCACCTTAAGGACTTCAAGATTATTGTGTTCCATTGCTTCCATGCCTTATTCTTCGATTATCCACTCGATAAATTTTCATCTTTCCATCATTTTATTAAACTTATTAAAATATTTTTTTTTCTTTTTCAATTTCAGGTAAGTCAACAATTCGACAACCAGTGCGATTGTACGGGGAAAATCTGAATATATGCACGCCACGTGCCCGTTGGCTGCTATTTTAGTTATCTTTTCCGATAAGGTAACGAGTAGAGGCAAATAGAAATAGTTTGAAAGCAGTTCGCATTTAAAGTAACTCAAGGTCTAGTAGGTACGTAAGTTATTTGTTATTGTCTCAATAACTACAAACTTGGGTATTTTAATTAAAATCTCAGTGAGTTTCTTTATTTTTGTGTTTTTGTTGTTATCTGTGTGCGTTTAGTTGTTGAAGGAGGCGGTTTTTCATTGACTATCTCCCCGCTTACAATTGAGAGGTTATGACAACTTTTGTAAAAATGTAGATAAATTAATTTGAAATATATATTTTATGGGCAGCGAGTTGGGGTATTTTTCTTTTCAGTTACTTCAGAGACATTCTTCAAATACTTACATAAAAATGTACACAAGGAAGATATTTTTGAATTCCCGCAGATTTATCAAGATCTTTTTCAGTAGCTGAGATCATATATCGGCACAACCGCTGTGAATGTTGGCTCCCAACTGGTACCAAATGTTTGCGTTATAACTATAAACAAGCGACCTAGTTAAGGTTATTAAGTTAAGTTAAGTTATTCCCCACAGGAATAAAGTCTTAATAGTCTTGGAAGCCAATTCACCGGCCCCTTTCGCAAAGTAATGCGCTCATCAAAGGACTGCTTCGATCAAAGTGACATATACCATAATTGATTCATAACTCTCTACATTTACCCTAAAATTCTGTGCGGCTTTACCTTTGAATAGGTATTAGCCAGTGGTTCTAAAGCACACCACAGAGAATTGTGGATTTTCTTCAGACTCACAGTGTCATTCTTTGACGTATTTAAACAGAAGTGAACCTGCTTCCTGCATAAGTAGCGCACAATAAGTTTCGTGAATTAAAACATTATTTTCGAAGTAAGCTTCCATGCGTTCCTTCGCCGTGAGTCTATTATTGAGAATGGCTAAGAATACTCCGAACGGCTAAAGGACCGTATAGAAGCTTAAGAGAACTGAAGAAGCCGAGCGAATACCCAAAATTTATACACGATGACCATAGTAACCGCTTCGTGCAGTTTGGTTAAGTTTTTTCAGTTTCGTTAGGTTAGGTTCAGTTTCCACGCGAAGGTTCAGTTTCATTAAGTTCGTTCAGTTTTGTTAATTTCGTTCAGTTTCGTTAAGTTCGTTTAGTTTCATTAAGTTCGTTAAATTTTGCCTGTTTATGCGAGCGCCAAATGAATCACACCCTACGTATGTAAATGTTACTTGCTGCTGAATTCTCCTTCAGTTTCTTTGAGCTGTTACAGATAAACCGTGAAAATTTGAAGGATGCTCTGTAGGGAATCAAACCCAGACTTTGAGTAACTCACACCACGTCGTCCACGGAACTTAAAATTTAACAAGCATAAAAAATACAGTAGAATCCGTTAAGTACGACTTCGCTTATAACGACCAACCACATATTGCGACGTAGACACAACATGCTGGGTTTGCATACAAATTGCTATGAACGCCTTTCAGTTCGTTTTGTGCATCCACCGGTTAGTACGACCTAATGCCGCCGGTCACTTGACCGTCGCAATATCCGGACTCGACTGTACAAGCATTTCTGAGAGCATTGGCTCAGTTTTTAACCTTCACTTGACCTTCCTGGAACCTCCCTTTCGACGAACCCATCCGAACAAAACGTTCATTACAATGGATGTAAATTCCAATTAAAACTTTAATAATGATTCCGTATAACTGCCCACTCATTCCCATTTCATGAGCACTTCCATAAAGTAGTTAACCGTTCTAATGAATGAATGAGAATGAATTGCAAATCCTAATCAATTGGCAGCGAAAAATGCGCATCTGTCAGCTGTTGCCTTCCTGATGTGGGTGTCAATCCAAGGCCCTATCTCTCTCTGGATGCTGTTGAACCCGCCATGCAGGGCAGTCTGACATAATTTGGCTAAGTCCATTATTTCCCGAATCCCGCCCTCCGCCAGCTGCTAAACAAACGAAATCATCATAACCACTAAGTGGCATTGTTTCCACAATATTTGTCCAGTTCTAAATCATTCCCCCAGTCCCCTCCCCCCCCCCCGGCTGGTGTTGGCTTATCGCGAATGCAGTTTGCAACCGCAAACCTGCTCGGTTCGTCGCCCGGTCAAGAGCTAACCCAGGCCCAATCTATAAATACTTTCATAATTCATGGTAATATGGAGTCAACTTTAATAGCCGAAATCAGGTTCGCGCAACCTGCAATAAATTCGGCATCAACCTGTCGCCCCTTGAGCGTGGGCCATGGGGCAACGCCACCGTCCCGATACGCCGCGGCGCAGAGCGATGATCTCTTACCCGCGATTTGCAATCTGAACACAAATTGTGTAAAGGTAAACAATAACTCCAGTGACACCATTCGTTTCCATTTATTCCCGCCTAATCCGTGGGCCCAGCAGCTGTGCACTTCATCCGGGGCGCGGACCCTCGCTCACGCGAACAGTTCCCAGTGATTAAGCCAATTCAACATTGATTTTGTTAATAATAAGTGATATACGATGAGCTGATAGTGGGGAATACTCAGCGGCACACCGGTTCCGTCACGGGCCGCATCCTCTCTTGGCCCTGATTCGGCCGGCTGCTGATTACCTCGATTCGATTAGAACCACTGGCACGGTGTGTGTGGGTTTCTATTGAGCGGCGTGTGGTGCCGTTCATGATCGAGATAAGGTATGAAACAAACATGGAGAGATGGTTAATTGGTAGTGCGAACGGAGTGTGGATTTGGTTTGGTGCAGAATTATGGTTCTGGTATCTGTGGGTATCGGTGCCTTGGCTTTCCAATTAGTCGTTCAATTTGCATGTATAATGAGAATTATCGGGCCGCTCTGAGTGGTGGTTTTTCATATAAATTAATTTTTGGATATCTCTTGGTTGTGCTGAGGCCTTCTGATGGATTTCAGCTTCAATGGGTGGTGTTTCCGGTTGACATGATTTAGTCTATGAAACACAGGTTGTGGGATTGAATTTGAGGTGAACGAGATGCGATGGCAGTGGTCATTAGGATCTGTGTCAGGCAATCAGGGATGCTATTTACAGGCGGTTAAATTTGATGACAAAATGGTTTCACAACCAGGAGCATGAATGAACTTTGACTTTTGAGGGTCAAAATGCGATGCCTTGATCTGTGCAAGCAGCATGCTCAGTCTGACTTAAAATCAGACTGATCAAGTGTTGAAGACAATGTTTAAGAGACGCGTTGTTTCAGCGAAAACTTCACACCTTAAGATACTTACTTTTCTAATGATACCTCACACGGCTGAAGAATTAGGGAATAAGGAGCTGTCTGGCCATGAATGCTCTCACTCCTGTTTGTCTTAATCGAAATCCACTTTTCCACTTAATTACGTCAGTCATTACGCTGCCCCTCTTAAACAATCTCACGAGTACGCATCTGTGCCGCAGGAATCGTTTGTCGGCGAATTTTTCTGTTTCCCATCTTTTCCTTCCTACATTGCCTTTCAACAGACCGGCATCCATCCGACTCCACGTCTCAGCAAAATGACGGGAGATCTCATTCCCTAAAGTGAAGTTCACTTATGCGTGTGCTTCGGTTTTCGCACATCTCCTTTAATTCACTTAAGGGACGCTTTGTCCCCGCCAACCCTTCTCGCACGCATTCAATGCGGTAGGATGGCTGTCTGTACTCAACGAGGGCATCCGGTTGAGCCCAATCAGCAGTTTCATGGTGCATGTGTTAATTCGATATTTTTTGTGCCTCCCAAAGTCCAACTAGACTCAACAGAAATCAAGACAAAGTCACTTAAACCCCCTCAGCGTCGCAACACTTGATCGTCCGCAAAGCATACTTCACACTTCAGCAGCGGATGGGTGCTTTGATTATTTGCATTCGGCTCCTACTATCCCGCAGATTGGATTAAATAAAATCGAGACGAAAAAAACCACCACCCCCCGCCCTCACAAAACACACCAGCCATCACAGATCGGTCGAGAATGAGTGTGAGAGGAGAGGAGCACCAACTCTGGCTTCCGGTTTACTTTTGAAGTGGATAATCTGTTCGAATGGTGCGCTTTGGATCACGCAGCAGCGTTCAACTCCGCATGGGATACGCTCGGATGGACGTAGCTTTAGTTTTATTTATTTTGTTTTCCAAAACATTTCGTGCAGATTGCGGTGTTATCATTCTCCGCTGGCAGCGGCATCGAGGGCACACATTCGGTGGGGGGCACACAGCGCTTATCGCCACCAGCTGCCGCACACTTCTGGGAAAACTTGGGTTCGCAAACGTAAAATATTTTTTTATTATTATTCTGCGTAACCATTCGGTGAGAGAGAGAAGAACAATGAGAGCTGGAAGCGTTTCTTTAATTGAGTTTTCAAAAAGAGTTATGGTCTCAGATGGGAATTCCACGAAACGGCTTATTGTTGCGGGAGGCAGTGGACAGTGCTAGAGACACTTTTGAATGGTTTTTATGAACGTGACGCTCTACACGGGTATTCTCTCGGGTTACTGCTTGGATGATGGATTTTGTTTTGGTTCACAAGCTATGGGGGAACGAAACTCTAATAAAATTTTTTTGTCAGTTAAAAATTCTTCAGTTCACCGGGCTCAATAAGTTTTAGGAAAAAGCAAAAGGCGAATGGAAACTTTTTTAAAGGTGGAGTCTGACAAAGTTTAGTTTCAGTATGAGAAAAACAAAAAATAAATTGGTCTTAAACTAGTTAACGGTTTGAAAATCGATTGAAGTTGAAAACGCGTTTAGACTCTAACCACGAATGAAGCGACAGTTAATCCTCGCAATGACCTAAATTCAATTTTCATACCACCCTGTCTTCAGCGATTACGCTGAACTCGGTAAATAAGTTAACTAAGAGCGTCAAAAAACCGTTGCATGCTTAAACAGTTTGCTTAGTATGGTGTGCCATTTTTTTCTGGTGATGTCATTGGTCCATGCTTCTTCGAAAATAAGGAAGGTGCAATCGTCACCTTCAATTATCATTGCTGTAGCGCAATGTTAGTCGAATTGTTGTTGGCTTTAAATCGAGGATATCGTAAGACGGTGCCACATTTCACATGAGCAGTTTTGACTTTTTTCCTGAACGAGCTATTTCGTGTTTTAGTGGTTTGAACTGGTCACCAAGATGGTGTGATATGTCTGGTCGTTGTTTATGCACACAATCCGCAAACTTTTTGTTTTAAGTTATGCCCGAGGTCTTGGTCGATAATTGTCCCAGGAATTTTTCTTGTTGATAAAGCCGCTGCGCGAAAAATGGGACTTGTCCGAGAAGTTGTTTTTTTTGGTCACGATCCGGATGTCCGACCAACATTTTTAGCTCCCAATTGGCCGCTACCGCGCATATGTTTTCCTCATTTTGCACCAATCTTCGCCTCGGTGACGGTGACAACGTTAGAACCGATCTGACGACGAAGTTCGCGTTGCATATTTACAACAGAGTCGGAATTTCGATAATATTTTTTAATAATTCCCGCATATTCGGCAAGCGGCAAGCAACCCCACGAATGACACCCTAGTGGAGATTTGACGAAGACTTACCCTAGGAAACCGCTGCTACTTCGGTGTGGCGAAACAAATGGGTTAAAAACTCCTAACTCGAAAAACAAAATGCATGCTCTACAAAACACTAATCCTGGCAGTTCTACTATATGGAGCCGAGTGTTGGACGACAAGCAAGAAAGCAGAGCACATTTTGGGTAGTTTTGAGAGAAAAATTCTTCGTCGAATTTTTGGTCCCGTATGCGAGGAGGGCGAATGGAGAAGGAGATACAACCGCGAACTCTACGAGCTGTACAAAGATGTGAATGTAGTCCAAAAAGGCAAAAAACGGCGACCAGACTGGCTGGGCCACATCGAGCGAATGGACAATGACGCTCCAGCAAAGAGGATCTTCGAATCATAGCCCACAGGTTCGAGAAGAAAAGGAAGACCGAACTTCCGTTTCAAGGACCAAGTTATCGCGGATACGAGAGCGCTTGGTCTGGATAACTGGAAGCAGCGTGCCTGAGACCGCAGGGCATGGAAGGCTGCCGCGTCTCAGGCAGAGACCCTTCACGGGTCGGGAGCCCGCTAAGTAAGTAGTTTGGAACCACAAATTGGATGATGTCAGATGTCGTTCACAGTCACAATGACCAACCTTTCGAGGAAAACCTTTAAGATTTAGATCAAACAATGTCCTCATTCACGTGATTCGAATAAATGACCAACGTCCTTTAAGACTATCGCCTACGGTCTGCTTCCAACGCCCTTAACGTTTCAAACTTCAATCAGATGTCAAAGTTCATTCTTATTCACTGCCAAAGAGACTCACATTTCTTATTGGATCGCCCTCACACTCTGGAGGCTATCCAATTGCCTGTGGATACCTGCCATTTCTGTCTACGTTTAGTGGAATTCACAGAAATCCGACATCGTCCTTATCACTTCCCAACTGAAACCATGCAGCCCTGTTCTGGTATCTTTCATCTTGCGCCTGTCGCCGCCATCAGATACCTTCTCATGCCCAAGTGACCCTACTGCGTATTGAATTAAGAATTTATTTCATTCTGAAAAATGAAATAACGGAGCCCCCCCCCCATTACGATCCATTTCGAAGAAAAAGTCATTGAATAAGTCATCAATCAAGACGAAAATACCACCGCTCCTGGTCCAGGACAACAAGCCGTGTATAAATAGACGAGGAAAAGAACAAAAGCTCATTTAATTTCTAGCAACAGTTTCACGCCTCAGCTCAACGCAATTGCGCCACCCATCGGGTCTCCGCCTTACCAATAAAAACATCCATTGCTGGAGACGCGGATGGAGACGCAAACGGAGACGTTTCGGAAGCCCTACTCCTGCCGTGCTCAGTGAATCTTATCGATTGGAAATTTTCAACATAAATATTTAAGAATCCAAACCGAAAAGAATGAAAGCCCAACAGCGGATGGGGGAGCAAATGGCGCGAAGAGGAAGTTTGGAGCTCAAGCACTACAACCGCCCAGCCACCCACGAGACCCACGAGGAGCAGCCAAGTAATCTAAGAATCTCCATGGATTGTGTGTGTTTTTTTTTTTTTTTGGATTTCTTGCTGTCATGACAGCGTCTTATGTATCATCGCCATGGAGGACCCTTGCACAGTGAGGGGGGTCATGCGGAGTGTGTTGTGATGTCGGTGAAAATCTGAAAAGCGGCTCCCGGACTACGTAAAGTTATTTTTCTTCGCGGGACTCCTGCGAAGAAAGAAATTAAACAAATGAATTCATTTGAATTCCAATCACACACCTAAGCACCACCGTCAGCCACCCTCGATTCGGCTAGAACATGAACATGAACTCACCCCGTCCTCATGAAGTGAGTGAAAAGCTTCCACTTCAACTGGCCGTTATTTGAGTGGAGCCGGTTTGCGAGTCTGTGTGGGCTGTGGGCTGTGGATCGTGGAACGCAACACACTCGGGAACTCACCACGGATGAATCATCGGCGAAGCAGCATGGGGCAGCAGCAGCAGCAGCGGATGGAGGGCGAAAAGAAAACGATAAGCAAAACAAATCACTAGACGTGCCGCTATGTGTATGTGGTGAATATAAATGAAGCGAGTGACGTAAATACTCCGAACAACAGGGAATAAGGGAGGGGGAGGCTGAGAGGCGAGAGAGAGAGAGAGGAAAATGAAAGAGAGCATAAAAATGTAAACATTCTCTCTCTCTGGCGACCATCCCCCACAACCACCACCATCACCACAGCACCCCACTTGGGTAAGTCGTGAATTTGTCGCTTTTGTTTAACAACAAGATTCGACTAGGGGTGGGATACACGAAACGAATGCGATACAGTACGGAGCACAAAGATACCATCAACCGCACACCGTTTGTACGCCGGAATCCAGGGCTTTTGAGCGGCGCTTATGCGAAATGCGCTCCCAGATTTCGCCGTCAGTTAACAAACGAACTCCGTGTGTGACGCAACGTGAACGTGGCCGTACAGAGTATCACAGCATTGGACGTTTCGAATTTCGTGGTGTGTTTTCTTTGATTAATTGTGCGGTCTTGTGTTCGATACATTTCTGTGCGCATCTGTGAAGTGCATTTTGTGTGAAATTGTTATGCTCATCTCCTGGGGATGCTGCAGACCTTTTAGAGGACCGCTGTTGACCGAATTTGGCACGAAAATTCATTCAAGATCAATTTATCCATCGAATTCGATTGCATTTTGAATGAAATCGAATCGAGAATGGGCTTGGATGCGGGCCAATGTCAATTGACCGAAATCGATTGACAATCTGTGGAGGGATGTGTGGCATCTTTGTGCCAGTTTGTGCAGCCTCAGCTCATCGGCGACTGTTGATTTCATTATTCAATTGCGAATGCAAATTGAGTGATTGAGATGAGAAAAGAACGGGTTATGGGAGAGTTTATGTGCTGATTCATCTCAAATGCTGTGGCAACCGAAAGACAGCCTTGAGTGATGAATCGATTGTGGGTTTTGTTTTGTTTTGCTGATGGCTGCCTCCAAATCGAGGTGTATTTATCCAAATAGATACAAATCCAAGAGACTGTGCCATAAATCGATCACAAATGTATTCGCTTCCATCTTTGGATTCAAATCAGGAACAGTGCCAAACAGTTAACGCGGCACGTAAACCTACGACTTGTCTCGATTTTGTCTCTAATTGGGCTTCGGATACGTGGTGCTTCCTACAAATTGGACTGTTGACCGACATTGTGTGTGATGTTGCAACTTTTTTATCTCAAAATAATCCATCTGACGTGGGTGGCGAACGTTTTTAGTGGAGTCACAATAAGTGCGAAACTTTTAATGGGAAATTTTAAATCCATCGTTGGTTGGCATTTTTTTTTTTTCGCATCACACTCTGGGAATCAGTCAGCAGTTGGTTGAGACTGGGAAAGGCTAGGGGACCTACGCCCTCTGTAGAGGATGACGATCAGTGGCAGGAGGCTCCACAAATCGTGTGACTTTGCAAAAATGATGCTGCTCCCAATGAGTTTGAGAGTCCAATTTGGTTTCTCCTTGTTCCTTTCCCTATTAAAGTTTGAGCACGCACAAAGTGCGTACAATCACGTCAATCCTCCGTGCCAATGTTCCAAAAAAATGTTGTCTAAATTGCAAACGTGCCCTTAACTTTGTGAATTTTTGCCTTTAAGAAGATGACCACAGCCATATTCGAGTCACAAAAATTGAGCATCCCCCTTTGTAGGGCGACATGAAAGGTCTGAGCTCGAACTTATCGAGAAAAATGGTTTGTCCAAAAATGTTAGCCAGATGGGTGTCTAGACTACAGATGGAGTGCCTTGAGTCTAACCGCCTACCTTCCAGCCTTTACAGTCCTTGTTAGGCTGCTTTCAAAGACGTACAACTCCACGACATTAATAATAATAGCGGCGCTACAGTCCGAGGTGGATCTGGGCATAGATTCCCCGAACGGTGAGATTGAGAAGTCTTTTTTCTAGACAGTTATACTCATTGAACATTGTCAGTGACTCGAAAGAGGTGGAGCTGTGAACAATTTTTTTGAAAAATTGTTTGTCTCAACTGTGATCTGAACCTAGACTGGAAATTCTAGTGAGTAAGGGTCAACTCACAAACCCTCACGGTCACAGTGCCCATTCGACGACATTCCTGTGGCATAATTCTTCGGGGACTATCATTACTCGTGATCGTGGACCGGAATGTTCAAATCTGAAGAATTATTTGGTACAGATAATCTTTGGATTTCCTAACGACTTATTTTCGTGTGCAGACGTATGTACTTCTTGTTCATCCGAGTTCGGTGTTCGAAATAGTTCCACATGCTTCCTCTTGGTTTTTAACATGAGAAGAATCATTGACGTTTCTGTACTGTGACATTGAAATGAAATGAAGTCTACTTCAAAGTGAACAAGACTTGAAATGTAAGTGCCATTGAGAGTTTGAGAGGAAACCGATTCACGAAATAATTTACTCAACTCCATTTAGGAGTTATCAAGCCAAGGCTGTTTTTGAGTTGGCATTTCGAGTCTCTACTGTCCAAAAACGCAAAGCACTTCATCCGCCTTATTCAGAGGGTTCCTTTGATCGGTTGATAGTTGCTTGCTGCGATTAAAAGTTCCCCTTATCAACCAAATTTACTGAAGATCCTGTTTACGGCTACACTAGGCTTCCCAATTTTGACCGAAACAAAAGGAGGACACCAAGTTTTGAAAACAAAAGACCATTGAACAATTCTAGATCGTTTTGTTCTCATTTACCATCTATTTCGACTGATTTTACTTTAATTTTGGCAAGCGTCTTTTAAAGGACTTCTCTGTGACGGCGAATTCTAGTATTTTTTCTTTTCGGAGGATTTTTGAATCACCACTGGAGCTCTCAGACCCAAAACTGGTCAATTGCACTGCCAGGTAGCAACCTACTCCAGTGCCGTTAATTTGATACCAACGGCAAATGGTGACTGGACCAGATTCGATTTCACTGGGATTCGAACCTGGGACCCCTATAACTTGGGGCAGGCACTTAACCAACTGCGCCATACAAAAGATTCGCACACAAACACCAAAGATCTGAAATTCCTCCTCTCATGCAAACCGTTGCGTCGTTCCCCGAAGCCTCAGCCTTTAAGTGGACTATTAGTTACAAACTAGGTGACCACTTCTCAAAATTTCTATTCATCGCTACAAAAATAATGAATCCAACAGCAGATTGCGGCAATTTATTCCTTAACCTACCGCCATGACCTCGAAATCTCGAAAACAAACTTAAATAGAACGCTTATCGTGATACGGCACTGAAAACGGAAACAGAGGCCATTCTCTGGTGACTCCTTTCACCCCCCATCACGCAGTCAATCCTTCTTCTTCTTCGTCGTCGCATTTTCATCGCCTCCAAGGGTATTGCGTAAACCTATCATAAACTACGGCCAAGACAAATATCCCTCTCCTCAAGTCATTCGAAACGGCCAACAACAAAGAAAAGTGGGGAAAGAAAAAGTTTACAAACTCTCCCACTTCAGGTATTTTCCCGGGTTGTGGATTCCTACGCGGTATCTCCGAGTTGTCCACCCTGTCGCTCAGTCACCACCTCCCTCTCTCACTCTCTCTCTGAGAACGAGACTCATCCTTCCACGCTCTCTCTTTCTCTGAACTCAACCCCTGTGTTTTGATTCTCTTCGGATTTTCCACTCTCGAGGATAACACTCTCTTTCGTCACATAGAATCCCACCCACCCTTGGGCTTGTGTCTCTCTCAACTCGTATCCTAGTGGGTTTCGGTTATGGACATGGCTTGCAATCTCGTTGACCTCATTTCCGTCAGAATCCTTGCCGAGGAAAGTTCTCATCGTTGTCGTCTTCGCTGTGTCGTCGTCATCGCCTGTCGTTTCGAGGAGAGTCTCGATCCAACGCCGTGTCTCATCATCGCTGAGTGAGCCTAAAACCGCATAAAACCAACCCAGTAACAGATCAAGGACTTTCATTCGATTGCGCGTTCGCTTGTGTTTGTGTGTGTGTCCTATTTTTGATACAATAACTCTCGCTCTCGCGTCCGCCCAACCGCCCCGACTGTCCCGACAGCCCGACCGCCTATATTTTCACGCCTCCGCCTGTCTGCTGTCAATTCATTTTATTCTCGTCTTACGAGCGTTGTTGGATTTTATAGTTCCTCCGTCCTCTCTCCTCCCCCTCCTCCGTCACTCGGTGTCTTTTCGATTTCGATTCGATTTCCCCAGCACTGAGCTGCACGAGGTACTTCAGGGATTATCGGAATTTCGTCCCGTCTTGGGGCCAGTGTTTGTTTGTTGATTTCATTTGTTTATCCTTTTGTTCTGTTTCTTTGGTTGGCTCGGTCTGTTGGTAAACAGCTTAAGTGACTTTTTCTTTTGTCACACTCTCTCTCTTGTGCTCCCTGTGCAATGCCGTACACAAATGTATGCGCCTTCCGATGCGTACACACAGATACGTGTGCTCTGTATCTTTGATGTTATCTTCAACTGATAATGTTATGCGGAAATTGCTTTTCTGGCGCGGAGAGAGTGTGTGGTTCAATACAAGATTCATCGCGGTCGAGTGCAGTTGTGTATTCGCTTCACTTCCTGTCTCTAAGTTGCAGTATCTTTCAGGTTTCTAAGGACATTTACGTACGTGTTAAATTCCAAGTGAAATTCTACAGTTTCCCGCACGCAAAATTTCGCAAAGAAAAGTTTGCCCTTCAGTCGTAAACTATTCAATTTTGTGAACTAGATCGTGTATCTGTGCATCTGCTCGCGCTAATTGGTGTTATTCTCGATTCTGAAGGGGGGGTGAAATAGATAAACCGTGTCTCTCCCTCTCTGTGTGTGGTGAAGAAGAAGAAATTCGATACAGCGCGCATATAGTTAAGTGTATCTCGGGTGTGTTTGCGGTTTCTAATCAAAACCAGAGTGAATTAGTTGCTTGCGGCTATAAATCCAGTAGCAGCGACGCTTAAGTGCTTACAAAACTAACGCATACTCAAGAGTCGGCGAGCCCTATCCCAACGGGGGCAACAGCAGCAAAGCAGCACCGGCAGCAGGCGCATTTGTAAATCTATTCGATAAACATTGGAGCAAAACAGCAAAATTAATAACAACAACAACAACAACAATCGGTGTAGCAGAGGTCTGTACATTTTGCATTTTAATTAAGTTTATTGATTTTTCCTTAGCTCTGCTGTGTTCGGTTTCCTCGATCTCGACCCTTTGGGGGAGAGGGAGACTCGCGGCACTGTCACGGTGCGAGATTTTCAGTTTGCACGTATCTTTTTTCTGTAATTCAATAAGTCGCTGCGTGGTGGTGGGGTAGGGTGGCCGCGGTACGTGTGTACGAACAATTGAGGACAGGAACGGAAGCGTTTAAAATTAATTTGCGGATTAGCAGTTTTGATTAAGCGAAATCATTTATTTACTAATTGTTAACAAATGGAAACGGGGTGGATGGCTGTGGGGGTATGTAAGGCCTTCACTTGGCAGCTGTTTCATTGAGTAGTCATTTGAAGGTAATTCAAGGGTGGCCCTATATACAAATTGATTGGGTGCGGAAAACTATGGCTTTGGCGGGCCATTTCTTGTCGACTTCGTGATGGAGTTCACAAGCAGATTGTATGTCATCATCTGATTTTCTTCTAAACCAAAACTGGTGGAGACCAACTGTAAGTTGATAAAGATTGGTGAAGATTATGAAGAGGAGCGAATGTGGTTGTCCAATCTTCGACCACGATTTAGTGGTTAAGTTGGCTTTCATGTCTGTCGATCGTTTGTGGAATACCGTCGTGTAGTGACCTCTCTAATATATACACTTTATAACCACTAATTGCTCCACCTTCCTCTATACAAGACAAATTTAATCTAAGCTTGGTCACAATGGAGTCATAGTGGTCTAAGTGAGCCGTTGACATGTTCTTCATGTCAGCAAGGGCACCCATCTACCTAACCTAGTCCAAGCTTAATTCCGAGCGTTCATACTGTGTAATCAAATTGGACAGGTTTCCTCGAATCCATAATCGGTGTCATCACGGGACACCATACCATTTGCACACACGCTTCAAGATTGTGAATCCCTCACAACGACTTTTGTAGATGTTGCAGGAATGACAAAGAGGAGGAGACTGTAACACATCTCCTCTGCACGTGCAGCACCATCTTGAACCCGTAGCAAAACTTACCTAAGAGCATTCTTCTTTGATGACTTGATAGTGCTCAAGAACGTCGGCATCAGTCAAAAGGCCTGGTAGCAAGCAGCAAGTGATTTCTTTTTCTTCTTCTTCTTCTTAGGGCGCTACAGTCCGAGGTGGACCTGGGCCTCACTCAACATGCCTCTCCAGCCAGCCCGATCTTCCACCAACTGTCTCCAGTTTCGCACACCAAGTCGGCCGGGGTCGCCCTCGACAGACCTACGACTCATGGAGGGTCTGAGCCTGAGCTATCGCTGCCTTCCATCGTTGACCATCCTGGTCACGTCATGCTGCCAGTCATCAAGACCAAGCTGTCTTACGTCCGCGATGACTTGGTCTTTGTACTGGAGGTTTGGTCTTCCTCTGCTTCACGAACCAGGAGGCTCGGATTCGAAGACGCTCTTAGCTGGAGCGTTGTTGTCCATGCGCACGATGTGGCCGAGGCAGTGCGGTCGACGGATTTTTGCCTTCCGGACAACATCCACATCCGCGGTTGTGTCTTCTCCTCCATTCGCCTTCTTCGCAGATGGGACCATATATCCGACGTAGAATTTTTCTTTCGAAGGCACCAAGAATCACCTCTGCAGTTTTGCTTAGTGTCCAGCTTTCGTCTCCATATAGCAGGACTGGCAGAATAAGAGCACGATTTTGGTCCTTCGAGTCAGGAGTTTTGAGCCCGGTAGTTTTTACAAACCGAAGTAGCATCAGTTGCCAAGGGCGATTCTTCGTCGGATCTCCACTGTGATGTCGTTCGTGGAGTTCACGTTTGCCTCGAGATAGACAAACTCCTTCACTACCTCAAAATTATGGCTGTCGATTGTAATGTTTTGCCCTAGGTGGTGTGCAGCGGATCGTTTCTTAAATGTGAATTTAGAGCATTGCTGGGCATAATTTGTGTCATTTTGTGCCATTCTGTTGAATCCGCAGTTCTCCCACGTTAATAGAATTCCAATAGGTGCCCGAAATGTCCGTTACGTTTTCGAGCCCTTGGCAAAACAGTTTCCTTGCGCTTCTTCGTGGAATACTGACAATCTAAACTAAGAACCAATCAGCTGTTAGTATTTGTCAAAATTTAAACTGAAAAAAACGTTGACACAGAAATGAAAACTCTTGTTGTGGACAGTTCCTTTAGGCGGGCAAATCCCTTAAATAGACATGTTTTCCCTATTCACGTTTCAGATTGCATACATTTTATGATCTCCTGGACGGATATCTTCCTTACGCCGACAAACATGATACCGTCGCTGTACTTCTAAAGGCGGTTCGACTGTATTTTGTAGTAGATATACCGAAGAGATCAGACATCACGTCTGATGAGAAGATGATCTCTGAGCTATGATCCTTATGATTCTTATGGATAAGACAACTGCTTTTGAAGTGGGTAAAAGTTTCCTCTCTCATTACTTTCCATGCAGCTATGACAGAATGTGTTCTGTGGTATGATAAGCTTAGACGCGTGGTCTCTGATCGGCCAACAATTCGTGACGATAGCAAGCGGTCTTTAGATGTGTTCTCTAGGTCTGTTTAGTTGACTAATTTTTTTTTTTCGCCATGCGGGATTAGTAGAAAATGTTGGTGAATATTGCCCTTAACAGCCGCTAGCGACATTAAACTGTAGGTCCCCTCCACTCATGAGAGAACAGTAGCATGCACAACACGAATGGATGTTGAGAAACCTGGCAGTCACTGGTAGTCCATTTGACGTTGACACTTGTAGCTCTTTTGGGATGATGCCTGTACTAAAACCGCACTTCGTCTTCGTGCCATCTGTATAGACTCTCATGTCATAATGTCATATCATACTTCTGTTTCTCCTTTTCTCGAGAATTTGATCGACAAGCTGGTTCCAAAATTGAGGGTTTTTACGGTGGAATCGGTCGGAAACCCAATCAAATCTACTGATACCGATTTCATAATTCTGCCGTCGACTAACACAGCAACGGGGTCGCTGTAAAGATACGAGTAGCTGTGTCGCTGATGAAGAGATTGAGAGGGAGCAAGTGCAGGTTAACTATTAAAGCATCAGATGGGGAGTATCGAGACGGTGTGCCCGAATCAGTTTTTGGTCCAAACGCGGCACCCATCTTGCAGATAATTTTGTTCACGCCCAATTGGTCACGCAGGATTCGAATGACAGTATCATTTAAAATTGCTAAAATCTTGGCCATCTGGCGTCGGCTATGACGTCATTCATGCGGCCTGGGCGCTCTGAATTTGTTGTGCTCTTACGACAAAAACGAATATCAGTGAATCATTTGTGCACCATTCCATTCGAGAGAGCAGAGACTCGATAATATTTTGTAAGTCTGTCTTCAGTCTCCTTAATGGTTCTACTGCCCAAAAAGTAGAGCTTTGTTAAAACACGAAACTCTTTTTCCATGTTGACCAAATTCTGAGCTAAGTTGGAGAGTCTAGAGATCAATCATGACGACAGAATGGATACTCAAAACGGACAAACAGCAGATGTCATTTAATGACAGCATGAACTTGACGAAAAAAATTCTCTTATTTTAAAAAGTAAACCACTAAACACTCAGCCCTGCGGCACACGACACCACAACTTTATGTCAACAAACCCGTAAAGAATTCCATGAAAACCAAAAAAAAAAAAAACAAAGGCTTCGCCCAATCCATTGGCACCTTTTTGCTTCTGTCAACAAAGAAACTCAATGCGCATTCAATTACAGGAAATCGAAACCCTTCGTCAGTAGATGCACGTCTCGTCCAGCACATGAGTCCACGTAAAAGGCAACCCCGTGAGTAATTACCTCACAAATGATTCGTGCAATGTGTGTCATTATTCAGGCGTCAGTTTACTCAGAACCGTCTGTTGTGTCACATACCACATGAGAGCAAATAAATAAACAAACACAAATTATTCAATACCTACGGATACATTTTCCGTCAACGACCGATCGACTGACAGCACCGAATCGAATCCCGAAACGAATCATCACTTGGCATCGGTTCAGCAGCAGCGCGATGTGTCGTAATGATGATTTAAAATTCTGAACACATTTGCTTGCACTGCACCGAGCACAGCGGGCTTGAGTACTTGTTCCGTCGCCACCACCACACCACCGCATTCCGAAATTATTAACTTGAGAATTCTCGTATTTCTAAATTTAGTAACCCGTATCTGTAAGCTATTTTTGATTTTTCTCAATTTGTTCGTTTTTCCTTTTTTCAAATCGAACAATGTCGCGGAACGATAGGGAAACCGAAGAATCCCACTCGTCCGTGCACACATCCCAGCGCGAATTATTTTGCTTTAAGTGAATTTATTTGGCCACTCCGTGACGCAGAGAGTGGACGGGATTCGCTTGGCGATAGGGTGCTTGCGGATTTGTTTGTTTGGCCAACAGACAGATGGGAAGAGTCTTAACTTGAGTGAGGAATGTGACGTGAATATTTCTTTCGTTTTCATCTGACAAATGGATGGGGATTCGAGAGCGTTTATGTTTTTCGGAAATCTAAGGAATTTCGTTTGAGCTTTCGGGGTGAGAGTGGGAGAGTGTGTGGGGGGGCAAGTTCTTCTGATCATGACGCATTTTCGGATGCCAAATGAATTTCGATTTTGAGTGCGTTTGGAGGGGCTTATCGAATTCTGCTACAGGTTTGATGATTGAGGCTCATCTTTTAGGTCACTATTTTGTGAGATCAATTTGTATTTTTAGGACATGACCTCTGATGCTGCACAATTTGGGGCGTGTAGCCGGGATCTTACAATTCAAATCAAGTCATGGATAAGCAGGTAATTTTTGCTGAACTTTCTCTTTCAAACTTAATACACATTGACTCATCCAAGACTTCTTATGCTACGTAAACACGCCGCTAAGTTTTCTAGGAAAGAAGTTGGAAGATGAAACTTTGAAGAAAGGCGATGCATGTTGAGTGAATCTAGAAACTGGGCAATCGACACGAGCCCTATGGCCGGCGCCGAACAAAAAGAGACTATTGTCAATGATTAAATGTATGCATTGCGGTGGGAGTCCATTGCGGACACTGCCCAATAGACACTCAAGCTGTGCTGCAGGGACGAAGAAAAAGTAGAATCTGTTCGCCACCTGCTTTGCGATTGCTCAGCTGTAATGAGAGGCTACTGCAGCTACTGAGCAAACAAATTTCAACGGGCTGGAAGATCTGTATTCAGTCGATTCAGTCGAAACATCACCTGAGACATGTATGCTCGAATATCTTCTTCTTCTTCGAGCGCTACAGTCCGAGGCGGACCTAGCCCTCACTTAACATGCCTCTCCAGCCAGCACGATCTTCCGCCAGCTGTCTCCAGTTTCGCACACCAAGCCGGCCGAGGTCCCCCTCGACTTGTGTGCGCTACCTTGTTGGTGGACGTCCTCTGTTGCGTTGTCCACAGGCTGAGAGTCCAATATCTGGATAGTTTTAATCATCACTGGAAAGTGTAGGTCTCACGGTCGCCAGGGGACAACGAACCCTAATAGTTGGAGTACGTGGGCTGCAACTGTAAGTCGGTAGGGCACCCATTTACCTACCTACCCAAGACAACAATAGTGGAAACATAAAGGAACTGAAGCAATCAAGCGAATTCACAATGAGCCTAGTATCCGGTTCGTTAAGTTTCGTTATGTTCGTTAAGTTTCGTTAAGTTTCGTTAAGTTCGTTAGGTTTCGTTGAGTCGTACTTACTTACGCGGAAGCGAAATGAATTCATTATTCTTTATGTATGCAGATGTCAGTTCAATTCTTGTTGAGTTTCGATAAGCAATTGTGGAAACCTTAGAACTTGACGATGTTTCTGGCTGCTTCTCATTCTAGGCGACTAGGCCATGTAGAGAGTCTGAACAAATTAGCCAGATCGAAAAGTCTTCGACTCTGAGCCTGCGATGGTGCACACAAGTAGAGGTGGTGCACTACGCTTGCGGAGGTGCACACAAGTAGAGGGAACCTCGTCCAACTTGGTGTGCAAAACTGGACACAACTAGCTAAAGATCTTTTTCTTCCTTGTAACGTACGTTCAGCTGAAGAGACCTCCTCTTTCCAGCTGAGCTCGGACACAGAGGCGTGACCTTTCTTTACCGCGATGTCCTTCTGGGATGATGGATGGAGATGGAGATTATACTTTGTCTTACCCTCATTCACCGAAAGACACATTTTAGCCGCTTGACAGCCCATTGTGCTCTGTCTATGTTGTCAATGTCATCAGCAGATTCGAGCTGTTGCACAGATTTGTGGATGATCGTGCCTCTGGTGTGGACGTTTGAGTTCCGCACGATCTTCAGGAGAATGATTCATTGCGTCGTCTTGTCTAAATGAGTTTTTGACATGTTTCGGTGAGGTCTTTTCCGACCTTGCCGGAGCAACAAGTATTTTAAATCCACTGACAGTTTTGCAAGAATGTCAAAACTAGGCAATGCGCTGAAAGCTCTGTCATACGGGCCATTAAAATCGATATACAAATGGTGGGTATTGACTTGAAACTTCTAGGTCTTTTCCAAGACCCGCCGCAATGTGATCAATTGGGATGTTGATCTGTGGGAGCTTCAAAGTCGATTAGCCTAAGTCCGGTATCAGAAGTTATATCTTGATTATGCATAACGACTGTTCGCCCAAAAATGCCATCCTTGTCCAGCTTCGTCTTAAAGTTATCAAGGACAGACAGGCGTCGAAACTAGGACATCGCTCGTACGTTTTTTCGACGAACTCGTAGAAACAGTCTTTGGTTACATCATAAATCTCCTCTGTAGGTGGCTATGTCCATATGAGACTAATGCTCTGTTGGCGAATTTAGCCTTGATTTAGATTGTCATCAAGCATTTCCTTGTACCTCTAAAGCTCAAGACTTCTTGCCTAAGTCTGCTGCTGATTACAAATCCGCATCCAAATGTGTGCTGACGTCGTTCTTTGTAGAAGTCACCCTAGTAAATATCAACATTTTTCATCTTCATCTTCATCTTCATTCCCAGGGTTATAGGACCTCATGTTTCCAAGTTTCCGTTAACAGGTTTCATTTATGTTTTGACGCTCGCTGATATTTGTCGCAACTTGAACAATCCCCACACGTAAACAAAATCCACTAGCAAATTCACGAAAACAATCGAGCAGCGTGTCCCTCGCTGAATTGTTCAATTAAGCCCCCACTTGACCAGACATTTGCTTACAATCCAACACGCTCCACCACTGGCCCACCTGTTCCAATCGAAAGTATTCTCCTTCATTCAAAAACGAAGCAAAATAAATAAATATGCAGACACTAGCTAAACTTCATCGCGCCTGGGCTAGGCATTCCGCTGACCAGAGAGTCTCGAAATAATCTTTTCCCACCGAGTCTTCGGGTAAACGCTTGTCTAAAATTAAATCCAAAATTAATAGCCCTTGTTGCTTGTTGTATTGCGAGACGGTGTGTGTGTGCGTCCACCTCTTCCCCACCACTTCTTGGAACACGAGTGCGTGCGTGTGTGTTTTTTGGCAAATCTTTTGATGGTGTTGTTAGAAAGTAGACAGCACGAAAGTGGTCCTACCCCGCTCGCTCGTTCACCTTCACTTTTTGGGCGATTCCAATGAACTCAGCCAATTACTTTAATGGAATCTACATTCCTCAGTTTCTCAGCTGCGAAGTCCACAGAAGTTTTGTAGTTTTGTCTCACACATGCGCCTGTGTTGGTGGGTTTTTTTTGCAATTTAATTACACTTCTGGATGCCAGGGGACACGTCGGGATACGGACTGAGATGATGGCTAATGACCACGACTCTGGGGTGATGGGGATGGTGTAGGCACGTAGATTTCCTCGATGACGGTAATTAAGTAGCGCTAATTGATTCTGACCGAAAACACCTTAGGAATTCTTGTTGCCAAAAATAAAACCGTGACTTCAGGTTGTTCAGGCGGCTGCTGGATGAGTGAGTCAATGGAAATGTGGATTTATACAGATGAAGTGTGTCTGTGGAAAGAATGAACATCTGGCTAATGGAACACAAAGCAAATGACATCTGGTTTTGGGATAGGAACTCTTGGGCAGGTGTTAATGCTGAGCTCTTTGTCTGTTCTTTTGAATTAAGTTCCCCTTTGGTGACAACGCTGTTGAAGTTTGTTCAGTGAATATGCAAACATCTGGATGCTTGATCATAAACAAACAATGTTTGAATTAGCTCTGTTCTGTTCACTTGTTTGTTCTTTTCGAAGTTGTTGTTTTGCCTGGTTCTGTGAGACGCATTCAGCTTTGAATCTCCAGCTAATGGCGTGAAGCTTCGCAACTCTGTAGGAACTGAAGTGATGCTAACAAGCAACTTTTTGGTGACTGATCTAGGGATAGTGTGCGAAACTGGAGACAGCTGGCGAGAGATCGAGTTTGATGGGTGAACATCAAGTCTACCCTCTTAATGTAAAATTGTAAAAAAATTCCATCTGCTTGAAATAAATAAATAAATAAAAAAATAAAAATCAAGTCTACCTCGGACTGTAGCGCCCTAAGAAGAAGAAGATCTCGCGATCTCACCCTTATTCTTCTTGAGGCTCAATTCAGGATAGAAGCTGTTCACACTAGACCTCCGATCAACGAACTTTTACAATCGTATTCCTAAACTTACCGCCACTTGATCAAAGTCCAGATTAAATTTCTTAGTTCAGTTCTATTTATAAAAAAAACAGAGTGACTCAAGTGATTGATGGCTCATAAAAGAGAACATAAAATACTTAAACTTCTGAACTGGTTTCGCAGGAATTCTTTTTCTTATCGGAGCAAATCTTGCGCCAAAAAGGTCTATAAAATTCCTTGAAAGTATCAATGAATATTCTATGAGAGAGGGAATGAGTTGATCGTGTGGTTGCGAAATTGACTGGCCGTGGATAGAGTGAATGGGCCGTGAACCCGTGACTGGCGATCAGTCAATTAGACAATCTTAAGTGAGCTCAATGATATTGTATCTTCAGGGGATTTGTGTGAAAAAAGCGCTTCAGATTTTCGATTTTCGTGGAGAGTGATCTTCGCGATCAGTCATCTTCACAATCAGTGATCTTCGCGATCAGTAATTTTCCCGATCAGTAGTCGTATGTCTAGAAAAAAAGCTTCACAATCTCGCCTTTCAGAGTCGGCATTAAATTAAAAGTCCGCAGTCTCTGTGAAGAATCTTTGGCGCAGCGAAGTTAGGCGCCAATTCTGGTGAGCTGGGCAGTTTCAAAGCAGATGTTGTATCGTCTCGGTCTCTTCCTTATCTCCGCCACTCCGGCTGAGATCGCTGCATTCCGCATTCCACTTCCGGAGCATTGTTCCGATGGGGCAGTGTTCTGTGATCACTCCGACGAGCATACGGATCGAATTTCGGTCCAACGTCAGAATCTTCTTCGTTGGCCACGTTGATCTTGTCGTGTGACGATCATTTCTTGCAAGCCACGTCGAGTATTTTTTTTTTGTATTGTTTCGCTTTCTTAAGGCCTAGGTCCACCTCGGACTGTAGCGCCGTAGAAAGAAGTTTCGAGTCTAAAAACTCTACAAAGACCCCGTTTGTAGGGATCATGACACTCTTGATATTGGTGATCGCAAAACGATCGTCCAGTACGTCTTTTATTGACCTGTCTCGGAGTTTTGTTAAATTAAAGTTATATCCGGATAAACAATCACATTTGACGGGATTTTGTGTTTTCCCAAGTCACGATCTCGTCTTACACCTAAAAGCCGCAGCAAAAGGGCAATCTTCTGGGAATGTTGACTCACCTGTTTTCGATTGTGGTGACCACAAATCTGTCATTTAATCAACCGTCTCGTGGCCTAAACACGAATTTCAATTAACATATCGACTAATTTATGCGCCTTGTCGAATCGAGTGATTGGTGTATGATAATTTGCGTGCTGTACGTCTGTAGACGTTTGACTTGGATTCATGGGTTGAGAGGTTTTAAAATGTCTGTATAATCATTCTGAAACTGAAGTCAGCGTTATCTGGAGAGCCATGTTGGTCCCTTAAATACTCAATGAGTAGGTGCTTCAAAAGATTCATTAGCTTTTTCGCAGTGTTTGGCTATCCCCCTCAGTAGTGGGTCAGTTTAATGCCGACTCCGAACGGCGCCCACAACGCTCTCCACACACTTAAATCATTAACGATTCTCTGTCACTCGAACGAGCTAATTTCCATTTTGTCAACGCATCCATTGAATCCTCCATCAAATTGCCTTCGAGAATATATTAACATAACAGCCATCATCAGAATCCAAAAGTCTCCGTCTAACTCCTTGAATTAAAACCAATCCCTGCCGCAACGAAAATGGCCTTATGCAAGGGAAAAAAGGCTACAAAATTCCATCGAATTAGAGATGCCCATTCCGCATTCATTCAGTCTCTTCGTCTACAACACGCTCCACCCCCGAGGCAATCGCGCCGACACTTCAGTTCGCTTCTGCAGAATTCTTCAAATCCCCAGCGTCAGTCAATTAAAAAACTTTTTCTTCCAATTAAACCCTTCAAGTTATTGCCGACCTTCAGCGCTGGATTGCAAATTGAATTTGCCATGCCAGTTGTGATTTAAATTGCTCTGCCGCAGCACATCCCCGCGAGCTCTTGCCGGTGGATTCTGGCAAGTCATCAATTTGAGCAAATCCTCTGAATTCCTGGAGCACTTTGCATTTAATTCTTTTTTTTTTCTTTCTTTTCGTCGACTGCTATAAAATCACCAAAAAGACACTCAAAATCACTGGAAATTCTGTGGCAATGTCATTAAGCTCAAGCATCCCACCTCAACCTCCACCGCCGCCCACCCGCAGAGGAGCTCTTCCTGTTGAATATGTGTGCGGTGCGGTGCGGTGCGGGTATCTTTATCTCGAGAACAACGTCCCTGACTCTGGATTAAATGGTTACTCAGACCGAGGTACACACACCGAGGCGAGAAGTTTGTTTATTCACTTTGCAATCAGACGCGTAGCTAGGTGTGGACTCTGGAGCCATCGACACGGCCTTTAAGTGGGCAACAACTTCTTTTTTTTTTTTTTAATTATTTCGCGGAAGTAAACCGAAACTGTAACGCAGGCTAAACACATACAAAAAAAAAGAAAAAAAGCTTAACTCCGACAACAGGCCTCCGAGGCAGTTTACTGTCACATAAAAACAGTTCACATGCCCGGAGTCGGGGTGGGGGCGGCCCGCTTCCCACTCTAGCCAAGCCACCCTCGTGCGATCATCATCATCAGCGCTGTCGTCGTCACAGAAGTAGTCGCGGTGGTCGTGGTAGTCATCGTCATTGTCGTACCCGCTGTCATTGTCGGCCTAAATGGATGCTTTGCGCTGGGAACTGCGATGTAAAGCTGGAGCAGATGACTGTGGCGGGAAGCGGCGGATTTTTTCTTCTTCCCGTTGCTGTGGGAGGCTCATATAAATAAAACGACAACACACGCACTGGGGCAGATAACCAGAACAACGACAACGACAACGACGACGATGTGGATAAGGATGAGCATCAGCATGACGGGGACGAGCGAAAAAATGTGCCAACATGCAATGTTGCCTCATTACTAAAACATTAAAACCATGTTCTCTCGCTGGCGGTGCTCAGAGAGGAGAAGATGCTTCCCTTGTCATAAAAGAGGTGACTATAAACCTAAAGAGCAGGCCCACAACATGCACACAAAGCGGACGTTTAATGAAATTACCCCGTTGGGTGCGTGTAAGTGTACCGTCCCGATAAAAAAAGAAGAAGTTTAATTTCAATTTTAATTATTAAACTTTGTTTTACGACTGCGAACGCTTTTTGAGGCGCGCGGTAGTGAGAAGTATGTGTGCCCCCATTCCCAGGGAATGGGACGCGCGCTACACACCCAAACAGAAGGTAACCCGAGGGGCAAGTGCTGTAGACTGGAGTTTTTGTCCATGTCGCCGGCACAGATATGGCCCTTTGTTGAACCATAAAGTCGGACCATTATCTCGACGAGTGTTACAGTTCATTCGTCACATAAAAGTTTCGTATCACGAGTTGTTTGTCATATGTGAGCAGACGGCGAATGGGATTTTAATTCCCCAAGATGCCATTCAGCGCGGATTGGACGCCACACTGGCAAGGATTTAATTGGCCGTTAATAGAGAGGTTGCTTAACTGTGCTCGGAGATGCTCGAAACAATGCGTGTCTGCATGCTTTATCGGCTCTTATTTTTCAAATAAATTCATTGTTTTCGATGTCACCGTAAAACGAAGTCACCCTCTTTCATTGAGTCCTGGAGGGTCTTTGTCTCATTTTAGACGACTGGATGGCACAGTTGGTTAAGAGACTGCCAAAAGTTAGGAGGGGTCCCAGGTTCGAATCCCAGTGAAAGCAAATTTGATACGCTTTTATCCAGTTTGTCAAATCTCCAAATCCTAACCTAACCTATGGTGGTTTTTGATAAAGGATTTGTCCGTTGTGTATAGCATGCGATTGTGATGCAGTGTTCAGTTGGGTTTGCTGTTGGCCATATCAACTGCTTCTTGTTCTTCTTCTTCTTTTTCTTCTTCTTCTTTTTGGACCCTACAGTCCGATGTGGACCTGGGCCTCACTCAACATGCCTCTCCAGCCAGCACGATCTCTCGCCAGTTGTCTCCAGTTTCGCACACAAAGCCGGCCGAGGTCCTCCTCGACTTGTGTGCCCCACCTTGTACGTGGACGTCCCTTGTTGCGTTGTTCCACATCAGAGTCGAAGACTCTTCAGGCCGGAGCTTGTCCACACGCTCCACATGGCCTAACCATCTTAGGCGTTGTATCCGTAGACGCCTGGCTAGACTCACGTCGCTGTACAGCCCAAGACCAAGACACTGTTCATCCGCTTGTCCATGTCTCCATAAAGCAGGACTGGAATGATCAAGGTCTTGTATAGAGTCAACTTGGTCTTCCGAGAGAGAGCTCTACTACTCAATTGCCTTTTGAGCCCAAATAAACAGCGGTTGACAAGAGTTATTCTGCGCTTGATATCGGTACTGATGTTGTTTCTACTATTTACCGCGGAGCCGAGGTAGACGAAGTTCTTAACTACCTCAAAGCTGCCAAATGTGACGTTCTGGCTAAGTCGTCGATGTTGTGCGTCCTTTCTCGATGACAGCTTTTGCCTTCGTGTACTGCCAGACCCATTTAAGCCGCTTCCGATTCAATGCCAGCAAACGCATCAATGACGGCTCGCTGTGTTCACCCAATCACGTCAATGTCATCTGCGTAAGCTAGCAGTTGAACGGACTTTTGAAAGATCATGCCTCTTGTGTTGGTCAGTGAGTTTTGCACGATCTTCTCAAGAACGATGTTAAAGAAATCACATGACAGCGCGTCTTCTTCTTAGGGCGCTACAGTCTGAGGTGGACCTGGGCCTCACTCAACACGCCTCTCCAGCCAGCAGTCGACAGTTTCGCACACCAAGCCGGCCGAGGTCCCCCTTGAATTGTGTTCGGCACCTTGTCAGCGCGTCACTTTGTGTAAAACCTTTTTTGCCATTGAATGTCTCGGTGAGTTCGTTACCGACCTTGATGGAGCAGCGAGAGTTCTCCATCGTCATCCTGCTCAGTCTGACGAGTTTGGCAGGAATGTCAAAGCTAGACATAGCGCTGTATAGTTCGTTTCTATGCAGGCTGTCATATGCGGCCTTGAAATCGACGAATAAGTGATGTGTGTCAGTTTGCATTTATTGGGTCTTCTCCAGGATCAACTGCTCATTTTTTTAGACACTTCCTCATCATTCCTCGTTGAGCTTGAATATTTTGTCATAATTTCCGAATACGAACGTAGCCCTTGTGTACCAGAGCTCATTCTACAGGATTTCTTTGCAAACTCAAACGACTGCGCATACATTCTTCTCAAGGATTTCGACATTTCATTCCATTAACTTTTCCAGTTTCTTCAAATCCAAAAAAAAAGTCCTTCGTAGTCATCTGGGAAGTTTTTTAAGCCTCCCAAAGCTTATGTAATCCCCGTCTGCCTAATGGGTCTTTTTTATGCCTCACTTCTCCACTCCAGGTGTTGCTCCGTAATCCAGCCTGTCATCAGCAGGCCCAATCCGATCCCGACCCGTTACGCTTTTTCACTTTTCATTTATTTAAATGAGTTTCAGGAGTCAAAGCGACGAAAACTGAGAAAACAGAAGAAAGAGAAGAAAAAAACAGAACAAATTACCGTAGGGTGTGGTTGCTGGAAGGAGGAAACGTAGCATGACACAAAAAACACTCACACGCCTCATGCCTCTCATGGCTGGCGAGTGGTAACTGATGATGGATGCCTTATGCCTGATGTCCATGGAGGCCATTCTCAAGGTGAACGCGCTCACTTGGACGTGAGAGGAGGCGTTCATACACCACGTTTGCTCTGAGAGAGACCACCACCACGCGGGCACAACTGTCAGCGCGTTAACCTTTCTCTTTCCCGTGCTTCTGGCCTGGTTTGGTCAGGTTCCACGAAATTCCATTGTTATGTGCATTTCTTGACAGTTCTTCGTATACGGTCTTCATTTGTCACACGCAATTAATTGCGCGACATATCGAACGTCAGCCGAACACTAATGACGGCGGTACTTGCTTCAGAAGCACACTTCTTGACAGAGAAACTGTCAGCCATCAGCGTTTATGTTTGCCGAACACCTCGTCCCCCTTCACACATGCCGTGACACAGCGAAGCCGGTTCTGCGGAAGGAAGGAAGGCGCTTAGATACGCCGCAATCGCATTTATAAATAATCAACGTGAACGATTATTTTTTACTCGAACCTTGTCATTACCGATAATCATCTGAGTGAAAATCGAAGGCTTACACTTACGCGCGAAGGCCTACGTACTTAAGTAAGGTCATTGGCATCTCAGGTTGCTCGGAGACACTAAGCTGTGTGAGATGAGGAAGAGCTGAACGCGAATAAATTGTTTTGATGCGATGCACACCTCGTTCATGCGTTCGTCGCGGGTACCTATAAATTCTAGGCTCCGCCGTTGATGGGGGAATTCGTGTTGCTTTTGCATTAACATTTGCGCCCTCGACGTTCTCTGAATTTCAATGATGTGTGTGCACTGTATCTTTAGTGCAAAAAATTTTAATTACACTTGATGGCAGTGACTTCTGACCGTGGGTGTGAAAGTTTTGAAATGATGGCGAGGAGGGGGGAAAAATCGGGGTCACGAGATCCGCTGCCTGAGTAGTAAGCACTTGGAATTGGTAATCGGTTTTTTTTTTGTGAAAAGTGCACACACAGATGGATGCATTTTAATTAGACGGAGATGATGAATTGAGGTTTGCGTGTTTGGTGGCGAGTGTGTGTGTGTGTGTGTGCGCGGAGAGGGCATCTCGTGATTTGCGAGATTGACTACTAGGTTGTCGTGGGAAATCATGACGGAATTAGGAAGCTGTCAGGTGTTACTAACGCTGGGCTGGTGAACGGTGAGAGGATTAAAGCATCTGTGACGCATATCTGTTTGTCATGATGGATGCTTAGAATTACGTTTTTGCAAAAACACAAATCTATGGCTAAGGCTGCTCGTTGGGTCGTTGAATTAGATGGTAAAGCAATCCGTGGACTGCGCAAATCGTTAGCATCAACAAGATGCTGGCATCTGATAGAATCAACAAGACTCTCATTAATTATCGTGGTAGTTGTCAATATTGTCGTGACACAAGTGAGATGTGATCAGTCACGAGGTAAGGCGACATAGGCGCCTCTTTGTCAAGTGAAGTAATTAATTCGTAGGTGATAATGTACTCTAAGGCATGCTTAAGAAAAAGGCTTAGCTTCAGTGTTCTCAACGCTTAATCTGTTATTTCGCGAGTGTCAACAAAAAATTAAAATAATCTAGAAAAATGGAATTTATGCCTTGTCACGAAGTAGGGCTGGCACATATTGCCAGCGAATTTTTTGAAAGCGATTAAATGATGGGTACTAAAGTGGCATTACTTAGTAGGGGACATATTGAGGAAGTTCGGGATGCTTATCGTCTTATACATGATGGGCCATCTAGCGGTTTTTTTTGTAATCATAGGTTATTTTGACATTGACAGCTGTTTCCCGCTCGAAATCTTGACAGAAAGTCAGTTTCATACCTCCACGAAATGAGTCGCTTCACGCTTGAACAACGTTGGGAAATATTGAAAACATATTTCCAAAGTGAATGCTGTGTAGCCCAAACAGTGCGTTTTTTAAGGTTCCGTCTACAAAAACGGAACCTTTATAATTTCGGTGTGTCCGTCCGTCCGTCCGTCCGTCCGTCGTGTCTGTCACACTTTTTTATCTCCGAAGTTTATGAAGATATCGGCATGAAATTTTGGAATTAGGTACTTCAGACCTAGATGTCAATTCCTATGCAGCGATTTTAAAAAGTGGGGCCATTTGGGGGTGGCTCCAGTACAGGTGAAGTTGACACTAATTTTGAAAAATTGTCGCACCCCATCGATATATATATCAATCGACAGATCTTTCGAAATGAGGTGGAGGTTTCTTTCAAGACTTTTTTATCAAAAGTACCGTTTGGAAAATATGGAGCTCCAAAGATTTTCCCCCCCTGTCATTTCTAAACCAAAGTGTTTAAAAATCTGAAAAAATCACAAAAACTTGGCTTCATTGAGTACTTTCATTTAAAACCATTGCGAGCATTCTGGCCCTAATGGTTTTAGAGATATTGGCCAAAAACGGTCAATCATCGACATGCGAATTTTGAAGATCTGAAAACGCAGTTTTGAAGACATCAATGTAAGCATTAAGAAATGATACATTTCAAAATATCGATTTATGTTGAAATTTTGAGATATCTAAGATTTAAAATAAGAAGAAAATGTCATTTTCACACATAATTTCATGCTGTGTTCGGCTACTCTATTCGTTGATGAGCGTTATCTTTTCGATCTCACCCCTAAATGCCCAACAGAAATGCACACACACATACCGCAGGCATGAGCAGTGATTAGGTATGTGTATGATGGAAGGGATTTTCTGTGTTGGATAAACTTGGATAGAGATATAGGTATATGTAGGGATGAACATTTGTTTGTTTGGATGTAAATATGAATTTATGAATAAATGGTTGATTTGGGTTGAATTTAGAAGAAAATTCTACTCAAATAGTTTGGAAACGTCGTTTGATATTCAGAAATCATCCATCAATATTATGCGACGGAACCTTACCCGTGCGAGTACAACTCGCACTTGCCCAGTTTATTTAAAAGAAGTTTCGGCCGAAATGAAGCACCCGTCGCTGTTCTCAAGTTTGTGCAAAAAGTTCGTTTTTTCTTCGGGAGTATTTTTTGAAACATTACTGGAGCACTCAGACTCAAAACTGGTCCATTGCCCTGCCAGGCAGCATCCTACTCCAGTGCCGTTAATTTGATCCCAACGGCAAACGGTGACTGGACTAGATTCGATTTTACTGGGATTCGAACCCGGGACTCCTCTAACTTTGGGCAGGCACTTAACCAACGGCGCCATCCAGTCGTTAACCTACAGTTTAATGACGACTCCGAACGGCGGGATGGAGAAGAGACAATTCTAGACAAGCATTGTCAGTGACTCGAAAGAGGGCTCAATTTTGTTTTAAAAAATTGTTGCTTGCGCTGGGATTGGAAACTAGACTTTGAAAGTCATGTGCGTTTGGGTCGACGCACAAACCCCCAAACCCACAGAACCACAGCGCCCACGTCGTGTAGGTTAACCGCTTCTAAAAGCCTACGAATGAAAATGAGCTCAAATTGTAGATGATCTGGACTTACGAACTGCGACCGGAGATCCTATTCTAATCTCGAAAACAAAATCAAAATCATTCAAAATATCAAAAGATCCTCCCAAACAAGTTGTACGTCGCAGAGGCATGGACATTATCCAGAGCAGACGAAGAGCTTGTTGGTCACTTCGAGAGGAAGCTTCTTCAGATTACCTTCGGTCCCGTACGGACTGTTGGAGTTTGGAAAAGGAGACTGAACGACTAACTTAGATGCTTGGCTTGGTTCGTAGACGTGTTAACTAACGCGTTGTACAGCAATATCGATCTGGTCAAACGAATTCGAGTCACTCTACCAGGTTTAGGTCATGTTGAGTGAATGGACACCAATGGTCCAGCCCGGGGTCTTAGACTCCAACCGAAAGGGATAACGCGGCAAAAGAAGATCATGCCTTCGGTGACTGGGAAGGGACATTAGCCAGGTGAACGTGCGTAACTGGAATCACCTAATACAAGACGGTGCTGGATGCAGAGGCATGTTGACTGCGGCCCAGGTCCACCCTGGACTGTAGCACCAGCCGAAGATCAAAAGAATTTTAAATGTGACATTCAATAGAACAGTAAATAAGCTGTTGACGGAGGTTTCACTGCTGTGCATCAGCGTAAAACCACACCCCTGCTCTTGGCTGAATCGTAACATAATTTTCCACCTGAAACTGCTCGCATCACGCACCCAAACCAACATGAATGACGTCAAATTGCACAACCAATGGATTATGGGACACTAAGCCCCTTTGACAAATGCCTTCATAAAACCCCAACACAATTCAATTTGCGCATAAATTTTAAAGTAAGCCCTCATCATACGCGTCTGTCCACACTGCCTGCTCTCACCCACCGCCATGCGGGCATCCACACTCATTATTGAATTCCATAAAGCGATTATGACCGCTTTTCAGTAGCCCCCTGGTACGGTCGTATGTGGCACGTTCTCATAAATATGCTCCCTTTCATCGAGGTCATCAACCCGGGAGTAACACCCAGCCATCCGTAAGTAACGAAAAAGAAAATCGATACGGAGCATTAAATTTAATTAAGTCATCGAGCGCTCTCTCTCTGTCCCAACCCTTCCCAACGCAACGACACTCACAAGACTCGCAGACTAATCGATTCAAAATTTCCACTCAGCCCCAAGGAGATTGTGTATCTGGATCTAAGCAAATTGACAATTAAACCATGAGTCTTTTGTCGAAAAATATTTGCATCGTCAAAAACCCCCACACACTCGCCCACTTCTGCGGGCCGATTCATCCGATATTCCCACCACCATGTCTGCCTCTCCTCCGCCCCTAATGAGCCGTCCCACGTTTGTGTGTGCGATCCGCGAGGGGGACGCAGGCGAGAGCTATCCGCTCGTACCTCGGTTATCTCTAAATCATAGGCAAACACAAAAAGTGTTGACACTTTTTTGGCAACTTATCAATTTGTCAATATTTGGTTTTAACGTTTTTCTTTTTTCGGGTTTTTTTTTTGCCGTGCACCCGCCGCTGCTCCGCAGTGGTGGCTGACGGCGTATGTTGGTGGTGAAAATTAGCCCTCGACAATGTTGGGGAAAGTTGATGGCATTTGTTGGGGGAAACTTTGACAATTTTTTTTTCTGTTTTCCCGTGAAACTTGAGAGCTCTGGGGTGGTGGGCGGATGGAACGATGGATTTTTTTCTGCCGTTTGACACGTTATCGTTCTTTTTTGCAGATGATATGATTTCGAGTTGGAAATAACAAGAAAAGTTTCATCCTGCTTTGGGTCTCCTTTGTGTCCTCGCCCACTGTGCGCACTTGACGGTGTTCATAAACGGGCGGATGGAGCGATGCAGATACCGCGTCAGGACAAAGATCATCCTCTTAAATCAATTAGGGGCATTCGATGGAAGTTTGTTGTCGGTCCGCGGAGAGGGATGGACAGGTAAATTGGGTTTTAAGTCAATTTTGCGAAATCTCTGGCAAAGAGGGTCGCAGACTGATTTGGGTTCAGGAGTCAACCGGGAGGGTGAAGATTTGATTGATGTTTTACGCAAAGTTTGAGTGGCTCCGCGAGCGGCGGAGGGACTGAACTCGAAAGAAACTATGCTGGTCTGCTGGTATAATCGGGTTGGGAATTTGTTATTCAACCACCCCTTTCTGAACGTCTTCTAATCACTCATGAGATTTACGCCCAAGTGTCAGCTGGTGTTGGGTGAAATAAGGATTCACGCATGAAGAAACACACTCGCACGCGTCATTGGGCTGGAGACTGATGTAATGGAAAGGATATTATTGAAGGTAACATAAATAAATGACCGAGTCCAAGGGTGAGCATGAAGAATTGTGACTTTTTGGGAGATGTTTCTACAGGATTCTTTTGCAGCATTTTTCTGTGTTGATGCTTTACTCTCCAACAACATTGCCAACATCTCAGAAGTTTGGTTCCAAAATGATGGTTCTGCGCCCCAAACTTGTAGAGCACCTGCACCATATTACACCCGACATAATCCACCTTCTCAGACCGGTATTCGCCGAATTGTTGATCGTTTTCTCACGATCCCTGCAAAAAGCTGAGAGCACCGAAAATGTCATTTTTAAGTTCAGTTCGTCGTAGTCTTTTACTTGAAAGTCGCGTTCATATGAATAATCCTCTGGCTGTCGCAGATTCCCTTCAGTTGGATCTGAAACAACTGTCTGCTTTACGAAGCTCATCGTTTCAAAAAACAATTACAAATGTGTCCAACTTCATTCCCCACTGCTTTTCGGTGACATTTTTATTTTTATAATCTTTGTGGCTGTCCTTCCATAGAACTGGGCGGTTTTGAACAGCTAAGATCAAGCTTTCTACGTTTAGTGTCTCTATGTTATTTCGTCGCTCAGCGATTTGATTGCCGAGCGACGTCGCCCTGTCGCTTAGAAAAATCGCAAATCGCTCAGTGCTTACGTGGCCACCTCCATATGATTTCATGTGTTTTAATTTTTTTGCGTCGCTCTATCGCTCGTCGTTCAATCACTCGTCGCTCAATCGCTCGTCGCTCTATCACTCGTCGCTCATCGCTCTATCACTCGTCGCTCAATTGCTCGTCGCTCTATCGCACGTCGCTCTATCGCTCGTCGCTCATTGCGCGACCGCAGCCTAAGTCGACGAATCTTAGCCTCCCGGGCTATACCCGGAGCCTTGGAGTTAGGATATTTAGACAACGGGTGAGAACCAATTCGAGCTAAGCTAAGCGAGATGTGTCAAGTCGATAGTCATCGATGGAGAACTTCTTCTTCTTAGGGCGTTACAGTCCGAGGTGGACCTGGACCGCCGCTTCCGTTGCAATGCCAGCAAATGCATCATTGACGGCTTGCTGTGTTCGCCCTATCATGTCAATGTCATCCGCGAAAGCTAGAAGTTGAACAGACTTTTGGAAGATCATGCCTCTTTTGTAGGCCGGTGAGTTTTGCACGATCTTCTCAAGAACGATGTTAAAAAATCACATGACAGCGCGTCGCCTTGTCTAAAACTTTGTTTGACTTTGAAGGTCTCGGTGAGTTCGTTACCGACCTTGATGAAGCAGCGAGAGTTCGTCATCGTCATCCTGATCAGTCTGACGAGTTTGGCAGGAATGTCAAAACTGTATAGCTCGTCTCTATGCACGCTGTCATATGCGGCCTTGAAATTGACAAATTGGTGGTGTGTGTCGATCTTCATTTCTTGGGTCATCTCCAGGATCTGCCGCAGTGTGAAGATTTGATCTATGGTGGACTTTCCCGGCCTGAAACCACGCTGATAGAGACCGATCAGTTTAGACGAACTTTCAGGCTCCATTCGATGGAGAACACTGTCTGTGATATACAGTCAAAAATGCTCAAAAAGTATTCGAACAATGAGCGTCACGGTGCCCAAAACATAAAATCAGTATCTCTTACATAAGACGCCATGCGTTCCAGGGGCGAATGGATACAGTGGACTCCCCCTAAGTCGAACCCTCCCTAAGTCGAAATTCTCTCTAACTCGAATTTTTTCGCCATAATTTTTTGGCATTCCCTTCAATTTTACATACAAAACTATCCTCTAAGTCGAACTCCCTCTAACTCGAACTAATTTTTATATCCCGTGAAAATTCGACTTAGAGGGAGTCCACTGTAATTATACAACGCTGACAGGAACATCTGCAAAATTTACCGGGGTGGACTAGTCTGAGAGTGAGGATCGGTCGAGTCGCTCAAAATCGTGAGAAAACAGTCTCGCAAGATAAAGCATTAATTGTCTCTTAGGCCACTTGGGAATAATCACAAAAAAAAAATGTCAAATGACTGCCGTCATAACCACTCATTACCACGAACAAACTTTCAGTTAAACATGTCAAACCACTTCTCACGCACCTCTCGACCAATCCCCTCGCCATTTGCCGTCAGCACTGTCGGTAAACAAAACTATCTGTCATCCTCTGGAGTACCTCAAATTTTATTCAATAAGCCAACCACACGCATTTATACACTCATTTCACGAAAATAGATACACCTCACCTCGGCAATTTCGTGTGTCTTTTTCCAGTCATTTTGGTGGATTGCGTGCCGGATTGCAGTAAAAACGAAACGTTAATGGCTCACACAATTTCGCATCAAGCACACCGCACACAGCCACCCAAAGTCAACTGTCAAAGCACAGGGTGTGACGTCCTGCCACACCAGCGTAGTGCTTGCGTGCCTACACTCCGCACGCCAGTGGGTGGTGGTTAGAATGGCAGAATTAGGGTTTGCTGCGAATTCGGAGGCCCCCCTCCCGCTGGGAGGTCTTAATGAATATTACACACCTGACTGAACGTCGAATTGCCCACCAGAGACGACTCCGGCACGGAGAAAGGACTCGACGTAAATGAATAACCGGAAAGAGGACGCAAACCAGGAGACGTATTTATTGGAATTTCTCTGAGTTATTTATTTTTAATTTACTTTTACGACTCGGAGCGACTCCTTGCAATAACAATAAAAACTAATAAACGACGCACCGTGAGCAGGTGCAATAAAAATTAATGAAGATGTCAATTGGAATTTCGGGGAGAGATTCAAAAGATTCGCTTCGGTTGATTATTCTTTATGAATCTCTTCATTGGCCATGAGTGATATTCTTGAAATATTTTATCTTCGCATCTGCTCGATGGCATGCTTGTTACACACGCGAGAGAGGGGCGGCTGGTAGGCGCTGGGTGTCGTCTTTTTTCGGTTTTAGTGCCGAACGCGTGTTTATCTTTATGGAGGCACAAGTAATGTTTATAAACAAAAAGGCAACGAGGAAGGCATTTCTGTTTATGCATGAAAGATGGTTGTTGTAGGTGCTGATAGGCGGCATATCTCCAATGAGGATTGGTTGTGTTGACTTGGGGATGTTAGTTCTGTTGCCTAAGACAAATTCGAGGCAATAAAACGCTAAGAAATAGAACTGATTTGCTTAAGAGCGTCAAGAATTCTGATTGTTCTCGGTGTTGGCATGGGAAAGCAAGGACAAGGACATTTAACTAATTCAATTAATCAAGCAAACGCTGGCGAAGATTGGTACTTTGCGGTGATACTCTACAGTCAGACACGAACGTCTTTGATATTTTCAAACTTCCACACACTCTCACGAAAAGGGCATCATCACGTTCTTCTTCTGAACAAATTCAGCTCTTTCATTTTTCTTTCTGAAAAGTTTCCGATCTAAATGTAAAGATGACAACACTCGTCCTTTATATCTTATTGGTGGTGGTTGTAATTACGTTCTAGATGCACATTCCAAGTTGGTTGAGCTCCTTCTCCACTTCCATGCGCTATCTTAAACGTGGACGCCCTCCGCTGCCTCATCTCACAAGCTCGGACTTCTCACTACACAAAAACTAAAAGCAATTCCGAACCATTTTTAGCCTAATTTTTAGACAAAACAATCCTCTCCAACCATCGACTATGCCTTAAACCTTTCATCTGCGGAAACAGTCTGACGTGAAAAGCTCCCTCTGACGTAACTCGAAAATATCTGCCCAGGAATTGTTACCAAACTCCAAGTACCTACTTCCTGCACAAGTTGTCAACTCATCAAAATCGCAGAACTATCCAGCAAGGGAGCAATCAGTCTCCCCCGGATCCGATTGTGTCGCAATATTCCAGTCACAACGTATCCATGAAATAGACTTGAACACATCGAACCCGCCCCGAGCTCTCCGGTGCACAAGGTGTGTCGTTTGAATTGTCATTACCTCTGCATGCTCCAACAGAATACATCTCTTTGTGTACATGTACATACGAGTATCCATCCGTTTATGGCGTATGACTTCAAAGGCACGTTCAGTCACTGGTTGCAACAGCACCCCCTAGGGCTCTCTCTTTGTTGTTACAAAATTGGCTAACTTCTCTCGGATTACTCCATTGCTCTGCAGATCGTCGATTTCAATGGTCCACACTCATATTCCACTTGCCTCACATCACTTCACATCTGCCGCCGACATCGCCGGAGTATCTGATGGCGTTGCTCGAACAGCACCGCAGCGGCAATCCATTAACATACTTCCAGATCAGAGAATGTTTTCTTAGCAAATGGTTTGTCTTCCAATGGATGTTTCCTGTGGCACTATTAATCACACATCGCCTTCCATGGGCGTGTTTATGGGATCGGGTTTTGGCGTTGCGTTGCAGGAACGTGCTCTCCTACACATTTGGGGCTGCAAGCAGTTTGTCTTGACGACGACGACGGCGACGGGCTGTTGAGGCGTTTTTGGGTTCCTCGGCATGCAAAGGCGAACTCCGAACAGCCGGGACGCTGCAGAGTGTGTCTGGCAAGCTGCCTACACCCCGAAACGCATTGCATGTTGAAAGCCTACTAATTACCCGTGCTGCCATGCCATTCACTTTTTCGCATTGCCATATCGATTCTGCTGGATATCAAGTGAAATTCATTTGAATACATTACGCAATCTGACAGATACCGGTCTGCATGTGATTAGACGCGAGCCGTGCGCTGGCTGGTTGATTAGTTGGCCGACTGGTTGGTCTGTCGTGGCTGCTCTAGGAATTTCTCGCCTAATTAAGTGAAAAGTGTTAAGTGCGGTTCGCGATTTGTTGTGAACAATGTTGCATGTTGCTTATAATTAAATCATAGAGTCTTGTTAATTAGACGATATTTCATTTTTTGTTTGTTTGTGCTTTTGTCTTTGCAGGTGTGACGATGCGTGAGAAAAAAGGTGGCGCCCTGCAGAAGCTGAAGAAGAGGCTATCCCACAGTTTTGGAAGATTGAGTAAGTTTTTTTTTGCTTTTGTTTTTGATTATGTTTTTGAAATGATTGCTATTTTAGCCAAAGACCTAGTGGTTGCTTATTTGTGAGCCTTAAATCCAGATTTTGGATCAAAGCTCTTAAAGGGGCCTTTAAAGTGTCACGAAATCTTGGATGAATAGCAAATTAGTCGTCATTGTGTCCAACCATGCTGTGATCTTGTTTCTTTCTCTGTTATCTAGCGTTTCTTCCCAGATATCCATTGAGAGTTTTAGCGGTTGAAGATCGAAAATGTGTTCGTTTAGGAAGAAGTTCTGGTTCTACCGAAGTTTGAATTGTTTCATTTGACTTGAGAAATGTCAGATGCAACTTCCGAGAAAATCTTCTTCACACTGCGGCAGATCCTGAAGAAGACCCAAGAAATGCAGATCGACACACACCACCTACTTGTCGATCTCAAGACCGCATATGACAGCGTGTATAGAGACGAGCTATACTGCGCCATGTCTAGTTTTGACATTCCTGTCAAACTCAAAAGGCTATTGAGTAGTAGAGCCAAGCTCAAGACAAGCCAAGCCAAAGACCTAGCTGACTCTCTACAAGACCTTGATCATCCCAGTCCTGCTTTACGGCGCAGAGGCATGAACAATCTCATGCCTCAGGAATGAACAGCGTCTTAGTCTTTTCGAGAGAAAAGTTCTGCGCGCGATCTTTGGTCCTGTTTTCGTTGATACTGATTGGAGGAGAAGGTTCAATCACGAACTTATTGGCTGTACAACTAGGCCATGTAGAGCGTATAGACAACTTAGTTCCGGCCCGAAGAGCCTTCGACTCTGAGCCTGTGGGACAACGCAACAGAGGACGTCCACGTACAAGGTGGGGCACACAAGTCGAGGGGGACCTCAGCTGGCTTGGTGTGTGAAACTGGAGACAGCTGGCGAGAGACCGTGCTGGCTGGAGAGGCATGTTGGGTGAGGCCCAGGTCCACCTAGGACCGTAGCGCCTTAAGAAGAAGAAATTCAGGAGAAAATGGAATCTTAGCTATTACAGGGATATCAGCAAGAGAATCACATCGATGTGTTACAGAGAAATCCGAAATCTTCAGTCTAATTAACTAGACACTGTGAAGTTGCCTAAGACGGCTGTTCTATGAGTCAGTGACTTTGATGCAAGATGCAAGACAGCGTTTTTTTCTGACATCCTTGTTTTTTTCTGGGCTTAGACAAAAATAGCTGAAATAGTTGGTTAAATATTTACCTGCGTCCCATGGAGGGACTGGGCATGAGCTATAGCTGTCTTCCATGCTTAACGGTCCCGGGCAGGCTGCTTTCAGTTGCTGGCTTGCGTCCGCGATGACTTGGTCTTTAAGCCGAAGCTTCGGCCTCCCTTTCGTTCTCGAACCAGTTTGACTGGGATTCGAAGACCATCTTCGCTAGAGCATTGTTGTCCATTCGCTTGAAGTGGCCGAGCCAATGTAGTCGACGAATTTTTGCCTTCCGGACTACGTCCACATCTTGATACAGCCTCCTGAGTCAGACCAGGATTAAGGGGCAAACCCCTTTAAGTGAAATCAAATTCAGCAACTTCTGGACAAGGGCCTTAACCAACAAGCCTGTCCTAGCCTGTTCTAGAACGATATTTTGTTAGATGTCTCCAGTTACACAGCAACTACTCATATAAAACGACTGGATGGCGCTGTTGGTTAAGTGCCTGCCCCAAGTTCGAGGGGTCCCAGGTTCGAATCCCAGTGAAATCGTAGACCCTTCATATATGAAAAATGTTGTTCATGCGGTTGATGTGGCCGAGTCAGTTTAGGCGATGTATGTTTGCCTTCCAAACTCTCTACAAGCCTCATTGGCGCGACAATGTCATCTGCGTCAGCCAGTATCTCTAACGGCCCAATCCAGCCATCGCATCGAAATGGGGTCTTCAAAGCTGTGAAGAGGTAGTGTGTATCGTTTTTGAAAATCACTGGTTTTTTCCAGGATTTGATGAAAGTATTCAGTCGACACTCAATTCGTAGAGCCGAAAGCCGTACGGTACGTGCCGTGCAAAAAGACTTGAGACGTTCGTACAATATCATGAAGGAAGCAATAAGTGCTTTAAAAAGACCCCAAAAACTTGACAATGACTAAGCATTGCTGTCAAAATCAAATCCACTTCTTGACGTGAAATCTTGGTACAACCGTGGCACGTTTTCCCTTGACACCCTAATCGTTTCGCTAAGTTGACATATCTCGTCATATCCAGTGTAACGCTTTCGAAGCAAATTTCCTTGCGAACAATGACACCGTAACCATTTGGACGTCTTGCAATCAATACGCCCGCAAGAACCCTTGACTTCGTTCCTTTTCATCCCACCCCCACTTGTAGCCAATGAGTACTTTTGATCCAGAAAAGACGGTGAATTAATCCGAGAGCCAAATGACTCGAAACTGGCTCAATTGCATCATCCTCGAGCACAGAAGCACGCACACACAGAGCTGATGCCACTTGTAGAGCTTGCATCACAAAGAAAGTGTAAAACCCATTTGCCTTTTTCCCCGCTCACACAATGGGTAAAAAAGTTTCCTCATTTTTCATTCTGCGAGTGTGCCCGAATGTGTGTGTGTGCGAGTTTATTCAAAGGAAGTTACATAAGTTTCAGACACAATATCTGTCCCCACACCTATTGCCCACATCGGTGACACGCTCGTGCAACGAAAAACTTTATATCTCGCTCCCGGGCTTAGATGAAATTACACAGACACAGAGAGAGAGGTGGACACGTGATGGCACTAAATTCAATTCAATTTCAATGGCCTAGCCGGTATAAATGCGCCCGCAGGTATCGCCGCTGACACGACAAAAGCGGTGTGCTGTCCCACTAACGAACCGCAACTTCGAGAGTGATGCTGGGTGGTGGAGAGTAAATGATACGCCAAAAGCAACACCTACACAACCGAGTTTGACGGACTTCAAATGGAAACTTGAAATCGGTTTCGATGGGTACGTAGTCTCGGCTTTTGGTGCTGGCCACATCGATGACTCACTCACTCCGACTTCACCCCCGACCGACGGCTGGCAGAGGAATCGCCGAAAATGGAATTGATTGGTTAAGCATCGTCGGCAGAGGTGAGGGTTGGTGTGATGTGGTCAGGATCATCTGGCAGCTCTGCTTAGAATCACTTTGCTTCCGGTGTGGATGCAAGTCTGACCATTATGCTGAGTCAATTTTGTGCGGGCTGAGGGGGAGTTTCCGGGACGCTTTTAATTTTCCGGTTCTCTTTTGCGCCAGAGTCCTGCTGCTTGCCAGTCCTCGTCGTCTGGCTGAGTGGGGTCCGCTGAGGGGGGTGGGTTTGTGTTATCTCCTGGGTGGTCTGGCGAGGACTTAGAAAAATTCAATGGCAAACGATTACGACCGGGAGAAGAGAGTCGTCTTGTTATTAAATCATCTCTCAGTGACATTTTATTGCACAGTAAACTCATGAACAGCTCGAATTTTTATTGAATATCCTGCAGATGCAAGTGCAGACAGTTGGACAGAGATGCAGAGAAGCAGAGAATGCTGGCAGACAAGGAGAATTGCACATGAAACGGTTTAGTGCCGCCTTTTGAAGCAGATCTTCTGTAGTTTTTGTGAATAGACGTGGTGCTCCTCCTCTGATGAGGATGATGGTGGTGTATCGAAGTACTCATCTGGCTTCTGTTCCCATGCAAATTGCTTTGCTGAACCATCATGACTATCATCAGTAGGTTGCCAATGACAGCCATTACTCGGGAACAATCTTCGGGACGCTCTTGTTGGTTCGTTCAGAGAGATTTATTCTACATCTCGTCTATGTAATGAAATTCAATGATGCAAGGAGGTCCCAGAGAAGGCTGTCGTCACTGAGGTTTACGACCCAGCGCACAACGAATAACGAAACAAATTGAGTGCAACGTTCCTTGTGTAGGGATGCGACTTTTGCGGTGAGGAAGTGCATCCCACATCCTTTTCTTCAGGAGGGGACTCCTCTGTGTCGTATGATGATTGACAAGAGTCTTGTCATCTACGACTCGGAGATTGAATGAGCTCAGAAGTCGAATGCCACATGGGTAAGGAGATTTCGTTGATATGTAGCTTCCAGGCTTGCTTAAGGCGTCTGCAGATTACTTTGTCAGCAAAACCGCTTGTAAGACGTGTGCATTTACCTCTACTCCATCAATAATGGTGTTTCTGTGTCGTTCATCGTTCTATTTTACATCCGATATGCTTGGGTACCATTGCCGTTCATCGTCCTACTATGCGTCTGATAAGCTCTGGGGCCATTGGAACACAATTGAACGGAGCATAAGTTCATCCATGGATCTTGTGACTTCGGAAAATGCATAACTTTGAACCGAGATTTCTCAATTCACCTCATGCTTCGGCACAAATAAAGGGTCTTCCAATAGGGACTTCCGAACTTTGACAGTCGATAGCGGCCATATTGTTGAAGCTACATCTGTCAAATTGGCTGTCATTTATTCAGCCTGCTTTGCCAAATCACAATAGACGGACATAGCGTTCACGTGCAAATGATAAAGTTGTTTTTTCAAAATGTATGTTCTGTTCGGGGAATGACCCGAACATAGGAACATAGGACCTTTCGTCCTACCGAGAGGACTATTGGCAGAATGGTGGATAAATCGGGGTCCATTGGTTCAGTAAACGATAGACCAACACACGTACGTCGACGATACGCAAGATCTCCCGAAAACTTCCCCGCCATCCATGAGAGTGTGCAGGAGTATCCGAGGCAGCAGATTTCCCGTAGCTCACAAGAACTCAGCCTTTCGCAGACCACAGCTTAGCGAAATTTGCGTCGTGACTTAAGCCTGCACCCGTGCAAAATTCAACCGACCCTGGAGCTGCAGGTAAACGACCAGACTATAGACAAAAACGTGTGTTCCCTGAATGGGCTCTGGAGCAGTTTGAAACGGAGCCTAATTTTCATCGAAATCGAAAAATCATCTTCAGCGATGAAGCCCATTCCTGGATGAATGGGTACGTCGAATTTGGGACGACACCAATACCGATACCGTCCCTTGTAGAAATTCATTTGAATAAGCGTGTGCACTCAGATCCCTCAACAAATTTAGTCTAGACTAACTTTACAGACGTGCAACTCCGAATCACACTGAATAATGGATTGTCTCGTTTCTCGTCGAATCAAACAGAAAAGTTTCAATGCAGCCGACATCAAACTTCTTCACCAAAGAAGAAGGTTGTCATGATACCCGACTTGGAACACAATGAATCCCGCAGATGTGACTGAGTTGACAAGTGACTGAGCCTCCATCAAAAAAAGGAAAGTTCAAGGACATTTTTCTCTTCCATAAATTATGCGAATCACTTGTGTATCTAGAAGATTCCATACACTCACGGCCATCGACTCAAGAACGTCTTCAGCCGCACAGCCATTCATTGACCTCGCCATCTGAGCGCCTTTACGCAGTCCAACTCTTCAATCAAAACACAAACTACACGATTTTATGTGTTACCCAGATCGCATTTCAAATTAAAATTCACTCATCTCTGTCTCCACAATCGGGGGGGAATAATAAAAATTCAAAATGAAAACCAGATATCAGAGACCTGAACGAAATTGCTTATTCGGAGCACATCTGCGAGCCACTCGCTCGCACACACGAGCGCACAGACGGCGATGATTCCGGCAATCTTCAAGTCCGATCGAAAGACATGTACACTGCCTTTGCGCTTTTTGTGGCGCTGAATACGAAAGCAAGACGACTTGGCCCGGCAGAAAACAACGTAATCCTTCACCTTTACCTCGAGAGCGCCCGACACCGCCGCCGACCGGTGGGAAACACCCTGGTCGGGGGACTCATTAATCAGGCATCTGCTCGCTGGCGTTGTTATCCTGCGAATAACCTCGATTCACCTTCACTTTCGCCGCACCGAGTCAATGCCAAGACAACGGCTGTATCCCCCTCGAGGGAAACTCTAAATTCAAAACCTACACCAACCGCCACACAGCCGCACAAGCCAGCACTCGTGCTTTCAGATGTGACTGGGCGCGTGTTGAATACAGAAGCGACTGCCGGGCCACATACACACACGCTAAGTGTAAGCTGACTTCGCTTTTCCTTCGAATGCTAATTGATTTGCGCATGCAACCACGACCCGCCCGGGCTGGACACGTCCACACCTCGTCCATTCCAGCGCCATTTTGGTGTCGTGTCGCCTAAGCTCTTTAGCAGATTTAACACCGGAAGGCTCCGGAAGCACGGGGGGATCCTGCCTCGAAAACTACATAAAATCGCACAGAGACCAGTCGGGAGGAGTAGGCAGCGAATAAAAAGGATTTCGGTGGTTCATTTCCCTTCTTTTCGGGGCGGAATCCCATGGAAATGGAAATGGAAATCCAAACAACAATACGTGGGTCATTTTCCTAATGAGGAGGAAAAATGTTTATTTTTATGACCACATCCCACGCACAAGCTGCCGGCGGGACGAATTGGATCGATTTAGGAGTTCGTGCACGTCCCTTGCAGCGTTGATTTGATTTCGTATTCAAATGTTTGCGAGCGGACGGTTGCAGAGTGGGACTGAGGGATGTTTCGGTCGACAGTGATGCAGGGGTGCAGGGGTCTGGCGGATTTTGATCGTTCTGAGAATCGTGAAATGAAAACGAGATTAGGAGCGAAGTGTGAAAGAGCTTTTATTGGCTGAATGTAGACTGGTGTCGTGTCGTCTGTTGTTGGTTTTAGCGCGACTTTAATTAGCGCCTTGAGGTGGGAAGGGGATGACAAAGGAGAAAGTGTTAAGTGAGAGGAACTGCGATCAACGCGATCACATTTCTCTCGGGATTGAACTGAAGTCATGTTGGGCATTTTTAAACAGTCGCTTCTAACGTGTATTTCATTAAGCGCTTCCTATCTTTAAATTTGAATAAAACAAAGTGTGAGTTATCATCGAAATTCGTTATTCGTTTGAAGGGCCTATCGATGCCATTATGTATGAAACATAACATCATTCAAATGTCCCCCGTGGCTCCTCTGGGTGGCGCGCATCCGATATGTCAAATTTTCCATGACTCTGACGTATAAATCAGACTGAATTTGACCGATGGCATGGGTAATGTTGGCTTTGAGAGCCGCTGTGGCTTGTGGTTTATTCGCATAGACCTGCAACTTCTGAAAACCCCACAAGAAAAAGTTCAACAGGTTCAAATCGCACAATCCCGGTCTTCACAGTTCACACCACCTGTACGTGAGACGACCATGCCCTCGAATCTCTCCTGCAGAATTTCCAATGTGATCTGAGCTGTGTGGCACGCAGCGCCACTTGAACAGCTTCAACAATATGTCCGCTATCAACTGTCAAAGTTCGAAAGTCCCTATTGGAAGACCTTTTAGTTGGATAGTTATTTAGCTAATGGCCACCGTGTCGTTGTGGGAGACGACGTGTCCACTACGCTGAAAATCTAGACTGGATTTCGAACACACTGACTTTCATTTTTATGGCACCACCTCTCTCGAGTCGCTTACAGTTCTCAGAGAGTAAGTAGGTTAGTCTTTTCAAGAATTCTCCCGAACTTCGCCGTTCGGAGGCTGCACAGTATCTTCCACTTGTGGGAAAAGAAAAGCACCAACAACAAAATTGGTCCGTCTAGAAACTGTTCACAAGTTCACTCCGGATTTCGCCACCTAATAGTAACCGCCCTTTTCTTCTTCTTCCTTTTTGTATTGCGCTGCAGTGCGGGGTGAACCTGAGACTGAACCAACAGGCCTCCTCATCTACGGTGATTTTTCGCTTGCTAACTCCAGTTTCGTACACCAACTTGGTTGAGGTTCCTTTCAAATTTTGTGCGCCACCTTAGATATGGACGTCCCCTGCTGCATTGTCCCACAGGCTCAGAGTTGAAGATTCCCCTTAGTTCCGAATATTGCTTGGAAACATATTTCTCCCAGAACATGTGTACATTTTTTGAGAAGCCTTCCTTTGACCACCTTCTTAGTCGTCAGTTTGTCACATTCCCGAGTCACAGATCAATAGTGTGGGTCTTCACCGTCTACAACCCCTCTCCAGACCCCATTGACGCATAAAATTCTTGACGCTCTTACCGTCCTCTTTTCGTATTCCGAAGCCCCACACCGAACAAAACGTGAAAACCAAAGAAACATCCTTCCTAATCCACAATTTATGTGCCGACCTGCGTCACACATTGTGTCTCCATACGCGTCACATGCTTTAGAAATATGTTCATTCGCCTGAAAGGGTAATGGTTCAATCGATTCTCCGTGACGCACATCAAGAAACTGAATTGGCCGCCACTCACCAATCACCAATTGTCATGCGAAATAGTTTCCAATTGATTCGAGCAGCCTTACGGTCTAGTTGAACAGACTTGACAGCAACTAAGTGTGGTTTGCATGCAATCCTTTCTCAAATGATGGCCGCAAGTGAAACTAATGTCTCCCTAATGGACCAACAAATGTATCTAAATGATGTACTCTCGTCCACACACTTGTGAAATGTCTCGTAAAATCCTCATACATCCCTGTCCAGATCAATCTGCACCCTTAACGAAGCAATTATCCGACTGAGAGACCAGTGCAATCTTCTAAATTATCACACCATCGTCAAGTAAGCAATTTTCCCTTAATCAATTCCATTTCATTGCATTCATCACATGGGTACAGCCCGGTCGGCTGTCACACATCAGAACAGATTGGCCGACTCATTGTACTCACTCGCAGCCTCTTTGTCTGTCAGCCTGTGAATGTCAAGAAGCGTCTTGATCGCTGGAATTATACTTTGGCCACTCTCACTGCGTCCGCTCCGTTCACGGTGCCACAGAGTGTACGGAACCGTGACAATGGTGACCTTGCAGTATGGTCGTCGCTAAGAAAAAAAAAACCTCAGACCGCGGTGGTGATGCCAGAGAGTAGCGGGACTGGTTTTGAATTGCATGCGGGACCGTCTGCTGTGTGGCATATTCTGAGAAACCGGAAATGAGTCATTTCAACTTCAAGATACTTACTGCACCGCATAGAGATTTCTCTGAATCGTACACCCACATGCACAGCACAGCCACACGGTCTCGTCCTCTGGCGGTGTGGCATGATCCCATCGCTGGCGTGCCAGTCAATCGGAGAAACTTCGATTTCAATTTATTCGCCATCGGATCCCATGATTCTTGTGATTATCTCCACACGTTCTTCGTTCGGTCGGTCGCCACTGGTGGCTTCCAGAGTGTGCGATACCCCACCAGCACGAGATTACAGTTTCCATTATCGCTTTAATGGGGTTAAGGAGATCTCTCTCTCTCTCTCTTAAAGGCTTTCCCCTCTCGTCGCCACCTCCCCCGAGTTCCACCACCGAAGTGGGTGGCGTTTAATTGATGGACTTCGATTGGAAACTCATGAGACGACAGAGCGCGGCCGGCTGGGGTCTTGAGATAAGGCGTGTTTGTGGCTCTTTTTTGGTTTTCAAACGCCTGGCTTCAGGCGAGCATTCGCTGCTGGAGGAGGAAAACATAAGCAAATCACTGATATGCTTGAGCTGTCAGCAAGCCAGCGCCAGATTCGATGCGAAGGAGGTCAACGACGGGGGTCGATACAATGTGATAGTGATTTCTGATTGAAAGGTACCATGACCTCTTGACAGTTTCCTTGAATGGGCATGGCATTGTGCCCTGGAGTACGTTGTGTGTGTGTGTGTGTGTGCGCAGAGGGGTTAAGGAATGAATGGCCTTTGAGATAAGGAAATGGAAATAGGCAGATGAACGTTGGGGGAGATTCGAGCCGCACACAAAGGGAGGATGTTCGCATGCAAGTGACAGTGATTGAGATAAGGGGTTAGGTGCAGTAGTTCTTTTGTGTGGTGCCTGTAAGTTTGATACAAGGAGAGTTTGTTGACATCTTGAGAGTCCTGTATCAGTAGGGGACGGCTTTTTTGGGTTGCTTCTCTTGGCAACAGGCGGCTGTTTGGATGCGCTACAGGGCGGCCGGACAAGAACGATAGGAAAAGAGGTTTAAATAAAACAACAACGGAGTCAGATGTTAGATTGATTTTGGCTTTATTTTGAAGGTGCATTCATGTCATTATGTGTGGAATAGAGCTTCAGCCAAATGGGCGCGTCGGATCCACTAGCAGTGCTTCACGCGGCCAGCGGTCCAATTTTGGTGACTCGGTCCAATATGTCCGGCACCAGCATCTCGAATGTTGGCCTCGAGCTCTTCCAAAGTAGTTGGCTTGGGGGCATAGACTAAGGACTTGACATAGCCCCAGAGAAAATAATCGAGTGATTTCAAGTCGCTTGATGGCGGCGGCTAATTTATGAACGGTCGCCGTGAGATGACCAAGTCGCCAAATTGATCCTTCACAACTTCGGTCGTTGTGTCGCTTGTGTGGCATGTAGCTCCTCCTTGGAACCACAGTTCGAATATATCGACGTTTTCGAGTTCTAGCCTCAGAAAGTCGGTTAACATCGCTCTTTATTTAAGACCGTTGACGGTAACAGTGCTTCCTTCCTCATTTTGAAACAAATAAGGTCCGATGATGCCGCCATGCCATAAACCGCTGCAAACAGTCAAATTTGTGGATGCATAGATGCTTGGTGGAACACTTGTGGATTGTGTTCGCTTAAAAACCCGAAATTTTGCTTGTTGACATAGCCGCTTAGCCAAAAATAACCTCGTCTGAGAAGATGATTTTTTGACCAAAATCCGGATCACCATCAAACATTTGCAGCGCCAAACTAGCGAACTCACGGCGGTGTCTATGGTAGTCCTGGTTCAATTTTTGGGTCAGCACAGTCTTATATAGATGTAGGCCCAAATCCAACCCCAAAATAAGCCGGTTTGACTCTCTGGCGATGCCCAATTCAGCACATCGGCGCCGTATCGACATTTCTGGCTCTTCTTCGGAACCGGCCGTTACGACGGCTATGTTTTCTTCATTTTACACCAACTTCTGTCTGGTTGGTGGCTTAAGGTCCAAAAAAATGTTCTCCCGCTCAAAATTGGGGAGGAAATTTCAGTAGTCAACCTCAAGTTTTTGTCGAAATATCTAGCAGTACACTTTGAACTTTGAAATCAACAAATTAGGCAACTTTTTTACGACTTCCTCTTCTTCTGATGGCCCCGCAGTTCGGGGTTGAGCTGCTTTCAATGTCGACCCCCTTCTAGAACATTTACGTACCCAATTTAAAGCCCTGTGTAGTGTCTCTCTGAAATGATACCTATTTCGTGTTCCAATTCTGAAAATTGCTTTATTGCTGCCATAAAATCTCGCTCATTAACCAATAGCGGTCAAAGTCAATAACCCTGTGGCACTCCACATCCACGATCCATGAACTTATCAAGCTGCGTCCAATGCCAATCGATTTTCATCTAATTTTGTGACCGACCTAACTTACCCCTCCAAATCCACCTCACGCCATCATGTGCGCAGATTGAATCACGAATTTGAGTCTTTTATGACCACTTGCCTCCGTTTCTTTCGCCGGAAATTCCTCAGTACCAGTGAACTGTTGACAAAGTAGCACTTGTCTTTCTACATCCTCACACAGCAGTCTGGCGGTCCCAAGGCAACCGAAAATCGGCTTTTCTTTGACAGCACCCTGCAGCAGCAAAACAAAGTCATAACCCTCGACTTACCAAAGAAAAGTCCTTTATGTGTCGGGTCCTTAAATTTGTCAATTTTGCTACTAATGAAGCCCCAAGATTGACGTTCCTCGGTCTTCCATTGAACTCGATGTTGGTTTATATCCTGCCATAAACAGAATTCCGAAATCCGCACAATAACAGTTAATCATCCCGAAGAATGAGACCCCGTCCTACAGACACACACACACACACGTTCAACTTGGCATCAATAATAAAGTCTCCTTCGTCTCCCAAGACGGTGCGGCGGCGGATCTTTGTCTGTGAATGGCTGAAGATGTTTACAATATCTCATGCATTCAAAGTACATCCGGGAGCCTGAGGCGACTCCGCTCAGCCCCACCCACCTCGTATCCGCGGTCCTAAGGACACGCTATCTTCATTTTGTGGATGGATATCGACGGGTTTATGACGGTCACCGTAACGACGGCAAATGGCTTTGTAACTATTCGTTTGTCCATCGCCACCGGCGGAGTGCTGGTCCCTTAAGGGAGCACCGCGGCGGATCACGTGTCCCCTCCGACGTGAAGATGCTGCTGTAGGGAGGGCTGGTGCCCATCTCCGTCGCGCTGGATGAACTATTTATTAGTATTCAGTGTGTCACCTCGGATTGTGGTATATCGGAGGTTATGGTCTCTCCTCCGTTTTTCATCGCCCCCAGCCACCAGCGACTGGGTGAAATCCAATCCGGGAAAGTTGCAAATGATATCTAGAGTTACTGTGCGCAACGATGACGATGACGATGGCAAAGACAACAAGTCGGCGACTGCTACGATGTGGTACAGTCATGCCATCAAGGCTCTTGACTCCGGTTTTTCCTCCCTCCTCTGCTGTGCATGAGTGTACACTCGTCGGTGTTATTACTTCTGCCACAAGCATTGTTGTGTGGCTTTGTTATTGCTTTATGACGAGTTTCAGTCGGAGTTGGATGACTGCTTGTCCAGCGAGTGAGGAGGGAGCACAAACACAGCGCGAGGAGGAGAAATCTCGCAAGACTCTGTGGCGCGGTATGCTTTGGCTGTCTATCAGCGTGTTTGTCAGTTGGACACTTAAGCGAAATAAGAGTCAAGTATCTAAGCAATGGTTGGTTGGTTCCATTGGCACTGTCTGTCCGAGTCGAAATGGTCTGATATTTGAATGCCTCCGTCGGGAGAAAAGGGTAACCTGAGGACTTGGCAAATATTTGTGTTACGGCGTTGACTGTGGAACGCAGTTAATGCAGGCTGCTGTGACGGCGCAAAGGATTGACGGGAGAGCATTGCCTAGTTTGCAAATGAATTGTATGTTTGGTGTTTCTCTGGGGGGAGGGTGTTGGTGGTGGAATTTCCAGTTTGAAAGTTGTGTCATGATGCAGATGGGGGGCAGATCGTGTTCTGGTTTTGGATATCAATCTCTGCTGTGGTTGGGAGTGAGGCATCACGCACAAATTGATTGTAGCCAGACTAACTTGACGGACGAGTACGGTAATTGCCTTGAAGTTTCTCCGGGGATGCACTGAACTTCCACTGCCTTAAAACAAATGCAACTCATTTAAAGAGTGGCTTGTGAACAGATACTTGTCAATTTTTTCTTATTTTCGAAATGTGGTTCCATCATCTTCGACTTTGAACAATGAAGACAAAACAACAGAGGACGCCCACGTCTTAGAGTTTGCATCTAATAATAATAATGGCGGCGTTACAGGCCGAGGTGGACCTGAGCTTAGCTTCTCAGCAACCACTCGTGTTGTGCGTGCTGTTGTTCTCTCACGAGTGGAGGCGACCTACAGTTTAATACCGACTTTTTGAGATTGAGAAGCTTTTTCGAGACAGTTATACTCTTTGAGCATTGTCAGCCGTGGAGCCGTGAAAAAATGTTAGGTGTTTTTTTGAGATTCGAACCTGAGACCACGAGCGTAGGAGTGGATGCATCTACCCACTACGCCACGGATCCCACAGTTTGCGTATAGTCGAGGTAATTCTCTGGATGAATGTCTATATTTTAAGTTCAACGGCCGTTTTATTATAAAATTCTGCCACACTGGTGAGTAATCAGTGGTTGCGACTGTTGTGAATCCGCTTTAATTCGAAGCTCTGTCCTGGCTCAAATGGAATGTAAAATCTGTATGCAATATTTGCATTTTCACGGACATGTACTAGACTGGCGGTATGGTATTCACATTTATCGCCATCCAAATAGAGAGGAACGTTCAGCCTCTCAGAATCAATTCCGACTGACTAATTGTCCATCTCTTTACTATTTTACTCTTTACTCTGTTACTATTTGAGACTAAATTCTTCGTGATTTTAAAGGGAGTATGGGGGCAAGGCTTTTCTAGATTCTAGACTCTAGACTTCTAGCTAACCAGGAGGTTAGTCCTCAAGACCGTCCATACGTGACTATGTCACAACCTGCACGAGGTGTCCCTGCTTCTACTAAATATGGCGGATCTAGAGAGGACAACTCGATAAAACCCGCAATTCCAGGTGTCATACAACCGTGCCTAGGAATGAATGGCATTGCGTTAGTATGTCTTCTAACGGTGAACTCTGGACACCTGAGGCAATCCAGTTTCATAGTAAGTCCTCTTCGCTGTATACAGGGGGTGAGTACAGCGTGACCTCATTTTCCCCCGTACTCGTGGGACCAAAAATTGATAAAAACAAAAAATCTTCAGGAAGGTCTGGTACAAAGGAGCCGGGTACCAGAACTCTTCATAAAACCGGCTCCAATTATGACATCACGGATGAGGAGGAGAACCGTCTCCTAAACCCAGGTAGCAAGGAGGCTTCGGGTGAGGATGGCAGTGAGGCAATGGTGGTCAATCTGGCTGAATTATTCATCACAGATGACGACTCTTGCTCCATTGCCAGCTCATCCAAATTCTCTGTATCGTCTGCCACCTCCATTAGCAGTAAGATTAAGAACTGCAGGCAAACGATACGTAGGTTGAGAGACAGGATCCTCAATGACAGGGAACAAGCAAGGCTTCAAAAAGCTCTTGACTTCCTCAAAGAGGTATCCGCGGAGGAGTACCAGCCATCAGCTAGTACCCTCATAGGGAATGCTCTAAAGGAGGTCGAGGGTGCTGAAGCACTGATGCGTCCCCCTCTCCCTGTGACAGGACATATCCCGTCGGGGCCAAGGGGAGCCGGGTCAGTAGTTTGTGGCAGTAGGGGAGGGATAGCAGCGGTGCGGTCAGATGCTGCTAATCAATCCTCCACAGCAGTATGTGACATTAGGCCATGTCCCGATGCGCATGCCAGCGGTGGTAGAATTGAGGCGGCTAGGGTGACAAAAGACATCGCATCATCCAACTCGGATGACGATACTTGCTCCGTTGCTAGCTCTTCCAAACTGTCACTATCGTCTGCCGCTTCTATCAGTGGAGTACTGAAAAACTGCAGGCAGACGATTCGCAGGCTTAGGAACAAGAGTGTTTTAGACGTTAGGGAGAAGGAAAGGCTGCGCAAAGCTCTTGACTTCCTCAAAGAGGTATCCGCAGAGGAGTACCAGCCATTAGCTAGTACCCTCGTAGGGAATGCTCCAGAGAAAGTCAGGGGTGAGAATGACCTGATGCGACCCCCCTTGTCTGTGACAGGACATATCCCGTCAGGGCAGGGAGGGACCGGATCAGCTAATTCGAATGTAGCAGAGGGTGATCCGCAGAACGCAACCCCTCAGATGGACGCGTCCGAGTGTGACATTAGGCCATGTCCCGATGAACACTCTGGCAGCGTCAGATCTGAACGTGCGTTGGGTAAGAAGGATGCTAAGACTGAAGCCCGTGAAGGCATAGGTCGGACGCATCCTCCTTCACCGAATACCGGAAAAGCCCCCCTTCTAGGCGAGTCATTTGGGGAAGCGAACTCTACGCTTGATAGTGCTAGGACGGTTATTAGAACCGTGACGTCACTAGAGCTTAGGGACCCGCTAAAACAACGTGCCAACGCCAGGCGCCTAATCAATAGGCTTAAGCGCCGTGACCCCAAATCCTTAACGGATAGGGAAAGGGTTTCTCTGGCTAGGGCGAATGCTACAATAGCCAGAACCCAGGCGGCATGGCGGGAGAGTCGCCTGAAGAGGAAACATGGTCAGGAGGGAGCAAAGAGCTTGACCGCTACTGAGAAGGAGGGTCTTCGTTCCTCCTCTCCGAGAGCGGAAAAAGCTTCTGGTTCTTCGACCGTCCAGGGAACAGTAGCTACTGAGCCTGAGCCGGTTCCAGGATGCTCCAAGCAGGTTTCCTCTAACGGCAAGGCAGGTAGGTTGGGTAGGGTAGTGACCCCGAAAGGAAGTAGCGGTGATGCGATATCGGCGAGGAGGAGAGGACAACCTCTATCCTCAGCTGGTACCGCGGCTAAGCGTCTTCTATCCAAAGCGAAACAGGACATATCCCGAATTGCTGAGGAGAAAGGAACTTCCAAGAGAGGTCGTCTTGATGCTTCGCTCTCCCCTAACTTAGCTGTGGCAAAAAAGGCCAAATTCTCTGACAAGGTGAAGGAGAGTCTGCGGGTCGCAATTGTTGACCTTGGTAACCCAGAACGCAGGCTCTCTGAACATCAATGGAGACTAATTGAATTGCGCATTCTTGATGGTGTGAATGACGCTATCCTGAAGAAGGACGAAGTGATCCCTCTTTTCGGACAGCTGACTACTGTCAAGGGCTTCAAGGTCATGGAATGCGATAATTTGAGCACCCTCGAATGGCTGAAGAACTTCGTAGCCAAGACGGTAGCCCCATGGGATAATGCCGACCTACAAGTTGTAGATAAGAGGGAAATTCTAGAGCTTACCAGGCCTAAAGGCCGCATCCTCATCCAGGGACCATACCTCCCGAAGGAAAGGATAGAGCGATACCTTCAACACCTCAATCCGGAGCTGAACAGTCGGGAGTGGAAGGTGGTGAAGGTAGGGGAACATTCTGACAATGGTATGGAGGTCGATGTTCTCTTAAGCCATAGGTCGCTGCCACTGCTGCGCAAACAGGAGTTCAAAGTTCGTGTGGGTACAACCCGCTGCAAGCTCAGACTCCTGGCGGCCAATGGCAGAAAAAGGACTACAGATTCCGCTGGTCGTAATGAAAGTGGTGCAAATAAACCTTCACCACAGTAAAGCGGCCAGCGCAAATCTGGTATACCTCCTTACAACAGGGAGTGTAGACATCGCCCTGGTGCAAGAACCTTGGCTCTGCCGAGGCAGGATACTGGGGCTGAACAATAAGGAGTTGGTGACATATCACGCAACTTCTGGTGTAAGTAAATATAGATCCTGTATAGTAGCTAGGAAAAATTCTAATATCTTCCTCCTATCTAAATACAGTGATTGCGATCAGACGGTTGTGAAGGTCGAAAGGCAAGATAGACCTCCGCTTCTACTTGCGTCAGTCTACATGCCTTACGACGCGGTGCTCGGCCCACCAGAGGAAAGTACGAAGATCCTGGTGGACGCGGCAAGCAAGAACAACTGGGACCTCGTCATGGGGTGCGACGCCAACTCCCACCACACACTATGGGGAAGCTCGGATTCCAACGTAAGAGGTGAAGAACTTTTTAATTTTATTTTATTATATAATCTAAGAATAGCTAATTTGGGTGATGAACCTACATTCGTCACCAGAAATAGAGAAGAAGTTCTAGACATAACTCTCTATAATGACTCCGCCACCATGGAGGTCAGCAATTGGAGAGTGTTAGATTCGCCGTCCTTCTCGGACCACAAGCTAATAACCTTCACGGTCAACAGTAGGATGGTAAAGGAGGACAGGTTCAGGAACCCCAAAAATACAAATTGGGGTCGCTTCTACAGAGAAATCAGCAGTTGCTCAAGGCATCTAATGGTCAGACCAATGGTCTCCATAAGCGACATTGAGCAGACTGCTTTAGATATTAAGAACATCTATGAGAAAGCTTTCATAAAAGCATGTCCTCTTCGGACCTTCAGGAATAAAAAATCCCCCCCATGGTGGAATAAAGACCTTGGGGTTATCAGGAAAAGAACCAGAACCCTTTTTAATGTAGCCAAGGCGTCAAGGTCACCCGAAGACTGGGAAGCTTTCAAGGCTAGTCAAAGGGACTTCAAAAAAGCAGTAGCCATTGCTAAGCGATGCACATGGCGTACCTATTGCAGTGAAATAATGAGTACCACTGAAACAGCTAGGCTAAGGAAACTTCTCTCCAAAGAACCTGCTGTCCCAGGGTATCTCAAGGATAACGGCGGTGTTTGGACACAGTCTGCAGAGGAAACACTCAATCTTCTGGTGTCCACTCACTTCCCGGGTTGCACATTTGGCAGCGACATCTCGGCGCCAGCCGACGACGCGGTGAATGAACTTTACGTTCCGGAAACCGTTGTCGACGAAGATAGAATTGGATGGGCCATTGACTCATTTGCCCCATATAAGTCTCCTGGCTTAGACGGCATATATCCAATTATGCTGCAAAAGACTAAGAATATGATAATCCCTGTCCTGAGTAGGATATATAGATGCAGCTTAATAAACGGCTACATACCGTCGACTTGGAGAGAAGTAAAGGTTGTCTTCATCCCTAAAGCCGGTAAAGCTAGCCACACAGCTGCAAAAGATTTCCGACCTATAAGCTTGACTTCCTTTGTTCTCAAAACCTTTGAGAAGGTAATCAATGCTTATATTCGCAGAAAGCTTTCTACCAACACAATGTCCACAGCACAACATGCCTACATTAAAGGCAGAGGTGTGGAGACCGCACTTCACAGCGTGGTCAATGTAATTGAAAGCTCTCTCAAAGCCAAAGAATACGCACTCGCAGCCTTTCTGGATATTGAAGGCGCTTTCAATAATGTGGAAACGAGAGCGATTAAGTCAGCCCTCGAGAGGGCCAATATTGAGCAATCAATAACATCAACCGTTGTTAGCCTGCTCAGTAAAAGAACAATCTACGCGAACATGGGTGACAGGCTTGTAAAAGCCATTGCCTCTAGAGGCACACCGCAGGGAGGGGTAATTTCACCCCTGCTCTGGGTTCTTGTCATCGACGAAGTCTTAGAGAAGCTCAAATACTCGGGGGTGACAGTAGTTGCTTATGCAGACGACGTAGTGTTGATAGCTAGAGGCAAATTCCTCCCAACCATAAGTGAAGTACTTGAGAGCGCTATAAGCACACTAGCTAGATGGGCTAAAAACTGCGGACTGGGTGTCAACCCAGGTAAGACCGAATTGGTTCTCTTCTCCAACAAAAGAGTCATACCGCAATTTAGGCTACCATCTATCGAGAGATCCACACTGACGCTATCCGACAGTGCTAGATACCTAGGTATCATTCTTGACAGGAAACTAAATTGGAAGCTTAATGTCTCTGAAAGGGTCAAAAAGGCAACATGCGCTTTTTATATCTGCGCAAAAATTGTCGGTAAAAAATGGGGACCAAGCCCCAAGACCATCCTATGGATGTATACCGCTATTGTCAGACCCATCCTTACGTATGGCAGCGTAGTCTGGTGGCAGGCAGCATTGAAAGCCATTAATCTTAAGGCATTGACGAAAATACAAAGACTTGCGTGTATGGGAGTTACTGGCGCAATCAGCTCTACCCCAACAGCTGGACTGGAAACGATCCTACACATGCTACCGCTTGACCTTCATATGCAGGCAATCGCCGCTAAAAGTGCTCTGAGAATCAGTCAATCTTGCAACTGGCGCTCAGGTACCACTGGACATGCAAGTATTCTCAACAAACTTGCAGTATCAGAAGTCGAGAGCGACTACAGGCTCCCATTCCTCGACTTCGAGAGACCCTTCAAATGCCAATACCCCACCAGAGAGGAGTGGGCGTCCAATGAACCCATCAACAACTCGTCAATAAAGGTTTATACCGACGGGTCAAAGATGGAAGCAGGCACAGGCGCGGGCATTTTCTCCAACGAGCTAAACTTGCACTGCTCAATCAGACTACCTGATTATGGCAGTGTGTTTCAAGCGGAGGTCCTGGCGGTCAAAGAAGCGGCCAAAAAGATATTAATGATGGCGATATCACCAGCTGATATTACCATTTTCATTGACAGTCAGGCGGCCATGAAAGCTATATCCGCAATAGAAGTCAAGTCCAAGCTAGTCGCAAGCTGTCGCGAAGATCTAAAGGCTCTTGGCTCACAGCACTCGATTAATCTGTGCTGGGTCCCAGGACATAGGGACATAGCCGGCAATGAGATAGCTGATGAACTTGCCAGAACAGGGTCAGTGACCGACGCGTCACAAGCAATTCAGGGTATTAAACCGCCACTCTCAGAGCTGAGGAAAAAGGTGGATACTATGATCATTGAAATGGCAAACTGTAGATGGCGCAGTCTGTCTACATGTGGGACTACTAAAGCATTATGGCCCAGATACGACCGAGCAAAAACCGACAAGATCCTTCAGTGCGACAAAGAGTTGCTAACGATGGTGGTTGGAGCTCTCACTGGCCATAATCATCTTAGAAACCATACCATGAAAATGGGACTCTCCAACGACAACATTTGTAGAGGTTGTGGTGACGAGGAGGAACGTGAGGATACTCCTCACTACCTCTGTCACTGCCCTAGTCTTTGTCAGTTGCGTCATAGAACACTGGGAGAATTCTTCTTCCAAGACTTACATGAAATCTCAAGTATACCTCTTAGATCTATTTACAGGTTTATAAGGAAATCGGGATGGCTCCGGCGCAACGAAGGACCATGAGTGCGACAAGGGTAAAGAAGGGGACACTATCCTCCAATTGGGCATCACAATGGGTCCCTAAGGACCTAAGTGAGACGTGGCTTAAGCCCGTCTACCCACATACCTACCTACCTACCTAAAGGGAGTATGTGAAGAGTGCAACCACTATACTCGTCCTTCCTCTCAGATTTCGGCAGATTCCTGAACCGACAGAGGGTACGGACGGAACGAATATTTTCCCAGTTGGAGTGTGTCTTCTTCGTCCTTTTTTCTGTTCCAAACCAGATTCATGCCACATGATGACTAATGAAATGGTTTGTGTTCATGCTTCATTAACATTTGACTCAGACCTTAATACCCGACATTTTAAAGATCATTTGGCTTGATTTTTTTTTAATGTTGTCCATGAGTAGGTGTAGGCTATGGGTTGAAAACACGAAACATTCCGTTCACCGTTGCGGATGAGGTAGGACTTCCCATTTGAGTGTTTTCAGGTGGGTATTAACGGGTTTGGCAACGTGAGGTCGAGCGTTGTCATGCTGTACAATCACTCATCTTCTTCGTGCATCCGGGGTTTGTTTGTTCTCGTCTTGGTCCACAAACTCGCAATCGGGTGCTCGAGAGTTACTCATCGGCTGATCCTTACCAGAAGCACTTCACAGAATTGAAGAATTATAAAACATACCCGCTGATACATGGCGTTCGGATGCAAAATGCTTCTTTGTATCGATGACCAACTTTCCACACGATTCATTACATTCGACTGGGAATTAATTTCGTTTCGGGACTTTCTGGGCTTCCACATCTGCGATAATGAAGCATGTTCACTGTTCCCTCTTCGTGACCTCTTTCGCCGGAAGAAAGTCTTCACTCGACAGCTGCAGCTGCTCAAACTTATGTGACCTCTATACGAGAACATTTATCAACAACAACCCATCCCCTTTTCCTTCGCCCAAGTTTACATTTCCTTATCGACACCATTCAAGGCCAGTCGGCAATTAGCGACTGAGGCACACTGAAACAGGCATGAGTCACACGCAAATGCTGCCACACATGGCCAATTCTACAAGTCACGTAATGAAGTGAGCGCCCAGGCACAGTCCTCCTTACGAATGCGGAGGGAAAGGTTTCCTGGCAGTTGAAAGGTCAGCCCGATGGTGTCTTGGTCACAATCAATATCCCCCCTTTGTCCCACCTTTTTGCAGGACACTCAATTAGGCCTTCTCCCGTGCACACGTACCCACATGTGTATGCCCTTGGCTGTTGTGTCTGTCACTCTCCGGCTCTACATTCGCCACGAGGTGATGTTGTTCAATATTTAAGTGGACACTAAAGCAACGGTTCACTGGGCATGTCCAAGTGCTGTTTACAGGCAATTTATACAACAAGGATATCCTAATTGCAGCTTACCGCTGTCCCACCCGGCAGAGCTGTGAATGGAAATCAATAGGCAGTTACTCGGTGACCAGTGGTGGCGACCAGGCCTCGCTTTGGCACTTCTCGGGCCGCAGTATTTTTAGACGCAACCTTCACTGATTGACGTTCGACGGAAGGCGTCTAGTTCGTGGGGTGTGCTCATTAAAATTCATTGAAATTCAAATGCGTCGCGACCGGCAACTTCCACTCCCGCGACACGCTGCATCGGAGCTCTACCGTCTCGAGATGGCGACAAAAACTCCCAAATGGATGTTGTAAATAATAATGAATCCTCGATTCGGAGACAGCTCGGAATACCTGATGGGGCAGATGCCACAATTCCGAATGAGTAATGAAAGAAGATTCCAGAATGATGTGAACGGCAGAGAGAGGAAAGATCGTCAGAAAATTGGACGGGAACGCAGCGAAGCCACCGCAGACAAAGGCGATGGCGACGGAGACGGTGATGAGGTCTCCTCCTTCCGAGAATATCAAATTTATTTATTGGCATCCGAAGTCAAGGTGGCGACTGTGCAGCCCGGCCGATGGTAGTTGGCAGCTGCTGTGTGCCGTGAAGGGCGTGAAGGGCTTTACGCCGTGATTCGTGCTTACCACAAGTGGCTGACAGACGAGATGAGAGATTCCTCAATGGAATACAAAGTACACTGCGGTAAGAATACGAAAGGTAAACACAAATATTGGTCTCCAGACCGACGTTGTCTGTTGGGTGCACTCGAGGTACGCAAAATGAATTTGCACCTCCGCGCGCTGCATGCATCTGCGTTGGTTCTGGGAAATATTTTGCATGCCGGAGATCGAACAGGATTCTGATGGGTGTTGCAATTTCTCCTTTCAAAAGGGAAGCAATGACTGACATAACAAATTGGTTGTCCTCCTCTGGAGAGGAGTGCTTGAGTCGATTGCAATCTTGGACACTTGTCGATGAGGCGGTCCAATTAAGGAGAACCGTTTGGCAAGACATCGAGTCTTCCCTCGCTTCGCCTCTACAGTCACTTAATGCGGAGAAGTAGTTTGTGTTTGACGTTTGAGCTGGGCAGAGAGAGTCTCATTAAAGTTGCTAACGAGACCATATTTAACGACTTGGGACATAAGAAGATATTTTTTTATGATCTATGCCTTGGGCTGGATCGAAGCATGAATTAACGACGACCAAGTCCTGTTCTATGTGCTACTTTCCTCGAGTGACACTTGTTGTGTAGAGTTGTAGTCTTTAAAGATTTGATTCCGTCTTTAATTTGTGTGAGGTTCGAATTCGGTTTTTCTTCTTCTTTTGAGTGGCACTACATTCCGATGTGGGCCTAGTCTCTTCAGCAACCATCCGTGTCGTGCGTTCCATTGTTCTCTTATGAATGGAGGGGTTTTATTGCCGGATGTCAACTACGGAGTTTAAGAGTCAGTTATACTCTCTAAGCATTGTCCGTGACTCGAGAGAGGTGGTCAAATGAAAACGAAGTTTGGCGTTTCGAGTTCGAACCATGGACCTTTAGCGAGACAGCCTTTGTACTTACCCATTGCTAAAGGGTCTTCCAATAGGGACTTCCTAATTTTGACAGATGATAGCGGCCATATTGTTGAAGCTACATCTGTCAAATTGGTTGGAACTTCGGCTTTTTTCATCACCTTCGGCCGAAGCCGGAGCCGAATGTTTAGGCGGACTCTAGTTTTCTGAAGTCGCAGGTCTATGCGAATAAGCCACAAAACATAGCAGTCTTCAAAGCCAGCATAACACATGCTATTGGTCAAATTCAGCCTGATTTACGAGTATGTCAGAGTTATGGAAAATTGGACATTTCGGATGCGCGCCGTTCAGAGAAGCCTCGACAAACATTTGAATGATGTTATGCTCCATACATAATGGCATCGATAGGCCCTTCAAACGAATAACGAATTTCAATGATATCTCACACACTCTTTGTGTTATTAAAATTTAAAGATAGGAAGTGCTTAATGAAACAGCCTTTATTTTCGAGATTCAGTCGTGACTCTAAGAAGATCGATTGAAGAGCAAAAACGCCACAAGTTGCTACCATTTTTGAGTTTGGACCCTTTGTACTGAATGACTTGCCTAATTTTCAGTACAAACACTTCAAAGGTGGACGTAAGGAAGGAACTTCGATGTATTCGGGTCTGGTTAGCAGGCGGCAGAAAAATAAAGTAATTGACTCCCGCTCAGAGTTCCAACTTTGTGACATTCCATTGCAAACTTTTCCACGACAGCGCTAAGCACCCACTTCGACAAAAGTTGGCCCTCAACGACGCTGCATAGGTATTCACTTTAAACAGATACGAATGTCATTACTCTTCAGCCAGCCAAATGACGCATGAAATTGAAATACCATTCCCCTCGGTTTTGGCGAAGCACCTCGTACTCCTCTCCAGCTTTCTGTTGCCCCGCGCAACCACATTCAGCGTGGGGTATGTGACAAGCTCCCTGGAAGAAACAAATAACATTCCTGTCTGACAGCGACGTCAGTGTATCGACGCAATGAAGACCGCAGAGTGAGTCCTTAATCGATACACCTTCGTGGCAGTCATGAGACCATCTGTATCCCTTCCCATGCTCCATTTTTCAGCGTGGGTAAATCAAGCGTCAGCTGGAACTGAGAATCACTGTATGCGCTCTTGGAGCGTAAATAATTCATTCGACGGAAGGATATTAACTTGTCCCACACAAAGGATCGATTATTTGTTCAAAACAAAACATTCCCGTCGGTGTGACTGGTGTACACCTTGCCAACCTGCGAATAGAAATTCCGTAAATTTTTCGCGTGGCTTTGTTTTTCTTCAGCACATTCTGCCCCGTTCCCCCGATTCACGTCGCATCCTTTTTTCTTGCTTTGTGCTCCTACCGCGTCAACAGACAGAGCAGGAAGTATCTGTGTAGGCACATGAATGTGTATCCACCCATCCACGTGTACACGGCCCCTCCCCACCTTGACATGTGGCAACGGTCCCGGACGCAGCACAGGATGCCATGGCAGTGTAGAGAACCTAATTTCTGACGTCGACAACGAAAGGTGGCAGACTTAAATGTGCGGTGGAAATGAGTCCTCAAAATACAAGGGTAAACATGTCTCTTTGTGTGTGCTCGTAGGCGTGTTTGTCGGTGTGGATGGGGAGAAGCAGGCAATGCGTAGGTGACGTCCCATTCAAGGATACGACCGTGCCTAATGAGGGCAAGTTTATCCTCATAACTAGGTTCTGTTTGTCATTCTCATTTCTATTTGCTGAACTTGAAGTGAAGTCCTTTGTGTTTGCCCTGCCAGAACCAGTGACGGTTGGGCATTGAGGGCAAGTGGATGAGAGGGAGATGGAGAGGGAGGGACAGAGAGATGGCTGACTCAGCCAATATAATAAATTTAGCGTAAAACGCAAGAAAACAAATTGGGCAGCGTTCGTTCGCCATCGCACGCAGGACACAGCTCTTTTTATTTGAGTTCTCGACCGCCCACCCCTCCCACCAGCTCAGTTTCTGCACGAAGAAGTTCGGAGAACATGATATCCTTTGCGAAGATACATACACACAGGGTTTAATAAGGCTGAAACGGAATTATTGTCACGTTCTGGGCTAGAAGAGTTTATTGGATTTAGCTTTCTTTGCCCTTCGCTCCGGACGGGGAGGGGCGGTTGTATGAGATTGGTGATTGCAGGGACTTAATGCGGTAATCGGATGTAGGACAAGTGGAGGGTTTTGTTTGGCTTTTGCTTCGCAACGAAATTAGTTTGCGAACTTTAGTTGCACTTAGGACTCAATTAGTTTGGAAAACAGTCCACCAACTAGCCTGGGAGGCTGGAGCGAATAGAACTCATACATGTCCTGTGCGTGGGCTGAGGGCATGTGGAAGAGGTTATTTGAAGTCCTTATTGGTACGCTGAGGCGTGAATGGCGTTTAATTACGAATTGACTTTGCATAAGCTGATCGCTTTGAATGTGGTTCCGGTATTGATTGGCTATTGGGAAACTTTTTCGCTTCCCAGGCTTACAGTGTCAAGGGTCCAAGGCAAAATCTAATGACTTTCGCATGATTTTTTGCTCTCATGTCATTGGAGGGTGATTTCTGAACTAGAAGCAAGTACTTTTATGATCAGAGTGCGTGAAGTTGGATGATGTTGGATTAGGTTTTGAAATCCTATATTTTACCTGACTACACCCTATACAGTTCTTATATGCAGCTGTTAGGAACTTACTCCCGAGAAGTTAAAGGCTTAATTCCATCCGAAGTGAGATTAGGTTTGAATTAGAATTTCAACTCGTCGGGACTTGCAGACATTATCGTCCTGTTGACTTTATAGCGGGGTAAATACTGCCTATGAGGTAGATGGTTTGCTATCAGAGCTCTTCAAGACTGGCGGCGATGTTCTTATAGGGAGCATGCACCAGATCATCTGTTGAACTTTGGAAGACGAAAGCATGCCCGACGGCTATAATATCAGCTCTATATGCCCCATCCACAAAAACAGCGATCCTACCTCATGTAAGAACTATCGAAATACAGGATCCTATCCAGCGTACTGTGTGAACGTCTAAAGCCGTTAATGCCGTTAATTTGATCCCAATGGCAAATTGTGACTGGACCAGATTCGATTTCACTGGGATTCGAATCTGAGACCCCTCTAACTTGGAGCAGGCACTTAACCAACTGCGCCATCCAGTCGTCTAGTGTCACCTATACTCACTAAATTTCTCACTGCCCTAGGCCTAGTCCCAGACTGTGTCATTTGAGAAGGGAGCCTTTTCATTGAAGATCTTCAAGAAATTTCAAATAAGCCTCTATCTGATCTTTGCAGGTTTATAAGAATAACGGGTTAGCTGGAGCACAATCTGCGATACGGCGTTACGGTACGGGAGAAAAAGGAATACAATTCTCCGTCCTTGCATCACAATTGGTCTAGAGGAACTTAAGTGAGACATGTCTTGGGTCTACCCGCCTCCTTATTTGAAGCCGGTTTCGTATAAACTCCATAAGTTGGTGCACTGAGAGTGCTTTTGTAAGCACCCCTCCATTCTATGTTTCTGTGTCTCATAAAACAAAGGACACTGATACTGTACTGATTTCGTAGTGGTTTTAAAACTTCTTTACGCGGTGGTTCACTAAATAAAAACTCAACTTCACTGTGGATCATGTTTTTATTTTTCAAAGTTCCAATCTACTAACATTTCTGCTCATCTTTCTGATATCTATGACTTCAACCTGGGAGTCGGAGAGATGCAGAAATATGTAAATGTCCTGTTCTAGTGGCCAAACTTTTGTGTACACCTTTGCATACGAGTACATACTCATAGCTCCCCTAAAGACCACGCAGAACTAAGTGCAAATACCCTTTCAATTTCGACTGTCCGCAAGGGAATCCATAGCACACCCCTTGCATCCACAGATTTCCATCGTTTCTCTCACATTACATCCCTGTCTCTCCCTGGGTACGGTCACAACATATTTATTTACATGGCACCCCAATCAAGAATTCCTCCCCTTTTCAGACTGACCGCTTAAAAAGTCAAAACAGATATTTCCACATCATAAAACCGACAAACGAAATAACCACCTCCCATTTTCACTGGATCCACTATCAGCACATTTGCATCTACTAGACGCGTTTATCGGTCGTCTGGATAACTCACTTTTCATCATCCCTCGTGCGTATTTCAGGGACTCTTTCCCGAATAATTACAGTCTCTCGCTGTTTCTGCGGCAATGCCAACGCACGTGTCTCATGCGCCCAGATGTATCCCAGCCGACGGATGATGAGGTTGATCCCGTCGAACTTTCTACCAGCAGTCCAACAACCGCCTCCGAATATATTCATGCACACAAATGTACATCGAGGCAGGGTCCCTTATCTCCTCTCCTTGTCATTCCGCCAGTCTTTTTTTTGTCCGGTGTCGTGTGTTTTGTGTAAAATATCCTTTCACCAGGAGGGTTGCATGGCTCAGACCGTGCAGCCGCCTGATAAGCTTGGCGGCGGTGTTGATGTCATTGGCAAAACGACAAACTCCACCAGCGTTAGCTGTAGCGCACCCCACTGAGCCTTGTGTGCAAGCATCGATTTCCTCCGTCCTCGGGGGATGGTTACATGGTTACCCATCATTTGCATAAGGTCGCCTTTCGCTCGTCAGTCAGACCGTCTGACAAACTCTGCAACCAATAATAGATTTGAATTATGCACTCGTCTTTGTTTAAGGAGGGATGTTTCAATTAGAGTTACCGAAGGGTTGACGGAAGGCACAGCAGAAGCAGAAAAAAACCAAGTCCCGGCTGCACATGCAAGAGTGGTCGTACGATATGAGTGGTGGATACGGGCCAAGGACCCTCATCGACGCTCTTTGGCTTAAATTAGAGCTCTTTACCCGCCGCCTGAAGTAGGGGTTGGATGTAAGGAACACAAGTAAAAAAGCATCAGATTGTTTGACAAGGATCCTTGCGGATGCCGATACCGGATACAAATCAAAGGACTCGTTACTGCGATACTTCAAGCCCCCTCCGATTCGTTTTGATTGTTCTAAAGAACTCGTTCTTACCCCCGGGGGTTTTCGTTGCGTTGTTTGAACGATTTTCGAAAGTAAATATTATTTTTTGATGTGTTGTGCGATAGCGATCCTTTTGCGGAAATTTCATCATTCGGGGGTGTGGGCGACTGGTGGCTGTTGGTTTTAAGGGAGAAGTTTGGTTACCTGGTGAAATCGTCTGGGAAATGAAACGAATTATTTAAAATTTGTGTTAAAGCAAAGGCATGCTGCTGGTGTTTCCTTCTTTTTTTGATGTGGGATAGGCCAACTCCCCTGAGGTCGATTGAAAGGGGTGTCAATGCTGCCCAAGGCGGCTGTACGTACCAATTCATAACATTTTTCACGCTTGGCTAGGCTTTGAATTTGATTGGATGTTAAAGGAATGTTAAGGAAACCGAGGGTTAAACTCAAGACTTTTGTGATGTTGTGTGACGGTATGTGCCTCAAAGGGGAATTGGTAGATGTTGGCTGGGCACAAGTCGGGATATTTCATAAGCCAGTGGTCTTTAAGTGGAAGTGTGACTTGATGTGGAAATATTTTAGGAAATTCTTCAAATTAAAGCTCCGCTTATTTTCAAGCACGCAGTGTAATCAGAGAGGGACCAGATAAGAACGATAGAAAAAGAAATTTGAATAAAACGTCAACGGTGTAAGATATGAAACTTCTTTTTTGAAAAAGAGACCGTGTTAGTTGGAGAGGCATATAGACTGAGTCCACCCCGGAATATAGCGCCCGTTTAAGAAAAAGAAGCTCAAAATAACGGCCGGTCAGTGGACACAAAACTAAAGCCATTTCCGATCTATTTCTCCTGGAAGGTATGCGAATGTGCTGAAAGACTCCAGAGTTCTTCAACAGACTGGAAACTGGAAAAACGCTCTGTAAAGCTTTTTGTAGACATTTGGGTCAAAAGAACGCGGCACTCCAGCAGCTCACTTAGCTCACATTTTGGATTTTGGGAATAACGCCTCTTAACGGAAAGCTTTGGGTACCCTTGTGGCTTGTGCAGACCATAATTTTGGGACCATTCTGGACAAAGAATGCCGCTCAACGGAACGCCTTAAGTAGCATATGTGGGTACCCTAGCGGTTCGCGTAGACCAACATTTTGGGACCATTCTGGGCAAAGAACGCCTTAGTGATCAGAATTGGCTTGAATTTGATTAGTTTTAGACTCATTCAGAGAAAGGATTTCAGGATATCAACGACTGTTGATATATTTTGACTGAAAATCAACCGAAATCCCATGTCCTGCGGATTGGATTGCTCCTTAAAACCGTTGATAATTCGGTTATTGCCCAACTCCTGCCAACACGAACCTATTTTTTGCGGTTTTCATACATAATTAGCCATTGCATCGTTAGATCCTTGTCATAAAACAACGATCCTCCGCACCATGGGTTCACATGCGCATCCCTTGTGCAAAATTCTTTACAAGGATCTTTAAACTCACATTAATGTCCGTCGTCCTTTCCCACACAAAGGTCAAAGAACTGGCCCCCACACACTCAGCAAGGGAACCACTCAAACTTCATCTGATCCTCTCCGCGTTGTCCGTGTAAACTCATCCGTGCGCCATTTACAATCGAATTCCTTCCTCATTCCTCATCACGTAACACATTGTCGATTATGTGCGCCAGAGCTGTATCTTGTACGCATGTCTTATCCGCTCCAATCGCTCATTCTCGCTCTCTGTCCCCACTGTCCACCCGATCATGAATGTAGCTTCATGCTTTTAGGTATAGAATAGTACATTATTGAGATGGCCACCTCGGCTTCTCTGGCAGTACTTTAAGCAGTCGGTCCACGGTCCAATTTTTGGTCCTTGGTCTAATAAGAACGGCGTTATTCTGGCAATAGCGTCTCGAATGCTGGCCTTTAGCTCGTCCAAAGTGGTTGGGCTTGTCTTGTTAGCATAGACTAAGGACTTGACCTAGCGTTGTTTTGGTTTAAAATTGTACTGAATTTACGTTTCCAAAACATGTCTACTTAAGTCAATCGGTTGATAAATGTCAAAGTAATTCAATGTTGACATACCGACATAAGAGGTGGTGCACCCTGCGGAACATTGGACCTTCAGAATCATTCTCAAAAAAGGGGTAGCACTATTTTTCAAACAAAGCCAATCCCACGGCCATAACCATATGTTTTCCTTAATTTTTGAGTTATACAACTCTGAGAAAACACCCTGTATCAATGCAGCAATGCGATGAAGGAGCAATGTCATGCCATTTCCTGACGCTTATCTCGGATTCCCTTACAGAAGTATCTAGACTCAAGATAAACTCACAGTTCAGTGTCCGAAAACGTCAAAAATGTCGATAGCCTCGTGCCACCTTTCATCATTTCCTAGGCACTCTCTTAACTCAAGGGATTGCCAACCGAAGGGCAGTTGTTCAACTTCGCAACGATAACGCATGCAATGTGAAGTAGTGGAAAAGTTTCTTCGGTTACCGTGTCATAGAGTTGGGATAACATCAGAATTGTGTGTAGAAATGTACGTAATTGAATTACTCTACAATTCCGAGGATATCCTTGTAAAAACAACAGCACCAGCAGCAGATACAATTCCACAGGCAGCCGCAGGAGCGGAACTTTTCCTCTGCGCAAATACACACACAATCCCTAGCACTCCGCAGAAGAGGGAGAAAAATGTTTTCCAATTAGAATCAAAGTCGACAAAGCAATTAAAGTAAAAGTTTTCCCTGTGCTTATCCCCCCCACACACACACACATTCCACTTCCGGCTCATGGCATGCCAATTCTGCTCACTGGCAGTGTATCGGGTGCATTATTATTTGCATCCAACAGGATGGCTTTGGGATTTATGTTCTCGCCCTCTTCCGGTTCTGGGTTTCTGAAAAATTCACAATCCAACCGTACACCGCAAAGTGTGCCTCCGAACGCAGGGATACAGACGCAAACAGACAACTCTCTCTCACACACACACGCACACACGTCAGAAAGGATAACCTGTTTTGGTGTTCTGGATTCATGATCTATTTACGAGACAGTTGGGAACCGGGATGAGTCCTGCAGGAATATGAATTCGAGCTCATGCATGACCAGCATCCGCATGAGTTATTCAACGAAATTCCCTGCAGAATGTGTGCTCGTCATATCGCACACGAAGACCGGTCTGTGGTTAGAACTTTCCATACCCCGGTGTCTGGTCCACAGGCCAAGGATGCAATTAAAGATGATGTATGCGATTCTCCCTGAACGAGCATCTCGGTGGCCAATGTTAGTTCAAGGAATGTCCTTCGAAGTGCACTCGCATTCGGACTTGACCGATGTGCTCCTGCAGGGATCGTGCCCGATGGCAGTTTGCATCGGGCAGTGTTAACTTCTAAAGTTGCTAATTAATTGAGTCCGTAAACTCCTGTGTCCCTTCAGCGGGTTGAATTGGGACGGTGAATGGGGGTGGGGGGGTCAAGTGGAAGTTGGTCACGTCCTCAGGGATGAACAAACAAAGTACACTCACCACATATTGGTGAAGGGATGGGCGGAGTACCTTTGAACCCACACCCGCAAGGTACGTGATAATTTGCCAATGGTGTCCTTTAAGTGTAATATTCGTCTGCTCTTCTACACTTTTAAGGATGATCTCGAGCGTGAAACGGCTTCAGCATAATCGCACGTTTCCTCCCTTTTTTGTTTCGTCACGATGATGGGGCAGAAGCTGTGGTGGGAGTGAAGGAGAAACGACGAGAAATCCTTTTATGTCCTCTCCGAGGCTAAAAGGAAAATTGAATGTCTCTACATTTTTTCTTGTTTTCTCAGGTCCCTCTCCCTTTGTGTCTGCTTTTGTCTGTAGTCACTGCACACACGAGTCCAACTATTACAATCACTTTAGAAAGAAAACGAAATCCAAGCTCGGGGCGGTGGACCCCGGGGGTTATTACTATTTTCTGCAGGTACAACATACATGCCTCCAGATCTCCGCACACACTCTCATACGGCGTACGGCAATTCGTGACCAAAAAACTCCTTGATGAGCGGAAGATTGAAGGAGGAGTCTCATGGGTGTGTGCATGAGTTTCCTGGGGGGGTTGAGAAGGTGATGAGTTGTATGTCTTTGTCCTGGAAATGTATCGAATGTTCGTTCGTTGAAATCAAAAACGAAAAAAGAGCTAAATAAATTTGCTCGCTTAATGGGGAGCAAAGAACGGCTTTTAGGTCGTACGTTAGTTGGGAAAATGAGTTTTATGGGTTTACTCGAACGTGCATGCAGTTAAAAGCCATAAAAAGGGCTTAAGGACATGGTCAGTTGGGGATTTGCTGCCTTCGTGAATCAAATTTCTGTAAATTCCTTTTGAAAGAGAGAGTGAGCATTGCTTCGGAATCGTTGAAGGAAATTAAGGTCCTCCGGTGGGTGGGTCATGTTTGACTATATCGCAGAACTTATCATGTTTCCCTATAATGAGGACTTTGGGCAATTCAATGGAAAGCTGTAAAGGGGTGTCCTGAAGGGGGAATACTTGCAACACGTTTTTAAAATGAAAATAAATTCAGAGGAATTACTGGTCTTAATTTTCTCTGAATATCAAGTTTTATTCAAAATATTATGATTTCGCATGAAAATAGTCCAATTAATTGAGTGACGGAAACATGCAACACTGTGTTTCTAAGAATCACTGCTTGTTTCTATATAGTCCCAAAATTCTGCAGACTTGACTTGACTTCCTCAGGCACGAGGAAGAATAACACTGCAGAGAGTGAATTCTTAGAAAATAAGTAAAAGTGAAAAATGACCTATTTGCTGGAATCAAGAGGAACATTTAGAGGCTAAGATGGCTCTACTGTACTGCATACAGTTCACAATTCAAAGGAGTGTTATGCGTAGTTTCTAACATTCACTCATTCTGAATTATTTTGTATTGATAGTACGAGTATTTAAAGAAAAATTTGAATTTAATTTGTACATGAGTTTAGCTAGAAGGGATTATTATCATTTTTTCTTTACTTTTTTTTTAGCGAGTCCCTGAGGGTCGTCTTAAAAAAACTATTAGACCCCATCATCACCTCTTCTATTTTTTTATGGCGACAAAGCTGTTTTTGAGCTTTTGACAGTAGCCAAAGAATTGTGATGTGCTGAATAGTTATTACTTTTCACCCTTTGCAAATGTCATTTCCCATGAGGGGTACTACTTAAATTTTGAAATACGGCGACACATCTACATCTGGGGATTTGACGTTTTTAGGGCTATACATAAATTCAAAGAATATTCTGTCATACCAATGCTTGTGTTTTTTCGCTGAATTCACGTCAAGCAAAAAATTTAGTTAAATCGTAAATCGGGCGATGATTCATACGATTTCGACTACATTAACACAACAGAAGTTTGACGATCAACTTGTTTCGAATTTTGGTGATGAGGCAACACCCCCTTTCACGTTTTGTGGATGGTTTTCTGAATACAACCACAATCGTAATTCGCTCAAGGACGATTTTCGTGGAGCTCGACTAAAGTGGACTGCTGTTCTAGAAATGATGTCGTGTGCGCGAACTGCTAATACGGAATCGTCTTCTTCTTCTTCTTCTTCTTCTTCTTCTTGCTCTTCTTAGGGCGCTACAGTCCGAGGTGGATCTGGGCCTCACTCAACATTCCTCTCCAGCCAGCACGATCTTTCGTCAGCTGTCTCCAGTTTCGCACACCAATAGGGAATCGTCATATACTGTAAAATTTAAGTGTCGATGGCCTTTTAGCACGACAAGCATACATAAACTATCACAACCATTTATTTGCCAAGATGGTTTGATCGCTCGTTATTCCATGCATTATAATTAACCCTAAAAAGGGATAGCATCACACTTCATTCGGAATGAAAAAATCGTTAAAGTATTGCTTCAACGCATGTAAAGGTTTATAGATTTTCTTAAGAATTATTTTAAAAAAACAATGAAGTCACTGTGTCCTAGTAGGTAAATGCATTGACTCCATATGGTCTTTGGTTCGAACACGAGTACATCAACTTTCACTCTTACCTCAACACCTCTCTGAGAAAATTTGTGGTGCTCAAACGCCGGGAAAAAAGAGCGATGGAACCAATAAGAAGGTCTAATTCGACATCCCTCGAAAACAATGTACAGTAGCATCCCCGAATGGGAGGGAGGACGACTCCGGAGACGCTACAATCACGATCTGTACAAGATCTGCCTCGTAGGTGATATAGTGACAAAGATTAAGCTCGGTAGACACCGATGAGCAGGACACCTAGCTGGCATGAAGAAAGAGGAATCGACTCTCAAAATCCTTAGTAGCTCATTTTATGACAGACGACAGCGTGGTAGACCTTGCTTACGCTGGAAAGATGGCGCAGACCAGGACGCCCGAAGACTTGTGGTGCGCTGCTGGATGGCGTCTGCGCGCGATCGGGATGGTTGGAGTGAATTCTTAATCTAGGCTAGGACTGGATCCCAGTTGTCGCGCCGGTGATGATGATGAAATACCCCAAATGTAGATGTCTGCCCCAAGTATTGTACATCTCCGACTGTAACACCACTCAAAGAGAAGAAGATAGTTTTGTTTTCTTAAGTACCCGGAATCAGAATATTCTTGCAAAAAATTATGATCATTTCCAGCAACAGCATCCCATCAGCGAAAGTCGGTGTTGTGCGTGATCTCCTTGTGGCGCTACAGTCCAGGGTGGACCTGAGTCTGATCTACTCGCTTCAATTTTTGAATGACTGAGGTTGCTATCTGTTTAAAGACGAAGAATTTCGTATGACCTCAATGGCATTCTGTAGGTATTCTTTTCTCACTGTCTTGACTATGTTTTCGGGTTTCTTGGCAAACAAAATGGAGCGCAGATTTCTCTCACAAGACATATCAAAATAAGCTGAGAAGTGCCCCAAAAAGGATAAGCCGACGAATCAAGACTAGGCGCTTCTAGAACTGTCAAGAGATTGACAGAGTTCTTATGACGGATGAAAGACAATTATTTAACGGACTTGGCCAGATGTCATTAGGTTCATCTTTTTCTTTTCTTTTTCTTAAGCTGGACTACTTTTGACTAATCTGTAGATAATTTACTGCCTTTTATAGGTCAGTTACTTTATGTAAACTGTTGTGCCGCATTGTCGAATGTGAAGAACTTTTTTTGGCAGCGATATATTGTCCTTCTCCTCTTAATAAATTCAACTAAACGGCATAGCGTCATGGCTATCCACCTTGAGTTTTAGCTTTTCTTTTGTTGCCAATCAATTAACTGAATATCACCAAAATTGTTTCTGATTTCATATTAATTCTTGTTTCTTTTCTTTGCAGGTAAGTGAAATGACCAGAAGATACGAATCTTTCTAGTGAGACTTAAAGAGAGTGAGTGAAGATATTCAAGATAACCGTCTAAGGCAGAGTTGCCAGTCCATGGCAACCTACTGTCAACCTATAACTCTTTCATGTCAACAGAGCAACTAGACGGCATTCTTAATTTTGAACGATTCTTATCAAAATATCTATTTCCTGGTTCAATGTCGGGGTAAAAATCTCCCTTTTCTCGATCGACTAAACCCTGACCACTTTGGCATCTTATCTGATTAATTAGTTTTCTTCTTCAGCGGCTACCTCTTGCCTCGAAGAAATGCAGCGCAATGAGTCAATTAAGAAATTCCTTTCGACTGAAGAAGTTGCATCGTCTTCCCTGCAATCGAGTGACTAACTCCCATCAAAAGACTTCATTATCCCCGACTCTAGATCTCCATCAATGCTATCTAATTACTAATTACTGTAATGAACTGCAATTACAACTGGCACTGCTCATGCCTGACTCAGGCTGCAGCAGCCGATAGACAAATAATTGAGTAGAGAATCGCAATCCGTTACGATACATTCGTCCCTATTCCATCAGCCAACGAGCACGCGATACAATCGACCACAACTTGCGGTATGTGGCAACCAAGAGCTTGTACTCCATCATGCCGCGTCTCTTCTCCAAGATGAAGCCACTGCGCGGCAGATGACGCGACATGAACACGACTCTTCCCCACGAGATGGGTGGAATTCTCTTTAATTCGAATTAGTCCCGTCTCGTCAACATTGTCGCACGGTCACACCTCCGCAGCGCTGGAAATAGGTTTCCATAATCTAGGGACTCTTTGACATCCCACGACTGGCTGTCTTGGGGGAGGGGAGATTGTTGTAATTAACAGCATTTACTTTGCTAATTAAAGTGAGGTGTTTGCTCTTGAGGGGGGTTTGGCTGTGTGTGTGTTTGCTCTCTCGCTTTTGATAATCAAAGGGAATTCCATTTGAGTCGTTCGGTCGGGTGTTGCCTATGCTCAGACAACCATTAGGCGGTGAGAATTTATTCAATTTGATTGTAATTTGTTCTGGTACTAAAATGACGGCTGCATGGAGGCGCAACAGGAATTTCCTGTCATTCTGTGAAACACAGAGCATAACAATGTTGTGACAATCGAGGGAAAATTGATTACAGTCAGTCGGTTTTTTATTAAGTCACTCATTTGGTTTGGTGTGAAATTGTGTCAAAATAAATTTTATTGGATGAGAATTGAAGATAATTACAACAAGATTTTTTGAAACAATCATTTCTGAGCGGTGAGCGGTAATATCCCGAGAACATTAAAATCGAAGAATTTTTTTCAGACAGTCACTTAAGAGCTCTATATAAAATTAGGTCATATGGTAATTTAATTTTTCGAGATGCCTAACTTTTTACGGTTTCAAAAATTGAAAAATTTCAAGAATTGAAATAGAAGCTGTTTCAAAAACATTGGTTTCAAAGGAGTGTCTGAGTGTCTGAGTGATTGACACAGACTTTTGGTCAGAAATTCGAAAAAAAATTAAGACAGACACCAATGAACTGCCTTCTATATCCAAAAAATTTACAGAAATCTTGTGTTGAAATTTTCGCAAATTTTAAATACCATTCTGCTAAAGACTCATACATAGCCACCCATTGGAGGTGGGAACAGTCAAAAAGCGGGATGCCAAGAAAATATACTGCTTCTTTCAGAACAACTGTTAGCATGATACGTTTTGGAGCACGTCGATTTTTGAGTGTTAGTTTTTTACGATGAAATGAAAGCATTTCTTCAAAATTGTTGGTAAAACAGGAAGAACGAGATTTATTCCAAGTCATAGACGTTGATATCGTTTCTGAATTACAACTCTTTTGCATTTGGGCACGCACACATCATGCAGTCGTGGAGTGTCATACGTGCCTTTACCGTAATATCTCTCAATACAAAGCTCACAGTGGTCTCTTGCAGATGCTAGTCTCAAGTCGCACGGAATGCAGTACCCGCTGAACGGTCCATCTGGATCCGGATAGTAGCCTGGCGCGCAGTCTTCGTAAGACAGTCCCATGTACCCAGGCGGACAGACGCACTTTTCCACCGGCAAAATCTGGTACAAGTCAGAGTTCTCCTCGTCTCCGTCAGATAGGCGTTCGACAGTTCACTCAGAAATGTCTACTCCCAGTAATTGACCTGAATGTAGTTTGTAGTCAGCTTTTTGAAGTTGCTCTCAAACATTTTGACGCTGTTCTTGAAGAACATGTACCGAGTCGGCTGCTCGTAGGATGGACTCTGATGGACGAGGCCCCGATGGAGGGCTGGAGGGATGAAGGGCCCGCGGTATAGTACAGCGGGTAGACCAACTCTCCCCCGTACGACGTCAGGTGAGTGTTCTGGCCGAGCAAGAATGTCATCACGCCAAAGTAAACCAAGTCGTTGTCGTTTTCTTTTAGCGAGAAGTCGGCCGCAGGGCTTTCTCGTTCAGGAAGATCTCCTCGTTGCTCAGCTCCCAGGGTACGACGGAGCTCTTGTTGAGGAAGTCCACGTTGTTCAGGGAGACCTTCTCGAAGAGGCTGACATTGAAGACCCGCAGGTAGGCGCTCTCGCAGCGCAAAGTCTTGCCGAAGCAAAAGCAAGTAGTCTTCGTTGTTGGACGCGTCCAATTTGTACGTTCAATCCCAGCACTTCTCACAGCCATAGCCCTCGACGTTGCAGAAACAATTGTCGTCGTTCTTGCCGTACACCTCGAACTCAGTCCCGTCCTTTTTGCAGCTGTAGAGATCGCAACGTTGGAACTCGTAGTACCCGTTCGAGCACTGTGTCCCAGGCGCGGCCCTCAATGCTGTGCCGACAGGCGCACGTGCCGTTGTTCAGGTCGCACTGCATTTTGCTCTTGTTCACACGAAAGTAGTTGCTCGCACCCAATGATCCGATCATCCCGTACGTGTAGGGCATGCACTGGTCGCTCTTGTCGCTCATATTCGGCGGGCAGATACACTCTCCGGTCTGGGCCTCGTACATAGCGGTCACAGGGCAGTCGAAGGGCTTGCAGTTCGGGAAGCCATTAACGCCAGTGCGGCAAGCCGTGCACTGGCTTTTTTTCTTCTAAATTAAGCGACCTTTGTTGTCGTCTGCCACTCGCATGCGTTTAAACCCGCGTACCTTATGTTTCTTTTTTCTCATCTCCACATCATATTTCAGTTGGAATGTCTCTTTCACTTTGAGTTCGAAATGAACGCCATGAACGAACTTCTAAAACCACAAATAAATTCTGTGCATGCACACATTCCGCACCAAAACTCCTTAGAACCCCCTCTCATCCAAAAGCATCTTAATTTCAAAAATCAAGTGAACCTAATCGAAAATTTCCGCACTGTAGACAGCACTAAAATACCATTCACTGAACCGAATCGTTCTCAAACACCACCACCCGCCCACCTTCGGTGTGTCTCTGTGTACGTGCCAACAATTCCGGAATAGCGCACAGAGGAGTACAGGTGGCTGTGGTGTATGCGAGGCTCTCGTGCCAATCAACACATATCCTTCTTCATCGCACACAAACACAACCCACTAGAGAGCATAATTTATTCAAAATCCATCACCCATACGCGACAATGATGAGATGCACAGCGACAACGACAACGACGACGGTTGTGGCACAGGTTAAACGTTTCACATCCACATTGAACCAGGCAGCGACACCCAGCGTCATCGGACCATGTGACCGGAATGAAAAGCGCTTGCAGCTGGATTGCTTGCTGAGGCAAATTTTCCAGTTCAAATTTCACCTGAAAATCTATCCGAGTGCCTGATAGCTTCCCCCCGCCCCCAGCCACCCAGCCGAACACTGTCTCTCTGTTGGGTATCTCGCCCCGTCTACAGCGTCATCGGAGAGTGGCAGCAATAATTGTGTTTCGTCGTTCGTTGTTAGTCGTTAGTCGCTATCGCGATCTGGACATGAATGTCGTACACACGGCACTCTTTTGTGGTGTGTGTCGTGCATCCTTGAGCAAACACAACGAACCCGGTTCGAGACTCATTCCACGGGGCCACAGCGATGGGGACAGCGAAAGGAGTCTGCATTTGCGTTCACCTTCTCATCTCGAGAAAGTCGACGATGATGACGATGATACCGTCCAGGGTGGTCTGGGGGATGGTGGGTCCCACTCAAAGTGCACAGCAACAAATGCCCAGAAGAACAACGACAGCGACGCAAGGGTTGGCGGAGGGAAGTCTCCGCTTCCAGGGGGTAGCGTAATGTGACGTAATTGTTATCGAAGATTTCGCATCCTTTATTCGAAGTTTATCGAGTGTGAAACGATTTTTAAGTGAAACTTGCTTTTTTTTTCTTCGCTCCTTTCATCGCTTACTGGTGTTTGTTGAGACACTATGGGCCGTCCTTTGTTTTCGTCGTGTGCGTGATTTGAGTGCACAATGGGGGAAGAATCACAGTTTTGCGAGATTCGAAAGGACGATGACTGCAGGGGATGTGAGTTTTTTCTGAGTGTAGTGCGGAACGCCCTGTGTAATGGTTCAATTGAAACAATGAATTTGTCACAGTGAACGATTTTTGCCACCGTCGTGGTGGATATGGTTCATCGATTCGGGGATTATTTGTTATTGTAGTGGCTTACGAACGGATGTGCGAGGAGGAGGAGTTCTCTTTTTTCGTCTTCGATTTGGATGAGGAAATTGGAATTGAATGGGTGTTGAAACTTGTGCCCAGCAGGCCGTGGTGACTGGAGGAAATATCATTACATCATGGTACCCTTGGGTGAATTTGGAAGGATCTTCGAAATGTTTTTCGAGATTTTTCAGGAATTTACAAGCCGGAAGACGAATGTACCTCTCCACATTGTGACTCTGTTGTTGAGGGGGTTTTGGTTATGGTTGCAGTAAACTAGCGGTCTATCGCCTCTTAGCATAAAGCCCTAGCAATTCGTCCTCCTTCATGAATGACTACTCCACTCACTTCCTTATTTGACAGTTCTTTGATTCTGTCAGAACCCAACAACCGCTCGGTCCTTTTCATTTCCTGTATCCTCTTCCTCTCCCAAACTGACAGAAAGTTGAGAATATTTCAGCATTCTGAGCGTTAAATGTCCTTTAACCTGTTTTATGTGCACACACGAGTCTTAAAAGAATCCATCACAGTCAACAGAAGAAGGTGCACTCAACTCAAAGCTGTCCTTTCCTTATCGCAAGACTATTATCACTATCCACACGAGTGATCACCAAGCAAGAGTGCACCATCTTCCAAACGACAAACAATTTCCTTTCAGGGTTTCCTTTGAAATTCTAATTCACCTGCAGTCAGACTTCTTTCACAAATCCCCTTTGAAATAACACCTACAGCACCCATTTGCAATGTCGGGGCGCACAACACAGTCGCTCTGACATTTCCTATTGAGACAGATTCTCCGAAAACGTTGCCATGTCCTCCGTGTCTAGGCAGAGAACGGAGTCTCATAACGGTTTTCCAATATCTGCTTGTGAAATACGTTTTCGTTGTCCTTGCCGAACAATAAATTAACCAAACGATTCGAGCACCGAATACCCGACATAATGGCCACTGATGTGGACCCGGGAAACGGAGCGGGGTTTCAATTTCCCACACAGCAGCGAATGACAGGTTGAGAGAAACCGAGATCGATGTTGTTCCAGAAAAACTCTCTAAGTAGGGGTATTTAAAATTAGAACCTGCACATGACGGGTTCCTGTGTGGCGGCTTTTAAATGCTGATCCAGGCCAAACTGCAAAGGAGTAGAGAGCTAATGGTTAATTTAGTTTGCAACGTAACAGTCCCACGCACAAAAGGACTTTCGTTTGTGGGCGGAGCCGTAGTTTTGTGTGCTCTGTTTGTTTGGGGTCGTATCAACCCTCGACAGCCTACTCGGTTGAGGTTGATATTTCTAGTCGCAGGCAACGGGGAAATTGCGAAAAGTGAGCGATAACGCTAGCTACGAATTTAATTTCCTTTTTATCAGTTAATGGTGTTTTCATATTCAACATTCGGCGACGGCGGACGGTGGCGGCGAACACATGCAATGAGTTGAGTAATTAGTTTAGGGGGGCTATCCAGGGGTGCGCCTACACCTAATTCCACTTAAATGCGAATGTCAGACGGGTACATGACATTGTCCTCGTCTGGTGACACATGACATCAGTTTCGGGGGTGTCTCGTTTTTGTTTCTGACGTTCAGTATGTAGATTTCACGTCGCACGGCGATTTGTTTTCGCTTTTCAGTAGAATTGTACGTGCTAACTGAGCGACATGTTCATGCCGTGTGAATGCTAAGGAGGGCGCGACCTTTGCAAAACAACGGGAGTTATGTAATGCTACATGACTACGAAATTTTGAGTTAATTCGTTTGGGTTTTTGAACACGGTTACTGCTGAAAGGGTGCTGATTGTTGTGTGAACGACAGCGTGAGCAGATTGGCCCTGATTGCATGTCCTTTAAGGAGCTCACATGGTATCTTTTGAATCTACTGATAAGTGCCATGAACACAAAAAAAGTTGTTTGCAGTTAAATTATTTTCCGAATTAATTCCCGCGTCGCTGCTCTTTTAAAGGATGATTCATTTAGAGGTTCCATTTTCAATTTGAGATGAAACATACTTACTTTTCCTTGGATGTAGAAATTTTGATTGGAAATGAATGCCGAAACGTAGACATTTATCTTACAATTGGCCAACATTTTTATTTTGTGGACCTTGTATTTTATTTTTTCTTTCCTCACTTCAGGCCTTCTTACGAATGATTCAACTGAGATTCCAATTTCAATTTAAGATAAAAAACACATACTTGTTGTTAAGAGTGTATTTTTTGATAGCAAAATAATGCTGACATTATGACATTTAATATAGAATTGTTTTATATTTTAGGTCTGTGGAGGTTTTATATTATTTTGCCTTTCGTCGATTCAGGTCTTTTGACGTATGGTTCAACTAGAGGTTCCAGTTTGAGTTTGAGATAAAATGTACTTCTTTATCGTTAAATGTGTATTTTTTGATAGCATAATAATGTTGAAGTATTGACATTTGTTGCAAAATTGTTAAATATTTTAAGTTTGTGGACTGGTATATTATTTTTCCTTTCCCCACTTTTTTCTTCCTTCTGACGGATGATTCAATTAAGGTTCCAATTGTCATTGGAGATAAAATGCACTTATCTGACGTTAAGGGTGTATGTTTTGATAGCAAAATAATGCTAACATGTTTACATTAAATGTGAAATTGCTTCACATTTTTATTTTGTGGAACAAAATACAAAATATTTTTCCCTTCCTCGCCTCAGGCCTTCTGACGGATGATTCAAATGGAGGTTACACTTTCAACTTGAGATAAAAAATACTTATTTACCGCTAGATATGCATTTCTTGATATCAAAATAATGCTGAAAAAATGACATTTGAAATACAAGTACTTAATGTTTTCATTTTGTGGAGCTCGTACATATATTTTATTTCTTTTCTTATTATCCTTCATGACTTTTTTAACCCCTTTAAAGGTTGATCCTTAATTGATTTGACTTGCGCAAAATAAATCAGACATTCCAAGCCATAAACACGCCTCAAATACTCCTCTCACTTCTCTCATTTTTAGTTCAATTATTTATTTTCACCCAACAAAATCTCGCCTCAGGCCTTTTAAAGGATGATTCAACAGAGGTTTCACTTTCAATTTGAGATAAATCACACTTTTTTGTTGTTAAATGTGAATTTTTTGACAGCAAAATTATGCTGACATATTGACATTTAATGTAAAATTACGCAAAACATTTATTTTGTGGAGCTTTTATTTTATGTTTCCTTTTATTATTCCTTTTTTATATTTGACCTCCCCTGGGGCTTGTTCTCTAATTAATAACATTCGCACAAAAGAATTCCAACCTCCCTCGCCATAAACACACCTCTCACTCTGTAACAGCCCTCTTATCATGTAGCGCCGGTTATTTATGATTTAATTTTGAATAAAATTTGTCTTCATCCGACTAATATTCGATACAACACCACATTTTGTCCATTACGCAATTCAAAAGGAGAAAAAAAAACACGGAGGAAAATATATGAGAAAATTCCTTTGATTAATGATTTGCCATTTGCACGCATCCGCCCGATGAAGGGGGAGGATTTTAATATCATCATCCCCCATCAAACGCCCTTTCATCAAGTGCCGCACAATGTAAACAGAAAAAAAAAAAGAAATGAGAGCAACTCTCAGAGGCGAACAAGCCTTCATATTTCTCTGATTTCGTTATCCTTATGTGACCCAAATTACTTGAATAATGCATGAATTGGAGTTCAGTTACATTGTCCATTAGAGTTGGGAAATCATCAGAAATTGCAACAAATTTGCGCACCACTCCAGTTGGGATCGTATTCAGGACTCCGTACGTACTGCGACCCTTACGCAATAAATAAATAAATTGCCAGAGATTACATGCAACACAGAGGGTTCGAGATGAATTTCTGTGAAAGTCCTTTCACCGTGTTCAAAGTATTTCTTTCTGAGACACCCTTCGTCTTGGCACTCTCCCTCTGTCTGTAGCTTGGTGTGTGTCTAAGGGATTTGCAGCAAATCGCTGCGGGTGCACACATTATCATATCGATGAGGGATTTTCGTTTACAGATTCTTTTCCCCGTCAGTCGGTCTCTGAGAAGGGTGTAACTGTGAGGGATTTTGCAACTCCGAAGATATCGATCAATTTGCTGTCCGGATCCGTGCATTGTTGCTGTTGAATGCGACCGGAATTAGCACTCACTTGGATATGAAATTAAACACCGACGTCTGGCCACCGCGTCTGGGGGATTCAATGGACAGATTACACTCGATTTGTCTGACCATCGACACGATGTTGAATTAATAAATCCAAACGGATGCGGTTCGCTAATTAACCATTCAGACAAACGCTGCAATCCTTTTGATCCTTGTAATCAATTTTCCACATATTGGCTTTGCGGTTCATTAGCATATCAAAGGCGATGCTAACGAGGGATAATCAGACAACACGAATACCTCTGGGACACCAGACGTACATAAGTCCGCTATCCGTTTACAGATGTTTTAATTAAAAAATTGCTAATTGGACACGGGATGAAAAGGGGGAGTTAGCAGTCATCAGTCAATCAGGCTGAACTTTTTTATGCCATCATTCAACGCCCTTTCAACAATGTTGGGGCAGATTCAGTCTGTTAACCGGAAATTCTTTGAAAGGCAATGCCATTAGACACCAGCCGCAGCCTGAAACACCTTCGCATTCGGGAAGTTTCTCAACTTTGAAAGCATGACGACGCAGAAAGGCATTATACCTCCAACCAGGAAGGATACCTGCTGGTATGCGTTCTATTCTGAATAATTTCGTAGACAATTCCGCAAGTCAAGTGCATTGGCTTGGTGGAAGGAGAAAAACGTTGCAAGTTTTAGAAAGTTTCTAACCAAAACTATGGGCGGAACTTGGTGTCAGGTTCGCTGATGTGTCTAAACTGCTGAAACTCGAGGTGGATAAACGATTGAAGTAGACATATTTGCTTTGGTCTCGTGTCAATGGAATAATTGAAACTGAGTGATGTGGAGATGTGCTTCGAAGTGAACGAAAATCTGTCATAGAAAAAATTCGCGATAAGAAAGAAGGCAATTCTTTGAACTTTCAAAGCAAATTCACATCACCTTCTGCAGTAAATTTAAATTTGACATTTAAACACAAACATATCCGAAAAAACGCTACAGAGGGTTGGTCTTGGTCGCTATATCTTAAATAAAAAAGGCATTAAATTAGCACCACCCATAGCCTAACATTTCGCATGCAACACATAAAAAAGAAAAGGCCAAGAAAGTAATAAAATTTCGATGGGTTAAGCCAAAATAGGCTCTAGGGATCCTAGGGATTCAACGGGAGAAATAAATGAGCAGTCCTTTGTATCTATAATCATTTTTATAAGCTATCTCTTAATCCGTTATAATTCTGAGTGCATTTTTAATTTCTTAAGTGAAATGAGTCTCGCAATCGGTCGAAATATTCGTATCATGGATTTAGGACAGAAATTCTTTAGAAGGGAATGTAAAAGTGATAAGTAAGGTGAATTGAATTAAAAATGTCCTTCCAAATCCTTGAAAACTGAACGTCAGCGTTGAACTCATTAAAATTGCTAAAAACGGAAGAATTATTGCTGATCTGTCAATTGTGGCCAGGATAATTTTCAGGATAAAGTGTCTTCCAGTAGGGACTTCCGAACTTTGACAGTTGATAGCGGCCATAATGTTGATGCTACATCTGTAAAATTTAATGTCATTTATTCAGTCTTTTTTGCCAAATCACCATGGATAGACATAGCTTTCAGCAACACATGGAAATGATAAAATTGTTTTATCAAAATGGGTGTTCTGTTCGGTCATCGTTCCGCTCGCTTCGCCCATTTTACGGTCGCCATACTCGTTCTATTGAGTGAACTATTCGCTTTGTGGTGGATAAATTTGAGTCCACTAGTTCAGAAAACGAAAAACCAGCACCAACACCCGACGTCGACGAAATGCAAGATCTGCCGAAAACATCGTCGCTGTCCGTGAGAGTGTGCAGGAGAATCCAAGGCGGTCGATTTCGCATCCCTCACAACTCGGGAACTCGACCTTTCGCAGACCACAACTTGGCGAATTTTACGTCGTGACCTGGGTCTGCACTCGTACAAAATTCAACTGACCTAGACCCAGGAGCTGCAGGTAAACCACCAGACCGTAGACAACGACGTGTGTTCGCTGAATGGGCTCTGGAGCTGTTGGGAACTGACCCTAATTTTCATCGAAAAATCATTTTCAAGGATGAGGCCCATTTCTGGATGAATGGGTACGTCAACAAACAAAATTGTCGCATTTGGGACGATACCTATCCACAAGAGATCCAAGAGCATCCAATGCATCCCGAAAAAATCACTGTTTGGCGTGAATTCTGTCGCCGTCGCCGGTTCATATTTCGTTAAGAACGACGTTGGTCAGGCCATCACCGTCAACGGCGAGCGCTATAGGTGGATGCCTGAATTGGATTACATGGACACCAACGACATATGGTTTCAACATGACGGCGGCGCTACGTGTCTTGCAGCTCATGCCACATTGGAAATTCTGGCCGAGCGATTCTAGGGCATGGTCATCTCACGTGGAGGTGATGTGAACTGGGCACCGAGATCGTGCCATTTGACTCCGTTCGACCTTTTTCTTGTGGGGTTTTCTGAAGTCGCAGGTCTCAAAAGCAACATAACACATCCCATCGGTCAAATTCAGCCTGATTTACGAGTATGCGCCAGAGTCATGGAAAATTGGACATTTCAGATGCACGCTACCCAGAGAAGCCGCGGTGAAGATTTGAACGATGTTATGCTTCATACGTAATGCCATCGATAGGCCTTTCAAACGAATAAACAATTTCGATGGCATCTCACACACACTTTGTTTTATTTGAATTTAAAGATAGAAAGCGCTGAAATACCCTCTATTTAAAAAATCATTCTTCATTCGATGTCGGACTTGGCGTGTCATGTAAACCCCACATTTTCGTTCATTTCACATTAAATTCCAGAATGACAAATAAATGAAAATGAAAATGAAATGAAATGAATGAATATCAATTTCGAATGCTCCACGGCTGTCATCTTAATGGCAACAAATAACAATAATTGCTGGCGGTCACAATTTTTCAACAAAGTTCCCAGAAGTGGTTATAATGTTGGCTTGTTTACAGCCAACAATGAATAACTCATTTCAGAATTTCAGGAATCGCTTGTTGCGGGCCATTGCTTCCATTTGAGGCAAACTTTGACATCACTTCTGAATACCACGACACCATAGGAACCTAAAAGTTGAATTTGAATAAAATAGCTCCTTGATTTTCGAATGAACCATATTTTTGTTTATTTTTCACCCGGGGCGAGAGAGTCTCTATTCCCTGGACTCTTCAAACCAAAATCATTTACAAGGAATGCTGTAAACGAGTCTGTTTAAAGAGAAGGAGTTTCAGAATTGAAGCAGTCTTTAAGTTGCCCATGAAAGAAGAACTTCACTTTTGCTTGTGAATATCTTCAAGTTCATCCAAAAGAAAGAAACTCCACTCACAACTCCCATCACAGACGAATATGAAACCACCTACAGATTTCATGCACGACTTGCAAAAAGTTCCCAAAGTTCAAGACATCAATGTCCTCCTATCGACTGTAATAACAGCCAGTTCCAGTCCATGACTAGTCACTTTGTTGGGGAAGTGAGCGTCTCTTAATGAAACGTTTACTTCGCACTTCAGTTCCACCCAACTAGGTGAACAACAACTTTATGACTTCAAAAGTAATTCCCCATCAAAATTTGCTTCGAGCCCCTCGCTTCAGCCGCCATCGCAACGAATTCGTTTTGAGAAAACTTCAGTTTCTCGTCGGGAATTTTCTTCGAAGAACCACTTGAATTTCCATTCTTCAAGTTCCCTCCCCCCACCCCCCCCAGCCAAACGAATTTCTCCCGTTTCACGCAATTACCTCCTAATCCACGATGAAAACTTTCTCCATTTCGCCTCTGAGGCATGGCCACTTGAAAATCTCATAAAGGAGATTTTTAATTAAATGCGCTCAGGACTATCGTCGTATCTTTCGAAGGACTGAGGGAGGGAGATTGGCACGTTTGGGGGCGGTTTTCCAATTAACGCACCTAGCGTGCGCTGCACACATTCCGCCGGTGCTGAGGGTCTTGCAGATAGATATTAGCTCCCATCACGAGTGTGTGCCCCTCGCTTTCATGGGGATCACACCCTCATGTCCTTGAAATCGTCAGCCTGCCTTCATTTACATTCTCGAGCGGTGAATCTCAGTTCGCCTGTCGTCCTCTCGGGGAGCACTCAGTTCAGTCGAGCACTTGGGGCTTTGAGTCCCGCCACCTTAAATGAAATAATTTCAATTTCAATTAAAACGTCAAAGTGTCAAAGCCAAATCAGCATTCGTCCTGAGACAGCGGTTCATTTCCTGCCACCTTCCCTTTGAAAAGTGCCTACCACTTTGTGAGATGTTGCCTCTTTACTACTCTTCTTTTTTTTTTCTCCCTTAATGCAGTAGGCCTTTGAAGGGGGAGGAAGGAGAGGAGAGTGAAAAGGAAATGTGTAGTCCTGTGTGACGAGTGCTGCGAGAAGGTGTGACGTTGGCAAGGGGTATCCAATCCCGCAGGCACTTACCGTGTCGCGTTGCGATGATGTAACATCCTTAGACGAGAGATACTTCGGTGTTGTGCCTCTCAGTGGCGAATGTTTCTGCTCGGGATACAGATTTAGTAACAAATCGGGGTAAAAACATCCTTCTATGCCCGAAGGATGTTTCGACTTTGACGGTAGAGCGACAGCACTCAACCGATGACGATGGCTAGGTTGATGACGAGTGTACTCCGGTGTAGTGCCACGAAACGGAAACAACGTGCATTGATCCTTCAGGGAGCACAAGTGCTCTGTCAGCCGGGGGATGACTGGCGACGAACGAATGGACATTTCATTTGGTAAATGGATGAAGCAGCGGAAGTTGTAAAGGATCTTCGATTGGAGGTAGTGTCTCTGTGAAGACAAAGCAAAACCCTGACAGATTCTTGGGGGTTGGTAATCGGCGGCTCTTAAGTGTGTTGTCTGCTGTCAATCACGTCGCAGAGCATTTCTTTGTTCTCCCGACATCGAGTACTGGCGGATTTGTGGACTAATGATGAGACTTATGGTGAATGGCTGATGCCATGGGCGGACTTGTTGCTTTAAGGAGACTTTAAGAGACACTTATCCTGTCATTTGCACCCCGTGATATATATTTTTTCTTTCTCTGATTTCACGGGGAATGTACATTTTTAGAATATCCTGAGGCTTGGTGCGTCTCTTTTGCCAGTTAATTGTGATTTCTGAACAGCTGTGGATTTTTAATGAGCTCGAAGGATATTGCTTGGAATTGTGGGAGTGTCTCGCTTGTCACAATTTATTGGAAGGTGCTTCTGGGACTGGGAATGAACAGGGTATGTGCTTCATATAAAGGGCGACCAGACAGAAATGATAGTTTTTCTAATTGATATGTTTCAGCAACTGTCGAAGTTCTCGATGAGAACCAGCTGTCAAAATATTCAGTAAGGTTTGCCATTTTATCATGCATAATTTCACGCTTGCCGAACGTGTGACAACTATTCAAAAATATTATCGAAATTCTGGCTCAGTTGTAAATTCGTAACGTGAATTTCGTCGTGAGGTCGGTCGTCATCATGGCTTCAGTGTGCAGGCACTCCGTCGTGCCGTTGAAAAAAATATGAACGTGAGTATACTTTCTTGGACTTTAAGCCACCAACCAGACAGAGATTGGTGAGAAATGAAGAGAACATAGCCACCGTAGCGGCCAGTATCGAAGAAGACCCAGAAAAGTCGATTCGGCACCGATCAGCTGGATTAGACATCGCCAAAGAGTCAACCCGGCTTATTATGCGGTTGGATTTGGGCATTCATCCCCATAATATTGCGCTGACGCAAGAATTGAAGGCGGACAACCATAAGTGTTAGCGCCGGCTGTTCGCTAATTGGGCCCTGGAAGTGTTAGCCTGAGGTCCGGATTTTGGCCAAAAAATCATCTCGGACGAGGTTCATTTCTGGCTCAGTGGCTATGTCAATAAGCAAAATTGCCGAACACAATCCAAAAGTGTTCGACTATGCATCAATGCATCCAAAAAGATTAACTGTTTGGTGCGGTTTATCGCATGGCGGCATCATCGGACCTTATTTCTTTCGAAATGAGGAATGAGACACCGTTATTGTCAATAGTCTCAGGTATAGAGCGATTTTAATCGACTTTCTGTAGCCAGAGCACGGTAACATCGATATATCCGAGCTGTGGTTTCAACAAGACGGCGCTACATGCCATATAAGCGAGGTAACGCTCAAAGTTTTGAAGGAGAAATTTGGTGGCTGGGTCATCTCCCGACGAGCGTTCATCAAATGGCCGCGGATATCGATTTTTAAGCAGTCGAATGATACAGCTCTTTTGGGAGGTGGCGACATCTACAAGGATACCTTTGAAGCGCTAAATTTGAAGGAGCATCAATAAATGGCGCTGAAATTTCTGTAAGGCCATTAAAATTTTCAAGAAAAGTTGGGACTTAGATCGATGCCTATGACATCACAAAAATAATAATAATGGCGACTACTCAGCAACTACTCGTGTTGTGCGTGATATTGTTCTGTCACGAGCGGAGCGGAGCCTATGACCATATCTCCCATGAAGTTGTCTGTCAACTTAGTCCATTTAAAATTTATAAGGACCTCAGTACACATCGTTTTCGCACCGATATGCCGAATTCAATTCAACATCTAAGCCAACACAATTGAATTTTGCTGTTTCCGCTTAAAACAGCTTCCCACTTTCGCCCCTGTCGCCCTGTCAACTCAGACATCAGTCAGTCCACCCACCCGCACAGGGAGACACATTTTCGTTTCACACCCCGTAATTAAATTTCCGTAATTCCCCTCGGTTATTGAAATTCGAACTTGATTGCAACACACACCCTGCCTGGGATACGCTTCAGCCCCCAGAGGTGCGACATGGTCTTGCCTACGGTGACAACCCTCACACGTGACGGTTTTTAGGCGAAAAAAAAAATATAATGTTTTTACCTTCGCCCGGAGCACCCGAATCGGAAACGCCTCTAATCAGATGAATATTAAAATTGAATAGGGCGGCAGCACATATCCATCGCGTTCCACCCCGATGCGGGCATCGCTCGCAGCGAATACCCATGCAAGCATATCCTGCCGATGGGGGAGAATGCAGAAAAAATCAAACTCATTTTCTGTAGCGCTGCAGGCATCAGTGAAAAGCAGAGGGCCTCTGAAGAGTCCTTCAAATCGAAGCAGAACTCTCTGAGTCTCACAATCGTTTCGATTTTGTATTTCATTGGGGAAGCACTGGAAGTAGGTTGAGATTAACTTTCGTTCTTAACCCTTTCAGCGAACACGGAAGTAAACAAATCGAACAGTCGATGGGTCAGGACGAGGTTCACTAAAAGCTTTTTACTTCCCACTCCAGGAGTACTCGTACTCGTACTCGTACACACTCGTTGAGACAATACGCCAGGATACACACAACCATTAAGTCATTGTTGGGAAATGGAAAATCCCTTCGAGCGTACAATCGTAATGACATCAGGACTAAACATCGACCACGTAAGGGAAATCTCATTGTGCCTGTGAGTTACTGCGGCGCGCTCGTGTTTGTGTTTCCCAGATGCATAAGATTACACGCAGGGATGTGGATTTAAAGTGAGCCAAGAGATCCTGGGTCTGGGCTGGGAAGATGGATTTCGACAACCGCCTCCGGGTGTGTACGCGCGAGGGTTCGAAGTCGTCGCTGCCAACGATGACGGTGAATTAAATAAACGCTTCTCTACGAATTGCAATTAAATTTAATCAAGCGTTTTGTAGTGCTTTGAGTGTGTCTACGACGTGATCTTAACGTCGGGGCTGGTGTGAGACGGAGACAGGGGCAGAGATAGAGAGTGAGGGCAGGGATGCATTAAATTGCTGTAAATCACATAATCAGCAGACATTTTGGGGAATTATGAGGTGTGGCTTAAATTGAGTTATCACCAGGGGGGTGCAAGATGTTGCCGAAGTCATTAGTACGTGTGAGGTCTGTTGTTGCAAAGCACTTGTGACAAGGATTGTACATTCGAGAGGTTTTAGAGATTTTTGAGGCATGAGTGGCAATGGGGATCAGTGCTAAGACAATCCAGCTACAAGAGGGATGAGGGAAGCTTCTAGTTGACATATCACTTCCCACACAAACGAAACTAAGGATTCATTTATTTGCACCGGAAAACTACAAGAATTTGCGACTTTTGATATCAAAGTTATCAGTGAACTTGAGTAATTTTTTGGTTAAGATTTGATTTAAAATTAAGATTGAACACGTGAAAAAAGGGAAAGGGTTGAAGTAAAAAGTTTTTGTATTTTGGAAGTTGTTCTGCCATTTTACAGTTGATTAGAGCTCAGTCACGACGCAAATCACCAAGTCACGACGCAAAATTCGCCAATTTGTGGTCTGCGAAAGGCCGAGTTCTTGTGAGCGATGCGAAATTGACTGCTTCGCGTTCTTCTGCACACTCTCACGGACAGGGGCGATGTTTTCGGCAGATCTTGCATTTCGTCGATGTACGGGTGTTGGTAAGCAACTCAGCTTTGTCGTGATGGTGCTCGTCTCACCAAAGCTAAGTTCTTTTGGATCTGAAGAATGGCGCCCCACAACAAAATACACAAAAAATATATCCCCTTTAAGTCGACACCAATTTGAGTTCAAAAACATTCCATTCCGCTTTCACTCTGTCCGCCAACCTCACGTAAAATGTCAATATAATCCTCATATCTATTGCGACACCAATTTGTGTGAGCAATTCTCATCCAATTCCGCCCTTAAACAGACAGGACCCAATTTTTTCTTCTCCCAAATTGGAACCCGTACGGAAGCTCTAAATCAACAACACCCTCAATTCAGCTTCAACCCTCCGAGAATAAGGTGATTTGTCAAAGTCTAAAAGGACCTCAATCTAAATCTAAAATAAGGTCAAATGTCACAGAATGTCCCAACCCATCAACTGCGACATTCGTCCGTCAGTAATCCTTCACCATTCATTTACCCACACCCGACCTCAGCTAGATTCACCGATTTAAATTTTGTTTCGTTTTCAAAAAACCCACCCATCTATGCAGAGTGGCCGTGAATGAAAAATGTGAGTCCTTTCTGAAAGGTCACCATTTGAATGCCAAAAGCAACCGTGAATCCTCCGGTCGGTGTGCCCTGCCGCTGGAGTGCGATAAATCAAAACATGCCATGGAGTCATACGGTTCTAGTGGACAGCCCTGACTTATAATTATAATTTTTCATGCCCCTCACACACGCACACTCTCGTAACGGGAAATGTCCTCAGCATTGCCAGTCGGTGAATGGATGGGGCTAATGTGAACAAATTAACCCCATCCAAGGATATTTATTTCACCATCAGCACAACGTAACAAGGACTCTAACAGGATGCTATAGTCGAACATTAAAATACCATTGACTCTCCTATATCCTTTCCCTATTCGCCGCCGCGCAGTCAAAACGGTATCCAACTTTAACTCCAATTATGACTCATAAAACGGGGGCATTATTAATATTTACGAGCGCTAATAGCGACTACACAGCGACTGAGACATGTCATTGATGCGAGTAGGGAAGGGTTTCGTAGGGAGAGGCCATTTCTTTCGCCTCAATTCGAGCTGGGCACTTTCGTCCTGAATTATTTCAAAACTCATTAAAATTGAATTCGTTCATATTTCTCATTCTCTCCCCAGCAAGGGGGACGAATGTATGAAAATTTATGATGATGTCCAACACAGGGCGGGGGTCGTCTGAGGACGGATAACAAAATCCCGCAGCCACCCTCTGATTGAACTTAAAATTCAAGCGGCACAACAAGAGGGGATTTTCGTGGAATATTTCGAAATAAAAAGTGGACACACACTCAGAGTGGAACTCAAAGCGATGCTCTGTGGTGCGGCGGTGGATTTCAATCTGCTCAGGCGGTGGTGTAAACGACTGCTGGTGGGTGGTGATCACAAAGGACATACACTTTATCCCTCTGAAGTGCTTTTTCTGCGTTTTTAAAGGAGGATTTGTGTTTTCTTGGGATATTCTCTCCGTGCTCCGACATATACAATTGGCTTCAAATTTGATTCCGCTTTGCTGTTTCAATTTGTACAAGGACACTTCGAGCTGATGGCAGGGACCTTCTCTCCGACTCAATAAATCATGCAGATGTGTGTACGTTAGTCCCTATGTATGCACGTTCGGGGCAATGGAGAGTAGAGATTTACTTCTTTTTTTCATGGCAATCTTTGTTTACTCCAATTTTGTATGAGGATTATGCGGAGGGGGGTTTTCGTAGTTGGCGCTGCACAGGACACGTTCGTGCAGAGTGTGAGAGCTGTTTCCTGCGAGGACTTGTTGTCGTCGTGTAGTTATGCAAGAGAATGGGTTAGTTGCTCTGGCACTCTGGGCAGGATCATAAATGTGGGGATGAATATGTAATTGGCTTCCGGTTGTTTGTTTCCCATGAAGTAGGGCAATGCGATTGTAATTCATGTACAACTGAATTGGGGATTACGGAAACAAGGTGTTCTGCATAATGACAAAGTAACTGTTTTTGGTTGGTGAGGGGGCTATTTAAATTTGTAGCAATGACCAAACGGGGCATGGTGCTGTGCTTGCATTTAGATTTTGAGTTATAATTCCATGGGGGTTATATGGAGGGCAGTCATTTTTTGTTTATAACATTTTTGGACGGTCGAAAATGGTGTTTGATGACCTAAATGCATAATATGGGCGTCAAAATTGCGATCGTAGTCAAGTGAGTGTTGAAGTTGGTAACACTTTTCAAGGGTGTCATACAATTGTCGTTAAAATCACAAAAGGTATTTTTTTTTTATTGTGATTATTAAATATCCATCTAGTTTTTGATGGTATTGCTAACAAATTTAGCATTTTATGTTCACACAGAGATGGCGCTGCTTTTGGGTTTTATTTTTAGCTAAAGTTCGAGTCGTTTGCTGTGCAATCAATAAGTTTTAGAACTATCAGTCTGATGATAGAATTCTGCAGACTACTTGAACAGACTTAATTTTTTTTTTGAATTCTGCATCGAGATGCTTTTGTACTCAAGTACCAGTCCAATTTTTGAAATATTCTAAAAATAGGGGGTCATCCAATAGTGACTTTTAAACTTTAACAGTTGATAGCGGCCATACTGTTGAAGCTACATCTGTCTTATTCAGTGTATTCTGCCAAATCGCCATCGACAGACGTAGTGTTCAACAACACGTGCAAATAATAAAATTGTTTTATCAAGATGGGTCTTCTATTCCGGCAACGATCCATTTTACCGACGCCATACTCGCCCTACCGGGAGTACTATTCGCTGTGTGGTAGATAAATTTAAGTCCACTTCAGTAAACGATAAACCAACATCTGTACGTCGACGAAACGCAAGATCTGCCGAAAACCTTGCCGCTGTCCGTTAGATTGAGCAGGAGAAACCGAGGCAGCCGATTCCGCCTTGCTCACCATAACTTGGCGAATTTTGCGTTGTGACTTGGGCCTGCACCCGTACAAAATTCAACTGACCTAGGAGTTGAAAGTAAACGACCAGGCCATCGACAACGACGTGTGTGAATGGGCTCTGGAGTAGTTGGAAATTGACCCCAATTTTCATCGATAAATCATTTTCAACGATGTGGCCCATTTCTGGATGAATGGGTACGTCAACAAAGAACATTTTCGAATTTGGAACGATACCAATCCACATGAGATCCAAGAGCGGACAATGCATCCCAAAAAATCACTGTCAGGATGGCGCTACGTACATCACACGTAGCATTGGAACATTGGAACATTGGAAATGCCCTTTACGATGTTTCGAAATTCGAAATTTATGAATTAGTTTAAATGAGAGCAACAGTTCAGTCATATCGGATGCATTTTATTTATTTTTTATTTTATTTAATTTAGGTTTAATTTTATTTTATATAATTTTATTTTTGAAACCCCAAAAACGCAAATTTTACGAAACCACCAGCCATTCCACAATTATTGTTAGGAATCTGTTGCCTGCAATGTTCTCAAGCCTCGCTATTGCTTCTTCGTTTGGAAATCACGGATTGCCTTTTACCCGTGTGTGTATACTGTAGCATCTCATTGAATTCTTCGTCTTAAAAATCATAAATGATTCAACTACCAACATTTTCACGGATGAAAACCCTCCTTAAACAAGCAGTAAGACATCGCAGACTCACATTCTCAATATTTCCTTGCTTCTTGCGTCACTTTAACAGGAATTCAGCAAAAAAAAGAAATAAACGAGATAAAAATTAGAATCCGAAATCAGTCTTCCATTGAATGCTTCGCAGTTGATTTTATTATTCCCCCGAAAACACACCAACCACTTGCCTCCCTCGTTGCCTTGTCGGAAGATAACAATGGCGCCTCTTATCGAAATTGTCTAAATCGTTTAATTTCGCTTCGAGCTCGTGACCTAATCAACGTGAAAACATCTCTGCCTATTATCACGCTCCATTAGTCACAAATCCGATTCCTTCGTTCCGATAAACATCCACAAAAATCACCACCACCCCCGCCGCCACTACACCCATCCAGCGGCTCTTAATGGCATCCATTTGCGGACAAAGCCTATCACAATCGAAATCCAGGAAAAAACTACCACCAAAAGCCGGTAATTTCATTCAATTCTCGATTCTGAACAAGAATTTCGAAAACAAAAACGAAAATGTGGGCAAAAAATCCGAAAACCCGCTGAAAAATTCCATTAAATTTCGAATTGTACTTCAAAGGACCTCTTTGCCTCGCGGAGTGCACAACAATAGCATCGGAAGCTTCACTACTCTTTCATTGCATATGTATGCACGCTCGGAATTCTTCCCTTATTTTTTCATATTTTCAATAAGCCCCGTCGTCACCCCGTGACAGCCACCCCTCTGCCCACACGGTGGATGTGCTGTACTTTTATTATAAATTTAAATCGATGTCACATCTCTCGTGACAACGAGCCAACGGATGGGCGGCAGAACGGCGCATTGCAAAAAGGAAAGAAAGAGGAAAATGAGGAAAAAAGTGCAAACAACACGCCCACTCTTCTAACTCCCATTCAAGCTGAACAACCCTGAAATTCACACATGAACGAGGATGTTGAATAAACCTGAACTCTGCTCGTTCCATTGTCTGCGCCTGTTCCATATTTTCGTCAACGTTTCGACACGACATCCTTCTTGCTGCACACCAACACCTTCAACCCTGTAGACTCAGCGTGTTTCCCACAAGGACGCGCTGTACTTTACTGCTGCTCCGACCCAACCCCCTTCTTTTGTATTCACCTCTACACTCGTGCTGAATTTTAAAACTTAAAAATCCTGCAGTCTCACCCCAAGTACACACCAAACACACACACACACACAAGGAGCAAGCAATAGGCCGACGACGGCGATGACGACGACGTCACGAGGTTTGCCAAGGTCTAATCCTCTACACAAACACCGTTGATATGCAGATGAACGATGGGGAGCAGTAACAAAAAGCCCAGTATAATGAGCAACGTGATAAAAAACGGAATGGGAAACTTCCCGCACACAGAGGGAGACTTTCTGACAGTTTGAAAGGCGGGTAAACCACCTGAAGGATCGGTTGCCGCTTGTCCCGAACTAATCCTTTGTCATCCCCGAAATTGCTGCTCGCAAAATTCTGAATTTACTCTGGGACCTTCTGTGCATCGTGAGGATTCATTTTTCATTAAGCCCCTCTGCCATCATATCCCCAGGACCGCATTGTGAGTGGCTGTGTGTGTGCGGCAGTTGGCCCTGACAGGGAAGAAGGCATAAAATGATTTTTTAAACATCCGACCCTAACCCAACATGACCTAAATATTTGGAATTGAAATTTTGAAGACTAAAGCATTTCGGAGGCATTCGAAAGGGGCTTCGGAATGACTCGCAGCTTTAAGAGCCGCGCGAAACCACATGAATTCAATTAGGCACGGCTGCACGGGTGAATGCGCAGCTAGGGCAGGCAACATGATAAATTCCTAATTAGTCGCGCTGTGCGAATTAGCGTGCGAATTAATTAATTTCTTCGTGTCGGACGAAGGAAGGAGTTCCGAGTGCTTGCAAGCGGGATCGTGGTGTGTGTGGCTGAAACTTAATGGTGGCATTAGTTAAATTGGAACTTGGAACTGGAGTCGTAAAGTTGACCTTGTCTCAGATGTGAAATGTTGAGGTAACAAGACACTGTAGTGGATGGAGTGTGAGGATCGTAGTGAGATTATACGCGCGCATGGAAGAAGGAGATGTTGCTCACTGGATGTGAACACCTGAGTTAAGTTTGCGCGTCGGGGGTACTCACGGAAGTTGAGTTGGAGACAAACTGACGCAGGTGATAACAGAGTTGACTAAAATGTGGTTCATCGACGCGCACCAGAAGGCTAGTTACCGAGGGGACCACTTAGATGGTGCTCGATGGAATCTCACATGAGTAATTTTAACCAACATTTTCGGCAAACTCGCCGGTACATTCTCGTCTCCGCCTGTCGAACAAAAAAAAAGGGCACGCCCACGTTGGAAATGGCAGACCAAAAAAGCCGACGGAACTTAACGATTTTAGAAATTGCATTAAGCAATGGATTGCCAATCTCTGATTCTTTGGGGTCAAGAGGCAATGAGCTCGAGCTGACAACTTGATCATCTCGGTCCTTCTCAATAGCTCAGTATATCACAATCTACGAAAATTCCCTCAAAAGATGAGTTTTATCAAAACCTTCCTAAAATCCTAATTGGTTTAAACTTCTGCGCACCACCCAACCACTTCACTAATCCATCATCACCCATTCACATCTAAAGTAGTCAGAAATTGATTCGCAATTCATCAGTCTCCCATCTGATGGCCTGAATTGATAGATCTCATTTTCCGGTCATCAGGCCCAATCGAAATGAATTTGCCGCAATCAGCAGAATTTTGTGGTGGCACCCTCTGGCGTATACGTACTCTAAAAAAATCATACAGCTCCTCTGTGTCTGCCAGTTGGAGTTCCAATTATGGGAAATTCATAATTTTATGTCAAAGAAAAAAACGCAAAAAAGAAACTGAAATAAAAATATATGCACACCGCTCTGCTGTCACAGGGAAGAATGCACGCAGTTGATTTTAAAGAATACAAAACTTTTATGATTAATTATTTGAATTTGTATTTATTTTTGAATTTTGTTTCGTGTGCTTTCAGCAATTTCACGAGAAGACGGCGACGATTCACACCACCACCATCATCACCATCACCACCATCACAGGGGTGGTCATGGACACAATCACGGTAGCAAAGTTCCCTACAATGGATACAACTCTGAGGAGTATCTGGACAGACTGGAGCCGAATGGTAACATCCCAGCCGATAAATCAAATTGTAGATACGGGGGTAAGTTTAACCGTTGTTTCCTCAGTAGGGATGTCCTTGTATCATGGTATTAGTAGCTGTGTCCTGTGATGTTTTGATTTTTCGCTCATTTCGGGGGACGGGGTGAACCTGTGTGTTTGGTCCCCTTTCTTTTCGGTTTGTTTTGTACACAATCAGATAGCACACAAATGGGAAAAGGATACCAAAGTTTTTCTTTTTCTTTTACTTTCTTTTCGTCCTTTTTGGACAAGTTTTCTTTTTGCCTTGTTTGGTTTTTTTTCTTTCGTATTCTCTCCTTCATCTCTCGTGTTTGTGTTGAAGAGGAGAGCTAAAAGGGAAGAAGCAATGCAGCAGATTTTAATTTCCTCCAACATTGTTGTTGCCATTTTGTTCGTTTTTTTTCGAACTCTTCCTGTGTTTTTCTTTTCCCCCAGTGTTGTCCTTCCGACAGACTTTCTTCTTGTCTCTTTGTTTTGTTGTTAAAAATCGATTGATGGCGCAAGTTTTGTTTAGTAATTTGGAAAATGTATTTTTCTTTTGAAAAAGTTTTGCTGTGTCCGCACAGTTCATGACTCGGTCATGGGAGATTATGTTGTAATTAAGTTGGCAACAGATTAGTTGACCGAATGGCGGCACTCCTTGGTGCACTGAAGCAGGAACAGATGCGACAGTTTTATGTCTCTTATGCAGTCCAGGATGATCTCGGTCAAAGTTTTAAGACGTGTGCAATGATCTAAGTTTCAATCATCTCAGGGACAAGAGATATAGACAGTTTTAAAATTTTCTGGAGAAAATGATGGGTGCTGTCGATGGGACAGGTGGCATTTATTCAGGTTGAGGGAGAAAGATTAATCACGAAGTACACATGCTTTTCAGGACGTGACTAGTTGTGTAAGGGTTAGTAGTTAGACCAGTGTTGGTTAAACCGTACTGAGAACACTAGTCTGGTCGAAGGGTAGAATGATAAAATAAGCCATAACTTTAGCTAAGGAAAGAGACACAAAAGGAAGACTGGTTGGTTGATGCCAATGTTAACACCTTATTGTACAGGGTGACCAGATAAGAACGATAGGAAAATAAGTTTTAATGCAAGATCAACGGCGTGAGATATAAAATTGATATTGAGCTTATTTTGGAGCTACATTCATGCCATTATGTATGAAATGACACAACCTTCAAACGGCCGCTTCAGCTTCTTCGTCAGTGCTTCAAGCGGTCGGTCAATCTTTTGGTCCAATATGTGCGGCGTTATTCTGGCAATAGCCTCTCGAATGTTGTCCTCGAGCTCGTCCTTAACTTAGGACTTAACATAGACCCAGAGAAAATAGTCGAATGGATCCAGGTCGCATGATCGCAGCGGCAAACTGATAAACGCTGGCGGTGAGGTGACCCACTCGCCAAATTTGTTGCTTCACAACTTTGAGCGTTGGTCGCTTGTATGGCATGCAACGCCGTCTTGTTGGAACCGCAGCCCGGATATATCGATCTTATCGAGCTCTGGCCACAGAAAATCGGTTTACATCACTCTATACCTGAGACCATTGACGGTAAGTGTGTCTTTTTTCTCATTTCGAAAGAAATAAGTTCCGATGATGCCGCCATGCCATAAACCGCACCAAGCAGGCAATCTTTGTGACTGAATTGATGCTTGGTCGGACACTTGTGGATTGTGTTTGGTAATTTTGCTTGTAGACATAGCCATTGAGCCAAAAATGCGTCTCGTCCGAGAAATTATTTTTTCTCTCATCGTGTCTAAGGATCCGATCGTTCATTTATTGGATAGGCATGGGATTTTGATGCTCCCCGATGACAGTCAGAAGAGCTGTGTAGACTGCATGGAACCTTGTGGCATCCCGTTCTAGTACTAAATAACGTCTTCACATCTGCAGCAGTATATTCCCAATCCTTTTTTGTTGGTCTTCAATCGGGATATCTTGTAGACACTTTTTTCGTAAGAATGAATGAGTTAAACATTTTTCTGGCGAGAATCCACGCGATAAGTGTGACGCTTTTCATTCCATCCAGCCCTCCGGGTGTACTTCTATTCCAATTTCCGCCAAACCATTCCCACGTAATCGTCTCTGACAGACAGCAGATTCGTACGCCGACAGTTTGTTTAATGGTTTTCTAAGAAATCGCGCCCACCCATTCAAAGACATCGTTAAGTAGTTAACATCTTCAATCAACGAAAGGAAGTCTGCTTTTGACATCGAATTCATTAGTCAAAGTCCCAATTACGATTTTTGAATAATAATCCTCCCACCGAGGCATCCTACACAGCCCCTCCCCCATCAGTCCCTGATGATGAAATATAATCTCTCCTACTCCACGTCAATCATCGCCCTTCTGTAACCCCGTTCTCAGACAACAAACACCTACGCTTCATCAATTAGGCGTCTCCTTTTGCCGGCAAGGTATGAGTCCCTTTGTTTGTCCCTTCAAGACAAAGGACTTTTAGTAAAATTAGAAACTTGATCTGTCACTCGTCAATATGCTTCGTGCCACCACACACACGCACCCCTCATCGATATCACATTGCACAACCAAAGCCTAATGGCAACACGCCCCCCGCTATCGGATGATGCCATTGTACCCTAGACCGTAACGTCATTCATTACGACAAGTACCCGTCATACGTCACCGTTAATAATGAAAAAATAACATATCCGCTTGAGTGGGGGCTACGTGTGTGTGGGGGGAGGGTGTATGTGTCAGTTTTCGAGAAACACTCATGCAGGACTCTTTAAGAGGAACAACAGCACCGATGATGACAGCCACGATGATGATAATGACAACAAAACAGCAATTTACCAGCAAACCCACAAAGGGTTCTTGCCACTTGCAGCACCTAAGGGGGTGTGTAATCATCGTCGTCATCATCGTTGTTGTTATCCAGCCATTCATTCATCCATCCACTTACTATGACTGGTCCCCCGTTTCCGTAACCTTCCTCGGGTAACTTGGATTGTGTTCTCTTATTTTTTTCTTCTTTTTTGCATGTTAGTCCACCCTTCGTCGTCGACGCGCTCGTATCCCTTTTCAAGGCGTTACACACGCAAAGGCATTGTTCCACATTCTCCTCTTGCGGGCTTATATTCATAATTAATTTTGAAAGTTGCGCTCCCCCGCTTAAAACAAAGTAGCTAGCTAGCTGCTGCCGAGGTGGATGCGATCAGAGGTGGAGGTGTGGGCACGCCCGCAGATGAACTCCGTCAGCAGCAGCGGCGGCTGAAGCACTTTGCTATAACTGACAAATGGCATTAATTAGGTGCAGGGTGAAAAGTTTGAATGGCTTATCATCATATGCGTGCTCATCACATCCCCGAGATGGCTTCGGTGATGTCACACACGCACGAGGTGGTGGTCCATGCTGGAGCGGTGGTGGGGGTTTGTCCCGCTCAAAAATTAATGAACATTCCCAGAACAAATGGCAACATTCTTAACTACTTTATGGATTATTTACTGTTTTGGGATGTATTTTGTACTTCATCTGTGCGGTGCGGGGGGAGAATTGGGGTACATTCAAATTTATCCGTATGACGACATGCAGGAGGCGGGAGGGAGGATGTAAAAATGGGGCCATTCAATTGTTGTAAAGCACTGGAGCCGTAGTAATTGCCTCCAAAAACGAGCACACATTGCCGAATGAATTTGAAGCTGATGGTTAACTTTTATGGGGGAATGAAATCTTAATCGCTGCTGAAAGTTTGATTGGGATATTGTTTCAACGGAACGCCGTGCGCAGGCATGACAGTTGGCAGCAGAGTTATTAATTTCAACGAAACTACAACGATGCGGTGGTGGACTTATTTCGGTAGGGGGGGAGAGAGAAACCTTGAAAGGGGTGCTATAATTTTCTGGGTGGGTTGGCAACTACATGAAACGAGGATAAATTAGTCATGGTGGTACATGACAAGTTAAGGGCCTAACATGATGAAGATAACAAAAGGAGTTATTCATTCCTCGGGCGTGGGGGGAAGAATTTGGGTTCGGATCCGATTCACTCAGCTGACGAGTTCTGCAGAGAGAGCCCGCAGCACAGCGTGGATTAGATCCTTACCCTGACACAGTGGCATGGATATGTTCATTGTATCCCGTGCTTTTTTTAAATGAAAGTAAATGTTTCCATTGCACGAACTGTATGGACTATGCAGCGATATGTGATTAGCCAGGGGTTTACGGATACAACGCTTAAGGTTCGGCCAAGCTGAACGCATGGAGAACTGGCTCCGACTCGAAGAATCTTCGACTTCGAGCCTGTAGGAGAATACAACAGAAGAAGTCTGCGATTGAAGGGGCGCACCAAAGTTGAAGGGGACCTAAACCAACTTGGACCGCGTTAGCAAGATTCTTGGTCGAGGCCTAGGTCAACCCCAGACTGTAGCTCTGCATGAAGAAGAAGACTGATAGCAGGCTTAACGCTTCTTCTCGTGACGTTTGAAGAAGAAGTGAAATTTGAGTCATCTTCTTTGTTGTTTTAAACTATATACGCATGTCGATTTGAAAGACCCAGCAAGACCACAACAACCAGCTGACAAGTTAGGAACTCCATAAACCCTAGATCCATCAAGGGCATGGCTTATTTAATATTGCAGACCAAGATTGTGTGAGATGACACGACTTTGAACAGCCCCGGCCGAGGTCCTCCTTGACTTATGTGCGCCACCTTGTACGTGGATGTCCTCTGCTGCATTGTTCCACAGATTCATAGTCGATAATTGGCGCAGTCAAAGGAGTCTCCTTTACTGTGAGTCGGGCAGATGATTCTGAAATTTCAATCATCGTGCCTCTTTCCCTCCGGTCACAGAAGTCCTGGTGCGCGGACCCAACCACGCCATCTTCAGCCATCTGACAGATTTCAGCAGCGGGACCATCTGCATCTGCCCCAGAAGCCTTGTTAGACTCGATATTGCTATCATGCCCTGATTCTATGTTTCGCCCCAAAAAAGTTCTTCGTTTCATATTTGCTCCAGTCTGCGAGGAAGGCGAATGGACACGTAAGTAAAGCCGTAAAATAAAACCATAAGCAACAGACCGTCGACTAGACTCTCTCAATCACCTCGTTCGCGTGGAGAGCACAACTTCGACAAACAGTTTCTTTGAATCCCTGCTATCACCCTCGAGAATGTTTGGAAACTCCAGCAGGGAGACGAAGATGTCACGGTAGCAACAAGGTTTGGTCTAGATAAAGCAGTCTATTCTGGAAGGCACTTAAGTCTGGTCTCGTATCCTCCAAAAGTCGTTTGGTATTAATAGCTGATAGTCGTTAAGGGTGGCGCACTTAGACCAAGAAATGTCCATTGTGCAGACGAGTCTTTACCTTAATTCATTCAAAGATGGAACAAAATAGTTGCTTAAAAGTGAAAAAATGTAAAGAGCTATACCTTGTCTGCCATCACCACGTTTGTCGTAGTTTCCGAAAGTCTTTGCCTGTAATGAAGGCATAATCGCAACAAGACTGTTTATACTGACCCCATAGAGTGCATGCATGCACCTATGCAGTGTCCAGAGTCCACTGAAGTATCAGACATCAGACCATCTGTTCGGCCGGCCAGATGTGATTACCACAATAACCCTCATGTGAGTTCTTCGAAGTTGCTGTGCCCTTCCCAGAAACATAAGCTCCACCAAAACATTTGCTTTCCATAACCAGCTTCATTTTGACAACTTACAATCAAAACACATTTTCATTCGGATGACTTGACTAAGGAACGTCATGCAAACAAGGGCGGTGCATGATGCACCACATGCTCCTGTAGGGTCACCAGCCATGGCTGCCTACATGCATTCATTCTTCTGGTCGATGATTCAGTGTGTTCAATTTATGCATGACGCATCTATGCCTCCGACTTTCTGAGAATACGATCCGATGCGCCGACTGCACGTCGCATATTCATCACGCCCAGCCGACGAACAATGAACCGACATTGTCGGAGTGGATGATGAGTTAAGAGTTGAAGTCTCATCATCATCATGTGGCGGTTGTCACAGTCATAAACCGAAATCCCCTCATCCGAAAGGATATCTCCGATTCAATTTAGAATGTCTCATCTTCCATTCATAACCCTCCATTGTCCTGCCTTCGAACACTGTGACACGACAATAGAGCGAACAAGCAGCTCTCCACATTGCACTCGGTCGGCGAAGACAAATTGAAACATCCAGTGTTCAATTTAACTTTTCCATTAACAATGTGTTTCAAGGAATAGGATAACAATGGTTGAGAAATGGACAGGAGCCAATATTGGCGAACATCTGGTCGCCACCCCCTGACATTGGGCGCTGTGCTTGGACCTGAAATTCGCTCAAGCCGTTCGGGGGTATGCGAGATTTTTCTCCTCCTTTTATGAGATTGCCTGCGATTGAGGGAGATTTTTATTCGCTTCAATGAAGTGTAGACAATTCACCTTTGATTGATCCTGTTCTGTGAATTGAAACTGCGCCGAGAAGGAGAAAATGAGGAGAAGGAGGAGGAGGAGTAAATGAAATTGCGGATTTTGCAATTTGTCTGAGAAGATATTGAGTTTGTGATTAGACTTCTGCAGCACTGCCTTGGGCGGTAATTTGTAATGGAATCCCGTCTTGATTGAGAGCTGATACGCGGGATAGTGATACGTTTTGTATTGATTGGAGTATTGTGTGTGCTTTCGAAGGTGGAGAGGTGGGGGCAGACAAAAGAAAGTGGGCGTTGGTATCATGGTTATAGGGTTAAAATTGTTGTGTAGAGGGTGTTTTTTTTGTTCAGGTTTGATTTGTGAACTGCGACAGCCATGGGTTAAACTGCTTGTCAGCTGATGTGTGGTCGGTTTGGTTTTAAGAATTGATGTCGCTTGAGAACTGTAATAAAGGATGTTTCATTAAGCGCTTGCTATCTTTTAATCTAAATAAAACAAAGTGTGTGTGAGATATCATCGACATTTTTTATTCGTTTGAAGTGCCTATCCATGCCATTATGAAATATCCGCCTCGACTTCTCAGGGTGGTGCGCATCCGAAATCAGGCAGGCCCAAGTCATGACACAAAATTCGCAAAATTCTGATCTGCGAAAAGTTCTTTGGAGCGACTGTCTCGGATTCTCCTGCACACTCTTGGTTGGTTTATCGTTTACTAAACCAGTGGACTTAACTTTATCCACCACTCTGCGAATAGTCCTCTCGGTAGAACGACCGTACAATGGGCGAAACGTTTCCCGAACAGAACGCCCATTTTGATAGAACAACTTTATTATTTGCACGTGTTTTTGAACGCTATGTCCCTCCATGGTGATTTGGCGAAACAAATTGAATTAATGACAGCCAATTTAACAGATATAGCTTCAATAATATGGCCGCTATCAACTGTCAAAGTTCGGAAGTCCCTATTGAAAGAAGTAGCCATCAAGATTGTGCTCAATTCGATACAGCTGCTGTAGACATATGCTAGAAATAATACTCAGAACCTAATGGCGCAAAATTATCTTTAAAATTTAGTCTGACTTGACAGAATTTTGCAACAAAAACGAGGATTTTTCATTTGAAATTCTGTACCTCCTAAGAAAAACACCCTATAAAAACCCTTACATTTTTTTTTTGTTTTTTCTTTTTCTCCACAAATTTCTGTTTATTGTTACAATCACTTACACCCCAGTGTTCCAACAAACTAAAGACTCTTAAACTGACCAAATAGTTGCCAAAGAACGAACCTCCTCTACAGGGTGTTTTAAGCTCTAGAGACACCTTTCCGTTCCTAACCTGTCTGGGTCTGTTTTTCGATTTCCGTCTGTCGTATGTGTACTTCCATATGATCTGTCTAGCCAACGCTATTTCCTGCGCTTCAGGTAATTGTTTGTCTTGCGTGCCCATATCGAGGAGGAAAAATCAATTTCATTTGTGATTCGCCGGGTCATGGAAGGAAATGCGAACCATCCGGTGGAAGTTTAATTTCGATGTTTTTTCTTCTTTTTTTTTTTCCTGCTTTCTGTGCTTATTTTTTTGCCAAATTCAATTGATTCCTCATTTCCTTCCGCTGACCACACGTTGTTTCCACTCAAGCGCACACATAAACAAAAGCAAACCCGTGTTTCTTGCGTGCGGCGGACATCCCATCAGTCACCGCCCACTGAGGTTTGTTCAACACAGTGTCATCCAGTAATTTGTCCGGATTCATCCATCCATGATGGTACTGTCGTCCTGCATTTGTAATTACAATTATTATTCCATACCATCCTCCTCGTCGGGATCATCAAAATCCCCGTCCCGAACCAAGCCAGTCAGCCAGCCACTGCCCCTTGGCCTTGGAGGAGGGAAACTTGTGACATCGGTCACATCCGATATGAGAGTCAGATAATTTATTGCTTTTGTAATATCCCTTTGAACAATTGGGGCGGAGTCGGACTGCCGGAGTCTAACTTGTTTTCTCGACAATATGACACAAAGTGGCCGACAACTTTATGACAAGTTTTTTGCTCGTGTTAAGTGTTTGCTTTATGGACCGTCGAATTTGAGTCCAGTAAGTGACGGTGCGATGGTGTGTCGTCCTTGCACTGGACTGCTGACGGAAAGTTTAATTAAAGTTTGCTCTCATATTCGAATGTATTGGTGGTGGGTATTATGGTTTGATTATACGAGTGGAGGCCGCATTGATGGGAAATTGTTTTTTCGGGGAGTTGTCAGTCTGTTATTGAAACTCACCGGAAGTGGGAGGAGTTGAAGAGGTATGAAGTTTAATGACTTTTCTCTTGGCTATCGGCGTAAACTGAAACTCACTCATATGTAAGGCAAACTCAGGTTTGCTTCGGATGAAAGTGGGTAAATGTTCATTCGTTAAAATTTCGTGTGTGAAGGTGCGTTGAATGGCATGCAAGTAGACAAAGCTTAAAGTACAGGTCTCTCTGATTGTCATCAATATGAACGTTGTTTTGTGTTAGGGGTGTGGACGCCGCCGTGGCGTAGTGGGTAGGTGCATCGACTCCTACACTCGAGGTCTATGGTTCGGGTCTCGAAAAAGCATCTAGCATTTTTTCACGGCTCCACCTTCACAGTTCGGAGTCAGTAATGAACTGTGGGTCCCCTCCACTCGTAAGAGCACAACACGAGTGGTTGCTGAGAAGCTAGACCCAAGTACACCTCGGACTGTAGCGCAGCCATTATTGTTATTATTATTATTTGTGTTAGGATAGGTCTTTTTTTCGGATTATTTTTGATGCGGGGTCCCAGGTTCGAATCTAAGTGAAATCGAGTCTGACCAGTCACCATTTGCCGTTGGGATCAAGTTGCTACCTGGCAGTACAATGGACCAATTTTGAGTCTGAGTGCTCCAGTAGAGTTTCAAAAAACATTCGAAAAAAAAGTCTTCCCCTACTTCTTTAACCAGGAGGCTTGTATTCGAAGACATTTTAGTTGGTTTTCACTCTATGTGGCCGAGTCAGTTTAGTCTACAGATTGATTACAACGCTCCGATCCGCAAAGTCTAAAGAAAGGAAGACCACGTCTCCGGTGGCGTACACAGCTGGAAAACGGCTTCAATCAGCTAAACGTTCGTAGCTGGAAACAAAAAGCACAAGACCGTGATGGTTGAAGGGGAATGTTGACTGTGACCAAGTCCAATCCGGATTGAAGCATCAGCCGAAGAAGAAGAAGAAGAAGACATTATATTTCTAATGCAAGTGCAGAAAACCGTGCTAGCAGTTTAAGCAAAATCTGAAAATGAAATATAAACGAAACAAAAAAACCGACAATTAAGCCACTAAAATACTTTATAAGCTCTAAGTGCACTTAAACCACCTTCAGTCGAAGGTTTCCTGAACCTCGATCAACTTGTGCCTCGGCACTTCCTGTTTTAATATCATGCTCAACATCTAAAGACAAAAATACGTTCTAATCTGTAGGCGCTACTCGTACCCATGAAATACAACGGCAAGTAACTCAAACAATCGTAGATGAACTGAACCACCTTCCTCGTAAGCTGTCTTAAAAAAGGGATTCCTCCCGAGATGTATCGCATCCCAAAAACTGCACTTAAAGAGCTCCTTATACCAGGCTGTCACTCTTATCGGCTCATTTGGAGTTAAATCAATCACCATAAACCACTCGTCCTTCCCCGGCACGTATTTCAATCACGACATAATTAAAAGATGAGTAGACTTCATCTCTGCTTATCGCTTAACCGAACGGCAAAACGAGCAACCTATCAAAGAACTCACGGATTCATCCCGGTTCCCATTTGACGTCAGCTCCTCCATGCCGCCAAACACATGACAACAATGCCCCAAAAGTTGCATATGTATACTTTCTTATCCCACGACGTTTTTTATGACCCTTCCTCGGGCGGGCCATAAATCTAATCCAATAAACCGTTCAATCCATCACGCCATCCAACGCCCCGCCACCCCCAAGCCGACTGTCAATAAAACTCTGCCACACTCAACCATAAAATGTCAAATAACCATCATTATGATGCGCGGGGCGGAAAAAATGCCCGAGGTTCTCCACTTCCGGTCGCCATTCGCCCCCCGCGCCGCGTCGCTGTCTCCACACAATTATTATTAATTCAAATAAATTTCCACAGCAAATGGGTTTGCATAGGAGCATAGGAGCACTTCGGCTATAAACCGGGACACGCCATCAATTACAAGCGAAATCCCCGCACAACACAACTCGGAAGGATGCTGTGCGTATGACATATTGTTGCCCCGTTGGAATACCAAATCGAATGGCGAATCCGAACATCCTGTGGAGATTCACGGGGAACAACGGCGCTGTTTTGTTTACACGGCTCTTCAGTCTGTCTTCGCTCGGGCCTAGAGTGTATCCCATTCAGCTGAATCCATAAATAAGTCTGAAAGTGTTTTCAATGGCGCTGCTAAGGACCATTCATGGTAAATCCTTTTCTTGCATTTGAATGTTATTCGTTGTGTGTGCGCTGCGTGCGGAATATGCTCCACTTGCTCACGTATACTCTCGTGTGTTGCAGTGAAAGGAGTGTGATGTGAATTTTTATAGCTATCGGGGATTTATTGAAGAGAGAGAACGAGAGTGAGCGAGAGAGGAGGTTGGGTGGGGGGAGAGAGGGGATTCTTTTTATGGATCGTTCTAAGCTGCCATTATTCACGTCACCGTGAGGCACACTTTCGCTGATTGTTTGAAGACGGATAAAGAGTTGATGCGAATATTCAAGGATGAACCAGATTTTCTTTTACAGTTGAAACTATTGTTTGTGTGATGGGTTTTTGAGAATAATAGGAACGTGACGGTGCATCTTGGGTTTTACGTCGCCTTGACACAATCGATTGGTTGTCGCGTGTGACCTAATAATTGCTTTTGGAAGTACATGCATAGAGAGAGACTGAAGTGGCAAAGATTTGAACATTCTGAGTATTTCACTCCATAATGCTACACTTCTGTGAGCAGTTACTTTTGACTTCACTGCTCAGATTGATATTTCATTTTGAAGCACAAACGACGATCAACATTTCATCGGAGTGAAGTGTCATTCGGCGTGGCGTAGCAAACAAGGGTGTAAACTCATAAGCAAAGAGTCCCAGGTTCGAATCTGAATTAATTTCATGGTGAATACACTTTTCAGTTCCAAAGCACCACTTCCCGTGAGTGAATGACAATTCTCCGAGAGTGTAACTGTCATAGGAAGCTTCTTAAATGAGAAGAAGAAACACAGTGGGTCTACCTATTCTCTACCACTTCAAAACATTTTTTGTAAAGTAGCCAAACTTTATTTTGCTTCAATAGGTTACGCACCTAAGCTACTCCTGCTCAACAAAGAGTTCGAATTATAGTCCGAAACATTGAAATATGCTACCACTGGAGGGGGAGTAGTTCTTACCCGGGCTAGGGATCAAAATAAAGCCGGATTAAAATCACGGTTCTCTGCCGTTCCCGTAGCAAACTTAGTATATGTAGGTTAGGTTAGGTACAGGTGGCTGATTGCGGAGTAGTCTTACTAAAGCCAACATAGGCCGTTTGTGGTATCCCGCGGATCGGTCGCATCCTAATTTATTTAAAGTGCAACTGAATATATTCGCAGAAAATCGATGTTCCAACCCAATCAAAACCTTCTTGCGTGAGTGGGTCTTAAAATACTTCAAAAACTTCTTAAAATTTCCTTCCCAGGTATTATATTCAAAATTCGGATTTCCTTTGGTACAGCCTTTCCACTTGCCACTCACTTCCAAGCAAATTAACAAAGCCACAGTTTCATAATTAAGACTACCCTACAAGACCATTTGCGTGAAAATGATTCCAAACAAATTCAGTTGTCACCTCAATTATACCCCCAGCAGTCCTCTGACAAGGTTTCATTTCCAGCAAAAAAACAAAAGCTCTTAAGTTCTTTCCCCCTCTCGTGATATCGCCAAGGGTGACAAGGTTAAACGACCAGAACAATGCTAAAACTTCTCACTTGTGTTGTTCAGTTAAATATTTTCTGAAAAATTAATTCCTCCCTTCATGGTGTAATTCAAAATGTACCGTTAAGTTAGCATGCAAAACTACCTCACTGCCATAAGTGCACCCCCACACATGTGTTCCTGTGCGCAAAAAGCACACTAACTCAAGGTTCAGTTTCAAAGGATGTCACATCTAAGGCCATTCACCGCAGTTAGGACCAACCTCGCCTGCATTACACCCTGCCGCCCACCCGCCTCACCGGCCCGATGAAACAAAGTGCAACTTAAATTCAATTCCACCCTTGAGTTAATGTTACAGTAAACATTTATTACGCCAGCAGTTGCACCCTGCACTCCATGCAATCTGCTCTCCACTTGCACGTTACAGATGTAAGTGTGGGCGTGGGTGTGGCTGCGTTCAGCTCTTGTGTGCAGTAATGAGTCTAGGTTATGTGTCATAGGATTTGTAAGCTGCATGCGAGTACCCGCTCTGTGTGCGGTGGTTGGGATGGTGCATCTTGGAGCCAACCACCAGCGGTGGGTCTGCTGCACTAATTCCAATTGAATGCGCTGCCATAGACGGGAGAAACTGCCAAACTAATCGACTTCAAGTGGAAGCAGGTGAGCTGTGGGTGAAGAGAAGCTTTTCGTTAGATTCAATTAAGACAACGACTTTGTGGTTCCTTTGGGGAGAGACGTATTTCAATATTTTTAATTATCCTTCAGAATTTTTAAGTCGTTAGCTTCCTTTTAATGGCGAGCATGACTATGAGTTGAATCCATAGAGGCATGTGGTGCACCTGATTGCATTTGATGCTGCACGAGGGAAACAATTTAAACCTTGGATGGAAGTGGTGTATGAGTAACACATCTTGTTGGGCACAACAGACCTTAAAGGTCACGGTTCAATATACCCTCAACCATAATAATAATAACACATCTTGTTTTGCATCACGCTTCTTAGCAGAGTTTGGAACATGCATATTGAACAGATGTTTATGGATAGGATTATATGATCGTTGGTTTTACGAACTTTGTAAGAATTCCAGAAAAAAATGGGTTTGTGGATGGATAACCAGAACGAAATCATCCTGGTTGCATACAGAACAAAGGACTTTCCATCTAGTTTTAAAATCGACGGCGTACATCTACGAATCCCTCTTAAATAATATCTACTGCATGCAGCCTAGACAAATTTTACTGCATGCAGCAAGAGTACTTTTCAAGTACTTCAGCAAAGTTTTTGCTCCTCGAAAGCCATCATAACTTAGCGAATGATGAGGACTATCAAAAAACAAAAGATCAATGTCCAACTCAAGAGCCCACAACTCATCTAGACAACCGGCAAACTCTGAGGAAGTAATCACCGTGAGTAACGACCTCAGAATCATTTCGCTGAAGAGAACTACTCTTCACTTCATTCTCGTCTCTGTCGGCGGTCGGTAATCATTTTTAAAATTACATCCATCCTGGACTTCATCGTACGAAAAGGTTGCTAACCTCATCACTTATTAATCCTAAATGCCCATCCTTTCCCCCACCGCATATCAGACAGGCAGGATATCTCGTAAAACTGCACGAAAGAGGAGCGCTGCAAAGTTAAAAATTCAAAACAATTCCAATTTGTAGCCCTCAATTCCATCCATTCCTACATGTCTGATGGTGGTCATTATTCCCAGGACTCGCATTCTTCTGCGAGCACATTCCTTCTGCATTTCACTCCGGCCTAAGAAAAGGGCAACTGTATGAAACAATGAGACTGGAGTCACCATCCCCTGCCAACCATCACGAATGATGATGTTTCCAGGCGAACAAAACCCCATCCTTCTGGACCATTTGCAATTTTTTTTTTGTTGTTCTTCCTTTCCCCGGTGCTCCTTTTTGTCCTTTCATACGCTATTCGTTCTGCTTCTTTATTTGCTTCGGAAATATTTTATTTATGAAACAATTCTCACATTCGGTCGGAGAGTCTGCTGCTCTTTTCGTTGCTCCTCGCACCGGCACGGTCCTCGTAATCGTCTGAAGTAATTTATGCCTGGAAAACAAAGAAAACTGTTTCCACTCGAAGACAGTGGCAGCAGGACCTGCGGACGTGTTCGGGAGTCAAGATGTCTAAACAAACACACTCTGCCTCACAAAAGGAAGGCAAAAAGAAAGTGAAAAACTTTTCAACGAAGCAAATCAAGTTTTCGAACTTTCGAACACGCACCTCCGGCTACTGTGTGTGAGTGTCCTTGCGTGGGACGATTTCAACACGGCACACAGGTTGAGTGATATGTTTGGACTCATTTCGGTGCGGAGCGGCAAATGGGAAGATTTGACAGAACTTGACGGAGGCAGCAATCCGCTTTTTTTCGTCTTCATTGTGTAATCCTCCAGAGTCAGCGGGGGTGGTGGGAGGGGTGGAAGTTTTTACGAGGCATTTCAGTGAGAAGGAAATCATTTTTGTGTACCTTTGGAAAGAAAAAGAAGAAAACTTCCACTCCGAAGGATAGTGATGACTCTCCACTTGAAAATTTATTACGGCGCCGAATGAGAGGCGAAAATGAGTGGAAAACTTGGAAACCGTAGAAACCGCGTTTGCATAAGGAATGCGGATGCTAAAGTTTGATGGTTGTTTCCTTATTTCCTCTGCACAAACATTTTGGTTGTTTTTCTTTCTCGGGGAGGGGGAGAGTGAGCCGGCGGTGGCCACTGATAAGTTATGCTCACTACGAGAGGTATGCACATAAAAATTTCACATATTTCTTCAACTTCAGAGAGGGGTGGAGTGTGGGCTGTGGGTGGAGGATTCAAGAAATATTAAATTATGTGGTGTACGATCATGTGTTATGTTGAGCGAAGACAGAGATCTTTGGATAGCCGATGTGTACAGGCTGATATTCAAGAAAGACGTTATTGAACCTCCATTTTCCAGCAGTTTTCTTGCGGTTTTCGATGATTTGTTGGATAACGCTGAACTTTCGGAGAAGTATCTTCTTGAAGACAGTGCTTTAGACTGTGGATTGCGCCTGAAGGAAGAAGAGCCTGTGGTACACATATCATATCAAAGCGCGGTTTTGGCCAGCAAAAGAGAAGAGGCTCTGGACCGCCTCGACTTCGCTTGCAGTGCTTCAAGAGGTCGCTCTAATTTTTATTGACTCGGTCCAATATGTGCGACATTATACCGGAAATAGCGTCACGAATGTTAAAGTAGTTGGCTAGTAAGCATAGACTGAAAGCGGCTGGATGGCGCAGTTGGTTAAGTGCCTGCCCCAAGTTAGAGGGGCCCCAGGTTCGAATCTCAGTGAAATCGAATCTGGTCCAGTCACCATTTGCCGTTGGGATCAAATCAACGGCACTGGAGTAGGTTGCTACCTGGCAGTACAATGGACCAGTTTTGAGTATGAGTGCTCCAGTGTAGGGTTTCAAAAAAAACCTCAGAAAAAAAAGCGTAGACTAAAAATTTGACGTAGCCCCAGAGAAAATAATCGAGTGGTATCAAGTCGCAAGATCGCGGCGGCCAATTGATGCATGCTCACCGTGATCGCAAAATCTCTCCTTCACAACTTCGAGCGGTAGGTCGCTTGTTTGGCATGTAGGGCCGTCTTCTTATAAGCACAGCTCGGATATATCGATGTTTTCGAGCTCAGGCCATAGAAAGTCGATTGACATCGCTCTATACCTGAGACGATTGACGATAACGGTGTCTCCTTCCGCATTTTCAAAGAAATAAGGTCCTATGATGCAGCCTTGCCATAAACCGCAAGACAGTCAATCTTTGTGGATCCATTAATGCTTAGTCGAACACTTGTAAATTGTATTCGCTCCAACAACGGCAATTTTGCTCGTTGACATAGCCGCTGAACCAAAAATAGGCCTCGTCCGAGAAAATGATTTTTTGTCCAAAATCCGGATCTAGGACCAATATTTCCAGCCCCAAATTTAGAAACTCGACGTTGTCTATGGAAGTCCGGCTTCTATTCTTGTGTGAACACAATCTTATGGAGATGAAGGCGCGAATCCCACCGCAAAATAACCCGAGTTGATTCTTTGGTGATGCCCAATTCACCTGATCGGCGCCGAATCGAATTCTGGATCTTGTTCGATCACTGATCGTTCGGTGGGTATGTTTTCTTTATTTTGCACCAATTTTTGTCTAGTTGGTGGCTTAAGGTCCAAAAGAGTGTACTCACGCTAATCCTTTTTAACGGTGCGATGAATTGCCTGCACGCTGAAGCTATGATGACGATGAAATTTTTAAATTTGCAACTGAACTGGAATTTCGATAATATTTTTTAGTAATTTCCGCACAGTCTGCAAGTGTGAAACGATGCATAACGAAATGGCAAACCTTACAGAATATTTTGATAGCTGGATGTCATTGGTAACTTTGACCGCTGCTGAAACATAACATTTAAAAAACTGTCATTTGGTCACCCTTTGTTTCGCCTTTCCCCTTATTTATGTGCAGCCCACTCGTTGAATGGACCCAACTGTTGATCTCAGTGAGCCGCGCAAAGTCGCAAGGGCACCTTTTGACCTACCTACCTATCTACCTTATCTGGGTGAAGGATTCCCGTACAGCTGATGCGAATCTTTCAATGATGTCAATATCGTCTGCGCAAGCAATGAACTTGTTGACTATGGTCCGCCTTGTTGGCATGCCAGAGTCTCGTATAGCTTTCTCTAACAGCAGGTTGAAGAGAATGCATGCGGGACTGTCCAATTAGCGAAGCCCACTAAATTTACTTGGCTTGTTCCGTCAGTCATGGTCAAGCTACACAGTCGCGTCAATTAATTTCCAATGCTCCCCACTTCTTCTTCTTGTCCTCGTAGCGCTACAGCCTAGAGTTGGACCTGAACCTCAACCAACAAACATCGTCAGCTAGCACGATCTTCTGCTAGCTGTTGCCAATTGCGCACACCAGGTTGATTGAGGACTCTCTCCACTTGGGTACACCACCTTAGACATCCTCTGTTGCGTTACCCAACTGGTTCAGAGTGAAAGAGTCCTCACTTCATGGGAACCTCAACGCGAATTTTAAACTTAGTCTCTTTCTAAGACGTTCAGCCTCACAATTCAAGCAAGTCTCGACCAGCTACAGCCCAAGGATTGGAGGCAAGCTGCCTGTACGCACATAAACAAGAAGCAAATTTATAGTTCCTCAGTGAAAATCTAAGTGCTTCCTTTTGATCATCCTCCGTCCTCCGAAATTTATTAGATTTCAGAACAGCAGCAACATGAGTCTGTTTTAGTTTCCTTCCACAACGCAACACTGCCACCCGTTGCAACCACTCAGAAACTGAGATGATTAATGGATTGTTGACGACTGATAAAAGCACCTCCATTGAGATAAACCCATGAAATCCACCGAAGCACGTGCATACATGTATTTACGAATCCTTTATCCCCGAGTGCAGCTAAGCATAGAATCCCCGTAATGTGAATGCATCCCCATCCCATTCACATTCCCCGGCCAAGGCCCGCCCGACCCTCTTCAGCCAACAACAGGTAAGGCCCCAGGGGTTGTTTCATCCACCACCACTGCCGTGCCAGCCGAACGAAAAATGTTATACAACGCGAGATACTCACTTGAACAGAATTTATTACACTTCAAGGTGTATTAACGTGATAAGATATTCACCTTTCATGTTCGGTACGTGCTCGTGTTTCCCTTGCTTGCCTGGTGACGTTACATGTAAGCGGTTTCCAGCACCACCCCCACCCGACTTGTGCAATTTTTTGGCACTGGCGCGGCGTTTCTATTGATTTTCCTGAATTTCAGAATTGTTAAGTGTGTTTTCTTTTTTTTAATTCAAGCACGCGATTGTGTTCGCTGTGCAAACAGCTCCGGAGGGAGACACTCCCCCTGGCTTATGCACACTATTACGGCTGTCATTTCGGCTCGTTCGTTTCTTTTCTTGCCTCGGCGCTGCCATAATGTATCATGTTCCGAGGACCTGCCTGCTCTGACGGACTGCTATGGCTGCTGCTGGAAGAGCCCTGCCACTGGAGGTATCCTTCAACGTTCTTGAAGCCGTTACGAAAGAATTATTAATGATGCGATAGCGTTTTGATAAATTACACTTTTGGCGTGTTTCATCTTCGCCTCCCATGGACGCATGTGGGGACGTGGTGTGGCTTGCACAGAATCCTATAAATACGTCGCCTATGAGAAGCCGTAGACGTGGCTCCGAACTGCGAGAGTCGATGGCGGGAATTGGCTCTTCAGGGAGGGTATTAGGTCAGTCTCCGAGGTAAAGACGGAAACACTGATGAGGTGAAGTCATCCTTCGTTTGTGGATTATTTCGGCTGAAGTATTTATGAGAGTGGAGTTAATTAGGGAGGATGCAGGGCACACTGTTTGCTGAATTAACCATCAGTGAATGCTTTGATGGGGGGATGCTGCTCAAGAGGATTTATTCATAAGCATTGAGACATGAGTCATATGGGGCTCTGGTGGGGAGGTGGAGGGAAGGGTTCTTTTTTTTCCTAAGAAATGCGATGAATACAGGATCAGTCTGTTTGTTCCCTTGGGAACTTTGTAACGGGCTTGTTAAAGGTATTTGTGTAAGAAAACGTTTGTTTACATTGTGATACAAAGTTAGGGCTTACAACCAGACCGAATAATTTTGATGTTAGAAAAAGCTTCTCAATCTCGCCGTTCGGAGTCATTAGTTCGGCATTAAAACTGTAGGTCCCCTCCGCTCGTGACAGAACAATATCACGCACAACACGAGTGGTTGCTGAGAAGCTAGGCCCAGGTCCACCTCGGACTGTAGCGCCGCCATTATTTTTATTAATTTTGATGTAAAAATATGGTCTATTTTGCTACATAATCTTCGTTAAATCGAAAACAGTTCCCATATCAGAAAGCATTTTAAAAAGAGACTGTTCAAGGGAGATGTGGGTACAGACAAGTTTGGTAAAGAGGGTAAAGAGTTATGACGAGACCTAGATTCTGACCAAATTGTTTTCTAAGCATTGAATAAATAAATTCAAAATGTTACCAATACGCCTTGGTGTTGATTGCAGTTCTTTTTAACTAAATATTTACAACATCTTCAGGTGTAGCATGTAAAAGCACGTATTTTTATCCCAACCTTGAGCGCATCAAGAAATTTGTGGCTTAATTTTGGTTGTTGCAGCGCCGAATTTAGTTCTTGCAGACGTGAGCGGTCATGGGATTGATGTCATAGGTTTTAGCAGCCTGATTTATTTCCGAACGTAAAAAACCAACAACCTCTCCGGTGGGCAAATTCTGATCACCAAAATCGAAAATTCTTGGGCTGTTTGGCATTTGACATCATATTCGGTTTGGTACTTTAACAAGTACAGTCACTAGATACTGCTTAAGAGACAAGCATGTAAGTAGGTTTTATGTAAAGACTTGGGGAAACTGAAGAAGGGTTAAAGTTGCCTCCCAATCGAAGCATGCTATGGCGCCAAATCAAAATACTTGACTTAGCAGTTTTATTGATTCCGGATAATTCGACAAGTAAACAAATGTAAGCCATCCAAACATGTAGGAATATCAAATTAGTCTGCTTGTGTTTGTGACTGCGAGTAAACATTGTTGCGTGAATAGAATTGTTAACAAACGTTGAACTCCTTTTGTCTAAAATCAGCCTTGGACACGAACCTCTTGTAAAAAACATGTCGTTTCACTTGGAAACGCAATAAAGTCCATAATCGCCTAGAATATTCATGAGGGATTGTAGAAATCCGTCGGTAGGGAATAAGGATTTTCCACATTTCTAAGAAAATTGTATTAAACTTTGGCTGAGATTGGAGCTTTGGGAGCAACAACCAATTTTGCGATTGTTTGTGAGCCACTTTGCGAATGCAACAGCTAAATCCAGTGGACTTACCCAACATGCATCAGTGATTGACTCGCTGAAGAGACGTTCAACTAATCCTACGGTCTCAAGCACAAGATATGAACTATCTGCTCGAACGTCTATTCGATCAACATTTGAGATAACTTATTTCCGTTTCCCCCGGGTCCTTAAGCCATGTCTACTCACTGGTAGCATGTATTAAACTTGCAGCCTGCAATACAGAAGTTAATAAACTAATCCTAGATGACTTCCCCTTGCTTGTTTCCTATTCCGGATCTCATAGATAGTTTCTAATTTATTTATGCAAAATGTCAAGTCCGAAATTTGAGATTAAAGCTGCCCCCTTTCCCCCTTCATGCGGCACTTTATCTTTAAGGCTCCCCCAGTAAGCCAACTCCAAACTCACAAATATGCAGATGCAATTATCCAATATTTCATGCTTCCTGAAGGTCCTTTCTGCACTTAACACGCACAATAACTTATCGGCTACTCAACACGACATAAAAGCCAATTATTGATCTCGTATATCATCGATGGAACCCTTTTTCGCACTCCGCCGCTCCCATCCCTCTTCGAGTTGTGTCCCTTTGTGTCTGCCCATCAATTGAGCCTGATTCCATATAATTATGTTCCGCTCGATTAATTACATCAAAGATTCAATATTATTTTGAAAATTCTCGGCAATTTAGAGTGTTGTCGACACCATCGTAGTTGTGGCCTCCCCTACGCACAGAGCCCCGTTCCAATGGCGTGTCCTCTCGCCTGGAAATTAATAATTTCTCCATCACAGGCCGTCCTTGTGCGCCTGCTGATGAAATTCCAGCTCTCGGAATTGCTATTTACACGAAAGTTAGACTAAATAAACTCATCAGGACGTGTCGACTGAGCCGGTGCGGTGTCGGGGTAGGGGGCGCAAGCTGAAATATAAGTAGAGCGACCGACATTTAACAAAGCTCCACCAAGAAAGGACGAGGCCAACCTGATCCTTCAATGGGACCCTCACCAACAACGACTACGACGACGACACAGTCACAATGGGGATGTGAATGAAATTCATTCATTCCGCACGAACAAATTCGATTTCGTGATAATAAATTTCGCCGACGGACGGGGACGGCCTGTTACAAAACAAGGGATGGATGCTCTACCTACACGGAAGCCGGGAGGCGAGCGAACAACGAATGGATCCTACGAGGATACGTCGGATCGGCTGGGGGGAGGAAAGAAAAAAAATTAAGAAAACAAATGGCGGTATTATGGGGAAAAGATGAAGTAATAAATTAGCCCGGTCACGAATAGCCCCCCTGATGGAAATAATCTTCTAATTGCTTTATACAGGTGGTGCATAAATCAATGGAACTGCTGCTTCTTGTGTGGCGGGGGAGTAGGCGGAATACGTCGTGCTCACCTTCTGCCGGCACATCCAGGCGGTGGATGCTGAATCGAGGTCATCTCGCGGGGATCACTTTGACCCAATTACTGTGGCATTAGGTGAGAACGGGGCACGGATGGTTTTCGGTGTGCACCGGGTGTTGGTACCCGGTAAACTTGGATGGAAAGTGCTGCTTGATGTATGCTAATTGCAAACGTCAATTGTGATTAGCTGAGGAAGACCTGAAAGGAACTACAAGTTAATGGGGTGGAAGTTGCCGGTAACTCTGTGGGGAAATACTTACTTCCTCGTGAAAGTTCTGCGGCAGATGATGTGGAGTGGGGGAGATCATTAGCTTCGAGGGAATTTTGGGAGTCCAATGATAAGCCGAAAAACATAAATTGGAGTTTAGGTGTAAGAAGTTCAAACGGAAAAGCAACCAAAAGTTTTGGAATTAAGAATGAATTAGTGCATACTTTTAGGAGAAATGGAAAAGTCTTCTACTGGTTGACCAGATAAGAACGATAGGAAAAGAAATTAAAGTAAATCGACAAGGGTATGAGATACAAGATTGATTCTAGCTTTATTTTGAAGCTACAGTCATGTAATTATTTATGGAATAGCAAATCATTATGGCAAATCATTATGGCAAATCAAATGGCCACCTTGGCTTCGCTGGCTGCTGCAAGCGATCGTTCCATCTTTTGATGACTCGGTCTAATATGTTCGGCGTTGTTTCGTAATAGCGTCTCGAATGTTGGCCTCGAGGTTGTCCAAAGTGGTTGGCATGTTAGCGTAGACTAAAGATTTGACGTGACTTGGCCCAGAGAGAATAATCGAGTGTTGTCAAGTCGTACGATCGCGGCAACCAATTTATGAGCGCCCGCCATGAGATGACCAAGTCGCCAAATTTCTCCTTCACAACTTCGAGCGTTGCCTCGCTTATATTGCATGTAGCTTCCTTCTCTTGGAAGCACAGCTAGGATATATTGAATTTGTCGAGCTCTGGTCACAGAAATTCGGTTAACATCGCTCTATGCCTGAGACCATTGACGGTGACAGTGTTTCCTTCGAAATAAGGTCCGATGATGTCTCCAAGCCATGAACTGCACCAAACAGTCAATCTTTGTGGATACATTGCTGCTCGGCCAAACATTTGTTGATTGTATTTATCCCGGTAGCGGCAATTCTGCGTGTTGACATGGCTGCTAAGTAAAAAATGCGCCTTGTCCTCGTCTGAAAATATGATTTTTTGCCCAAAATTCGGATTTTCGGCCAATATTTCGACGTTGCCTATGATCGGCCTTCAATTCTTGTGTCAACACAATCTTTTACAGATGTAGGTCCAAACCCAACCGCAAAATAGGCCGTGTTGACTCTCTGGCGATACTCAATTCAGGTGATCCGCGCCGAATCGACATTTCTGAGTCTTCTTCGAAACTGGTCGCTACGTCGGTTATTTTCGCGTCAATTTTTATCTTGGGGTCCAAAGAGTCCAGGAGTATACTCACGCTCAAACATTTCCACGGTCCGACGAGTGATGCCATGATGACAACCGACCGCAAAACGAAATTCACGCCCACGGTGCGTATTTACAACTGAGCTGGAATATCGATACTTTTTAATGAATTCCACACGTTCGGCAAGCGTGAAGCGATACATGATGAAATGGCAAACCTTACTGAATATTATGACAGCTGGATGTCATTGGTGACTTTGACAGCTGCTGAAACATAGCAGTTTGAAAAACTATCATTGCTATCTGGTCACCCTTTATTTCCTAAGATCACTCAGAGCAATCCATTGTGTCGAACCTTTTTGTTAGTTTGAAGAAGTTTCCAAATTGAATCCTTTTCAGAGTGAGTACACCCACCCTTTGATAGGGGATGTCCATCACATTTAATTAAGGACACTTTTGAATGCATCTTTAGTTGACATCATTTCGAATCCAAGAAAAACATTTCATCAAAAGAGAGAAAGTCACCCTTAATTGAAACTGATATGGGCAACTTTTGAATGGACATTCAGTCTCATTGAATAAGAGCCTTAAATGATTCCTTTATACCCCCGGCCCACATTAATTGACCTAAATCGCTGCTGTAACCTTAAATACTGTTATGGTCTTCCTGCTCCGAGTCGAGTGATTTTCATTTGGTTAAGGACTTTTGTTGTCATCTTTCTTTCCGTCAGAACGCCCGCTTCCCGTGTTGATTTCTTTTCTGCTTTGCAAGCAAAATGCTCTTAGTTTTCATTGTTCCTCTTTTTTTCTTTTCCTTTCCATTCATTCATTAGCACACGGCGGGGGGGAAGATGACTGTTGGTGACTGGCAACTGATTGTTGGATTTTTCAATGCTCTTCCTTTTACCATTATAATCATCTTTCCAGTTTTTGTTTTGGGTCGTTTGCCGCTCGGTTAACGAGAGGTTGTTAATTTGATGGAAATCATTGTTCATCTTTTGTTTTATATTTTAATTATACGTTCGGATGTGTGTAGGGTGTGTTTAATTATGTCAATCTACTTCATCGCGCATTGTACTCAGTGTCCTTGTTGATTGTGAATGTCGTTCATAAGAAACTCTTTGTGGCCTCACTGTTTGTCTGCTGTTTTGTGTTCTAGTTTGATTTTAGTTTAATTTTTTTTTATGATTTTTTTTAACTTATAATTTATTTGTTGTTTTTGTTTTCTTTTATTTTTAGACCGGGAGCCGGAAAATAATGAAAAGAAACCACAAGGTATATTTGATTTAATTCTCTTATAAGTTCACATTTTTTTTACCAAAAGAAAATGTTTTTAGTTTAATGCGGGGGTTATGATCCGTTTACCTAGATCATAACAGCGTCAGAATGGAAAGCTTTATATTTCAATTTGAATGGCGTATATCAGCCCTTTTTGTAAGAATTTGGGAGACATTTATTTCCCGGGCAAAAATTGTCGACATTATGAACCTCAATGAAATTTATGTTCTTATGACGTCCTTATTCAAAACACATTTGAAGAAAGTTTTAAAAATTCGTAAACATTTAACAGAACATTGCTGACGTTAAAAGGAATGTTATACCAATTTAAAGGGCGTTTTTTTTGGGAAGGTTGATATTCGGCTTGGCAGCTCTGTTCGTAGTGACAACTGACAGTTGATGTTTTTGCGAAACTCTTTGCTATTTTACCATTAACGGAACAATGTTTGCAATTTGTGCTAGTTGCCTTCGGAAATCATGGTCCATTTCATGAAACTTACCGTTATTTACTAACGGACTCACTTTTGATTTGGCTGGCTACGTCAATAAACAAATTTGCCGGATCAGTGGTGAAAAACAAAATCCATATTCATTTTAGGAGACGTCGCTAAACCTGTTTGGAATGCTTTACGGGATTTCTTCAGAGATGATACCCAGCCAAGTAAAGAAACAAAAAAAAGTCACAGGCTTAAATCTGGAGAACATGCTGGATGAGATAACAGTTTGTAGCCCAATTTATGGATTTTTATCACGGGACGAAACGGCGCAAAAACTCTTTCAGATTGCGGCTGAACATCGCCGAACACATCTTTGACGTGGTCAAACGGTTTCGATTATGGTCAAGTGTGAGCAATCGCTGCACCCATCGGATAGCTTTTCCATATTCGAATATTCATGTAAAATGTAATGTTCCCACTCAATTGAGATGCCTAAAGCCTCATCCACCTCACTCATTTAAATCTCTGATCTTCCATGGATTTTATCGACGATTTCTGCCGTGGCGACCTCTTTTGGGCGACATAACAGTTTGGCGCTACTTGTACTGTTACGACAACAAGGGAAATCAGTAAACAACTTCTTAACAATTGAAATTAGTGCAGACTCCGCACAGTATCACTCAAGCTTTTCCTTGGTTTCGGTGATGATTATCTAGTCATTTTCACTGAAATTATGTCTGACAATTGCTGTCAAACACAAACTACGAGTAAGTGTCGCAGCTTGCTCAAAACTTGACGATTTTTTTTTCGGGGGATTTTTGAAACACTGCTGGAGCACTCAGACTCAAAACTGGTCCATTGTACTGCCAGGTAGCAACCTACTCCAGTGCCGTTAATTTGATCCCAGCGGCAAATGGTGTCTGCGATCGATACCCCGACTTTTACCAGAAATGTTCTCAAATTTCGACCACAAATACCCTCGGAAATTTTGAAAATCAATGAATTCAATTGGCAGTGCACCAAATTTCTGTCCACCATCAAGTAATGCGTCACTGTAGTTATGTAGTTCTTGAAAGTGGCTTTGGAAATGCTGACATTCTCTGTTAACTACGCTTTTTGCATTGACATTCACTCGTAGACCAATTGTCTGCGGCGGCCAGCAACAATTTTGCCTTCGAAAATGTTTTGTTTAATGAAACAAGACACCACACAATGAAAACCAGTGAGAACCTAACTCAACTCTGAGGTACATGAAATCTTGACATTTGCACACCCAATGTCCCAGAAACCACGACCCCAATGAAGCACATCTGCGTCTGTGTACTTTTGTGCAGTGACATTTTGTTTTATAAGCAAGTCTTCACTTTATTAAAATCCAAGAGAAATCTCAAGAAATCTGTCCACGTCAACAGCTCAGCAGAATTGAAATTGTACAGATGACAAACTATTTCCGAAGAATGATATCCTGTGGCTCATCCAGCGTGTAGTAAAAAACAAAACATAAATCTCTTGAGAGAATTTCATTTCATTTGTGTGCGCCTCGCTCACCCTCCACGAGTGCAGTACACAACAAGGACTGCTCTGCTCTCAGAATTACATTTATTCGTCCCTTCTTTTTACGAGAACAGCACAGGAAAAGAAAAGGAATTTCAGCATTCATGGAATGAATCTGTTTACCGATACGGAATCAGATCCGGCGAGTGGCTGAGAAGACAGGGACGGCATTCATTTCGTTGACTTACATGTATTTCCCATGTGGTTCTGTGACGAACATACGAGCGTACCTCTGCCGTGGGTCCTTGAAGTGGGCCGCACGGATGTAAAGGTGAAATTTATGACGCAATTTTCGGAATAACACTCCTCCTTTGCGGCTAAGTGGACAGGGGCTGGGGCTAAATTAATTTTACCGCTGCACGTCTTCTTTCGTTTTTATTGAGGACTTATCTGCAAATGATCGGCGTTAACCAGGAGCACCGAATAAAAACGGAATAAAAGTCGAGTTAATGGCTGAGTGGAAAGGGTGTCTTATGTGAGGGCACTTATTGGTTTTATTTATTGACTTGAATGTCTTGCCGGAGTAATTAGGTGGTCAAGAGAGACGATTACATGTTTATCACGAACGGAGAGATGGTTGTCCCTTGGGTCGGGACACATTCTTGTGTGTCAAGTGGCTCGTGGTGGTCTTTAAATTTATTATTGGGTTTTGTTTTATTTGAATAATTACCAAACCGGGCACCAAAATAAGCTGCTTTAATAAAACGAAAGTTGCCCCCTAATACTTTGTTTCTCTAATTTGCTTATAATCGGTGGGTCATTATTTCCTTTTGAATTCAACTTTTGAGACTAAAAGCTCTTATCCCCTCAAAAAATTTACAATAACTTAGCATTTTATACGGTCATTCAATTCGTGGTCGAAATTTAACATCCCTGTTTCAATCACTTACGTCTAACGGAACTGTCATCGGAGACAGTATATATTTAGCTTAAGGATTGGCATTTTACAGAGAGAACGATGGGAAAAGACATTTAAATAAAACACCAACGGTGTGAGATATAAAATTGATTGTGGCTTAATTTTGAAGCTACATTCATACAATTATGGATGGAATAGCACATCATCCAAATGCCTAAATCGGCTTCTCTGGCAGCGCTTCAAGCGATCGGTCTAATTATTCATGACTCAGTTCAATATGAGCGGCGTTATTCCGGCAATAGTGTCTCTATTGTTGGCCTTGAGCTCGTCCAATGTGGTTGGCTTGTTAGCATAGACTTGAGGTAGCCTCAGAGAAAATAACCGAGTGGTGTCAAGTCTAGTCGCATAATCGCAACGGCCAATTGATGGACGCTCCCTGTGAGGTGACCCAGTTACCAAATTTCTCCCTCTCAACTTGGAGCGTTGCGTTGCTTGTATGGCACGTAACACTGTCTCGTTGGAACTACAGCTCGAAGTTCGAATCGATGTTGTCGAGCTCTGGCCACAGAAAGCCGGTTAGCGTTGCTATATACCTGAGACAATTGACGACAACGATGTCTCCTTCCCCATTTCGAAGGAAATAAGGTCCGATGATGCTGCCTTGCCATAAACCGCACCTATAAGTCCATATTTCTGAATGCATTGATGCTTGGTTGAACACTTGTTGATTGTGTTCGCTTCAATAACGCAATTTTGCTTGCTGGCATGGCCGCCGAGCCAGAAATGTGATTCGTCCGAGTAGATTTCTTGTCTAAAATCCGGTTCTCCGGCCAACATTTCTGGCACCCAATTAGTGAACTCACGGCGTTGTCTATCGTCATCTGTCTTAAATTCTTGCGTCAGGACAATCTTATGGGGGTGAAGGCTCAAATCCTTTCGCAAAATAAGCCGATTTGATTCTCTGGTGATGCCATTTTCACCTGATCGGAGCCGACTCGACATTTGTGGGTCTTTTTCGACTCTGGCCGCTTCGGTGGCTATGTTTTCTTCATTTCGCACGAATCTATGTCCGGTTGGTAGATAAGGATGCAAAGAGTATACACACGCTCAAACTTTTCCACAGTACAGCGAATTTTCTGCATAGAGAGGCCATGATGGAGACCGACTTCATGACGAAATTCACGTAGCATATTTGCAACTGAGCCGCAATTTTGGTAATACGAGTATTTCTTAATAATCTGCACACGTTCGGCAAGAGTAAAATAATGTATGATAAAATGGCAAATATTGGTGGATATTTTGACAGCAAGATGTCCTTGATAACTTTGAAAGGTGTTGAAAAATGACAATTGAAAAAACTTTCATTTCATTCAACAATCTGGTCACCCTTTACTTCGGCGAGGAAATTCTAGGAAGATGGGGCTGCGTTCCGCACAAGGTGTCCAACTGTCCGTTTGGGACGAGGAGCAAATAGAGGGCATCCGCCACTTGCTCTGCGATTGTCCAACTCTACGGGGAAAGAAACTGCTAACACTAGGCAGTAACTTCTTCGACCAGCTGAAGGATCTGACTAAAATTGAGCTGAAGCGCCTCAACAATCTGGGTGGTTCTGATCATCGGTGGAAATGGACGTTACACAGGATACATCCAGCACACAGTGGATCCAATTGTTGATCTAAGTTAGCCGCGACACCAGTGGCAAGGGCACCCTCTTATCCTCTTATTTAACACTCTTTGGAAAATATTGAACATTAACGTTTTTATAGCGTTTTTAAAAAGAAACCAACAAGTGATCAACCATACATTTAATGTTGTTCAATTACGGCAGTTGTAGACCCTTGCTTATTTACTTCAACACCCTCTCGTGTTTTGCGTTCGACTGTCTTCACGCGAATGAAGGGACTCGCAGGGTATTGTCAGTAACTTGCGAAAGGGGGTACCATAAAACGGTGTTGATCCTCCGTCAAGAATGTACCCTCTGACAAAACCATAAACCCTACTACACGACGAAACATAAATCTTATATGGCAGGGGATTTTGACAATACCTGCACTCTATTTCCATCTCTGTTGTGTGCTTGTCATTGCATTCATTTAAGTCAATGACAGTACTGTAGGTCCCCTTCACTCACGAGAGAACAACATCGCGGACAACACGAGTGGTTGTTGTAGAAGATAGGCACCAGTCCACACCAGACTGTAGCACCGCCAAAAGAAGAAGGTCGTTGCAACCTCTTCCGCCATATGACTTATACCACCGGTGTAGTGCTTTTACGAGTAGCACCTTTCTGCCAATTTCCTTGGTGCACCAATCGATCAGTCTAAGGTACACAATTCTTGAGAACAACCTCCGCCACCACCACCGATTGGAGTGAAAATATTTAGAGAAAATCATTCTCTCGTATCATCGATCTATGACATCCACTTTACTTCACTTCACTTCACTTCAAAAACACAGACATCCTCCACGAAGCGACGCGCTCATGGCACAAGCAAACGTTTTTATGACCTCTTCTTAGTGTCATCTTTGACATGTTACTTGCACCATCAGACTGTAACATGAGCACTCTCCTCCACTCTCCGTGTGTGTGTTCAGAGAGGAGGAAGAAGAAATATTATGTAAATGTCCTTATCCCTGCCACACAGTGCGCAGGGAAGATGGGAACACGAAAAAATATTATCCACTTGATGTTTCATTTTATGCGACGTATGCCACATGCATGGATTATTTTATAATAAAACCGTGAAACAGCAACCAACAAACAGAAACTTAAGCCACACTGCATCGTAAGGAGGATGTAAGCCCGCGCCCGCACTTCCTTCAACGAGCCTGTGTGAGTGCCCTCGTATCTAATAGAAACACGGATTATGAGTGTACATCTCCATATCACCACAGAATCTAAGCAAACGTTCACATGTACACGCTAGCAAGTAGTTCGGGGTCTTTACGAATCCTTAAAGCTAGATTCACTGCCAAGGGGAGGAAGAGAAAAATTCCTAACGAACGCTTTCCCTTTGTGATTTATTATTCGACAAGAAATTAAATTAAAGCGTTTGAAGGAGACAAGACGCACAGAGCGAGATGGGAAGACAGATTCCAGGGATGTCCTGTGTACTAGCGTTACGTCAGATTGATGTCTTCGGCAACAGGATTCTTGATTTTTGGGCGGAGTGAAAAACTGCCTCATAAACATGGTAATCAGCGTCTAGAGAATTTATTCATCAAACAAGACAACAGCGGAAGGTTGGGATAGTTTCAGCGACGCAACAGATGCTGTAAATGCAGCATCGTCCTGCAGGCACTCGCGAATAATGATAAAAAAATTTGCATTTTCTGATACAGACAGACATTCTGCTGCATAGTTTATGTTTTATATTAAATTTTCGAGGGGAAAAAAGTGTCAAAGCTCCAAATTCCGCTACGCTCGCGGGGCTTTTATGGCGCGGCCAGACGAAGCGATAAACGCGACTGTGAATGGTGGTAGTTTTTAATTAAGTGTCGCCGTCTCGTCTGGAGCATGATTTATAGTGGAGCGTGTATAGAGGATTTGTTTTCATGTTTCTTTTGTTTGAGTTGGAGTTGCTTTCGTTTTCTTGTTGTTTCCATGGAAGTGGCCACAAAGAAGACACAAAGGCGTTGGTTCTTGATGTGGATCTGCCGGCAATGAAATTTGATTTAAGGGATAGTCCTGCTTTGTGGTATGAGAAATGATTCTGTTGTTAGTTGAGTCCTCCCACGATTGGATTAACTGTTTCTTTGGTGGGGGAGGGAAGGGATTAGCGAGGTTGTGTGTGTTTCGATTCGAATTTGCGAGAGTAAATGGCCGTGATGGGTTTATCGAGAACAATGACTGTTTCACATTTTGTGGAATTCTGGGCATTAGGCTAGGCGGTTGATGAGGACAGTTCGTTCCTCTGTACCGGAGGGTCTTATAAAAAAAAGATCGAACTTACCACCAACTGTCTGCATAGCTAATCGCCTGTAGAGCCCAGGAGAATTGCGATTGACTTTAGTTAGGCCTCCGATATCATTTGTGGCCTTATCTGCTTATCCCAATTTCAGGAAATTCTCATAACTCATAGTTACATCCTAGTCGTGGATTATGTTGTACATCCTTTCCTTTTAACAAATACACGTTTCCGCCCTTGCTTCCTGCGTAATCCATCAGAAGTCCTACTCATTCATGAGCTTTATTTCCTGACACCTCGAAGGATCATCTAGACTTCTCCTTTGCCGCCCTGTGCAACTAGATCATATTGACAGAAATTTCAAAAGTAGAAGAATGCACTTTTCTAAGATCAGCCCCGCCGGATGATACATTAGTTTGACGTTTCATCGTCTGATGTGCAACTTTGAAGTAAATATCATGTTGTTAAAGAATGGCGTCAAGAACTCAACCAATTTTGAGGAGTGCAGGCGAAATGGAGCAACATCACTCCCAAGATCAAACGCAGAAAACTCTTGTCAACCGCTGTTCGTTTGGGCTCAAAAAGATCAAGAATGTCCTAAAAAAAATGTCCCTGAAATCTACGTCGTTAAAAACAAAAAAAAATATCTTTTCTAGAATTTCTTCTTGAGCTTGCATCAGAGATTTCGTACTACGCAATAAAATTCAAGCGAAACCCCTCAAGATTTTCGGAAAGCATCACATCGAATCTATTTTGCTCTTACAGATTGTTTTCCAGTCACATAATGACGCATGTTTCCACTGAAAAATACTTTATCTCAAAACCCAACAAAGGTATCCCCTCCTGTTCCCTTCCTGTACACAAACACAGACAAAGTCCTCCGCGCCAATCGACTGTAGGCGAATTCCTGAATACTGATGATTCTTCCGAAGGAATTGTGTCACACTTCAAAAGACACTGTGCACCTGAAAGGCATGCAATATGCGTCAAAAGAACCCAAAATCGTTTCATAACTTTTGCGATTTAATAAGCATCCTCGTGACGTACTCATTCCAATCAATAAAAGCCTCTTCTCTGACGCACCACTTCTCTCGCAGTTCAGCCTTAAACACCATGTGTTCCGTGCAATCATCCTTATTAAAAGCACCAACATAACGTTACTTTATTTAGAGCATCCCACTTCGATTTTGTTGCTTGCCTCCCCTCAGGTGCACACCCACACCAGCGCAGTTTATTTTTTATCGCTCAAACCAAGTGCACAGGAATGAAGAATACCTCCGAGAGTGGGACTCTTCTCTCGTGATTCCATGCGGATTCTATAAAATCCATGAGATCGAGCAAAACGGGAAAACAATATAAATGGAATGAAATCCCCAACGAACACACTCGCATGCAACCCCCTCTCATAAAACCTCATACACATCATAAAATCCTTATGCTAACCAATTTCATATTTCCCATTGTGTATCAAATATTCAAAAGTACCGAATCGCATCCAATTTTCCCATTTTCCTCATTTTCCTCAACTAACTCTGTGTACACGGAGCAGCAGCAGCATCAAGTCTGCTTCGAAGAAGTCCTCTCAAGGACGACAAAGCAATTGTATTGAGGAGCATTCTTTAAAAGAAGGAAAAACAACAGAAACAATGCTCCTTCTGGGTTGCGGGAGGTGGGGTGGCGGCACACATTCGGCGCACTTCCGCAGCGACAGTGAAAGGAATTAAAATTGAATTCGCCACAATGAAAAATTGAAAATCATATCCTTTAATAGGGTTCAACTTGTTCCCCGGCACAAGGAAAGGAAGGAGCGAGTGTGTACCAACAGTGAGAACTTCCTCATCCGCCTCGCCCTGCAGCCGTTGCTCCTCGGAGCGCTGATCTAGGCGAGTGCAGAGCGGAATAAGGATATTTCGTGAATTTTTAAATTTCAATTGAAACCCACACCCGCCTGGATGACAGAGAAGGCAGGCGACGGCTTATGGCAGGAGCGGCTGTTCGTCTGCAGGATTCCGAGAATCCGAACTTCTTTTCATTTCGCCTTTTTGATAATTTCTAAAGGAGGACGACGAAAATAAGGCGAAACTATTTCGGGCAAAGTTTAATCCCCATAAACATATCAATGTGATGCAACTTTTGATTGCAAATTTTATGAAATTCTGCTGCTCCTTTGCCGGATGGAGGCAAGCGAAAAATGCAAACAGGATTGGACGAAAGTTTGAGTGCAACTCAAGAGGCGGATAAAGTTTGAATACTTAGCGGTCGATGCAGCGCAATGGAGAAATAATCGAAGAAGTTGTTTCCGGGGATATGCGGAAAAGGATATTCGCTCTCAGTGCATCCGCAATGAGTTATTGGTCACTGGTGGTCACCGGAAGGATTCGAAGGAATTTTTTTTTCGGTCATCATTTGAAATTGAAATTCACATTCGCTCTTTGAAAAGGTTAAGGATGTGGGGGACTTGGGTTTATTTTTTATGGGATTGGTGTGAGATGTCTGGACTGTTCGGCTGGAAATCTTGAGAAGAAAGGACACAACACTTTGTGCATTAGTTTGGCAAGTTCGACTTATCAGATCATCGACTCATGGAGGGTCTAAACCCAAGCTCAGTTGGCTACATTGGCTTGACTCAGAATGGGTCTTTGCAATTGTACAGATGCCCCCGAAGTTCTTTGCTCACTGCATTTATTCAATGCTTTTTTCAAGATTTTTTCTCCTCCTCGAAGGATGTTTGAAAATCTTTTCGTTTGGATTCTGTCGTAGCCACACAGCTGGTAAGTGTCCTATCTCTTGTTAATTAAGGGGTGAAGGCGAAGATTTTTAAAAAGTTTTTGCGACATAAATCGAGCTGACAACTTTAAATACATGACGGCATGAGTAAACATCAATCCTAACTCTCACCAAAACTCGATCCCCGTGCTTGTCGGAGTAATCACAGGACATTGCCCTACTGGAACTATGCTTCGAAAATGGAATGCGGAGTCCAGCGATCTGTACAGGAGCTGCGGTGATGAGGAAGAGACCGAAACGATGCAAGATCTGCTGTGCCACTGCCCAGCTCTTTAGAACTGGCGCCTAACTTCGCTGGATCGAAGGATCTTCACGAAGACTGCGGACTTAGCGAATGCAGATATACTGGATCTTCTAAGATTTATAAAGAGCACGGGATGTTTTATCCATCACGTGAAAGGATAGGTTTATAAATTTGTGTACCACAAAAATTTAAGGGTTTCACAATGGGTCTTAGAGCCTCTGAGTGGAGATGATGTCTTTATCATAACACTTCCTTTCTTTAACCTAATCTAACCTTAGTCTTACCAGCACGATCTTTTGCTGGATATCTCCAGTTGCACACACCAAGTGAACTGAGATCCCCTGCGTGCGTCACCTTAAAAGTAGAAGTCCCCCGTTGCGTTGTCCCACAGGGTCAACGTCTAAGTTTCTTCACGCTGGAGCTACGTATCCATGGTCCCAAAATAGCCTAGCCAACCAAGACATTGTATCCGTAGACGCCTTTGCTAGACTCGTGTCGCTGTACGGTCCGTATAATTCACGATTCAATATTCTTCTCCGATCCCCCTCAACGCAAACAGAAGCAAAGATCATTAATTTGATCCCAACAACAAATGGTGATTGGATCAAATTCAATTTCACTGGGATTCGAACCTGGGACCCCTCTAACTTGGGCAGGCACTTAACCAACTGTGCCATCGAGTCGTCTTCGGCTACTCAGTTGCTTTTTCAGTCCATGGAAATAGCGATTGGCGTTATTAGTGTCTCGAAGTGCATTCAGGCTCAAAAATTGATCAATTGTACTACCAGGCAGCAAACTACTTTTTCTGGAATTTCTTGGCCTTCCGAAGGGAGACCAGCTGGCGCTTCTGTGATGAGGGGCCTACATCATCAGCTCTCATCTCATCAGCACCCAATAACTGCCACCTGATCCTAGCAAAGGCGGGACAGTAGCAGAGGAAGTGTTCAGTTGTCTCCTCGTCTTCTCCACATCCGTCACAGAGAGTTTCGTCGCTTAGGCCAAGCTCATTCAGGTCTTTGGCGAAGGTATAGTGGTCCCTTAGTAGGCCGGCAAGTTGTCTGCAAGAATGACGCGGATTTCTTACGGACGTTGGGGAGCATGCGCTTGGTCTGTCTACATCCTGGAGAGTCATGCCACCTCCGGTTGTGCTCTAGAGAGTTCCAACCATCTATGAAACACCTAACTAAGGATGCAGGCCGCCCCAGCGCAGGTTCAGGTCGTGAGAGAAATTATAGTGCGTCATTATGCGAATACGGGATATGCCAGTGAGTATCACACGATCTTCTTAAGAATAATACTGAAAAATCACAAAAGAGCGCATTGCTTTGTCGGAATCCTTTTCCAGAATTAAGGATCTTGGTGATTTCTTTCCCGACCTTGACATAGCTCTGGGGGTACTCCATCCTCATCCCACATGAATGTCAAGACTAATCACGGTGCTGTATAACTGGTTCCAATGCATTCCGTCATATGGAGCCTTGAAGTTGGTCTATAGCCGGGTTGGTACTTGAAGTATAGGAACCATCTTGTCTCTCTTGTCCTCTCCTTAAAGGCCACCTGCCAGTGGAAATACCTACCTCAGCTCTTGACTATAAAGCATTCATCTTCAGTTACGCGTGAAGAAAAATATGCTCCCCTCTATACGACCTTTAAATACCGTTCAGCGGAAATGCCACGAACTTTGTCTTTCATTCAGAACGCAACCCATAAAACCAACTAATTTACTTTCGATCCAAACCGCAGATAACCCTCGTAACTTACGATCCCAAGCAAACCGAAATCACGCCATAAATCTGAACCTGAAGTCGTATCAATTTTCCATCCCACTTCCAGTTCTGATTACATCTCCTCCAGCCACATAACCATAACCTTTCGTTTCGCCCGATACAAGTTAATTTGCCTAAAACCACCACAACACCAACTCAAGAGCCCTCTTCTCAGCGTGGCCAAATGAATTTCGCAACACCTCGAGCCAGGGTGCCCCCTTGTAGTGTGCTCATTTTTCAGAACTCCGAACTAATTAATCCGGCCACCAGCACCTCTGCATCGATTTTCATCTTCAATATCCGTTGCCTGCTCTGCTCCTTTGCATCTTTCGAGTGGGTTACTGGGTCAGAGCGAACGGGCCTACCTCGTCGAGCGAACAATGTCCTGCATCGGCTTTCGGTATCCGAAATTCAATGGCATTCACTCCAGCCATTCTCACATTGTGTTCACACCCATCCATCCTTGAGGACGTTTCCGAATACGTCGTCCGGAGCTGTTCAAGTCCCAGCGGTGTCATACCCGTAGTCCTGCATCCTGCTCCAGTTTTTGTGCTCTCATCTGCTGCGCCCAAAGTCCTTGCCAAAAAGAACCAAACAAACCAGGTCATAGAACAGGCTGATTTTCATTAGTGCGCTCCTCTCTCGGGCACAAACAAAAAGGCGAAGGAGGGAAAACGAAAACGAAGCAGCGAAACGAAAGGAATTCTAGGGATAACTCACTTCAATTTATTATGTCAGAGCGCAGCCCGGCTTCCTGGTCGTTGGTGGAAGCGGACGAATGAAAAAGTGGAAAAAACTGCAGAACTAACGAAAAACGAAGAGCAGAGAGCAAGAGCAAAACCCTAAGCCTGGGTAACTTGGGTAGCATTAATATTTATGGGCTCCTCGATGTCATTATGCGAGTCAGTCCATTCGTTTTGGTCGCCCAGCGTCAACTCTAAGCTGCGACTATTCGGTTGACTATCCCCTGGTCTGAGGGGCAAAACAAAAGGACCATCCCGTCTCGTCTTACCTCACTCGCCGGTGAGTCTAAGACACACACACCAGCCGAGGGTACTGTGCCATGGAAATTTAATGAAACGCTGCTCCCCAACTGCGCCTCGGTGAATTTTATTTCAAAAGGCGACAAGGAGCGAGCGTCCTAAGCGAGTCAAGGAATTTTATTTCAACTGTTTGTGTTTTTTCTTGTGTTTAATTATGTGACCGCTGTGCGCTTCTCTCGACTCTAATTGGAGGGAGGTAATGTCGGTTTTATATCCTCCCCACTCCAACTCTCCTCTTTTTTCCTTTCTCTGCCTTTCTAAGTTTGGTCGTCTTCCTCTTGGGAGTTGCTTTCCATTTTTTTCTTTCTACTTTCTTTTTCTAATTAAAATGCAGTTTTTTGTGAGCAATTTTTTGTCATTTGTAACTTCATGTTTCCGTTTGTCTTTTGTTTCTCCCTCTCTCTCTCTCTCACACACACACAGACTGGCGAAGTGGCGTAAATGACCACGATCGAGTGCAGCGACAGTTGTCCGTATCATCAGATAGTAAATTACTCGACGACGATATTAGGGAAGAGACACGAGTCATAATGAGACCAAAAAAACCGCCCAGACCTAAATCGGAGGTGTTCTTGAATAAACAGGACCCGCATCCTAGACGGAAACGCTTTAGTGCATTTGGGGTAAGTAATATTTACATTTGATATTTAAAAATAGTTTAACGTCGAAAGAAAGAAAAACGAAGAAGGAGTTGTGAGACGTTTTAGCGTCCTAATGAGATCCAAGCTGATAGAGCTTAAAGTGTTAATATCTCTGCGAATCGAAATTTAACAAAATTCTGTGAAAACCCAAGTCGATTTGTAGAGCCAATGAATAGCTTACACATTTCCTCGCTCTTTAGTGTTTTTTTTTTTAATTTTCTTCTGCCGGAGTGCTTGTAAATTTCTTGGGGAAGATTTTCACTCGTATCCTGAAGCTGATATCTGCAGCCAAGGCCTGTCTTTCTTTATATTTCCCCAGTATTAGCTTCTTTTTAGGGCGAAAAATAAATCCTTTTGCAGCTTAAAAGCTGTGTTTTCCAATGCGTCCTTGGTCTAACCGCCCTTTTTGGCTATCGCTTTATGTGTCATAGAACGCTGTCAGGTCTACGCACCAAGAATATTGTTACTCAATGTATTTGCAAGCAAAATAATGTCCACTCCCAGAAATATATGTTTGTCTCCTTCGGAACCTCGGGCACCAAAGTCCTTGTTGTCAATTTAAGTCCAATGCCCTTAAATCGAATGTCAGTCATAAACAAATTTTGATTTATTCCAAATCGTTCAATTTAGAAATGTGTGCAAAGTAATCACAAATTATTCAGCAAATTGATCCAACGTCGATTACCTCCAACTCCTTGAAGGAGGTATAAAACGTTAATCTTTTATAACCCGAAAGCAACCAACATTTTTATGATAAATGATCCGATTTTATCTCAAAAAACCCAATTATGGGCGTATCTGTGTTTGAATTTCATTCAAATTTTAAATTATGATTCACATATACTTTTGCGAAATTTACCGGCAGTCTTGATTGGAAGTAAATGAGGCTCCATCTATTGTGAAAAACACAATTTTGCTACAAAACCGTTACTCCAACAATTTCATTCCCTATTTTTTTAAATGTTAGTACAGAAGTCGCACTGATTCAGTGAGTGCTTTGTGACGCGTAAATTCTCTAGCATTTCATGCAAAGTTTCACAATGCACACACAGCTTTCAAACGAAAAAGCTTTCGTGTCCATGGTCATCTAAATTGTCGCCAGAAAGTAAATTTAAATGTGGCCATGCCCATGCCACGACCAAATGCTGTGCTTGCCGTGAGATCAATAGACTTGGATCAGCAGAGACACTTTTTTTCCATAGTCTTGTCTTTATGGCTGAAACACAATAGTGCGTCAGAGCTGGCGTCTTTCATCGCACACAATTCAATGGACATGCACGAAATACTGCGTCGACCTACGTAAGTGAAAAATGAGAGAGATGAGAGAATCGTAATAAAACATAAAACGTAGAGCTAAGAAGCGGAAATAATAAAGCACGATGGATGAAGCAAACATTAAAATAATACAAATGCAGACCACCTAGTGTCAACATTGAATTGTTCAAAAGATACAACAAATTTAACAGTTTTCTTCGCGAAACATAATGCAGCAATTAGGATGACAGATCGTTCGGTCCTCCTTTTAAATACAATATTTATAAATTCCGAATTTGCGAAAAAAGTGGTACCTCACTATAGCTCACATATTTCAGAAGTGGTAAATTTTGAGTGATATGGAACGGGGTTTGGAACTTTCCACCAAAAGCTAAATTTACCACTAATTTGCAGCACTGGCTTAAATGGACCATAATCTTGCAATAATGTGCAAAACGAACCCACTACTTACAAAAACAACAAAATTTGAGTTCTTTTAAACATCGAAATTTACAATTTTCCAGCGCATCCTTTCAATGAAGATACATATTCGCAGAAATAACCAGAAATACCACCGAAATTTGAATCTTCATTCACGTCTTGTTAACATTTCTATTCAAATATAATTCACATTTGGTTCGTGATGAAGTTCGCACTAGTATCTGAGAGTACCAACAAACTGCAATTGAAATCGATTAATATCTCTTAAAATTTTCTCCTGGTGGGACCCTTTGTGCTTCGGTGCATTGAGTGTTCCAAGTTAAATTTACTCATTCAAAAATTGATTAGGGATTTAGAAATATCCTTGTCAATGCAATTTGGTCCTTGACACTTAATTGTTTGGTAGCATCAGTAAATTGTGGCGTTAAGGGAATACCCCCCAAGTGTAAGAATGCATAGGTTAGCTCTTTTATGGGACGTGTTCACTTTGAGGAGATTCAAATCCATTGATGGATTGCTAACTTTTGGATTTGGATGGTGTTGATTAAGATTCATTGATTTGAATGTTTTAAAAGATCAATTGATTTCGATTTTGTTTTGAGACTTCCTCATCATCGACGAAGCTTGTAAATGATTGTACAGAGTGTAATGAGTAATATTGCTCATTGATTTAGGAATCATTAAGGAACTACTACTTAGAGGAGTTAGGAAGAACAATTAATAAACTGTATTCTGAGCTACCATGGGCGCCGTGGCGTAGTGGGTAAGGGCGCCGACTCCTACGCTCGAGGTCTAAGGCTTGAATCTGAAAAAAAAAAAAAAACACAACATATTTTTCACGGTTCCACCTAAGCACTAGACTTTCAAGTCGATGTTCAAATCTCAGAAAATGCTACAATTAAAAAAAAACCTATTTCGAGTCACTGAGAATGCTCAAAGGGTATAACTGTCTAGAAAAAGCTTCTCAATCTCGCCGCTCGGATTCGGCATCTCTCTCCACTTGTGAGAGAACAATAACACGCACAACACGAGTGGTTGCTGAGAAGCTAGGCCCAAATCCACCTCTGACTGTAGCGCCGCTGTTATTATTATTGTTATTATTTTCAGCTTTTATGACATTAGAATCTCATTCTCCGACACCCATAACAGAATTTGAGAAGCTGGTCTGATCCAGATTCACAAGCAAACAGTTTTAACAAGGCAAACCAGGTGTACTGTTAATTTAGTTGAGCCCATTTTTAATTCTTTTACTAACATCTCTAACTAAACGAGCTAAGATCCCTTGGAATAACAAATCCTCAAAGTTATCGGATAAATTCCACTAAACTGTAAGCATTTCAATTCAAAGTGAGAAAGAGATGAACCCATTCTGGTTTCCAGTTTAACTGGATTTTCAGATGACGGGTAGATTAGCAAGCGTCCTGTGTTCTGTTTCTGCGGTTAGTGTAATAGTAGGCAAAGGGTAATTTTTTTCCCTTCTGTGTGACAGCTTAGATGTGATCGTTCGTTGCTGCATCGTCTTACTTATTTACTTACAAGGCCAACGATGGGTCCTTAGCTATTGCCGCATCCATCCTTGACGGTCCAGGGCATCCTGCTTCCAATCATCATGACCAAGTTGTGTCCAGGACACGCTGCTTCCAATCATTATGATGACCGAGTCGTCTTGCATCAGCGATCACTTTGGGCTTTGTGCCTGAGTTGCGGCCTTCCTCCTTGAATTACTAAGCTTTGATTTCAAGATTCTTAGCTGGCTATTTGCTTGATGTGGACGAACCAGCTTAGTTGTCAGATTTTTGCCTTCCGGACTATGTCCACATTTTTGTACAGCTTTTAGAGATTACGCCTTTTCCTCTATCCGCCATGGACCAAATATCCGGTCCTGCTTATATACAGCTTTTGGCTCCACGTAGTAAGCCGGAATAGGGCTTTGTAGAGTATGATTTTGGTCCTTCGAGTCAGGAGTTTTGAAGCATGTTGTTTTGACGAACCAAAGTAGCAGCGGTTACCAAAAACGATCCTACACCAGATCTCCGCCAAGGTATCTTGCGACGTCCAGGTTTTAAACTGCGGCGTTCAGCTACGGTACTCTCAACTACTAGTGCGAACTTTTTCGCTAACTGGTTGTAAATTATATTTGAATAAAAATGTTAACACATGAATATAGATAAATCAAAAATCTACTGCATCGTCTTTTTGGATTATATGCAAAGACTGCATGTTATGCGGTTTCGTGAAAGCAAAAATCAGTTTAAGCGTCTTAAGCATGATTCCTGTTGAGGTCCTATGATCTTTGTTTGACCACTACCAACTCTTGTTTTCCGAACTGAATAAATGTCGTCTGCACATATTTCGTTTTTAGTGAGCTACAAGCCTTAAGTTCACTTTTCGAATTGGATTTTGAACGGAGGGCAACAACGAAGTCCCCGTTGAGTCACTCCCAACTTTTCTTTAGGCACTCTGCTTTACTGTTTTTTTGATTGTCCATTATTTCTATGAATGGTACATTCGAGCTTAAAGTATTTATCCTTTTCCCAATCGTTGAATCTGTTCTGAAGAACGTTTCTTAATCCATTTTGCATATCCCTCGAATCCGTTTGCTGCTGATTTTCTGAATTTGCAATAGCCGCGCAATGCGTTTGTTGACCGTTTCTTGAGAAGATGTCCAAGAGGCAAGTCCTTCTGTGTTACGTGCTGCGACATAAACCCCGAACAAGTTTTATACCATGCTAGAAAAACTAATAACGCGAAAAAATCCTACAAAAATTCTTCTTCTTTATCGGGCTCTACAGTCCGGGGTGGACCTGGTCCTCAGTTAACATGCCTTTTCAACTAGCACGGTTTTGGGCTATAGGTGCCTCCAGCTTCGTACACCCAGCTGATTGAGGTACATTTCCAGCTGAACACGCGGAGGCGAGGTCTTCCTCCACCACTTTGTCCTACGGGGTTGGAATCGAAGACTTCCGGAGCCGGCGCGTTTGTGTCCATGACATAACTCTAATCCAACGTTTTACATTTATAATCGCCTCCACCCCACCCTCATTACCCATTTGAATGTTTACAGGTAGGACCTTCACAAAGATCGCCATTATTTTCGAACCCAATGATGGGCGGTAAGAGTTGAGTACCAATCCCGTGAGTGGAATGTGGGCATGTCCACATTATTCGTCTGCCAAATGGATGTGCATGCGTCACCGCCGTCTATGTCCTGCACTCATCCAAGAGCTGCTCTGGCAGAAAACATGAAATGTTTATGCTGACTCCGAAGCATCCTCGTTTGAAATGAATTTTTATGTCGCCCCCTCTCCACATAGGCTATCTTTGCTTTTATCGTCGAACTTCCAATAAATCCGAGGCTCACAGCGGGGTCTGCGACTCGCAACACTGCGGTGCATAAAATGATTTTATTGCATGACGCAACCGACGTAAAGTAACTGAACTTATCTTTCTTTTTTCTGCTTACAGGGGGATTCGCCATTTGGTAAATCGGATGCCTACATAAAACTGGAACAACTCGGCGAAGGATCATACGCAACTGTCTACAAGGGTTTCAGCAAGTAAGTACACACCTCACTCATCATTTGTGTTCCATTATCGGGAAATCCTCGTCAAATGTGACAGTAATTGTGGCCAGGACATGTGACACTGCTCACCTAGGTGCCCTCATGAATTTCACGTCACCGTATCGGCGCATCCTTTGTGACGTTTGACATCGGGTGATGAAGGGCGAATTTTGTTTCGATTTGAAGTCCAGCGGGTGATTAATTGTGGAATCCTTCCCCCTCCGATCCGGACATCGTCTATTTCCTGTTTTGTGTTGCACAGGGTCCCTTACAAATCAATCAGGGAGACACTGAACAGAATCTGCTGACAGATATATCTTCATTCGCCGCTGCTGAGCACAAAAGGACGACACGGTTCAGTTTGTTTACTCCCCCTGCTCTGCTTAAGGATATCCAGCAGGATGTGATGATGACTGGCTTTAGTTGGGAGGTGCATTAAATGTCCACATCTGTTGGGTGTGTGTGCGAAGGCGAGTAGTTTCGCTTATCACACAAACGTTTTGTCTTGTGCTGACAAATGACATGTGTTCTGTCCTTGTCGAGGTTCATCCGGTCCCGTGCGACGACGCCGTCGGGGATGCCTTAACCCTTTCGCATCAATGGCAAGGCGGTGGGACTGTGCCGCGCCACGTGCGCTGAATAGGGGTACAAATTGAATTTATGGCCTCTAGATGATTCAGTGTCCTGATTTATGATAACTTATCCTGCTGGGATCGGGGGGTCTTTGGGGGGCTGTTTGGAATTATGCTTTGTTGGAATAATGAGCCCATTCAAGTGGAAATGTTGATGTGAAGTAGCTCTTATGGAGGCGGGAAGATCGATGTGTTTGAATGCATTTCAATGAACGGCGGATGGTCCCTAAAGAGGGGACTTGACTATAGTGGAGGCTGCATACATATCAAAACTGGCTGTCAACGGCGTAGTTGTATGTTCAGATCCTTAAATTCTAACACGTGTTATGAGGACACGATGCCATGTACTGCGCCAACAGCAACCAAAGGCATTTTGATTTCGTTTACATTTTGTACATTTACATTTTTTAAATTTTTGTGTATCGACGGAGCATAATCGGAAGCAAAAGTCCATGAAAATCAAGGTTTATTAAGAAATTATTCAGCTTGAATGGATGTGGATTGCGAGATATCACCTCATTCTTCGTATAGGCCTATTTAGGTAATTTTCAGATTCAAAAAAGTGACGGAAGAGGGACAACAAACACTGCATTATGCTGCAAGTACAGTGCTAACGCCAACACAGCCCATGAAGAGCCATTGCCTAAAGCTTTAGCTCTACCGTGTCTAGAAGTAAGTAAACGTCTAAAAGTGGGTAGTCAAAGTGATGTCTTCCGAAGGGCTTTTCAAAAGATCCAATAAGCACTGTGGTGTGTCGTTTTATTTTCATATCCAGCTAAACCTCGAACCAGTAGAATTATTATAAAGGGTTTATATAGTTTAGGGCTAAACGACAAACATGCTTGCCGAACTTGCTCGTTCGCGTTATCCCATTTGGCGAACGTTCATTTCGCGTTGTTTCTTCAAACCGTCAACTTGTGTGATAGGGAAGCGCAAGTGGTGAATTCCTCCATAAAATCGTGGCTGACTGTTGACATTGTGCTTAATCCGCGATATGCACTCAGCGACGTTCACAGCAAAAATGAGGTTTGCTCGCGAACATGGCCCTACACGGCAAACATCAAAGCCAACGAACACGACAGAATCGAAATTTTTCGCCAACAGCGAGCGGCTTGCGAACCAGCCCTTACACAACGAAAATGCGGTGAGCACGAGCCCGAGCGGCGAACATGTTCGTCGTTTAGGGCTACCTTAATCGCTCTGTTGCTTCAGTTCACTTAAGATTTCGTACGGTCATTATAGTCGGCCTTAAGTTACGCATGACTTCAATTTGACATCATGTACATTTTGTATCTCCTCCGCCAAAAGAGTCAAGAAATCAATGGCTCAGGATGATGATGTCAATCTCCCTCAACAAAATTTCGACTCCGTCCGTTGTTGTTCATCTCTTGAGAGCCTGCTAGTAAATATTCAATAAAACAGATATTCGGCCAAAAACTTGTAAGCAATTCAAAGCAAAAAATAGTATAAAGCAGACTGCGTCAAAAATTGAAAAAAGAAGTCCTTGACGATTTTGATGAGCTGTTGCATGACGCAACTCAGAAGACTATTAAAGCGTTTTTAATATCCGCTCGACTTTACGCTGTCAGCAAAACAGCTTCCTTAGATGGATTAAGCAATATTATTCCATCACAGAATTTGCCATAAACCCGGACTACGAACACCGAGATTTGCATAAACCATTGGGAAAGATTTATGGATTTTCTCGAAGACCCCATTCGTCGACGCCCAAGACTGTCTATGAAAACTTAATTGCCCTCTCGTATGACTTAGAGAACAAAGACAGAAAAAAAAACAGTTTATTGGTTCAATCGATACCGTGAGGGTTGGTCAATGCACTCTTCCATTCAATTGCTTACTCATCGTCGTACCAATACGTCGTCGTGAACTCAAGCGCCCTGAACAGTGAGCTAATTGCCATTCACAGCACTCTGCCTAGCGTCGCCTCACCTGCCTTCGTTGATTATTCCCCCTCATGCAATTGCTTGTCACACTCACCTACAGAGCACTACAGCATGCAACTGGGTTAGTGCAGCAATCAATAGTGTCGTACCCTTGAGAACTGATTGCATCCTTCTGGGGGGACTCTTCAAACCTTTGCCATCATTTCGAGAGAGAGTGCAGCAGATGACAGCCGCATGACAATTAATCTCGGAATATATTTCTTTTCCCCGTCCCCCGTCCCACTCAAGGACGATAATCATGTTCTGACCAGCATCGCTAACGATTGCTAAATCAGCGCTGAATGAATTCGAATTCTTTCACTTTGCCTGCGGGTGATTTTTGGTTTTGCTGAAACTTCTGAAGCATATTATGCACAAGGTTTCAACGACCGGGTGTCCTGTTGTGCAGTTTTAATTCAATCTTCTGAATGAAACGCTAGAATGAATTTGAATTGATTCCTCCTTGTGGGCACGGAACCGAGGATCCCATTCAAAACGATGGTGATTACGGCCGACAGGGATACAATTGTTGTAGGCGCGTTGGCGTGGGCTTCTGAATTCCCTTTCATGACTGAGTGAGTGCTCAAGATATGGAAATCGTACTTGACTAGCAATATCTTAATGAGATTTCATCGGGCAATTGTGCTGTGGACATTAAGGGGTTTTTCTTCTTTTTTTTCGGTTGGTTTTCGAGTTGATTTGATGATACGGCACCTTTTTTTTTTATTGGGGGCTTATCCTTTGTCGTCCTTTGTGTTCTGTTGTCTGTTGACCTACATGTGTGTGGTGTACGTGGGCGGTTAAGGGTTAGGTACGATACCTAGGCCTAAGTGGTGCGGTCCTTCTCCTTCCACGGATTATGCCGTCGGCAGGAAACTAAGTGGAAGGAAAGGAATTTGTGAGCGTTTTGGGAATTTCTGCCGTTCAATAAGAAAAGGATTTCTTTTGGTTTCGACGAAAAAAAGGCTCTCTCAAGGTTGACTTCAAAGGAGACTGTGGCACTACGTCTGTGGTTGACGACAGTTTTTGAATGAAAAGGTTCCTCGGGGAAAGTGATTTCGACTGCTCGTTTGGCATGGAATTTCCTTAATCTTGACATAGCAGCACCCGAGCTCAGAAGGCAAGGAATCCAATTCAACAGGGTTTTGGATCGATGTCCTTGTACTCAAAAACGAATACAATTAGGGGTTAAAATGCGTCGATATAGTTCACATTTCTGCGACCGGGGTTAAGTGTCACGCATTATTTTTCGACTGGCGCCCGGACGGAACCTAGCACGATCTTTTCCTGGCTGCCTTCAGTTTTGCATAACATGTTGGTTGTAGTCCGCTCAATTTGTTTGCGCCACATTAATCGTGCTCGTCCTCTGTTGCGTTGGCCCAGAGGACAGACACTGTGCGGCCTATAATTCTGTGCATGGACCGTGCATAGACTAGCCAGCTCAGACATTGGACTGGCCCCCTATTCCTGGTCAATCCTTCTTGTCCAATCCCCATCCATGCCCAAATTTAAAACGAAATTTTCCCTGAAACAAGAAAAACTCCCTCCCCAATGACCTTAATCGGCAACATAATTGTTTGCATCCCACCACTCTTGTCGCTTTCCAAAACAACAAACAAACAGAGCACACAAAGGAAGTCGACAAAATCACTCAATCACCTTTGAGAGCCGGTTCGTGTCGTCTCAATGACCGATTACCCTGACAGCAATCCCCTTTGATCGTGTGACATGTCATTTAATTATTCCCCTAATGAGTCCGTATCCATTATTCTCTTGTCATTCTCTTTTGCGAACTGAATGCTCATCCCCCGCCGCCAGGTATGGACTGTGTGCATATCAAACGAACACAAGACCACTCTACCCTTTGCGCAGATTTGCACCCCCAACATTATCCATTTCGCATTAAAATTACAATCCACGCTATCGATCCCAGCCGTCCAATATTGTGTTTCATTTGATGCGCCATTAGGCGGGACATGGCCACATCCCCACTCACGGTGCTGTATGCAATCGAAATTTACAAAAGCGAAATAATATACAAATGGCGAGGAGATACACGCCGAACGAACGAACTCCCATCGATGGTAATTGCGAGTGTGTGGGCCAAGGCCGGTAATGTGTGTCATTACGTGCCGACGGACATCCGATGGATCTTGAAGCTCGGGCCACTCGTGGCGCGCAGAGAGTGCAAGCCGACCATCAGCATTTTGCAGGATAATTGCAGCAATCGCACAATAACCGTAAATTATAATTGATACGAAGCCATAGATAATTTTCCCTGACATTCAGATACGAGAATGCCAGGCAGCTATCCAGCGAAGCGACAGGATTGAAAACTCGTCGATGTGGATGTGTGTCCGCGTGAATCTGGGTCAGTGGCAACGTATCCTTTCTGTTGTCTAGCTCCGCCACCCCTTCAGAGACGAAACACATCCATTAAGTCTTGATCCAAATATCCTGGCCAGGATGCCACACCAACACACCAGCAAGCGCACAAGTAACAGTTGCGCGCCGGGACAAAACAGTGGGACGAGGTGGATTGGGGACGAGAGGAAGGATATCTTTTGTGTCGCAGAGCATCTCTCATATGTATTCTTAATGCAGTGACGGTTGGCTGGAGCATAGTCGACTATAATGGTGCAAGGTCCCGTCGTTATCTTTGAGCACGAAAACCCCGGTCTTTGAATATCCTTTTTTTTGCTTTCGTGTTTTCACTCTTGCCTGAGTTCTGTTAGCTTCAAAGATAGAATTTCAGGAACTCCAGGCTGCCGATGGAGAGGTGGTTGTCGATATGAATAACTATGGCATATGTACATTAGGAGCCGGTTTTGTTGCCGTTGTTGATAGCACCGTTGGGGGCTGCTAATGGTCTGTGGAAAGTAGATGAAAAGGATTCAAAGGACTATTCATCCGTGTATAGTGTTACATTTCTTACTTGGCGACTCCTTGAGGGGGTGGCATGGGTTAGATGTGATAAGTGACATTGCCAAACCATAGTGAACGAAACCACAAGATAAATCCTGCACATATGGGGGCTTTCATAGTGCCCCCGAGTTGGGGATGGGGTTGGGTCTGGGTCTTGGGTGGGAGTTGTCTGATTTATGGGATCCTGTTAACGATTTATATTTGGTTTCACAATGGATACAAGCAGATACGACGGACAGGGGCAAGCTGATGCGGTTAGTGGCCGCACTGGTGATGGATTTAGGCGGTCAGAGAATAGGAAAGTCTGGACTTGGTCTTAACCCTTAAATGAAACCGGGGAATGGGTCTCAGGTTGCTAAAAGTGGAGCATTTAATCGACTCTTAAAAGGATCTGCTATTCTACTCCATTTCACCGCAAGTCAAAATGTTTTGTACCAGATCTTGATTGGATTTTCAAAAAACCAGTCTCACGCTTTCACCGAATCTCAAGGGATGAAGAAACTCGTTGCGAGGGAAAATGAATGACTAGAATTCCCACAATCGATCTGCACGAAGTCAAAATCGCAATATTCAGACTGAAGTCAAACAAGTCTTCTGGAGTAGGCGGTCTGCCGGAATGACACATTGGGCAGCTTTAACTTCGAGGTAGTCAAGGAGCTGAAACCACACTGATAAGAACGTTCACACAAAACGGCAGAGAAGATCTGATCCCTCGCAGTGAAAGGGATTTCCTTATCTTGAACCAGATCAGGGAGACGGAAATCTCTTCCAGCGTCGTCAATAGTCTGACTGCGGTATTTTTGGCCTCAACGCGGTTTAGGTTAGGTTAGGTTAGGGGGCTGGTAGTGAATTCACCAGCATGTTTGTTTGCGTTGATGGCGTTTGGGGGAGAAGAGTCAACCACGACCTGTATGGGCTGTTCATCGAAATGAGTCTAGCCAGGCTGCGACGGTTCCAATGCCTAAGATGGCTGGAATGTAGGGCGCACAACTAAGCTCCGGCTCGAAAAATCTTCGACTCTTTGTCAGTGGTACAAAGCACCAGACGATGTACACGATGGGGGTGTCGCACAGCAGTGGAGAAAGACCTCAACCAACCTCAACCTCAACCGCATAATTGGCGACAGATAGCAAGAGAACGTTCTGCCTTGAGAGGCCTGGTGATTGCGGCCCAGCTTCACCTCGGACTGTAGCGACATATAATGATTGTTGCCAAATCATTTTCTTTTCGTTCGACTTGTGCAACGCATTTTCTTTCAATCAGCATTCTACCATCGCCGTAGCTTTTTCTTCTTCACCTAGCGCTACAATCCGGGGTGGACCTGGGTCTCAGGTTTTGTGCTAACTGCTTCTAGCTACGCACGAAGGTGTAGTGGCCCGTTAGTACGCCAGTGAGTTGTCTGCAAAATTGTTTGCTAAGAGATAACATGAAAGCCGCGGATTTCTTACAGACGTTTGAGTTCCGCATTTAAAAAATGTTTAATTTAAAAAATAGCATGACAGTGCGTCGCCTTGATCCATCGCCACTCTGCAAATGACAGTGAGTTTTGCAGAGGTGTCAAAACTGGGCAATAGACTGTATAGCTCGTATCTATAAATACAGTATGGTGGTCTAGTTCATACCCACAACGCCGCGGGAGATTGGATCGCAAAATTTTCTGGCGATCTTCTGCGATTGTAGCCGTGCGATGTTAAATTTCTTCGCTTCATTTTGATGGTTTCGTAGCGTCCGAATGGGAAGTTTGGCAGCAATGTAGGTTTCGAGGCGAAACCATCGTCATAGCTCAAATACGACTACTGGCACAGGGCGGGAAAATAAATTATATTTGTCGCCAAATTCTTCTGATTTGTTGACAGATGCACTTATGCACTTGTGCAGGGTGCATCAGAAGCATTCGACAACCTTCATTGGCCAGTAGACAAAAGTTCTAAACCGTTTTTAATTGGGAATCGTCTCGTTTGGGGTTATGTTGATGCTCTGTGTCTTTGGTCAGATCCAATTCATTCCTATATCTAGCACGGGTCTGCACTAAACATCCCTACCATATGGACGCCAATGTATGAGTGAATAGAGGTTCACTCTTACGCTGCGCATTTTGCGTATGAATTCCTGGAGGTTATGATGAAATTTCGTTCCATCACTCCCCCAGGGGGAACCATCTTAATTACTTTTCTCTTACCCAACCTGGACACATGGTCTCGTCGCAACCTCAAGCAATTCGATTGGTTTCCCACAACCATTCGATTCAGTCGGTGACTTAACGTAAAACGTGTCTTTCTGTCTCTAAAGACCTCCTCCAGCTTTTGGGCTTCTCTCCCCCTTGAATTTGACTTAATTAATTGCAAAAAGAAGCAGGTGCCTTGTCACCCTCATTAAACTCAAAAAAGTCTCCCCACAACTTCCTACTCAAAGAGTCCCCCTCAGCTCGAACTCACAAACGCGAGTACCAGCACTTACCACCTCCAATTGTTCAAACCAATTGCCAGTAGTCATGTCGCCATTACCCGTCTCCCATTCTTTTCCCATCTGCAATCCCAATCCAATGATTTATAGGAATGGCTCCCAAACCCACACATGAGACCGCTGGCAGCCGCCACCGAGGTGGAATAGAATTTCAATCGGACGTCCTGTCATAAGTCTGCCGAAATGGTGAATTTATCTGTTTCAGCTGAAATGCAATTTTTTATCGCCGCCGTTCCAATGAATAAATTTCCCCCGCCACTGGGGGAGACAGCCGAACTGCGCCTACAGTGTTCGATTAAATATTTGCCCACCCCACCGGCCAGACACTGTAATCCTCTTTGCTCTGCGCACACACACTCTGCTCGGGATATCTTTACATGTTCGATGTGTGTTTTTTTCCAGTTTAAAGAGTTTTAATTCATTCATTCATGCTTTTGTTCATTTATTTTACAGTTTAACCCATCAAAGAGTTGCACTGAAAGAAATTAGACTGCAAGAGGAAGAGGGTGCCCCATTCACAGCGATCCGTGAAGCCTCGCTACTAAAAGAACTGAAACACTCAAATATTGTTACATTACACGATATTGTACATACAAGAGAAACGTTAACCTTTGTTTTTGAATATGTTGTGAGTATCCGCGCAAGTAATCCGCATCCGAGCGATATGTAAATTAATTAAATGTTTCTCGTTCTAGAATACGGATTTATCGCAATACATGGAGAAGCATCCGGGCGGCCTGGATCATCGTAACGTGCGTTTGTTTCTGTTTCAATTGCTGCGCGGTCTGTCGTACTGCCACAAGCGACGGGTACTGCATCGCGACGTGAAGCCACAGAATTTACTCATAAGCGATGCCGGTGAATTGAAGCTTGCCGATTTCGGTTTGGCAAGAGCTAAAAGTGTTCCAAGCCATACATATTCACACGAAGTGGTTACGTTATGGTACCGTCCACCAGGTGAGTTCACATGTCCTATACTGAATGGAAATTACTCTCTTAAGTTCGTATTTCTGTGGGTTTTCCCTTTTCTTTCCACTCCTCAGAGGGGCTTTGCAATCGATTCGACGGTGGCGTTGCGATGAGATGTGCTACAATTTGCCTGAATCAAGGACACATTCAATTCGCCGCGTGAATGTTGGAAAATATGTTTTTTTTTCTTCCATCCATCGGTGTGGATGGGATTCCTCGCACTAATTAGATGATTTCAAATGACTGCACATGACACACTCTGCTATACCGAGAGGAGTTTATGCAGAGTGAGTGCAGCTGTTCAGCGGGAGTACATCACAAAAGGACAAATGAATAAATAACTCCCCATCCGCTGCATCCTTTCACGCACCACACTAAATGTTACAGGCTAGATCATGGCCATTGTACTGTGTAAACAGTTGAATTCGCTATGCAACGCATGCACAACAAAGAGACTTCCCATTCGGAAGTGGACTGCATCGTCACACCAAACCATGACATACATTCAAATTCCGAACGGATTCGTTGACAACAGAAAGGATTAATTAGCAAAACGTGTGGAAAATTGATGAAAAACTGATCCAGTTTTGATAAACACAGGAGTTAATACGCGCTACAGCTAGCAATGGCACGTTTCAATGCACATGCAGAGATGCGAGAGAGTATACATGCGTTCCCATTGCAGCTGCTAGTGTTGATTAAGTGCAAAATTGTGTGAGGAACAAAGTTGGGAAGCAAATAGGGGACAGAATTTTGAGATGCCCACACAAGTGACATCAAATCATTCGTCCTTGTGTGCAGAAATCAAGACATTGCATCAAAGAGAGAAGAGAGAGCAAGACGAAATTACATAAAATAAACTGAAAGCTTTGGCTGCCATTGTCTAGTTCAATTAAAAGCTGACGTCGCCAACAAAATGTGACATTCGGAACATCAATGAAACGACATGCTCTTTTGACTCCACGCAAGTGGGACAACGCAGTAGAGGACGCTCGGGAAATCAATTGCATACACAAGTGGAGAAGGACCACACACAACTCGGCGTGTATAATTCGAGGCAGCTAACTAAAGATTGTACCAACTGGAGAAACTTGGTTAAGGCCCAGGTCCATTTCAGATTGTAGCTCGATCAGAAGAACAAGATGATTCATGAAGAGGACACAATTTTGAGATTCCCATACGGATGCCATGAAATCATTCATCCTTGTGTGCCGGAACAGAGACAAGAAAGACGTCAAATGAGAATGCAAGACAAAATGCCATAAGATCAAGAAATACAGATTGTTTTGGCTTCGATTGCCATGTCGCCAACTGCAGCCAACATGATTAGACCAATCCAAGTTCAAAAGCGGGTGAAGACGCTCTTGATTGAAGCTTCTGCTAGTGATCTTTGGTCCTGTTGATGTTGCTTGGGGAAAAAGATTTAACCACATACTGTTTGGAGTATACAACGACATGAGTCTAGCCAGGCGTCTACGGACCCAACGTCAAAAATGGGTAGGCCATGTAGAGGACACAGCTCCAGCTAAAAGAATCTTCGACTTCAAAGCAGTTGGACAACGCAACAAATTATTGTCCACATCTAAGGTGCCACACCCAAGTGGAGAGAGATCTCAACAATCAACGTGTCCAACTCTGTTGTTAGCTTGTTTGCGTAGACTAAGGACCTTACGTAACGCCAGAGAAAATAATCGAGTGGTGTCAAGTCGCATGATCGTGGCGCCCGATTGATTACCGCTCGCCGTGAGATAAAACAGTGGCCAAATTTCCTCTTCACAACTTCGAGCGTTGCGTCGCTTGTGAGGCATGTAGCGCCATTTTGTTGGATTCACAGCTGGTATATATGTATGTTGTCGAGTTCTGTTTACAGGAAGACGTTCAGGAAGACGAGACCATTGACGGTAACGGTGTTTTCTTCCTCATTTCGAAAGAAATAAGGTCCAATGATGCCACCTTGCTACAAACCGAACCTCAACAAACAGTCAATCTTTGTGAATGCATTGATGCTTGGTCGAACGCTTATGGATTCTGTTCCTTTCAATGACGGCAATTGCTTTTTGACATAGCCCCTGAGCCAAAAATGAGTCTGGTCCGAGAAATTAATTGAAAATCCATACAACATATTCTGCTCCCATTTAGAGAACTCAGCACGATGTCTATGGGCATTCGGCTTCAATTCTTGCGCCTGCGCTGTATCATACGGACGTAGGCCCAAATCCGACAGCAAAATAATCCGGGTTGACTCTCGGGCGATGTCCAATTTAGCTGATCGACGCCGAATCACATTTCTGTGTCTTCTTCGACACTGGTCGATACGGTGGCTGTGTTTTTCTGTCTGGTTGGTGGTTTAAGGTTCAAACGAATGTACTCCCGCTCTAACTTTTCCACGGTGCGACGAATTGCCTGCACACTGAAGCCTAGATTACCACCGACCTCAAGACAAAATTCACGTTGCGAGCTTAAAATTAAGCGAATTTCGATGATTTTTTTAAATAATTTCCGCACGTTCGGCAAGAGTGAAGCGGTGCATGATGAAATGGCAAACCTTACTGAATTTTTTGACAAATGTATGACATTGGTAACTTTGACATCTGCTGAAGCATGACAATTGGAAAGCTATCACTGCTATCTGGTCACCCTTTAAAACATCGCCTGGTATGAATGCAAGAAAAAGTATAAAGAAAACAAACAGTGGAATTCGATGGCCACAAAATGAACAAAGACTGTACTCCGTTGGCCACTCTGAAGAATAAAATGATTTTCCTCGTCCACTAATGAGAGAATAGAAAGCAGTCCTGCCACAATCACCATCATCTTCGTCTTCTGAAAGGAATCATTCTGAATGATGACGGTTATAACAATAAAACGTGACGTGACCTACTTCGAGACAATAAAGATACCATATGTGAAGTATTTACGAGTCGTTTCTTCGAAAATTTACGAGGCAGCCGCCTTCTTCGCAACGCCATTCGTCGGTCCACGTTGATTGCATTAGCTCATGGCAGTTTGTCGTCTCTGCATCCGCGCCAGAAAAAATCAGAACCTCATCAAATTCACATTCCAACTGAAAGCGAAACACTTAATATCCTCTCCACTCAAAGTGCATACATAAGGCATGGCATCTGCGGCTTAAGTTTACTCCTATTCCGCTGGTTGCGCTTCACATTGAATCAGTTAAGGGAACATCTGGAACTGACTTAAACAAAAATAATCTCCTTGCTCCACTCTCGCTGAGGCACTCCAAATGAATCATTGTGACAAACGATGCGTGAGAGAGAAGCTCTTCCTAAATTGGTACCAATAAGAGATAAACCAATTCATTTCGGAGGCCAAGTGTCGCCATTCACCAATTTTCTCTGCTTATGGTCTTGCATAATGGCTCCGTAATTTATTGAATTACACCACCCAACCAACCGAGTCGTACACAAATCCTTGTTAAGAAATATGTTTGTTCCAAAAAAAGAAATGACAATACTTTCCCCACACGAGTGGGTACCTCACTAAGCCACGTTCCACCCGTACATTCATTTGTATTGTCCACTGAATTTATGGCAACAATTATTGTTGACTACGACGCTGTCGTCCACACGAACAAGACAATCCTGTATACACAAAATGGAAATCCTTTTAAATCCGATGGATGCTATAAATTGCTTACATCTCACCCGCAAATAATGGACTCACTGAACAAAGTCTGTTGGGTAACGTTCTCAGGCTAGAGTGGCTGCGCTAAATATTCGGCAGGATATTCCCAGCAGCAGACAAAGGCACTTTTGCCACTCTCTCTCTCTCGAGGTGTATTGATGGGGAATAGTTTCGTTTTATTCGTCAACTTTGAGAGGACCTTTTTCTTATGGTAATCTGAGTGATTTATTCCATTAGTCTTGTAAAACTTCAAAAGTGGTTTCGTGTATCTTTCCATTGTTGTGTTAATTAATTCAATTAGCAGCAGTCAGCGGTGGTGATTGCACAAACAGGGGCGGAGCACTGGCATTAATTAACTGTTGAATTGTGATTAAACGGGAGAGGGGGCCAACGACTAAAAAGAACTCAAATTGTCTGAAAAGTTTTTTGGGAACCTTTCGATGGGGGACGAGGCTTTTTTTGCATTTCTGAACAAAGATTCATTGAAATTTTTGAACATTTTGTGGGACTCTCTTTTCTGTCTGCTTGTGCTTTCATAAGTTGGTACCCAGATGACTGTTGACAGGGGTTGGCGCTTGTTTCAATCCAATCCCACGAAGCCCCTGAATAGGGTTTTCCTCCATCTTTTTTCATGTTTCCTCTTGTAGATTTGAATAATCCTCGAAGACAGTTGTTTATTCGTTGCTAAAGTTGATTCTTGTAGTCTTTGTAAATCCTTTCAAGGAGTAGTGAGAATAATAATTCACGACGCGCTCAGCTGAAATGAGGACATGGAGACCGTGGTGTGCAAAGCTGGAATAAAAAGCGGATCTGAGAGGAAAATATTTCTCATGTTTTCCTCTGCTCTCTCCTCCGTTCCCTTTTCTGTGTTTTAATCCGGGATTTGCAAAAAAAAAACTGAGAACAGAAAAAATAAGGAAAAACCAGAGGGAACACAAGAAGATAATGAGGAATGTCAAGGAGATTGGGTTATTGTTGTGAGAAGTTCAATTCATCTTGCTGATTTTAATGATGATAGTGGTTGTGGTGGTTTTTTGCTTTGCATAATTTCTCGCTGCAGTGTCGTGACTTGTTCAGTGACGGTTGTTTGCGGGGGTTATCTCCTTAATGTGCATCCTTGGGAAAGTTCATTCCACTTCTGAATAATTGCTGAGATAAATTAAGTTCAAAATCGGATATTTCAGAAGGAGGGGATGGTGGGAAGGAACAGAGAAGTCGTCTCGAATAACAGCTCGTCTCAGGAAATAGAAAAAATATACCTGCAACAGATTCATTACATTTTTCAATAAATTATCGAATCCGCAATAGCATTTTTTCAAAATGAAATGCTTCCATAAGAAAGACTTTTCATCGCTATAGCGTCCAAACCTGTAAATCTAAGGCTTAAAATAATCGTAATAACGCGAGCATCAGGGCGTGGAAAATATAAAAAATGGAAATCGACGTCCGATCCACCGTTTTCGAGATATGATGCATTTTTCCAAATGAATTGTTTTTTTAATTTCTGATCCCAATTCTTGACTACAGCACGAAAGATACTAGGCAACAAAAGACCAGCATCTGGAAGTAAGAGTTAGCAAAAGGGGAAATCGCAGTCAGACAGTTTTCGAGATATGGTGCATGTTTTAAAGTGAATTGTTTTTTTTGGACGTTTCTCATCCCAATTCTTGGCTATAGTTCGAAAACCATTTGTCCACAAACGAGGGCTTAAATATTTGCAATGAACACTAGCATCAAAACGTAAAAGTCACAAAAAAAATCGGCGTCAGACGCATCGTTTTCAGCATATGGCGCAGTTTTTAAAATTAGTAACTTTTTTGACATGTCTTTTGACATTGCTTTTTTAATTTCTGATCCCACCTCTTGGTTACAGCTCGAAAACGATTAGTCTAGGTCCACAATGAGGGCTTTAAATGTTCACAATGAAAGACGACCAAGTTTCTCGACGTGCCGAAAAAGTTAGCAAAAAAGGAAATCACCGTCACATACACCGTTTTCGAGATATGGCGTATTTTTTAAATTGAATCGCTTTTTCCAATGTTAGACCTTGGGTCGCAAATGAGAGCTTAAAATGTTCCTAACGAACGCCGGCATCAGCAAGTAAAAGTTAACAAAATGGAAATACCTTTTAGGCGTATCGTTTCCGAGATATGGTGCATTTTTCAAAAGTAATTCCTTTTTTCGACTTTTCTGATGCCTATTCATCGCTATAGAATCTAAAGCAGTAGATCAAGTTCCCGTAGAAGAGTGTAAGTGTCCATCCTGCTCTTCTCTGGTTTTAGATACAAATCTTTTTCGAACTGCATTAAGTTTAAATTTTTGTGTGGTGGCCAGCGTTGCCGGAAAAATTGTTATATAAACTATGACGTAAATAAGTTAATTTTTCAAATTTTTAGGAGAGGGCCATATTCAGTCTTAAAGTGCCACAGCGCCATTTCTATGAAAACGTGCCATAATGGGACGGTCGTGCCACATCGGCAACGCTGGTGGCAGCTCTACAGTTCGGGGTGGGCTTGACCCTAGCATCTGAATGAAGGGGACCTACCAAATCTGATTCTGTTAGTTCAAACTATTGGTATTGAACGCCTGCATCGAGGCCAGTTAAAGAAAATCAACCCATGATTCTTTGAAAAGCAAATCTCCCCCAAATGTAACTTTACAGTTTCACTCTCCTTAATCTCAATGAACAGACTAGTACACAAGACTCTCATCGGCTTTATTAGAGGACACGGTGACATTGGCACACATGCCTCTCGGATGGGTCTTCTATTCCACGACGTCTTTAGAAGTTGTCGATGTGATGAGGAGAAAAAGACTGTGTGAAACACAGGAAGAAGCAGGAAGGCCCGTCCTTTGTCACAGAATAAGTTTTTATTTATTTTTCCACTTCGGTGTAGTCTTGTACCTTCGTACTCCATTCTTTAGCTTGAACATACTTAAGTCAAATCCTTACTGGTTTCAAGTACTACTTCGATTGTTGAAAAATGTACAGATTGTTTCTGTATACCTTCAGCCAACCATAGAATACGTGTTTTAAAGTGTTCTTCTTAGAGGTTTGATTTTCAACTTGACAGCACTGTTCCTAATGACAACCAATTTAACAAGTAAGAGTTGATTTGTTGTCAGTATATCCTGCCACTTTTCATTGAATTATTTTCTCATCAAAAAACCGATTCCTAATCGAAAGAACTTATTTCGAAAACCATAGTTCAGTTCCCAAAACACCAGAACAAAATCTTGTCCAGGAGGAACACTTCTAATCAAATAACTACGTTAATGGTTGACGGATGTGGAGTAAAAATGTCCACATTTCTGACAACATTAGGGTTTCTTAGTCCCTTTTCATTAATATGATACTAAAATCATGTTGCGTTCTTGAATCTCCCGCGATGTTTGGACGCTCTTATGTTCGAGATCACGACTCAAAAAGTTTCTCCAGTTTCTTTACGCAAGAACTTTCTAAAAAGTTTTGTCCCGAACAGCACTGCTTACGCTCGTGTTGAAAACAAAGTGTTAGTGTAGAACTTTGTCTGAAAAATAGAAATACTTGGTTAAGAATTCATCCTTCAATTCTTGAAAAATTTCCTTATGTTTTTGAAAAAAACTTTTTCTGGAAATTGAACCAATCAGAAGTCGTTATTGGTTTTTGTTCCCCTGACACTTGGAACAAACTTAACCAAAGAAACCGAAAGGAGGTGGGATCGGAAGGTAATTCACAATTCGATTGTGTACACCCCACCGATCATCCTGGCACTTGATTGGATTTCTTGCGGCACGTTCAAAACCGTTTTTCTAACTTTTTACGTGGGAAGTTACAAATCCTCTGGAGCTTGCTCCAGCTAATCCCTGACCATCTGTAAAATCAATTTCTTACCTCTAACCAAACGCAATCTCAGCGAACTTTCCAACCTCGTAAAATTGCTTTTTAATTAATTACTTACAATCGTTTTCGAGCAATTAAACTAATGCCTTTATAAAGAAGAAAAATTCCCACCCTCGCCCGTCACCGAAGCAATCCCCGTAATAGGGTACACCCCACCGCCATCCATCTTAATCCCCATTTTCTACAAGAACTCTATAAACACAATCTCTAACATTTACAAATATAAACCCTAGCGAAGTAAACATCATCAGCTCTGGCAGAGCGTTCCTTCGCCCGTGCCACCTTCATTTCTGCATCCTTTTTGCAAGATTATCTCACATTTATTACCTAACTTGCTGCAGCAATGAAATTACGTCACGTTCCTTTCTACGTAAGCCAACACATACTAATAGCCATCGCCCCACGGTGGAACCGAAACACGAGCAGCAGCAGCAGCAAAAGAAAAAAGAAAACAAGTATGACTTAGTTACAAACAACCTCCAACCCTTTTGTGGATGGGAAATATTTTGCTGCAATTTGCAGAGAACACGTACATTATCTGCTTGCCTCTTCACTCAGCTCGACCGGTGTGTGCACACACAAACAGTGTTTCCCTCTCCAAGGATTAAAAAGCTTTTAAATTCATTAAGTAATAAATCGATGAGAAGCGCACACACATCGGAGGGACCGAAACAAGCATCCGCCCACGTAGCAGAGCGATGGACTTGAGTGGGGCGGGTGATGAGCAGTGGTGAGCACGAAGATTGAATTCAATTCAGTAAATGTGAAATTCGGTCTAACAAAAGGGTATTCCATCTTTCTTACCGGGAGCGTTTTTATGGGCAGTTTTTTGTTTCTTTCACCGATGTTGTGGGTGTCAGTCGGGGGATATCTCCTGGATTACATAGAGCGATGAAAGCCCTTTCGAGATGTACAAACTCGGATTTGAAAGATATCCACGCCCCCGAAAGGATTGAAAAGAATGAAGAAGGGCAGATGAACGTTGTTTATCTGCGTGGGAGTAGGGTGGATCGGGGGATTTGGTTTCGCTTCGGAAAATTGTGACCTAATTCACACGCAGCGTGGGACAGTAAAATATTGTTGTCTGGTGGCGTTATAAAAGTTGATAAGCAGGTGGGTTATTGCCAACCTGGGGTCAGCCGGTGATGATAAGCGGATTTATATAAGCTGAGCGAAGTTAAATCCAACCAGACAAGACTTTTAATCCTGCACATTGTACAGAGTTGACTCGTACAAATTGAAATGAATCTCCCTCTCTCGAGAGGGAGGATGGGGACTGTGTGAAGTGAAGTGGTGACAGGAACTATGAACACGTTTCAGTACTTTGTGCGGTTTACGGCGGTCTGCTTTTTACTGGACAATATTCTCACTTTCAATTGAGTTGCTTTTGCTGTGACTTCATATCTGTGGTTATTTCTACCAAATGGTTTGAAAATGTGCAGTTTGTCTCTGTATTCCTTCAGCCAAGAACAGAATACGTGTTGTATAGGGTGTTCTTTTTAGAGGTATGAGTTTTAACTTGGCAGCACTGTTCGCAATGACATCCGTTTTTTTGCTATGAATTTGTATCTGTCATTGTTTGGTTTGAATAGTCCCTGACTTCCTTCAGTCAACTACAGAATTTGTGTTGCATAGGTTGTTCTTTTTTGACGTTCAGTTTTCGACTTGGCAGCACAGAGCGTATTGACAGCCAATTTGACAATTGAGAATTGATTTGTTGGCAGTACGGCTTTCCATTTTACTATGAATAGACTTTCGCTTGGAAAACGCCTGTGAATCGGGCGAATTTACTTTGAAAATCATCGGTCAGTCCGCGAATTGGCGGAAAAAAATTTTGTTCAGCAACGTGGCTCACTTCTTTTTGAATGACTGTCAGTAACTGCCAAATCTGATTTGAAGAAAATCTACAATTCTGATCCCCCTCAGCTCGCTTATCTTTGAAACTGATCAGTCCTCAATCTCCAGGATTAAGTGAGATGCACTTCAAAAATAGAACTGACGTGTGAATTTTTATCCGCCGCCAGTATGTTCGAGATCATGACTGAAGTTTCTCCAGTTTCCTTTCACAAGGACTTTCTTAAAAGTTTTCTCCTTAACAGCACTTGCTCAGAACTTACTCACGTTGGCGTTGAAAAAAGAAAGAAAGTGTCAACTTTGAACTTTGTTTGAAAAACAGAAGTAAAATCTTAGTAAGTTGACTTTCTATAGTTTCATGACATCCAAAAACACGCTTAAGCCAAATGCCACTGTGTCGCCGAACGTTGAAGTATAAACACAATGTTCTATTCCAGCAAAGAGATTCCACCGAACACCGAGCCCACTCCATTATCCTTCAACAAAACAAACGCGTCCAGTTCGTGTTCAAACAACTGAACATCCGCAACGACAAACTTTCTTAATTCTATATGCAGCTGCACAGTAAACTTCACAAGTGCCTCCTTTAGACGAAATTGTCCTTTAATTTCACTGCAAAAATGATGAAAACAAAATCAATAAGGATACGCCCATGCACAACCGTGCACTTGAAAGTGTATCTCTACTCCAGCTTCTCATCTCCGAAGCCCTTTGGTATTTCGCCCTGCTGGCACAGAGACATTCGCTGCACACAGCCACGTCCCACATACACTGCGATGGTCGAGTAAACTGGTAACCAAATCATCTACTACCACTTCATTTATTATTTGCAAATCATAAGGAAAAAATGAAACAAATACCAATCCTTTTTGGCAGCATTGTCCACCAACGAACTTCTGATTCCTGCTCTTACATGGATTCCTCTTTTCTGGTACCTTCGTATTTTTGTTTCCGCAACCAAGTATCACAGTCGTACTCGGCCAGAGTTCAAGTCCTCTTAATCCTATTAGATAGCACAACCTGCAGTGTATCATCGGAGTGCCTTTCTAACCGCGTAGTCGAGTTCTGTGCGCTTCGCTTTCCTCCTCTGGTCCTCTGTGGGCTTTCCCATTTATCTCTCCCCCGCAATTGCAGTGCTTTGCCTCTAACGACCGACAATTCTTTCATGACCAGCAGAAAAAATGTTGTACGCCGTGCGCCACGGCCAGCTGGATACCCTATTCCCCAGCCGCCGTCTCTCTGGCAACCTCCAGAAATTTATTAAGAGCAAATGGGCACTGGGACTCAGTTGCATTTGCCCATAGCCCTCTAAACCATTAAATAAAATAAATATTTGAATGTAAATTTATCTGAAATATGCTCTATGCAACTGTTTGTGTTTTTTTTTCGTTTCAGATGTCCTTCTTGGTAGCACCGAGTATTCAACTTCGCTGGATATGTGGGGTGTGGGGTGTATATTCGTTGAAATGGTCACAGGGATGCCAACATTCCCCGGCATTCGAGATACGTACGATCAGCTGGATAAGATATTCAAATTGCTTGGCACACCGACAGAAGAGACGTGGCAGGGCGTAACACATTTCCCAGGATATAAACCGCATAAATTAGGTAAACTCAAGCACAGCAAAGAACAAAGTCAGCGGCAGAGACAAAACCGGCAAAACCACTGCTGCATTACTGTGAAACTTAATCCCTTTCACGGTGAAAAAAGGGATTCTTTGAATAACTTCACGCAGCGGAACCATTTCATATTCATGCCCCTCTTACTCGTTTTTTTCTTTTTTGTTACCTTTGCTAAAAGTTATCTTCTTGTTTGTGGTGTCTTTGCAGGTTTTTATAGACCGCGTAAATTAGGTCATAGTTTTCCTAGGTTGTACGATATTATCGAGGGTGAGACGATAGCGAATGCCTTCCTGCAATTGAATCCCGAAGAGAGGATAGGAGCCGAGGAAGCCCTACTTCATCCGTATTTTGCACAGTTGCCAAAAAAATTATACGAGCTACCGGATGGTAAGTCAAAACTTTTTCAGATTAATTATAGATACTTGTGGCATAAGTTGTGTCGTTACTCTTTCAATCGATTTACCAAGTGGTCCACGCTCAAGAGATGCTTGGTCGTTCGATGAACTATAGCATTTTTGTTTTTTTTTTTTTTTTTTTTGTAAAGACGCGAAGTTTTTTTTTGCTCCTCGATTTGAAGTTAGATTTGAGTTGGTGGCAGTTTTTTATTTATAACTCTGCTGTCCTTTGGGTGGTTAGTGCTTATTTTTTTTATCTTGGCGAAGGTTTTTTTGCTCTAGGTAAGAACTGCGCTTTTTGGATAAGCCTAATTTGTAGCTTGTGCCTGATACTGAAGTAAGAAAAGTGGTAAATGACTTCCGGGCATGAGACACTTTTTGATTTACTTCAAAGGTAGATCATTTTTCTAGCAGTGTCGTCCTTAAGAAGAATAAAATGGGCAAGTGCGAGTCTTACTCGGCTGAAGAATGAATGTCCGAGATCCACTGAGATTCGTGTCAATTTCTCGATCTCAGCAGGGAATTTTTGTGTCTAAAACAAATCTTTGATATGTCAGAATTGGCACATAATTTGGTATTTTGATGTTTATCGTTTCGTAATGCTTTCACTGAGATCTACAAGACTGCGTTTTCAGATTTTTAAAATTCGCATATCAATGTTTTACCGTTTTTTTTTGCAATATCCCCAAAACTACAGGGTGCGCCATCTTAATTAATGTCGGTATGTGAATATTGAATAACTTTAAAAAGCTCAACAGATTTCCATATATCAGGTATTTTCATTTAATTTCGTCCTTTTCAATTTATTTGGACAAGTTTTTGAATGCAACATCAATCAAGTGGCCAAAGCAAAATGTTTTTACAGTTTTCAAACACTTTTTCCAGCATCTCGGACGGTATAGCGACGATTTCGACACGCATTTTTGTCTTAAGCTCGAGGTGGACCTGGGCCCAGCTTCTCAGCAACCACTCGTGTTGTGCGTGCTATTGTCCTCTAACGAGTGGAGGATACCTACAGTTTCATGCCGACTCCGAAGAGTCAGATTGAGAAGCTTTTTTCGAGACAATTATGCTCCTTGAGCATTGTCAGTGACTTGAAAGAGGTGGAACCGTGAAAAAATGTTAGATGTTTTTTTTTCGAGGTTCGAACCTTAGACCTCGAGCGTAGGTCTTACTTACACTTACCCAGTAGTAATCAACGACTTTTTGCTTTCAAATTCGTTCTTGGCAAAAGACTGCGCATTTCACACTGATGAAGTCACAGGCGGTAGTTTTCGATGAGAACTTTACCTGCAGGGATGAAACAAATTGTAGATCCCACACCGTTAGACTGCTTTTTCTGGTAGGGTATTCGAAGCTTTTAATTTATGCGGTCAAGCTAACAACGATTCCAGGCTTGTAAGCAAACATCGACTGCAAAAGGGGTCAACTGTTTGAAAATCGTGCTCTCGGTACATTTCTGAAGACAAAGACGGTGAACAGTGATACAGTGAATAGCATAAATCATGGCACTGCTCGAAATCATTTTTCCTTAATTTCCAAAATATTTTATCATCATCATCATCATCATTCTCAGTGACCCGCATGTTCCACTAAAGGGCTCGCGGGGGCAATCCACACACGAAAGATCTCCAGGCCACTCGATCCTCCGCCATCGATTCTAACTCATCCGGAGTTATGCCCAAACGCAACCCGGCGAGTTTTTGGACCCGGTCCAACCATCTCGTCCTGGGTCTGCCAAGCAGTCGCCTACCTGATGGAATCGCAGTCAAGGCACGCCTCGGAAGTCGTGATGATGGGGACATTCGTGCCACGTGACCAAACCATCGAAGACCAGCCCTTTTCGTTTGAAGAAACAGCTGCCCAACGTTGAGCTCCTCGCGCACTGCCGGGTTTCTCACCCTATCCCATCGAGTAATTCCCACAACAGGACGAAGAAATCTCATCTCGGCAGCTTGTATTCGCGATCTTACTCTTTCGGTCATTACCCAAATTTCATGACCATAGGTGAGAGTTGGAACAATTATTGCGTTTAAAACGACTAACTTGGCTTTGACACCAAGCTTCAGATCGACCAAGCTGTTTCAAAATTGACCCAGCTTGGTCAATTCTACAGGAAAGCTCAGCATTATTGCTCCTACTTACTAAATATTTTATAAAAATTTAAAATCTTTCGGCCCTTAAAAAATTTAATGATTTAAGCGACGAGTGTAATTTTTTTTCGAAATTTTAGAACTGTTCCCTTGATCCTAAACATAATCTCAGAAATCCACACGTCGTCCAAAAACATTTTCAACTCCCAAATCATCACGTTCTTCAAATATTACGTCTCCTCATTCCGAACAAGACTTAGCAGTTATGAGCATTCAAGACAAAGCAACTCCCAGTTCCAGTGTGCATTCTCCAGCAGACAGTACCACTTCATCTCATCTCATCTTATGATTGTTATTACACACATTTATGCATTACGGGCACTTCAAACAGAACTTTGAGTGCACATCAATGCAATTTAATTCATAGTCGAGTTAAAACCTTAAACAACTGGAGAAAGCATACAGTCTGCGCCTGAATGTTTTGATGGACCATCGATCATCTTCTCATACTCAGAGGAGTCATTAAAAACCATCAAGTGCTACAGAAGTAGCCATAATGTTACGAAACGGGTCTGCATTGGAATGCTTGCTTGTGCATCGAAATGCTATGCATGAGAGCGTCTCTTGGTAGAAAGATGAATATGATGTCCTCAACAATTTTCAGACTGAATTTAAATTCCAATAACCAAATTCTCCATCATTTGCTGCCGATATGAGGACGTGTACCTTCAGGATATCTTGTTACTGAAATACAAAGGCATTTTCAATTGACAAATCCAATCCAGGAATAAGCATGGAGAGCAAATATATGCCACATAAAGTTGTGTACAAAGGCATTTCCGATATATATTTTGAATTATGGATTTCGAACGGTTTATTGAAATCGGAATGAATGCAAACCTTTCAAATCAGTAAATAACCAAGACAAATATCTTTATGTGACACTCTTTTGTTTGACTGGAGTAAATTGATTGGATACTTAGCTTTATTTGAATATCCTCATGGTTCACTTCGAAATGTACGTGTTGAATTATTAACTTAACTTTAAAATCAAGCAGTAGCAACGCTTAGCCACGAAGACAACTTCGGTGTCGGTGACAAGGACTGCGTATCGCGTGCCGTGCCCGAATTTTGATAATATTTTCAACACATTCGGTAATCATGAGACGATACATGATGAAATGGCAAATCTTACTGAATATGATTGACGGATAGATGTCATTGGTAACTTTGACAGCTGCTGAAACATAACAATTGAAAAAACGATCAATGTTATCAGGTCACCTTTTACATCCCGGATTGTACCACTATGCAAAGATTTTTCCGCGAACTAAGCAGGCAAATGTATAACCGTCGTTTCACAAACGCGCTTCACTCATAAAGCCACAGTGAGCGGCAAACTACCAACGAAGTGTCCTTTTAAACGCCCAATTTGACTTCCTGGAAGTCTACTCATAGAACGCCCATCAGATCCGACACGGAGGACAAACAATAAACCTAGAAAACACATCTAAGCCAGAATTTGAATAATATGCAAATCTGATGTAACCCTTCTGACACGTCCGTCCCCCTCTGATAAGGACGGCGGCAATTTCGGTAATGACATGCAAAGTCCCTAAGTAGACGACACTCGAATTTCCTTTCCCAAAATGACACCCTTTAGGGGCCACGAGCCGTCTCATCTCATCAGCCAAACGACTGATAATGACACTATAACTTCCAAATCAAACAACCCAGACATGGTTGACTTTCGGTTTAGATTGCATCCATTATGAAATGACAGCAATTATGTGAGACTCGTATACGCTCGTAATTTGTTTACGAATCCGTCAAGTCAAACCCTAAATTAATTTCGTTCGAGGCACACGAGCACCCACCTGCTGGTTCAACGTCTCTGTTTGTCAACAAACACATTCCACCGACCAACTGCAAACAGAGTAGTTACCCCATCAAGCCGCCGCCGCCGCCGCCCCAACCGCTGCCGCCCGTGGCGAATGCAATTAATTTCGAAATTAAATAGAAAATTAATTCGAAAACAAGCACAAACACAATTTACAATTTAAATCCTCTTGCAAACTTCAAACTCAAAGAGATAACTTTTCGACTAGCAAATTGTCTTATCCCACCACTGTATCAGGCACCAGGGAGCCGGGCCTGCTTCTGGCATCTCCATCGATTCAGCCACTAAATGAAAGTCCAACATTTGCATAGTCCTTTCGGGGAGCGCCCTGGATACACCACTTAAGATACACACTCAGCCCCAAATAAGCACAGCAATTATTATTTCGCCGTATTATTTCCTAATTCACCGTTCCCATGGCGTGTGTGGTGCGCCCAAGAGGAGGCGACAGCAACAACATCCCACCACGAGCCGAGGGAGGGGGGAGCATGACTTAAATGGGAATCCGCTGGTGCAGTTGAGAGTCCTTGTGCTCTGCAGCATGCAGCGCTGCTGGCTGGGGATGCGCTCGTGGGGTGGCATTGTTGTCTCGGTTGCTGGATTTACACGAGTTCTCTGCTGCGTCGCATCGATACGGGAGTCTGGTTGGGTCGGGTGTGGTAACCGCGCTTGCAAAACAAGCGCTCATCAAATGTTCGCAAATGCGGATTTTCCCGAGCTGTTCCCGATTTGTGTTTGCACAGGGGTGGCGAGAGCGCATAGTCGTGGCCAAGATAAATTGGAATTTTGCGAATAGCTGCCTCGTTGGATGTGGATATTTGCGCCTAAGCCGGAAAGCCAGAATTTGAAAGAGAGCGAAAGCAAATATTTGCGGATGCGAAATCGCAAACATTTAGTTGACTATGGAAATTTTTCGGTTTCACATTCGGCTGCTATCGATGACGAGTCTTACATCGGGGAACTGTTTTCATTTGTAAGTGGTGTCTCGTTGGCATTCCGCTTTTCATTTGAATTTTCGAATGCGTATCGTTTTGATGGGATAACTGATGATTTATAGAGCGCATTGAGGCGTCAGTTTCATCGGTTGCTAAAGTGGAACAGACAAAGTGATGAATGCCATTTCATTTCACTGTCAGTGGAGGGGTTGTGCTTAGTGATTTCGCTTTGTCCTATCGGCTTCATTTTTTTTGTACATCTTGTACATTCTTTAAAAGCTTAGTTACCATTCAACACACTGCACGGCCGGCAAGATAGTATGCGATCGCATGGAGATAGGAATCGACATTGGATGAATACATTTGATTGCAAAGGAAAGACTATTGTCAGTACCATCCAACTTAAAAATTCAAATGCTTGTCAGAAGGCGGGTTGTCACTGTTAGACAGTGAAAGTGTAAAGCATTTTAGTAGTCAGTTTATTTAAAATTAAAAGTTTGTCAATTTGTTTGCGAAGAAATCAATTTGCCTCAATCTTCTGAAAAATCTAGTCAAGCTACTCAGAAGAATGTAGTAAAGATAGACTCCATTTAGACACTCGACGACGACCCTTGGGGAAACGCTAACTTCGTGAACTTGAAGAAGATTTGAATGCTGATGATTGTCTGTGACTTTTTGACCGTTATTTGAAAATCTTACAATTTTGTTTCTGAATGTTGAGAGCCAACTATAAGTACAAGTATAAGTGTAAGTCACTTCCTTTCTTTGTACGAGTATGGCGCTACAGCTACGCGCAGCACATTGGTTGAGATTAGGGTTCCAAACTTTGACCGAAACATCAGCATTGCTTAGGCGTTAATCCATAGGTTGAATATTCGTGAAGAAAACTAAACACTGGTGTTGCTACGTGTCAACAAACGAAACAAGTCTTTGACCATGTCAATGTGTGAGCTGGTCTTATTTTTGTTTGTCCATATTTCTGCTATATTTTCAAGACATTTTACAACAAAATTTTTTTTAAGTCCTCTCCAATTTCTCACTTTCTATGACAAAGTATCACACCTCGAACTAACCAACCAAGTCGCTCCCGTTACAGTACCTTACCTTATTACGCCTCTCTGATGAATTTCCTTCCAAAATCTAATTCTTTTCAGCAAAAAAAAATGCGGCCGTTTTCGGGTGAATTGTGCAATTTTTCCAAGAGTTGACTTTCTTTGTATTTTAACATAAATTTCAATGAAAAAATTCGTCGTCGTCGAGTTCCAAAATTTTATTGGAAATCAAGAAAAATATGACAGGACTGAATTTTAAATTTTTCATGGCGTCAAAGTTGAACTTGTTAAAGTCGCGAGAATCACTGGATTATTGCTCATCTGGCAATGCTTTCTTTTTAACAAACATTTGGATGCATGTGTGGTTTGGTTTTACACTCAGAGTCGTTTCTAAAGGAAAACGTTGAAAAACTAAGGAATTTGATTGGTTTTCATTGAGACTGACAGTCGGCTTTTCATCTTCAAGATTATGGAGTTACCATGTGTAGCGTTTCGATGCTGAAAATATGTTGTAATAAGCTTTTTTTAAATTGGTTCTAAAACAAAATGTTTGAGCAAATCAAAATTTTTAGATTTTGCACATGAGAACATTTATTTTTTTATTAAAAAATATTTTTTAAGTTTTTATTTCATGAAAATATGGTTATTACGTTTGCACTTCGTACCTTATATGAAAAGCCCTTTAAGTTTAAATCGAAGAGCAAACTCAAATCCGACAAATCAAGATTTTGCAGAACTCGAAAGACTTTCTCATTTTCGAGGTCAAAAAGATGGCTCTTCAATTCAAAGTTGTTCACTTTTGTTCCTTTGAGTTAAAAAGCCTTGTTGAATGAGTTTTCTTTTTTGAACAGCTTAGATCGGAAAAGTACAACCTTTTGGGTTCGATGTGAACATTTTTCGTTCGAATTGCTTTTATTTCGGATTCAATGGATGGTTTCTGGTGACTTAAATTTTCAGAAACTGTTTTTGAGGAAGAACAGATGCACAGTCTTCTGGATAAAAGTTTGAATTTTGAAATGTTCAATGTAGAACTGCTTTAACAGTTTTCCTAAACTTAGGTATGCTGATTCTACTGCTGTTCTGATCGAAGAACATTTTTTTATTTTAATTGTAACCCACGATCCAAACAAACATATTACAGCGTACATTGGAGTCGAAAAGTAGCCTTGAGTGTCTTTAAAATGTATTCCATTAGTCGAACCCAAAGACGTTTGTGTTTTTAGGTGAAATCAGTCAATCAGTGGATATTGTACCAATTCAAATGCAAGACATACAAAAAATAAGGATTTGAAGTGGACTACCTTAAAATTAACAGAATCAAATCCTTCAAACGGCAGCAAAAACTAAAAAGAAAACAAATTTAAAGTTGTTTCATTCCACCGAATGCGAATGCTTGTTTCATGAGATCCACTTGGAACTTCGTTGTAATTAATTTGCTCCTCACAGCACAAACTACTTCCAACTAAGGAAAACAAAATATCTTTTCCCTTGTTTTAAAGTTCCTCTAAAAGCAACGCAAACAAAAAAGTTCTCAGTAGGGACATCCTTTCGAAATGGAAAACTCCCTTCAAATAGCAATTCATTAAGCGACGACTGCCTCCGATCGAATCGAACACAACTGCTCCCAAAGCAAATCCCCTTTCCCATGGGAGAACAAGCAGAACAAAAAACACCGACTCTCCATTGTCCTCAATTAAAATTTAAATTGTGTGCAGTGCATCCTAGTTAAAAGTTAATCCCTATTCTCTCCACAAACAGAGAAAAAAATTATCTCGAAAATCCAATTAAATACTCGTGTAATCCCGTCGCAACCACAAAAGCGAGGACTACACTCAAATTGCTCCACACACGCCCGGTGTGGCCTCGCCTCACGCATCCACCGACGTACCGCAGGTTTACAACCCTCATTAACGGCGTTAAGAGAATGAATATTCCCTCTCAATTTTGCCAGATCCGGTTGCCTAAATGCCACATAATTCCCATCGTTCAATGTCGTCCGCACCTACAAAAGCATAATTTCGTCTCATTGTGCATGTGGAACACCCCAGATAACCTCAAACCCGTGCCCTTTCCCATTTTTAAGGATGACTCATTTACATGCCGTATCTGGGACAACGCAAGGGTAACGGCAGCTGAGTGCAATCATTTTCAGTGAAATACTTTCGTGCCGAGAGTGATTGTGGCATCCCCCAGGTGGTGACTCCTCTGTCATCAAAGCTGACTTCCGAAGTCCGGGCTGACGCCGAGGTGCCCATCTCACAAAGACGGTGACATAGGGCCTGTCCTCTGCCGGTGATGCCAATTGACCTCCACTGGACGGCCTTAAGTGTGCTGATGCTATTCAAATATTTCCCTCAACACATCGCCACTTGTGGCCTATTGTGCTTCATATCGGGACTCGTCCTCGTGTCCTTTAGCAGAGAAGATGGTGCCGGCGGTTGAGGACAATTAAATTTGTGGTCGCTTTGATTGAAATTATTGGAAAACCACAGGCGATAACTTTTGCACTGTAGCCCCAGTGCAAGCACTCGAGCTTATCTCCCTTGTCCAGGACCAGCAACCGTTGCAGCGCCAACCGCACACACCTATCGATTTAATTGATTTACACAGGGGGGTGGGCAGGCACGGAGATCGAGAGCGAGACTCGTGTAGGTAAATATTTGTGACGGATATTATCGGGGGATGATGACACGATGTGACGATGCGATGGGGAGCGCTTACCTTGCACTACATGTGCAACGAACGACAGGATACATGACTAATTAGGAATGGAGATTGAATCAGGCACGTAGGTGTGAGCGTCTCGTAAATAGGATGGAGTGGGTGCACCGGAGTCGATGCAAATGGGCTGCAGAATAATGAAGTGATAATGGAAAGGACACTGCCGTCGTCGGCACTGAGCGCAGGAGAGTGGGTGCAGCTTTAATGCCTCGGGCCGAACGCTTGTTTTTTAACGACAAATAAGCAAGAGTGCTGCGTGTGGCGTTTATTTTATTTTAATTAATAAATCGATCGAGCAACTGATTAATTTATGTCACCGGGTGATATGTCATTGTGATGCTGCCGTTGATACGAAATCACGGCACACGGTCCTCGAAGGGATGTCATTAATTAATACGACTGTATGCAGAATGCATAATTAAAGAGCTGTGCGGTGTTCTCACCGGAAGCGGCAGATTTATAGGAAGTGGAGGGACACAGAAAAAAGAACACGGGTTGCGTCGGAATATCGAATGTTGAGCTGTGGGGATGTCAATAAAATAATGGGGCAAATAAATGTACGATTGCTGCTTAAAAGATTTTGATGGTTTTCAGCAATGGAGGGCTTAACTGAAACTGACTTCGCTTTTGAAGCAGTGTCAGATCATTGACTTAAAGTGGTATTCTTCATCCTTTGCTTTTTATGAATTCGATTGTATCGGTTCGAAGTTCTGAGAAAAACACCGTTATTACTTACATAGCTTGCGTAGGGATTATAAACACGTGCAGATGTGCTTCATCGTTCTGTTCGAGTGCATTGTTGATTCATCCAATTTGAGCTCTGTTTGTTTTCTGCGAAATTGAACTAATGGAAAGGATTTCAGAGGCGAATGTAAAGCATTCTCCGATGCAGTGCTAAAATGCAGCTGCATTCTATTTAAAGCGGGTCTTCTTGCATTGGGATTGATTCGCGCCTAAATTCACGCAAGATTTAAATTTTGCATTGGAGCATTGTGACAGCTGATAGTTCGTTAAAAATGGTTCATTGAACCGGTTATGGATCAACAAGAAGGGGATGCACACTTTTCAAACACTCAGCGTTGAGACTCAGACTCTCCATTGATGATTTTGATGACTTTGTTAAACGTCAATTTGACAATTGTCGATTTTGGGGTTTAGATAATGCACGGGTGTTTGTATCACTGTGTGGTGCGGATTTGAGACTAAAGGTTAGGTTAGGTTAAGGAGACTTAAAGTGCACTTAGGCTCGTGTAGGTCTATTGCGCTGTGACGCGGGTTACCCATGGGTGGCGCTACAATCCGATGTGAACTTGGAGCTTCTCAGCACCCACTCGTGTTGTGCGTGCTATTGTTCCCCCAGGAGTCGAGGGGACCCAACGTTTAATGTTGACTCCGAACGGCGAGATTGAGAAGCTATTACGAGACAGTTATCCTCTTTGAGCAATATCAGTGACCCGAAAGAAGTGGAGCCGTGAAAAAATGGTAAGTGTTTTTTCGAGACTCGAACCTTAGACCTCGAGCATAGGAGTCGACGCACCTACCCACTACGCCACGGCGCCCACAAAAAATTAACTTGGGCGTTTGGTATTAATGTGTGTCGCACGGAACCGTGGCCTAAAGGGACATGTGACACGTCTTTATTATACGTGTGAGGGATATCCGGCAAGTATTCGGTACCCAGCCTATCCGGCTTCTTTTATAATATCCAGCCGGAGCCGAATAGTCTTTTGATACCCGGCCGAATATTGTTTTTTTCAGGAAAAAACAACAAAATAAAAAAAAACAGTTTAATATTGGAAGTTTACTAAAGCCAAATTATGGTGAATGAAAATTAGTTTTTCTGCATTCAGGGGTAATAAGTAATAATTATTAAGTTGTTTTCGTATACGATGCATGCTTCAGAAAAGAGTCTTTCACTGCATACCACTGCTACATGGAGATGAAAAATAAGTTTTGGCAAATTTCAGCAAAGTTTGGGTACAGTCTTCCATTTGAGTATCAGACCACCAAACTGTTATACTTTTAATTTGTGCAGATATCCAGCCGCCGAATATTCGGCTATCCTGCCTAGCTGCAGGCCGAATATTGGGTATCCGGTATCCGGCCATATCACTATTCGGTATAACTCTAGGCCTTATAAGGTTCTGTTCACGTGCTTAAATTGTGTTTTGTTTTTTTGTTTTTTTTGTTTCTTGTGTTCATTTCGATATTACTTTTAATTATTTATAATGTAACTGAATTCCGCTAACGCCCATTTTGTCTCTTTTCTCTTTTTTTTCCAGAAACATCGATTTTCACCGTTGAAGGTGTGCATTTGTATCCAGAACCTAATAGACAAAGCAAATGAAAGTTAAAGCAAGTTCTATCCTTGGATGGTGTTCGTCACTACTGTTAACAGCAGCCATATACATAAATATAAAAAATCAAGAAAAATAATAAAATAAAACAAAAAAAAATGTTATAAAAAAATATTTTTTAATTTAATTAAAAAAGAAACCACATAGAGAAAGGAAACAGTAAATACAATTATGCAAGAGAGAAAAAACTCACACAATTAGAGAAGGAACTCGAGGATGAAAAATAAATAAATAAATAAATCGCGGAGGAACAAACAACCAGACACAGCTCCCTTTTGTTTTGTGCGGCAAAATGAAGTCCCTAACTACGTGGTGGCTCTCTCCAAACTTCAAAAGTAGCACGAGACCCAACAGTTATATCTTCACATTTCGCAACAACAACAACAACAAACAACAAGGAACTATCAAAACCGACAAGGATTCTAACTGATGACGCTTAGAAATACCACAAACAAACAAATATTAAACGTAAACAAATGTGAATAACGACCAACTGGACCATTCATTTGAATAGAAATGAAAAAAAAAATACAACAAAACTGAAGAAGAACACGTAAATTACGAACAAATCTATGGAGAACTTCATGAAGAAAAGAAACAAACAAACGAAGAAATTATACAAAACAAAAGTTAAGAGAAATCACGCGTTAAACAAAAAAAAAAAACAAAAGAAAAAAATACAAAAAATAAACGAAGAAAAAGCAAAAAGGATATAAATAGAAACTTAGTGTAGAATATTTTAGTCGTCTTGTACTATCCATCCAGTCATTTATGATGCGTTCGCTCATCTTTAAAAGAAGAAGAAATGAATTTATAAGTTCATCAATATTTAACATTTTTCCTTTCGTTTTTCTTGTAAATCATGTGTTTTTGGTTCCTCTTTTTGGTTAAGGACAATACAATGAGGGAATATCTAGAGATGTGTTAGCGTTTGTTACAAACATAGATAAACGAAGGAACAAGCAGCAATTTGCCTACACGTTTTTGTTTTCTTCTCTGTATGATTAAATGCATAAACCACACACGCAATCAGTTGTTATTTTGAATTTATTAATTTTTAAATTTAGTCGATGATAAGTTTAATTATAATGATATTGATAGAAGGAGAAAAATTCATGAGAATACAATAAATGAGCTCTTTGTTTGTGTTTCCTTTAAGAAAATCTGTTTTTTTTTTGTGTTCTTTTGTACGACACTGTTTTTAAGAACAATCATCTTTGTAAATCTTACAAATGTATCTAGCAAATGAAGCGTTTATACATACGTATGTTTTCACTATAATTTTTTTTTCTTTCAACATTTGTATTACTTCTCCTCTTTTTGTATAAGTTAATTTTCATAAATTGATTAGTAAACAAGTTTTAGTTTATATAAAATAAACAAAAGTTATTACAGAAAGTCAAAAAAAAAATACATATTTTTCTAATTTGTTTTATTTTTTGCTTTTGTTTTTTTGAATGGTACTTTGAACTAATTCATCGGACATTGTTGGGTGAGGATATCTGATAGTTTTGTCAGAGATAGTGATTTGTCGAGTTCATCAACCAGTTCAAAGCGAGTTGAATCGAATGAAATGTTTATCGAACCGAATTGGGATTTTCAATGTTCAAAGCTGCGCACTGTTCGACACTCAACTTTGAAAACGCAACTGATTTTCGGTTGGTTTAAATAAGTGAGGACATTGCACTAAAACATAAATATAATGAGCAGTCTGAGTGAACAATCACTGCGTTAAACGTTTTTACGAATGAAATTTAAACACTTTCTCCGTTTGTTAATTGTGCAGCCACTGCAGGCAAGAAAATAAATATGCAAGAAATTAGCATCGCTACCCCAAATCTCCAATTATTTGAAAGCTTCAACTCCAAAAATTTGAGTAGTCATATGCGAAAATACTGCAAGATCTAGGCAGCAAAAGCATCATATCTTTATACAAACCGAGTTGTTGGAGCTTGGTTTCGGTTCTGTTTCTCATACGATGGCATGATCGACTCGTTTTAACGAATTGCAAAAATATTCACCCCTATTCTCAACTCCGTCCGTGAACGATTCCCACAAAAATCAAAAATGTCGCATTCTCGAATCCGATCGAAGTGAATCGTCCCCGTGTCGATAATGTGAATTTCATATTCGTTCCAAAATCGTTGCGGATTCAAACTTTTGTTTGTTTGTTCGTTTGTTTAGATTCAGAACGCATGAGGCTTTCCTTTTATGAACGTGACGACATTGTCCCTTTAGGCAAATTCACTTTTGGGGCCTACAACACTGCCCATTATATTCTAAAATTAAAATTGTTTATTGTTACGAGTATTATAACATTCTAGACGAAAACGAAACTATTTTGTTGTTTAAATTTCCAATTCAGTTCCAATAAACCACACTTCAAATGATCTAGCAGCTGACTACAAAAATGTGAAAAGTACTGTCGGTAATCTAGGGCATTTGAGAATAGCAACAATACTACGTTAGCGGTAGTGTGGAGTGGCGTTTAACTTCCAACACGAGCAATACAATGGCAGAACCCGAAACACTGCGTTGTACTAGCGATCTTAAGTTTGCTAAAAATTAGAGCAACGTAATCTTCCGTAACAACGCACTCTCTCACGCAAATCTTTCAACATGCTATAACTTGCGTGCGTGCGTTTTGACACTTTCCATAAAAAGTGCGACTTTTTTGTTTGTTTTGACATCTCATTGTAAAATTAGAGAAATAAAAACGGCCGATAAATTTGGATTGTCATTTCTAAGTATGTCTGAACGACCAACTACGTCACTCCGAAACGGTAGCACCGGTAGACCTAAGAAAAAAAAACTGGAAGCCTATTTTCTTCTACCAGCTAAGAGCAATTAATGAACTCAATATCTTTTCTGCCGAGCAAAATAACGCCGACTTTTGGAATTCGGCGTTATTTCACGGCGCCATCTTTTCCCATTGTTATGCAATAGAAGTCATCCACTTTTCTTAGTCTGCTTTAGATTCTACAATCTGAGGTTTAATCTGGATCTCAATCCATATGTCTCCCCACGCCCGTGGAAGAGTCCGAAATATCTACTCAGTATCGTGGTCCGGAATCGAATACTTAGAAAAAGACAGTGTGGAGCTCAAGTTTCAGCCTTAAAGAGCCCAGGCCCCAACCAAAAATATTTTCTTCTTTGCATTGAAAGCAAGTACGCAATGTTTTGCACATCAGAAGCAATTGTCTGACGATGCTAATCATTGTTGTAGGCAAAGACTACAGCCTTCTGTCAGTGCAGAAATACTCGTACGTACATGTGGGACATGTGACAGTTGAAGAGCTCGAATATAGTAAAGGTAAACAATCCGAACTACATGTAATTTTTTGGTTATAGCTAAACCTAAGTTGTTGTCAGTTGTCTTGTCGTTTGCTTTGTTCAGTACTTTGCCAGATTCATTGTCTTTATAGACTAAATTACCATTAAAAGCACTCACTTACGCTTAGACCACATACGATTTTATTAGACTACCTGATTGCTTTGTGGGATATGAAAGCGTTTAGGATGATGATTTCAATGCGTTTGCCATTATTTATTTTAAATTTTATTGTCGCATGGACTGGACAATCTGAAGAGTATCATTGACATTCTTCCGCGAATAAATACACGGGTTTCGTGCCAGATTCGTGTTTTTGTGCATAGAATTTATGACAAAGTGAAAATTTATGGGAATGTCAATCAGAGCATAACACATTCCGAAAATTGGTCGTTAGTCAGGCATGTTCTTGTGCGAACATATGAGACAGAAAAATTCTCTCCGATTTCAAGGAATTTCAAGAGAACACTCGAAAAATAAACCCTATAAAAAATATCCCAAAGTTGAAGTTTGAATTGTGATCTACAAAATTAGAAAGATACTCTTCAAGACTTGAAAATGTTTTTCAGCCAAGATGATTTCTTGCTCAAAATAAAATGGGTTCAGATATTTCCTTTTTAAAAACACCATCCGAGACTTAAGACCCTTTCAAAAACTTAAAATTATGTCAAAAACAAACGAAAAGTTGCCAGAAGCATCGTCTAATTTTGAACTGCCCATAAGCTTAAGGAGAATTCAGGTGTCAACTAACATTTCCATACATAGAGACCGATTCATTTCGCTTTCGCATAAGTAAGCAACAGTGACCGAACTTAACGTTACTGAACGAAGCGGTTACTAAAATCAACCTTGTACTCGTTTTGTTGCTTCAGTTCTCTTAAGTTTTCGGACGGTCATTATGATTGGTCTTTAAGTCAGCAAAAATGAACGAACTTAACGATACCGAACGAGGCTTTCAGTAGGTTGTTTCAGTTCTTTTAAGTTTCCAGACGGTCATTGTGTCTGATCCTTAAGTAGGGAAAAGTGAAAGAACTTAACGATACTGAACGAGGCTGTTTGTTTCAGTTCTCTTAAGTTTCCGTACAGCCATCTGCCATTGGCCCTTTACATTTCGTACATTGTTTTTAAAAAACACTCATTTCCTCCCACCTCATTGAAAAAAACTGCCTAGGCTGACGCACCATTCAGCATAATTTGACTACGTTGTTCAAGGCCTCTTGATTTAATCAATTAAACTCAGCTTCTGAACAACAAAAACATGTGGCTGTGTTCATAAAATATGCACATTATTTGTCCACTATATTTGATGAACTAAATCATTCAAAACTAAATCGTTTAATGTATGCGGCAGTTATTTTATCACGACCAGATATCCACACCAGTATGTGCGTTTGTGCGTAGCTCTAGCTACGTGATTCTTTTGTTTCGTTACTAATCAGTTTCATTTATTTATTATTTTTTTATTTTTCTGAGGAAAAGCGTGTTGGTTTACGTATGCTGGTTATTTTGCTTCGCATTAATTTATATTCGAATACTCGTATTTTTAATGATGCAAAATTCTAAAAATATAACAGAGCTTGTTTGGGAAGTGTTCAGCAACACAAATGTTTGCCAAACAAACCTCGAATTATTTGCTTTAAATATATTTTGTGATCTATTTTTTTTAGAGAAACACAAAACTGCATCCGTCTTTTCTTGTGCTTTATTAGAAACAAAAAATATTCTTTCTCAGTACGTTTAAATTTAACTTAAAGATCCGACAAAAGAAAGGAAATCGAAACAAGAACAAAAAGAAAATGCTTAGGAATAGAGTTTACAGAAAATCAAAAGGACAAATTAACATCTGCACTGTTTAGTAGAGAACCACAAATTTAGAAAACTATCGGCACAAAAGAACAGAAAATAATAGATCTAGAAGATTAGTTATATACTTAAAATTCATACATCGAAATCTGTTGTACAATTCATATAAGAAAATCATTTAAAGACTAATTCATTTGATTTTGTGTTACTGTCGTCATCTCCTCAAAACTATCCACACTCAAAGTATACGTAGAAATTTACGCAAAATCAAATATTCGAGATTTTTCGGTTTTACCAATCGGATAACAACAAATAGAAAAACTTATTCTAGTTCGTAAAAAACAAAAACATTAAATGAAAGAAAAAACTAACTCAAGTAGAAATTATTCCTTAATAGATCGTTAATCGATTTTAGAACCGTTTTTCAAACCAAATTGATATTGAACATACAAATAATGCAAATAACACCATAAAACTATTCCTTTTTCTTATGAAGAAAGCTAGAAGAAAACAAAATAAAAGGAAAACACTCAACTCGAAGTCGAAAAGACAAACTTAGAACGTTTCTACTAATTTTATGTTTCCGAGTTTATTTTGTAGAAAATTTAATACAATCAAAACGAATTAACGTAAGGATAATATTTAAACAAAAAGAAAAAAGTAAAATATTAGAATTTCCGCCAAAATCGTAGAAACAAAGAAAAACAAAATGATAAAGTAAATTAAAAGAATTTTATAGTGGATTAATTGTAGCTAAACTTAATGTAGAGATTTAAAGTTGAAAAAAAAAACAAATATTAAGTAAACCAAGTTTTGTAGCGAAGAAATTTTTAAGTTAAACGTTAGAAACGGCGGTTAGATGAACTAAAAATATTAAAGAGAAAAACAAAAAATGATGAAAAATTTAATTTATGTATAAGTTGTTGAACTTTAAATCAAATATAAAGTGAGAGGACAAAGTTTGTGGTTAGTCATGTGTCAAGAGTGAGTTGTGTCACGTCAAGCCCAGGTACAAAAAATTCAATACGATAAATCTGCTGAGCGGATCTAAAGAAGACATCTCTGGAAGCGTTGTTATCGTTACTCCCCATTGGCTGATCGTTTTTATCCATTTATCTGTGGCAGATTGTCAAGGGAAGCTCTTATCCGCTTTACGTGTAAATGGCCATGAAGGGTAAACCTATTTTCAATCACTCTTCTCTGAGGTATCTAGGAAGATGATAAACAGACTGTTCATTTAAAATTTACCAAAATAATCTAGCTTTGCTCCTTTTCAAAAATTTTACTCGATTCTTCAAATGTGTACACGAGTTATTTTATTCCAATCAACAATGGAACATAGTCTGATCCATACCGTAAAATGGAGCACGACACATCAATTCGATGTTTTGAGTGCTCAAAACGTCACAGATTTGAGCGGACCCCTCAGAACTCGCATAACACGGAATGTTCATGCGTGTTCAGCGTGTTCTTTCCTTTTTCTTCACGTGCTTCTGGTATGCAGATGGTGACGTTCTATTCCTAATTGACCATTTTTTTTCTAGGACTTAATGTCCCTTCTGTAGTAAATGTATGGAAGTAGAATTATTGTCTAATATATCTCACGGTATATCACATGATCATCTCCCATTAGCAGTCCATGTACGGGACTTACGTTTTCTGGGACAATCACCAAATTTTAAAAACTTTCGCAAAATTGGCTCCGGAACAAGCGACGAACACGATTAAATTCGTGTTGCTCGAAATCCAGTTGCACGAGACCTGACCAGTACTACTAGAAAGTCAACACCTAAAAATGTCCAATATTTAGTTGCTTAGCAAATGGTTTTACTTTTTTAGGTTTTACTTTTTTATCAGAATTGTGTACTTCAGCAACCACTTTCTAATAAAATGTACGCACCCACTTTAGGTCAAAGGTTGTAGTCTTAGCTAATTGGAATGACATTTGATGTCAAGATCATTTTCTCAGCTGTGTCCACATTTTTTTGGAAAACTCAAGATAAAGCAAAATAATGTAAAGTAATAAATAATTTCGAAAATTTAACTTTTCATTCAAATTTCAAAGTATATTTCACTACCTTAACATGATGACATCTGTGAGTTTTCAGAAGATAAACTTTTTCAGCCTCATCTAAACTTCAGCGCAACTTGAACTTTTAAGCCCTAAATTTTCAGTTCGAGCCCAATGGATTATTAATACTTTTGATAGCGCTGTTGTCTTGCGTGCAAAAGTTTACTTAGGTTGCTACACAATTCTGAATAGAACTGGTTTAAAACGTTCTGAACACGTGTAACAATTAAAGCGTCAAACTGTACAATGCCGAGGTTTGATTTGACATATATACCTACACCGGCGCTGCCTTATCTTAAAACTTGAGTAGCAGGTTTTCCACATTTCTTAAATGATGTGGTAGATAACTTAAATCAAGTTGTTGAGTTTCACATTCAAACTATTCTTGATTGTTACACTCCATTGCTTCTATGATTCAAAGACGAAATCACATTGAATTTGTTGTAACTACGATGACCAATCGCTCCGTTGCTTAGTGTATTCAGTGCGTTTTTTGAACAAATTTTTAAATGAAGCAGTACAGCAATGAGAATAGAATTGATCACTTGTAAGAAGCACTTCTAAAAATCCCTCAAAGTCTCATGTTTATCATCTTCTGTCAAAGACATTGAATACCGACAGGCAACAAACTTTGTCTTATCAAAACTACCTCTGCTGATTTACTTAACCTTAAGTTCTAACTTCGCAAAGTTATTGCAAATGTGTTAAATATAAAATTATATAAAAAATACTCATTTTGACAAAAAAACAAAAACAAAATAATAAAAGACAATTTAATACCAATTTACCACGAATTAAACCACGAAAAAAATGACCATCCAAGTTACATTTAAGAAAAACAAAAAAAAAACATTTGCTACATACTCCTACAACCCTTCGCACAAATTATCATCCCAAATCGTAAAAAAATCTCATTTGTACGCTTTTATTTGCAATTGCATTCGAAAATCTTATCGTTTTCCCCTTCTTTTCCTCTTGTTTCAACTCTCAAAGTAACGATGATATACATATATGTAACGCATATATTAAAAAAAAAAACAGTTCGCACATCCCATCCCGGAAATTCGTCCATAGTTTTAAGAAACACGCATTTTTTAAATGATGAATGAAAGAAGAAGAAAAACACGAGAAAAAAAAAACAAAAAACAAAACACAAATCAAATATATTTACAACAAAATGGGAATTTTTTTGGCTTTTTCTATTGCATATTATATGTTTTTTCTACATGAGCAAAGAAAGAATAAAATCGCCTTCGATACATTTACTGTAAATAAGACACAAACAAAAAACAAAAATAAATAAATACGATGAACATACAAACATGCATTCAAATGTACGTGTGTATTTGTGGTAAGTTTTACATGACGTGTTAGAAAATATGAAGAAAAACAAACAAACATCTCAAGACACAAAATTGAGATCGAATCATCACGATACGTGGTTGAGTTGTCAAAACAGATAAGTATAATTAAAAGTTTCTTCAAATTAAATTTTGTTTACATTTTCCTTTCGTATTCCATTAAAGAAAAACAAAACTCAGATGAAATTTATGAGAAAATAATAATAAATTGTTACACAGAATTAAGAGTTTTTAAATAAATTAAAAGAAGTGAAATTCAGTTTGTTCATTTGTATAGAGATTTAAAAATAAAAACACAAATAAGAAGAAAAATATTTTCTATTGAAAAGAATAAGGAAAACATCGTGAAAACAAAAACAAACAAGAAAAGTAAAACTAATTACGGTTCAGATTATTATTGTAAATAATAATTTTAGTAATGTTTATAAATATATATTGAATATATTGCAAAATGGAGGAAAACAAAAATTACTATAATTAATTTTTAAGATTTAAAGTGAAAGTCGATAAAGAAAATAACACAAAAAATGGTAAAAGTAAATTTTATTATTTTAGTATTTAAATGTAATATCTAAAGTTAAGTTAATTGTATAATAATTTAGTTATAAAAAAAATATAAGTTAAGGAAGGAAATTGATTTTATGATTGATTATTACAAACAAGAGATACATGATCAAAGTTGGTTATTCGAGTAATAAAATGATTACTAAGATTTTCAAAATGAAACAAAAAACAAATATTGAAAATTTTAAAATAAAACAAAAATATTTGAAATGAAAAGGATTAAATATGTTTGACTCAATGGGGAAGTGTATAGGGAAAGGTAGACGAACAATCTTCAACTTTCTCACAAAAATATAGACAATTATCATTTCAGGTTTTGAGACAAATGCACATTTTTAATTGAAATTTATTGTCAAGAGAACAACAATAAGATCGGGAATACAAGCTGCCGAGAAAAGATTTCTTCGTGCTGTTGTGGGTGTTACTCGCCGGGATAGGGTGAGAAACACGACAGAGCGCGTGGAACTCAATGTTGGGCACCTGCTTCTACAAACGGAAAGGATTATGCTTTGATGGTTTGGTGAAATGAGACGAATGTCCCCATTATCACAACTTCCGTGCCTTGAATGCGATTCTACCAGTTAGGCAACCGCTTGGCAGACCCAGAACGAGATGGTTGGACCAAGAACAAAAACTCACCCGGTTGCGCTTGGGCATAGCTCTTATTGAGTTAGAGTCGATTGGCGAGGAGATCTCGCATGTATGCATTGCCCCCGCGACCCCTTTAATAAAACATGCGGGCCGCAGAAAATGAATGAATGAAAAAATTAGAGAAAATTAGTCTAAATAGCTGCGTGCATCCACAAAATAAGTGATCCTACCTTATGCAACAACTACAGAGGTATATATCCTTGCTCAATGTTGTCTAGAGGATCCTATCCAGCATATTGTGTGAACGTGTAAGGCCCTTTTGTGCCGCCTATACCGTGTTCACCGAGGTGTAGTGAGTAAGTGCGTCGACTCCTACGCTCTAGACTTTCAGTTGAGGTTCAATTTCAAGCAAAGACAAACGTTTTCAAAAAAAATTATTCACGACTCTCTCTTTCGAATCACTAACAATACTCAAAGAGTACAACTGGCTAGAAAAAAGCATCTCAAGACACGTCGTTCGGAGTCGATATTTAACTGATGGTCCCTCCACTCGTGAGAGAATAATTGGAGGCACAACACGGGTAGTTGTTGCAAGAGCTAGGTCCAATAATTCAGTACGTAACAGTGCGTCCTCTAGCCCGGCAATACGGCTACAGACCAACTTTTTCACTCTCCGTCAAATCCTGGAAAATATGAGCGAGTTTCGAATCCATACGCTCTACCTCTTCATCGATTTTGTAGGTGCATACGACAGTATTCATCGCAAGGAACTGTTCGACCCGATGGCCGAGTTCGGGATCCCGAAAAAATTAATCTTGTTGTGCAGTGCCATAATAAAAAAATACGCAATGCACCGTGCAGTAAGGTTCTGGAACTTCCGAACTGTTTGAAACCTATACCAGGTATCGGAATGGAGATGCGCTGTTGTGTAATATCTAGCTTTGGAGAAGATAATGCGGCGAGTAGGTGCAAGCACGAAAGGCATTACGCAGATGACATCGACATTGTCATGCGTTCGTAGCGGGCCGTTGTAAAATCAACTGAAGAACAGACAGAACAAGCTGGTCTCAGGGTAAGTGAGGAGAACAAGTATACATATACTGTCGAGTAAAAATCGATCCGTCCCTCATCATCTAGGACAAAACATCAGAATCGATAGCTACAATCTTCAGGCAAATAAGGAGTTTGTCTACCTCGGGGCAAACGTGAACTCCACAAGCGTCATCTTGGTGGAGATCCGACATAGAATCGTCCTTGTTAACTGCTGCTACTTCGATGGGTCGAAACAACTTGGGTTAAAACTCGAAGGACTAAAATATTGCTTTTCATAACCCTTACCGTGTCAGTATTGCTATATGGAGGTGAATGCTGGACAGTAAGCAGGGCTGCAGAGCTGATTCTTGGTTGCTTTCGAAGAAAAATTCTGCGTTGGATATAAGGCCCAGTCTTTGAGAAAGTCGAAGAGAGGAGAAGACATATCGGCGCAAAGTTGCCTCAGTCAGTTTGGTTGAACAGCACATCTCCCTCAATATAATTTGCCTTTGTTTCCTACATGCGGTTTTCAGAGTTGTCTTCACTCCCTAAAGGATTCGCTGCTGATAGTCGCCTTCTCGGTGTGAAAATCCTTCAAATGAATATTGTAAAGAGACCACTCGAGCCCCCTGAAATCAATACGCGCTAAGTACGAGTTTATCTGCACATCTCTGAAGATAGAATGGAAATTAACTACAATACAACAAGAAACTTGAAATACGGATCTCCAGACTGTACTTCGATCAGTGTCTGTGAAAGGACGACCATGTCATAATTGAGTATATTTTTCTTGTTCGTGGGCATTGATCTTAAAAGTGAAATTGAGCAGTTCTCCTTTCAAGTGCATGTTGTTCTTATTTTTGGACTACATCCAATTTCACGAAATAAAACGGTTTCGCCTTCATTGAGCCTTGAACGCCTTTCAACCAAAAATAAACCCCCCAATTTCACGTATCCTAAGAGGCAATTCGGCGATACTTTGTATACTCTCTAACCTGCAGTTAAAATCTAAATGACTACAATTCGCCCAAAAATAGAATCAATTTTAGAATTCGAATTTTGCTTCCGATTTTTCAAACGCCCAGCGGCATGAGCACTCAGGTAAACCGACAGAGATTTGTGTATTTCGCACGAAGTGTTTACTGAGAATTTATTTGTGTTTACGATTCTTTAGATTTGCAGTTTCGAAAGTAAAAGTTCTTAGATACACGATGCAGATGCTGACTTTGGAATTCCCTGTGTACACAGTCGTGAAATTGAGTTTTTCTTCATTTTGCCTCAGTGGGGGGTACTGTTCGAAGATCCGGTGGGTGTGACTGATTGCGTCTTCACAGCTGTGCTTAGAAGAGGAGAGATCGTGAAACGTGTATCGGAACAGTCTATTAAAGGATTGCTGTGACTTCATCGTCATTGAAGTTCTATGATGGAGCGGCTTTAATATTCTTCCCGCGTACGCACATAATTGTGTATTGATGTTGTTCCAGCAGGCAATCAGTCACAAATCTGACAAAAAACGTGACGGAATGAAACGATGAAGCGGATGAACAATGTTCAAACAAATGCTGAGCATAATAGCAGCAAGAAAAAATGCGAACAAAAGCTTCCCCGATGATTAGATAATAGTAAGCGAAAGCAAGTCATTGCCGCCTCATTGTTGAGAGTCTTCTGCTGCGGAGCGCTGGATTTATTGGACAAATGACTACAGTGTAACAATGGATCTGTGATGTGCTGCCAGCAGGCGGCATCAAAGATATTAAGTTGTTTTCTTGTTTGTTTTTGTAAATAAAGGCAAAAAGTGACTCCTGCTTGGAGTTTGTTCAACAACGATGATGTCATTTAACTTTGATGTAATTTTTTCCACTCGAAAATACATACATCCTCTTGGGCTTATAATCAAGAGCAATACAAATTTCATGCAACAAGCACTCAGAGCCTTATCTCGAGGATGTTGCATTCGAATTTATGTGGGATCTCAGAAATGTATGCTTTTCATTCAAACAACCGAGGCGCTTAACCAGCATGCTTACCAACTGTACAGTGGGGACTTGCGACCATTGAGTTACATATGTCTAGTTGTACATTTAAGAATCCCTCCCCCCTCTGTATGTAAATTGTGTGGTGGCAAACCTTGTACAAATTTTACGAACGAATAAATATCTATCTATCTATCCTCACCCCAGCATGGTCTACTTGACCGAATTTCTGTTCTGCTATAGCACCTCTGAAACGTGCTTATACTAAAGCTTTTTCAAGTGGAAAAGTTCACATGTAATCATTTGTTCACTTAATGAACATCGACTTAACTTTGGTGGTGAATAGGTGCTTCTTCTTCTTTTTCTTATGGGGCTATAGTCCGCAGTGTTTCTGGGCGTCAACCAGGAAGCCTCTCCAGCTTGTACGATCTTTTGCTAGCTCTCTCCAATTTCGCGCACCACGTTGGTTAAGATCTTTCTGCATTTGTATGCGCCACCTTAACTCTATATAGTTAACGTTAAGTTACGCATTAGCTAACCATCCATTGAAATGGCGAGAAGGGATCTTACTTACGGTCACAGCGGGACACAGTCTTCCGGGTACTAAGTTGCCACGCAACCGCGATTGTGTAAGTCAAACGATTAGGAAGTGAAAAGGAGATATTTTTTGTTATTGTCTTTAGCTTTCTTGGGTTTAACGTGGCAGTTTTCTGTGGCATTGGAATAGCTTAGGCTTCAGACATATTTTGGTCCAATTGAATCTCAACTACATTAGAGCATAGCAGGGACCAATTGACATCACTGTACGAAGGGAGATGGCAGTGGATTTTTAGTTTATAAGGAAGGTATTTCCATGCAATGATTCCGTTACTTATTTACAAGAAATTGTACGCTATCCGAAACAAACATGGAACTGAAGAGTTGAGAATAGAATCGAAGAAACTTTGAATCGATTTTCGTGGAAAATTGAATGGCTCTCGAGGAAAATTGAATAGCTCTCGGGTGTTGTGGGCGAGCTATGTCCTCTGAGTAGTTTCAAGAACTAATGACCTAATTTAAATATTTAAACTTTTATTTACCGATTGTGGTGATGGCAGTCCAAGCGGCATATGTATGTACTCGTATGTCAGCCGGAGACACCTAAAGCCAGCAATGAAGAAGCAAAAAAGGCGAGGGCAATGCGCCGAGTCCGAGGCAAATGGGCACGAGGATTACCCATACGTTTCCGACGGAGGGAAGTGCTAAGCTATAACAGCTTTGCATCATTGGCAACGAAGGACGTCATTGAGGAATCTCTTCAATGTAAAACTGAGCACGGAGATCGTGCAATTTGATACCGTTCGCCTTTTTCTTGTGAAGTAGAAGGTATATGCGAATAAGCTACAAACTACAGTGGCCCTCAAAACCAACATAACCCATGCCATCGGTCAAATTGAGCCTGATTTATGCGCCAGAGTCATGGAAAATTCGACATTTGGGATGCGAGTCACCCACAAAGCCATTTTATTTTATTTAAATTTAAATATGGGAAGCGCTTAATGAAATACCCTTTATATGCAAAATTAAGACTGTAACTGTGTTTCTTTGCTCCCGTATATACTCTAACTCGAAAATATATATGCAAATTACAACAGTCTATATACGCTACATTCGACGAACAGACTAAGAAAAGATTTGATGTCATCTCAAGTATGTTCTATACTCGAAGTCTCTCTAATCCAGAAATTAATTGCAAATGTTACGTTGTAATTACCATACCCACAACAGTCCGTCCCACTGGTGTGATAGATACGTGAGTAAACATTCAACAATTTACTCGCTCAAGATGATAAATGCAGTAATTAACACTTTCCACTAGCATCTCTTGGGACATCCATAAGAGTGTTTGTTCAATGGCCATGCCTTCATCACGCACACGTCGATTAGTTGCCGCCGAACACATTCGAACATAAACGAAATGTCAGTAAATTATGTTCAGAAGTAGATAAATATTTGAATCTGTTATGAAATCAATTAATTGGTTAATTGGTTAATTGCAAACGCCCTTGGGTCGATTTGAAGGGGACGGACGGACGAATCCTCTTGAGGAAAACTGCGCGATGATCTCATGCACATCGACGTTCTCAGAAACGTCAAAGGAATATGTTCTCAAAAACATTGTATCCGAAGGGGTGGTCCGCGATTCAAACATTCAGTTCACTTAGAGCCGAGTGCAAGAGATTTATGGTGTTAATTATTTTTTTCCAGACTTCTTGCAGCGCTCAAGTCGAAGTCAATGAAGACATATGGGAAACAAGAAATCGTTTGACAGCTCGCAACGGGACAACATATTGGGGCGATTGAAGCCGAAATTGGTAGCAGACTCGTTTTGGTGAGGGCGTGCTTTGAAGTCGTTATTGTTCTGACCTCGACTTTGAGTTTGCGGAAACATAATTTATGCAATGGAGCATAGAGGCATGCGCGCACAGTCTGGTTTTATGAGACCAGCCTTCAATTGTAGAGCCGGGCTATTATTGTCTTTTTATGGAGCAGAATATGAAACTAATTAGTGGATGTGAATCAGCGTTTACATCTATGGAAAGTGGTTTATGAATGGTTAAGTGATATTACAAGATTACGACACTACGTTAAGAACAGGTTTTGAAGTTGATGTACGCGTGGGGGGATCAGAGAGTGACAAATATGAATCATTCAATTTATTGGATAAGTAGAATTGATGACTGGAAATCAGGCTGCTAATGGGAGTCGTTCAATATATCATGCAAAGCAACTGGACTGATTTTTCGTAAGCTGGACGTGTGGTCTAAACCATGCAGACTTAGAGTTAATCCTCAAAAAACGGACCTACTCTTCACGAGAAAAGACAACACTCTCTTGATACACTTTCTCTGAGTGACCTAAAGCTGAGACTCACAGATCGATATCGTGGAGCGGATCATCAGCACCGAATAACTGCCGCCTGATCCGAGCAAAGGCAGGACAATAGCAGAGGAAGTGCTCTGCAGTGTCATCGTCTTCTCCACAAGCATCGCAGAGGGTTTCATCGCTTAGGGCAAGCACACTTAGGTGTTTTGCGAAGTTGAAGTGCCCCGTTAGTACGCCGGTAAGTTGTCTGCAATCTTTTCTGTTAAGAGATAACAAGAAAGCGGCGGATTTGTTACAGACGTTGGGGAGCATGCGCTTGGTCTGTCTACATCCTGGAGAGTCATGGTACCTGCGGTTGTGCTCTCGAGAACACCAACCATCGATGGAAGCCCTAGTCAAGGACGCGGGCAGTCCCAGTGTAGGTTCAGGTCCTGAGAATGCCTCATCTGATCCTTGCCTAGCAAGTTCATCAGCGATCTCATTCCTCGTGATCCCGTGGTGCCCCGCGACCCAGACAAGTCTTAGCGAATTTAATCTACCGATCAAATTCAGAGAAGACTTGCATTCCTGAACTATCCTGGAAGTGGTTAAAGGGTTTAGCAAGGCCGTAAGCACAGCTTGGCTGTCGCTACTAACGCAAATACTTCGCCCTTTCCACCTATTCTTCACAATATAGCTCGTAGCCATTGGGATCGCATAGGTTCCCGCTTGGAAAACCAACGCAAATTTACCTACCGAGGTGTGCAGTCTAAAGTTGTCGCTCTCCAGGAAGGTACCATCACCAGATCCTTCATTGGTCCGTGAAGTTTCGACTACATTCCTTTCCTGGCTCAGATTTTGGTCAGAGCCAGCAACCAAGCTACACGCTACAGGCTTACTTACGAAAACAGTCAGACCAATTCCAATAGAATCACAGTATGGTGGAAGCACAGCGTTTACACTTAAAGCTCTACATTTACAGCGCCCAAACTACCATATTCAGTAAATTCGGGTTCCTTCTCGAAAGCACCGATTTCTAAAGGGTTTTTCATTAAGCGCTTCCTGTGTTCAAATTTAAATTAATCAAAGAATGTGTGAGGTATCATCGAAATTTTGTATTCGAATGAAAGGCATATTGATGCCATTCTATATGAAATATAACTTTGTTCAAAAGTCCGCCGCAGCTTCTATGGGCGGCGGGCATCCGAAATGTAAATTTTTCCATGACTCTGGCACATAAATCAGGCTGAATTTGACCGATGGCATGGGTTATGTTGGCCTTAAGCGCCGCTGTGGTTTGTGGCTGTAGTTGTCAATGTACAAGCCAGGATCCGATCAACTACCGGCTCAAAAACATCTCCAACTTTGGATGGTTGATCTTTTCTCCTGTTTATAACTTTGAAAACTTTTTTGTTTTACCTCTATTGCATCTTAATCCGAAATCAATGAGTTTCTTAGTTTTAATAATAATTAAACAAGGTCTTTCAAACGTGACAACCATTACATAACCAATTACATCCGATAAATTGAACCCATTTCCACTTCAGTAATGCGTGGCTTAAGCCAAATTAAATAACGTGTTGTACATGTCATATAATCTGTGGTCGGATTACAGCTGAGTGATTCCGAATTTTTGCTGTTGATTTTAGTTGTTCGTTTATTTCCATAAACGCTCAACAAATGGTTTCCAAATAATAATCCATCATCACATCACGAGCTCTCATGGCTGCTGACTTATGCTGCCCACCAATTGGTTCAAAAGAGTATTCACGAATCGATTGCATTTATTTGTTTAATTGGAACGATCAAGTGATGGCAAAAGGCAACCGATTTTATTCAACTCAACTATAGTACTGTTATGCAGTATTGACTGGCGAAAAGTTGTGATTATTGCAGGCCATCAAAATTTAATGCTTCATAAAACAACACAGTTTGGTGCTTTTAAACCCGGTAATCACTCGTGATGAAACATTGAGTCAACGTGTGCAAATTTGAAATATTTGAACATGGAAACATGGAAATTGTGGTGCATATCGTTACAGTGATAATTTCTTTAACCACATCTTCTTTGTAGGTGAAGGGGCACCTGACCGTCAGACTCTGGCTTCCTCCAGTTTCAGACGAAGCATTGGGTGCTTCTTTATTGTGGCCAGATCCATTTGGATTTAAGGGCAAAATAAAACACTCCGGAACAACGAAAATTTAAGTTATCTGCCCTGGTCGTTGTACTTGAATAGTTGAGCTACTTTTTGAAGTGCGGAATTGCATACAACTCCACTCATGAGAGAATAATATCACGCAGAATACAAGTGGTTGCTGTAGAAGATAAGCCAACTTCGGACTGTAGCGTCACAATATATATATAAGCAGTGACCAGATAGCAATGATAGAGTACGGGCACGGAGTACTACGGCACTGGAGTAGGTTGTTACCTGTCAGTACAATGGACCAGTTTTGAGTCTAAGTGCTCCAGTAGTGTTTCAAAAATCCTCCGAAAAAAAAAACCGTTATAGTCAATGGTCTCATGTATAAAACAATGTGTGGTTCAAACAGTAGGGCGCTATATGCCACACAAGCGATACAACGCTCGAAGTTGTGATGGAGAAATTTGGAGTCTTAGGGCGACCGTTCACCAATTGGCCGCCACGATCATGGGACTTGACATCACTCGATTATTTCGAGGCCAACATTCGATGCCGCAATAACAGCGCGCATATCGGACTGTTTTGAAAAATGTTTGTTTTCAATTTCTTATCTGGTCACCCTGTAAATAGACCCGTTTTAACTGTTTTCGTTTCAATTCCAGCCGCCGTGGCGTAGTGGGTAAAAATGTCGACGGTCCGCGGTTCGAATCCGGATAAAACAGACCATCACTTCTCTCGAGTCACTGAACAACGATGTTCGTTCATAGCTCTCTCGCTCGTTAGCATGGAGGCGCGGTTGTTGTAGAAACTTGAACCAAGTATTTGTTTAAAAAACGTAGGATCGAGATCATAATGTGGTATTTCGGGCTTTGTTATTCTATTGCTTGTGTTGGAAGTTAAACGTCACTCGACGGTAGCAACAACGCAGTATTGTGTTTCAGGCGTTATCGTCATCCTGTACACCTAGTCTGGAAAGCATGTTTAAACCAGCCGCTATTATAAGCGTTTTAAACCTTGACCTTATTTTTGAAACTCAAAACACGAATAATGGATGTTACTTTCACCGAGGAGACACTTTTCTAACTTGGTTTGACGCACATGGAAGGACTATGAAATTGGTCTAGCGTGTGCTGTGTCGCAATCTAGGTCAAAGAACTCGTTGATTTACCCAAACAACAAACTACCTTTCCCTCTGACGTTTACGTCAATCGATTTCGAAACGTAGAAATGCTGACCTTAAAAGGTAAAATTTGAATGGATGCTAGACCCATTCAGACAGAACGTCGATCTTAGGTCGATGTCCCCAATAGTCCTCAATAAAAATATCTTGGACATCTTCAAGTCATATGCGCCCTGAATATGCATGTTCCAAAAGTCATAATCTTCGGTTCTTAATAAAATCTTCTCTAAAAATCAGATTTATAGTTGAGGCGTTGTGGCGATAAATCAACCAACTTGCTGTCTAAACCCAATTCCTCTCACAGCCGCACCCTATTCCTGAAGATTTATAGTCCAAAGAAATTCTCTCGCTGAAATATTCATCAAACACCCTGTTCTAAGAAGCACATTCTCAAAGGAAGGTCTCAACCCAGCATAGATGGCCTAAAATGCCATGCCTCAAAGGTCACTGTTCAACGGACAAGTATACAAGACCGATGTATGCACATAAATCGTCAAAATTAAAGCTAAGATCACCCTCATGCCGTTAGTATGATGCTCATCTTCAAACATGTTTGCCGCACTCACACTAAGCAGCTCGCGATGTTCGAGTGAGTGTGTGTATCTTTCGCAGCGCTCAGACTTTCCAAGCAAACATCCACGATAGCCAGAGATCAGTTCGCTAATGTGAATCGCCGCGATCGTACGTCTCGAGCCGGTGTTCCCCGACAGTAAATAATCAGTTCGTTGTTAACAAGCCCCGTTTTAGCACTTATTCCCGCAACAGTAGCTAGTAGCTAGTGATTAAAATACCCCAAGATGGGCTTTCGTCATGTGTTCCTTGTGTTCGTGGGACTCGTGTGCCTGTGTACTGCCAATGAAAACCCACATTTACGACGTCGCAGTCTGCAAGTTCGAAACAACCGGGTGGGTTACTTTCAGCCGTCTTTCAGTTTCGTTCCCATGTAAAATTAAGCCAAAATATGCATGAAGGCCTTAATGATCTATATTTAGCGTGTCAGTGCGATAAAGATGAAATCTTGAATACAATTTTCTGTTTTGTAGTCTTCGGCGGAACCACCGACACCTCACGCTGAGCTGATGTCCCAAATGAGTGAACGTGTGTCAGCCTTAGCCGCTCTGGATCACGCACAAAGCGCCAAACTGGATAGCATCGAAAGCAAGTAAGTTGACATGATGGACACCGTGTCGCATGAGATATGCACATTTAAAGATTCAGATCAGACATGTGCAATTAGCCGCTGCTAAGGCCAATGTTAAGTGTTAGTCGATTTGTATTCTGCTCTTTGACTGGTAGCGAGCTGGTTGTGTACCCGTGCGTAGATGAATTCTTATAAAGTGTGCTCAAGTGCCGCGCTTATTTGCACATCTTCGCAAACATTTGCCCGCGGACTTAAGATCTTTCATAACTTTATGGCTGCTGACCCAATTTGATAGACACTTCGTAAATGTTGCGTCCTCCTCTTTAGCAGATTGTGATAAAAAAGCACTTGAGTGCATCTAATAGCTGTTCTTTGGGCAGTTTATTCAGCTTGTCGGCCAGCGTCTGTAATTAATTCGTACAAGGAGAGACATATGAGCAAGATAAGGTTGTAAAAAATTAATTACTGATTTTATGATCAGGTCGCAAGGCCTATTCTAATTTAAAGACCTTTGTCACGGAGACATGCTGACCTTAGAAATGTTCCACTTACGGGGTGAATTTAATTGGGACATGGGAAAGTGGTTTTTCAATACTTTTGGAAAGACATGAAATTTGACTGCATGAATGCACCACTTGCAGCAATTAAGTGAAGGAGGATGTCTCCTGAAGGTGATGTTTGAAAATCAGAGAGAATTCCATAATAATTTTGTAGAAATTCCCTTCTTTTTGCTGTTAGCTTAGTCTTACTAAGAGCCGGTAGTGGTTAACGACATTTCGAAGGATGTTGCATTCCTTTGGAGTTCTTGATTGTATGCCAGGTTTTGGAAATGGATTTTCTGTACTCAGTAAGTTTCTTACCAAAAGTATGTTCTGAGAGTGATTAGACTCTTATACAGGATGTTTTTATGTTTTTTTTTTAATGACTTTAACATTAAATACAGTTTTATAATTTATATTTCACTGATGGAGTATACAGTAAAAACATGAACGAGTTTTTTTTCCATATTTCTTCCGAGTGGCAGTCGACTGTAGAGCAGCTTTTTGAGAAAACGTCTAAAAAGGTCGTTTTTTTTTAAAAACAATTTTGTTATTTTTTGATGTTTCACGTTATTTTTAAATTTAAAAAGTGAATAATTCAAAAATTGTTGCTGTTCGAAATTGTACCGTATAACATTATGTCGGTCTTGTGGCCGACTCCGGTCGTGGCGTAAGGACAAGTTCTTTCAAACGCTTTTTCCTAAGAAATTCGTTGACTTCTAAAGTCTTTTTCAGCTATTCTCATTAAGTCTCTATAAGCAATTATGGTCTCATTAAGTTTCTAAGCAATTATGGTCACTTCGAAATTCGAAGATGCTTCTGTTTACTTTTCTTTGTAAGGGTCCTTCATTAAGCGTCCCATTGGAAGACTCTTTACATGTATATCGACGGATTCCTACCGAATTCTTTCTTAAGGCTATTCGATGTGAATGTGGCCAAGCTTTTCAGCCTCTGTAACCTATGTATAAATGCTGTGATTAATAAGTGACTTATAACGATATTCATAAGCATCAATGTATAAATCAGTTCCAAAATTTCACACAACAAACAGTAGAAAACATTAGCCTCGAAGCTCTTTTAGTTTCTATGTCATTGTCTACAGCATACTCACGCCAAAACTACAAAACCACATTCCTTCTGTATAACTTCAGTCATATTCCACAGGGAATCTCAAAGCGCTCTGATGCTGAACGTTAGTGTACGACGTGACACTTTGGTTTACATACTTCCATGCACGATGAAATGAACTGTATTCACGACTTGTATGAACTTCCTTGAAATCTCCTGACACATTTCTGGTTCAGTTTTTCATCCTCGAAACCTTTGACGCAATTATGGTTTCCATATTCAAGGCAATGACTTGCAAAAAGAGTAAATACATCTTCAATACTCGGTATATGCAAAATAGGCAGTCATCCGGCAGAGTGATAACTTGATTCTACGTTCCTTTCACCAAATGTCAGCTTGCTCCTCAATCAAGTTTCTTCCAGCAAACAAAAACCAAGAGAGGCTCGACTACAATTTGTGAACTTCAGCCGAAGCAATGGTTAATTATGCGGAACTGAGAAACTAGTCCGTGGTCGGACGATTGGTAATGGCCCAATAAATGTCCAAGTGGAAATGGAAGTTTGTGGCTTTTAGAAGCGTCAGCAGAAATTGATTTCACCTCCAATACTCCATTACGTCATCACCAATAAACGCCAAGATACACCATTTGAAGACGATTGAATTAAAATCTATCTCCAATCGCTCACTCACCGAAGACAACGGTGTGCAACTATGAATGCGCTTGAAAGGCTACAAAGAAATATCACAAGCGCTGACACATTAACGACAAAGCCACAATACAAGGCAACACACTCGCCTCTTCAAACGCTGCAGACTGTGTCGTCTTCACTGTGGCCTGCACAGCACCAATCACGGAAGGCACCCGGACTCATGGCTCGCCCAGTGTAATGAACCGAAAGGTGAACCAGTAACCAAGCCACCAGAACTACAGCACGACAACGAAGGCACAAGAAAACCACAAACTCGAACGAACAGCGTGTGCGCTGGGGATCCCCGAAGGTTTCTGAGCGATTTATCTCACATCTTCATTCTCTTCGAATGTTGTCTTCGGTTTTTCTTTATTTTGCGAAATTTTTGATGAGTACTTGCGAAATTCCGGCGTCCAAGCGACAGCCCACGAAAACCCATTGAGCATTGGCCTCATTGTTTCGTAAGATGACAATTCGGCCAAGAGGATGAGTCTTCCTCAGTTGGTCACCAGACCGCGCTCGTGAAAATCACCTCCGGTGATTGAATGTCCGAGACGGATCGCAGTGCCCTACCGTGCGTTGGTTTTTGGCTATTTGTGTATCTGAAAAATGCGAATGGAGACTAATTCGAGCGTTAGGCTAATTATATCATTGCCGATCGACATGAAAATGAAAGCGATCTGTTTGATGATCGTCAAGGCACGAATGGGGCTAATTAAGTGACCTACAACTAGGCGGAGGTGGTTGCCTTAGGATCGAAGTGCTGCGCCGGATATATTTCGAAGCAGTGATGCTACAATGTGGTTGTAGCATCAATAATCAGCCGATCGCGCTTTGGTCGTGCAGAGCTTAAAATACCAGCGTTCGGTGAGACAGCCCCAAGTAATGCCATGGGGGTGGTACGTGCAGAGACTTATGTTTAGCAATGTTGTGTCACCCACCGGTGAAAAGGTTTTTACGTAAGCGATGCGATGACTAATTTGTTGGAAGTGGAAGTGGCAGTGGAATTCCTAAATTCCGGCCCAAGAGAAACTTATCAGTAGTCGCATGGGATTTTTTTGAGTGTCATGCAAGAGCAAAAATCGAATGACAGTTAAAAGGATTCCTTGACTATTTAAGTTTGTGACTGTCATGCGAAGTGTCAAGGACTCCCTTTGGATTTTTGAGTGTCATGCGATTTTTACTCTTGCATGACACTTTTGCATGAAAAATAATAAATTTCATTCATCAGCTGGAAAAATATTTCAAAATAATAAAATAAAGAATGCGGTTGCTAATTGGATCTAATTCCTCCCTCTCTTTGCTCATCGAATTTCTTCTCCATTGTTTAAGTTTTGTTATCCACATGAAATTATGCCAAAAACTAAATCTAAAATATTCTCGTAAAGTCGCTCCTGCACAGAACAGAATTGGCTTCGACATTCATGATTCACTGGAAATATTTCACAATCGATCAGCATTCCATGAGTTCTTTTACAGCAAGAATGAACTATCGACTCTAATTTTCCATAAAAATTTCATACAGTTAGAAAAACTCATCTTCTGCGGTAGGATGCCGCATGCCAATGGGAACTGGTTCTTTAGTCAGTCTGCATATTTTGGCCAAGGTCGTTGTGAAAAAAAATAAATTATAAATTCAAAACTTCGAAGCTGCCTTTTGTTTCCTTAATGAATCCACAAATATCAGTCACACACACAGTGCAAACATTTTAGGTGTGTGAAAATATTTTTTTAGGATGTATATGGAATTCAAATATGGTATCAAGTTGATGGCTTGTGCTCTGACACATTTTGAGGGGGTGTATACATTTTTGTTTCATCGATTCGGTGTGGGTTTGTAGGCTATGAGTGACGTACAAGCCTCCTGATTTCGGATATTATTCAGTTTGGCAAAATCGTGTTTACTTTACCAAGGTCAGTTTATGTATAGCCACTCAATGATTTCTTATATTCCTGCTTGGTTTTATGTACGTGACATACCACGATGAGTATGTTCTTCACCTGGTTCTACCCTTAAGCAGGCGATAAAAAATGACTGAAATTAAATATTTCTTTAAACCGCCTACTCACAGACTTGAAAGCCGCCTGCGATACATGTAATGCCGTAACAAATGCCAAGGTTACTGACACGACGATTATCCATGGCTAATGTTGATGCCATTTACAATTTGCGATATTTGTATTTATCTGCCCAACCAATTAACATATTTAATGGAATCCAAGGGAAATATTCTGGTTCTCCTCAATCTGACGTTAGAAAAAGCTTTCCATGAATCTGGTACAGCAATAAGACGAACTATCGTCATCGTATCGAGCACTTAAGGACGTGGGCCATCGAATCCCAAGAAACCAATGGCTCGATACATGTGTTTATATGAGAGGTGACCCATAGTAAAGACATTTCACAATTGGAATGCAAAGCACGGCACGATGTAGTCAAAGTTTCTTCTTTTTAAGTGTTGTACACATGAACTGTTCCGCGATCTGCGAATATTCTTGAAGCTTCATTCAGATTTCAATTGCTTTGGTCCGCAGTGATTGCTTTACACGCAAGAATATTGACGAAGCATTTTTTTGGGGGTTAAAATATGTCCGGTTTTTTAATCGTAAATTTGTGGATCACGACTTTCCTTTGGGAACCGCGATTTTAGTTTGACAATTTGCAAAAGAATTTTGATATCAAAACCAAATTTCTTAAGCTTTTCCTCGATAGAAAAATGTTATAATTAAAAACGCAATTTTTGGCATACGTAAAGATTTTTGAGCTGAATGTAGTCTGAATGCTGAAAAGTGGTTAGTTACTTATCAGGTCTGCGACCGCTGGAAGATCTAAGCCTGACCTATTGAAACTTTCGTTGAGTCTTCCCCAGATTATAGTGCCACAAGAAGAAGAAGATTGATGTTGATTCCCCCAAAATAGCCGAGCTAGCTTGTCTGTCTTCCGGACAATGTTCAGAACTCTCCTTATACAGCTGAAAGAGAACATGGTTGTGTCTTCTCCTCTATTCGCCTTCCTTGCAGACAAGACCAAACATCCGAAGGCAGCAAGAATCAGCTCTGCAGTCCTGCTTTTCGTCCAGCTTTCGGCTCCATACAGGAAGACTGGCGGCATTCGGGTTTTCTAGTGCATGATTTTGGTCCTTCGAGTCGAGATTCTTGACTCAAGTTGTTTCGACAAATCGAAATACCAGCGGTTGTCAATTGCGATTTTACGTCGGATCTCTAATAAGATTTCGTTTATTCACGGAGTTCACTGTTGCCCCGAGTTAGACAAACTCTTTAACTACCTCAAAATTGCAGCTGACGACTGTTAAGTTTTGTCTTAACACTATGGACCAAATTTGGTCTATGTGAGGCTCAGCCACCCTCTAACCTACGTTTTGTTTTAGATGGTGGGCGGCGGATAAATTTTTGCTCGACAGATAATATTTCATTTTCTCCTCATTTATCCTAAGACGAGTGAGTTTCAGCTGTTTTACAATCGCCATGAATGCTTCTACTATGTCTAGCTGGGAACGCGGGTTAATATCGATGTCATCTGCGTAACCCAGCAGCTGGAAGGTGAAGATAGAGCCTTCTGTGTTTACAATTGACCGCCGCACTATCTTTTCCAGAACTAAATTGAAGAAATAACACGACAGCGCATCTCTTCGCCGCAATCTGGAGCAGGTTTCAAGCGGTTTATGGCATGATGCTTTGTTAGCGGCAGTGTCCAGTTGCTCACACCAAGTTCATTGAAATTCTTCTCCACGCGTCAATCGTGGACGTCCTCCATTGTGTTGTCCCAAGGCTAGATCGGAACCCGGGAACAGAGACAGTGGCGGCGCATGAGCTTTTTTCTCAGGCCAAGGGCAAATGCGTCCACAACCTCAAAGAGGCTACTGAAACCGGATTCTTCCGGATCTATTTGTTATACGCTAAATAAAAGTACCTGTCCTCCTGGTTGGGGGTTAAGCCTGAAGTTGGATGGAACTGGGCCTTAATCAACATTCCTCTCCATCCAGCACGGTCTTGACGGAGTGTTTGACAAGTATTCTCCATCGCTAAGATGGACGAGTTTTGCAGGGATGCCAAAACTAGACAATGAGCTCGTCTCTATGAATACTGTCATACAAGGCCTTAAAATCAACAGTCAGATGGTGGCCATCGACTTGAAACTCCTGTGTCAGGAAGTGAACTTCCACAACTTAAATACAGCTCAGAGAAAACAACATGCCTCCGATACGGACGAATTTACTGTTGACGATCCCAGTTGAAGAGTTACTGACATCGACTAATTTTAACAAGACTACAGTCACTTCAGTGGTAAAGTTCAAACCAAAAAACCTCCCTATTTACTGGCATTTCTGACAAGCGCCTCGAAAGCGATTCGTTTCATTTGTTTCGAATTTGATCAATTTAAAACATCAGGATTGTAGACAAGACTATTATTGACTAAACTGGTTAAACTGGTCCAAACTATTTTGACAGATTATCAGATTTTGTGTGCTTCACTTCAATTTTGCCAGAGTCTTGAGACAATATTCGCTCACCATGCCTTGACCATCCATCAAGGCGTCAGACGATATACTCGTAAATTCAATAAACATCCCTCAGACTATGGAAACAGCTCCTCAATGATTTTTTTATTAGCCTTGTTTATCACTATGGCATCACTGTGACGAAATGGCGGAAAAAAAACTTCATTTGAATACTCGTGCAGAATCAAACCAAACCAAAGATCCGCCTTAACAAGTTCCACGAGTGTTTGTGTGTGGCTGGAGACTACATAACAACACTTACCCAGAATCTGAAGTTGCCAGCACCTACGTCAGCAGTGACTTCAGAAGTTGTGTGAAATATTTTTCAAAACCCTTATCTTAACCACTTAACGCAATCAGAGAAAAGAAGAAGACAAACACTCCAGAGGAGGTCATTGGAACTGTGCCGGGGTAAATGACTGCCTGCATCGTATTTAGCCAAGACATTCACAAATCGGTACTCCCACATTGACGGGTGGTCATCGAAATGCCGAGTGTGTGACTAGTCGTCTGATACTCTCTAATCGCTGGGTCACGTCAACAACAACGTGTTTGGGCATAACTGCTGTTGAGTCGATCTGAAGAGGAGGTGATTCCCCGCGGTACTGGATCTGCCAAAACATACCAGTCACCCAAACACACGCAGTCTGCGGACTCACCGATACGAAACTACATCTTTGGGTATGTTAATCACATGCCGGTGATACTAGTTCTTAAGGTTGTCCGGGTGCTTCATCCATTGGCAAGGTTGTCCGTCGCTGATGGTTACGACGTGCTTCATGACCTTTGCGTGGGTCTTAATGTAATTCACGCCTCACAAGGGTTTTATGAAAGCCAAATCGCTCACCCGTTGATGGACCAGCTGAAAGGGATGCCCACTTATGTCGGTATGTGGAGCAGAGCAGGGGCTATAAATAGAAGCGGTCGCGGTTGGTAGTTAGTTGATTCGGTTTGGTCGTTAAGCTGGCGATTAATGACTAATTAGAGACCGTGTGCGACAGAAAAACACACCTATCCATCAGGAAATACTGCCGAAATACAGATTCAGGTATTTTTTGTATTTTTTTTTCTTGGAAAACAAAGCTTCTCGTATATCGGGGGTAAATTAATTCAATCGAGTTGGTCTTGAGCTTATGCTTGAATGTTGTTTTTTGTTTACCGCCACCGATTGGCGTATGCGGAGAATTATGTAGCCATGGGTATTTTTTTGGGGGAATAAAGACGTTTTAAGTCTTTAAGGGGAGAAAGCTGTTGCGAGCACTGAAGAGTCTGAGAAGTGTTATTGACGTCGCTCGCTGATAGATCGAGTTTTTTGAAGTGTCCATCGATGATGTCAAGTGGGGTAGGCGTCATGCGCAATCTTTGCGAACTTGAGTAGCAAATGACCGTCTGATGACCCAGAGACTTGCGTTCGACTGTGATTACAGCGCGAAGATGAAGTGTGTATGCAGTTCGAGATACTGAAAGTCTCGTTTTTCCGCTTGTTTACTTATCACTTCTGAGTCACAATGGCTACATGGGCTTGGTTATACCAGACACGAGGTTTGTTCCGCGAATCGGCGGAGGGGAAAACTGGAGTATGGATAGTTCGGTGTTTATAATTTTTTAATCTCTCGTTCATGTTTGTTTTTATTCACTACGTAATCGGAGAGGCTTTGTTCTTTTCTATTTTTTGAGTTTTTTCGTTTTATGTCATACCCGGCATAATCATCTTTGGCACTGGATTCGTAGATGTCTAGCTAAATGTGTATTCATCTTTTACTCTGCAGCTGAAAATTTATGAATGAAACTTTCCGTAAGCAGAATTTTTCTCTGGAGTCGAACAAACCCTTCTTCAGCTGACATAGAAAAAAATCGTGTGAGAAATTGAAATCTGTCAGACCCTAAATCGTTTTTTCGGAGGATTTCTGAAACTACTGGAGCACTCAGACTCAAAACTGGTCCATTGTACTGCCAGGTACAATGTACAACCTACTCCAGCGCCATTAATTTGATCCCAACGACAAACGGTGACTGGACCAGATTCGATTCCAGAAACCCCCGACCACTTTCTGTGCAAATGTCCGGCTCTAGCTAGAGTCCGACAACGCACTCTGGGCAAAGCCTTCTTTAACATCCCTAATAACCTCTCAGAAGCAAACATTCATAATCTGCCAGCCTTCATAAATTCCACAAAGTGTTTTTAAAAAAAAATGTCTGGTTCATTTTTTGCTGCTCAAGAAAAAAAAACCAAAATTCCATCTCTTAAACAATGGTTCGAAATATGTAAATGGCATTATAAAAGTGTCTACCTCCTTCATTCAGAAATCGACCGTCACCAGCACCCCAATTAATAATGAATCGACTATAATCACATACACTGTCAAGGAACTTCGGTCGACCAAGCGACTAAGGTTTCAAAATACATTCCAATACCCCCTTGAATCATTGTGTTTCTAGCTAAAGAAACAAGGCCTTTTCAATTTGTCAGCTAAGCTTCACACAATTTCCTTATCTGATTTCCACCCAAGTTCTTCTTTCACTTTTCGTTTTCAACAACTAGCATCTGAATGTTCTTGGAATGTCCAACTCGAAACATGATTCATTTCTGCTTAAAGTCCCTGATCCCAATCGACTATCGAATCTGCTTAAGAGACGTGACTGACTTCAGAGTGTGACAATATCTATCATGACGCAACACTGCCCTTGGTCTAGATCTCGTGGGATTTCCGATGCAATTAATCTTAAAAACACCACTCGACACTCCTTCCAGTCAACATCTGGGGCCTATTATTCACTGCATTAGTTATCTAAAGCGCATAGCTTAGATATTTGCACCCTGACGCGCTGACTCAGTTAAAACCCGCCGACAAATGCACTTAGGTCGTGTAAACATTCTAGGATAAATCTTGAATAAATGAGCACGAGCACGAGCCTCCGTCGATTGTCATCGACTTGAACGACGTCTGGCGCCAGCCTTAACTTCGATCACTTCGCTTTTATTTTAATTGAATATCGAACAGAAGCTAATAGCATGACATCACTCCTTGCAGGTTGGAGCAAATCAATGCCACCACCCACGACCGCCTGGACGCGATTAGCGAACAACAACTCTTGGGCTCCAAGATGCTGGAGAGTTTGGAGAGCTCCCAACGCAATGCCGACATAATTCTCAGGGAGATACGCAACGATTTGGACGCCATACGCTTCAGTGTCGCCGAAAAGGAGGGTAACAAGCAAAAAACAATTTATTCCCCGATTTGTGTTCGCTCACAGTTTATTTTCAGGGATGACTCCATCGAAAGTGCATATCCGGCAAGCAGTCTCGGAGGCGAACGAAACTGATATCGTATCGCAGAAACTGGACAGATTGGGCTCGTACCTAGCGTCTTCTATCAGCCGCATCGACAGATCCATAGACGACATCGGCAGGGGTCTTACGAGGTTAACGCAGTTGTCAAGGTAACTAAGTGCCTTGCTTGATGTGCGTTTAGTGCGCGGCATGAATGATTGAACAGACTGATATTTACTCGTTATTGGTATGCGAACGTGTGCTTGTTAAGTTAGTCAAGTGTCAGGCGTGTGGCTTTGAAGCAGTGCCACACTTGGGGGGTTACGGAGAGACGATTGCGTTCAAATGTGCTGCTGCATGCGGTCTGCGAGTAGTATTTGAAGGGAGGAATGTTAGTTTCGGATGGGGGTTGTTTAGTTGCTTGTTTGATGAACAGTGATGCCTTGACTTGCATGAGATGAATAAGGAATGTGGGGGATTGGCGACTATTCGCTGCAAAAGTCGTAGTTCTTCAGTCTCTAACGACTAAGGGGAGATGAAGAGGAGCTCGACAAGAGACAAGAAAATTGTCGTCATTGTCTTGGGGCTAGTGCAAGTTACACAGTTTGGTTATAAAATGAATAATTGACGCTCGCTGGTGTTGTTCGGAAAGGTGCCGCTTAGAAATCTTTGAATTTCGATGCATGATTCTCAGTTTGTGACTTGGAATCTTTGGTTAGATTCAATGTGCTCATCAATCTTATGACTCTAGGCTTTAATCACGCATGAAAATCTATTTTAAGCAAACTGCTTGTTTACCAATTAACAACTTTTGAAGAAAACTTGGTGTAAGAAGAATGCCTGAGGGGATATATGTCATGATGCTGAATTGATTCCCTGTAAGACAGTCAGCCTCCGTATTGCTGGTGCGCATTACTCACATCCCTTCGCTTAAAAGATAAATGGACTCCCATTTGTGAGTGCTCGGAAATCATTAAATTCCCCGAAAAGAAGCATAACTCGTTGTTGAATCAACATACACTTCTCTTCAGTCTTGCGGCAGCTGGTGAAGGTAACTATCACGGCAGCGAGTTACAGCAGAATGAAAACGGTTATTTAGCCTGACTCATGTTAGTCATTAAATGGAATGACCACCAACCACACACGACTGTGTTCGCTGGAATAAATGGATAGCACAAGGGCGGCCTTGAACCTGATCGCAGATCTTTAAATCAAACACCGGTTCTGGCCATAGACTTGTGAGGTTTAAAGGAATTTTAAGAAAGTATTTACTGAAGTGTGTGCGGTAGGGGGAGTATCTACTTTTTCTAGTTTGGATAAATTTGCTAGTAAATTTGATCGGTTCAGTTGTGGGAGAGCATTTTAAATCTTATTCAATAGACTAAATAACATCAGACACACGTAACCCCTTTTGCGCGCGCAAATTATAAAAAAAGAGGATAATGACAGATAGTAAAAACAGCATTTTGGGACTTTAGTCTGTGGTAGACTTGAGCCTAGCTTCTCAGCAACCACTCGTATTATGCTTGCTATTGTTCTCTGACGAGTGGAGGGGACCTACAATTTAATGCCGACTCTGAACGGCGAGATTGAGAAGCTTTTTCTGGACAGTTATACTCTTTGAGCATTGTCAGTGATTCGAAAGAGGTGGAGCCGTGAAAAAATGTTTGATGTTTGTTTTCGAGATTCGAACCTTAGACCTCGAGCGTATGAGTCGACGCACCTACCCACTACGCCACGGCGTCTAGGCCAGATCAATTCGGATTATTTGACACATGGTGTTCATAAACCATTTAAAGTCCCCAGTTAAAGACAGTGTAGAAGGATGTCTGACAAGTGCATCTGCTTTCCAGTTCTCTGGAATGTCTTTATAGCCTGGTATACACGTTTTAATTGTGGACTAATTCAACGTAAATGTATGTGCTCCAGACAATTAATGATTTCGATCGAAGATGTCAATGATATTTACGAACTTTCTAACTAGATTGATTCATTTCCCATCACCTTTACAGTGTCGTCATAAATTTAAGCCAATTTTAGACAACAGGCGATGGCTATAAATCTGAGACAATTTTAGACGGCCGACGAAATAAATTGAAGTCGGTTTATGTGTCATTGCACGGCACTTCTTAACGATCGGGTTTTAGAAGTGTTTCCCCTTTGCATTTGGGGAAAAACCTTGTAAAAGCCGCCAAGTCTCCAGAAGTGGTTCAAGTTCTTCGCAGCACTTAATTGAAAGTCATCCCGAAGAAACAGTTTAAACCAGAAATCGTGTAGTATCATGTGTATATGTGTGATTCTGGTTTCAACTGTTCCATCGGAGATCGATGGAGTGATTTATACTTTTACAATTTTTGATTTCCATTTGTGGACGAGTTTTGCATGAAGTTTCTGAGCGAGGCAACCTTAGAGCAATATTTTATGCAGCGGAATTCAAACGTCACGCTCCGACCGGTATGGGTGGTAAGTCAGGTGCTTGTGAATATTTTGATGGCAGGGAATTAATTAAAGTTGTCCCGTCATGAAGCGATGGGAGCAATGGGAGCTTCCATGTTTGCAGACTGGAAGTTGTTATCGAATGTGTTTACGTCGAAAATGTGTCATTTGTACATTTGGGGATGTATGCCCAAATCCAAATCCAAATCGAGATTTCTCCGTCTTCTACGACACTGGCGGCTAAGTTTTCTTCATTTCGCACCAACGTCTGTCTGGTTGGTGGCCTAAGGTCTAAAAGAGTGGATTTGAGCTCAAACTTTTCCACGGTGCGACGAATTTGCTTGTGCACTGAAACCATGACGACGACCGACCTCATGACGAAATTCACGTTGAGTATTTACAACCGAGTGGCCGCCGTGGCGTAGTGGGTAGGTGCGTCGACTCCTACGCAAAAAAACACCTAACATTTTTTCACGGCTCCACCTCTTTCGAGCCATTGACAATGCTGAAAGATAATAATAACTGTCTAGAAAAAGCTTCTCCATCTCGCCGTTCGGAGTCGGCATTAAACTGTAGGTCCCCTCCACTTGTGATAGAACAATAGCACACACAACGCGAATGGTTGCTGAGAAGTTAGGCCCAGGTCCACCTCGGACTGTAGCGCCGCCATTATTATTCTTACGTTCGACAAGCGTGAAGCGTTGCATGATGATATTGCAATCCCTTCTGAACACTTTGTCAGCTGGATGCCATTGAGAAAATTGACAGCTGCTGAAACGTAAAAACTGGCAAAACTATCATTGCTATCTGGTCACCCTTTACATGCAGCCACCCTGCAAATAATTTCCTTGATTCTGTCAGTTTTTGCTGAAGGATTGCTGTAAGTTACCGTCTGTCTCTTAGTCATATGACCGAGAATTTCAACTTTCACATCACCCACTGTGTCCCGGGATGACGTCCCAGGAAATTCCAAAGCCCCACAACAGTTCTCCTTTACAATTTCATCGAGAGCAGTCGTGTCTTGCTACAAAAACAACTCTCAATTAAGGTCTTTGCTACAAATTCCACCAACTATAGGTGTACAGAAGAAGCTACGTCCCTCATGCGGCCTTGAATTGAGGCGACGCACTTTTACTACAAACAAAACCACTGCACCACAAAAACAGTTTCCCTTTCTCCTTCTTCTTCTCCATAACAGAAGGTCTATGCCACGAAAGCGCCACAGTCAAGTGTTCCATTCCGCTCCGCTCGTCTTTCCCCACCTCATCCCATGTGGAACGATGGCATCACAAATCATCAAGCAGACATAATTTAAGAGTTACAACTGTCTTCTGCTTTCTAGATCTATTTTTGAATGTGTAGTTGCTTGAGTGTAGATTTAGTGCTTTATGTTACTGTTTATAGCGCTTGCATTTGTACTCATTATTGAATGTCTAATTCTATGTTTGCCTTGACCAACCATCTTCCACCTTTAAAGAGGTACACATAAACGAGTGTCAAATCTTTCCGGCAGAAATCAGTACTTCAACAGCGTAGGCAACCCAGGATACCCCCACCCGCACGCCTATGGACCACCACTGCCCCCATCGCCAGTATCCTCGTTCGGCCAGTACCCATCCAGCTGTGCGCATGCATCACTGGCCGAGTCGGGCGTTCAGAGGATCCAAGTGGATCCACAAACCGAACCGTTCTACGTGCAATGCGAGGCCGCGGAGAAGGGCGGCTGGACAGTGATTCAGAGTCGTGCCGACGGCTCGATCAACTTCAACCGGGACTGGGAACAGTACAAACTGGGCTTCGGCAACTTGGCCGGCGAGTTCTTCATTGGATTGGAAAAACTACACGCCATCACCGATGCAGCACTGCAAGAGCTGCTGATTGTCCTCACCAACTTCAAGAACGAGACACGCGTTGCGAAGTACGACGCCTTCGCTGTGGGGGGAGACCGGGAGTTCTACTCGCTGCAAGTTCTCGGCAAATACGCGGGCACGGCTGGAGACTCGCTCAGCTATCAGGCCGGCAACAAATTCTCGACGTTTGACAACGACAACGACGGCTGGGTGGAGGGCAACTGCGCCCAGGCACACACTGGCGCCTGGTGGTACGGAGCTTGTGAGCTGAGGTGAGTGAATTGGGTCTCCCACCATCCCCAGGATGTTTATTGACTTTGCTTTGTTCCTTGCAGCAATCTGAACGGACAGTACCTGAAGGAGGACCTTGAGCTCGGCCAGCAGTATCAGGGCATTTATTGGGCCGATTTTAACGGACCACTGTCCTCGCTGAAGGCGGTGCAGATGATGGTGCGCCCGAAGGAGGCGAAGGAGGCCTACTAGAAACATATTCCCCCAGCGGCCGGCGGCTGCTGTGAGAATACGACACCGTTGCATTTATAAATGTGTTTAGCTTTTACTCTTATGAATTATTTTTGTATTTATGTACGCACCATCGACTCGAACGCAAATCCAGTTACAGTGAATATTTGTCTTGTGAACAATGCCATAGTGTGAGTAGATTTGCCATGAGAACAATCCAAAGTGAGCAGAAATAAATGTTTCCTAACTGAATTGAAGGGCTTTTGTTTTATTTTCTGGGGGTCTGGGGTTTCCCAAGGGGGGTCTGCGTTAATGGCGCGACCTTCGCTGTGGTCGGATTTTGACGAGGAGTGACTGATTCATTTGGTGGTTGGTCTGAATTTCCAAAGAGACTGGGAACACGGTACTTTTCTTGAGCGTTGGTTTTGAAATTTGCTCCAGAAATGGGTTTTGTAAAGCAACTTGATGAGTGGTTGTGAATTTTTGCGAAATCTACGAAAGGTCATCTGAGTGGGCATCAACTTCGTTCCATCCAAACAAACGAAAACCCGTCATCGGCTCAGTCGAGGCATGCGGTCAAATGAGGCATCACCATCATGAGCAGTGACTCTGGGCTTGGACTTGTTGGTGGCAATGGAAAATCTGCAAAAACGATGCTAGCTGCCAATCATGGTGTGAGGAATAATGTGACAGCAGCGAAAATTATAGTGTAGACCTGCCATCAGGCGATGGGCGAAGAAGATTTGTTGTCGTATTTGTTGACCTCAGCTCACGATGAGAATGTGTATAAATGCGCCTGCAAATTCAATTGGTAAGTGATGGAGTTGAATTTGGGTCATTTCTCATCTTCTCACGCCTCAGCTACCTGGTGTAAGTTGACTCTCACAATGGAATTCAAAATGATTGCTTCAAAGATCGATGTCTTCAACTCAATTGAGCGCGTAGTCCTCTTAGAAGTTGTGCGATGTTGTTAGAAGAGCTGCAGGGGTCTGCAAGTCTCTTATAATTCAACGAATGATTGATGACATGAAACGCCTTCTGTACTCGCTACACCATCAACTCAAGAATTGCCATGAACACCAATCAAATTGCAGTCTTTATTGACCACAATTTTCTGGCAAAGGAAAAAAACGTCTTTTTTTCGCAAAATCATCCGCAATTGACGGAGGCACAAACGTCGTTTTTATTTGTGGAAGATTTCAGATAATGGGTGTGTTTTCTTGGAGGAACTGAACTTGAATTCATGATGAAATAACAGGTACGGCAATGGCCTTGAAATTGCCTTTAATTGACAGAAGATTTTCGACTCTGAGCCTGTGGGACAACGCAGCTGAGAACGTTCACGACTGAAGTGGCGCACACAAGCGGAGAAAGACCTCAAGCAGCCGGCTGTGTGCAACTGGAGACAGCTAGTAAAATATCGTGCAAACATTTCACGGCTGACAGATTCTGTCTTTTTCTTGCGGCATCCTGAAGTCGTTCCCCATTCTTTTAAACATCCTGGCGATCGCTTAAGCTTGCTAGGCCATGTACAGCGTTGTACAACACAGCTCCGGGCCGAAGAGTCTTTGAATCCGAGCCATTGGGACAACGCAACAGAGGACGTCCGCGTTATAGGTGGCGCACACAAGTGGAGAAGGACTTCAACCAATAACGTGTGTGGACTTGAAGGCAGCCAGCGAGAAACCATGGTAACTGGAGAGGTTTGTTGGTTGAGTCCCAGGTCCACTCCGGGCTGTAACGCCACACAAAGAAGAAGAAGAAACTGGCTCGGCACCTTCAAGCCGCCAGGGGTCGTTGGCCTGATAATAATAATTATAATGCCGGCGCTACAGTCCGAGGTGGACTTGGGCCTTGCTTCTCAGCAACCGCTCGTGTTGTGCGTGCTTTTGTTCTCTCACGAGTGGAGGGCACCTGCAGTTTAATGCCGACTCCGAACGGCGAGATTAAGAAGCTTTTTCTAGACAGTTATACTCTTTGAGCAATGTCAGTGACTCGAAAGATGTGGAGCCGTGAAAAAATGTTAGGTGTTTTTATCGAGATTCGAACCTTAGACCTCGAGCGTAGGAGTCGACGCACCTACCTACTACGCCACGGCGCTCATATTATCCCATTTAATTTAAATAAACAAAAAATGACACTCATCACACGAACTTTGGTCAACCGGTGCATTCAAATAGACTTGCGAGGCTCATAGGGAGCACCTAGCCAATAGCACGACACTGGTTCTATCGGTTCTCCGACACGTTAACCACATAATTCAATAATTTGCATCATTAGCTAGGATAATTGCTTCCTTAATCATCATCGTTCGACGTGGTAATGAGGCATGTGTCGTGTGAAACAATGCCTTCGATTAGAGTCACCTAGAGACGAATTGCACCTCCCCCGCCAAGTGGTATTATTCCAAATTGATTCCACTGCATTTCGGACAACTCAGCGTGGACATGCAACGCGTAATTGACTCATTTAAAGTCACAAATCGTGCATCAAACAATCGCCTTCAACGCACATCGACAGAACGGAGAACAAGCAGGAGACATCATCTGGGTTTCCGTTTAGTCTTGTGTTAAGCAGCGGATCATCAAAATGAAGCACATCGTTTTGGCACTGATAATTCTCGGTCAAATGCAGACTCTGCTCGCGATAGGAGTCGACCAGGCCATAGCGCAGGCCGACATCTACTATGAGCCGCTGTAAGTGCCCTCTCACCTAGCCACCATTGAACTCAGCTCCTCACTCTCATTTCAGCCCTCCAGGCATGGAAACAAAAATGGAAAGTGTTCAAAACCTGACTGATAATGGGGACATCAAAGTGATTGTGCATGGCTACGTGGCCAATCGGACTCATCCCTCCATCGTCCCCATCAAGAACGGTAAGTGTGTCTGAATACCGGCTTGGAGTTCCCTCAAATCATTTCCTGTCCTTGCAGCGTACCTGTCTCAGGGAATTGACAATGTCTTCGTGGCTGATTGGCAAAGGGCCGCTTCCTTTAGCTACACGATTTCGAGGAACCTTATCAATCGGGTGGGACTGCGCTTCGCGAAAATTATTTCCAACTTCCTGACGTAAGCTTGAGTGTGAAAATGTTTCCCATTTTACTTCGCATTACCCCCTCCTCAGGAAACACGAAATCGACACGAATAGGGTGCATCTAATTGGACACAGCCTGGGAGCCCATATTGTCGGGGTGATTGGACGCCACTTGAATGGAAATGTGGGTCGAATAACTGGGTTGGATCCAGCGCTACCGCTCTTCTCTCCAGACTCCAAGGACGGCCTTCGAAGAAGTGATGGACAGTTTGTTGACGTCATCCACACCGATATTCCAGTGTTTGGGGACGGGACTCCGCGAGGAGACGCCGACTTCTATCCAAACTTTGGTTTGTCCCCGCAACCAGGATGCCATAATGCCGACAGGAGGTACCTGAGTGAGTGGCAGTCAAGATTTTCCTGAGTTTGAATTGAAATCCCTTATGCACCCTCCAGCTATCTGCAGTCACTTTCGCGCGGTCCACTTGTACGCTGAGTCGATTGCTTTGCCAAATAATTTCCCTGCGATACCGTGCTCCCTGCAGGACATTCAGTCGCGCTACACAGATTCGTGCCTGCGGCAGGCAACTTTGAACACCACTGTGATGATGGGTGAGCATGTAGAACAGAGGTGAGTTCATCCATAGTGGTGCGTGTTCTTGCTAAATGTATTTTGTCGATTGCAGCGCCAGTGGGCAGTATTTCTTGGAGACCTTCTCCGAGCCACCTTATGGAATGGGGTCGCTGTCGAAGGTGTACACAATGGTTTAGTTTCTGCACACGCTGCGAAGAAGGTGAAACTTGACTAGAGAGATTTGTAAGTGAACTCGTCCTGGGAACATTTTGACACCAAAAGTGGTGTAGCTCAGTGGGATATTTCTCGGTTTGTTTAGGGAAACTGGAACACATCCAATCGAATGGTTCAGGGAGAAGGTGGTGAATTTTGTACATACACCAGAGTGTAGCTCAGTGGCACATTTTTTGTTTGTGGCTTGAATAATGATTTTGGTGTATTCTAAGGAAAATGTGTTTGGTTGGTGAATATGGTGATCAGGATGGGATATTTGGGCGAGAGTTTCATTGATTTTTTAAGTGAAGATGGTAATTAATTGAGGCGAATGGAGAGAAACTATAGAAATTAGTAAGGCAAAGGAAAAAAAATGGAAAATGTTAAGACAGAAAAAAGATCACGAGAGTTGTTGTCATGCAGCACTCCAGACTAAAGTCTCAGTCACCTTGACGCCTAGACGACGATGACGATACTGTTTCGCGTCATGATGATCGAATTCACGACGAAATTTATGTTGCGTATTCACAGCTGAGACGGAATTTCGAAAATATTTTTAATTATTTTTGTAGAATCAGCAATCGTGAAATGATGCGTGATGACATTGCAAACCTTTCTGAATATTTTGACAGCTGGATGTCATTAGTAACTTTGACAGCTGCTGAAACGTAACATTTGGAAAAGCTATCATTACTATCTGGTAACCCTTTATGTAGCAACAACAACGACTTCTGGGTATCATACGTTAAGTCAGGGTCATGGAGTCATAATGCGAGCTATATTCACAACCCAACGCATAAAACGTTAGAGTTTAGTAAGCCTTTGCTCGCAGAGGTCCTTCTGTTCCCTTCCTCTCACCGACCCCAACAAATACTGGTGACCTTCACAGCAGCACCTTGCCAACAACCACGCTCAGCATTCCATCGAATCGACGTCCATCATCCGACACGTAATTGATTTTCAAATAAAGACTGCATACAATCGAACACACCATGCCCTGGCATCTGTTCAAACCTCCCATCGGCCATCAAATAAATCCCACATACCACCACCACCGCCGCTGCCAGAACCCTCCGTCAAAGCCATACCAGTGTCACCTCAAACAGCACATTACCCAAATCCCAATTGTCAGTTATCGCATAATTTATTAATCATTTAACCGGCATCCGCCCTCCTTCTGGGAGCCCGATCGTTAATTTACAGACCACGGGCACACACACTGCACACAGACACGCTCCGGCCGCAAGCCGAGCTCGCGGTCTCCTCCCGCGCGCAGTCTATCTGCCAGCGAGCCGATATTTATGCCAGTGTAAGACGACCGAAATCCGATTTTCTATTGTTCGAGTACCGCGCGCCGGCATCATCCTGCCATGTTAGCCGAATGTCGCATAACTCACCCGGAGCGGGGCGCTCATGACACCCAATCGTGCATGCAAAACAGTGTGAGCCACGAAAAAGCAAAACGCGAAAAAAGAAGAACGAAAAGGAGCAAATCAAACAAGTCCAACAAGACCCACATTAGGCGTCGCCCGTAAGTCATCAAAACGGAGAGAATCCGACTCCGGCGTGGCCCACCACCCCCCGGGCCGACGGGGCTAATTTATTCTCAAATTGACGACATAAAGCAGTCCATCTTCACACTTTGCTCGGCCGAGTGTGATGTCGCCCCGGTCGCGAAGCCACCACGTGCAGCGCTCGCTCAAGACATCACAAGTGCACCACCATCGGACAGCCCCGCGACTGCCGCGACAGAGTATTAATCGTTCCCTGTCACCGGCCGAAGCCAGCAACAAATGGACAACGGCTACGGAATGGGAATCAACATCGACATCTTAAATTCCTCTTTATTGAGGCTGCGTGGTTATTAATTACGGCGATAAGAGCCCGATCGGAGATTATCATTCTCGGCTCAAGGATGCGCGCTGTGCGATTGCCGGCGACCGGTACGGGACAGGGGAGCTCTGCGCAGTTGGGAGAATTCCAGCCGAGTGCCAGGATATTAATTTAACGCAAATTAGTTGGAAACTTCTGCGGCATGGAATTCGGACTCTGGAGCCGGGACCGCCGGCTCTCGAGCGGGGAACTGTGCCCAATGGCCGACACTACTGGATTTTATGAAGTTTTTATGACAGACCGACGTTTCGCGATACTTAATAGCGCTGACCTTGGGATGTTTGTTCTGGTCGGCGATAAATTCCGATGAGGTGTTAATTCTGGCAGTTTTAGCCTGTTCGACGAGGGAATTAGTGTTCCTGGGGATCGGGTGCTGCTGCCACAGCCACGGAGTGAGGGGAGGAAATGTCGCGGAAATGTTGATCTTTGCATTGATTGTTGATTTTATGTGTACGAGTAGGTGGTGGACTTAGGGCTTTGACAAAGAGAGAGAGAGGGAGAGAGAAAGGGTAGCCATCGTCTTAAGAACTGATTCTTTTTCTGCGGGGGATTCCGCGAAGGATATTGGAGGTGGTAGGAAGCAAAATGTGTGGCAGACGGGCAGGAAAGGATTAAACAAGTCTACATTTTCCTGGCTCAAAGCTGCGAAATTGGATTCTTTGAGGTTTTGACGAGACAATTTCTGGAACTGTCACTGGTTGAGAGAGTTTCAGAAAATTACAGGAAGAGAGTGAAAAAAAAGACGTGACAGGAAGTATTAGTGTTTCAAAATGCCTCGTCCGCGATGTCTTAGCCTGCTTATATCTGGAAGATCACAACTATCTAAGCTAGCAACTATCTATGAGGCATGTGCACCTGAAGTCGAAAAAAACACCAGAACGTGTCTAGCATACATTTCCTCATATTGCCGTGAACAGACCCTCTGTAAGGAGAAAAGAGGAAGAAGGTAGTGGACACATCAGCTGAAGCGATACTGGGGAACATATGGAGAGGAAAACGCTTTCAACTCTGCCAACAGGTCATGCACTATGAGAGCCCTGACCAGAATGCCAGAAGGCCACACTACCTGAAGAAGATAATCGTCAGTTATTTTACCAACAGGCAACTTAGGTGTCAGACAGATGATGGCTCGAAGTACTACGAAGTTTTCACAGGCTTTCCCAGGGATCAGTCTTTGCACCTCTCCTGTGGAGCATAATGTACGACGGAGTTCTGCGATTGACGTTACCACAAGAGGTCATGGGCTTTTCCGACGATATCGCCGTTGTCACCGTCATCCACATCCACAAGGTGGAAGCCGCCACAAATGAAGCGATCACCACGATCAAATATTAGCTAGAATCTACCTACTTAGAACTAGCTGAAGCTGAAGCCGAAGCTGAAGACTGTGGAATACGCATCCAAAAAGGCACTAAAATACCTGGGGTTAATGCTCGACTACCTCTTGAGCTTTAAAACCCACATCAAGTACTGCAGCAAAAAAGCGTCAGGGATGCAGGCAGCGCTTTCCGGAATGAAGCCGAACATCAGAGGACCTGCATAGGCGAGAAGGGTACTGCTTTCCAGAGTGGTAAGCTCAATCCCTCTATATGATGGGCCAGTCTAGACAGTAGCCCTCGCTACCAAGGAGATAGCAAAGAAGTTTTCGTCAACATGCAGGCTCTACGCAATAAGGGCGGTTTCCGAATAATTTTGGACCAAGCAGCCTGTGTGATTGCGGGTATGGTTTCCATCGACATTCTCGCCAACGAGATGCAAAGGCGAACGGCAAACCGATAAAAAGGAGGAAAGAGCAACATCTGTGACACTTTGGCAAGCCAGGTGGGACACCACAACCAGAGGCAGATGGACCCACAAACTGATTGCCGCGATTGAAGTCCGGACATCGAGAGTAGACGGGAACTGCAACTTCCACCTCGTGCTGTTCCTGTCGGATCGTGGCGGCTATCAAAAATACCACCATAGATTTGGACACGATAGCTCACCCTTCTGTCTAGAATGTGGGGACGAATAGGAAGTTGCAGGCGATTCGCAGAAGCAAATACGAATTTACCAACCCCCGAGCTTCTTGTGGGCCATATGGCAGAGTCAACTAACAAATGGTTGGAGAACTGGTCCCTTATAACGAGCGAGCAGAATGAGCTAAGAAGGCTCAAAGAGTAGTGTGATCAGCTAATTGACCCCTCAAATCATGCATGCTGATAGCCTGGGTTATTAGTATCATAAGAAGCTTTCCACATCCTCGGACGCAAAAAAAAAAAGAAAAGAAAAAAAAACCCTTCTATAAGATCCTGTTACAGGAATGCCGACAAGGATACTTATAGATGCTTGCACACATTGAAGTACGAAAATCATTGAGCGCTTTGATTTTGCCTACATATCTAGTGATTCACTGACAATCGCGCGCATAAAACAATAAAATCATCAAAACCTGTGGTTCCTGAGAAATAAATTAAAAGCTTAATGACGACTGCGCAATGATCTAAATGCACAGCCCCCAAATGCGCTCAAATTTATGCAAAGGACGTTAAATAAACAAATCTTAAATCCATTCAATGGCCAGAAATATGCTTCAAATGGCGCTTATGCATAAATGCATCAACTGCCTGGCAGCTAAGATCCCACTTAGTGTAAGTTGTCAAGTTCACTAGACAAGAACGACATCCCCCAAGACACACTAACAACGAGGCAGTCACCCGAAGACTTGTCTGATCACTTTTTTGTTATTCAAACAAATTGTTTTGTCTCAGCTCTCACGGCTGGTTCAAGATGATTTAATCGTAAAATTATGCGCACTTCGACAAGCTTTTAAGTCGTCTGTCTCCGTAAGATTGTCGTCTGAATAATTGCAAATTGAACTTCATACACAGTTCGAATCGTTTTATTTTTAACTCGTTTGCATATTCACACTTTAGCACAACCTCACACGCCCTCCGCTGCGCCGATCTGCGGCTCGTCTGCACCATATCAGATCGACCTGGGTGAACGCTACAACGAAGAAAGTATTTTATGCAAAATGTCATAGAGGAACGCACTGAACCTACCTCCATTACTCCTGCAATTAGCCACTGATAGTTGGCATGAATTGGGAAATTCTTGCACACAGTACTGATTGAAACCGCATCTTGGATCGTAGATAGCTGGACAAATGTCGGGACATCCTCGTCCTCGTCCTATTCCAAATTGACCACTGGTTACCGTTGCGCTGCAAACTGGAAAAGGGATTCAGATCTGTGATGTGCGTGTTCGATGAGATTCTTACCCAGAGCCACGAAAATGCAAACCAGTGTCTTCATGTTGGCTTATTATTTTGAACTGTTCGGATGGAAGAGTTGACTGTACGGAATGCAGGAGATCTTGTTGCTTTTATACTTCAATTTTTACCAGTTTTTTTGGAGAAGTCACTAACCAGCTTTTGTGGTCTCCTCAAAACAAGATGATCATATCCATAAGAGAACTCAGATTCCATTGTATTGGCAATCGTAACAAATGGAGAGGAATTAGCACTTTAACCAGACAAAGTCAATGATTCTAGGAGACAATGGAACATGTTGTGGCTTTAAGTCAATTAACTTGATGCTGATTAATTAAGTGGCTTCTAGTAGAGATTCACTTAATTAGTGGCAGCAAATCGAATTCACACGTTTAGATACACGTACTTTTGCTGCTGCATTTGATATAAAGCTTTTTGTTCAATTTTTTCAATTCGATTATAATTACTCATCTAAACAAGAAAGTTTGAGATTGAGCAGTTTGACTAACGCTGCTTTTATTACTCATGTCGGATTAGGTGGTTAAAGTGTATACGCTTAAAGTGAAGACACCGGTCAGACTTTAGAGTCACAATGGGCTGTGGTTTTGAACTTATGCAAATTGTTATGAAGAGGTTCCGTGTTTTCGCATTTGTCGATCTTGCGTCAACCACATCAACACACATTTTTTTTCGCGAGTATTAAGTCGACTTCAAGTTACCGCACTGGGTCATGTTCATAGATTTTGAAAAGGTCTTTGGCCGCGTGAATCACGAATTCATACGAAGATCTCTTCTCAAGATGGGACGCTGTTATAAAGGAGCCTATAACAACTCAAGTTCCTACCTTCTGGACAATGACTCTCCGAATCTTTCAAAGTCCAACGGCGAGTCTGGTAAAGAGGTATTCTGTCGCCAATTCTCCTTTTGCTGACGATGGACAATAAACTCAGCCACAGTGGGTACGTCTGAGAGACATGGGATCTAATGGAGACTGTCTGAAAGATCAAATCTTTTGTCGATGATATTTGGTTCCTGTGAAGTCCCATCAGCGGTCTAGATCAGATGTGTCAAGCCGATCTAAGAATCAGCGGCAAATACTCAAAAATAATGCTTACATGTTGGGTGAGGCCCAGGTCCACCTAAGGAGCCCAGGAGCCGCTACACACATAAGTGTATTATTCTAAGACTTAGCCGCCAATAATGGAGGTAGAACTACGTAGGAAGTGAAGTGATGGTTTAGCGGATCTAACTGTTAACGGCAGAGAAAGTAATGTTCGTATTGAATTCGGGATCCTGCCTCCAGTTTGGAAATTTAGTAAAATTCCCAATCATAAGTTGAGACGGTTTGCCAGCCGCTGTTTTTTGGGCTCGAAAGGCAACCGAGTAATAGACATTGATCATCTTAGTCTTACTTTACGGCGAATAGGCATGGACACTATCCCAAGCGGATGAAGAGCCTCTTGGTCTTTTCAAGACAAAAGTACTGCCCGCGATCTTTCGTCATTCCACGAACTGTTTGACCTGTACAGCGACTTGAGGCTAGCCAGGAGTCTAGGGATCCAACGCCTAAGATGGCTAGACTATGTAGAGCGTATGGACAACTTAGTTCCGGCCCGAAGAGTCTTCAACTCTGAACTTGTGGGACAACGCAACAAAGACATCCACCTTGGCGCAAACAAGGCGAGGGAGACCTCGGTCGGCTTGGGAAAGACAGCTGGCGAAAGACTGTGCCGACTGGACTGGCTACTAAGAATAAGAAGAAGTTGAGACTCTCTGAATCCAACGTAAAACGCGTGCTATTCTCCGTGTGTGGGAGGTGGGAGGAAAGGAGGAAAATATAAACAAAGTTTTTCTTCAGAAGTCTTTTGAATTGGCATCACTTTTTCAAGCGACAATCGATTTGACTCCTGACAGCGACAAAAACGGGTAAACGAAAGCAGATAAATTTACCCAGATTTTTGTATGAATCTCAGGAGGTATTTCGGATAAATTTCTTTCAGATCTTCTACAGGGTGCGCTATATTTTGTGTCGGTTTGTGGCTGTTCGATAGTATTCTAAGCGACGTGGACAATCTGTCGGCAATATTCTTTGATTCAATTACACTTTATATGGAAACAAATCATCCTTCATAATACGCCGCAAGGTGATTTCTACTGAGCGCAGTGGCGATATGACGCAACTGAGTTCTCGGCAAAACTCTCGCTTACCACTTCAACCAGTTCATTAGTTCAACCAGTCTTGGACATTAATGAACGGCATGTCGACGATCTCCCACTGTCCCGTGCTCAACAAAATTCGAAAAATAGGATTGTCAGACGGTGCTTGTTGGCCACCATATTTTCAACGACAATTTTCAATGTACAGCGTCACTATAATGGCGCTTTGTTTCGGTGTAAAGCGATTAATGGTTGAAATTATACTGAACTGACGTTTCAAAAACATGTCTTCTTAAGTCAATCGGTTGATAAATGCCATAGTACTTCAATGTTCACATACCGACATTAATTTTGGCGCACCCTTTAGTCAAAGAAGTTTTCGCACAGTCTTCGCACAATCTCCTTGCCAATCAGTTCGGAAACCGCAAAGGAGATGTTAGATTATATTTCTTCTTCGCTTCTGCAGCTTGTCCAATGATCGTTGTGGGGGATGCCTAGACGCATAGCGTGGGTGCCTACTGTAAACTACCATGCGTACATCCTTGCGACTGAGGCTGGTCAACAGAAGTCACGCCTGTGTTTCCTCAAATCCTCAAAAAGCTATGATAATTTATCCGTAATATAAAGAGGGCATCCCAACCTGGATGTGCTCTTCAAAGTTCCCCCACAATCACTCCCCTTATGTCAAATGGTGAAGTCCGGTTATTTTTTCATCGAGAATACCCCCACGAGAACATCCTGCATCCAGATTTAGATTCGAATCAGCCATCATTACGAAAAGCCCATAAAACTTATCACACAGTCGCGACCAGAGCTATTTCTCATTTGACAACATACGCCAGCGTTTAGGCTCTCAAAACCTGCAACAACTTTGTTAACAAGGCACACAAGCCATTTACCATTTCACCGCAACCCAAAGCGAGTCCCATCGGGAGAGCACAGAATACCTGTTGCCACTGCAAACTGCACGCCACTTAGTACATCACTTAGCCCATCAATCGATACCTGATTACTCAATCTCTTGGCCAGAGCGCTTGGCCTGCGCACTGGTCCCTGATCTGAAACTGAACTGGATCACTTACTCTGCGGCCGGGGAACAAGCCACCACGCACGGCGTACCATGATTTATGCAAATCTCCACTCCGCACTACAACGCTGCAAATTTCCTATAACGATTATTAATTGCGGCCGACGGGACGTGCCGTGAATATGGAGCGCCGGCCGGCACCACCGTCTCCAAGCTCGGGGCAGTTACATATTAACACGGTCTTGAATTATGAAATTAAAATCCCATCATCGGAGGAGGAAGCTTCTTGTGCACTTGTTCCTCTCTGCGTATGGATGTACACGTACAGTCGGGTGGCCAGGAAGACCGTTGTGGCCCAACGTTTGTCCACAAGAGAAGCGTGCTTCCACATTTAATGACGGTGGCTGTTGGGGGTCCCTCGTTGGCTCATTTATGGATCCGCGAAGTGGTGTTGCTTAGTGCTTCGCATGCGCGTGTACGGGTATCTGTGTGCTGTGCATTAATGAGATGGGCCATGCGGCCGCAGTGAGTTGTCAAAGTTTGTACTGCCAAAGGCGTACCTCCGGGCGCCTAATTCGAGTTGACAGACACAATGCCCGCCAATCTATCAATCTATTTCCGTCTCATTTCACGCCCTCCTCGAGGCAAGGATGCTCTCCGAAGATTCTTAGAAACGAAATTCTAGGATTCGTCTACGCAGCGATCAATCTTCATTATTTCAGTTCCCTCGGCTATGCTCCTCCATCAACGGTGACAGCAGGCATGCGCAGAGTCGATTGTCACCGATTTTTTGGCGGCCAACAACTTTGTCGGGCTGTGCGCGGCACGGGCGGTCGGCTTACGAGCAGGCGACAAGCTAATTGATGGCAATGTCCAAGGATAGATGACATGTTTCAGTCGCAATTGGAGTGAATATTTGCTCCTTGAGGAGTGAACAAATGTCCAAAGAGAACTGCTGGCTGCGCTGCGGCCTGGAAGAGGTGGGTGTTTTGATTGTTTACCCAGTGGAGCACGGGCTGCAGCTGCAGATGGAGAACATGCAGCAATTTGTATCGAGTGAGTGTCAGATGAATGAAATGCAAGGCGACAAGCAATTCGAGTGGGCAGACTGGCGGAGTTAACGCGATGTCTCCCATGATGTGGACAGGATTGAAATGCATGAAGGTCTCGTGCTCTGAAGGGGGAAATGGAACAGATTAGCGTTTAGTTGAGGCGATTACCGAGATGAGCGTTGCAATGTGATGGATTAGTTGGCTTGGTGGAAGGGAAGCAGGTAACTTCTGATGTTGTCGCAGTTTCTGATGGAGTCTAGTGCTAGAGTCCTGATATTTCAGTTTATGTTTTATCTTAGCAGAATCTTCCACAGGCACATAGCAATGGTTACCGGCGATTGATGCGTGCATTTGCCTGTATACAAGAGGCTCTGGAAATTACCAAGAAACATCAGGCGTTTAAAATCAAATTTCCACTTAAATGTGTGGGACTGAGTGTGAAAATGATAAATAACTTTAATTCAATAAAAATTTGATTTAAAAACCTGGACATTTTGAGAAAATTTGATTTTGAATTTAACGTAAGAGTTGAATGAATTGAAATAGTCGAAAACACAAGAGTTATTGCAAAAAGTGTGAATAATTAAAGAAAATGTTTCCCATTTTTTGGCGAAAAAAATTCAGAGAAAAATGTTGTGGAATATTTAAAAATGAATTTGGAGAGTTTTCTATTGAAAGACTTAAGCAATTATGTATTTTTCATACAAATTCACCATCGGCCTGCTCACTTTAAAACGTTGGCTTTGATGAACGCAATTGTAAACGACAACTTTCTCGAAAACGACTACGAATGCAGACGGGATTGTTTTTTTTCGCGCCTTGACCGTAAGGTGATTGTAAACTAGCATTTGTTCATTCTAAGTGCTCGACTTGGGATCCTCCAAAATGTGCTATGTTGCTTGGGTATGACTTCTCCTAGTACTTCTGTGCGCTACTATAGATGAAGTTAACGTCGTCGGTGTTGCCACAGCTTTGTCGTAAACACTCTAACGTTACTCAGTTTTCTTGATTTGTAGCCGCGTTATTAGTTTTATAAGTTGTGTGCTAATATAGACTTACTTCTTACAGTTTGAAGGGAACTTGGGTCTAGCTTCTGCAAAAACCACTCATAAGTATGTCGAAAAGCTCATCGAATATATACTGTAAAAGAAGGCGATTTAATTAACCTTGTTCTGACACCTTAGACGTGTACCCAGTATTTGTTAGTCCTAAGAAGCTACGACGTTGTCCTCCAACACATTTTCGAACGACACACTCCGTCCACTCAAGTCCCCACAAATCAGCCAACAAAGGCAAGTGACTTCAGCGAGCGAAAGTGAAATCATTAACACTCACCCAAAGGAAGTCAATTTCACGAAAACGGCAGTTAAACAATCCCAGTTCGAGATTAATAGCTTCCCCCATCAGACTACTTCGCGGCAGCGATGACTAAATCAGACTTGCACAATATTGACTAATAGCTCTGAGCTCACTGCGGATATGCTCGCCGCCTCCGGGCTGCATCTTGCCCGCATCGAATGCACTTTTTCCATCATATTTCCCACAAACTGATGCCAGCAACAACAACAAGACCAAATCATACTAACAGCAATTGCAGACATTAAACATCGGTTAAGTGATTTCTGTGGATTCTGTTCTGTGGGCGGCCGCAAGCCGCAATTGCAGCCCATGACTCGCACTCGTCGAGCGCGTGTGTTGGTGTGTGTGTGTGCCTTCCGATATTTATACGCGAATTAATATTCGAATTAAACGCGCGATGTAGCACATTAATTACACCACAAAACAGCTGAGAATCTCGTCTCAGACTGCCACCGTTCGTGGCACATGTACGATCCCACGACGCGAAGACGAATGCTGCTGCCGGTGGACGTGTATCGTGAACGTCCCCACGGAATGAGTTTGACAAATCTGTGAATTAATTGCAAAAGATACTACACACACACACACAGAGAGACGTCCAGACGCAGTGTAATCCATTGCGTTCGGCTCCATGTGGGCTGGGGAACATATTGCGGCTCCGAATGTTCAATCATAAATCGTTAGATCACCGACTCGTATGCAAATGGCTAATTCGGTTGCGAAACGCCAAGAACGTAGTTCTAACACAGTCGTCGCAGTGGCGGGGGGATGGAGAAAGGGGGTCAGATGAATTTGGAAGGACTTCTTAAGAGGGTTGCGCTCGGGGGGTGAGGGTGTTGAAGGTGAAAATGGCTTCTTACGAAAATATTTTTATAGACACATAAAACGTGTTCTAATGTCTTGTTCGCACGAAGGTGTAAATCATTAGCGCGCGAAGGAGGAGGCTGGGTGCGCCCAAAGGAGACTGATTAAGCGCGGTCGGCCGCTGCGGCCGCTCCGGAGGGAAGTCGCGAATAAAAAGTTAATTAATTCGAATTAGCAATATGGCTTCGGGCAGTAAAATAATTCCTGATATAAAAAGCTAATGGCGGCTCATAAGAAAGGCGAATTGAATCCTTCGCTCAGATTTTAGGACCCTCACCAGTGAAGGGAGGTGCTATGGAATTCGGTTTTGAGTGCGTAATTAAGCGATGATAGACCGCAAGTTCGTTTCTGACGAGAAGGGAGACAACTATGAGATCAGATTTGGAGAAAGCACGGAGTTCTTATTCAAGTTGACACTGAAGCCTTATTCTGGAAGAGACGGGTTCTGGTTGGCACGAGGAGACGTTGCCTGCAAGGGAATCCAGATGCTGAGTGCATGCCCAAGTTTATGTCCTTAAATTTGCTACAAGAGAGAAGGACTTTCAAGGAGCACAGTGATTCCCTTCGTCAATTGGATAAGCTTAAGCATTTACTGAGGTATCAATGAGCTCCAGCTTTGGGCTCTAGTTCCTTGACGCTTGGCCCGCCGCAATCGACTCTGGCCTTGCACTTCTTTCAGATCTTAGCTTTTAGCTCAAAATTTCGTTGGTCCTTAGTCAAGTTTGGCTATCGGTTATTGCAGCTTGTGCTTTAGCTCTGTTGGTGGTACCTGATGGCTGTTGGCTGTTGGCTGTAGGCTGTTGGCTGTTGGCTGTTGGCTGTTGGCTGTTGGCTGTTGACTGTTGGCTGTTGGCTGTTGGGGCTATTGGCTGTTGGGGCTGTTGGCTGGTTTAGCTGGTAACTGTTGGGGCTGTTGGCTGTTGACTGTTTGATGTTCGCTGTTGGGTCTTGCTCTACAATACTTTGCTCTGGGCCATTGGGCCTTGGGTTTCCAGCTCCTGGCTCTTGGAGCTTCATTTGTGGACCATAGTTTTCGAACCATCAGCACTGGCTTCAGTACAGGATTTAGATTAAAAGCAACGCTTAGGTAAGAACTTCCTAGGAAGAATTATTCCATCATTGCTAAGGAAGGTTTTTGTCTGTCAGAACTCTTCTTTTATTTAATAAATAAATCCCTATAAAATATAAATCTTTTTAAATAAAAAATATTTAAAAAAATATTTACTGTAATAATACCGGTCGAGGCTTAAGGTCACCCTCACATCTCCCTTGCAAACCGACCCTAAGACAGCTGCACAGCACATACCGTTTGCCTCTAGCAGTCAAAACATAAACAAGTACCCTTTCGTGCCCAAGGATTTTACGATAACTGATTACTCTCTAAGTGTTCCCTAAGAGGACCTCCATGTTAAGCCTCTGTGAAGCGATAAGTACACGCACGTCCGAGGTTGTCCAGCCATGGGAGGCATTGCTCAGCCGAATCGTTAGTCTATAAAATAAACCAATGCTTCGACTGCAACTTGTCCACCTACCACAGCGATCCGCGACCCATTAGAGCTCCTTAAATGTGTTTATTTGACAATTAAAACTGGATTACAGTCAGCCGGCTCTTTATGCATCCCTGGAACTCAGTCGTCCCCGTCCGGTGCGTTCGATTCCGAACAACAATCGCAGCTCCTCGCTCTGTCGCTCTTGCTGATGGCTGTTGTTGGATCCTGTGATCTTCGCGGTAATCGTAAAACCAATTTTATAGCGGATCTTATGTGGGGACCTCGGTTCTGAGTCCATGCGGCCTCTGCCACCGATCTCGGCGGAGGTGGTCGTGGCTGTCCAACGGTATAGGTTACAACGTGTTTTATGCTCTGCAGAGCATCTATTTGCGTTTTTATTACGGTTTGGTGTTGGTTTTATCGACTGGCTAGCATATAGGCGCTTAAATAAATTACATCTTTTTATCTGCAGCTTGCACTTGCGGTACTAATCGGACGGTGCGGCGGCCCGTTGGAATTTCGGTCCAGACTGCAGCGATAGTCGAAGATCAATTTAAAGATTCCATTGACCTGGCGATGCCTTCAGGAGAACTCATTAAAAAGCCCTTGGGAAACGCTGCACTCAATCACGATGAGACTTCGGCGGGAGTGTGATTGTCGCCCTCCACTGTCGGACCTAAATGTCTTATCTAGTGTGGTCAGATCAAATGTCGTTCAAGGTGAGATAAAAGGAAGAAGAACGTTGCGCGTGTTGCCATTCGCTTGCGGTCGAATTTGTTCCTTTTGGACTGATGTGGTTCTATCCTCGTGCGGGTAAATTTTTTTTTACGATCGGGGTATAAAACGAGACTGTATCGTAAAAGTCTAATTTCTTCTAAAAAAGAAGAAGAGTTCTTCCCAAATGGCTGCTAGAAGATGCGTGGCGTGATGAAATTGTTAAGGGAATGTTAAAGTGTTGCCCGGTGTGCTTAGGCAACAGTGTTGCAGCATTCAGCTGTAATGGGTCAGCGAACATTGAGCAACAAATTCTAAGTGTTATGACATTCAATTAAAAAGCGAAGACATGAATTTACTTGACGACGCCGAGCCTAATCGTTTTCTTTGATGCAGAAATGCGTTGTTGTTGTTGTTGCAGGTTGCAGTTGAATACTCGAGTGGCGATAAGGAACATGATTGCGCTAGTAAAATGTTGCAACAAGTTGTTTGAAACTTTATTGAAATAATTTCTCATCGTTGTTAATTTTTTTCCATTTGAGACATGGAAATTAAATCTCCTGTGGACATCTTAAGTGATGAAACCTTATCACAGGCACATACATAACATAGACTGTGAGGACTAGGGACTCTTAAACACATTTCAATACTTTTATCTTCAAAGATTGAAATGAAGTAAATCGTTGGCAGTTATTAAAAAATCTGTGATGTTAGATTTCCCCTTAAAAATGAAGTGGCAAATTTGGAAGGGTGCATTATCAAAGAACTCGGCATTAATCGATAAGTAATCAAATGCAACTCCATCTCAAGCTTAAGGATTTTCTGATATTTTTTGTCTGCGCTCAATGATGGTGACTTAATTCTAACCCTTTCGAAAACCGGATCACGAGTACCGTCTACGAGGCCTGAACTAATGATAGAATTTCCATTGATTCAATCAACTGCTGCCGTATTTAATTTGAAAAATCCTCTACTTTAAGGTTTTTATGCCCAATATCACAGTTCTAGCTCAGATCCCAGTTTTTCTAAACTCAGAATTCTCAGGATTTTGAGTACAGTATATCAATTTTACGGTTTCAAAATCGTGGGCGGCTTAGTTAAGCGGAGAACTGAGTTCTATTGTGAATTGCTGGTATTGTTGGGTATTTAGAGGAAAAATTTAATAAATTCGTCAAAAAATAGTAATTTTTTTCTTATTTCTTCCTTTCGTTTCAGATAATTATTATTTTTATTTATTAAAAAACTAATTTTCTTAAATGTTATCTCTCATCTGCGCTCTGTTCTTCGTAGTTTTTATCGTAAAATAAATTTAAATTTCAAACCCAAAAAATCTTTTCCGTCTGAAATTTTGCAGAATTTTTATTTGACAGCATAACCATGAACAATTTCTATACCTCAAAAATCAGCTACTTAATTTTAAAGATGGATTGAACGAAGTTTAACGATGAACAATGAACCTACAGCACTTTTTACATTAACTTTCCACTTTCTTCACCTTTCTTTCTTTCTCTCTTTTCGAAATTTTGTTTTGATTTGGGAAAACGTAAAGTTTCCTCACTTTGCAATAAAATCAAGGATTCCGTTACACCACAAACACGACTTGCACTTTATATTTAAGATTTGGAAACTTTTTTCAGTGTAATTTCACATTTCTTGTGAAAGGTTATTAAGAATAATAAAATAATTAATAATAGCGCTTGAATTTTGAACTTGAAAATAACTCTTCAAATTTGGAAAGCTTCCGCTTAACATGAACTAAAATTTAATGTGTTTTATAAAAAAAATAGAAAAAAGACATAAATTTAATTTCCGTGCAAAAAGCTCAACTATCATGCAGTCGCAGTCTTGCACAGAATAAGCAAGCCACAGTCTGTAGAGTAGTACATCATCCTCCAATCATCTCGAGTACCACAACCTCATCCGAAGATAAGCTAAAATACCTAAACTAAGGAATGTCCATCCTTCGAGATTAAAGAGTTGGATCTGAACTGTTAAAAACGGATAGTACCCTTAAACTGATAAGGCATGTAAGGCTTACTGACTGCTAGTTCCAAAACTGTATAAGTGAAAGTAATTTTTGAGTAAAGGTAGCTCCTTTAAATACAGTGTTCAAAAACTGTCGTGGCTGCAAGGCTCCTCATTTTAATCAATTTAACCATGTCAAACCTCTTAATGAGATCTGTTTTGACTTCAATGTGAAAGAAAATTCGACTTTAGTCGCATTGGAGTACAAAATAGGAGTTCGGTAATTAGCAAGTTTTGAACTACTTTCTTATATGCAGCTTTTCCACTGTCTTCACCATTGGATCCTTTAGCATATGATAAGACCTAGGTTACTCTTTTTGGTTGCGAGTGCATGGTTGACATTCCTTCTGCAATCGCCAAACCGAACTTAAGAACACAAGTACAATATTTCCTTTCAATGAATGCATCGATGGCTATTTGTTTTGTTTGGCATTTTGTTCAACAAAATGAACAAGATTCTTCAAAAGAGAATTCTCTTTCTAATTAACAACGACTTTAGAAGATTCCTTCATGAAAGTACACGACTATGAAACTTGTAGGATATGATATTGATAACTAGCTGCATCTTGAATATACGCCACAAGGCAGTATCAAATGACGAATATGCAGTACAGAAAACACATCTGGAATCATGGCCGCAGAACCCAAACATGTGCACGTGATGAACATAAATAAATGAAAACTGATGACAAATTAATCATGATTCTGATTCTGTCAGTCGCCTGTCAACAAACTGTATGACATCCTTTATTTTATTTGGCTCGTGATCTCAGACAATGCTGACATTGTTTACTCGCTGAGAACACGTCTGGCTTCAGTGAAAGTTACTTACAATCTCCGATCCCCCTCCGATCAGTAAATGATCGTTTTCGTTCCTGAGCTCAATCAATTTTTACTGATTTTCACTTGCAGTTTAAGCTTTCCTACATTTTGGTTAACAAGCCTTCGGATTAAAGAAGTTCACGACTTCACTTACAAAAGACGACTCGCTGGCTCTTTTCAAATGTCTCCTTGCAAATGTCCTCAATTTTTCTGAGAAGAATTAAAAACTTGGACAGAAACAGAAGAACCGTTTCCTCGATAGAAATCTGTTTCCTTTAAATGAGATTTTTTGTTATATCCAACTTCTGTTCCATTCGCAATCAAAACCAAAAATCCGTCACATTCGTTGAACTTTGACCAAGAGAGGAAAAAAGTACAGAATGACCTCACATTTGCTCATAACTCGAAACCAAAATATAGTCCAGTCATCCACCGACAGATGTTTTTTCTTCTTGACCACCTCTGAGAAGACGTCCATTTCCGCTTCAATTGAGAAGCTCCCCACTATCACCCAGCAAGTGATCGACTATTTACCTTATCTTTGCCCAAATTAGTTCCATTAACAGAGCATCAAGCAGCTATTCAACGCTCGATCTTAGTCGCGGTGCTCTGCAAAGTCCGGAGCAGCGCCGAAGACAGACAGCCCAGTGCCATGCCGAGTTGTGTGGCATTGTGCCACTCACAGTTGGATACAATTTGTAGCGCTTCACGAGGTTCTCAAAATAAACCCAACAAAACGGAGTAAAAAAAGCCCACGATTCTCCAAATGTGGAGACACCGTAGATAAATCGCTCGGTGATTGATACCAATTAGATACTTTGTTACATCCACAGCACCTCGGATTGGTGGTGGGTCTTCATTGTTGAGTTGCCCTTTCCTCAATTTTCGAAATTGGTTTAATTGATTTCAAGCCAAGGAGGCACAACGGGGCAACGGGGGAATAGATGGTCCCCCGACAGAAGAGAATCACTCTCGAATCTGTCCAATCATCGTACAAGAGAATTCCATTCAAGAAAAGTTTCCACTTGGAACATTTACCCGAGCATATTCATATCCAGAAGAGATTTTTCGATTTTTTTCTCCGTTCCGTTCGTTCTGCTGCCCTCTCGGCCGGTCTAAATCCACTCCAATCCACTAAGGCACTCGTCGCTAAGCCCCCTCTGCAAGAGTGGGCTCGCACGTTCCCCTGATTTGTTTTGATTAGGTTTTTCGATTGCACTCGAGATCTGTTCCATCTTGTCGATGAGGAGCACTCTTTTTTCCCTCACTTGTGTCTACTCCTCATGATACGTATCCCTCTGATGGATAATCATCATCGTTCGTCAATAGAGCGCGAATGGTGGGGGGATAAATCGAACGCGCTGTGTGTGCGTTGTTGTGATTACTCGACATCGTCGCTCTGTAGGTGTTGATTTAATAAAGATTTCCTGATGAATTGCCAGATCGTTGGCCTACAGATACGGAGTTTCGCTTTTAATTCGATTTTATTGGGTTTCTCATTAGGAGAGGCGTCCAGCTGTTAATCGATTTATGTCCATGCGCTGTCCGTGTGGATTCGGCGCACATCCTACACGAATTAATTATTCGTCTATTTGTTTTCGAAAAGGAGAACATGCTCTGGCAGAAAGTTTCCATCTGACCATCATCGTCTGCACAAGCAAGGCGCAAGCATCGTCGTCAACATCGCGGCCGTAATCGGAATAAATTTATGATGTAGTAAAGTTATTAATTGAATTTTTGTACTCTGACAGGTACATGTGAAGTCTTTTTGTCCGTTTGCGGCTGTTGAATCAACACAAAAAGCAAAACGAGCGGTGGGCTGGACGTTGATTAATCACGGATATCCACGGATATTGGGGATCTTCATCAAGTCATCAAAATGCCCACGCGACCAGTAATTAATTGTGTCTTATTTATTAGCTTTATTCCTCTCGTTGAAAGCGTATTGATTTGTTGAGGCGCGCTTTATGAAAGTTTCGATGAATGATCGATGGAATTCGACGTTTGGCACACTTTTCATCTCGAGCTGGACGGTGGTGCGGTGGTGTGTCTGTCTGTGTGAAGGCGGCGGCATTGCCCTTTGGAGTCAGTTAGTATTTCAGCACTTTCCGGGGCGCACAACTGAACAGAATGCTGAACAGAATGGACTGTCTAAGTGTCCATTTATAACACACAACTCAGACCCACACGCACTTCGTACGGTGAGTGCGCAACAAATTAATCGAATTTGTTTGCAATAAAATAGGACAACATGCCACCATTTAACATTTAACAGGCGCACCACGCCGACTGCGGATTATATATCGGTGTTTGACGTTTTCTTGTTTTACCAACTAATCAGTGGTAAATGAACAGACTTGACAGGGCGACGTGGTAAATTGTAACAACAATGCGAAATATGGAACGAAAACAAAAGAGTTGGTTAGCGAACTCGTTTCTTGCGATTTGTGTGTGTAGTGTTGCAGGCGGATTGTGCGTGCAAATTGCATGAGGGAATGAAATACAAAGATACATTGACTGCACATTAATTACTCTCAAATGGGATACATTTTTCATTGTCATTGAGATGGTGTCACTCGCTGCGGATAGACATAAGTGTCTGCAATCTGCCAGGCTGGGTGACAAAATTGCATTGGAATGGTGTTAAGTACTTAACCATGTTTGTGGCGCGATGGAGAAGGAAAAAAAGTCCCGCAACGACATGGCATTTCGGGTATTTGCAACCTCAGCAGAGATTGAGTTTTGTTTCATTCTTAAGTGCGTATGATTGTTGGAATTGGGGGGAGCATTGCATTTGCACGTGGAGAGTGTTGTTTGGACCAGAAATCACTTACAGACGGACATGAAATTCTTTTAATACTTTTCCGTCTAATATTCCACAGCAACTGCGTTACTGACTTGCTGAGAGGTATATTGGTTCGGTTGAGAATAAAAATGGTTGCGCTCTTAGAGTCTTGAGCTTGATTTGTTGCATCAGTGACAAATCAAGGACCAAGCTGTGGTTCGACACCTGTGATGTCCGATATGGATTTCTCTGATTTTTTTCCCTCTCCCTAAACGAATGTTGTACTTGAGTAAAAATTACCTACCTCTTGTTCACAGTCCTTCCGAATACCGATTGTCTCGTGGTGTGCTTAGTGTCTGTGATTTGAGTCCAAATTTTGTACGTCTTGGGCTATTTCTGAAAGGAAAATGCAATACAATTCTGAAATCTATTCTTCGACCTAGAAATTTACGTAATTTCACTTTGACGTTGGTCGTCGACACTCCATACTTAAGACACTCCAATCAGAGTTTTTGAGGTGAGAAGAGCGCTAAGTTCTCGTTGAACATTTCGTATTTCCCAGCTGGCGCTACAGTCCCAAGTGGACCTGGTCCTCAGCCAACATGTCTTTCCATTCAGCACGGTCTTGTAATAACTGCTTCCAGTGTCGCGCGTTCAGCTGATTGAGACCCTTTTCGGCTATGTACGCCACCGGAGGTGTGGTCTTCCTTTACCGCGTTGTACTTCAGAGTTGGAGTCTAAGACTTTCTGGTAGAGAACATTTCTTTTTTGTTGACGTAGAGTATCAGGCGCTAACACAAGACGGCACAGAAGATTCTTTATACCTCTCCCATCGTTCCTATTTTACAATCCATCGTCAGCTCAAAACTAACACTTCTGTAAACTTTCTCCTTATTGCCCGCCGACTTTGAAGTGCGCGGCAAGCTTTTCTCGCCCGAATCATCACAAGCAACCCACACCGCGTATCAGACTGCTGAAGTGGAAATCACTGAAATTCCTGAAATACACCGAGACGACGCACGTGTAATTATGCATCGTTTACGAGTGAATAACTCAATCCATGTGATAATAGCGTCAAGGTACTAATTTCTTTTACGACTCGGATTCCCTACGCAACCTGTTGTGCTCGATTCTCAATCATTTAATGAGTTTATGTCGTATCGGTCGTAAAAAATTATTTCAACTTCATATCCCCGCCCCGCCACGTTGTCGTCCCTCTGTCGCACAGCGCTGGACACTGTTCGATGCATCCATCCCGCGGATGCAGTCAGTGTCCTCCGCGCACTCAACGGACGGCACGAAATGACCAAACAAAAAAATCATAATTTCTCCCCTCGGATCATAACACCGATACTTAACGATAAATAATCGCATTTTAAACTCGAGAACAAAACTAGAAAAAGTGCTGAATGACACCTCCGGCCTGGGGTCCAAAACAAACATAAAGTACGGGGTTTGTGAGGCACACACGGATTACCCGAACGTGTGTTTTGACGAAGCCCTGCAAGAGGAACAACACCCGCAGACTGAGTTGTGATCGCCTGGTGGTGCATTGTTGTTGCCCAGCTACAGGTGAACGATGATGACCGATCGGGGGGATGGAGGCAGTGGAATTTACGACCGAAAACATCTCGACGCAATAAATAAACTACACAAATGGGACACACTGGCGAGCGGTGTCAGTAGGTAATGGGTACCACGGATACCACGGGTATCACGGGTACCACGGGAGGTGATCGTGCAGCAGCCCGACGCGTAGAATGCATCTGAATAGGAGATTCCTGATGCTGCCGGAGGTGACCACAGGGAGGTAAACTACTTGAATTGGGAATTTAATTCGATTTCATATGGTGGTGGTTATTGCACTCTTTGTTCGGATCATCCATTCATGAGGGAGATGAATGGACCGGACCTGTTGTTGGAAGTGGTAGCCATCGAGGAGACTTTTGTTGTTGTTACTGTGATGCGCAGCGGAGTGAGTGAGTGTTAAAAGGTGGACACAGAAGAAGAGTTTCGAGTTAGTAGTTGTGTGAGGGAACACTTACTTAGACTGGCCTCAGTGGCGGAGAAGATCTCCAGTGACTTCTAATACTGGTTCCTTAGCTGTGTCCTAGTTTAAATAGGAAAATTAATAATAATAAACAAATTTGTTGTATTATGCAGTGTCTTTAGTGGCACAACATATTCTGCAAGTGGTTTCTTCGGAAACACCAATTCTATGCAGATGATACTTTAGTCGATTCCACCTTTCGATCCCCCTTTACTGCATGGCAAAAAGTTACCACTTACACTCTTGGGGCTTGTCATAGATCGCAAATAAAGCTGAAAACTCAAAGTTATAGAGTGAATCAAGAAAGCCACTGTTGTTGTGAAAAAGCCATCGGATGTAAATGGAGGTTAGAGGAGATTACGTAATAGTATACGGCCTGTATACAGCGGTAGTCAGACAAGTACTAATGTACAGAGTCGCAATACGGTGGCCAGCTCTTGATGAAGCTGTCAACCTTCTTAACGGTGATTGGCAAGCATTTGCATCAATAGAGCTATAATGACTAACCACTTCACTGAATATAATCCTCTACCTTCCTTCACTTGACTTTTTCGCAAGATAAGTAGCAGCCAGCATAGCGCTTAGGCTCAAAATACTCCATCTGTGGAAAAATTACCACCCCCTCTGATTTGGCTTCAATTTACAAGGCCTACATCCGCCCCTAACTTGAGTATAACGCTCATATCTGGTCTGGTGCTCCCAAGACCTCTCTGCACCTGCTAGATAGAATACAACAGCGAGCGATAAAACTTATAGGAGATAGTAATATCGCGAAGTCGACAGACTCGCTGGAACATCGTCGTAATGTCTCATTCTTGTCACTGTTTTATCGCTATTTTAACAAACGATGCTCAAGTGAGCTAGCCAATTGCTTTCCTCCCCTCCATGAATTCACCCGCAAAACTCGTCTCGCCAGGAATGCTCATCAGTTCACCCTTAAGCCTGCTTTCGGACGTACAGTTAAGTTTAGAGAGTCGTTTTTTAGCCGCACCTCACGAATAGGGACTCCCCATAATGACTTCAGTAGAAGCTGCAGAGATGAGGAAAAAGAGGAGATGGTTACTGATCTCCCCTGCATGAGCAGCGCTCTCTCTACCCGTAGGAAAACCTACCTAGGTGCCTGCTTCTTCGAAGACTTGTATTAGCTGAACAACGTCGGCCTGAGTAAACTCAAGGGCTTTATAGCAAGCACCAAATGGTTTAATGGTTAGGAGAAATTGGATCGGCGTGGTATTACAGCGAGTCTATGTTGGTTAAAGAAAGACTGCTAACCTACGACTGCCGCCTTAACATACCCTAGCCGAGTGTGGTATGGCTCACACTCCCATCCTTTTAACATTCTGTTTAACAATAGAAGCTCAGACCCCTTTTTGGACGAATGAACATTTTGGCTTGTTTCTTAAGTTCGAATTTGGCCAATTCGGTGTAATTTCTTTGGCGGTGGATAAAGGTATACCGCAGAATGGTGTTGGAGCAATAAATCTTATTAGATCTCACAGTCATCCATTCATTGCTATTTTTACATAGTATCACCACGTCCTGTAGCAGGACAAAGTGTCCTTCTGATTGGCCATGCTAATGTTGCCAAACTAAAGCATGTCTCCGCGTCATAGAGGAGGACAGGGAGGATCGAGGTATTATATGAAGTCAGCTTCTTATCAAACAAACAAAACCCTTATCTAGCCAGGCTTATCAATTCTTAGCGCTTCCGAAAAACAAATTCTGTGTCGGATATTTTGTCCCGTCTGCGACGAAGACGACTGAAGGAGAAGTCATAACTGTGAACTCTATGAGCTGTTCAGAATTGCAGATATACTCCAGAAGACAAAGATTCACCAATGAACACCAATGTTCCGGCTGAGGGATATAACGAGCAAGCGATCGCCGAATCAAGGCAACTTCGTCTTGAAGTTGCGTTTACGAGACCATCGAAGCTGGAACGGGGAAATAGCTCAGGCTCGCTGTATGCATGTATGAAATTCCTCCGCAATTGCCTTACCGGATGGGCTCTAAAATTGAGAATGGCCGTTGATTCCTTTCAACAATTTACCTCTTGCCACTCACTCTTATTCAAAAACAGAGTTTTGTTTCAGAGTTGCGTCTGCCCAGCTGCTGAAGTAATTTGCCTCAAGACAGAGGAAAAAGTTAAGGTCTAAATACCGCCCCCACTCAAGCACAATACAAACAAGTTAAGTCTCCCGTCAGACATACATAAATACATCAGCCATGTGACAACATTTCAGCCCATTATCCTCCACAGAGAGAACCTCCTTCCCCCTCCCCCACCACCAAAACCCAATTCTAATCCTCGCATGGGACATACTATACATACCTCCGTCTAAGACATCGGCGATAAGCCTCGTCTATGGCACAACACCACACGAAGAGTCAAAACTAAAATTAATTAAAGATTTCAGCAGATTACCGTGAAGCACTGAAAACACAGTCCACGAACCCATTAATCATATCGAAACCGAAGAAAAATACCTCTTAACCATAACCACTGACCTAAGCACCAAATGTTTCAAGACCACTCTGTCCCCGCATAGATACGGGGATACACCGGGCGAAGTGACATCGAATTTTGATTTATCGACGTTTCATTCGGAGCCTCCCGCACTCCTCCCTGCAGTAACATTGTATCTCAATGTTAGAAAATGAGAACAAAGATCACTGGAATTTTGACCCGACAAAGGGTTTCCATCCAAATAAACACGTACACACACACACAGGGATGAAGTTGGGGGCACACGTCGATAGATCCATTCGTACGGATATCAGCGAAGAGAGGTTTTCGAATTGCTGTAGCGCCAAAAGTCACGCGGCAGCCGAAAAGAGATCCCAAATGCCAGAACTCCATCAAGATTCGTTTCGTCATTTTGATTGACGACTTCAATCGGCCGGTGATGGCATGAACGTCGCAGTCGTCGTCGTCATCGTCCTCCTCATCATCATCATCACCATCATTTGATCACCGGCGTCGTCGTCGTAGTCGTCTTAGTCGTTGTCGTTGACGTTGTCGCTGTCGTCTTTGGCCATTTCATTGGCTTTTGACAACGATGGCGACGGTAATTTTCGCGAAGAAGATAATAATTCTCGAACAATAGATACATTGAAGAGGGTGCCTAGGCAACAGAGGCCAGGCAGGAATTATTAATGAGTATACCTGTGCAACGTAATGGCGGATTATCTGCGGTGAAGGCAATCAATTTTCGGAGCTTTATGGGTCACAATGTGCGTCGAAATTCCTCGGTAGCTTAGACGACAGTCAGCCGGCGGAGCGGGGGATCGCACTGAAATTGATGGAAATTTATTGTAAGCCGTGGCATTAGTTAACTGAAGGGTTGCGCATTCATAAGAATTGTTTTTTGGGTCAAGGATAAGCGATTCTCGCAGGCAACGCACAATGCGATTGGAAGTGGTGGTCACACTGTCGGTGATTCGTTGAGTGATTGACATTTGAAAGGCTAGGTTTGAGACACGACAGAGTGGGTGACAAATTCTAGAAATATTCGGATTCTAACCGAAGCTCGCACTGCGAGTGAAGTTACTGCAGAAGCTGGACACAGATCTTGCTGAGGATGGTGTCTAGGGTTGTGTACGGATACTTGTCTGTGGCGTTGGTTTTAAGTAGGACGCCTCTACGATGAGTCTATAGACATTGACCAAGGTTTCCTTCTGTAGTTGGAGGAGATTGATTGGATGGACAACGAATAACTTAAACGCCTCGCCAAGAGGGCTTCGTGATTGGAGGAGACGAACAGCTTTATGTTGACTTCAAATGGCGAAGCTTAAGAATCTATTCTTGATAGTTATCCTCTCTTCGCAACCTCTTTGCCATGAGAGAGGTTTTATGTCTGAGATCGAAACACGGACCTGCAGCGTAGGAGGTAACAAACTTACATACTACGCTAAGGCGGCTTTTTAAAATCACAGGTCACAAGTCCCAAGTCACAGATGTCGGTTGGCCATAAAAGAGAACATCTGATTGGAAGTGAATAGCTTACAGCCAAAATATGTGCTTTAAGTCATGATAAATGCTGTGGAGAGAGCCCTGATGTACGTCAACTCTGGCCACGGCCACTTGACATTTCCCGTGCTTTAATTAAAAAATTTAAAAAGAAAAACTTGTGCAAAAAAATATTGAAAAACGTATGAACTTTTTTGCGGCACCCTGTACTCTTGGCGATGTTCGCTTACTCTTGCCCCAAAATTCTATACCTTGCAAGTCCTGTATTCAGATCATTTAAGTGCTTCAAAGACCAAGCTCAACTAGTCCCAAATTTTTAATGGTTCCAACTGGCGTGAGACATCGTCGAAACGTCATCGTCCTGAGTGCAATGAATGTCCGTATCACACTTCCGCTCCAGTTGTCGATTCGCCATAGCAAACCGCAAGTCCCAAAGTTCCCACAGCACAGCGCAATATCCATGCCATCGCATAATGTCCCCCGAGAGTGCACAACTGCGCAACCACCAGCAGGGTTCACCTGTGCATTGGGTTTTCCTAGAACACCCATTTAACGATCCATTTATCACCTCTTTATGGGTAAACAATTTCCTTGGGACATCGCCAGCATCTCGCGTTTTATTGCCGCAGTTATGGCCGCGTGCACTCGCAGAGCAGTGATTCTTCGCGCTGGCACTGCCTCGGTGTGAATAATTAAAACCCGGATTCTGGACCTCCGCCGCCGGCCGGTGTGCAGCGTTCGGCGTAAGTGCGTCGCGCTATATCAATTATGTGCGCTGCGATAAGGCATAGCTGCAACGGGCTACTAGGGCAGCATAAGAATCAATTGGTGAAACCCGCTAGGATGGAGCCTCGAGCGAAGGTGCGAGTGAATGTTTGCCAGGCGATTCGAAACACTTGCGTTAGGCAAAACGCAAACAGAAAGCAACCCACACAGTTGTGGTCACGTTGTCGCCGTCGACGTCGCCGCCGCCGGATGGGCTAAGAGATGCACGACAGCTGTACACTCCGAGCCATCCCGGCCGTGTAAGGAGGTAGCGCAGCACAACACAGCGAGAGGAAATCCCAGCACTTGTGAGTCACTGGTCTTGTCGGCTGCGGTGCCAGCGAGAGTGTTGCCGCGTCTATTGGGCCTTGATTTACAATGGCACCCAGAGTCGGACAGCAGAGGGCGGACTGCCACAACACAACATCGATTTAGTGAAATTAAATGTTTGCCTTTTTGTTTCCCAATCGCACAGAGGCTGGTCCTGGAAGCCGGCGGTTGACTGTGAGAATGGCTGCTGCCTACGCATCGCGTGGCGCGACCAACATGACACTCCGGTGACAAGAACACTAATAAGTCCGCTAATAGTTTTGACTTTTAGGTGTAGAATGGTTGGCTTCTTGTCTCCGGCGGCGGTGAGACTGCGAGACATTTGTCGTGGAAAAGGTCAAAGGTGTCGCGACTACCCACTCGATGTCGTCGTAAATTAGAATTGTGTCTGTCAGTTTTAAGGCGAATGGAATTTGTGTGTGGATTGTGGGAATTTTGGTTTTTTGGTCTAGTCTCCCGCGGAGTTTTTTGGTGAAGAGAGTGATAAGGGAATTGCATAATTTGAGGATCGTTTTAGTGGACATGGGAAGAAGTTCCTTCAGAGGTTTGCTTAGCCTCTTTGTCGTTGTTTAGGGTCTATGGTTGAGATGTCTGATGGCTCAGCTTATTATTAGCCTTTTAAACTTAAAACCAATGTGTCTTTATATAAGGCCTTGATAGTCCCAATCCGGCTGTATGACGCAGAAGCATGGGCACTGGAGGAGGTTCTTAGTCGCTTTGAGGGGAAGGTCCTTCGAAATATCTTTGGTCTCGTATGCACTGATGGTGCTTTTAGGAGGAGATTGAACGACGAAGTTTACGGGCTGAACACGTGAACCCTAAAAATGACATCCGACGAAATCCGACGAAGGATCGCTTTTGGCAACTGCTGCCACTCCGGTATGTCCAAAGAACTTGGGTAAGAACTTCTGACTCGAAGGATGAAACTTTTGCTCCATAAAGCCCTAATTCTGCCAGTCTTGCTATATGGAGCCAAAAGCTGAACTCGGTGTCCAAGGGTCTCGGGGTCTCGGGGTCTCAGGGTCTTAGAATCTCAGGGTCTCAGGGTTTCAGGGTTTCAGGTTCTCAGGGTCTCAGGGTCTCTGGGTCTCAGGGTCTCAGTGTCTCAGGGTCTCAGGGTTTCAGGGTCTCAGGGTCTCAGGGTTTTACGGTCTCAGAGTAACTGGGTCTCAAGGTCTCAGGTTCTCAGGGTCTCAGGGTTTCAGGGTCTCAGGGTCTCAGGGTTTCAGGATCTCAGGGTCTCAGGGTCTCAGGGTTTCAGGGTCTCAGGGTCTCAGAGGCAGACGAATGGAAGATTAGACATAACCGCAAACTCTACGAGCAGTATGGTATAGTTCGGAGGGCAGACAAAAATCCGTAGAATAAACCGGCTTAATAACACATCGAGCGAGAACACCAATGCTCCAGGCAAGAGAGTCTTCGAATTCGAGCCTTCTGGTTCGAGAAGGAAAGGAAGACTGAACTTCCGGTATAAAGAACAAGTGATCGCGGATGCAAGACAACTTGGTCTTAATAAATGGAAGCAGCTTGCCCTGGACCGTCAGTGATGAAAAGTTGGAACAGCTCAGTTTCAGACCTACCAGGGGTCGTAGGCATTATAACTAAGTAACTCCGTTTGCAGTATTCTCCAATCCAAACCGATTCCTTCGAAGCTTGGAAGAAAATGATTTACAAAACGGGTTGTCATACATTCGCCTTCATTTTGTCGCCTTCTCCTCATTCCGTAACAGTCTGTCACCCTTAAAATTCACAGACGGTATCATGGGTCTCTGTCAGGCTCTTTTTCAGTATCTCAAGTCCCATCAGCACTTGGACGCCTGGAAATCGGATTTTTGCTTGCTGTTGCCTTTCGACTGCTTTCGGTAAGTCGCAGCTGTCAAAACCATAGTCGCCAGCTCTAGTCCTAATCACATCAACTGTCAATATTTTCCATAGCACCGTCCCATTGACACCGTCCAGTCACCGTCCGATAGCTTAGTCATCGGGACTTCGAGCGAAAAATGAAAAATGAGCCCACTTGGAGCTGCGGTCATGCGCAGCGTGATAATTTATTGCGCCGGCAACATGCATTCACTGTTAACTATCAAAGCGAACTAATTACCCTATAAACGCTGCCACCGTCCGTTGCGACATGCGATCTCGGCCGCCAGCCCGCCACCCGTCCGTGGGTCCCCTCGGCTTCGCTCATTCTGCATTCACCTGTCCACGCCACTTGGTGGACACTCTGTTATCAGTGATATTGTGGTAGCACGGCTTCTGTGCCGCTTCAGCGTGGTCACTGCGTGGCGTGATTCGGTGCAGCTCCCTCTCTGCCGTGCTTCGCCACGCTTCGGGGTGATTAACTTGTGCAGCATTCTTGGTACAGCTTCGACCAAAGGGGGCTGTCAAACGTGGAAAAGTAGTTGTTCTGCGTTCGGCACTTGACTCGGGCTAAGATAAGAACGAACACATTGACAAAACGGCCGTTTGTACAGTGGCGTTCCACCGGCACGGCCAGCAACGACAAACAGCCACGACAGACAGACGGTAGCGGTGAAGCAACAGTTGATATCTTTGTCCGGAATTTATGTGCCTCTGGAGAATTTTAAATGAAATTCCGTGGAGTTGAGTAGCTTTGGCTTACAGAGTTGCCCCTGACAGGTGTATGTGCATTTGTGTGTGAGAGAGCGTGTGGAGGCAAGAAGGTTTCGGCCAACCAGTGCTGCGTCGGTGTCTTATCCGAGAATTTTAATCGGGTGGACCTTTAAAATTGCTCCGCGCCGAGTTAAGTGTGTCAGTGAATGTTGGGGGTATGCGATAAACAACTGCATTGGAAAGTGACACGAGATTAAGTCGAGATTTCAAGGCGGTGGCGGTAGCGCTGGTGCTGTATTTGAAACAGATTTCATGTGCGTAACTAACGCTGAGAGCACTTAAGTAAGTATTGTCTTGTATTCCTTGGCTGAGGGGCTTTAGATGGAACGGATGGCGCTTAGTTGGACTGCAGTGATATTGTTTCGACTTTGACGTAGACGGACTGACTTTTATATCACTTGGACTAAAATACGGACAAATTCTTACACATCCTGGGTTTGGTGATGAGCCACGAAAGTGTAAATGAGGTGCTAAAAAGAATTCTTACTGAGGCATCGACTTGTCTTTATTCCAAGCGCTTGTTCTCAGGTTATCCCAAATTTCTTATGAACTGTACAAATAAAATGTTGCTCTGTTCATTGTCCTTACTACGCAGCTCTTCAGCTTCTCAAGCATTTTTTCGCTGCTCTCAATGCCGCTAGCCGCTAGCCACAGAGTCCTTCGAGTTATCGTTCATCGATCGCACCCTTCACGGTGCTTAGTACAAAAGTTGTAGACCTTGTCAGCCTCTATAAGCCCATCAGGTACGTCCAATCCAAACACACAAAAAGCTGTCACCCGTCAAGCTGGCCTTGTGTCGCTCGTCTGTTGCTTGACACCAGATAATTATCTTACAGTCCTTAAACAATTCATAGAACAGCTATGAGCAATCTAATTGTTGCGTTGACAACAAGAAACTACCGTTGAGACCTTGGATCGTCACACTTATGCCCTGCATTCCACCGCCAGCAACATCCATCATTGCGGTTCCCCGGTAATTGACAAAAGAACAAATTCAATTGACATTAAGCCAACATGCCATAGGTGCACAAAAACAAAGGTTACCGCAGAGTGTCGGTTCGAATGAGCTCTGAAATTAGTGTAACCATCCGCAAAGCGATATATCTTCCTTTCATTTTCAAATACCGCGCACGGATGTCACATACTAATTTACTACCCAATCAGCGCCGGCAGACCTTCTTGTTGTTCGCGCCGCATAGGTTACCGGTGAGTCAATCCGGCGAAGAGGCACAAGGTTCATGCGATAACAATTCGAAGCGAACTATTGCCAATAAATGAACTCGACATCCCAAATTGGCACTCGGATTAGGCCACTGGCAAGTACAATCAGAATCAGTACCTTCACCGCTGGTGTTGCTCAAATAAGACAACACTAACCAACCGACCGACCGGTAGAGCGACCAACAGATCAACCAACACCGACCGGGGTTCTAACCTAACACAAGCGGTTTTCTGTTTCTGTGCTCTCCCCGGTCGAGCCTCATGAGGGGCTCCTTGAAACACAGATGATGTGCCATTAATTCTAATCGGTCCAATTAAAACAAAATGCACGACCGTAATTTAGCGATTTTTCTAATTCTAGCTGGTGGTGGCTTGATGGCTTGCCGGCTGACGGTTTGGTGGGCTGTCGACGCGGCTGCTTGGCGGCCCCTACCGGGGGGACTCACGTGGAAAATAGGTAAGAGGCCATTGCGCTGGAAATTAAAATGCCTGCATGTGGAAGTACAGCACGTATGTATGCTCATTGGTAGCCCGGATGGGGTGAAGGCATTTGGAAATTACGACTCTTGTTGCGATGCCAATGGATTTGGTCTTTGGGCAGATCTCGGTGTCTGCCCGTGGAGTTCTCAATTTTGTTGCTGCCGCAAAAACAAAAAAAATTGAATTGAAAATCCTCGAAGCACCTCTAAGCAGCTCTAAGCAGCGCGACCTTGGAAGTTTCGTGATGTACGAAACGAAGCCAGCTACCAGGCGTTCGAATCTGTGGAATGAAATATAATTTAAATTTCCACATCGTTCACTGGGAGCGAGGTACCGAGGTACCGCTGAAGGAAAGGTCCAATGCTGGTGGTGGAGCGCGGCGCAAAATAATGCCGAAGGGTGACATAGGTCAATGATGTGAAGTGAGACGAGAGCTTTTCGTTTCTGCGGCACGGTAGCAATGAATCATGGGTGAGCGATGGATAAACGACGGCGACGGTGTTGCTGGGACCCTGAAAAGTCGCGGATTGCAATTTGTGCATGCGCAGAGACCTTAAACTCGTGGTCAAAAGTTGAATAATCGGTCTCTGTTTTGAGGGCACAAACATCTGCTGCAAGCATCAATTTGAGGTGGTTTGCTGTGTGGTTGAGGAGGACGACTTGGCAGTCTGTCATGTGGTGCAGGGCCTTCTGCAGCTTCAGGGAAAGCACAGAACTGATTCCCGATCAAGTGTAGGCTTCGATAGACAGCGGGTTGAGCTGTGTTATAATTTATGAGACCCTGCGGTACAGAGTGCGTCAGTGCATCGAGCAAAAGCCGCTTGCTGTTCGTAAAATCACCCGCTAGCTATGGAGCCCTAGTGTCAGATGTTAGTTGCTTTGTCACTCAAAATGGAGTCGTCCTTTGCTACGAAGATTCTTATACTCGCCGCGCCTGCAGTCAATTTCTCCAAGTCAGTCAAAGCGATCGAGCAGGAAAAGGCGTTCTCAGGGTACTCCGCTTCCCGAAGTCTTTTGTGTCGCAAAGCCTTCCGAAGCCGACTAGGGACAAGGGACTTCATGTCACGGCTGTTTGTGCTCTTTCCAAAGTCTGTAATGTGTCGTAAGGTGAACTAATTACAGAAATAATAATAAATAACCCATAATAAATGAAGTTTAATTTGAATCCCACTTGTTTCCAAGGCCATCCCTATGCTCAATTCACTTGCCTCCGACTACAGCCACTTCGACTTCAGACACATCCAACTGCCACGGACCTCACTCGACCCTCAAGGACCTGCACAGCTTGTGTTCATTGCCCCTGACACTCGGAAAGTATTGATTCCAACGAAAACTTGTTTTGTCAATTTTGTACCGTGGGAAACACGAATTACCTCTCGTTATCAACACGCATTGTTCTCTTATCAGTGTTTGCATACCGCTGGCACTTTGTCGTGAGCACACTTAGCACTCACTTCTGGTAAACATAGGCCTTCGTCTGTCACCCGTCTCTGAGCGTCCATGTGTTTCACTGTTGGACATGCAAACAATTCAAAGAACAGTCATCTGTAGTTCGGAAATTCCAGAACATTTTGACTTAATTTTGCAACACTTCACGTTGCACAGTTGATTCTTGGGAACACCCTTTCGCAAACGACAATGGCTGTATTCATCGTGGCCAATGCACTTTGATATGAATGTGATGTGTTGATGATGTGCAATCAATTTGAGACATTGACCGATGGACTTGTCATGTGAATTGATCTATAAGATGTTTGCGAAGCTTATTCATATGTTTTTGCCACGATGTCCGAGACTGATTTTTGGAAATCATCTTAACTTTGACAAGACAACAATTATTGAATTAATAGCAGTTGAAGCTTTTTTGACGAGCCTCCTGGTTCGAGAATGAGAGGAAAACTGAACCATTTTTTTTTGTGGTTGCTATTGAATTGCTTTTGCAAGAGCAAGAGTTGCTGAGAAGCTAGGCCTAAGTCCACCTCGGACTGTAGCGCAGCCATTATTATTATTATTATTGAATTGCTTTCATAACATTTTATACTCATTGTATCTTAAAATTATAAGACAAATAAAAAAATATACTAAAAAGAATAATATTTCTTCCAAAATTATTTTGATTCAGAACATTGGAGAGCACGTAGATTGTTGAGGAATTTTACAGGCGGGACAACAAGACAGCGCAGCGGCGGAACATGCTTCTCAGCCTACACTACCGTCTTTTTATAGAGGCACAGATTGAATGCACGTATAATTTCTTGCAATAAAGTCGAATTAGCCGCTGGGGATATGGGACGCCGATGAATGAGGAAGGATACGCCAGTTTATAGGATAAACAGCTGCTATCTAATCTGTTAGATTCCCAAGGAGTGTGGGATTGATGGGTCTTTGTTGAGGGACATTCAGTCTCTATACACAAACTGTAGCAGCTGTGTTCGGTTTAACGGAAGTAAATCAACACCTTTCACCGTGTTGCCACCTTTCACCACCTTTCGAGGCGAGGAATATTTCGCATTGGGAGAGTTGAGGGTAAGCCATCTGCTTTTTGCAGATGACTTAGTGGAGAAACAGGTGGAGAAGTATAAGTATCTCGGGGTCTTCTCCACGAGTGATGGGAGGAATAATGCTATAGGATTTTTCAAGCTGGCTAGTGCCTCTAGCCGGCGTGTAACGTACAGTGGTTGCCATTACAGAACCCACATTAGTTCCTGAGACGTTGGGTGTCATTCTATCTTTTGAACTCTTTCTATCCCCTTTAGCTAGCTAAAGGCACGATATTTTTTGTTTGCAACCGGGTGGTGTACGAGTGGGAGGACAAGAATCGCCCCATCCGACGAGCTAAGCCGTTCAATCGCAAGCGTGCCGCCGTCCGGGGCCGGGCCGGGGCCCAGCCAAGCCTTTTGCAACAAAACCTCAAATGATTATTTTGAGAAGCATCTTATGAATTTTGATCTCGCAGAGATTTGTCAACACCTCGTAAACGGTACAAAAGCTGAAATTTGTTATGCTCTGACCAGGTATTGAACCAAAGACGTTGAGATTAGACGAACAAATTTACTCCCTACAATGTGAACCCTATCGAGAATTGGTGTAAAGTCTGTAAATGCTCACATTAACCTCCGTGGGCGTAGTGGGTACGTGCGTCGGCCCATACGCTCGAAGTTTCCGAAAAAACATCTCTGATGTTTTCACGGCTCCACCTCTTTCGAGTCACTGACAATGCTCAAAGAGTATAACTGTCTAGAAAAAGCTTCTCAATTTCCCCGTTCGGAGTCGGCATTAAACTGCAGGTGCCCTCCACTCGTGAGAGGATAATAGCACGCACAACACGATTGTTTGCTGAGAAGATAGGCCCAAGTCCAACTCAAACTGTAGGGCCTCTTTTATTATTGTTGTTATTGACCTCCGCATAATGCCAGATTTTTTAAGGCTTGTATTGTCAAGTTAGCATTTGAGAGATAAGTTCTAGGTTTATACTCCAATGAATGAATTTCCTGGCTGTTCCCTAACACAAACAATTCCCCTTTTCCCACTTCTGAAGCCGCGCAAGTCAGTTGTAACCTCCTAGTGATTCACCCTTTACACCAAGTGAAACAAAAATGTTTGTCTTGCGATACTAATATGTTGTCACATCCTTTTGCTGTCAACAGAATCAGCAGGGGTGTCATTTCGAAGGTGGCGGTGCTCGTTAATTCGGCTCGTTTTAGCCATTATTACGACAGTTTCGTAAGCGACAGATTCGGCATCCTTATCGATATTAATTTGCATTAATCCCAACTTATCGCTGCACCCTTTCCCATAACCTACCACCGGCCGAAGAATAACGACTGCAATATTATTACCTGTCAAAGGACACTCTGTAGGTCATCTTTTTAGGCTCATTTAACGACGCAAATAAAAATCTTTTGTCATAACTTTTTCCATCATTCTAACGAACCGTAATCATCAAAATTGCTCAATTAATTTGCCCGTTTTACGAGCTCCGACATAATTTAACTTTTGTCACTATTCGCTCGTCCTTCTTGACCGCAGCCTATTCAGGTCAGCTCCTTGGCCGGCCAACGGAGCTGGCCGGTGCTTCACAGCGGCCATAAATTTGTCCAATGAGGTTCATTAAATTGGAATACACCACACACACTCATACACCCACTCATTCTTCCCCCACACAGTCACACTCGCAAGGACTCGACTCGTTGCTGAGTGGAAAATGGAAATTAGTATTAATTACGGTACAACGAGCGTACCATGTCCAACATCGGACTGAAGCACGTCCTCACAAGGATCCATGGCGTTCTGGCCACTCTCTCTCGTCCGGTTCAACCGCCTAAATACCGATGAGGGTCAAATTGGAAAATTTCATTAGCTAATTGAGTACATGTAACATTAAAGAACATGCGGCGGAGGGAGGGTGGGGGGAGGGGGCTGGAGTGGAATACAATGGGACACAACACGTAACTTGAGCCCCCGTCAGCCGGGGCTGGATCCATGAGAAATGCTTTTCACACTGGGTTGCGATTCGGATCGACGCTGGTGGTGTCGTTAAAGGAACCGCAGGATAATAAATAAAAGGAAACCTTTCTGGTCGGTCATTGGGTTTCGGGATGGATGGGAGACTCTATGCTCGTCGTACGTTGATTTGTAGATATCGAACGGGGATACATAGAATTTTACGCGCTGACTGAATGGCAAAAGGTCACGCAACGTTAGCCACTGGCCGGGGTTGCTGGATGGATGGAGGGAGGGAGAGGAGCCTGGCTATTTTGGTTCGTGGAAAATGTTTTTCCAGTGAATGTAGGTACTCTACGTGGGAGAATGTTGTGAGGTTGAGGAGGAGGAGATTATTTCTGCAAAAATCCATGAGTGGGCGGAGTGGGGTTGTAAAAAGTCATTCATTAAGCGCTTCCTATCTTTAAGTTTAAATGAAACAAAGCGTGTGTGAGATATCATTGGCATTTTGTATTCGTCTGAAAGGCCTATCGATGCCATTGTGTATGGAATAGAATATCGTTTAAATGTCCGCCGCGGCTTCTATGGGTGGCGCGCATCTGCAATATTCAATTTTCCATGACTCTGGCGCATAAATCAGTCTAAATTAGACGGATGGCATGGGTTATGTTGACTTTGAGGGCCGCAGTGGCTTTTAGGTTATCCGCATGGACCTGCGACTTCAGAAAACACCACAAGAAAGTCTGACGGGGTCAAGTCGCACGATCTCATTGACCACTTCACATCACCGTGAGGTGACCATCCCCTGGTGCAGAATTTCCAATGTGCCGTGGACTGTGTTACACATAGCGCCGCGGCCGTCCTGTTGAAAGCACATGTCTTTGGTGTCCATATAATCCAATTCAGGCCAAAGAAAGTTGGTAATCATCGACCGTTGACGGTGATGGCCCGGCCAACGGCGTTCTCAAAGAAATGTGGACCGAGCCCAATCCACACCAAACAGTGATTTTTCGGACTGCATTGAACGTTCTTGTATCTCATGTGGGTTGGTGTCGCCCCAAATTCGACACCCATTAATCCAGTAATGGGCCTTATTGCTGAAGATGATTTTTCGATGAAAATTAGGGTTAGTTTCCAACTGCTACAGAACCCATTCAGCGACCAAACGTCGTTGTCTATTGTCTGGTCGTTTACCTTCAGCTCCTGGGTCAATTGAATTTTGTACCCGTGCAGGCTCAAGTCACGACGCAAAATTCGCCAAGTTGTGGCGAAAGGTCGAAAGGTCGAATTCCCGATTTGTGAGGAATGTGAAATCGACCGCTTTGGATTCTCCTGGACACTCTCACGGACAGCGCTGATGTTTTGGGCAGATCTTGGGTTTCGTCGACGTACGATTTGTCGTTTTCTGAACCAGGGGACTTAGATTTATCAAAAACACAGCGAATGGTCCTGTCGGTAGGACGAGTATGGCGACGGTAAAATGCGCGGAACGTTGCCCGAACAGACAGCCATTTTGATAAAACAATTTTATCATTTGCACGTGTTGAACACTACGTCTGTCGATGATGATTTGGCAAGACAGACTGAGTAAATGACAGCCAATTTGACAGATGTAGCTTCAGAGATATCAACTGTCAAAGTTCGGAAGTCACTATTGGAAGACCTTTTACAATATTTTGGGACCTAACAGTAAATCCCTTTACATATTAGAGCTTTTAGATTCTTGTAGACGTGAATATACATGGATTAACTGAAAAATAGTCTAGTTTTCCTCACCTTCTTGCCAATTAACCATGTGTGGGTTAATTAGAGACAACCTCTAATTGCACACGTCCTTTGCAACCATGTCCCAGCACACTACACCAATTCCACCTTCTCGAGCACGTCCTTGTCTCTTTCACAAAAAACTACACCCCACATCTCTCATAAATCTCCGAAATTCCCTCCTTTCATCGGCCCACATACAACTCCCAACACGGCAGCCGAAAAACCCGCAAGAAAACGGCCGAAACTGATTGCAGTCGTAAATTTGAAATTTGATCCCAACACCGAAATTCGTTTATCTTCACGTTGAACACTGAACCGAAGCCGAGCGCAATAGCAATCCTTTACCGTTGTGCAATTCGTAACTCGACCTGGAACACGTTAAACGGAAAATCACCACGGATCTCAGCGATTCATATCTCACTCAATTGGCCAACTTAATTGGTGCTGTGCCCGGCTACCACATGTACCGTAATAAAATCGTTAAGCCCCCAATCCGATGTTTAATTCCTTCAGATACAGCAGCAACCACCATCGCAGTCCTTGTGACGATGGAGAATAATTTGCCACTCGTCGCAGTCCGTTCAGTCTTAGTGAAGTCCCGAACCTGAATCCGATAAATGCATCCGCTATCGGTCGATATCGTCGCCGAATTACATGTATGCATGCGGTTCCTAAATCAATTCCACACAACGACGACCCATTAATACACGCAAATAGCCGGTATTGTCCTCCTGCAACTCCATCAGTGGGTGCTACTCCTGCCACTGCCGCTGCTGGTGCTGGTGCTGGTGTGGTTGACGGTACACATCGCAGCATCCATTCGGCGGATAATCTCAACGCTCGCATCTTTCAACGTTTTGGCTGTGGTGTGCTGGTGCGGTGGGGAAGTACTTCGACTGGAGGAGAGTCTGCTGTTCATAAAAATTCCAGCGCACTAAATACCGATACTCTCTGCACTCGCACAACAGGGCCCGGGGAACCGAGATCCATGTTTAATCCGTGTAAATAAACCAAATTGGTCACGACTTCGGTATTTTGCTCACAACAACACGGAACGCGAAGCCATCGAACGCGATCCAGAGTTGCCCGTTGCCTAGTGTGCCTGGTGCGCCTGTTGTCTGCTGCCTCTGTTGTGATGGGTTGTTGCATGAGAATCCCTCTCTAAAGAGACTGCTGGCGGAACGGACGGCAAGCAGAGAGTGAGTGAGTGTGAGAGAGAAAGAGAGGGAAAGATGGCTCGAACTTAGACATACTTTGGGTATGTCAAATCGAATTGGGCGAAGCCAGATTGGAAATCACTTTTCCTCTCGTTATGAAGCGGAAAAACGCAAATGACTACAGTGTGGCTGGAAAATTTTGACACGGATTGAGATTTAATTTTTGGAACATCTCAGTGAATTCAGTGATCATCCTGGGAAGGTCCCTTATACTTAAAGTTGAGGTGGATTTTTAATTTTGGCGCATTCCATCAGGTATCATCGACATCAATCGGCAGGTATTTCCAAATGAGTTGGAGGTTCGCTTTCTAGTTCTTCATTCAGAACACCATTTGAGAATTATGTATGAAGCTCTAAAGCGTCGCACGATCCCATTTCCGAACCAAACGAGCCTAGAAATTGAAAAAAAATCGCCTTCAATGAACGCATTAGATTAAAACTATTTCCAGCTATTTTATCCCAGAATTTGCAAAAGTTTTAGAGCTCTTGGTCAAAAACGGTAAAATTTCGACAAGCGATTTCGGAAGATCATAGAACGCAATTTTGTAGATTTCGGTGAAAGCCTTAAGAAATTTTTAATAACGGTTTCTGTGAAGTAGCGAGTGTGATACTCTTCTAATTGTAATTGATCTTGATGTCGCTGTGCTGCAGCAATTATTGCCGTGAACTGCATATGTACGTCTACAACGTTGTTCTGCGGGAAAAAGAAATTGTTGGCATTTGATTCACTGTCTTGAGACGCTTGTGTTTAACGGTTTCCAAGACTTAGAAAAAGACTAAAAATGAGCCTCCCTGCGGCCTCTTTTGGCAACAATAACCTTCGGAGAATTTGCCACGGTACTCGGATCTTAACTACGTGATCTATTTGGAGACGAAACACAGCTGAGGCAAAAGAAACAATTCCAACCAATTGGACAAGCATTGTACATACACAACATGGTTCTCCTCTGATCCACAAGAACACTTGTTCACGTTCCATATCATGCAAAGTGTTTGCAGTGATTTTCCTGTTGACCACACTGTTCCCACTCACACGGTTGATTGGTTGAGACAGAAGCTCTGACCATCACTCAATCGACTGCCGTTCTCCTGCGCCGATGCATGACCACGGGTAACACAAACCGAAATGCGATAGCCCCAACTGAGCGATCTGTCCGAGCTAATGTCTTCTTAAATGGTAGCTAATATGCTCTTGCATCCACACCAGAGGTCGGAGCTAATCACTGAGCTGCTCTGCGCGGTTCATGTGCCGCTGGTGCAACTTATATCGAATTACATCACCAGATCCACCAGATCAATATCACCTTTCAACTCGCCAATTACCATCCGACGAATCGAAATCGAAAGTCCTCAGGCGCTGTTATGCATTGCCTTACTCTTCCGCTGCACCCCAGCCCACTCGGTGCACCGAGCGGCCACCTCCCTCACGGCGGAATCGATATTTATTGAGCAAATAATTTATTTCGCTGCATCAGGTGCAAAAGTCAATAAGAGTTGCAACGAAATTTGAAATATAATTCCCGCCAAAAATGGAAATGGTACACGGAGCGCGTGTGGTTGTGTATGAGGAATGGCTCAGCTCAGCCATTCCCAGCTTTAGCCGCGAGCGTGTGCACACAACTGTCACCCAGTTGGCGCGACACAGGAGGTCAGCCGAGCAAAAGTGAACTTTGCAACGCGGACCGAACGCTTTTCGTGAATAATCTCGAATTCGCCTTCACTTTTGCGTGCACCAAGCGGCGGGGTCGGTGGTCCCGCCCGCCCCCGTTCGCCGGCTCGCGACGAAATGGAAAATGTTATGAAGCATCGGGGAAGCATTTCGGCGGAGCATGCCCACCAGGAGCAATGGAGTGCAGTTTGAGACAATTCTCCACAGAGGTATGCCGTCGCCCGGGTCTTCTCACGACCGACTAAATTTAAATACCGTTTAAGTCGTTCTCGGCTTGATGTATCTGTATCTGCGGTTCCTAGTCGCAGATACATTCCATTTGCGATTTAATAATCGATTCGCAGTGGTAACACGGTGTAAGGTTCTGCGGCGACAACAATGCAATCTGCGATCGCAGTGATCTGCGAGTGAGTGCGAATTTTCACGGTACTCTCGGTGCAGCGCAGCAAATCGCTTTGGTTGCCAATAAGTCCGCGCGACATTTCACGATTGTCGCGGAGCGGAATTCGTTGACACCTACGCAATGAGCGGGAGGGTAAGCGGGTGATCGCAGCTTGTTCCTTTTGTTCGCTGGTGTTTCAGCGATTCCGAGAGCATATTAGGATGATGGAAGGTGGCTGATATGGGGAGTACGAGCTGGGCCCGTGGCCCGTGGCCCGTGGCGGATTTCGTCATTCGGTGCGGTGTGTGAATATCAGGGTGAAGGGGCACGGTCGTGGCGGCTGGGTTGGAAAGTCATGAACAGAAATGGAGTTGATTGGGCAATTAGGTAGCAGCGATTCGTCGGATTTCTGGTGTTGTCATGTCAAGGACTAACAAGAGGAGACTGTGCGCTGAGTGGGATACGTGTGCGATTCAGGGGGAGTTCCCTGGCGAGCTGAGTCCGCGATGAAAACCAGCGGGTCATGGGCGGGGCAGATTTTGAGGTGGGAAACGTGTCGTCGGCTTCCGAGGGTTACATGGAGTCGAGCAAAGCCAGATTATGAAACGCATTTTCTGAGGATTTTCACCCCGTTCCGTCGAAGAAAGGAGAAACTTTCCAGACAAGTCCTGTTTAGCTGCAGTTCGACATCACCACCGTCGGTCTCTGGCGCTCCCGAGATCGTAGAACTGCCAGTCCATGTCATGGTTGCATGCCGTCATGGCAGTTCATATCCAACACCATCCACGTCCATGTGCTCGCTTTGGCATTGCGTGCATATCTGCTCTCTCGCCATGACCGCAATCCCCAGATTCCACCACGAATTCCCCCTCCCTGCAGATGCCACAATCAAGTTCCTCACATTCTCAGGCCGGATCGAGGAATCTCCGTCAGACAACCGCGATCGATCGATCTGAGACCGAAATCCGAAACAGGAATCACCGTCGATACGGTCAAAAGCAGTTCCCCATCTCGGATTGGATTGCGCAACCCGCAGGGTTCAAGTATGACACCGCATGGCCAAAAACAGCCCTGGCTCTCTGTCCCAGAATGGATCAGAGAGATCTCCAATCACAGTTCATGCCAATGACTTGTGGCATCGTAGGGGCGCCTGCGCTGCAGCAGCAGCGCACACCACCGCGACAAATGTTGCATACGACAGATAACCCATCGGTTTGGGGCATCGACAACATATGAACTCTCCACATCGACGAGTGACAAAATTTATGCATTTCTAAGCATCCACGTTAGGATGGATGCAGCCAGCGGCAGCAGCAGCAGCAGCGGTACCCTCGCACGCCTTGCTGCCAGCCTGCAGCATCTAATTGATAGCGAACTACTGCGGTTCCGTTCGGCGGCGGCGGCGGTGGCGTGGCACGCAACGCGGTTATAGTGCAACATCGTGGTCTGGCATGGAGAATCGTGAACGAGTCGATTATCGGAAATTAAGTAATGCCTAGTGATCATGTCGATGTTGGCGAGATTAATTTGGAGATTTATTTCAATTTTTCCTCTCCTCGTTGTTCACGTCGTCGCGGGGGGAATCGTCGGCGAGTGTGTGGATTCGTTGAATTGCCGAATGTGGGCGAATTTCTATTTAATTTTGGGATGTGTACGCGCTTGTAGCGATGGTGATGAGTTGATGAGCGAGGGAAATCGATACGATGGATGACTCGCGAGTGATCGATAGTTGGCGGATTATTGGATTCGATCTATCGGATGATCGATTGGATGGCAGAGAAAATAGCCTCGAGGTTGAGTGTGATTGTGGTTTCATTTGGCAAAAGCCGATTGAGGGCGGCCGAAGTGATTGAGCGTGATCGGTTGCCGTGGCCGAGGCGGCGGGGACCCAATTAGACAAAATTACTTCTGCCGCTGTGGAGAGTGTGTTCGAGACGAATGCGAATGCGAATTGTTTTCAGCTGGATAGTGATGTGGTTTGGCATTTCCACATGACTTGTGAATGGTCAAGGAACGATTACTGGTGAATGGATGCGAAGGGTCGCGTTGCTTACGCGCTGACCGAAATTCCTGGATATCTTCTGGGAGAATTGTCAAAACTGGCGATGGTTAAGTTCGGCATACTCTGGCTGTCATTTTGTGTCATTTCGGCAGCATGCTTCGAAACAAGGCTGAATGTCATTTACTTGTGAATGTAAAATGTGAAAGCAGTACTGAACTGCTGTAGGTCATCCTTGATGATGAAGTTTATGATCACATTCACAAGCAAACGACGGTTCGCCGCCCACCTCCTGCCATGGTTAGTATTAGCTCGAGGAGAGCTAGTGTAGTTTTTTGCTCCTGTCCAGCGCTTTTGGGGAAATGGATGGTAATGGAATGGATAGGTGGTATCTCCTTCCCACATTTTGTGGTCAGGCCCACTCCCTTCCAGTTACCAAGTTTGGGTGCTACAAGTTTCAGCCATTCCGCTGACTGCGGAGTTTCGCAGTCGACTAGTAGCATCCCATGCTTGAAATTTGGGCTTGTGCTTCCATCCCAGGGCAATTTCAAGGGCTTCTTCTAGGCCTTTCCGGTCTTCAGCACACAGCATCTCCTATATGAGAACTTCTACCCTCTCCGCTATCGCTGACCCTGTGAGCTTTCAGCCAGCTGCCGCTGCTTTTGCAACAGTTGCATAGCTTCTTTTCTTCGAGACAGGAACCTGCTTCTAGGATCCCGCTTCCGACCTGTCCGGCTTCGAGGATACTCTTTGTTTTTTACGTGCCTTGGGTACCGGAGGTGCTATGAAGCTGCTGCTCCTTTTACCTGAGGTGGTAGGCTCCGAGCTAGGCTTAGCTTTGTGCTCTTCTGCCTTTTCCTCGCATCCTCGGGCGTGAAACCGTTTTCGAGGTAGCGAAGGTACCACCAGCTTCCAACATCACTGAGCCCTTTTCGGAGTAGATCACCCACTCCTCCTGGACAACCCGTCATCAGTGGACACTTGCACCTATTTCTCGTCGCCTTGGTCGTAGAGGATCACAGGGGTCACATAATCTTGAGCCTCCGCTTTCTCTTTTTCCCTTACCACTTCAGTTGGAGGTCGGGCAGCTAGAGCTTGGGTCCCGTCTGCTCTCTTGGCAGTGTGCTCCCGCTTATCGGTTGCCTTGGGGTTTTCGCTTTCTGACCAGTGTTGGGTTACGCCGACCTTGCACTTCGATGGGCACGGGTCGCTTGACACACTGGATTAGGGAGGGGGATGATAGGCTTAGCTCTCCAATCACCCCATTCTTCTGATTGGAGCACCCCTGTCTGGAGCTGTTGCGTCGCACCAGTGCCAGCCAGAGTCGCTCCTTCAGGAGGCTTGCGGGTCGGCTTAAGCCCCGCACCACGACAAGGTCTCCATCCGCAGGATAGAGTGTGTTACTGTGCCTTTAAGTGCAGCACAATACACTTTTGTTTTAAAAAACTCCAGCACGTCCCCAGATTTCTTAGCCTACTGCCCAATATCCGCCATACGTTTGATAAGGCCTCATAGAGCCACACCTTAAACTGTCCTGCTAAAAGCTCTAAGCCCAGATCTTTCACTAAGACCAAGTAGCAGGCGTTTTCTGAAATTTATGCTCTTCCAATCTTCGATGTCTATCGTGAGTGTGAACTCTCAAACTAAGAAACCCAAACATCATGAAGGATCCCCTCACTTTAGTGAGAATCTGTGCCGACCTAGATGAAACCAAATTCCGACGCGTAATTGCAGTTGGGTCTTGCAAGCTAATCAAGCCAAAATCAGCCGCTCATTCAAGTCACTTACAACCCTTCTGAGTTCAACTTCCGCTGTGGCAATTTCAATAAATCTAAGTCAATGACTCTGAGCCTATCCTGTGCGATGACTGTACGCACTCAGCGACACAGCAGAGACCGCAACAAAGCGAAACGCGTCAAATACCTCGGCGCTTCTTCCTTGTTCTAATGTCAGCCTAACACACATACGAGCGGTGTGCACATTCGCCGTGCCGTCCGTGCACTATCAAAATAATCACCAAGTGACTCTACTGACTGACTGACTGCAAGAGGAGCACACACTACCTGCCGGGAGCTGAGGCTGTCAGGGCAGCCAACTCTCAGCCACTCACACTCTCCGCTGGTCATTCGCGCCAAACGAACCACTGGATGTTCCTGGTGCTGTTGCTGTTGCTGGTGCTGGTGCTGGTGCTGTCGGTGGTGCTGTTGTATTTTGTTCTTTTCATGTGGTAACCAGGTCACGTCCACGTCGTGGTCGTCACCGAAAGCGACGCGCTACCCGGGAATGCGTTCCTCTCCAGCGCTGTGCACGTCCGCGTTATTTATGAAATTAAATTATTTTTTATTGCTTATGTGGTTTGTAATGTAAATTATTGTTTAGAATGAAATTCTTGTTCTTTTTCTGCTGCTGCTGCTGCTTTTCCACTTGTCGCTCCGTGTTCGACTCGTGGACAGTGGGGGAGGAGCTGCAGCGGGCCTGGATGATATGAGGCGATTAGAAAGCATGAAATGAGGAAATCAACTCACAGTGCATATTAAGCGACGCTGAATTTGGCATACATATCCCCTGAGTTATTGTGTACGGGGCTTGGATTTGCATTTGGCCAAAGGACCGGGAAGATGGATTGCCGGGACGGGGTCATAAAGATGGTGTGCGACTGTGAGAACACATCGGTTTCGATTTCGAACGAAGTACACACATCTGGGAGAATGAACTTGTTTGTTACGTAAGCCGGTTGAGGGGTGATTTATTGAACACGGTGGCGGTGCTTTGTCGCACGAGAGGTCGCGCTTAGATTTTCCTGCTCGGATGGAGAGAGATCAGAGATCGCATGTCTATATGTCTATATGTCTTGACCTTGACTGGGTTTGAGGGGCATGACGGAGTTTTATGAGCTTGGCAGTGAGGAATTCAGAATTTCGACGCGAAGAAAAAAAAGTTGCACCGAAACGATCTGCTTTGCATTCTGTGCGAGTTTTTCGATTTTAACGAGACATTGTGTGAAGAAATGGTCTTGGGATGGCACCGAGAGTGGCTAATAGCTAATGACGTCGTTGGAATTATGATGAAATCTGCTGTGCTGGAGAATGTTACTTTGTCTTATTCAAGCGATCTGAGCGCAAGCTTACATTTTGCAGCAAATAAGATTGGAGTCCTTTTAGAGCTTTCAGTTTTTCTGCTGCGACCAGTTCATGTGAAGAACATAGGGTCTTATGATTCAAAGGCGATACTGCGTTCGGAGGCTCCACTGAAACGCTGAATGTTTAACTTTTCCCAAGCAATCTAACGTGCAAATTAAAGGGATTCCGTATTAAAATACAGTTTATCGTTTTTAATATAGAAACCCTAACTGGCGCCCAACGTGTGCCAGGTTTCAATGTTTTTAATAGGTTTTTATTTTCCCGAGTTCATTTCAGAAATAATCTTAAAATTAACAATCAGATAGTTAGCTATCCTCTGCTTCAGCCCTTGAATGCTAGTTGATCCCATGATATGTTGCTGAAACTGCTTCTACGCATGGAGGCTAACTTAACATGATGTGAGACAATGAAAGTTTCTATTGCGCCTGTAATGTAAGTATACTTCAGTACGCAACGCGATATGATGCCATAACATGCATCAGTGAACATACGATAGATCGTACAATAACTCTGACTGATGCTACAAGGATTTGATTAATGCGTGGATTCGTCCATAAAGCGGAGTCAGGATCTAAAAAAGTGTATTCGCTTCTGACTGAGTGGCCGAAGATCAAGGAAGGGGTATTAGTTAGCAAGTATTAGTTAATATTCACCAACCGCCCAACAGTGTCCAGCCACAAGAATGATCCTTCTGTTTTGAAACGTGATCACGTAAAGCGTGATGATTCCCACGCAGAAGATTGTCTGACAAAAATCGACTGGATCAGAAAAATTCGAAGTTCGTGATTCAGTATCTGAAAGCACTCAGAGAAACAGTTTAGTAAAAAGAAAACTGTTTTATGCCAATTCTGAAAAGCTGTTTTCTTGACAATTATACTCTCTGAGCATTATCACTGGCTTGACGGCGCTGGTGCTGTGGTGCGAACCACGGACCTTCAATATAGCATTCGAGGCACTTACTTACTAAACCACGGCGGGCACACTGAATTAATTCGATCTTAGAATCCTAATTCGTCTGTAAGGGAATATAAGAAATAACAAACTACAGTCAAAACCGGTTCTAACTACCTTGAAGGGACTGACGAATTTGTAAACGATTTATTATGCTATTGGATTACATATAAAGGACCTAAGAATTTTGTCGTTATAACCGATGTCGTTGTAAGCGATTTCGACTGTAGTTGTATCTGAAGAAATTCAACGTAAACTTCGCGACAGGAATATATGTAAGCACATAGAACAATGATCTGTCCTATGCTAGATCCCAAACGATTTGAGAAATTGATCTCTCTTACCCTGACAGGCATCATGGTAGTTATCATTAGTGAACACTGCCTCATAGGCGAGTACGTAAAAACACTCGGCGTTTTGGCGAACGATATCTGCAGAATCTGTTTAGACGAGGATGAAGTGGAAAACAATTTTCTTAATTTATTTAACTTGGTTGGGAATGAATAAGTTGCCTTCTAACAAAAGTTCTCATCCATCAATAAAAATATTTAATCTCCCAATCTCGTTATAAGCTCTCAATCTGTTTAAGGTGGAACGACAAATAAAATCATCTCCTTGGGAAGAGCATATGAATCTATCTAAATTAAGTCGATTTAAAAACTATATTTTTTTATGTGGATTAAAGTTGACTTTGAGGGCCGTTTTGAATTTTATCGACCAAATATTTTCCCATCACACAGCGGCTTGTGGTTTTATGCTTCCGATTCGTTAAAGCACCATCAACTCTGTTTTATAGTTTCTCTGAAAGTCGTCTTGAATATGGATTCTTACGTCGGAATGAAGCTGCTTCAAAGGGTCATAACAGAGCTCTTGAGAATTTAATTCGAAACCTTCTTCTGTTTGATTATCCATGAAATTGCGAAAATAAACACCCATCAGGCGACAAGGTTTGATTTAGTTAAATGACTGAACAGAGGCGATTTGAGTTAACTTGCTGAACTCCAAGGAGGGGGTGGGACTCCATCCTGAGGTGTGCCTTAGGTGGTGAGCCTTCTAGCAGAAACCAAATACAACTTTTTTGTGGTAGGCGACAGTATGGTAGACCATGTTTAGGCAGGAGAAATGGCTTAGATCAGGACGCCCAAGGCCTTGGGATGCTCTGCTGGACGTCGTCGGCACCCACTTTGATGGAGGACAGGAGCGGATCGCGGTTGTCGCGCCGGTGATGATGAAATCTAACTTTGCAGTTAGCAGCTGGTAATATTTGGCAGGGATCAGCCAGTAAATTCAACGTCCGAGTTCTAGGCTAACGACAACAAGTCATAGATGTTGTAGAAGAGGGAAATCTTAAGGAAGTTCCTAGCTAGTATGCAGCTTCTGAGCTTGCCTCGGTTTTTTGGTGAGCTGCGACAACCTAGATGACTCTATGTGAGTGTGTTTTATTCCCTCGTTTTTCCTCGTTTGCTATCAGACGCCCGAAGACGCCTTACTGACGACTCGCTGTGTAAGAGTAATCACGTCAATGTCATCTGCATATTCTAACAAGTGTACTGATTTTCTTTGGCCAGTGAGTTATGCACGGCCAGCATTGTTGAGATTCTAGCCTGGAGACTCTAACTTGGAGACTCTATCTTGGAGAATCTAGCTTGGAGAGTCTGGCTTGGAGACTCCAGCTTGGTGACCCTAGCTTTGAGACTTTAGCTTGGAGACTCTAGCTTGGAGACTCTAGCTTGGGGACTCTAGCCTGAAAAATCTAGCATGGAGACTCTAGATTGTAGACTCCAGCTTGGAGAGTCTAGCTGAGAGACTCCAGCTTAGAGACTTAAGCTTGAAGATACTAGCTTGGAGACCCCAGCTTCAAGACTTTAGCTTGGATTCATCTTGAGTCACTGTAAAGGAATGATTTGGAGGAGCTGAATGTATGACAGTGACTTCAAGATCACAAGAGTTTAACAAAGATAATAATAGTGCTTCCTGTCGTCGAATCTGACATACTGTTCTGTGGGTCATAAATGGTCAATGGGTACCCCATTAGTTCCCGGAACATCTTTTATTCATTGATTTCGAAGTTATCATGCGGTAGTTTGAAAGCTTATCCTTGTTGCAACGTCCTGCTGGAGATATATTTTAGAAATTACTTTATGTCCAGGAGGTACTATATTTCTGTCTCATGTGGAAGACATAAATATAGTTTTCCGTCTGTCATAGCGTAGCCACTTGCGATGTAGCTGGCTGTTTGACAAAAAAAATTAGCGTTCCACTCAAAACTGTCGATCCCCGGGGAGAATGGCCAAATTTGATGGAGAAATGTTTAGTTTTTTCGCAGTAAAACGATGTTTCCGTTAATCTCTGCCATATCCTTCCCTTCTCATGGTAGTCGTGATAATCTCTGCAACAATCTGTCCACAATTTGTCCCAAGATCTGACTAGACTGTGATGATTAAAACGGCACAGCAAATTCTAGGAATGTTCCCGAGAAGCTTGAAGATTCAAGTAACCAAAGAAATTCATCCATAAGCCGCTCGGTGTTGTAAAGAACTCTAGAAAGGATTCGCATAGAATTCCTCAAGCAACGCTGACAAGAGAAACCGAAAGTCTAAATAAACTTGCAGTACTCCACGCCTTGGCCCAATTCTAAATTCGCATCAACAATCCATCCATCTATTGACTCATATGCATATCCAATCATGACAAGACCCTGAAAGGAGCACGCTCCCCTAGTCCCCGCATTCCCGATTCGTTTGCTAATTTGCGGGACTCATGCCAAGCGTGCCGTCGTCGCCACCGTCATCGAAACCAGTTAACTTGCCGTGAAGGTTAAAGCATTTAACCAGGCACCAGCCAGAGCCAACCCAATCCGTTACGGATCACACAAGGGGGACACTTGCAGGAGGAGGTCCGCAAAAACACAAAACCAACGAAAAAAAATGCCTCGACCCGAGATCAAGAGCATTGAAGCAGTCAACGAGAACTTGAATACGGTCTTGTTGTGATTTTTTTTTTATTTACTTTTGATTTCCTAAGGTTTTTTTTTGTGTATCTGTATCTTTCTATGGCACACGACAAGTCCACTTGAGATCAGAGGAACAAGGCAGTGAAAAGGAAAAAAAATGAATTGACTCTTGTCCAACATACCAATGTCGCGCATACACCAACGATCAACGGGCAACAACCAGTGGAAACTCAAGCTTCGCTCAAGAGCACAGATGACTCATTGAACTCATTGTTCGGTCGCATTCCAGCGCTTCAATAAAATTCCCATTTCAAGTCCAAATAATTTTCTAGTTTATGACATCGGAGATACTTTTATTTTTTTGGGATTTAATCGCCGAGCGCACACGATCAGATGGAGGAAGATTATAAATCAAGACGTGAAGGGGCATAAAAATAATATTTCTCAGTTTTTTGTTTTCGACCTCTGCCAGGAGGGGGGGGGGGGGGGGGATTTTTGGCCATGTGATGCTGTGAATTTGTCGGAAGGTCAAATGATGCTAGGATTCGTCTGTCTGAGAAAGTGGTTGGTGGTCTGTTGCGGTGGGTATGAGAGGGAAGGTTGTTCTTCTGGGGAATCGAGGCTCTGTGAAGGTCGTAGCTCAACCGAAACTTGTTTAGGATTGGCGAGACCATGTGAATTTTGAGGTTTTTTTAATTCTGCAGATACTCTTCGTCTCTGTCTACTCACAACACATTCGTCATCGGATACTGCATCCCGATCGGACATGCAGATATTCTCTCGTGAAAGCATCACTTTCAGTGGAAGCCGTCAATCCAAACAGCATCTGGTTACTTTCAACTTGAAAACTCTGTAAGACCACATATTCCGCGCTTCCACACCATGCGGCTATCAGCAAATTCACAAAATCCAGCCTTATCCCTCTGAAGCAGTTCGATTGGAGCAGAGAAGACGTTTTTGTCGCCATGACTACACAAACTCCTGCAAATCCCCATTCAATAAACCACAGCTCGAACGTATCAAGACAACTATTGACAGGATTTGCCTCACGGGCACATCAGACGCACATGTACGCCTTGTGTCAGATTTTTCCAATTTTTCCACTCTAGATGTAGACTATCACATCTCCACCTAATAAATCACCTCAACCCAGAGCGAAACACCTCTCAATCAATCATCTCGAGTGCTAGGCACTGTTTCCCCTATTCTCGGTCGAAGCTTGATGAACATGCAACACGTTAATTTGCCATTGCCTCCGGCTGACTGCACTCATTTGCGTCAAAGTCCAGTAGCCACTGATACTTATTGCAAGAGGCCCCAAGCCTTACGAAGTGGAAAAAGAGGAGAAGAAAAACAAAAAAATATCTCACACGCCTATGCGTACCTGCTGTTGCCTCCTGTAGGACTGTTCACACATGCAGCACGACCGCATCGAAGGAGGACAACAATATCTCGATAAAATCGAACATCAATCATCCGATGGACGACCGGCGCAACTGAGGATGACGTAAAGTGTACGTTTTTCACACTCACCGTCTTGCGGGTGTGCTTGTATTTGCATGACAGACTCTGGGTGTTTTGCACGGAGCCCTAGTTGGCAAGGATACTTTGGCAGAGGTCAGAGGAAGCACCGGATGGCGTAAATTCTCATCAGCTCCACTCAGTTCGTATCTAATCTTCACCTGATGATGATTAATTGATCCACGGGATGACAATTTCCATTTCCATTGTCTGTTGTCGCATTGTGGTGGCAACATTTAATGTTGTGTGCCACTGACGCAGCCAAGTAGCCAGACGTGGCTGACTTGGATGGAGATTTTGATTTCGATTTCGTTCTTAGGACCGAGCCGAGCTGTGGGTAGACACTAAGTGCCCGAGGAGAATTGAACGTGTCACTTCGTCTCATTGTGATTGATTTCTTCAATTTGTCTTGAGTGCATCTATAGTATGGTCGACGTGGTGTGCATGGGCTTTGTGTGATTGAAGGTGTTCAAGATGGATTCCAATTAAAGGCTTGTTTGTTATCCCAGAGGATGAACGATGTCGATGATGATCTGAGAATGATGGTTGTGCAATTTCATTTGATTTCCAAGAAGCGTGCGATGGATGTGTATGACTCTATTGTTGTGGTTTATGATCTGACAATTGAGTTGAATTGAATTGAAGTCTGCCCCACACACAGATGGATGGTTGGGGGAAACGATGATGATGGCGAGACTTGGACTTCTGTTTGGGTTACTGTGCTGCGTTCTGCGTGGCTGTGACAGGTAAGGGTTGCATGATGGATTTGTGCTGCGATTGGGGACTTCTAGGGAAAGTGAAATTTGTCATGTGGCCCGAGGAGGGGATTTGAAAAATAATTTATAGTTTACATGTTAAACAAAAGAGTTGGTGTGCGAACCTTTTGTTGTGTTACGAGATGAAGATGAACTTTTGTTGATGGCAGAGATGGTTTATTTAACTCTTCTTACTGCTTGATGCCTTGTTGTCGTAGATCCATATTGAAGCTTTAGAATTACAAGGCAGGCCTGAAAAGTCATGACAGACTGATGTTGAGACTCCTGAAGTGTGCAGTGCTCCATGGACAGACTAGTATTCCTTGGACTGGCTTTATATCTTGTTCAGGTTATCTAGTAATTAAGCCTTTCATTTCACAGAAGTAGAGCAGTAATAAATATATCAGTAGGCTTCCTCACTTGACTGGAATATTCAACTGAAGGGTCTTCCAATAGGAACTTCCGAACTTTGGCAGTTGATAGCGGCCATATTGTTGAAGCTGCATCTTGTCAAACTTTCTGTCATTTATTTAGTATGTTCCGCCAAATCACGATGGATGACATGTTCAACAACATGTGCAAATGATAAAATTGTTGTATTAAAATGGGCGGTTCGGTTCGGCCGACAATATTTCTTTGAGAACGACGTTGGTTAGCCCATCACCGTCAACGACTTCTTTTGGCCTGGATTAGATGATGATTGGTGTCCAACAAAATGTGATTTCAACAGGACAGCCGCGCCGCTACGTGCCACACAGCTCATTCCACATTGGAAATTCTGTGCGAGCGAATCGAGGGTGTTGTCATCCCACGTGGAGGTGATGTGAACTGGCCACCGAGACCGTGCGATTTGACTCCGTTAGACGTCTTCTTGTGGGATTTTCTTAAGTCGCAGGTTTACACAATCCACAGTGGGCCTCAAGGCTAACATATTCCATGCCATCGGTCAAATTCAGCCTGATTTACGAGCATGCGCCAGAATCATGGAAAACTTGACATCAGATATGCGCCACCCAGGGAAGCCGCAGTGGACTTTTGAACAATATTATATTTCATACTTTGCATACTTATTACATTTCATAATGGCATCAACAGGGCTTTCAAATGAATAAACAATTTTGATGATATCTCATATACACTTTACTTCATTTGAATTTGAAGTTAGGAAGCGCTTAATGAAAGACCCTTTATATTGACTTCTCTCATACATGCTTCTTGCACAAACCGCATTCATTCCCAGACCCCCTTGTGATGCACTCGTCGACATAATCAAAGAAGACATTGCTAATTGAAAAACAGAACACCGCAGTATTTCTAAATCCTATTTCCCAATCACACGACTTCGACCCGGTCTCAGAGTGAACTCTTAACACCGACCGCCATCGAGTGGGGGAGTGAGCGAAGCACTGAAAGAAGAAAACAATTCCATTACTCAATCACCAACCGCATAGAAGAAGGAAGTCGCAGCAAATAATCCCATCATCGACATCATCATCATCATCATCAGCACCACATCGATCGACCCTATTAGCTCAAATGAATCAAAACCAGCAATTGCTACAAGCCTTCATCACAGCATCACCGAAACGAAGCCATCAACTGCGGTCATCGCGCAGCAAGACTCCACTGTCTCTCCTTTCAATCCTTGGGCACCCTTCACCCACCCATTCCGAAAAAAAGTGAAAGCGAAATAATTTCGATTTTCTTCTCCATTACACCTTCATCGTTTTTGGACCTGTTCCATCATGAATCCAACCGTCCGCCCCCGTCATTTCGTTCACCTGCATCAGGACAACAGGTCCACCATCCACCATCCACCAGCGCCGTCAATTTGTTGTCTAGCGCGCTGTTGCGCAATGCACCTCCAACAAGACATTAAAAACTGAATCAAAACGAGCATGTACACCGAATCATAGGAATTTACTGCATTATTACCACTATAGATGGCGCGGCGTGGTTATGTACTGGATCCCGAGGGCTAAGACAGCAAACGAGTGTCTGAATCTCAGTCGCCGGTATGGAGGCACGGAACACTTGGGTTCAGAGTGCACTCCACATCAAGTTGCGATTATTTGCCATAAGTACGAATATTTGCAGATGCAGCAAGCGACCGGGGGAGGGAGATCGCAATAAAAGCGAAGTGAAAAACGAACGCTAACGCGAACGCGATATTACAAAACGACGAATTGAAATCCCACCCGGAGGCGATTGACGGTAACCGCGGCCGGCAGACGGACGTGCTGGATGGAGTCTGGATGGAGCACTGGATAGGATAAGTTCGTGACAAATATGACCTAATGATCCTAAATCCATCGCATGCCGTGATGGTTTTCCATAGAGCGGACAGACAGCGACAGCGACAGCAGCCGCTGCAGCAGTGGCAGCAGCAACGGCAGCAACAAATTCGCCAGAAGAGCCAGTGGGCTAGTAGTGGAAGGGTATCGCGGGAGTAGTGCAAACATTAACGTGGTGCGAGGAGATATTAAACCATCATCGCATGGGCAACCGTGCCCAGATGGATGTCGATTGAATGGTGTGCTGTTTATGGGGATGTCCGTTTATTTTGATGGGCTTTGATGGAATGATAACAGTCGTGTGGGGACTTGTTAAGTGCTTGTCAAAGTGGTGGAAAGTGGTCTCTTTCGCAGTGATTACGTGGGAGTCGTTGTTGAGAGGTTGTGTTCGTTCGTTCTCAACTTGTAACGTACCGGCAAATGAATCAATTTATCTAAACTGCGCTTTTTGCTAGGCAACGACACCGCCGCCGCTCTTTGCATAAGTCACCGGTGTGTAAACTTGAAAGCGGATATCGCAAGGAAGCCCGATAAGAGGATGATGATGTTCTTCACGTCACCTCGTATCGGCCAGATGACATTATTCGGAACCGGTTCAGTGCTGAGCACTGTTTGGAGGTGTTCATGGATGTGGTCATCATCCGTTTCAGGGGTTTTATGGTTAATGTGTGCGAGGCAACTTACTTGCAAGCAAAAATAATTTTATGTGTGCGAACGCGGTGATCACGTTACCCTCGGAAGGTACTGAGCGAAGGTTTCCTGGGTTTTGACTGAAAGAGCGTTGGGGCTACCTACAAAATCAATGCTTGAAAATTGACTTGATTGATTATAAAAAAAAATTTTAAAAGTGTTGTGTCGAATGTGGGTAAACGATTGCTTACTAACTTATCAGGCCAACGACCTTCGGAGGGATTGAGGCTCAGCTAATTCTGCTTTCCATCCTTGAGGGTCCTGGGCATGCTGCTTCCAATCGTCAAGAACAAATTGGCTTAGATCCGCGATCACATTGTTTTTTGACCAGAGGTTCGGTCTTCCGCTCCCTATCGAACCGGGATGATGAACCTTGAATTTGAAGACTCCCTTAAGTGGATTACTGGTGTTCATGTGCTCTATGTCAGTGAAGTGGCCGAGTCAGTGAAGGAATCTGTTTTCCGAACTATATGCACATCCTAGTCCGGTTCGTAGACTTTGCGGCTATGTCTTCTTCAGATTTCTCGAAGAAACGACCGAATATCCGACGCAGAGTGCATCAAAAAAATAGATCAGCTGAAAAAAGAAAATTACAAAAAAGAGATGAATAAGTTAACAAGTTTAAATTATTTAACGCATTGATTAGCATATTTTTTACCAAAATTTTAAATGTGACCATTGATTGTAAAGGAGGGAGGAAGGACATGCTGAAGGAGTGTGATTGTCAAACCTTCCTTCGTGTCAAAAACGTCCTTCGGATCCGGCATAAGACTGTGGGTTACCTTCTCATGAGTGGTTGCTGCAGCAACTAGGCCTAATTCTACCCCGGCCACTCGAAAATGGCATCTACATTTTTCTTATTTTTTCGGGGGATTTTTTTGAGCACGACTGGAGGACTCAGACTCAAAACCGAGTCCATTATACTGGCAGGTAGCAATCTACTTCAGAGCCGTTAATTTGATCCCAACGGCAAATGGTAACTGGACCAGATTCGATTTCACTGGGATTCGAACCTGGGACTCCTCTAAGTTGGGACAGGCACTTAACCAACTGCGCTTTCCAGTAGTAAGGCACTTCACTTCACTTCACTTCACTTCACTGTTATGAATCTTTTCAGTGATTTATGAATAATATTTAAGGATGCCATTTGTGAGTAACAAAAAAGCATCGAATTAAGAATATTTATAATTTTATTGCCAATTCCCATTGCTAGGCCATGTAGAGCGTATAGACAACTTAGCTCCGGCCCGAAGAGTCTTCGACTCTGAGCCTGTGGGACAATGCAACAGAGGACGTCCACGTACAAGGTGCCGCACACAAGACGAGGCGGACCTTGGTGTGCGAAACTGGAGACAGCTAGCGAGAGATCGTGCTAGCTGGAGAGGCATGTTGAGTGAGGCGCAGGTCTACCTCGGACTGTAGCGCATTAAGAAGAAGCAAAATAATTCCCATTGCCCAGATAAGACCGATTACACATCATTGACGACTGCTGCAAGGCTTGCTCAATTTTGACTCCACTGTCGTGTGCAACTCAAAATCGTATAAAATCCTTCAGAAGTGATCGCGAAGAAATAGAAGGGCCACCAGTGGAATTTAAAAAAAAATAAATCCACGAGGGTTTCCATGAAAATTGTTCGCTCTGATTAATGTTCATTTTGGTTATATTTTTCGCAGCCGATGACTATAGACTATTCCAATATGCAACCGTGACAACCGGGGACTCCTGTTGATTGACGAAATTAGAACCCATTTAGCAATTAAGGTACTCAACGCAGCATCAGATGAGGTCTTCCAATAAGAAGATGTGAATTGTTGTAAAATGTCTGGACCAAATAGTGCCTTTTATTAGATCATTCATATATTATTTTCGAGGGTCGATGACCAAACCGCCGCTTTACTGGGCGAGTTTATGTAACTTCCATACACAGTTGCTCAAGCCTGACCAATTAATTTTTTCTCAGAGAGCCGTTAAAGTGAAAGTTACTGTGTTAACCAGGATTTGAACCAAAGACTTTTGGATGCGGAGTCAACGTATTTACCCAGTAGGTCACAGCATCCACTTATGGGATATCAAAGCGAATCGTTATGCCAGTCATTTTCTGTGAAATCTTTTTTAAACTAATTCGGAAAGAAAAACGAAGAAGTAATGATTCAAAACAAGTCAGGAAAGGGCATAAAATAAGTTCGGAAATAGTGGAAGACTAATTTTTATTCACACTGACTGTACCTGCTTAAATTTTAAATCTTAAATTAAATTTGCAAGAGTTTTTGAGACATTAACAACGTGGAATTCGTTCGTGAAACATCGAGGTCGAGTGCATGGAGTCAAGATTGCCTGGTGACAAGATGAACAGCCGACGCTATGTGGGTGCGGTGACGTAGGGGGTAAGTGCATCAACTCCAAAGCACTAAACGTTCGCTCTAAGTTTACATCCCAGCACAGACAGACATTTTTCAAAACAAGTTGTTCACGGCTCTACCTCTCTGGGGTCACTGGTAATGCTTAAAAAGTACAACTTTCTAGAAAAATCACCTCAATCTCGCCATTCAGAGTCGTGATTGCACTGTAGGTCCTCTCCACTAGTGAGAGAACAAGAGCACGCACAACACGAGTGGTTGCTGTAAAGTTAGGCCCAAGTACATCTCTGACTGTAGCGTCACCATTATTATTATTATTGTGCTTCCTAAAAACATGCAGATAAACAGAGCCAGATTTGAATCTTGTATATTTGACTTTCAGTATTGAAAGAGATCTTAAACGTTTCTAGGTACATTTTAACTCCTTCCGCGTACACCGTCGACTGAGATTTGTACTGCAGTTTAACTCCCATCAGCTTTTATCCTCAACACTTTAAGTTCCCTAAAACATTAACTCATGGTTTATGTTTAATTTCTTTTTTTCCAAAAAAGAGTGTTCAAAAGAAGGTTACACTAAAATCCATACGTTTTCCTTGATGAACTAGAAGACATTTAACAAATCTATCAGATTACTTCTGTCAACTAAAGTCTAATAATATTCCTTGGTTCCCGTCAGGTCCTTGCAAGATTCTGATCATCGTCTGGATTACCCGCCAAATCCTGATACAATGTATCCGCATTGTCTACAGAACCTATTAACACACTCGACGATAAAATCGTTTCGCCTCACAAAGTTGATTTTATCGCCATGCCACATAAATCTCAGACAACACACTAATCTTGACCAAATTTAAAAGCAGTTAATCATAAACGAAGATACCAACTGCCCCAGCAGGAACTCACCTCTTGCATTCGCATAAATTTTGGTTCCTTCGAGGACCCCCTTGAACGCAGCTTGGCGAATACCGCATGAGGCACACCGAAAATCCCATTAAAACCAGAAGCTCCCCGAAATTGGTTACAAATTCCAACGTGCTCGAGCCATAACAATACTCTCCGGCTTCACCCGAAAAAGAAATCCACTCCGGCTGCAAATAAATTCAGTCCGACAAGTCTGCGCAACAGACGATAACCGAAAATCCATCATTTTCACCGGCTTCGTGTGGACTTTTAATGATTCGCGTACTAAAATTTAACTGCAATCTCATTGTCAGCGTCAGCGCGACGGACGGGGTGGGCGGCGGGGGGACGGCAGCAGGAGCGATGCGCCAATTATTACTTGCGAAGACGTTCGTACATACGTCGCCCCGAGTCGGGCGGTGCCACCAACAAAAACGAGGAAAAAATCAGAAAAGTGTCAAAAGAGATCACCTCACGGATACCCTCTGGACGTTGACATGAATCACTGTGATGCGAGCTTTGAGTGGACGGTTGTACTTGAGTTTCATTTGCACGAGTGTAACGGGTTTATATTGGGATTGGGACTGTGTAGGTACTTTAACGAGTTGTGGACTAATTAGGCTCGAGATAGAAATCGTGATATCTCCCTTGAGATGGATTGGGCAATCGAATGCGGTTGCATCACGCTCGAGGGAGCATGTTGCAATTCAAATTGGTTTGCGTTTGAGATACGTTCAGAGAGATATGATGCACAAGTGGGGTTCTCTTGAAATCGACAAGAAAATGGAGCAGTTCCGCTGAGATCGGTGTGACTTGGTATTCGTTCGGTGAATGATTTGAAACAATGGAAGCGGCGCTTCTTATTGGAGGCTTCTTCAGCTAGTTGTGGGCTAGAGAGGGATTTTGTTGCACCGCGATGCGGATAGTGAATAGAATGAGTTGTCTCTGGTGGAGCAAGGCAGCTAAGCCGATTTGCGAAACTCAGTTTTTTTGCGACTGTTTTCGAGTTCAACGAAATGTTTCGTAGTGTTCAATGAGAACTGCTTCAATCGATCTCCTGAATCCCATCCAAAGTCCACGATGAACGTCTCAAATCGTTTCCCCATCTAAATACCCACAGACCGCTACTGTTCCACCAAAGACCCAAAGTTTCAACTCAACAATCGATAAAATCGTGGAATGAAACATCATAAATCATTCCCCGAATCAACACATCATCCACGAGCTTCATTTGTCATAAGCTGCCCCGTCCGTCTCCCCTCCTTCACCCCGCAAACCTAAATTGTTTCCATTTCCGGAACATCGAACGAGTCAAATACTTCAAATCACTCATGTCCATCCAGGCCTTAGATCGAACTGACAGACCATATCGCACACGCACACCTTCCGAGAAGTCCCCACTACAGACCACCAACGGCACTCGTGATGTGATCTCAATAAACTCTCAACCACGAGAGGGGACAAATCCCAAACCCTATCGAGGAATATGAAAAAATAAATCATGTATCTCTCGGTTTTGCCGATGCCAGGTGATTTCCGAGCATCCATCAAAATTTGTTGTGGTTTCCAGGGAATGCGAACAAAGCAGCGAGGGGGGCGTAATTGTCCAATACAGATCCAGGCGAGTGATTACGCATCCGATGTGTCCCCGAAGGAGATGCGACAGCCAGCAAATTCAGGCGCAAGCAATTCTTCATGGACTTATCGAATATTTTGTCACTTTGCATCAATAAATGTCACAAGCGGCGGTGATGGTGGTGGTGGTGGTGGTGATTCAAGCCGATGTCCTTGTGAGTGACGGGATGTCAAGTAAGAACGTCAAGCTGATGGTCAGATGATTCAAACTGTCTGTGAGTTTTGATGACTGATACAGCAAATGAATCGATTGTGCAAAGCCTAGTCTCAGGGCTTAGCATAGTCAAGTGGAGGGCGATGATGGATCAAATGACAGACTGTCAGGCTTATATTTGCCTGGCTTACAAATTGAAAGTCACATTTCTTCACAATTTCGATGACTAGACTACACCTCGTCCGACTAAAGAGAAACTTCTTCGGCTGCAGAGCTTTACAAATCTAGGAACCACTGAATGCCATAATATATTTTTTACTTCGTAATAGCTTCGGTGGGTCAGGATTCGTAAGCACGGTTCTCAGTGAAGGTAACATAAAAAATCCAAGCCAAGTAATGAGAATGCAGATTCTCACTCTTTTGGACAGGTTCTTGAAGTTTTCCGGTTATCAACGGCATCAGCGGTTAGAAATTTGTCTGAACACTTCGTTCCTGTGTATTAACCTGAATGTTCAATTCATTGTATTAAATGACGCCCTTTAAAAAGGAGCACACAATTGTTTGGAGGCAAGATGTTCCATAAATGGCTGATAAAACACCGGTCGGTTTACAGCACTTAACCTATCTAGCTCTGGTTGGACCGTCTCATCGAGTCGTCATTGAAGCAAACTGGCAAAGTCTCACGCAGATTAACGATAACGATTACGACTAATAGGCTTACGCCATTGCCCACACCTCTAAGCTGTGAGGCAGATCTTGAACGATCAGGGTTTTTAAACACACTCAGGATGATTTTTAGGTTTTATTAACAATTGTCTCTTGACAACGATTGGCAAGATTGAGAGAAGTATTTGATCTCTGTGCTAATGATTGTGGTACAGAAAGAAAGAAGTACATAAGAATCATCATTGCATGCGATAAGGCTTTTGGAACTGACTTGGTTTAGAGATGTGAAGCCAGTCAACAGTCCTGTATCGAAGAAGGTAATGTATTCCATTCCTCAAAAAAATTCCCAACTACCTCTGATTACCATCCAGTTTACTTTCAAGTTTGTCGTTTAACATGTGTCAAATTTAATTCCTAAAACGCCATAATTTTTCGCTGTCAATTTTCGTATGCAAAAAGTAAATATTTGACCAACTCTCACGACAGGTAAATACGAAAACTAATCTATTGCTTGAACGACAGTCGTAGTTATACGACAGCAGTTAATTGTGCCCAATTAGTGTTAAGAGCCACAATCTTTGGATCTGTTAATTTTTTATTTTACTTCATAATCAACTTTTTTAATTTTATTAATTTAAAATTAAGATATATAAAACAGGAAAAGTGTTTATTTTGGCTTTCAAATCAGTGCAATTGAAAGCACAAAAAGTACTCAAATGTTGATGTCGTCGAACAGAAAGCTGTGTAGTTCTGGAAGAAGTTGTGCCGTAAAATAGAATTTCGATGATAACGTCGTCGATCAAAAAATATCAGTCAGAGCAAAGGGCATAAAAATGTGCATACAGTAGAATCTGGAGAACTTGAACGGTGCAATAATATATTTAGATAGTTCGGAAAGTTCCCCATCTTTCTACCGGGCGACAGTTTACCACAGCACAGTTATTCAGAAAAAATGTCTAAATAAGTTCGTTTTTTTCCTCCTCTTAAGATTTATTTTTTATCCTTTGATGTTTCTTGATTTTTTTTAAAGAAAATTAACTGCTGTTTTGATATAAACAATGTTTTTAGACCATACGTTCTTTTTTTCTTAATTTCGACGCATGGAAAGATGAATAATGCAAAAAAATGTTTTATATCTGTTCAAATTTTCGAGATTCTGATGTATTTAAAAAGCTTCCACATCAACGTCGATATCTGCAATAAAAAGGAAATCACGAAGAACTGTAGTGGTTGATATATAGTAGTTGATATATAAAACGCCCTTATGGCATCAACTCAAAACACGGGCTGCCATGGAATCAATTTGATGCACAAGTACAAACAGTTCGCAGAACGTCCTTCGTCTTTTATATACATACATATGTATGATATTGTTCAACGATGGATGGAGCAGTTGGTTAAGTGTCTGCACCAAGTTAGAGGGGTCCCAGGTTTGAATCCCAGAGAAATTTAATCTGGTCCAGCCACCATTTGCCGTTGGGATCAAATTAACGGCACTGGAGTATGTTGCTACCTCGCAGTACAATGGACCAGTTTTGAGTCTGAGTGCTCCAGTAGTGTTTCAAAAATCATCCGAAAAAGAAAAAAAATGATATTGTTCGCCGCAGGTACAAAGGAGTGTACTTTTTTCATAACTTTGGTGACTTTCGAGAGGCACCCACTACCAATTAATTTTGATTTATAGCAAGATCTGCTTGGCTGTCCTAATCTGTACAGTAGCCCCTCTTCATTGCTTAGGACTCAAGTAGTTGTTCAGTAGACCTATGTTGGTGTGCTCATAAAGAGAAGCTTAAGCACGTAAATTTAAAACAGTTCGCATGCGAAATGGGTGTATAGTCTCGTCGTAGTTACAGCTCAAAAAGCAGAAAAAAGAATGAAATTTGCGCCATAAATATATTATCCATATGAAAAAAATACTGTTTTTCACTCAGACAGGCAGACACACAGTAACACAGAAGCCATTGCCATCTTAGTTAGAGATATCAGGCAACCTTTATACAACGGCCGTTGTCTAAAATAATTGCTTAGATCCCTGCATTACAGGCAAATGTAGAATCTGCAGATGCTCTGACTGGGGATATATCAGAACTTGAACAGACCCAAAACTTCATGGAGATCTCGCGTGGTTTTGAATCACAGAGAATATCAACTTCTTTAGGCTTTTCAGAACATGTCCTTGGTCCTATTCCACCCAAGTGACGTCTTTTTACAGGAATAGCTAGGTGTGACATGAAGGTCTAAAACAAATCCTTTTCCTAAAAGGAAGTCAAGTCCTTCGCATAAAGAAGAAAATTATCTGTTTGTTGGTTGAGTCTTCATCTTTAAAAATTGAATTTGTGCCCCGAATTCGAAGCGCGGCCTGCCAGGAAGAGAGTGAAGGTCAGTAAAAGACATTCCTTTGAAATGCCCGGTGTTGCATTGATTAGGAAAAAGCGACTTACAAAGAGCTCCTCACTCACCCACTTAAGTGTAGTACGTCGATGTCCTTAACTTTTGAAAATTATCGAGATAGAACAGCCTGCAGAATAATAAAAAAGAAATAATAAATGAACTCCGTCTGTGAAAACTATCTCTTGTTTGGAATTATAAGGCAAAGTTCAGTGTATAGGCACCAAGCATGGTCTCATGGATTTGGGTACAGAGCTCAATTTCATAAGCTTCCTATGACTCCTCAAAACCGTCAAACACATTCTATCTCTCAGTCATCACCATGCAGCAGCCACTCCTGGATGACTGGACTTGAACATATGAACTACCAAAAACTCGCTGAAATGTACCAGTATACTTACATATCATCAGCCAAACGTTCAGGATTTAAACGATTCTGTATCTAAACATCTTCGCACCAAACAAAATCCCTCGACACTATCAAAAATCAATCAAGTCCTTTAATTAAATAGAAAAACTCACTCCACTTCATCGGACACAAATCAGCTCCCACTCGATCCTCTTTTGTTTACTCAAACCCCACTCACTCAATCATTTCCTCTCTTATACTCTCCCGTCGATTGTTATGAATTCATTTCAATCTCTCCGCTCTTTCTCGTTTATTTTCTGTTTTTTTTTGTAATTTTTTTATGCCAAAGCACCTCATAAACATGCCAGACAGTGTGCAAAAGATAAATATTCATAAAGCAGAACAAAAAGCGAAGAAAAACCGACTTAATATATTCCACCGTCGCATGTAACTATGGCTAATAATTCACCATACCTATACGTCTAACGTGCACAGGAGGCATGTATCTACGCATTGAAAAACTGAAAAACTAAAGATACAAACGGTAACAAGGGAAAGTGAAAACTGAGAAAGAAAACACCGAAGAGCCACCTTCTTCCGTCGAACAGACAAGAAAGAAGCACAAAAAACTGAAATGAGATACAAATGAAATTAAACGACACCACACTCCTGTGGTGAGGTGATAGAATCTAATAGGTTTTCCACATTCAAAACGAGATAGAACGATACTTCAGTGAAACGAAGAGGCCGCGATAAGGCCCAACACACAAGAAGACGACAGAAAAAAAATCCACTCAACGCGGCACCTGACCGATGTGGGGGGCGTGGCATAGAGTATCTATTCCGTCCAATGGGATTCACAGAACAGGTATGTGTATGCGCCGAATCAGAAAGAGAGAAAATGCAAAAATGGTGAGGAAAAGATATGGAAAGTATCTAAAGAGTTTCGATTTCAACTTTTTTTGTTGCTTCTGTGTTTTGTTTTTTTTTTTCCTCATCTGTCTCGCTGTAGTTAGCCACTGGTATTGACGGCTGTATTTGTTTTCCTCTATTTTGTTTGTATGGATAATTAAAATGCTATCTATAAATGTATCTGCGATACAGATGAATGGATACGGGCACTCGTGCATTGTTGTCGTGAGAAGGTGGGCATTAAAATGCATAGTTGTCGACGTTTAGACATTTGCATTGATGTGATTGGTTGAATCGATGCAGGTTTCGATCGTCGATCTATCTAGATACATTGCGGAATCACGGAAAACGCGTATCTTTTGGAGTTTTTTCGGTAGAAAATAATAATACACTTGACTTTAGAGTGAACTACATTCATTCTGCACAAATTGAATGTATCTAGAGACGTAAAGAAATCAAATTTACACGTCAACTTTTTGAATACGAGAAATTAAATTCAAAAATCATCCATATTACCGTTTCCACATCGACCAACCACGCAAGCGTAATACACAACAGATACAAAAAAAAGTATCTACATCGAAAAAAAAACTACAGCTCTTCATACTACCCATCTACCAACCGCCATAGCAGCAACACCGTACAAATATAACCACAAAACCCACCATCTACTACCATCAGATAAATAGATACTCCTCTCGGAAACCATTTACGACTCACACTCGAATCGAGTGTCAAACCTCCACCGAAGCTCTCACTCAACTCAACTCGATCCACAGCTGGGACACCGATGAGATAAAAAACTGGTATCGGTTAGTCACTCGTATAAGAGTTTGTTTTTGTGAGTTACGTTTCGATTCTAACCGTGAGCAAACCTGGCGCTCGTTGCCGCCGCCGCCGTGGACAACGACCACGATACCGTGTGTGTGCTCTGCTCGTTGTCGGTTTTGACTCGTATAATGGGTACTCGCGCTGTGTTACTGGTTCACCTGCTTAGGTGAAATGAGCCTCGTGAAACCTGAACTATATGTTATCCAATCAGTCTCGACGAGGTAACCGGAGAGGAAGCAATTTTTTTGTAGCCCGTGTGTCGCTTGTTTTTTCCCGTGTCCGTGGGTAACCCCGATCTGCGTGTTCTTGTTCATCGATCGATGTCGATCGTTGTTCGTTGGTTCCGTAATTCGTTGCTCGTTGTACGCTCTTCGTTATTGTTGTCGTTGTCATCATCATCGTCGTCAGCTCGTTTATCGCGCCGCAAAATGAACGTAAACTTTTCTTGAGATACGAATACGAGTACGAGTACGAGTATTTACACCCGCGTGAGATACATTTTTTCCTGTTCTTTTGTTTTGAAAATTTGTTTGCTTCCTACTCGATCTTGAAGCTGATCCTACGAGAGCGATAAGTGAATTTGAATATTTTATCCATAAGATACATATCTCGAGTAGGTACTATGTGCAGTTCTCTTTGAATGAATGCGCAGAGAGTGAAGAAAATAAGTGAAATAAATCAGTTCTCAACCGGAAATATGTTGTAGAGTGCAATGAATTGAAGTGAATAGTGGCAGCGTTTTGAGTATCCTCGAGTGACAAGGAAGCTGCCGCAAGTGACACAGAAGGAGGTCCTTGTTGCGAAAAAATGGCGAATCCTATCTGAATTCAATGCAAAGATACATGTGCCTTCCCCCCGAAGTGAAATACAAATCCCACATGAGAGTGAATAACGTGAAATCAATTTGTTCTGTGTACACGGATGCACACGAGTGTGATCTCAATTGAAACAATCTGGAGAGTATTTCTGTGCAATCTAAGCAATCGCCCACCCCATCCAGATCGAAGAGTGTGCGTGTGAGAGGGAAGGAGAGAGAAAGAGGAGAGCGAAAGCGAGAGAAAGAGTGTGAGAGAGAGAGAGAGAGAAGGACAGACTCATCATCATCTAGAACCAACTAACTTAAGTAGCTGCTGCTAAATGCATACGGATATTATAATCGGCGATCAAATTGTGCCATCCACTAATTTTTGGGTAATGCAGGTAGGTGATGATTCTATTTTTATCCGTCACAACATAATCGTATCCGTAAGCTCATGAGGAAGTGTGCAAGTCACACAGTCGATGAGTGATAATTTGTTTAAACAAATTCGCCGAACAATCGGCCAAACGATTGCGCATGTGAACTGTTCAGTGTAAACGGTCTTATCTCTTTTGCAAAACGAAGGGTTACACACCGACAGCATATCCGCAAGCGGGTTGTTTGTATTTTTCAAACGCTTAAAAGCGAAGGTGTTAATTTTGTTTTTTTCGCTTTTTTTTCGATTCGTTTTGTTGCCCCGCTTTTGTATCTAAGTGTCTAAAGTGACTGTTTGTTGGGCAAACAGACTTCAGCAGGACACACTTGTAAGAGATACATGACCAAATGTGGTTCCCTTTGTTGCAGGAATATTTTTGTGCAAATATTTGGAGTGTCGTAAAATGTTCAGGAAAAAAAAGAAACCTCAACCTTTTTGCGACAAATAGATGACAAGTTGTAGGAAATTACCGCAGAAAAAATGTTTGGGTTATTTCGGTCGTCAAAATTATCTTCGAGGTATGATCGATACAAATTTTGGGTTATAACTTGCCACCTCTCGCTTCGCAGAAAACAAGACTTTACTGAGCAAATGCTGGCTGACATGTACATAGTTAGACGCAATCTACAAATTTACGACCAAACCGATAACAATCTGCGTTCGATTTCAATGCCTGAGTGGACTTGAACGACGCCAAATAGAATAGTTTGACTGTATCTTAATTTTTATCTTATCTCGCGCACCAAATCTAAGCTTGATTTTGGTTTACATATCCATTTACGGTCGGTCAGTTAGAATTCGTTCCCTGATTATGACATCCATTCTAAGGGACATCCGAACGAAGGTGTATCCATCGCTACGCCTACCAAAACACAGACATTTTTCAACTGTCAAACTATCAATTAGTAGCAAACGATCCACTGACACCCGACAAATGGGCAAATTTGTCAAGTCCAAGTCCCTCTTCCCACAGGTTTTTGTTTTCACTCCCAATTCATTTGACTTCGGATTAACATTTTACGAAATGGAACACCACTTGCTTGGGTTGTATGTCCGATGATGTCTAATTATTCGATGCGACTGCAAGTTCGGTCACTCATTTGAATATTGATTTAGTTTCGAAGCTCCGTGCCGTGGACAAACATTAATGACCGCTCGATGTGGTCTTTGAGATAAAGATACATTTCCCAAGGTCATGAATTGAGAATTTATATTTTGTTGATTTTATCGAAGGAACCCCTATTTAATGAAAAAAATATTCATTCAGAAAGCTCTGATTAAGAATGCAAATCGGTGGGGATTTTCAGATTTTGTATATATCTGCTTGCTGGGCGCCCACATTTCTTCAAACTCTGGGTCCCAAGTGAGGCTGGGAGAAAGTTCTGATCCAGTTTTATGAAAAGGGAACTTTTTTTTATGACATCTTGATGGTTGAAGCATGAACAATTCTTGTTCCATAACGATACATGTGCTTTTGCTACCTAATTCCGGGGGGCGGGGCGATCCCAGTCGATTATTGAAATGGGTTTCATTTAGGCTTATTGCTTATTTTATGGATGAGATACCTGTTAACTGCTTACATTTCTAATCCCCGTGAAATTTGGTTCACAGAGCGGATTGAACTTCCAAACAATCGCCTGGATCACTAACCTATTTCTGCAGTTGTTCGCTTAGTTGGTCTGTGAGTGATCTTTCACTCAAACAAGAATTGTACCACGATCGGAGAGGAACAGAACAGACTAACACCGTCTGTTGAAAAAGAATGTAAGGGCTTCTGGAACATTTCGGGTACATCTTTATCGAATCACTAACAATGTTCAAGAAGTACTTATACCACTGTCAGGAAAAAGCTTCTAAACTTCACCGTTCGAAGTGGACATCAAACTCTAGGTCGCTTAGGCTCATGATTGAACAATACCACTCACTACTCGAGTAGTTGCTGTGGATTGTACCGCCATCCAGAAAGGCTCATTCCTAAGCTTAAGTCTGAGTAAATTTGAGTTTTCTAAATGCTCTTGTTTGAGGCTAGATCATCAGTAATTAGCTGAACAGTTTGAGGTGCTCCATTTGGATGCAGATGAGACTGCTGCTTAAATGATCGCGCATTTTGATCGATCACTTTGAAAAAAATCTTACTCAGGAAGGAAAGAAAAAAAGATTTGCAAATACCTCTGCACCTTATTTCATTTCTTTCAATTTTCAACCATTAGACGGACTAAGAATTATGCAAAGGAAAATTTTTAAGATCTGTTCAAGAAGCAGACATGTTAAAGTGCATCCTTCGTTCCACACTTTTGAGCAAAAAGTTTAAATTGCAGCATAAGAAAATTGGTTCCTCTCTCATTTCCGATCTTAAAAAAATTACCAATATCGCAACGATTTTTCTTACTCTGTTGAGAACGCTCTGTAAATTTATTTATATATTGTGACATTTACAATTTTTTTCAATTGAGCTCGTTTTACAGACATTCTGTTCTAGAACCCTAATATTAAATTATAATTAAAATCGCTAAAAACAATATTACATGTTTTTAAAAAATATTGAAGTAGCATTCGTTAAGAAACCATAACTCTCTTCTCCGTGATAGTAAGATATTTTTGCCAACACAATACATGATTTAGAGGATTGTAGTAGGATATATTAGAAAATACAGTCGCCTCTCTCTGAGGTGAATTTCCCTCCCTCAAAAACCATCCTCTAACTCGAACTAATTTTGATATCCTGTGAAAATTCGACTAGGAGATGGTTTTTGATGCAGCATCTTCATTTTATTGCTGAGAAGCTAGACCCAAGTACACCTCGGAATGTAGCGCCTCCAGTATCTTCCTTTTATGTCGAAAACTAAAAGATTCTTGCAGCTGCTATTCCAAAAGTATGAAGTGTCAAAAGTTTCTGAAAAAAATATCGCATGATCTTTTATCATTTTTCACTCCAGTCACTGTATGTTGCTTGCAGAATGTTTATCGGGATCACAGTAAGCTCTCGGAATATCCCCCCTTTAAATCAGTAGAATCAGTTTTGAGGAATACAAGAAAAATGTTGTGTGAATTGCCCTCCTCTAGACGGGCATGTTGAATTTGTGGGCGCCGTGGCCGTGTGCGTTCGTGCGTCAACTCATGCGCATTAGACTTTCACAGTCTAGGTTCAAAGCCAAGCTCAGACAAACAATTTTTCAAAAAAAAAAGATTGTTCACGTTTCCGCCTCTTTCGAGTCACTGACAATGCTCAAAAAATATAACTGTCTAAAAAAGCTTCTCAAAATCCCCGTTCGGAGTCGGCATTAAACTGTAGGTCCCTGCCGCTCGTCACAGAACAATAGCACGCCCAACACGAGCGGTTTCTGAGAAGCTAGGCCCAGGTCCGCCAAGCTTTATCCTGTACAGAGGCATTAGATTATTAAACGGAAAATAAACACAGGCCCAATGATAGCCCAATGCTGGCCCATAACTTTATTGATCACTAAAACGGTTTCTATTCGCTCCCTTGCAGAGACTTTTTCATAAATTCAAGAAAGATGCAGAAAATCTGCCGAAACTCTACATAATTGTACACTGACCTTAGTTTTGAGTAGTATTCACAATCCGTTGATCTTCAAATCATTTAATCTAATGTCTGTTTAAATAACAAAATACCGACGGCAAAACGTATATTAAAATACCTTAATTGACACCACTTTCTCTGACATCTTTGCCTTTCGGCACTGAAGTGCTGCTGACCATCAATCCATTACATATACCTTTAATCCCAGTTTCTTCTGGGCAGGTCGCCGATTTGTCCTTAAAAAAGTTCGGTAAGCTAATCAATTTGCCATCACATGATCGCTGCGTTTTTAATCCTATCGCTCGTAAAGCTTGTCTCTTCCTTGTCCTTAAACGTTGACTGAAGTTGCCTTTTTGACGTGATCTTTAACGCTAATGTTTGATTTAATTGAACTTTTTGGTGACAGGCCCTACTAGGGAAGCCTTCCTACACCTATCTCCATCGAAGATGCAATCGCTGCTTAAGCTTGGTTTCATTTTCCATCTACTTGGTCAAACATTATAGAATATACATAGTTGCCTTAGATCGTAGAATTTAGACATTTTAAGTGTCCAATTTAGAGCTAAATTTTGACATAATTGTTCTGTGGAGAAGATGCTAAAGCTGTCAGATAAGGTTTCCGCGACTATGGTTAGGGGTCATGTAAAGATGATCAAATTGATGCCGAGAGAAATTATGGCCAAACTTTGTCATGAATAAACTGCACACAACTTTCCTTATTCCTGATTCGAAATACACTTTCGAGCTTGTGACTTCCTGTAACGATAATAAAGTTTTCAGAACTATGTTTTCATTGTTTCTCTCTCTTCTCTGGTTATATGGAGTCTAAAAGCGTCTTGTTAAATTTGCTTATTTACTTACTTGTCGGGGTTGAAAGTGTATGTCTTCTGTTTGTTATGGTATCTTGCTGGATATTTTCCAGTGTTTGAAGATCACCCCAATTGCATCCGTCACACTCTGTCAATTGGTGCGTAATCTTGGTGAAAAATTAGTAAAATTGGGCGTAATAATTGCGTAATAATCGCTTCGTTCAGTTTCGGTAAGTTTATTCAGTTTCGTCAAGTTCGTTCACTTTTTCCTACTTAAGCGTGGACGGAATGAATAGCTCTCTTCGTATGCAAATGTCAGTGGACTGATGAAATCTCCTTCAGTTTTAAAAAAACAATCACTTTGAAATTTGACGATGCTTCCGCTTACTTTTCGCTCGCCTTTCTCATTAGCTTAAGTTTTCGTACAGCTATTATAGTTGGCCCTTAAGCCTGAAGTTTTAACCGAAATCTCTTAAGGTTTGCGTAAAACGTCACACTGAAACCCTAGATTCTCTGGTCTACCACAGGATTTTTCAATGAAGCTCTTTGCAAATTAGTGCCAACCTTTTTTATTGAAATCTGATAGAACTTGAGGAGGGATCAAGAACTTAGTTTGAAAAATGCAATGATATATACCGATGCCTCTTTGGCTAAATGGACGAAATACGGCAACAAACTTACCAGCAAAGCTAATCTCTTGGCCATTTGCTCCTCACACTCGTTCGTATTTGAGTATTCCCCCAAGGACCTATAAGCAGATGGCAATCTCAGTTAGTGTCTCTCCAATTCATCCATTGATACAGATTTCCATTCTCGTTTAGTTGAAATCTGATCCAACACCCACCCGATTTATGTGATGATTTATTGATTGCCCGTCAAACGATGGCCGTTTACTAGATTCACCGGCACACGCTATACCCCCAATCGATGAATAAATTAAACAAATAAAAGTCGTGCTGCTCCAGTTGGTGAGGTTAATGCAAATGAGGGCTGTCGGCCAAGGAAATAATACCTCACCCAAAACAGGTACCATCCAAAGATCGAGGTTCAAGCAACGGCTCGATCGTCAATTGACGCAAAAACGAACTGCAAACACGAAAACCAAAAACACACCAATCTCAGATCGCTTTAAATAGAATCAAAAAAAATCCATTTTATCACTGCAATGCTTGATTTGTATTTATTACCGCCATCGCAGGCACTTGCACAATTAGCGCCCTAAAAAGCAAAATACCGCTCTTCACTAAAATCGGTCCCAATTGACGGCCAAAAACAAAACCAATAAACATCAAACGGCCCGCCACAATAGATTTCGTTTATTTTTTAATTTTTCGTTTTGCCATCGCTCGTACTTATTCAAACATCGTTTATCTCGTGTAGTTTCGAATTCCCTTATCAGCGGGTGCCCCTCCGCACATTCGCGCCCCAGCCGGAGGGGGCCGCTGGGGGGCGACCCTGGAGGAATGTCACCGAAAGAATGAGAAACATTGTCTCCTGGAAACTCACCCAACGCTACGCAGATAAGATCCACACTAACCTACGCGAGCGATACCGTCGAGTGGGGTTTGCGGTGCGATCGATCGCCGAACCTGTGCGGAGGCAAGGCGTGCGAAATCGATTGAGCCAGTGAACAATGGGGCCTGTCGAATTTTCTTAGGGCCACCACCTTCCACCCAGCGAGTGGCCTTTTCACGCCCTTCGGTTCTAGGCCGCGCGTATGCAAATGAGGCGCAGATGCGAAGGCACTCCACATGCTGTGCCATAAATAACGCGATTTACATGGATTAACCGCGAGCAAGGAATTAAATTTCGACATCAGCGTCCACTGGGGGAGGTCAACTCGTCGAATTCCCTCTAAACAATGCGCCCCAACAACGGCTGGGATGTCGGCCCTAGATGTCCAGTCTAGCCGAGCGGCCGACGGCGAATACACAGCTGTGCCGGGGAATGAGTTTTGCGGCACTCTTCATAATTTTCCAATTTAATTGCTGATTTATCTGCAATTCCCTGGGTCGGAGTCGTGTCGGGAAGAAAATAAAATTAATTTCTTGTAAATAAACTGCTTCCTGCGGCTGTCGTGGATGTGTCGCTGGGCCCGTTGGACCGTTATGCATGAGAATGGCTGCGTAACATTTCAATTTTCGGAAACAATTCGAGTCGCATTAGACAAACGATGGAACAGGTGCCGCAGAAGGTGTCGAACACTGGGTCTGATTGGGCTGTTGGGGCGCATTTGCATCTCCAGAATGTGTTTATAAATTGTCTCCGTGTGTCTTGAGAGCTTAATTTTGTTGGGACAAAACTCTGGGGAGGAGTTCCTGTGACTATTGAATCCGATTAGATGTGAGGCGTTCGGTGACAAGCGTCGCCCATCGATTGGACGCAGTTCGTTAGGGCAACGGTGTCTGTGTGCTGCCGGGCATTGTTGTTGACACAAGGAACAAGACAGAGGGAATGACGATAATGTTTTAGAAAAACAAATGAACGATTAAGATGTTTGAACTAATCGATTTGTAGCCGGCTGTTGGAGGAAGAGTTGTGCTCTTGTGGAGGGAAGGTGGGAACGATGATTTTTTTTCCCACAGAAAAGACGATTTAGGACTTAATTAAGTTTCCATGGGCACAATTGAGTCTAAGGAGACTGGGAGTAAATCATCATTTATGGCTTGGGTTTACAAGGAATGTAGAAGTTATGTTTTTCTGGCTGATATGGGAATGTTGCCGCAGCCTTCTGTGATGTTCTTGAATTCGTGCACAAAATGGAGCTTATCGATATAAAGTCATCCATCTTTAAGTCTGAGGATGATTCTTAGTCGCTGTGATCAGTAGATGTCATCTTTAACAGACATGCCCCATTGCTGAGTCTAACGCTCAACTTAAGTTATTCACTCAACTGAGGACTTTTATGTTTTTTGAAAATATCTCATGTTTTGTTCACTTTCACTGTTCTTCTTCATCTTCATCACAGAAATGGTCAGTCGTAAATGTTTCGAGCCCCTGGGGTGACTATGCCACGTAGAAGAAACTTCGATTCTGCGCCTGTGGAACCACACATCAGAGATCGAAACTTGACAAATGTTGTAGTTTGAGAAGGACATTAACCAGTGACGTGCAGAGCTGGAGACAAAAAACAAAGGAAAGGAAAAAGAATACCACAGGTCTCCATATCCTTGCAAAAAATGTCGTTCGATGCTTAAAAGAGCAGTCTGATTTTCAGTCGCTCTAATAAATGTTTGCCATCTTTACCCGGCGGGTTTGATTGATACCCAGGTAATAAAGCCGGTGGTTCATTACATGAGACTCAATAAAGTGCCTAACTTTAAGAAAGAGTAACTCCACTGAAGACCTATGTTTTTCTCAAAATATGCTACTGTTCGTGCTTCTCAAATGGTCTAAGATGGCTAAGCAACGCATACCGTTACCCAGTTCCTGCCCAAAGAACTTTCTACTTCAAGCCTTTGGGACAATTCGACAGAGGACGACCTCGATTAAGGTCGTGTACAATTTGAGGAGGACTTTACAAATTCTAGTTTTCAAAGTCTAAGACACCGAGATGTCTGTCTAAAATGAGACGGGGAAAGTCTTGTTGGTTATGGCCTATCTCTAGACTGGACGGTGGAGTCGTCTAAGAAAAAGAAGAAGATTGTCTTACATTCCACGTTCCTTGGTAATCCAACTTAAATGCTTCGCGACCTTATTCAGCGTACTTTGAAACAACCAAATTCAATACAAAAAGTGGTAGTGTTTTAAACCAAGGGATTTCGAAAAAAATTTAGTGCTTAAGAGGCCAGAAAAAAAATCGATACCCTCAGTGATTTTTTATTGCGATTCATGTCCATCAGACAGTGGTGCCTAACTAAAAGGAGAAGTAACAAATTGTCTTCTTCTTTTTGATTTAATAAGATATCAGCTGCAAAGGTTTTCCAGTTGCTGTCTTTGATGTGGCCTTAAAAGAATCTCTTTAACTAAGTTATAAGAAAAAGTTATTCTGTGGAATGAATAGAACAGAAATCGTTCAGGAAGAATAACCAGCAGACTACAAATGATTATTTGAACAGAGTCCCAGAACACAAGCGACTGCAAAAAAAGGAATAAAAGCACGCCGTCCATGTTGTGGCTTTCCTAAATGACTGTTATGGTGTGCCTGTAAATGTTTTCACGCCAACTATGTGATTTTAACTAGTTTTTTGTGACACTTTAATTCTACAGTTCTTAATTTATTTTCCCAAAACAGCATTCAAGACCTCTCACAAGCTGCTCACAATGTTCAAAAGGCCTCAGATAGTTTCTAGTCCACAGTCAGTATAAAACTGTGGTTGCCTCTATTTCAAAGAGAACAGTAGAACGAACAACACGAGTGGTCGCTTTAGAAGATAGGCCCAAGTCCACATCATCAAGAAAGAAAGGAAATATTCAAAGCGCAATGGCGTCGTCAGTGTTGCAATTAAACATTATTTTTTCTTCGTTTACCCCCGCAAACAAGGACCGAATTCAAGCTAACAAATAATGTGGCCACAATGTTATGATTCTTATTTGGCATCAAATGGATTTAATTTATTCAAAACGATCTTGAACGCACTTAGCTTCTATCCAAAATTAGCAATCATTCTTAAGAGTGTCCCAAAATGCACGTCAGATTTTTTTTTTATGAAAAAAGTACACGATTTTTGCCAGTATGAAGTAAATTCAGTCTCAATTGAATCGGAAATAGTTTCCCTACTTACTTATGTAAATAGAATATGTCATCTCTGTTTGAAGGACGGCGAAACTACAGAACACTTATGTATTACACTGCATGTCACTGCGTAACCCTGTGCAAAACGAGGTGACTTATCTTAGAGAAGGAGAACAGGTCGGCACACGGAAGAATATACGCTTCGATAGGAAATGGTTTTTATGATCACTTGAGAAGAAATCCAACTTCTAAACACTTAGCAGTCCCATAAAATAAAATGTTAAATATTCGTAAAATAAGAACAAATATATCGATGCAGTTGCGCGTCTTGTTGGGTGGGAGTTTAAATGTATTCTTGACTACATTTTTTATGACATAGGCAGGATTTACTTACCTTGATGTCAGTTTGAACTTGCTACTTCAGTGAAAATAATTGAAATTAACACAAAATTTGCAAAATTAAAAACAAACTAAAGCATTAATTCGATTTAGACTTAATTAGTTTAAAAATATTAAATCTAGATAACAATTAAAAATCAGACTGAATCCAAATGCACTGATGAACTACAGACTATGTCGCGTATTCGTACAAGGTATATCAATAAGAGAAGGGAGAACTACATATATTCGTACCTCATATGTTTCACATCCGATGTTCCAGTTGCCATAAATGGTCTTAATGTTATACACTTTCTTAAAGCACTTTCTATAGGAATCTGTAAAATTATTTTAAATATCTTTAAAAATAATAAATTACATGCAAAAATAAAAAATGTATGTAAATATATTAAATAAGAGCCAAAATCCTTGTTGTTAATGCCCAAGCTTATCAAATTATTAAACAAATTTTCATTTTAAAGAACTTTCGATGACTGACGATGACACTGGCGTAGTGTCCATTCACTCTACACGTTCTACGAGACATGTAAGGCGTTGAATCTATAGACGCTGTACGGTTCGTGGTGGAACCTCCTTCATTTGTTCTCAACTAATCAGTACCTATGGAGAAGCGCAGTACCTTCGTCTCGAATTGACCAAGAGCTACCTCACCAGCTATTAATAAGGTCCACGCAACCGGCATGATTAAGTTTTCCCATACCATCAGGTTTGTTCTTCGACAGGGGGTTCTTCTAATCAATTGCTTCTTAAGCCCACGAAAGCGATGGGCTTCATTTGATCGTCTTGATCATTCGACATCGTCTTGATGTCGTTTCTCGTCTTCACTGTGGAGCCATGGTACACTTCTTGTCTGCCTTGATTTTTTACCAGATCAATGCAAGTTTTTAGTTGCCTTAAACGCTGCAAACACATCAATATCCATCCGCGAATTCAAGCAACTTCATGGTTTTTTAATAGATCGCGCCTCTTGTACTGAACTATTCTGACGAAAACTCCGCGATAAATCTTCCAAGACTAAACGCAGGAGTCTCCTGCCTAAAATCGAGATTCTTTCTCTTGGATTTTAAATTTCAGAAATCAAGAGTAATTTAAAGATCTTTCCGAACCGTTATGAACAAAATTATTTGAAATAAAGTGGAGTTTGTCAACAAATCGATCGATTGGAAAGTTCTGCACAAGTCCTTCGTTCCTGTTAAAAGAAGAGATTATTTATGTCAACGCTGGGCAGTTGGGCTGGGCAAAAGTAAATATGTACAAGCCCTTTCCAAACAAGGATCAAGATTTCTGTGCAGTTCGGTAAATCAGAAAAAAATAGGGCCCAATCATTATATGAGCCAGCGACGCATCTGCAGAGCAGTCTAATTACTTTCAAATTTATCGATAATAAAATCAATCAGACAGTCAATATCGATTACACTTAATATCGATTTTTGTGAGTCGTGGGAACTGGGCTAGGATCTGATGCAGCGATGCAATAAATCTCGTTCAATTCCTCAACTTGATCTGTCATATGACAGCTTTCCAAATTCTATTTCAGTCCATGTTCGAAAAGAACTCAAGGTTTTTCACAGTCTGAGACCCTTTATTTAAAGCCCACTTAAGACTGACTTCCAACCGGATCTTCGCACTTGAACCAGGTCACTCACAAAACTACAACTCCTTCCGATCTTAATTCGCACAGTAGCCCCATATCAATCAAATTTCCCATGACCCTGGCTCTGAAAATAGTCTTTTTTCCCACAGTAGGTATCTGAATATGTGTCCGGAATATCGCGAAATTGACCTTGTCCCTAATCGACTAATCGCAACGTTCTTCTCGATGATTTCGTATTCTCGTCAGTCAACGGTAGCCATCTAAGGAGTCGTTTCCTTCTCAATCTCTAATAAATCAGTTATGCAATAAAATAAGCCCAATAAAGACCAACTCCCCTCCTGCCGCACAATCATTGAACGAGAGATACAATCATCCCATTACCTCAATGTCTGCCAGACTGAGTATCCCCCCAGAATACCAGTCGATAGATACATATCCGTGCAAGTAAATTAAAACGAAAAATCAATACGAAATCCCATAAAGTTATCGTCGTCGTCTCACGGTGAGCACGGCCGCCCGGATCGAGCTGAGATACAAGTAAGCCGATGGCGGGCCAGGGCACTAAATCAAAACAAGAAACACAATAAAAATCAATTGAATAATCGCCACACAGAGATAGTGCTCAATTAAGTTTGCGCGATTTTAAACATCCGTCAGAATAGTGAATTACCTCGCGCAGCAACCCTAGCCCGCACCCGCACCCGCAACCCCACGCCGGGCGGTGCGTCGGATTCCCCCTCCGAGTGGCCCTCGACCTCTCGGCGCGATCGCATATCAGGGTAATTAGTTATCTCCTATGGCTTACTTCCTCAATAGCGGTAAATAACTTAATTATTTCAAACACACACCCATTCGATTACAGAAATCCAGTTTGATTGGGTGACTGGCGAACGGCCATGTCCATTGGGCCAGTCTGGAGGAACTTACATCGCCGCTACCGGACAGAGCTCACCATCGGCACCACCACCACCGGGCAGGGTGGTGCACATGCACACGCGTGCATCGGTCGCGCGTATCTCGGCGCAATTTGTCAAAATTAAAACGTCAGCCAGCTGTCAAATCGAAATGACAGAACACGATGTGGAAGTGAACAAGTGATTTAGCTGCAGACTTATCCGGTTTGACCTAGAGTCTTGGCCGTGGTCACTTACCGAATGGAGAACCAACGTGCGTTCGACAGACGCCACCACCCCGGATCCACGCGGGGGCGGTCCAATTTTGGACAGATTGACTTACGGGGTGACTTACGGAGTGTCAAGCGTTTCATCGGCTGTCTGGGCTTGTAAAACGCCTGCGATACATGCTTCGCGAAAGCTTACACTTCGATGTTTACGAGTGTTTCGTATTCAAATTAAATCTGTTCGAGAAGTCATCTCTCCGGTTCTCGGTGACACAGGGGTGTCAATAAAAAATGACTAATGTGACGCTTTTCGTGAGATATTTGCATTTTGTTAGGCAGGGAGACTTACGAGTAAACACGGTGTCGTCGTCGTTAAGATTATTTATGGCCATCTCCAGGAATGGGAATCAAGACTTTTGTTTGGATTTTGTCTCTGTGGTTTTTTTATTGCCTCTGAACAAAAATGTAGCTCTCAAATGATTGCAGAGGAGAATTGGACATGGTCTATGCAACGCCAAACTCCAATCGAATGTTAATGTTCGTTGGGTTTGTGAGACGACATTATGACGAAAGTTGTTTTCTGGTGGACATGGAAGAAAGTTGCTAAAGAGGTGTATCTGCTGTAGGGAGTCAGACTGTGATAAGAATGACTCCGTTTTTCGTAGTCATCTTTAAAGTATTTACTCCGAGGCCACGAAAAAGTAAAAGAAATTGTTACTTTGTCCATCCAACCAATAAAGCGGTTGAAGAACGCAGCAGATTAGCATAGATATTAGTTAAGTGAACTAAAGTTCTTCACTTCCGTTCTGTTACCATCCACCTGCTGCCAAAATCGAAGACTAAGCACACTCCTCTCATCGTCATAAAAATAATAGGCGAGAGACATGTATCCGTCTAAACTGTAAGATCCCTTGAGTATTGAGTGGTATCATGGCTCAGGATATCGGTAAATCTATGAAATTAGCCAAAAAGAAACCTCAGTCATGAGCAGATGTGACGACGACAGTCGCTGATACATGAAGTGGTTTGAAGTTTGAAAATAATTAAATTTGAGGTGGTGAGACAATTCGAGTCAGAAATGAGACGTGGCACAGTCCATGGCAGCTGAGCAGTTGGGCTCTTTCTCGAAAGAACAAGTTGGCTTTGTACAAGCATTTGATCATCACAGTCCTGCTCTAAGGTGCAAAAACATTGTAATATCGAAAGTTTATGAAGAAACCTTCGGTGTTTTCGAGAAAAAAACGTTCTGAGTGTGATTTTTGATCCTGCGTTGCATAAATGGCGACTGGTAGAAAAGATTCACCCCCAGCAACTGTCAAATAATATGCCACATAAAATGATGAATAAAGTACTGTTTAAGATGCGAAATGATGCAGTTGTAGCTGGTAAAGTAAGCGGTTCTTTAACTTATCTCAAAAGTGTAACCTAAATGATTGATTCCTGAAAAATTCCTGAAAATTCCAGTACAGTGCATTGTAAAAGTATAACCACACCCTGATAGCGGTTTAGGGGATATTCGAATCTCGAGTTATAACGCTCGGTTGTCCATTGGGTTGCAAATTTAAAAATTGCAATAAACGAATGTTAAGGTCCATAAACAACACCACACACTAACGTGGATTGCGGCATTATCTTGCTGGAAGACATCTACATGTCTTCTCTACAGCCCTACGACATCGCGTCCGACGTCTCGAATAAGTAAGCAAATTCTCTTCCAAATCATGGGTGTAGGCTGCACTATTCCTTTTGGTGATCCGATCTTAGGTCGTTTGAAGGATCCTTAAAGAGTATTTCGAATGACTACTGCATGTGTTGATATTCTTCTTCTTCTGCTACAGTTCTAGGTGGACCTGGGCTTCACCCAACATGCCTCCCCAGCTGGCACGGTCTCTTGCCAGCTGTCTCTAGTTTCGCCCACCAAGCCAGCTGAGGTCCATCCCTGCTAGTGTATGCCACCTTGTACGTGGACGTCCTCTGTTGCGTGGTTCAACAGACTCAGAGTCGATGACTCTGTGTTGAGATGACTACAATCTAAAAACTTCTCTGTTTTGAAGAAATGTGTTTCCGATGATTAACCTTTCAGTTGTACAGACTCTACGTCGACATCGACACATTACGATGACATAGTAGCTTTAGAACTTGTTCAAGTTTTGCGAACTGAGCGATTGACTGCGGTGAGTCATAGAATTTAGATCAGACATAGAGACTGCTTTGGCACAGTGGATAAATGCGGCGAGCCCTACGCTGATGATTCATGTTTGATCCCGTACACAACAACTCTCACTTTCACGGCTCCACCTCTCTCGAGTCACCGACAGTGCTCAGAGAGTATAACCGGGAAGAAATGCTTCCCAAACTTTGCTCCGTTTGGAGTCAACATACAATTTTAGGTCTTAGGTTAGGTAGATGGGTGCCGTTGTTGACATGAAGAACATGTATAGGTCTTGCTCAGTCGTGAGAAAAAAATAGGACACTCAGCACAAGTTGTTGTTGTAGAAGCTACTCCGTAATCCACCCCGGACGCCACAACATATGCGCATTTGGTGGGTGACAACATTAACCAAATCGCTGTGCTGACCCTTACAGGACTGGACTCAGGATTCAAGTGAGAAACATGACTTTGATTTGGGACACGTTCAGAAAAGACTACACTTTTCAGGCTTTATTCTACAGTTTAATTTTTTTCCTAGCTAAGAAGATGAGTCAGGAGTCATTGTACGTAGAACGCTTTCACCAACTCAAAATTCTCCGGTTTTTCGTACTTTTTTGCGTCCTTTTGCAGCAAATAATAATAAATAGCTTCGGTTCCAGCAAAATTCGCGCCGGCCATTTGTCAGACACCTCGGAACGAGTGTCTGTATTTATTCGCCTGATAAACAGCATCCTGTCCGTTTACAAATATCATCATTAGCAGCCTTCGTCGTCGTCTATGTTGTCTTCGTCGACTAGACAAAAAACGAATAAAAAATCAGAAAAAAAAAACCGAAAAAGAAGAAGAAAAATTGTTTTCACCTGAAATCCAGCTAAATACTCACGCGTTACGATAAATAACAATCTGCCCCCTTCTATTTAAATACAAATATTAGTTTTATTCATGAATCTCGAACAAAACGCGCTCTTCAGCGCCAAACGCAAAACCTCAAGAGTCCATAATTTAAGTCATATCCATCGACGGGACCTAATAGCCTTAAGCGCTCTGCTCAACACTCTGGCCCCCATCGACTGTGCCATGATCCCCCCTATCCGCCCCGTGTCATGCCGACCTGAACTATCTGTGTATCTTTAAGCACCAAATGCGATTTACTGAATGGAAACGATATCGAAAACTATCAAAACGAGCCAACAACACACCGCGAGACAACAACAACTACAACAAAAAAAAAAGAAAAGAAATATACAAAAAACCTGAATCGATTGATATTCAATAATTCGTCGTGTGTAGGCGTTGAAGCTGTTTTTATAGCGTCACTCGAACGCGACACAGTCGACACTATTCGTGTGTCGAAGGCTGTCTCTATACGGGCTGATGCTTGTCACACTAAGCCCGGCTGCTGCTGGCAGTGCTGCCGATTCGGTTGTCAAATGGTATTTCATCTCTGCGTCATGATTTAGTGGTAATTTGATCGTGTTATTTTTTTTTTCTCTCCTCATTCTTTTACGATGGAACTTACGATTTAATTTGTGGTTAATCATTAACTGATGCGGCCGGGCTGGGAGCTGGAGATGGGTGGTGTGTGGATGGCGAGCCTGCTATACGATCGTTTAATGAGTCTAAATGGCCGTTATTGTTGTTTGAGTCGCTGATTGAGTTACGATCGATAACAGATACTTAGACGTTGATTTGAAATTACCACAATCGATCCAGTTTCTCTTGGAGGGAGGGGGGATGTTGTTGATGCGGTCACACTTATTCACTTGGAATCAAGCGATCTCTGGGCTTTGGGAGATCAATTAACATTCGTCTTGTGACAGCATAGCGGCTTTTGAATGTCGGAGTGCATAGTTAGTTCTATCAGGCGTGGGGTATGATTAGTGTTTATGGCGTGCGTTGAGACTTGAGATAGGGAGACGGTCTGGGAACAGATGGCTGCGGAGTAGAGACAACAATGGTGCCCCCACATGCATCAGCTGATCAGGCAGAGGACAAATAACTCGAAGGCGCTTAGTTTGGACTCAGAGTTTATGACGATGGGAAAGAGGTCGCGGACGCAGTTCCAAAAAAAATGAAGGAGGAGGAGGGTATAATTCCCATGAGACAAAGTAAAGGGTCTTCCAATAGGGACTTCCGAAATTTGACAGTTGACAGCAACCATATTGTTAAAGCTACATCTGTCAAATTGGCTGTTATTTATTCAGTCTGCTTTGCCAAATCACCTTGAAGGGGCATAGCACTCAACAATACGTTCAAATGATAAAAATGTTTTATCAAAATGGGTGTTCTGTGCGGGCACGGTCGTTCCGTGCACTTCGCTCATTTTACGGTCGCCATAATCGTCCTACCGACAGGACTAATCGCAGCGTGGTGGATAAATTTGAGTCCACTGGTTCTGTAAACGAGAAACCAACACCCGTACGAGTACATCGACGAAATGCAAGACCTGCCGAAAACATCGCCGCTGTCCGTGGGAGTGTGCAGGACTCGACCCTTAGCAGACCACAACTTGGCGAATTTTGCGCCGTGACTTTGGCCTGCATCCGTTCAAAATTCAACTGCGCCAGGAGCTGAAGGTAAACGACCAGAGGATAGACAACGTGTGTTCGCTGAATGGGGGCTGGAGCAGTTGGGAACTGATCCCAATCTTCATTGAAAAATCATTTTCAGCGATGAGGCCCATTTCTGGATGAATGGGTGTTGAATTTGGGACAACGCCAATCCACATGAGATCCAAGAGCGTTCAACGCATCCCGAAAAGTCACTGTTTTGGTGTGGATTTTGGCCTTGGTCCATATTTCTTTGAGAACGACGTGGGCCAGGCTATCACCGTCAACGGCGAACGCCTTTTAGCCTGAATTGGACGATGTGGACACTAAGGACATATGGTTCCAACAGGATGGCGCTACGTGGCACACAGCTCTCGCCACATTGGCAATTTGAGCGGTTCGAGGGTATGATCACCTCACGTGGAGGTGATGTGAACTGGCCGCCAAGATCGTGCGATTTGACCTCGTTAGACTTTTTCTTGTGCGGTTGTCTGAAAAAGCAGGTCTGACTATAAACCTTTTACTTCAAAGAAATGCCCTTAGCCAAAAGGCTAAGTCAAAGTTTACGTCAACATCCCACGTCCTTCCACCTCCTCCTATAACTCCACTGCAATTCTCATTCACAGCGTCGTCGCCTTTATGTCTCGACAACGCACGTAAATGATTGTCGTTCTTAGATCATCCCTCCCTCTGACTCACACTCGATTATCAGTCGCGATTGCAAGTAAACGTTTTGTTTGCCTTACTCACGCGTATCGACTTCAAAGGAATTGTGCATTTCCCAACCGCGCCGGGTCATCAACTGATTTCCCGAAGACTTCCTTTCCCCAGCCGCCTTCAGTTCAATAAATTAGCCAACATCCACGCGAAATAATTGCGATATTCCTCAAAAAACAACAAAACGAAAGAATACCTCCACCCATTCCGGGTAAACTCGATCGAAATTTCACTCCGATGGCGGTGGGATTTTTCAGGAGAAAAAAATCGATCAACCTCCAGCGATGGGTCGCATCAATAAAAGAAATCTTGTTCGACGTTTACGATTTTATGATCGAAGGGGGTTCAAAAAAAAATGTAAATTTGTTTGCATTCTGCAACCAAAAAACAGAGAAATACACACAAAAAATCATCGAAATGTTGCCCAACTGTCTGGAGTGACAAACCCGTCGTGGTGTCACCCTCTGTGACGATAAAATTCGATGAGACGGTGAAGTGCGGCTGGCTGCTCTAATCGGGCTGCATGCGCCATGCACACCACTCGCTGGTGGGAGCTTGCCTGTGTGGGGACTGTGTGTGTGTGTGTATTTCCAAGAATTTCACTTTTCATGTCCCGTGGGAAAATTGAGTTTTCGTTGAGGTACCTGTAGCCGTGCGCCTCTTGGCTTTTGTTGACGATGGCGGCATATTGCACAGCTGCCGGCCCCCCGTGGCGGGTGGGGGCGCCTTCATTGCCTGCTTTGTCTAAGTGGCAGCGACACAGCACGTAGGAGTGCATACATATCACTTGGGGGAGCAGGCTAGAAACGAGTCTTATCTCGAGAGAGCTGACGATGTGTTTCGCTCTGTGGGCCAAGCGAATGTGAGAATTACTGTCATGAATGAAAATGGAAATTGTTTTATAATTGTTTGTGCTCCGGTTTCAGGGAAAACTTTACAGTAATTAGGACTCCGATAGGTTTCGGGGAAATCTTTCGGATGCGGTTCATTGAAGAGTTTCAATTTTTATGAATGGGCGTCGCTAGGGTTTGGTGTGTGATTGCGAAGAGGGTGTAGGAAATTTCCCTCATAAGGCAATTTCCGGCGCGACTAAGTGTCAATAGAGCTTTTTGAATTCGAGGAAATGCAAGCACCCCAGCAAACAGATCAGCACGAGAAGCAGTGATAATGCAAAAGGGGGAGTGTGGCAGATGTTCACTAGTGGGTTGAGTAAGATTATGCTTATAATGATGGTTTTCCCCGAATTGTGGAGAAGGCTTCTTGAGAATAGGCGAGCTCTAAGCTCTGATTCTTTTGAAGTCAAAATTAAACACTGAGAGCATTAAATTTATGAGAACCACAAGCCTGTTTCGGTCTAGTCCGGACACAACGGGATCAGTTTTTCCCAAGATCCTCCGTCTTCACACCAAATTTCCAAATTTTCTTCCAAATATGTAGAAAATTTGTTTCAGTTAACTGAACTTCGGATAACAGTTTAGCTGCATACAATTTCTTGTTTCATTTGACCATTTTTTGTCAGCTAAGCGAAGGGCATCAGTATCGACTCGAGTTCCTTCTGATAAATGCTGTCGTATTTGGCTTTGAATTGAATGAAGGCAGAAGTGCGTACCGACTTGCAACCCACTAGTCTTTTTTGTATTTGACGAAGTTTCTTCTACAGTCGATTTGCGGATGTTACTCGGGTAAGCGCCGATTAGTGCGGTGCAAAAAGGCACACACCCGCTGCACTGGATAGGATCTTGTAGGCGACGTTTAGCGGGTATACACTTCTATTTTTTTTTTCTGTTTCGGAGGATTTTTGAGACACTACTGGAGCACTCAGACTCAAAACTGGTCGATTGTACTGCTACGTAGCAACCTACTCCAGTGCCGTTAATTTGATCCCAACGGCAAATGGTGACTGGACCAGATTCAATTTAACTGGGATTCGAACCTGGAACCTTTCTATCTCGGGGCAGGCACCTAACCTCTATAGTTACTATTTGAGGTCGAATCGCCTTTCTTGTGCATTGGACACATAAAGCTGATATTCCAGTCGTCGGGCATGATTTCGTCTTTCCTCATCCTACATGTGATCCAGTGCATGCTTCCGACTAGAATATTGCCGTAAGCATTGAAGAGCTCTGATGACAAAACCACCTGAACCTGCAGCTTTGTTAGTCTTCAACTTTTTGGTAACTGTGTTGACTTGTTCAAAGCATAGTGGGAGAGCTACCATCGAGGCTTGAGATGGGATTTCTTTACTCCCTATCACTCTCTGCTCGACGCGCTCGTTAGGCAGCTTCTTAAATACATCCACTGATCCCTGCGGGTTGTTAGCTAGATTACCCGCACAATTTCAAAGAGACTGGGTGCCTTTCTTTTATCAAAAGCCAGACTTTTGGCTTTTTTATAAAAAACATGTGACTTCTGTTTCGCCTCGAAATCCTTGAGCTGGGAGACTGCGAGAAACTGGACTGGACTAGAAGTTTCTTCACCTTCCGTCTTCTAGCTCAACACTTCTTTTGCGCTGGTTTTTCTTTTCAGTGTTTCTTGGTCTCAAGTGTCTAGTACTCCGGAAGTGTCTAGTGCTCTTCCATTCCAGGAGCACATTCGCAAATCATATGTAGGTGGTTCCTTTTTCGCGCCATGTCATCGTTGCGTGTTCGTCCATAGATCCGAGGCAATTTGCTCTCTCATAACGTGGATGGGGTGTAAGCTTTCATCACAGCAGCCAATTTGGCCGAGATCCAGTTACGTCCTTTTGCATCGGATGTTCACTGTAGACATTGGTTCAACGGTTGCTGTAGAAGCTGTACAAGGGGGGCCACTTGGAGACTGTATGTCAGCTTCACCCGAGCATTTATGGAGACAAATGGTGCAGTTGGTTAAGTACCTGACTCAAGTTAGACGGGTTCCAGGTTCGAATCCCAGTGAAATCGAATCTGGTCTAGTCACAATTTGCCGTTGGGATCAAATTACCGGCATTAGGAGTAGGTTGCTACCTGGCAGTACAATGAAAAAGAAAAAAAGAAAAATATATGGCGATCGTTGTTGACATTTTGAGGAATGGAGATCTTCTTCTTCTTCTTCTTCTTCTTGTGACGTTAGAGTTTGGGGTGGACCTGCACCTGAACCAACAAGGAGCACAATCTATCGCCAACTGTCTCCAACTGCGCACACCAATTCGACCGAGGTCCCTCTCCACTTGTGTCCAAAAATCCACGCCATCGAATAACGCCTCACTTCAAAACAAAGCAAGTGGAGGCAGTCATTACGTCGACCATTCGTTGTTGTGGAATAATTTCCCAAGGGAGAAACAAGGTTCGAACACCAACCAGCTCAGGATGCACCATCGAACCGTGAATGAGCACCTCATCCTCCACCCACCCCCACCACCTCCTGCTACAAGCACAAACATGTTCCAATAGCGGCAACAGCAAGCCCCCCTCCTCCTCCCGCCGAGAGAACACCGATCCGATCACAAACAAAAAAATAAAACCTCATCTAATGGATAAAAGATACCACCTGATCATTTCGGTCAACAACAAGTTCCTCGACTCGTTGTTTTCTTCTCATTGCTCTCACATTCTCCCGCAAAGTGCCAATGGGAAGTAACAACATCTCAAGTGAAAGAAGAAATTTTCGTTTCACTAGGTCAGCGCGGTTACATTGCTCCATGCAGTACGCGATCTGCCGTAGGCTAATTTTTAGGTTTCCCTCTTGGCTTTTGTTAACTTTATGCGATCGATCATCATCCCCACTCGTGTGTGAAGCCGAAGCTGAAGCTTATCCGCCGTCATCAGAGCTTGGATACAATTCCATCGGCAGCTCCTCGTTAGCGCGGTCCATCTCGTTGTGCGTGTATTCAGCTGAGTCCGCTGTAAGTCCGAATTGAACAAGAATAATGAATTTAATGGCGCAGCCCTACTTACCTACATTCCGTCCGACGATTCAATTAAAATTCAGTTTTATCCGATCCGCGAACTTTATTATATTTCTAGAGCGAGCGAGCGAGTGTGTGTGTGTGTTGTGGAGATTCAATCTGGCGCACCATGGCGTCGCTCCTCCGGTGGGGCATGCGAGTGAGAGATATTCGGTATCTCTGGCTCGATCACCTGCGAGCTTGAGAGGGTTTTGGGTCTTGTTGCCGGACGCGGACAAATGTCTTCTGACCGACCAATAACTGAAAATGTCAATAATTGCGCGCTAGAGAGAGGTGAACAACTCTTTATCGGCGCGGATGCGGATTTCGATGAAAGTGTGAAAGTGTAGGGAAAACAGATACATAAAAATAAATCGTTTGTTGAACTTTGACTGGCGGCACGGAGGGGTGGCCGCGTTGACCAGAGCTTTTTTATTTGATTTTTTAATTACAGACTTGTAATAAAACAAAAACGTCGTTGGGCTTGGTCGGCTTGGGAAATAATTCGGTAGCTGCGAGTGAAGATGACGCACGGATGGAGGGTTTTTCGAAAATAATTGCAGAAGCCACTTGGTGGTTTGGAGCATGCAGCAAAGGTAGAGACCGTGAGATTTTAGTGGTTAGAGAGTTTGTCCGAATGACTGTGCAAACTTTGACAAACTTGACGGTGCTGCGTTCATTTGAAGTCAGATAGACATTTCAGATGAGGGCCAAAGGTTAAGGCATGCCTTGAGTCACTGAATGCTCGCTAATCTGCGTCTTGTATCCTTAGTTTCGTTGGTGTCCATACCATTCAATTCAGGCTGAGAGAAGTTGGTTATCATTGACCTTTAGCGCTCGTCCTTGACGGTGACGGTATGGCCAACGTCGTTCTTAAAGAAATATGGACCACAAGTCCGAAATCCACACCAAGCAGTGATTTTTCCGGGATGCAATGGAAGTTCTTGGATCTCATGTGGATAGGTATTGTCCCAAATTCGACGTACTCATCCAGTAATGGGCCTTATTGCTGAAGATGATTTTCGATGAAAATTAGGGTCAGTTTCCAACTGCTCCAGAGCACGTTCAGGAAACATTCGTCGTTGTCTATGGTCTGGTCGTTTAAATTCAGCTCCCGGGTCAGTTGAAATTTGTACGGATGCAGGCCCAAGTAACGACCCAAAATTCGGACAGTTGTGGTCTGCGAAAGGCCGAGCTCTTGTGAACGACGCAAAATCGACTGCCTCGGAAGCTTACATTTCGTAAACCAAGACCTGCTTCATTGGTTGTGACTTGGGCTACTGTAAATGCTACCACACAACACTCTCCGATCGTTTCTATTGATCACTTTGATCATTTGTGAAATTTAGGCAATGAAGCGACAAGGGTTTCTAAGTGAAGCGCGAATCTCCCGGCAAGCTTACAATTACCAAGTGCTGGACGTTAAAAGAGGATCTTTAGTCATTTTTAACGATCATGGGGGTCAAGTCTTTCAGGAAAATTTCTGACTTCCAAAATTGACTTTGTGCCCTTCTGGAAGCGCTGTAAGCACCTCATTATTTTGGCCGGATTGAGATTAGACCATAAAGGTCCGTTAATATAACGATATCTTCACTACACGATCAGGTTTTCCCGATCAGTTCTTTGTAGTTTTGGTCTCCTTACTCTCTAGGCGTATGGAGGTGTCAACTAAAGCTGGGGAAACATTAAAGATTAGTCAGAAATCCCACACGATCACAAGAAGCATGCTGAACGAAAGAGTATTGATCACAAGGACTGATGATGTCATCCTTGCTTGTGGAAGCTTCATCGACCAGTGACGTGCTGTTGATGAAATTAAGTACATTTTTAACTTTAGCTTGTATACTTAGTTGTACACTTAGTTTCTCTGGTCCATTGTAACTTTCACTTGACAAGTTCAGCAATGAGACATATTCGCTCACCGATCCAGCATTGCCACTAGAAGGTGTACCTAACACTTTTGAAGTGATTTCTTCATTTTAATCTATGGTTTAAAATCAAAATCCTTGGGGGGAGCACTCATTTAAGGTCCCACTTATTTATTTTCTCCAGTCTGGTCAATCCAACGAGGAGCAAGTCCAAATTGATATTTTCTTCGGTTACTCGGTTGACTTTCTTCTTTGGAATTGACTTTCTAGCAGATACTGCATGGATTCTCGATCTTCCAACACTACTATCAGAACAATTCCTCACTCTCTGCATGCATCTGTCCACCAGAGTGTGGTGCAAATCAATGTCGTGTGCCACATATGCACCACCAAACTGTCACCTCAGTTCCCAGTGGAAACCATTTCTCCAAAACTAGCTTAAGGATACTTGCTTCCCAGACTTTCAAGCGATGATTCATTCCGCACTCAAATCAGCGACCCCCTTGAATTTTCCATCAAACACCATTCAATTTATTCCCGCCATCAGCTGTCACTCAAATCTCCCAATCCCCTCCAATCACACACCGCTGAAAACTCGCATGCATTGCCTCACAACCATTTAAGCTATAATCGGCCACTTAACTTCACCGAAGTAGACGTCAATTGCAAACAGTGTCAAAAGCATCCATCAGCACCGCTGCTCAACACCTCGTCACATCTGCCACTGTCGCAAGTCACAAAGTGCGCGATCCCGGTCCGATCGAAGATCTAACGATCAACCCAAGAGAAAACCCACCTCACCTATGCGCCATGCCTGCCAGATGGCGCCTATTAAAATAAGAAACAAAATTCACAAATCTCTGCCGGTCGTATCCTTGCCTCCCGTCGCACGGTCGTCATCGCTGCGGCTGCGCGCGGTTGCATAAAGTATCTTCAATCGCGCGCAGCGCGTACTCCTCTTCCACTAGCCACTGCCATCGACGCCGTCATCGATCGCATTGATTTGAAATTTATTTCATCGACTTCAGCTGCATTTTTTTTCGATTTTATGCAATGCGGCCAAATCTCCTAAACGGTAATAAATATTCGGCACTCTTGTGCGCCGCCGCCGCGCACTTGCACAACGCGGCCGGCGAGCTCTGGGATTCTTTTCGGCTGACATTTTAGACGAGTTCGTGATCTCCATAAAATTGGAAAAGAAAAATCGATTCATCGATTCATCGATTTATCGATTACATCGCGGAGGGAAACTTCAGTTGGACTGCCACATGCCGCCGCCGCCGCTAGTGACACCGACAGCAGCGGCATGTGTCTGTCGGCCTATCTGTCAGCGGTTGGGCTTTATTGTGTGCCTCCACTTAATCCATCTGCCTAATCAAGGTTCGAGTATCTGAAGAGATAATTTGAGCTGCCCGGCGAAGATGGGCGGGTTGTACCCCGCTGTGGTGTCGAAAGAGTGATTTTCTCACTCGTCACGGCCGGCTGGGGCTGGGGCTGGGGCTGGCTTGTGCCGCGGCGCGGCTGTCACTGGCGTCACCATCCGAAGGTTGCCGCAGAATCAAATTATTTCCAAATCAAATAATCGATCTTAATTCCATCTAATCGGGCGCGATTTGAATGGAGATGACGAGGCGACGAGGAGACGACCTCAGTGGGCTATCGCATCGGATTCATTCTGGTGGATGCACATGCCTGGGTACGATTCTAGTCGGCGATAGACACGTTCTGTATTTGATTTGGTCGTTCTATTGTCTTCCAGTGAAATTTGTAGCGGTTGGGTGCCAAAAGTTGGTCCTCTCCGACGGCGGTTGTGTGCCGCAGTCAGTCGGAGAGATCGTGATCACGTGCCCTGATGCTGTCGAAAAAGATACGACCAAGGCGATTGCTTTGTGAGCGATCCGATGCCGAATTGTATGTGGCAGCATCTGGATATCTGTATCTGTGTCTGCTTCGGTTTGTTATGATTTCGCTTTATTTGTGGACTTTGTATTGTTCTTGGACGGATAGACCGACCTACTGTCAGATGGTCTTTGTCTTGGGCGCACAAGCTTAAGGCATGCTTTGGCGGCGCATCTGATGGTGTTATAGTTTTGAACTTTGCAGCTGAACTGATTTCCTGGGGAGCAAGGAATTTTGTCGCCGTCAGAGTTCCATTGAAATGTCTCGAAGTGAATCTGATGTGGATTCAATGTCATGACTTGGTTGCATAACACGCAATCTGCTCAATGAAATCGAAGTTGTTGCACGGGGATGTGAGGGAATGCCGTGAGGTTGGCTACAGTTAGTGAATGAGGAGGAATTCGGCATGGGGTAATGGATATTGAGGGTGTTTCAGGATCGAGATACATCCAAGCCAATAATGACTTTTGGATGCAACCTTTAAGATACAAAATTTTCACTGCATTATCTAAGAATTCCGAGATCAGCTTAGAGCAGTTTTTATTCTAAACTCAAGCGCTTGTCCCGCACTTAATTCGAAAAAATTTGCGAAAAGGGGAACAGAAAGTATCTGTAGGATATCAAGTATCTAATGCCATTGGGAGAGCGTCTTGGGATAGTATCCGTCGTAAGATGTGAAGAAAGTGTAAATTGAAGGTGCTAAGGTGGGCAATGAGCCCAAAATTCAGAGGATATCTAGTCTGACTAAAGTGGCAGAGCCACAAAATGTATCTTTAGAGCCTCTTACCTCAGGGATATCAAAGATTGTACGAAGAAGCTGCAGCTTCACACAAAATTTGCAGGGACAAGGACGAAAAAGAGTCCGTTAGCCACCTGCTCTGGGACTGTCCAGCTCTACGGAGAAGGAGACTGCTAACACTGGGCAGTAACTTCTTCGACAAGCTGCAGCATCTGAACAAAGTAGAGCTGAGGCTTCTTCTGAGATACGTACAAAAATCTGTGTGGTTCTATTCATCGGTGGAAATGTAAGTCTCACGGTGTATACCCCATACCCAAGGCACAATGGACCCAACTGTTGGTCAAAGTGAGTCGCAACGCCAGTCGCAAGAAGACTTTCTCAACTACCTTCACACAAAAAGCTTAAGATACACAATCCCATGGGACTTCCTTGCCAGAACTACATTCAACTCCTCAACGTCAAGACCTCCGTCGTACTCTCCCTCCACCTGTCAAGCAAACACGAGGTTCACAAGTGATTCAGAACCCGGTTACCACAGAACCAATCACGATCTCTCTTAAGAATTCCACGCCGTCCTCAAGAACTACGAGACAATTGAACAAGAACCCGCAACCGCTGACAAAACACCAAGGAGGGACAGCTCACATGAATTTCCCCGCGAAAGATACGGATCAGAACACAAAAATGAACCCGATTCCAAATGCCAAGACCAGTAGTTTCAAAAAGTTCAGTAGCTTCAAGTTGACAGCGATTTGTGTTAACAATCGAAAAACTACACTCGACAACAAGTGATTTATGTTGATTTGCCCGCCAATGGAAAGTCACAGCTACAAGTGTCCTTATTTCATTGAAATATGAGTCAAATGCATCTGTCGAGCAACCTTTTTGCAACTTCAAGATCTAATCACCGACACCAAAGAACGGTTATATCAAGGCAAAGGCAAGATTCAATGAGCATTTATGGAAGGCGAATCAAAACCGATGGAAAATATGAATAACACCCTCCAGCTGTCATGACATCCACTTCAGTATCCACGGCCTGCATGTGCAATCGTGCGAATGCAATTGCGATTGCAATTCAAACAAATGCGCCTGCGCATTGGACATAAACAATGAAGTCACAAGTGCGAGTTGATTGTCCAGGTGTCAGAGTGGTCACTCTGTTGGCATTCGATGTGAAGTGCGCTAATGGATGCAAGCCAAAATGAGAGGAGGTACGAGTGCATTCACAATTGAAGCCCTCACACAATGTTGTGGTGCCTGGGGGGGTACGATACGAGGTGGTGGCTGGTAAAGTTCAACTATATTAGTTTGACGTCAAGACGGGTGTTGGGTATTGGTACTGAGATGGTGTATCTATTGCTGACTGCGTGCAAGACATGATCATCCCAGTCTTGCTCTACGGCACGTAAAGTGTCTTCCAATAGAGAGATCCAAACTTTGACACTTGATAGCGGCCATATTATTGTAGCTGCATCTGTCAAATTGGCTGTCATTTATTCAGTGTTTTTTTTGACAAATAATAGATAAATGGACATAGTGTTCAACAACACGTACAAATGATACAATTGTTTTCTGAAAATGGGTGTTCTGTTCGGGCAACGTTCCAAGTGCTTCGCCCATTTTACGGTCGACATAATCGTCCTACCGAGAGGACTATTCACAGTGTGGTACATAAATTTGAGACCACTGGTTCAGTAAACGATAAACCAACACCCGTACGTCGATGAAACGCATGATCTGCCGAAAACCGAAAACATCGCCGCTGTCCGTGAGAGTGTGCAGGAGAATCCGAAGCAATCGATTTTACGTTACTCACAACTCGGGAACTGGGTCTTTCCCAGACCACAACTTGGCGAATTTTGGGTCTCGTCTTGACTTGCGCCTGCACCCTGTACAAAACTGAACTGACCCGGGAGCTGAAGGTAAACGAACATTGACCACGACGAGTGGGAGACATTCTCCGACTTTTTAGCAGATTCAAATCAACTGCCTGTCGACTTCTGAAACAGCAGTGGATGATCAAGACCACTAAAACCAATTTTGTAGTGATTAGACTGAGAATTGTTTAACATATTGGATTCTACTTCTTCTTGAGAACAATTTCATCCAAGAATCCGGCTCGAAGGACCATTTTTTAAATGATTACAGGTAGAATAGATTCTTTCAGAGGAGAATTGTGACTGGTACGACCAAAAGTCGTGAGAAGCCAATTATTGAGAAGGTCAATTGACTGTACAAAGATGTTATTGAGTTTGGCCAAGGATCGGCACGATCACTCAAGGCCCACACTCACATCGAGAGTGATTCACTTTGGGCTCAGTTTTAACACTTCTGGCCTAAAGTGAGCTCTATTTATCACACCGAATGTCGAAAAGGCTTAAGTGGGGCTGTGAGTTCAATGACCTGTAAAGGTGAGCCTGGAATGATGCTAAGCCTTTGTTGAAGGCAGATGTGCTAAGGATCAAGTGTGTCAAGAGACTTCGACTCTAAACTGAACGTATGCTGTGCTGATCGACAGTCAACACCTATTCATCGATTTCAAAGCCGCCTGAATAGGGACGAGCTATACTGCGTCATGTCAAGCTTAAACATTTCTGCAAAACTTTTCAGACTGAGCAGGATGACGTTAGAGGATTCTCGCCGCTCCATCAAGGATGGTAGTGAATTTCGAGACATTCAGCGTCAACAAAAGTTTTAGACAAGGCGACACGCTATTATGTAACGTTTCCAACACCGTTCTTGAGAAGATCGTGCAGAAGTCACCGATCAACTCAAGAGGCACGATCTTCCAAAAGTCCGCACAACTGCTGGCATACGAGGACGACATTCACGTGATTGGTCGATCCCAGGGAACCGTCAAGAAGGTGTTTGCTGGCTTTGAGACGCAGGCGCTCAAAATGGGTTTAGCGGTGACAAGGGCAAAGAAGGACACACAACATCGATGAAGGTTGTCACCATTGACTACCTTACCTTACCGTCCAACTACACCATTGTAGCCCATCTCCTCTTAAGCTGTAGAAATATTGCACCAATATATCCTCCTTCGAAGCTTGTTGCTGGAGGATCCCCTTTTCTTTTTGTGAAGACACCAAAGAGACTCAGACGCTCTCTCGATCTTCTTCCACAAATCAAACGGTTTGTTCCCCTCATCCACACACACACACAAACGTCCACACGTGCAATGAAGCATGAAAATTATGAAGAATGCAAACGCTTTTTTCCAATTTGGAATATTTCGCCTCTACCTCGACACCAGTTACCCTTCATTTGTTCCCATTGTTGACCTCAATCGGTGATTACATGTGAAGAAATTCAAAGTCACTGAGCATGAAAATCGTTACCTTGTCTCCCTCTCGGCTCTGGGTGCCGAAAGGGGCCGCCTGACTTGTGTAACTTCCGTCGTTTCACACAAGCGTGTCCTGGGTAACCCCGTTCGTTATTTTTTCTCTGGAGTGGACAATTAGTAGCAATTATCTCCTTCCTACACCCGATATCTGTGTGTATCGAAAATACGAAAAAACTGTATCTACAGGTATGGAAATGCATTCTGTCGATCGGTGAATTCCGTCATCCGTGTAATTTGTTCGCCTACGTCAGTTGAATTTCAGGATATGAATGTAATTTCCCAGAGATTACACCGATCGGTAAGCAAGTGAGCTGTAATTAAAAATGACTGTTGCACGCGATCGAGATACTTTTTTTCTCGTTCTTCTGCAAATCGATGGGGCGGCAAGAGGGTCGTCCGTCGCGTAATTACCGTTGATCGGCGAACGAACGATTTTGTGTGATCGTGTGTTCGGAGTTAAATCGATGGGTAACGAACGACACTCTAGGGAGACTTTGAAATGTGAAGGTTGCCTTGGTCATTCGTGGTCATGATGTGATGCTTGTCAGTCGAAAGTGAATTGTGAATTATGATCGAATCGAATGGGTGAGAGGTACCATGCACTTGTTGATCTTTGCCGGGCTCAGGTCTAGTCAGCTTACAGATCACGTGGAAGCATAAGTGATCGCAACCTTACATGGAATCTTGCTGAGATTTCTTTGGAAGAATGAATTTTTCTCAAGCATGTCGACCTTGGTCCGCAATTTTCACTCTACTCACTTATTAACCTGTTGCCTTGCCAAAACTTGCCGTATTGACGCTATAGATCACCCTCTGGCTGGACGATAAAAGACGCTAGAGATGACTCTAGGAGATTTTTAGGAAAAAAATTTTCCTAGGATATTTGGTCTGGTCTACGAGGGTGCTGAATTGAGGAGGAGACATAACCTAGAACTCTACGAGCTACACAATGACGTGGGCATTCTACTGATGGCAAATATCTTACGACTACACTGGTTTGGCCACATCGACCGCACGAACAATAGCGCTCCAGGTTCAAAGAGGCAAAGGAGCTATCGCCCGATACAAAGAACCAGTAGCCTAATAAGCAAATAACGAGTTCAAATCTCAAAGAAAAATTCAAAGGACTTGTTGTGGCAATAACCTTTAGACCCTCTCAGGAGCAGAATGGAAGATTGCCCCTTTTTTCAGTCATAACCCAGAAAAGATAGAGTAACGGGTCATCACTAGGATTTTCTACGCACATTGACTACATCTCTCTCTGACCTTCAGGTCTCCGACTTGGATAAGTTCTGACCAAATTAGGTGACAAAAGTTTGCGTCCTGAATCCGTTTGCGTCGAAAATGAATCCGTTTCCATCGCCTAAAAAGGGTATATCATTAAGCACTTTCTAGCACAAAGCGTGTGTGAAATATCATCAAAAATTGTTATTCGTTTGAAAGGCCTATCAATGCCATTAAATATGGCGTAAAAGATCCTTTAATTGTTCGTCGCCAAATGGCTCCTGTGGGTGGCGCGCATTCGAAATGTCAAATTGTCCATGACTCTGGCGCATAAATCAGGCTCAATTTGACCGATGGCATGGGTTATGTTGGCTCTGAGGGCCACTGTGGTTTGTGGCATATTCGCATGAACCTGCGAATTCAGAAAATTCCACCAAAAAAATTCAATTCGCATGATCTCGGGTGGCCAGTTCACATCACACCCACGTTGGGCGCCATTGTTGAACTTCACTCAGAGCAACCAACAGTCGCCTGAGTAAGAGGACAAATGGCTTCCATTTTGATAGGCTTATTTACGCAATCGTCGTCATCGAAGAAAAGCCCCTGTCATTGCATGATTTCCAAAAGCCTTGGTGAAGTGTCCATTTGGGCGAAAATCCAAAGTTTTCGTAAGAAGAAGCTTGAGGAAACAACTGTCTACGAACCTTTCAACTGATTTCAATTCCCAAATGGGTGTTCACATCAGTGGCTCATCAGAATGGCCTTCGACCTGATTGCCAAAAGCTTCTCTGAATTCTATCGAACTCCCTCGAGTCTACTTCCGCCAAAGGACAAATCAAAAGGCAAAAAAACACCAACATCCAGCACTTCGTTGTTTGCAGAAAACATTTCTGAAAAACTACTGATCGATTAAAGTGCTCAGGTAATTAGTCACACCGCTGCACACCAGTCATCTGACGTAACACCATCGCAGGCGAATACGTTACATTTTTTCCTGGTTGCGGTGCTGCGTTCTATGTAACATCGTCGTCGCTGTTGTCGCTGTCGTCCTTATCCTCCCACCGGCAATTCCATCTATTACATTTCGCAGGGAGAACAATTGTCAGCCGATAGTTGTACGAACATGTATCTGCATCCATGTCACATAGCGAACACGGCGTAGTGTAAAACAATGGCCGTCGGACTGCTTTGCATACGGGCATGCTTATACATAGAATATTCCAAAATGCTCCTCTTGCCCGCTTGGATACGTTTGACAAAGCACACCATCAGTCGCGACGGTCGCAGATACTTTTCTCTGGGCCCGAAAGAGAGGGCGCGATGCCAACACGAGAAAAAGACAACACAACAGGAAAATCAAAAAAAAAGAAAAAAAAAACACAAAGCTCTCGCATTTCACAACAACTTGCTTGGCCGTGTCGCCCGTCATGCGCATCGCACAGAATTTGTATCTAGATACCCCATTATTTCATTATAAATTTGTTGTCTTTCCTTCACGTTTCGTTTTTCAGTGGTTGTTTCTTTGTTATGTATGAAATTTGATTTGTTAGATACTGCAATCGTGTATCTGTGAGTGCCCGGCGTGTGTGTGAGGGTATGCTGGGTAAATGGAAATACTGAGCATGAACCAACTGAAATGAAATTCATGTGTAGATACACTAAACTGTATCGCTGCGGTTAATGGGCACAAGAAAGCACACTCTTGTCAGCCATTTTGATGTGGAGGCCTTAGAGTATAATTTAGTTGTTTTTTTCCGTTTTTTTTTTTCAATTTTTTCAGCCTTTTATTCGCCTCTTTTCGGTTCGTTTAATTAGTTAAGAGCGGAACGAAGTAAAGAATGGCAAATCGTTGACGTCTTTTTTTCGATTTGAAGTTCAGTTGGCTGGTGGTGGGTCGTTTTATGATTATTTGTTGGGGAATATTGTAATTTGTTGGTCTTCCGATTGGCTGAGGGCTTGGGGAGGGCGCTGAGTTTTTTTTTTCTGTATTTTTTTCCATCGAAGCGTTCATTAGTTGGTTGTGTGCTCGCTTTGTCTTGTGTCTTTCGGTCTAATTACGTGGAACATTTGAAGATTTCTATTGGAATTTGGTCATGCTAGAGGCATTTTGAATTTCGGTTAATTTGGTTCGGTTGTGGTTGAAAATGGCCGGAGAAATCGTTTGGATAGTTGCTTGTCGTTGAAGCGAATAATTTCATTGGTTTTACAAAACAGACAGCAAATTGGTGTAATGGGTTAACATTCGAATATCATGTTCAAATGAGATTATGGCATGACAATTGGAGGGGAAAGCCATTGAGTGGCAATTTGAAATGAATTCCACTTGGATAGCATCTAGACTTCGAGGACACACACGAGTTGAAATTAGTTTTGCAACACAACTTTGAATACGCGATTTTAGGGTTTCGCTTATACTTTGAGTATGGATGCGTACCTATCCAACGTTCTGAGCATTCCAAGAAGAAATTGAGCCATCTCATCCTGATTTGCTCTTATGTGTATTTCAGGATTTTTCGCAATACGAATTTTTCGAGATCGAAAATTATTCTTGTCGAAAGTTGTTGCCAAAATCGGGATTTGATTAAAGGGCCTTCGGTGTAGAAGTCGACGCAATTACTCAGTACTCCAAGGCGGCCACAACCCAACCACCTGCATCCGCCAAAATGTGAGAAATTAAATTGTCAAGGATGCACTCATCACAACTGAAGCAAAACTTTGAGTTCAAAATGTTGTTTGATGCTGAAAATGTAATTTGCCCACCAGTTCATCTCGCGACGAGTCCTTCAGGAGTCGAAGACGCGGAGTTGTCAATTCTAGACAAAAGCAGTATATTGTGGTTTTGGTTTCCGTCCTGCTTTGCATACCTTTTGACATCAGGTCTCAGTGGATGTCTCAGTCTCAGTGGATGTCGCACATTCAATTCAACCCTTAAAACAATAATGTATCCTCATCAGGTTTTCAATGAAAAAATAATAAATCCCAATAAGGTGATGGAAAGCCTACATGTTGACGTCGATCTTTTCAAATCCTTCCGGATTGAGGTTATGCAAAAAAAAATCATCAACTTGACATCGATTTTTTAGATTTCTCTGTTAATTCTTTAGTTTTATGCCGACACTGAACGGTAAAGTTTGAGGAGACAGTTTTAAAATGGTTAGAGTACTTCACGAGAAATATAAGTATTCCCCGGCAGAAACTGAGCTCGTGGAGTTGGCGAAGAGCTGCCAGATTAAGGGATTTCTTAGGAGATCAAGAATCGATTGTAAACATGACGGGCGTAAGCTTATTTCACATCCATTTGACGCAGTCCCAGGTTAGAATTCCCAGTGAAATCGAATCTGGCCCAGTCACCATTTGCTGTTGGGATCAAATTAACGGCACTGGAGTAGGTTGCTACCTGGCATTACAATGGACCAGTTTTGAGTCTGAGTGCTTCAGTGCAGAGTTTCAAAAACCTCTGTAAAAAATAAGATGCTTAATAAAGTTACGAACACATCTTTTGAAAACTTAAAAATGCACATCCGTGATGTTACGTACAAAATAGAGTCAAAAATGTTGGTAAAAATTATTCAAATTCACCTCACAGAGATCAATGACAGTTCTTCGGTGCGATTTTTAAGATTCCATTCACAGAAACAAAACTAAACATCCCGTATAGCTGAAGTTTTCGTGGCATTTTCAATATTGGTGTACCTTATCGATTGATATCGACATATCTTTTGAAATGAAGGGAGAGGCAAATGTGGAGCTCCAAAGTCGGTTATAATGCGTCCCCCTCTGCCATTTCTAGACCAAAATTTTAAAAATTCACAAAAATTTGGCTTTAATAAGAACTTTCGAGCGATTTGACTAAAATAGTTTGGGAGATATTGGCCAAAAACAGTAAAACATCCACATGTGAATTTTGAAGATCTGGAAACGATTTATATTTGTACATAAATCGATATTTAGAAATTCTTTATGCTTTCGATCATATATACGAGATATCAAAGATTTAGAGATATCTAAAATCTTTCTTGCGCACATAAATTCTCCGCTGAAGACGACAACTCAACACGAGGCTCAGTGGAAGTCGTACATTCAGTTCAACCCTCAAAACAAAAATATGCTCACCAGGCATGTGCAGTGGTCCCGAGATTGTGAACCACGAGATTTTCTTGTGTTGGAAAAATTTGGATAGAGATATACGTACAGTGGTGGACAACTATAATGAAGCGTCTAAGTCATGCATTTTGACGTATGATAATCGTAAAAGATCTGGGCAGTGGTTGGATGCGGATGAAAAACCAAAACACATCCCCATGTCCGGTCTTCACCCAAAAAGTTTATGGTGACAATTTGGTGGACATCGAAAGGACCAATTCATTTTTAATTTCTTCATCCAGGTGAAACGATAAACGTTCTCAAATTTTGTGAAGAAATCGAGATATTGCAAGCCAAATATATGCAAATTCACCTCCTTTTGCATGCACGCAGATGAGCAAAAAATTCGCTATTTTTGTTCCCAGATTGACATTTTTCTTAGGAAATTCCTCATGAAATGGGCGCTTTGGGCGAAGTGGGTAGGTGCGTTGACTAGGTCTAAGATTCGAATTTCAAAAAAATACCTAAAGTTTTTTCACGGCTCCACCTCTTTCGGGTCACTGACAGTCATCAAAGAGTATAACTGTCTAGAAAAAGCTTCTCAATCTCGCCGTTCGGAGTCGACCTTAAACTGTAGGTTCCCGCACGCACAACTCGAGTGGTTGCGGAGAAGCCGGGGCTAGGTCCACCTCGGACTGTAGCGCCGCCATTATTGTTATTATTATTATTATTATTATACCGCAACGTGTTTGTATGATTAGTTGATTAACAAGAAGAAGATTTTCTTCTCCAAATTGATGAGCCTCTTTGAAATAATTCCTCCTCACAGGACCTGCTTGATTAGTTTAATTGAAGCCATATGCTACAGCTCAGAACTAAGAAGAAGACCATTCATTCTTTATTCAGTTGATATTTATATCCTCATGTCATCCCATCGTATTCGCAAAAAGCCGCTTAAATGTCTCAGCGACACGCCAACTTCTTCAGTCCGACCCAAACACAAGCGGACATCCGTTCCTTGCAGCCATCACGATTCCACTTATAGGAAAATCGAAAAGAAAATAAATTCTCAGCAACCGAGCCGCCGCCGCCGCCGCCGCCCCCACAAATGCTGATGGCCATTTGTCATCACACCATCATAATACGCCAGCGATTCACTTCGTGGGAATGCCTCCCAGCGATACGCACCTTCGATTCCCAATTAAATGTGCAACAACTCATTTCAGCACACACCTCGTCACCTCTCGGGCGAGATACAAAACTTCGCATCCCCATCAATCTGACATAACCCAATTCTATAGCCAATTGCAGAGGCGGCATTTTCAATTGACTGCTATTCATCTTGCACCGGCAAATGAGCCGCTGTACACATCCCCAGCCAACACCTCATTGATCCAAACTAATGGCAGACATAATTCTCCTTAAGCCTGCGCTCGCATCTACTCGCCCGACCGACAGCTTGCCCGACTCCCTAGCTCCCCAGTTCTTAGTGCGGCTGTGTGCATTCGCAATGATTCCAGAATTGCTGTGTTTCTTTGCGCAATTATTAGGGAGCGGAACGAGATAAACGGCAAGCGATAGCCAAACATGGTTAATAGAATTGTTAGAGCGTGGGCTACCACATCATACCACACTCACTCACTCACTCACTCGTCTCCCTCGTCATAGCGCGCTGACGAGTGCACGAGGGGAGGGAGTTTTCCATTTAAACCATCCGCCATCCGCCATCAGCCATCAGCCATCAGCCATCATGCCCCTGCGCGCGCATCTGGGACCCATCCGACTATCAGCCCGCGATGTTGCTCCGGCCGTGGCGGCGGAGCAGATCGCTCGCTGCCGCTGTCAGTAGGACGACGTTGCACCTAAAATAATCGCTTACCACGGCGAAATGGTGTTGGTTTGGTGCTGCGTTCGCAATCGCACATAATTAAGTGGTTCCCTGCATATGGATGCACAGTATTCCATTTGCAGATGGAATTAGTCATAAATTGATTTCGATGAACGAGGAGGGATGTGCCCCAATATGGATGGCTCATATCTTAATGGGCGATCGTTCTCACAGACAGCGCGAGCGATATGCAATCGCGGCTCGCATCCAGTTGTGTCTGTCTGTCTTCGGGCGCAGAGTGTGGGCGGCGTGCCAGTATGTGTAACTTATGTGCACTCATGGGAAGAAGAAGTATCTATGCGATAAAAAAATGAATCTTTAATATTTATTCTCGCATCGGTCGGTCTATGGTGTCGATCTGTGTTCCCATGGCGTTGAGCGAACCGATAGTGTCTTGTAGATGCGCCTCTAGGCGGTTCGCCGCGAAAGAATGTCCACAATTCGATGAGAAAGATATTCGTGTCAAGATACCTGCTAATTAGATGCATGAAAATGACTGGGATCGAATGGGGAGTTTTCAGGTGAATTATTCGCAGGTCATTCGGCGGGAATAGAGAGCCTTGATGCTGAAGAGAATGGCGCGCGACGACGACGGGCACGCTGAGAGGTGTGTGTTGGAAGTTATTTCATGGGGGGGTCGTAACTGGGGAAAGGCTGCGCCTCCCAGCATGTCAGCTCGGCTTTGAAGAAAAGGTGTTGTTTGGGGGTTTGTCGTCTAACCTGTGGTGTCACCTAAATTGGATGAGTGATAGACGAACCTTTTGTTGGGAAGTGTACGACCGCGTGGTGCTCAATTGCATTACCTGCAGCGTGATCAGGTGTAGTTTTAGTGGTTTCGAGTGCTATGTACATGAATTTGAAGCCATAATTTATGAATTTATAAGAAGGAGGGTTACATCAGCTGTTGCAGAAAGTAGCATCTGTATCAGATGCATCAACGCCTTGGAACAAATATGGTGTCCCATTATGAACTTGTTTGTTAAGTCGTTTATTGGACGATCTAGAAAAGGCTCAAACTTACTTTTGTCGGTATTAATCTAAAAAAAAACAGAGAGAAGAAGCCTCACTACTTACATTGGGACTTGGGTCATGTTTAGTAAGTACAGGGTTTTTAAAAAGGACGTAAAAGTTTTGTGTTCAATTAAACACAGAATAACTGAGACACTGGGCTGAAATTTATACTAGGTAGAGTGCAAACGATTAGTTTAAGTGTAAAATTCGATGCCGTTCATATGACAACGGCAAGCACGCTTGCAGTGATCGACCGTTTGGACTAAATTTTGCACCACTCTTCTACACATATCGGCTGGAACATTAGCAATTTCGCCTTCGATATCTTTCCTGCGCTTACTTCACATTTTTGGTTTTTTAGCATAAACCAAGGATTTAACGCGGACTCCCGAAAAAGAAAGTGTTAAAGGGACTGATCGAGATGGCCATTCTACCGAATAATTTCTCGAGATTACATGATTACCGGACTTCTCTTTAAACGATCACTTGTTTGACCAGCTGTCATTTGGTACCATCTTGTCAGAACCACATATCACTGATGTCGAGTCCATTCCAATTCTGTTCGAAAATAGTCTTCGAACATTGCACGATAGCGCACTCCGTTGACCATAACGTGGCGATACTGTAAGATACTGTAAGACTGTATTCAGATAAATATGTATAAAGCTAATGGTTGAATAATATTTTGTAAAGATAATTAAAATCAAAACCAAAGTCATTTTCCTCAATTTTGCAACCATTTTTCCATCGAAAACTTGTCAAATGACAACAAAATCTGAGCTTTCAACTGTCAAAAATTGATTAACTGTCTCCAATTCAAAAAAAAATTCCAAGAAACACCCTGTATACACCCTTAAAAATTTCGTAGATTTTTCCCACATTCCTTCGAATCTCACATGACCAAATGAAGATGTCATTCGATAAAGCCGAAGACAAAAAACCCCCAAGACGAACCATGATCTGTTCAAAATAATCTCAACGTGTAAGCTTACATCACCCACGGTCTGTTGGTACAGCATTTATGCGTTCGCACATCCTCCATTCATCGTTCCCGAGTTCAATGTCCAACCATCAAGTGGATGGATGGCAATAAAAATCCAATCAACTCTCAGTTCAACGGTTAATATCATTCACGCGAGCTTACATCCCGATTGACATGAACAAATCGCCTCCGGCCTGACACAGTACAACCTCACAATGCTCGGTGTCCAACAAATCACTGGAGTCCTCTTCACTCAGCCTCCATAAAAAGTATCGGTTGACCGCAAACACACGGTGCGCGTAGCGAGCGCTCTCTCAGTTTGATATTCATTCACAAAAATCTACGAAATGCCTACTACTCCTATGCCCCCATCCTCTAGCCACCCCCTGAGCCTTCAGTCAGGTCTCAACAAACCGCATCGAACGGTCAATTAATCGAGAAGACTACGTAAGCCCGATGGCCAAGGAAAACACTGTCCGAAGACAAAAAAAACGACAAAAAAGAACAAGTATCTTGATGGAACCCTTAAGTCATCGATACTCTCTAGCCTCTGAGGCTCGCTCAGAACATGAACAAACATCAGGCACACACCGGCACACACAGCCACACACTCATCAACACACACGAGTAAATATATATTTAGCGATGAGATAACATCTTGAATAATTATCAGAATGTATCTGGTTTTGTTGTTTTGTGAATTTTCTGTGAGATCGGTCCACGGACGACCACCATCGCCACCAGGCCAATGCTGGCAACAACAACAACAGCAACGACAACCAGCAACCACCGAGATGACGACGATATGTCCGATGACATCGTGTATGGAGGTAATATGCCGAAGTAACAACGCCGCTGAGGGCATGCTCAACGGACGTCGACGGGGACCGGGCCGCGATGCCGGAGGTTTATCGGCCCGCAATTGGTGAACTGGTGGTTTATTTGTCTTACAAGGAAACGAATAGGTTTTTTGGTCGGATCTGGAGACGTTCTGTCGGCCGGTTTTGGTATCAGACGAACTGGGAGTCACTCACTGGTATCTTCTCCTGAAAGACACGCTCCTCTGGACTAGTCAGAAGTGTGGGTCAAAGATTTGGCTGGTGGAGCAAATCGCCTTCATCCACATTTGCATTCAAATCTGGCTCAAGACAACTGCAAGGAGCTGCGGGAAACGAGGTCGCGATGATTGACTTTGTGTCCACGTCAGATCCAAGTCCACCCCGGCCGCCTGACGTTCGATAAATCATCGCGCGACTGTCTAATCAAACATCGAATCCCAGTTGCACCGACCTCTGACAGTGGATGCCGCTCTCAAAGCGCGCCGCCACTTCGGTGTCGCTCCAAGCCCTTCCCATGTGAGTTCGAAAATCTGCATGTGCTCCCAATCGAATTGAACTCTCTCACTGACCCGCTGCTGGCCGAAATGGGTCCACCGCATTCCACCAGAAACGGTCCGATACTATTAATCATCGCTAACCGGCGGCGGCGGCGGCGGGCACACTGTGCCCAGCTCCGGCGGTAATAATTGGGTAACTGCTGCGAAAATGCATTCGCATCGAAATGCTAAGTACGCGGCAACCAATGCAGCGCGTATCTGTGAGGTTACCGAGGTGTTATGCATCCGCAGGTCGGACATATTGCTTTGCATTAGATTGGACATGCAGACAAACGAGCACCCCGCTCTAACAAATGTCCCCACGGATGCCAGCGGTCCGCAGAGTGTGTGCGGCTAGGTGCGATTTCCATTAGAATCCAAAAATTGGTAATCGGCCGGCGTGCGAGATGCCGCAGATCAACTGTGTGTGTGTGGAGGTGAGTGGTGGGCTCGCTCACATCCTCGCATGGTGCGTTCGCGGCTGCGCAGATACCCGCGATTCAATTTTGCCACATGCTAGCGGTTGCTAGCGTGGCCGCTGTGGCGGCTGTGGCGGCATCGCGGAATTGATATCTCATTTTCATTTCACACTTAAATCATTTGCGCCTTCGGCCAGGCACCGGGCACCGGGCATCGGGCACCAGGGCAACCGGCATAAATTGGAAAAACCATTTCCCGCCTGACGTACGAGTATGGGGAGACTGTGCTGCGGTGTGGATGATGGAGGACCATAAATCGCTCGCCCGATGAGATTCCCATAATCGATGAGGAGGTGATATGCAAAAGAAGTTCGACTTCGGCCGAGGCGCTCGTGGGGGTGGGGAGGTGTGCGCTGGATGTGAGCAAGCCCACGTTAGACGAGGCGGATAATTGGATAAATGGATAATTGAAAAGGTTCCTAGGGATTTATTCGCTAAGCCGCTCGGCGATATTCGGTTCTTGATGCGGGCGAGAAAATTGCCCTCAAATTGGGTTGATGTTCGGCAAAGGAGGTGGACCGCGGACTGCTATTGAACTCCGCTGGGACACGCAAGGAAGTGTGGATTTATTGGTGACTCAGGCTAGCTGAAGTGGCGATGTAAAGGCAGCTACGAGAGGTGAGGTTGTTTGTGGTAACAAATCACTGGTGCACTTACAAACTTTGTTTTGAAGCGAAACATGTGTTCAAAGTTATCCCCCGATGGCCGGAAGATACAGCACTTGAGTGCCATTACATGGGTGCATGTAGTTCACACTGTTTTTGCTGCCGGAGGCAGTTCAGTGATGTCTTGCGGTTGGCTTTGATTAGGGAACGTACGCACAGACGGTCATCTGTCGGCTGCAAAGCTGCTGACTGTCCAAAGATCCAGGGATCACTGATCCAAAATCATCCATATTCAGATTGACCGAACTTAATCCAATCCGATAATGATTTTTGATGGTTCACAAGACACCCGCTGACACAATCTCCGCCGAGCGGATGTTTTTCCTTTTTTTTACCGTTCACCAGAAATCTGCTCCTCCCCTGACGCGATGATTCATCTTCTCACGCGTGCAATCCATTACCCGACCTGACATGCATATCGTTTTCCTTGGAACTCCTTGGAACGCATGCGACAATCGGCAGAACCCTTTCCTTTTGACTTCGGTTACCATTAACATCGATTTCCGTCCACCCGTCGTCATCCGACGAAAAAAAACAAGAAAACACACAAAACGTTCAATATTGACAACCAAATAATGTCGTACACCATCCGCCTTCCACACAACACCGTCTGCGTCGCATACCCCCCTCCCCCTCGGACCGTGAAAAGTCTCGCAAGAACAATAAATGGAACGAACGCTTTTCTAAAGAGCCCGCGTCTTCGTCGTTGCCTTGTAAAATTAGAATACCGACAGAATCAATATTTGCATCCGACCAACTCACACTGTCCCCATTCCCATCCGTCGCAGAGTGTGAATCCATTTCACGAAAAATGAAAAAAAAAGAAGTGTATCTGTATCTCGCAGCAACTACTCGTAGCATCGAGAGCGGGGGATGAAAAACACGGAGGTATTTTGACTCTAATGTCATCGCAAACATGCACACTCGCGCGAGGTAAGTGACCCGCTGAACTGTGACTTCAGGTGACATAACACGCACACAGGCGCAACAGAGCCCCGATTTGCATGCGTGAGAACCCGACGAACTCACCCCCATTGTTTGTCGATCTCAAATTACCGTGAAATTAAATTACGATTCGAACTGAGCAGAGAACGAACGCATTTAAGGGCTCATTGGGCGCATTGCCTTTGGATAGCATTTATGCAAATGGGATTCCCATTCTCATGCATCCAGCTAGAGGTCTGAGAATGAAGTTCGTCGGCGGCGTTGGCGGTGCCCAGTGAAGCCTGAAAACGCATGGAGATTCATTGGTTGTGAATTTTTTGTTTTTTTGTTCGTTCTCTTTGAAAGTTTTTGATCGACTACAGGATTTGCGGGCAATTAATTGCTGGACATTGACTGCGGATGAATGGAGTCGTTGAAGGGGAGGCCTGAATGAGGCCTGCGTTGGAGGGCAACAGGCAACTGTTGATGCGGCTATGTGCGTAGTTCTGGCATGTTGATGGTGTCCCTAGGGTGCACTGAGGGGGCTGCTGGTGCGGAACGTGAAATGCTTGAATGGATGAATCTAGTCGCCTCTTCTTGTTGGGAAATGTGAAAGAGAATGTTGAATGATTTGCTAACGTCATCGAAGGTGCACTTGTTGCGGACACCTTTTAGGACAGTCGGTCGAATTTTAGAAAAATTTTGGAATAGAATCTATGTTTCAACACACACACTTTTTCAACAACACTCTCTGGCTCTTACTTACTTAGCAGGCCTACGACCCATGTAGGGTCTGAGCCTGAGCCATCGCTGCCTTCCATCGTTGAAGGTTCTGAGCACGCTGCTTCCAGTCATCAAGACCAAGCTGTCTTACGTCAGCGATGACTTGGTCTTTGTACCGGAGGTTCGGTCTTCCTCTCCTTCTCGAACCAGAAGGCTCGGATACGAAGACCCTCTTAGCTGGAGCGTTGTTGTTCAAGCGCTCGATGTGGCCGAGCCAGTGCAGTCGACGGATTTTTGCCTTCCGGACTAAATCCACATCCTGGATCTTGGATCTTGGATCTTGGAAACTTGATCTAAAACGTTCACTCCATCTTCTTAGAATGAATAGGTCATCCCTAAGGACTCTCATTGGCGTTATCACAGGACATTGTGCTATTGGCACTCACGCCTCAAGAATGGGACTCCCTCACAATGATTTCTGCAGAAGCTGCAGAGAAGAAGAAGAAGAGGAAAACATAACGCATCTCTTCTGCACTTGTAGCGCTCTCTCCTCTCGCAGGAAGAAACACCTTGGAGCCTACTTCTTCAACGACTTGAGCGAATTGCACAACGTCGGCATTAATCAACTAAAGAGCTTCGTTGAAAGCACCAAATGGTTTTTAGGATAGGTGACATCAGATCCGCGTGGGCCTAAATTGGCCTAAGTGTGACTGCTATCTACAGTCAACCACTTCAACCTAACCTAACCTAGTCATTTTAGATGTTGGATACGTAGTTGACATTTGGACAGATGCCGCTGAATGAAGTTCATACGGTTCGTGGTTGGATGTTGTCTGTCCTCCATTCACGGTCAACATGAGCATGAGCACAGTACCTTCTTTTCGTACTTATCAAAGGTTTTCTCATCCACTTTTGACAAGACTCATGCATCATAAGCCTCGATTGATTTGATAAGGATCTTATATAAAATCCAGATTCTTCCGCGAGGGAGTACTCAATTGCTAAAGTGCACCTTGAGCGCAGAGAGACTACGATTGGTTAGAGCAATTAGTATGACTGAGGAAAGATTAAAGACAATGAGTATACAAATCCTCAATTGGACATCACAATGGGCCTTTGAGGACCTAAGTGAGACTGAAGATTTAAAGCCAGACTCAATTTAAACTGGCTTCATATCAACTGCTCTAAATGCATCTTTGATGTCTCGCTGTTGATGTCATCGCTGTATTCGCTGTATTTCTGTAATATTGCATTTTCTTGTAGCCGAAATAGCATAGGTCCCAAATACAAAAGTTGAGATCTAATACAATTAACCACTGGGACATCCCATCCTATCGGAGAAATTATCTTTCTTCCAGCTCTGTGCATTGAACGCCACTTGAGGACCTAAAACGTCCATCATACTCCAGAAGACGTTCAAAACTAGGTTCGGAAGACTCCATTTTGTTGGTCCTTATACAAAATAGGATAGGGAAATATTCGTGTTGGCGACAGAAGGATACCCCGAAGGTTGTCCTCCAGACGAGGCCTGACTAAGAAGGTCATTGCTGTGAAAAACATCAGTAAAGACAGACACTTCTACCATCGACAAGACCTCCTAAAGCATGTGTGTATCTCTGACAGTTGCTGGCCAACCTGAATCTCTCTCATCCGTCATAATTACTCACTCACTCATGAGATTGTGTTTTCAAACCCCTCGGGCCACAATCGCCTTCATTGCCGGAGACCATAACCTTTGCAAGCGTCTCCATCTGCGTCCACCCGAGCAAGTCCATTCCAGTCTGCCACCCGGATCCAATGTCACGCTTATGTAATCCTTTTCGTTATTAATTTCATCCGTTATTGAAGAATAAATGTATGAAACACCCGCACTATCTGCCAGCAATAATCTATTCACTCGCGATTAATTCAAGGGTACTCTCGTCGCCGTCGCCGTTGCCGTTGCCGGCAATCGTAGTCTGCACAGCCACCGCTGCTGCCGCCGCCATCGTCACCATCATTACGAACGCTGTGAGCTAAATACCAGTTCGAATCGGTCCGCTGTCACTTGACAAATTAATCACAGATCATAATAATAATTACCAGCTGTCTAATTAAATTATTTGCATTTCAATTCACCGATCATACTCGTACACACATGCATGTCCCACCACGGGCCGCCCGCCACATCTGTGCTCTCACCAGCGCCTCAGATTGGCGGAGCGCGCACAGCATGCGAGCTGGATGCAACATTGCTGCGATTGGCAACCACCGGTAACCGTGGGGAGCACGGCGCGATAGCGACAACCGTGACAGTTTATTCCGCACGCCAGCACGCTAGTCAGCCAGTCAGCCAAGCTTACCCCCGGTAATTATTTAGCCATATTTTTAGCAGTACGCCCCAACCGCGTCAGCCGCCAACCACCAAACGCCAAACGCCAAAACGCCAAACGCCAAAACGCCAAACACCAACCGCTTCGGTCACAATAGCGATTTATAAGTTCGCCGAAGAAAAGCGCAGTTTTTCACCACCACCACCACCACCACCGATCGGACCCAAAGAGAGGCCCCCAAAGGAAAGACTGACTCCGGCTGACTCAGGTGAGCTTAGCATCACGGCACACACAGGAAAATCCTAATTGCGTTAAAAATTGCCTGACAGGCATTAACGGACAAAATATTGGCAATCGTCTGTGTTATGCAAATCGCGCCGAGATGCCGTCGCTTGTGGTTGCCGTGCGAGGTGTGGGGTATCTGTGAGGTTGATTTTTGTCCGTAGATGGTGGATTTTGCGCTAAATACGCCGTTTAGCCTGGCAGCCATTGTTATCCGGCGTACGGATACACACTCGGGGAGCCGCAGCCGAGGTAATTTAAAGGGAAATCTATATGGGCGATATCCAATTTGTATCTGTCGCAGTTTAGATACATGGCCGTTTCGTTTTGATCGTTTTTCCTTTTTTCCTTCTCTGCTTGCCCCTTTTTGTGTGGATATCTCTTTAGCACCCAATTGTATCTGTGATTTTCTATCATTTGCCCGTCATAACTTCCTACGCCGCAGATTGGAGTCTGTCCTTCGGGTCCCCCGAGCGTGCTGGGGCACCTCCGGAGGCCTCGAGGGGGTTAAAAGATTAATATCTGAATTTCCTATTATTATTCCGCTCGATTTATTTGCAAATTATAATCGCTGTGATTTATACGTGTCCCGAGAGGGGGTGGACTCGAGGAGAGGGCGCACTGCACGTGAGTAGGGTCCTCGCGCCGCACTCGCCTTAAGTCGCACTTCACGAGTTTGATTTGCTGACTATTGCCTCACGGAGATACCTTTTAATTGATGTCGAGCTGTGTCGCCGGCGTTAAGGACACACCAGTGAGTTGCGAGTGTGGATTTGATTGAAATTTGTTGCCGTACACCGGGACGGCTGAGTCAGCCGGGTTTGTTCTCCACTTAGTCGCCACGTATTCGGTGCTCGGCCAGTTATTGTGTGGAAAAGTCAAACATTTGTCATTCTCACTGATGTTGAAGTGACTTTCAAAGACCATCACCTCGCCACCAGTGAATGCAGTGCGAAGGGATAATTAAAAGCGCGATGAGTGTGAGGGCGCCGCGATACCCTAGACGGAGAAGAAGTCGACTGATGATGATCTGGGTGACCCATCGGGTGCCGTAATTCGATAACAAGCGACGCGTGCCAGGGTACAATAAATAAACGGTGGAATAGCGTGTCCTGAATGTGTGCTGTGTGTGCCTGTGTGTGACTGTGTGTGGCTGTGTGTGGACATTTATTTATTTTCGTTTCCATCATTCCGTGGAATGGTCTTTAATGTGACCGTACGTGGATGAGTCTTTGGCCTCTTTGGCTTTCCTGACCGACATGTGCCCTCATTTAACACCGAGCGCACCGCGCTGACAGAGGGCAACGAGAATTGAATTTTAATATGTTGAGATACATTTTTTTGTTTTTTTGTGGATGTGGTGCTGTTGGTGCCGTTGGTGCTGTGTCTCCTTGCGTTGCGCACTCATTCATCAAATAGTTTTTTTTTCGACTCTTGTGCGGTGGGTGAGTTGATGTACGTACTTTGTGTATCTTTTTCCCCGGGCGATACTTATTTTCGCGTGTATTCGTTCGCATGGGGGTGGGTATGGTTTATAATTCTATTTTTGTTAATTAATTGAGACCTCATGTGTGTGAGCGATGGCTTGAGGGTGTAGTGAAGTGCTCTTGCTGGTGGGGGGACGGTCTATTGTGGTTATGAGCGATTTATGACAAATGGTTCGAGTGAAGTGGATGAGACGTGCCTTTGAAGAGGGCATGGAGGATATTTTATTTTAACAAGTAATTCTGACTTTGCACTTTATGTCGGACTGAAATGAGACCTTTTCAAAGGTCCCTTCATAAAAACAAGATCGATGGCAGAAAAGCAAACGAGGACTAAGGTTGGGCGCCATTTGAAGTAGCTCGTGCACTGATGCGTATTCGATTTATTTTTCACAAATCTGTTTGGTGGCTTCTAATGAGGGGCTGCTGTCTTTTTATTGGGCGTGGAAGCTTATGTATTCGTTCACGCGAAGTCGTGATTTGTCACAATTGAAGAATTTTACACAATTTACTTTTTTTTTGATTTAAGAAGCGCCATCTTATAGCTCATTTTCAAATTAATTTTGTGAGCCGCTCTGACGGCCAAACAAAAGCTAAGCTATCAGTGCGCCTAGAGGAGACAATCCATGGTTCGAAACGTATTTCATGCTTCTTGTGCTTCCTTTTCAGATGCATACAATGAGAAACTTTCAGTCCTTCAGCTACAGATCAAATTTTAGTGGTTTGAGCCATCGATTGTGTCAAAGAACAATCAAGCAAATTTGAAACGCGTTACATTTTTAAAACCTTGATTTTATCGAAAACTGCACTTTTTGTCCCACATTTTTACTCAATTTGTGACATTGAAGGTGTCGTGGTGGCGAAAGTGACTTGAGTCTGCTTTTAGCTATGCATCTGGAATTTTATACTAATTTTCGCTCAGATATCGCTTTAAGTCCACTGTTAAGCATCACAACTACTGGACTTTCGATACTACGGCGGCTGAGTTGAGTACAGAGTAACGTGGCTTAAAAGGTACATGTTGCTTCCCTAGTTAGTCTCAGGGAAATCATAAAACTTGTGGTTCCCGTTTGCGACTCCTCCTTAAATCTGTACCGATTGGGAATCTCCACTCAAGTCGATAAGACCTTGTTTTTTTTTCGGAGGCTTTTGAAACACTACTGGAGCACTCAGACTCAAAACTGGTCCATTGTACTGCCAGGTAGCAACCTACTCCAGTGCCGTTAATTTGATCCTTAGCTTCACCAACGTTACACATTTGCTACTGCAAACATGACGTCTGCTCACTACCGTGACGGACAGGGAATCGAAAGAATTTTTTAGCAACAAGCATCGTCGGTATAGCCTTATGAACAAAATGAATAGCGAGGGCATGTATTTTTTTGTGACGTTACTCATAACGTGACGTTTTTGAAACGTTTTTTTGGAAGCAGAAATTTCGTTTGCCAAGGACTTCTCAGCCTTTTTACGTTAAAAATAACAAACTAGTCTACCTATCTTATGGCGTGTATTTCTTTGTGACCTTACGCGTTACGTGAAGATTTTGGGAAATTTTTTGTGAAGAAGAAATTTACTTGACAATAATTTCTTTCCGTGATGCACACAACAAATCAAAATTTTGTCTACCTTTTTGATAATATAAATTTCTCTGTGACGTTATACGTACCGTGACGTTTTCGAGGCATTCTTTTTGGAGGATCACATTTGTTTACCAAGAAATTTCTCAGCCTATTCTCTTATCGTGACGGAAAGCAAACCACAAATTGGTCCGCCTATTTGATGGTATGTTCATATTTCTTTATGTAGGTGCACGTAACGTGACGTTTTTAAAACGTTCTTCGAAATATGTTTACCAAAGAATCTCTCAGCCAGCTTACTTTCCGTGACGCTTAACACATCACAAGCCCGTCTGCCTACTTGATGACATATATTTCTCTGTGACGTTATACGTGACGTGAAGCTTCTAAAACGTTGCTGGAAGACAAAGTTTGTGTGCCTGTCATTTCGCCAATTGCCTTTTCGTTGCACAAGCAGATATCAAATTTGTGACATTTGATGTCATGTATTTCTTTGTGACGCTACACATAACGTGACATTTTGGAGATGTTCTTGTGGAAGAAGAAACTTGTTTACTAAGGAATTTCTAAGCAATTTTCTTTTTGTGACGAGTAACAATTCATGCATTGGTCCATGATGAACAAAACGGAATGTTGTAATTTGTATCCACAGGAAGTCTCCGAGGTCTCCCCTTACCTCCTAGAAAATGTACAAAATGTCTTAAACTGTTGTCTGCTTGTGTCAGTCGTTACTCACAATCACCTCCGTCTGCGATTACCTTCCATGCCAACGATACGATCTTCATGTTCTTGTGTTACCAAAGATACAAATCTCTCTCCATGACACATTTATTGGGTCACTCGCAGTGCCATTGAACGTCCTTGATGCAAACGCAACACACAGCCATCGCTGGGCAACAAAAACGCGTCGGTTCAAATTACTGACACCTAGTCACTCTTACAAGCGTGTAATTACCACCCATCCCACATCATCCAGTGTGCCACAAGCGGACGAAAGAAACACAACTGTCAGCGCAAACATAGGCACGCTCTGCCACAGTCGCCATGTCTGCGAGACCATCCGCAGCAATTAAGACTGCGTGCGCTTGTGTCGTCTAACCCAGAGGTGAGATCGCCACTAATTGCGTTCTTTTCTGAGCACTTCCTCCACTTCCTCCAACTTCCACACGGGTGCTGCGCAATCATTTTCCAAGTTGCAATGGATTTTCCAGCGCCTCCAGACCTCGTTGTCGCGTCGTGGGAAACGACAAAAACCAAATGCCGATTGATTGGTCGCCTCCGTGTGGGTGGCATGATCGGACGCTGTGGCCTCCGACAAGCATGTGTGTTGTTACTCACCGCCACCAGCGCCAGCAACGGCAACAGCATCGTCATCATCAACACCTGCGTGGAATAGAATCCCAGAAGAGGACGCGACGCTAGATGTTGTGTGTCGCAACATCCACCGAGTGGCGCGCGCAAAATTCAATTATGTAGGCCCAGAGCGGGCAATCACTCAGCTGGCCCGACGACGGACCGGCGGCAGTCTATGTTGGCCGCATTGTTAGCCGTCACACTGACACAACGATGCCCGTCTGGGGGCCAATTGAAAAATATCGAATTCGCCGCAGATTTGCATGGCTTTTGGGTGAATTTTGTGCACCTCTTCCCAAGCGCAGCTCGTCACATTGTACGTCTGATTAATTAGAGGCAATTAAAATGGATGTCTAAGTGGCGTCTTTTGAAGGGGTTTAGGTGTTTAATTAATGAGGCTGACTTGGATGCTGTACGCCGTTGGGGCGCATCCACCACGCGGAAGACGAGCCCCGCCGGTGGCAGGCCAAATGCGGAGAGATTTGTAGACACGAAGTCACATTTAATTGAGCGCGGGTGTAGTTTAATGAGGCGCAATCCATAGTTGGCCAGAAGTGACTTACTAGCTTACGGCGATTTGTCAGCGCGCGTATTGATGAGCGAATTTGGGATAAAAGGACAAACCATCATGTCGGCTAGACGCAATTAATAAGCAGGGATCGGCGCATGTGCAGCCATTTGTCTTGAGGGAGTGTGTGGAGGTGCCTTCGCTGACCATGTTGCTGGTGGATGGATGTGATGGGCAACACGGATCAGTGAATGGATTGCTAGAAGCCATGGCAAGAAGGAGAGAAGGCAGACAGAGTTGCGTTGGTTACATGAGGAGACTGTTTTTATTCTTGTCCGTAGCCACAAGGCCTTTAGAGAAGAGCTTCATTTTTCGAATTTTGCAACTTCTTCCCTCTGGAAAAATCCATGCAACGCAATCCATAGGGATTCAGTGAAGTATCTTTTTCGTGGCCATATGTCAAGGAAAGGCCTTTCGAAAGTCGTGACGCTTTAAGTCGTCCACACTAGAGGAACAACATTTCACCCCACGGAAGAAATTCCGACCTCATAAGCTTAACAAGTCGACTGCCAAGGAGGTCAGATACTCTGTTTCATTCTCAAGCCTGGAAGTGTAGCAGATCCTGCAAAGTGCTCTCCCCCAGAATGTTCTTAGCGATAAAACTTGTTCTGGAGATGGAAGCAAAAAATTGACCTGATCCTTGTCCACACCGGACTGTAGTCAATCAATTGAATCTGCACAAACTTCCTCTGGGTCCCCAGTCAGCGCAGTATCCCCAGAAGATCCTGGATTTGATTCGATGCCTCCCAGGTCCAAGCTCATCGCCTTCCAATCCCACCCCCAGACCAGCACACATTCACGCGCGACAGAATAGAAAAACACAACCGAGACTCGCTCGCCCTCCGAAAAGCAATTATTCACTCTCAAGATACCGCAGGACGATATTTGTCTTGATCAAATAAATTACCAAGCACCCTTGGCCCCATCCCCCGTCGCAGAGCAGAAAGGAAACAAAATGTTCCGTCTGCGTGTCGGTAATGTCCAGCAAAATGGAGCGGAATCGAGTGCGCCCTCCACCCCACCCACTCAGCACCGCGTTTGGGAGCAAATACAAAATGGCAAACAAACTATCCGGCGGGGAGGGGGTAGGGAACGTAAAAGGGTAAGGGTTTGAGTAAATGTATTCGACATGACGCCGTAATGGACGTGAAATGTTTTATTACCCCCATTAAACGGTGGCGTCGAATCGACTGTACGCGGCTGCCCGGAATGCCACCCCTAAGGCCGACCAACCAGGTAATCGTTTTCCACCTCCCCGCACCGACCGCAGTGAGCTAAGAACGCTTTCAACTTTGTGGCCGAGCAGCAATTTAATGGCGCTGGCCATCTACCCACACCGACGTGGACGAGTCTGTGTTTGTGTGAATCCTTGTGACGGTGTGCTTGAGGGGGCGAGCTAATGGGAGACGGGGTGGTTGTGCCCTTACCTCAGCAATTAGCTAATGAAATTTTACTTAGCTCCACGATGGGGTGGCAGCCATCGAACTTTGACTTTTGTTTGAAGTTTGCTTCTTCGGGTGGTGTGTGGTGTGTGTGGGAGTTGGGAGGAGGGGTTGAGTAATGAGAGAAATAAATCAATAGGACTGCGGGCAAGAAATTCCATTCCATTCCATTCTGTAGCCTCCGTCTCCGTGGGGGTTGGTTGATGGTCATGCGGCCATTTTAAGTTTTGTGTAGTCCGCTGCAGTGGGGCGTCTGATTTATGAGCACAAAACTGATGCACTGCCGATATGACTGAAGTGCAAATGGTCGACCGGGACGACAATGATGTGGGGAAAAGGAAATTACTGTCTGGTTACTCATGCAAAAGGACATTTAATTTCTTTGGGCTACAGGAAAATATTTGACATGTTCAGTCTTTAACAACCACCGTCTAGGAGATTGCTAGGGAGTAAAGAATTTAAGTGAAAACATAGGAAATAAGAAGGAGGCTTATAAGATATCCCTTCAAGTCATCGCCTGTGTATGATTTTCGACTCTTTCATTAGCCAATCGTTAATCGAAGATTTCTGTTTGCCTTTTTATACAAAATCAGAAGCTCCTCTTGGAAAAAAATCACTAAAATTGACTCATAAGTTGTTTTTGAGTACCTGAGTGTCTTACGATTGAATGAAGCTATTCCTTGTGTACTTGGGGATTGGGCGACGACTATTTTGAGTCTGGCTAGGGTGACATGATAAGATGTTGTTCTGCCAACCTTATTTTGCTTGGAGTTTAATCTGTGATTTCTTTAAGTTATTTGGCGTTGAATGTATAAAATTCGATTTTAATTGCTCTTTTCATCAAACAAGGAGCATTCCTCTTTTATGCACACACTTCTAAAACAGAAATCAAAGTGGAATCCGTCATCTGAAGTATAAGGGATCCTCATATTCCTTCGTCAAGTTAATATTCCACCACCGGACAAGTGGCGCCGTTTGGCAGTAAAGGAAAAGCTTTGTTCGTTTATTCTTTTAAAAATAATGATCTCTGAAAACAACAAAACTATCGTGTCTCTTTGGCGCATGCGACTCTATGGCTGTCCCTTGGATGGTGCTGTTCAGAGTGTGAACTCTTTGTAAGTTCTCAAAGAACAGTGTGTTTTTTCTGATTTGACTTCTCGGTAAAATGCCTCAAACTTAGAGAACGTGTTGGTGAATATGGCTATTGATGGATCGGTCTTAAGAAATGTAAGTGTATTTTACACTCAGATTGCGAAACAGCCAAATAGCTTAAGGAAATTTGCCAAAATCATCAAGAAGCAAATGTGCGGTCAGAAGTACTCTCACAGCAGGACTGACTATGCTTTATACAGGACTTAGGGCGTCTAAGCTCACAGTCCATCCAAGCACTGTGAAGAGATTTTAATTCGAGAGATTAGGCAGGGACTAGAAGTAATTGATTTCAAATAGCCCATTCCGCGCCAGACAAGAGAGCCCATCAACAACTCGACAATAACGGACTATGCCGAAAAGTTGAGGATGGACTTATGAACAGCCACGAGCATACGAGTATTCTCAGAAATTTTAGACCTACACAGCTCGCTGCGACTTCAAGATTGAAGCAGTATCAAGCCGAAGCCCTGGCAATTAAGGAGGCAACCAAAATGAATCTGTTTTTGAAATTGGGAGTCTGACGAAGACATACGCGATGAAAATTAAGTCCATGCTAGTCATATGATGCCGCGAAGTGTTCTTGGGTTGGCTTACAGCGCAAGATCAATCAGCGCTCAGAAATCCAACCGCCACCAAGGCTACTGCTCTAGTGGCGACGAACTCGAACTAACCAATTCCCTCATCAGGTCATAAGCAAGTCCATAAGAATCAATGAATCCTACGTGTGGCAATGGCCCCATTTCTCTTACCCATCAACCTACCTTCCTTCCACTCAGTGGGCACATACGACTGAAAGAGTCTTTTGGAAAGTCCAAGGCGGTGATCGTGAGGAATTGGTTTTTCGCAGGTCAAAAAGAGACGCCTAACAGTAGACATAACCTTAAGTTAGGTTAGGTTGTGGCGACATTTACGCCAGTAAATGTCTATTGTACAGCCACGGATTGTAAATAATGAAGCATGATCTTTCCACATCAGGGTAGCCACGTATAGCTCTCTATGATGTAAAGCAGACTGCCACTGACTCAGCACAATGGATCAACTCTGGTCTAGGTGCACACACAGTAAAGCCACATCTCACCTAAAGCAGACTGCCTCCCCAAAACACCTCATATTTTCACTTTTAACCCCTGCGGCTGTCTGTCACCTAACTAGGCTCGTTCAACCACCAATAAAAACCAACACAAGCAATAACATGAAGAATGCCTGCAATTTCAATTTGCCTTGATTGTTAAACAATTTATTCCATTTCGTATCAGATTCACTTTTCATTTCCATTAAAATTCTTTTCTCACTCATCCCCCCTCTCTCTCTCTTTCTCTCGTTTCAGGTAATCTCAGCCGTCCACGTTCACATTAATTCCCCAACAAATTACCAAGAAATTAAAAAATTCCACTCTGCATTCTGCAATTTGTTTCGTACCGTTTTTTTGTGTTCGGCCACCACTTGACCAGACCATATGTGTGATTAGACACATAAACGTTCGAGCGCGCGATCGCGCCCGGGGATGATCGTATGCGGCGATCGACACGCGCGCCAGCGTCACACTTGTCACCGGGGCTCCAGTTCGCTCGGGTTCGAATTAAAATGCATCAAATCATAAAAATCAAACATCAATCTGCTGGCGGTGTATCTGAATGTTTACGATCCGATCGCACTTATGCGGGATCAATACGAATGGCAAGAGCTCGCGAATCCCCGTTCGGTGTGCAGTGCAAGTGGAATCTGCAAAAATCAAACGTCGAGCAGCGATATCAATAAAATTCAAATCCAAAGATACATCTGGGGCGGGGAAGGGGAGTGGGGAGTGGGGGAGGAGGAGAGCGTTTCGCAAGAATGCTAAATGGCTTATAATTTTCAAGTACTCCTCGACTTGAGCAATGAGAATTTCCATAAAATAAGAGCATAATACTGTCATAGATACAGTATCTGCGGACCTCCTCCATTCGCGTCTGACTCCGCTGTGGACAATGGCAATTCCGTTTTTTTTTTCGCTCTCTGCCCGCGTCCGTGGCGGAATTGAAGACCCATTTGAAGTGATTCATCTCCGACAGTGACTAGTTTTTGTGTATCGCCGTACGTCTGGGTACGTCTGGAGCGATTCGAGCAACACAATGAGTAGCGCGCGGTGGTAGCGTGCGCGATTAGAAGAGACGAAGTTGACTCTGTGAGTGTGCGCTCTAGCGCGCGTCCCTACTCGGCCGCGCTCAACCGCACTTAACATGAAGTGGAGGCGCACGTTGCGCGCATTGATTCGCTAAAGATACTCAGTATCAATCTCTCGCGGGCCATTGTGGGTAGCACTTTGCAGCCGCACACAAACAACAGCCGCGGCAAAACAACGCGCGCGGAGCTGGCTACAGATGCAAATGTTTTGCAGCAATAGAACTTATGCAACAATAATAACAATACGGCTCGGCGTCAGATGCCTGGATGCGGGGGAGCGGGAAATGTATCTACAGAATCCAAAAATTACAATAATTGCAGTAATAATCGTTGGGGGAAGTTTTTCCTTTTTTGTTTCGATTTTTTTGCATAAATATTTATGAACTCATGCAGTTGGCATTCGTTCCGCTTGTCGCCGTGCACCGAAGGTACGCGCAATCAAATAATTGTCCACCAGCGAGCCCAACGGAAGGCAGAGATAGGCTATCTGTGTACGAACGCCGGAATGGGCATCGTTTATTGAAAATGTTGCGTGGATGTTGCAATAATTATTCAGCAACATCTGCGCGTTGGCTCGCAGGGAGTTCTGAATTAGATCAAATGTAAGGCACCTACACGTGAACCGGTGCTCTAAAGAGCATCTAATGGCCTGGGTTGGATGGTAAATTGATTTCACCGCGCTGTGGCTGGAAATGATGGTAGACGCTACCGCTGACTCACCGTTGATTGCTTTGGTCGCGTTTGGGTTCGATTGAATGGCGATGCGATGATGTTGTTGATGTGTCGATGCTGATGTTGATAATCGGCATCTAGACGGACGCGTGGATTTCGAAATCATAGTGAAGACATGGTGCTCGGGCACGCACAGTGAGAGGTAGTGCTTGTGTGTGGATTTGCGTGCGGGTTGTGGGCTGGAGAAGTGATCCTTTGGGTCGATAATTGAACTAATTTCCATGTTAAGTGGACGCCGATGTGGGATGCGAGTGGTAGAATGGGTGGTGCTGCAGTCAAGAAGTCAACCGATTGTGCTTTTGTTTACTTTCCGACCGTTAACTTAGTCTTGCAGATGGCACTGGAGCGTGATCATTAGCATAGAAGTGATGCGATGATTTTCGAGTGATCTACCATAGTCCCACTGGTCTATTGATTGTCCAAGAATTGGTTGGAACTCAGATTGTGTTGCTTATGCTTGGGGTTTTAGTTTTGGTTCTTTATTTCGGTCGTAACGAAAGTTTACGCCATGATCTTGCTTCAGATTTGACAAATTTTAAATTTACAAATGTAAACAAGACTGTTGCAAGAGGTTTATCCCTATTTCGAAGGAGACTAAATCTATGTCTTGAAATGGCCTGAAAATCGTCCCTAGTCCTAGAGCTATTTAATTGAACTTAAACACTTGTGCGAACAAAGACTTTGTTTGGACATGTAGCAGATTTCCTCACAAACATAATTTCAAATGTGTAAGGCCCATAATTCTTGTTGGCTGGTAAAATTGTCATATTAATTTTACGAGCAAAAGCAACAGATAGGGATTAAAAACAGAAGCTCTTAGGATAAAGAAACAGATGTCCTCAAAGGTCAGCAGAGAAACAAAGAACGGACTAAGAACGATGAAGGAATGCCTCGTGCAGACTCAGACATAAGATAAAACATGAGACGAGGTAAGTTTGACAGTCTTTTTTTGTGATTTTTGAATTGACTACATGAAATCTATATAGAATTCTCGACTCCGAGACTATGGGACAAACATATGACGTCCACGGTTAAAGCCGCGCACACAAGTGAAGACGGACCTCAACCAACTAGGAGTGCACAGCTGGAGACAGCCATCGAAAGATCGTGAAAGCTGGAAAGGCTTGTTGGTTGAGGTCCCCGGACAGTAGCGCCACAATAAGAGGAAGCTGGAACCTTAAGGCTTAAGACGGTCTTTGGTTCATACATTAGAATTTGAAAGCTGAATGCATAATACTCGATCGCGTGTTGTTTTTGCAGTCAAGTCCTCCTGGCCGCGCTCACGATTCTGTACAATAAAGCAATCCTCCCATCACGGCACTGATCTTTGATCTCGCTTCCTGACAAAACTCTGAGCTGACTCTACTCCCATTCTTAAAGCGTGCACACATTATTGTTAACATCTAATGCAATGTACTTCTTCAAATTATAAGCCTGAGTGTGCTAAGATGAATTCAATAAGAAGCTTTATGAAGTCAGAAATAATTTCCTATGACCATTTCCAACTGTCAATGAGCTGACATTAAGAATACCTATTGAATTCCAACACCATGTGAGCCATACAAAACTTTTTGCAGATGGTTGTATATACAGCTGCAGTCAAAATAATAGCAGTACGACACAAAAAACGAAGCAACTGAATAACATTCAATATATATCATCCATAAATCGTTTTAAAATATTTATATTTATTGATTAAATTTAATAATATTGAAATTGTGGACGAAGAAAACTAAATTTAAGCTAAAGAGATTTATTTCAATGAACAAAAATAAATAAGAAAGATAATGATATTTTCAATGTACTGAAAAAGGGCGGTCAAAAAATAGCAGTATTCATATTTTTTAAATAATATTACAAAATGGACGAATATTTTTTGGAAATGTGTACTAAAATTAGTTAGGATTTTGTTGTAGACCCTTTATTCTTCACATCGCCGTTTCATAGAAGCCACCAAAGCCTGACATCTCTCCAAGGGTATGTTTTGCCATGCTCCCTTTTTCATTACTATTCCGGGGCTTTGAAGTTGCAACCACTTTTTTTACATTCGCCCAAAGATTCTCTATTGATTGAGATCAGGTGATTGGGAAGACCAGTCCATAACGTTAATGTTGTTGATCCGAAACCATTCCTTAGCTTTTTTTGCTGGTATGACTCATACCATTATGCTGGATCCACCACTATGAATGCATTGAGTGACATTTGGAAAGAAACCGTTACATGAGAGAAAATTTTGTTTTCTTGGAAACTTTGGACATAGCCTTCCCTACCAAAAATAATTTTAAAATGGTAAAGATTTGAAATTGCTTGAATTAATGAGTAATAGATTACTCAAATTATACTAAAAAAATATACTTTGGAAAACAACACTGCTATTGTTTTGACCGCAACTGTATTTGTCTGCCTCTTTGATGCATTTCTTGTCCTTCCTTGTACTCTTTCACCGTTATAAACTTCATCTTCAGTTGTTTTGAGCAAGTTTTATTTACTGAAAACCTCTACACATTCTCCTTAATCATGGAAGGTTTCTCATGTAAATCGTCTTTCAAAGTTGGCTCTAAGCGGGACTCAGACTCGAACGAGGTGCGTGTAAACTTGGTTTGAAACCAATTTACTACAACTTCTTCCTTACGCACATCATTACTTTTAGTAGATTCGTGGAGGCGCATAGGCTAAATGTGCAAGTAAACAGACATTTAAACTTGGTGCGGCGGACAGGTAACTCTGCCCTCGAACATCGAAAAATATCAAACCAAAACCATACTTCTGATTTTGGTGAGACCAAATATTTGTTTGAGAAATCTTGACCCAGTCCGCAGATAAGCAAATGGTATGGGCACCAAATTTGTTCGCAAAATGTTCGAGAGTCTCCGGCCCGTTTACAACTGAATGTTTTTTCGTTGGTGTGAGAACTTCATGATCTGTAATGACAACAAAGAAGAAGAAGATGATAGGCACAGTGTGCGTGCGGAGCCGAATTGGTGCGATTTTTCTTTTTAAATTATGTCTCTTATTTAAATTTCGCCATCCAAAAAAAGGGTTCCGTGAAGAGTTGCATTTTGTAGCGTTACTGCCGGGCGCCAATCCGAAGACTGCTGAGTATCCACGTGAGTGGTAGCAACATACAAAAAATAATTGAGGAGATATGTACTACGAAGTCTTCTAAGACTTTTTTGAAAAAATGGACGTCGTTTGTTTTTAAATATTTTTAAAATGACATTTATTAGTTTTCCTTTTCACTCCAAAAGTAAATAATGGTAGTACGGAAACTTACGAAAACTGAAGCATCAGAATAAGTACACAAAAGTAATAAACAGTGACCATAATAACTGCTTCGCTTAATTTCGTTAAGTTCGTTCACTTTTACCTACTTACACAGGAGCGAAATGAAACAAGTATGCAAATGCCAGTTGACAACTGAATTCTGTTCAAGTTTCTATAAACAATTATGGACACTTTGGCATTTAACCCGATTTCATTCTAAACTTCAGAAAATTGAGGAATTCTTATGAAGGAACGTTGCTCCAACTCTTCCTAGGAAAAATGACTAGGATATCGAAAATCCTCAAATAAAGTACTGTTCCACCACGAATCATACCTGCCAAGTGATTGCTTTCAGACACAAGACGCCATTCGAAGCTTAAAATTCCATCTGCAGACCAGCAGAACACATATCTCCTGTCATATTTCCTCATGGACTTACAACTTCCGTCTTACAATACAAATTCCTTTCAACACTTCACGCAGCAGCACTTGATCTCCTCCTGCACAATTCAGCGCAAACAAACTCCTTTGCGTTTCGCATGAAAAAGCCCCCCGCACAACAGCCGAGTTAAGTCAAAATATTTATACAATCGAGTTCATAATTAATATCTGCCCACTTCGGTGGGTACTTCTGTTGCCACCAAAAAACCAGAAGCCACCACTTACACCGCATGACGATGACGATCGGCGTCGAGGTCCATTGAATAAGATTTCAACCTACTTACTGCCCCACAGCGCTGGTGGACGGCCTTTAGCGTTCTGTCAACACACACGGCTTACGCAACTGTCCGTATGTCTTATTGCCTTGTTCGGCTCGCACTTCTCCTGCCTCCTGGGCAAATCCTCTTTACACGCGCATTACACATTCATCGCTGCCCTGACAGTGGCTCGCGGATGAATTGCTCATTTAGGCCGATGCAGCGGTGCGGCGGTGAGCTTCCTCATTTGCGATCACTTCTTCATTTGCGGTCGTTTTCTGGAACTGAACGAGGACAATGATCCTCTTTGCAATCAGTTAAGACTGTCTGGGCCTTTCTTTTTCCACAAAAAAATGCTTGTCCGTGATTAAATGAGTGAATGAGGGATGATTTGTTTACGTTGGACTTAATGGGACATTGTTGACCGCATTTGAATTGGGACTTGTGCATACATACGGCTCACGTTGTTGGCTGTGGGCTTAAAGAGCGCGTTTTCTGCGGTTTTCGTTTTTTGATTCCTTATGAGAGACTTCGAGTTCGGCAACGGGCTTCGATGACATTCAAGTTGTCGTTACATGCCTGAAGTGAGGTCTGACATTCTTAGCCTAGTGGGAAGAGGATGAGCATTTGCCGCGGCCCCGATGCAGTTGCAGTTGGTGGACGAATTGCAGTCAGTGACATTGACAGGAATTGGGCCAAAAACCCCTCCTGATTTAGACTCTTCCATGAAAATGGGGCGTTCCAACTTCGCTTTCAAATCAAACCACACTTCATACCCGCTTTTCATACAAACACAGCAGAAGCCCTTGGTCATCGCATCTGCTCCCACTTATCGTCAAAGGGTTGCCCTGTCCGCCCATGCCCACAGCGCGAGAGATCCATCATTCCCAATCATCGACATAATGAGCACCGCCCACCGCATTTAACACGTCCCGCAGGTCCTGCAGCGGCACACTGCGCACGATTATCTCATCTGGCCATATGCCGCGGATACCGTTCGGATCCAGACCATGAGTCAGAGAGCCCGTCGAACCGTGTAATCATGTCATAAATCGCCCGCCACGGACATCGTTTAATATCCACATTTTTACACCTTGGCCGGTACAGTTCTTTCACCGTCTAGCATCTGGCCGGAGGGTTGGTGCGCCTTCCTCACTTATCCATCCGTCGCTGGAAATCATATTCTTTCCAATCACTATCCGTCAGAGCGTCGTCCCCCTTGACATTCTGACTGCTGACTGCTGACCCTTGCCAGGACATCATCATCGTCATCATCTGCCCTGTGCGCCACCGCCGACTGTCCGAGGCTAATGGTGTTTGCTATCGAAAATCGAACCCGGACACGCGAGCTGCTCTTTCATTGCGGGGGAAGAAACAAAAAACTGACATGATGACATCCATAAAAATGTTTTTTATGAGGGTTCCTACAGGACCTTCGTGCTGACGGTCAGTTTTGAACGCGGAATTTTGATGTTCCTTGTGCGGCGGTGTCGGTGGCGGTGCGCCAGCAGAGGACTCCCTGAAAAGGGATCACAATGTTACACAACGACGGTGATGGTTGCGGGTGATAATGTTTCGCGCTAATGGATGGCGGGGAGGTCAGCGCGAAAGGACTAAACGAAAATTTACATACGTGCAGTGTTTTACTGGTACCCGGGTCGTCCTTTGATGGACTCTGGTCGCGAGGGAGTAATTGTGTGTGTGGTGCATAATTCAATTAGGTGATGTGCGTGCTGGATTATATTAAAGGGATTCACGTGATGTGCTGAGTAGGGTTAAGCTGCAGCTAAGTGTGTGCTTTGTGGGAGATTGCACACTCGGAGTGGAGCTTACTCCTTTCTTGTTGGAACAAAGGGGATGTGCTGGACTTCCTGCGATTTGTTGGAGATAATTCCATAGTCTGACTTGCGTCAGTCAAAGTTGCAGACGAGTCCTTAGTGGGAAGCTAAGATGATTGAAGTGGTTTTAGAGTCCTCAGTCATTGCGGGACTGAGTGTGGGGTAAACTACTGGGCTTAGTCATGCTAATACCTTTGATTCGTTGCGCTGATCTCTCTTTTCATGGACAACCTAATGTCCATGCACTGACGTGTTGCATTGTCACCGAATTCTGCTTCATGTCTCAGATCTTTCATCTTAGCGAAGACGTTGGACACGCTGATGACTCTATGGAACGATTAACTTCTTTTTGAAAGTTATTCAGTTAACTTTCAAGAATATTCAGGTCATTTTATCAGAGTACTCGAGAAACGAGGCTTCAAATTCGATCATAATCACTTGTGTAGTGGCTACTTCATGCACGTCCCTGATTTTGTAGGGGAGTAGATTCGATTCAAGCAGTTTTTGAAGTTCTCCGATTTTTTATTTCACAAAAAAATGAAAATTAGGTCCTCCTCCTCCTCCCAGTCCTCCCATTCGCAAAACAGTGGACACAATCACATCTTAAGTCATTTTGCTTGCGTTGCCAACGACTGGATGTTGGTTAAGTGCCTGCCCCAGGCTAAAAGGGGTCCCAGGTTCGAATACCAGTGGAATCGAATCAGGTTCAGTCACCATTTGCTATTGGGATCAAATTAACGGCACTGGAGTAGGTTGCTACCTGGCAGTACAATGGACCAGTTTTGAGTCTGAGTGCTCCAGTAGTGTTTCAAAAAAAAAAACCTCCGAAAAAAAAAACTCGATTAGGCTCCAAATCTACAACAAGACTCTGGAGTACTTTCTCTGCATTCTTCTTCATTCTTCTTTTTAGGTGGCGCTACAATCCGAAGTAGACTTGAGCCTAGCTTCTACAGCAACCACTCGTGTTGTGGGTGCTATTTTTCTCTCACGAGTGGAGGGAACCTACGACTTCTATACTGACGGCTAAATTTGAAAAGCTTTGCATTAAAGCTCAGCTCACACTTTGAGCCCTGTCAGAACTCAAGACTTTTGAGGGTTTGATTCACGAACTTTCGATGTAGAAGTCAACGCACCTACTCATTACACCACGGCGGCCGTTTGTCTTGTCACAATCCAGATAGTCTCTTCTTCAGAAGGCTGTCAGGCACAATTTTATAGCGAGGCTTAAACAGAGAAACTGTAATATTTCAGGGCAATATTCAAAATGTCGATCAAAGTGAAGTACAGTTGTGTGAACTTGATTTAGGATCAAATTAGGATTTGTTGCTTATTTAGAAGGCAGCTCCTTTTCCAGTCTGAGCAGACAGATGGAGGATGTGTCTAAAAGTAAGTCGAGGACTGTGGCACTGGACTTTGGCACTTGCGCGTTTGTCTACTGCTTTTGTTTCTCATGGAATTTGCAGTTTAAGCAGTGGAACTGGTCTCATTCCCTTATTCGGACGATTAAGCCTCGGCCCGTGCTTTGTCCTGATTCCGGACACTTGAGGGCAGTCGTAACTCCTTTTACACGCGCAAATTATATAAAAAAAAGCCTCTGTTGCTTGGTTGTGAAATGGGAACTCTCAGCATTCAATCAATCACCCCTCAATATCGTTCTTCCCTCAAAATGTCGACGGACATCCGACATTTGAATCCCACTCGACATTTTCACACAGTATTGGCTCATCTTGACAAGTACCTCCTCATTGAGGTCACACTCGCAGCAGATATCCACGGAGTTTTGCTAACTTTCGGTAAAAATTTCCTGGAATCATCAGATAATCTAAATTAGTTTCGAGAACCCTTCAGTTTGCATTCGATCCTCCTCCTTATGCCCCCCAAAATTCACAAAAGTACGCAGTCTCGTACTAGAACCTTCGTAAACCGTTTGCATCTTCAGTGCCCGTACGTGTCAGGCATACACATGGTCTCCTTTTCGTCAAAATGTCCCTTTGAAACTTTATGCACTGCCTGCCAAGTTTACAGCAGATCCACCGCCTCGCCGGCGTCTTTAACTCGAAACCTCGACTGTCTTCCATCAAAAGGCCGTAAATCTGAAGAAATCCGGTGAGTAAAAGCCCCTCGATCGGTGACAAACTCACCTCCTCCTCTGTCGTGCCTTAGAAGCCATCCGACCGCCTCGGCTTTGGCTTTTCCATCCATAAAATCTCACCGCTCACGTGTGTATCTGCGAAAAAACCGAAGAAAAAACTCCGCACTTTTACGACTTATAAACTTTTTCAACATGCAATAAGAAAGTCGTAAAAAGGATTTTAACGACAATCCCAAAATTTTTAAGGCTGACTCTCTACAATGACCGCTTAATGCTGCACACTCACGTTTCGCAAACCTACCAGGCGCAGGGTAGACGCCGCATTCCGTTGCCATTTCGGACTCCGAAACGATCGGGCCCGTAATGCATTCGAATGCACTTAGGCTGCCCACTTTGCCGAGCCATTTTGGAGATCTTCAACAGATTTTCAATCTTTTTTTCCCGTGTGTGGTTCTGTTTGTTTGAAATTAAATATTCCAACCGAGTGTCGAATTGAATCGGATTTCACTCGAACAATGTGGCGCAACGAACTTTTTTTTTTTGACGAGGAGAAGAGAATCATCGGTATCTAGATACAAATGAGGCAACACCTCTGCGTCGTCCCGTGTTCCGTGTCATCACAATGAGAGATAACTTAATTAAATCCAGAAAAGGAACGCGTGTAGAACGCGCCGCGGATTAGCATAATCTGATGGATCCCCCTCAGCAGCGAGGCACACACAGAGCCACGAGAATCCATAAAACTCGGAATAGTTTCTGTGAAATATTCCATCCGCAGACAGTTGATTTGAAGAAGACTGACAGCGTCATTTGATAGACATCCACCAAGACGGGGCTGGAGCTGACAGAGAGCGAGTGAGAGAGAGGGAGAGAGGAGATTTATCGGTTAATTTTGTCACACGACGCATACTTATCCGAGCGACCTCTGAATATTCTGTTTTGATGGGCCATATGGATAGCCTTTGGACGGGCTGACGGAGTATCAAGACGTTAACCTAAATCTGTTTATGCATCCAGGTGGAGATATCGCTGTATCGCTGTGTTGCGGTGTATTCGAGCGACCTCAGGGGCATTGTGTTTACAGCGTGTTCCCCAATTAGTAGCTCGTCATCCATCCATCCATCAAGACGACGACGATTCAGGCCTTTGAAACTTAATAGCCGGCCGTTTCTTGTCAGGCATTCAGTGAATCCAGCGAAAACAAAGACTCGAGATACGACAAATCTAATAGATACCACCTGGCGATAACTCACAGATACTCGAATCACTCAAATTAGTTTGGTATTAGTCTGTGTCAGAGTATCGCGGGCATAAATTAAGTTCGGTGCTGAATAAAAAAAGTATCTATTGCCATCGTTTTGAGTATCTGCTGGATGCCGGCCGTCGCCTCGTCACTGAAGAAGTTCATGTCTACAAGGGAATGCATGGCGATGCGATAATTTATTAATGAAGTCAGTTAGTCAGGTGACACTTTACCACACACTGTAGCGTGACAGATATCCAACATAAATAATGCTGAAGTGAGTGCTTCATAGTTGTCAATATGGCTTGTCGCTTGATAGATGTCCCCTGTCCGAGCGCACGAGTGTCCGAGGCATACCCGGAATTCGTATGCTAATGCAGCGGCAAGGTGGTATTTGCTATTTCATCGATCATCTTGGATTCGAGTCAGGGAGGTGAAAGAGTTAGAGTTTCGCCCGGTTGCTGGGGGAGATTTCTCTCTTTCATCTCAAGTGGGTGTTGGCTTTGCAGTCGTGTATGCATCATCATCATCATCGTCGTCGTCGTTGTGGTTGTCGTTGTTGTCGTCGTTGCTGGCTAATGGACCCCTTAGGGTTTTTTAATTACTTTGGTCCGGTTTGCGCATTTAGCGCCGGCGTACGTGTGTCCGTGTATCTCTTGTGCAATGAATTGAGGCGAAATTTTCCATCCGCAAGCCGGTTCGGATACCCACGGTTGGCTTTTAGTGTGTGTCGTGCACAATTAGCGGCTCCGGAGTACTTAAAGTTTGAATTAAATTGCTTCGAGTGTTCGCATACCGTTTCGCGTGTTATAGTTCATGAATTTGCATGGTCAAGCCGAGGCAGACCTGTTTGGGGCTGCTGCAGTTTGCTGGTGGTTTTATGACTGTCGGCAAATGATCGAACTGGTTGGTTCGAAGATGAGCGGATTCGAGTGGTCTATGGTTATCTGTGGGCTGGGGCGTACATGAAAATCGGTTGGTTGGGAGGCAAGTGCTTGTAGTTTTGCTCTCCGAACACGGGTGAAGTATTTCTTTGATGTTCTCTGCCACCAGCTGCAGATGCTCAAGATATCTAATGTCGAGTCGATGCACAACTTGGTCTGAAGCAAACGAGTTCTCTTACCGTTTAGATTTATCGCACGGCCGTCGAGGGTGGTAGTCGTTCGTGCAGGGTGTGTGTTGCTGCATTGATTATCCGGGCAAGAGCCGGCACTTTTTATGGCCCATCTGTTTGGTGGTCAAAAAGTGCGGCCTAATAAGAGAGACTTCCTGTTCGAATGAGTTTTCAGTTCAGGGTGGTAGCTCATATTTCGTGAAGAGTAAACTTGTGTTGGTGCATTTATTATCCGGAGAATAGCCGACAGTTTGTATGACATTACCGTTTCATGGGAAAAAAGTGTGGCCTTATAGGTCATGTCTTTGCCCCGTTCTCAGAAAGCATGTTGGTAGGCTGAGATCAAGCCAGCTATGGAACTTTCGTCGAAGTGTAGACTAGTTTCTTATACAGAATAAAGTCGGCTGCCCTCGAGTGCTGTTCAACTTCTTTCCTATTGTCGCAGTATACATTCGATCGTTCTGTTTTTTAAATATTCTTCCACCGCAAGGAGAAGACTTTCTCATTCTTGAACAGAAATTCAGGAAGACTGACTTTCTTACTTATCAGGCCTAAGTCCCATGAAGGGACTGAGCCTTGACGGTACCGGGCACGCTGCTTTCAGTCATCTAGACCAAGCTGTCTTGCCTCCATGTTGATTTGGTCTTTGAATCAGAGATTCGGTTTCCCTCTCCTTCTCGAACCAGGAGCCTCGGATTCGAAAACTCTCTTGGCTGGTGCATTGTTGTCCATACGTTGCATGTGGCCGAGCCAATGTAGTTCATTTAGCTTCTTCTACAATCGCGGTAGAAGCTTCTAAAACGGCACGTTAGGAACGCGTGATGATATCGATGTCATCAGCGTAACCCAACAGTTGGGCAGATTTGTAGAAGACAGTGCCTTCCGTGATTATACTCCTTTCTCTTCTCCAGCACCAAATTGAAGAAATCATACGACAGTGCATCTCCTTGTCGAAATCCGGTGCAGGTTTTAAAAAGTTCAGAGGTCTTTAAACCGAAATGCACGTTGCATCTCTTATCCTTTAGTGTGGTGCGACACAACCGGATCAGTTTGCATGTGATCTGAGCTCAGGTATCGCATCGTATAATTCTTTGCGACGAATGCTGTCGTATGCGGCTTCGAAGTCGATGAGAGGTGGTGCATATCAATTTGAAACTCGCTGGTTTTTTCCAGGATTTGGCGGAGTGTAAAAACCTGGTCTATAGTTGAGCGGGAAGCCGCGCGCGTTTAGTGCCGTGCGGAACGGCTTTCGACGGCCACACAATACGCTGGACAGTATCTTGTACGCAGCATTGAGCAAGGACATACCTTGATCGCCTTTTTTGTAAATGGTACAAATGGAGTTGGTATTACAGGCCTCCTCGTCCTCCCAAATTTTACAAATGATCTGGTGCATGCTGGCGCCTGCTTTAGAGAGCTCTAATCCCAAGCCAAGCCTGGTGCTTTGTTGTTTTTCAGCCGACTTCTTCAATGCTGGGCGAGGGGACTACTTCACCGACTGGAATTAGGGTCACTACTCTCTCCTGGTCATGCCCATTGAGCGACTGGTGGAAATGCTGCTTAAATACATCCACAATTCCCTGCGAGTCAGTAATAAGATCACCCTCGCGGTTTCGACGAGCCTAGGTGCCTTTCGTAAAACCTGCCAAAATGCTTTTGCCTTTTTATAAGTGGCCCTTGCTTATCCCTAGACTCTTCGATACCATTGAGCTGGGAGGATGCTAGAAACCTTTAGACGTTCTTCTCCTTCTGTTTTTTATCCCAATATTCCTGCGCCGCTCTAGTTTTAGGTTGCAGCCCCTGTCGGTATGCCTCGTCGGAGGAAGACTAAACCTCCAGTAAAAGGATTAACTGATCGCGGACGCAAGACAACTTGATCTTGATGACTGGAGGGCTGTCAGCGATGGAAGGCGCCATTTGCTCGTTGTCAGACCCTCCAGTAGTCGGTGTCCTGAAAAGAATGTAGGTCTCATTTCCCACATCAAGTTTAGTTCGACTCGAGGTTGTCTGGGCCTGATAGCGGTCAGATGCTGTAAAGAACACAAATCTCTGAGAAAATTCAATTACGAACAACATGGGTTCTACAGCGATGTGAGCATGGCCCGACATTTATTCATACAGCGCCTAAGGTGGCTAGGCTATGTTGACCATGTGGACTCATCTCCGATCTGAAGGGTTACTGAGCTCGAAGGGCTATCTAACTGAGACTGAATAATTCTTCCAATTTAAGAACACCTCGCCTTCCTTCAGACCACTTAAGCACTGAATGCTTGTCCAAATCAGACACAGGCGCTTAAATTCTGACAGAAATCCTATAACTGGAACTGCTCATCTAGACCCCCTGATCATCATTAAAGGCAACCTTTGCAGCCTCATCGACACCCCTGTGAGGTAGCCAACTCCGGTTCCCACGCTCCTCTGATCTCACATCAACATTTCATAAGAACATGTCAACATTTTGCTCGGCCAAACCTTTGACCTTGTGATCAACTTCGAACCCACTTTCCCTGACTCACATAGGCTCTCGCCCAGATCACTTATCCATTCACTAAGCTCAGCTTCTTGAGGAATTTGCATTCAAATGTCCACACAGTGCCCCTCAAAGTCACTTGACCCGCACTGCAGCCAAAGACGCTTGTGTGCACCGTACCCCAATCAAAGTGCGATACAAATGCCAATCTGCCAGCGGAGTATCACCGCGATGACATTTAAATCCACGTAACCGTCCTGGAGTTTCCCAGTCTTATCTAGGAACCAACTGCTTGCGCTCGTGAATCCACTCAGACGCACAGCCCAACGGAATCACCGTCACCGGCCTCCTCGTCGTCGTCGGAGTCGTTGTCGTCGCCATCCACGTCGTTTATCTGGTAACACTCGTTAAGCGTTCGCACAGATACAAACGCACAGGCACACTCATACCGCTCCCGAAGAGATTTACGATCGGACAGTCCAATAAAATGATTGCGAGCGATCTTAATGCAAATTGTTATGTTTTTATTTATGAGTCATCCGACGAGGGTCACTGCGCCGCCACAGAGCGGCCAGCGAGCTTTGCCTATCAAATGCCCGAGCGTGTTCAGATACACACGTCCGACATGGATTTTGTGTGTGCGAACGAGATACCCGCGAGTCGATCTGCGACGAGTGTGCGCGGGGTGTCGGTGGCGATGGGGCTGACAGTGGGGGTGGCATTGTCGGTGGCGTAATAAGGTGCGAGTGCAGTTTATCCGCGCCGTGTCTCGGCGAGCGGATAAAAAATCCGATTTACACTATGTTTTGTGCTTTATGACAAACATGCGAAATTTACGACCCGCTCATAGGGTTTTATGGGGCAGCGCTGCAGCACTAAAACATGTCTTCAACTTAACCTAACTCGGGCCGTGTTTGATTTTTATTGAAAGTGGGGCTTTTTGCTTTCTGGCGAAACTTGATTCTGTGGAACTGATAGCGGCGATAAGAGCCGCGGCTGCGAGATAAGGACATTCGCGGTGAGACCGAAACAAGATCACCGAGCGGCGCGGATGACTAAGAGGCTCTCGCGCCGTGTCTATTTGGGCCGTCCTGGTGTGTGGAGAGGTTATACTTGACCCAAATATCGGGCCAGCCAGTTAGTCTCTATTTTGGTTTCGCTTTTTCCATTGAATTCTCGTTTATCTCTGACGAATTGGGAGTGAAGGTGGTAAAACGGTTTTATGACCAAAAATTCTCAGATTGCCCGTATTCATTGGGGGGGAGGGTGGTGGGGTGAGTTGGCGTGATTTGTTTGTTTTTATATTGAAATTTGAGTGCGGTTTTACTGCTTTGACTCAGTTTTGCGGTCACGTAGCCATGAAGGGAAACACTGGAGCAGAATAATGGATTCTACGAGACTTTTACTATGTCCTCGAGTAAGATGATACTCCGTGACAAGAGAGGCCATTACTGTGAAACAAAGAACTCTAAGATTGCTCGAAGACATCAGTTTGACGTGACTTCAACCGAATAGTGGCGCACTCACTGTCCTTGGGTTGGAAGCTTGTTGTTATGTGAATTAACGAGTGTCTGCAGCTGTACTGTCAGCGACTTCTGAAAAATGTTTACTTCCACAAAAGAATACTCTCTCGAAATTCAATGCGATTACATAATTCAGTCAACACGAACTGGCAATTGAACTTCCTTTGAGTTTGGGAGTCATCATGCAGGCTTCACATTTTAATCCTTTTTAAATTTTCTGTTTCTGTAGTTTCGCTACAGTCCGAGGTGGATCTGGGCCTAGTTTTTCAGCAACCACTCGTGTTGTGCGTGCTATTGTGCTGTCACGAGCGGTGGGGACTCCGAACGGCGATTATAGATTATAGATTATAGGCAGTTATACTCGTCAATGGACTCGAAAGGGGTGGAGCCGCGAACAATTTTTTTTTTTTTTAAAATTGTTTGTCTGGGCTTGGATTCGAACCTTGACTGTGAAAGTCTAATGCGCATGGGTCGACGAACGAACCCACACGATCACGGCGTCCGTTGAAGTTCATGTTCCATCCAAAAAAAACGTTGTAAAGGAAGACACTTCATTCAATTCTTGCAGGAATTCGTTGACAATTTAAAGTCCTGCAAAGATAAGTTAGTTAAGTCCAGGAAACTGTGAAGTAGACGAGCTGACTAGGAAGTGAACACTTATCAACCCGACCATTGCCAACGTTTCTGTGCCGATAGAAATCTTGAAACCCAAGATTTCAGAGCAAGCAATCAGCAGAGCTTGTGAGAGATGGAGAAACCTTAGTACCTGCTTACATGCGAGACGTGGCCAAAATTGGACCTACTTGAAACCATAGCCACCCTCAGCTTAAGCAGGAAAAATTTAGGCAACCTACTAGGAGTCCTCACAGGACATTGCGCAATGGGAAGACACGCCGCAAGACTAGGCCTGCCGTTCAACGACTTCTGAAGCAGCTACTTATATGGATGAAGAAGAGGAAACAACCTCGCACCATCTCTGCAACTGTCATGCAATTGGCTCCATAAGGAAAGAAACCCTAGGAGCTTTCTATATAAACGGACATATCAGAAATAAATGTCAAGAAAATCTGGATATTCATCCAGAAAAGATGATGGTTTCAAGAGTGGCGGTTGGAAGCAGGATCAGTGGCAGTGGGTTTCTCCGATTTATTGCTAGGAGTGTCTCTCTTCTTTTCGGACATTGTGTGGGTCAAATTAGCCTAGTTATACTACAAATATCTAGTTCAATCCATCCATGGTTAGCGATTTTGAAGCCATCTATCAGGAAGAAGGTGTTTATTACTTCAAATGAGCGATACGGTGTCTCCTGGCTAGTTGACAGTGCTATACCTGCACCCTTTCTAGCTAAGTTCGTTGTCTGCTTCGTTGCTTGGAATGTCACATGCCCAGGGACGCAGCATTAAGTAAGGTTGCGTTTGACCGATATCGCCTTGAGACGGGAAAACTTCACAATCTCCGATTTTATTGTACCCAGACCCTGACTGTCTACGCACACGGTAAAAGATTTCTCGTCTACCGAACTCATTTACAGTAAGCGAAAACTTTAACTTCTGCCTGGAATACACTGCAATGATTAGGCAGGTACTACGTGCACATCCAGAATGATCTGGCCTAAGCTAGATCCCAAACGATCTAAGTATTTGATCACCCTCTATAGACTGAAGAAAATTTTTGGCTTAAGGTCCAAAAGAGTGTACTCACGCTCAAGTTTTTCTACGGTGCGACAAATTACTTGCATACTGAAGCATGATTAGGACCGACTTCACGACGAAGTTCACGTTGCGTATTTACCACTGAGCACGAATTTTGATAATATTTTAAAATACTTTCACCACGTTCGGTAATCACGAGACGACGTATTATAAAATGGCAAATCTTACTGAATAATTTGACAGCTAGATGTTATTCGTAACTTTCTCAGCTGCTGAAATATAACAATTGGAAAAGCTATCATTGCTATCTGGTCACCCTTTACATCCCAGACTGTACCGCAACGCAAAGATATTTCCGCAAACAAGGCAGGCAGATGTATAACCGTCGTTTCACACACGCGCTTCACTCATAAAGCCACAGTGATCGGCAAACTACAAACGAAGTGGCGAAATTGGTACCATCGTCGGTACCATCAGTAGACACTGCCTTTTAGGCGAACATGCTAGAAGACTTTTTGCCGAAGCTGTGTTGTTGAGGAAGAAGTGGAAAACATTTCGCATTTTCTCTGCAACCGCAAGGCTCTGGCATCTCATCGATGAACATTTTTGGGGTCTTTCTTCTTCGAAACCTTGTGTGATCTTAGTAGGGCACTAATTCATAATTTGCTTCGCTACATCGAAACCTCCAAAAAGTTTCCCACAGATGGACAAATGGATTGATGCCAATCAATCTATGTGGCGCCACAATGAATCAACTCTGGTCTAAGTTCACTTCCCATGCCACTTCAACCTACCTACCTACTTACCTTGAGTCTACAGGGCCAATCAGCTATCTTTGACTTTCATGAGTTCAGAGTATTTTGATCATTCACTCAGGACAGAGCCCATTGAACTTCGTCGTTGTCTGTAAAGGACACGGCCTGCATCAAAACTTCTTTATAAATCTCTGAAAAGGAAAACCTCAAGAATCCAACACACGAGTCCCATCCGTCACGTTGTCCAAACACCAGTCACCATCCATCCTGCTGTTCCATCAAAATCCGCAACCAAATGACCACTAAGCACTTTCTCCTCAACGTCACACACAAGTGTACCTCATCGAAGACAAAACAATTATCGCTCCTCCCCCCGCCAACAAACGTCCACTCTAGGATCAATTGCATACCACATCGAAGCGAATTTCTACTCATTCACCATCGATCGTGGACAACCTGAGCCTAATCTGACGTTGAGCGACAACATTCGCATTCTCTGCCGGACTTCAAGTAGCCACCACCGGCCGAGGCACTAAATCTAATCTAGACATTCATATCTCCTCTTTCGAAAAGTGTTTCCCTATCAACTCGTATCAAGATCGCATCCAGCCCAGCTACCTCCAGCGGCCGGCCATCCGAATGCCGCTGGTAATGACTTTGATTTTAATTTTCTGTTTCTGTTTGACCCCCCACCCGTCATTTAGTGGTTCCAAAAAACAGGTAATTACCCGTTTTTTTTTTGTGTTGGCACGAGCTAAGCGACGGCCGCAGTGCGTCCAGCTTTTTGGTGGAATTCCTCTCGCACTAGGTCATGTGGTCTTGGCACGTCGATTGTGTCTGGGGCTATCTTTTGTGTAGCATTCTTTAGATGCGAGGCTCAGTGAAAGTAGGAGTAGCCGAGAAGTGATGTTTTTTTTGGTTTTGTTCTCCTCTCGGGTGATTTGGGCCACGATTTGAACTTAACTTTTGGGGTTTTATTTTGTTGCCTTGAGTGGAGTGGGAGGATCTGCGATTGATTGATAATCAGGTGATTTTCACTGACAGATGGAGTGGGTATCGTTTAAATCAATGCCGATAGATGGGTGGTGCGAGAGGTACTCTGAGAAACTGTGCGTTCTGTAAAGAAATGGAACGTTTAATTGGTAACTGAGTCCGAGATATTGTTCAAAAAGATGCTTGCTTACGTTGTCTCTGTAAGCGGTCTTCAAGGCCGTCCTTGGTCTTCGATTTTATCCTTAAATCACTTATGGAAGGCGAATTTGGTACCTTCGTAGAAGTTTTTTGCTCGATAAACATAAATTCAATTCAGAAAAGCACAGTGATGGTGCCTACTGTTGTTTATGTCACTATCAAATGTCAAATCGATCGAAGTGTTGAATTCATTCTGAGCAGAGTAAGATCTTGGTCCTTCGAGCCAGAAATCCAGTTGTTTCGACAAACCGAAGTAGCAGTGCTTTGGCAAAAGTGTATCGGCGTATATCCGAATTCTGAGTTCAGCTTCAATCTGAGCTCAACTTCATTCTGAGCTCAGCTTTATTCTGAGCTTAGCTTCATTCTGTGTTAAGTTTCATAAGTCGTTGGACTCACAGTCCCGCTTTATCCTTTACGATATTTGGTGTGACGCCTGGGTTTTTTTTTGGGTATGCGTGAGCAAACAGGACTCATACCTCCTTTCCTTGGGGAATCCCAGCAACACCTTTGTTGTTATCTGACTTTTGTCAGACTTCTCAACATTGGCTTCATTCGATTTCTGGTCGTCTCAGTCGAAATTTTACTCGGCAGCCGATCTAACAAAAGCAAAAAATGGTCCTTCGAGCCGGATTTTCGAACAAAAAAGTTTTCAAGCAATGAGTCTTTCATTAAGAGCTTCCTATCTTTAAGTTTCAATAAACCAATACCTGTATGAGGTGGTGTCAAAATTTTGTATTCATTTGAAAGATCTATCGATGCCATTACGCATGGAGTATAAAATTGTTTAAATATCAGCCGCGGCTTTTCTCTGTGGCGCGCATCCGAAATTTCCAATTTTCCATGACTTTAGCGTATAAATCAGGCTGAATTTGACCGATGGCGTGGACTATGTTGGTTTTGAGGGCCGCTGTGGTTTGTTTCTTATTCGCATAGACTTGCTACTTCAGAAAACCTCACACGAAAAAGTCTAATAGGGTAAAATCGCACGATCTCGGTGGGTAGTTCATATCACCTCCACATGAGATAACCATGCTCTCAAATCGCTCGTGCAGAATTTCTAATGTGGAGTGGCGTAAATTGTGTGGCACGTAGCGCCGCGGCCATCCTGTTGAAACCACATGTCGTTGGACACCAATCATCATCCAATCCAGGCCAAAAGAAGTTGATAATCATCGACTTATAGCGCTCACCGTTGATGATGGTGGCCTGGCCAACGTCGTTCTCAAACAAATATGGACCGAGCCCAAAATCCATACCAAATAGTGATTTTTTCGGGATGCATTGGACGCTCGTAGATCTCATGTGGATTGGTATCGTCCCAAATTCGACAACCCAATCCCATTGTCATAACTTCTCAATCATTCGCTTCTTACGACTTGTGGTCGTCTCAGTTCAGTTTTTCTCCGAATGAGTTCATTCCACCATTTAACACTCAGCAACCGACCGAGCGACAAGAAGAAAAATGGTTCTTCGAGCCGGATTTTCGAACGAAAATGTTCTCAAGTCAAAGCAGAGTTCATGCTTTGAACTACTCTCAGTTCAATCACCGAAAAATTTACCATAGGGGACTTCATTTTCATCTGCTGCTGCTTCGTAAGACAGTATGCAGTTGATTTGCCTCTGCGGAAATGCCGAAAAGTCTCCCCCACTTGTTGGCTGCTTGTCTTGTTATGACCATGAGTTGGGTGGAGATGTTGCATCTGGCACACAACGAATGACTGATTTTCTGATTCATCATCGCGTTGGTGCTTTGTCAGACATTCGATCAATTCCAGCACCACGTCTTCTTTTGATTGATCTTTTTTAAATTTTCTCCGTAGTCTCACAGTTTGCCAATCTATCAATTTACCAGTTGACCATTTTGTTTAAAAGGCTTAATGCTCCATCTGCTTCCAATATGAAGCCACAAATGACGGTAATTCCTGAAGAAGAAAACGACCTCTTCACCAGCAGAAGAGGTGACTTCACTTGGATTTAAGTATTCACAAGAAACGCGCGCTCTTGAGATCTGGTCTGGTGCGTGACTTATTGTCGCCGTAATGTGTGGACATGTGCTGAAGAAATCTTGACAAGTAGGCCACATTCGGTGACAAATCTGTGACTCACTTTTAAGACATGCTACAGGCTCACTATGTGAAGAACTGTTTTCGAATGAGATTAGTCACAAGACGGTTGAGGTTAGGCACGGATCTGGACACAAAGATGCTAGCAACCTCTTGAGTCTATTTTAAGTCGAGACCTAATTTATTCATTCTATTGGAGTATCAACTTCAGCAAGCCTTGAGGCAAATTAAGCCCCAGGAAGTGTGTAACCGACACCACAAGACCACCAAAAACGAAGTCACTTCTGGTTACTCCTTCTTCTTCTTCTAATGGCGCCCGGGGTGGATCTGGGCCTCAACCAACAAGCCTCTCCAGTTGACATGATCTTTAGGCAGCTTCCTCCAATTACGCACGCCAGGTTGGCTGAGGTCCTTCTCCACTTGTGACCGCCACCGGTTTCGTTCACCTCCTCAATTGCGTTGTCCCACTTGATGCTTACTCCTTAATCAAGCTAAACCCTGTTTAAGCCTTGTCCCAAGTAGTCTTAAGATGAAGAACTGCCACCTGGGCTCCTCATCTATTCCAGTCCTAGTTCATCCACTCGCCGCCAAAAGCCAACTTCTAACTCAACTAGTTCAGCACCTACCCGCTCGGTTATTAAATCCATCTTTCAAAACCAGTCCTTTCCCGCCTCCCACCTCTCCGCTCCCCACTCTCCTCACCCAATCAACGCACACTTAATGGAATGCCTGTGGCTAATTAAGTCGCCCAGTCATTTGGAAACGTTTGCATCCAAAACCATCGTCATTATCATTAACAACTTCCAAGAACAAAACACACCAAAATCAATTTCGATCTACAAAGCACCACACACACGTCCGCCGAGTGTATCTACGGGCCTTCTCTGTCTCTGCACCCAAATGCGACCACAGATCGACCGTCCAGCTTCTGTTTCCCTGTTGCCTCCATCCACTGCCACTACACCACGGACCGTGATCGAGTCGTAGCTCAAAATTAAATTTCCCATTTCCACGGACACCATGACCATTGCTGGCGGTTTTTGCCACCTGAAATTAGTTGAGATTTGAAAACCCATTCAGGTGGGAATTAAATTTACGATCTTGCGGTTGGAGCTGCCGCCACACCACCACACAGCACGTCGCGAGTGGCTTTCTGTCGGAGGAGACCGACCTCAAATTGGGCTGCGCGAGGGCACTCGGGGTGTGCACTCGGAGGTACGGATTCTAAGACAATCCCTCGCATGCATGAGTCAGGCCGCATTCCAGCTGCAGCATTGGACGCGAGCAAAATTAGAACGCTTGCTATTTTGCGCAGATACATGCTGAGCGATAATTTGTTACAATTTCGGGCGACAATTGTGAGCTGTCGGTGGACCCTGGACGGTGGACATTTAGAATTGTTCTTCATGTTCGTGGGATACGCTGTCGGAGTTTGAGTGGAGTTGGAGTTGCGAAAGCAGATAAACGCTCGAGCGGGACGACATAAAATTCTTGGGCAAATAAAGCGATTTATTTGCTTGACATTTGCTGGCCGAGCGGGGCCACAGATCGACCGAGACACGGAGAGAGAGAGAGAGAGAGGGAGGGGGAGCGAGTGTTGTATTTACTAGTGACACCTTGAGGCCTTTATGACACGCTGGGAGCGTTGGGCGGCGTGTGTATGAGTACTTGGCAAATGTAAGGTTTGTGAATTCTTTATTGCTTATCGTACAGATATGCCAACTATGAGATGGTGTTACAGGGTGGCTCAATGCAAAGTGGATAATTGGACTCATTTGAACGGATTTTTTGTGTTATTTGAGGGAATATTGGGACAAAATGCTTGTGGTTCTTTCGTTGTCGACTGGATGGCGCAGTTGGTTAAGCGCTTGCCCAAGGTAGAGGGGTCCCAGGTTCGAATCTCAGTGAAATCGAATCTGGTCCAGTCACCATTTGCCGTTGGGATCAAATTAACGGCACTGGAGTAGGTTGCTACCTGAAAATACAATGGACCAGTTTTGTGTCTGAGTGCTCCAGTAGAGTTTCAAAAAATCCTCGGAAAAAAAGGCCTGGACTTGAAGGCTTCTCTGGAATCCTGCAAGGATTTGATATGACAAGACGATCTTAATTTCAGTCAAACCTTAGATGTAACACCTGACGGTCAAATTGTATAAACAATTTCAACCCCAGGGACCTCAGCTTTTTAAGGTACAAGGCAGTCTAGGGCGGTCTAAGGCGGTGTAGGGTGGTCTAAGGCGGTCTAAGGCGGTGTAGGGTGGTCTAGGGTGGTCTACGACGGTCTAGGGCGGTCTAAGGCGGTCTAGGGTGGTCTACGGCGATCTAAAGCGGTATAGGGCGGACTAGGGAAGTGTAGGGTGGCCTAAGGCAGTTGTAGATGCAGTGGGACTACCTCAAAACTTTGTGCGTCACCTGATCAAACAAAAAAAAAAAAAAAAACTGATCAGATTGACTTTCTGTAAGAAGATAATTTAGAGCGAGTTTAATTGAAACACGCTCTGTATCCATTTCATTAATGATTCTTTATTTTTCTCTCATTGGGCTTTATCCCTCGTTCACTTCTTCTGATTGGCCGCTGCCAATCTCAATCTTGCAACTTAACCTCCCTACCCGACAATCCTATCTTTCCTTTCACTTGTCTGAGAACCTTTAAGAAAACTTCCACAATACTCCTAAAGCCCACTTCCAACTCACTCTTGAGGGCCAACTATAATGGTCGTCCGGAAACTGATGAACCGAGCGAGTACTCACAAAAATGATACACTGTGACCATAGTAACAACTTCGATGAGTTTCGTAAAGCTTGTTCAGTTTCGTTAAGTTCGTTCAGTTTCGTTAGGTTCATTCAGTTTCGTTAAGTTCGTTCAGTTTAGTTAAGTTTGCCTACTCATAAAGTAAATCGCTCTCTATGCATGCAAATGGCAGTTGACATCTGAATCTGAATCATCTCCTTGATTTTCTCTAAGCAGTTATGGTCACTTTCAAATTAGACGATGCTTCTGGTTCCCTTTCTTTTGCTTTTGACAGAAGCTTAAGTTTCTGCATGACTGTTATCGTTGGCCCTTCAGACTTATGAGTGATCTAGTACTCCATGAATTTTATGGCAAGCAGAATGTGTTAACTTGGTCTGAGTATGACTGTTTCCCACAGAGCCTACCACCAGGACCTAACCTAACGCAACGAAAACAGGAGTTCCCATGCATCTGTAGACTACTCCAATAATCCCAAACTCCAAAAGAGGCACTTTTAAAAAAAAATTTTGCTCTATGCTCTATCACTATGAAAGCTCAGAAGAATGTAAGAGAAAAAAAAGTTGGGACACGTTGGACACCAATTTCTCATGAAATGGGAGTGAGCGTACATTTTGGCGTGACCAGGAATTGAGTAGATTTTGTTTAACCGTAGAACTAGCGTTGAAATGCCCATTTACCAGAGTTCAAAATTAAGAACTTAAGCCACTACCTGTAGCCCAAGCTTCAACAAAGCACCTGTTAGACCTTATGTGCTTGAGAGTGTGACACGGCACATTATTAGCCTTTCGATTTGGTATGGACTGACATGAGTTGATAGCAACTTTGAAAAAATTTCAAAATCCTGCATCTCCCTTCCTTTTCCAAGCTCATCGAAGTCCATCATCAACTAGATCCAATTTCGAAGAGTTAGTAAGCGTCTTAAGCACAGCGTCAGTTTAAAATAACCCACCCTGTGTTAGACACGCGCTCATATCTGACAATTTGCAACAAATCTATAAACAGTTCAGCAAGTATCTATGCTCGTTTGTCACTCTCAAGTTTATAGCTCGCTTGGTATATTTTTGTTTTCTGCCGTTTGCTCGTTTCTGTTTTTTTTTTGGTTCAACAAACACTCATGACATTTATTTATTTATCAACTGATACTGCATTTTACCGGGAATGATTCATGCGTACGAATGGTACTTGAAATGTGCTTGTGAAACTAGATCCAAGCGGATATCCACGCTGCAGATAGTTTATTCGATCGTGTTTCTATTGCTCCCGACGTGGATGTCTTTATTGAATTGTCACACTTTGAGCTCCGTTGTGGGGACCTATTCAGTGGATTCAAGGTTTCACTTGTCTTTAGTTGACTGCCTTTTCGGTCAGTTCGAATGCGCCATGTGGAGACCTTTGCGTTGTCGCTATCTATCGCTGATTAGATAGATTTCCGAGTGCCCATTGAGTTGGTTTGCATGGCTGATGTGTTAGATTGTTGCCGAGTTCGCATGTTTTCGAGGAATGCCGATGAATTATGCTTCGATAGTCCGCGCTGAGAGAGGTGTTAGATTTTTGAGTCGTTTTTTTTCCTTCGTTTGCTTATTTATATTTTTTGGTGCGAAGTAAATATTAAACGGGAAAAAAAGGGGAAACTTTATTATTTTATTGCCGTGTTAGCTCATGGATTTAAAAAGACCGATTGGCCGCTGGTGAGCTTTAGATTATTGATTTTTGTGGCTAGTTGGAGAGCGACTTTATAGATATTTGTGTGGAATTACAATAAGATTTTTTTTGCTATTTCGAGTGAGCCATGAGTCATTGATTGCTTGAAATTTTTGGTAGAATAACGGGATGAATAAACGAACGCAAATAAAGTTGTATTTTTAAAGTTAATCCGCCTCGTAGTTGTGTACTTTACTGATTTAAAAGCTTCAACTGATCAACTGATCCTCAGATCTGAGTCATATTGTAAAAGAAATTATTCTGTGCTGCAAAATCAAGAGACTTAATTGAAGTTCTTAAAAAAATTAAGGCCTGCAAGAAACAGTCGTAGAATTGGCAAGTGCACGACACAATCAATTCATTGAAGGAAACTTTTGACGAGAAGGTCTCCTAGATCATGCGACATCATATACTCGCTTTATTTGCGATGGATATAACCAAAACTACCAGAAAACCAACATTCACCAGTTTCTTTCCAATGTACGGCATCAGCTACTTGAAAATGATGTGGAAATTGAACATTCAAATTGGGCTTCATTGGAAGTAGTCGCGGTAGGCACATGCCAGAAATCATTTTCAAAACACTTCTCATTCCTCGTTATTCTGTCATGGCCCGGGACCCAGAGAAGTCTTAACAAATTAAACTACCGATCAAACTCAGAGAAAACTTGCATTCCTGAACTATTCTGGAAGTAGTTAAAGGGTTGAGCAAGGCCTTAAGCACAGCTTGGCTGTCGCTGTAGACACAAATACTTCTGTTATTCACAATATAGTTCGTGGCGCTTAGGATCGCATAGGTTTCCCCTTGGAAAAACGACGCAAATTAACCTAACGAGGTGTGCAGTCTAATGTTGTCGCCCTCTACGAAGGGGCTAGCGCCAGTTCCTTCATTGGTCTTTGAGGCGCCCGTGAGAATTCGACTACAATCCATTCCTGGGTCAGTAAGAGCACTTCTTTTTAAGCCTTGTGAGTGCTTAATGATACAAATTATGGATTGTGGGGGCCGTGGCGTAGTGGGTAGGTGCGTCGACTCCTACGCTCGATGTTGTCGGTTCGTTTACCGAAAAATCACCTAAACATTTTTGCACGGCTCCACCTCTTTCGAGTCACTGACAATGCTCAAAGAGTATAACTGTTTAGAAAAAAGCTTCTCAATCTCTCCCTTCGGAATCAGCATTAAACTGTAGGTCCCCTCCACTCGTGAGAGAACAATAGCACGCACAACACAAGTGGTTGCTGAGAAGCTAGGTCCAGGTCCACCTCGGACTGTAGCGCCGCCATTATTATTATTATTATTATCTCTAATTGGGTCCTGTCTCAGTCACCACTTAGGCCAAATAACAATCGATTGCAATGAAGACTAAGCTTGTACATTTTAGTTAAGTTCAGATAGCGATCAAGTTAGTTCAAATCTGTTTATTGAACTAGTTCGTTCTTATAGTTCATTTAGTTCAATGTAGTTCACTGCTCAGGAAATTGAGTCTTGTGCGATTTTCGCCGGTTGGTCGTCATACTATCATCGCAGATGTACATTCATTCGTGCACATACATTCCCTTCACATTCACCACCGACAACGCTTCAATGCTCGATGTACATGTGATGCGTTAGTTAAACAAAAGCAGCTCTGATGTGCATAACGGGCATACACACACAAAGCAAAGCACTCAATTTAGTCCAGTTTAGTTCATTTAGTTCGATTTAGTTCATTTAGTTCGATTTAGTTCATTTAGTTCGATTTAGCTCAGTTATTCTTACTAAATTACATGTATGCGGAGTAAGCTATATTTGAGTTCGTTGAACTACTGAACTAAATTAACTAAAATCTGAACTAGTTCATTGAGTTCAATTATTAGAGTTCTTTTTAGAACTAAGTGAACTACACCTAAAAGCCTAATGAAGATATATTTCATTACAAAGCTCATTTGCCCAGAATTGCGAGTGAACATTTTCGGATATAGAGTTGAAATCAATCACGGTGTTTCGATGTTCCCATCCGTCGTATAATTCATTTGACAAAAAGAGGCGAAAGTTTAAATGACGACATAAATGATACCCAACTTAGAATGACTGGGTGAATCATAGAATCCTCTCAAAACTAAGATCAGTCTTCACCTCCTGATTCAGAACAACTTCCACCAAAGGCCTTCAAAAAGTCTGCCCTACTACCCAATCGACAAACTTCTTCACTCACCACGTCCAATTACTCGGGAAATTCCCTAAAAAGGGAATGTATCGGCAAATATTTGCCTTAGTCCAAAATAGTTCCCCGAAACGATAATGACTTTATATTGAATTCACGAAATAACATATGTCAGCTTAAAGATACATATTGACTTTTGCATAGTCGTCCATCGAGTACAACGAGTGATTCATTTGCTTGTCGCACTTCAGCAACAATGTTTGGCATACATTGTCACCCCCAGATGGACAAGGCTCAATTGATTGGAGTTTTGTGGGCCTGGCACGTGTATCTGGTGAAAACCACTCTCAAAATAGTCGCGCTTCTGGTGATGGGAGTGTCAAGAGAAGCGGTGATAATAACTAGGGTGACTAAGCGGAAATTCCTTGCTCAAGAAGGATGACCTTTCGTTGGAAAGTGACATTTAGCTGGGTGACTAATACTCCTGTTTTATGATTGAAGGCAACAGACAAATGTTTTGTGACTACTTCTTCTTGAGGGGCTACAGTTCGGGGTGGACAACATTTTTTTGTTGTTTTATCCCTACTCAGAGGGACTTAAAGTGCTGACGTCCAATTCCAATCTCTGTCTATTCTGAGGGCGTTAGACTACTAGTCGGTGATCGTGCCTTATCGAAACACCTGAAAAGAGGCAGTTTCCCTCTCCGAACCCGCTTCAATTACGACTTTCGCTATCACCTCCGACCATCGTCCACTTTCGCCCTCGTCTAAGATCAACCACCACTAGGCTCCATTCAAAACTGATTCGCTCTTGACTGCTAATCCTCTCCACACTCAACCGCCTTATCGCTCCGTTCGGGAGAAATACTGCGCGATAAAACAAATGCCCTCCCATCAGCCGGTACATCACCATCGCCATCGCAAGCGAGTATCTCGTTTCACTCATTCACACTCAACCGCATCAATGGGGACGTAAAACTGAGACGTCCACCCAGAGGACCACAGGACATCATAATCAATCGCTCTTATCGCGAAATTTATATCGCCATTGCTGTCGCATCTCCTGCCATATACCAGCGCATGTCGGCTGATAACGACACCGAAGCACCGGCGCAGATCCTGTTTTAATTGCCACCAGCCAACGGCGGGGGGGGGGGGCGCCGAATATTTACTGTCATTGCACGACATCGCGGTGACTTCCTGATGCAGAAACACAGCACCGCACACTCGAATTTACTTTTATCTGAATCCCATTGGGAGTAACAAATTTCATCAGATACCGCGCACACTCTGCTGTGGTACATATCTGTTGCTTTGTTTTGCGCCGTATCTTGCGGTGTCTCAATTTCGCCTCGAATAATTTGTGTTCTTTTTTTCGCGTTAAACACAACTCAGGAAGGCCTTAATTGCGACTTTGAAGCAGCGTTTTGTGTTCTTTTTCGTCCGTAAAAGCCAGCGGCCGACGATTATATGCGCAGGAATGACACAATATGACCGCAAATGTCGAGAGGGATACCGAGAGGTGCTTGCTCATTGTTTGAAAAGCACGCCTTGCGGATGGGGAGTGGGGAGTGGGGAGTGGGGAGTGGGACAGATATTCACTTCTCTCGCGCCTGGAACTCAGTCATCGTAGACACAATAGATAATCGTTTAGATAAGATACGCGATGCAAAATGCAAAAGTACGTGTATCTGCGTATTACTGAGACATTCCGTGTTGTGTTTGTAGTCGGAGCCGGTTAATGGCTTGGTCAGGTGATAGGAAAAGACAAAAAAACGAGCACAGATACACCCAACTTTTGGACAGTGATACGAGTATGGATACGAGAATGTCCCGTGGAGGTGATGGGGACCGCTGGGGGGTGCCGAAGGGGCAGAGCATGAGATACGAAATGTGTTTTCATTGAGTTATTCAGGTCGTGTGGCCGTGTGGTATGGGTCTCTCAAAATGAGCCTTTGTAGTGAAGGTGACAGGTGTCGAAAAGGCTACTGGATACGGCTGATGTGGGTATGGTTGATGCAGGTGAATGCGAGCGTGTATCTGTGGCGAGCGAGCGAGAGAATGAATGAGAAACGATAATCGTATGCAATTTGGTGAACATGTTCAGATGAGTGGTGTACTGTGATGGAGTGCGGTGGTAGGGGGGGAGGGGTCCATTGGGTGGTTCTGTTCAACTAGGGTTATAGATGTGACGCTGGACAGAGATTTTATCGTGAGTCGTACATATGGGCGATAAAAGAGTGTGATACGATCGCATTAGCATTGCGAGTTATGAGGTTCATCGGAGGTTACCATCGGCGAGCTGTGAATGTAAGCTCGGGAAAGAAAATACCAGGAAAGGAATTATGTGTCTGACAGTCTTGAGAAAACGAGGAAAAAATTGCGAACCAGTCTGTGGACTACGACATTTTTCTCGCGAATGAAAGGGATCAAGTTAATTCAACTGAAAGTTTGACTAGGCCAGCGTTGTTCTAAAAACAGAGTCACAGCCAGAGAATTTGTTGCTGCTGACGTCTTCTTATCCAAGAAATGTACCAAAGAATGGAATTCCTGCTGTGAGACTGTCGCCAAAAAGAACCTACCTCATGTAAAGGGTTATCCAATAGGGACTTCCGAGCTTTGACAGTTGATAGCAGCCATACTGTTGAAACTGCATCTGTCAAATCGGCAGTCCTTTATTCCGTCTATTTTGCCAAATTACCACAAATGCCAAATTATCAAAAAAGGTGTTCTCTTCGGTCAACGTACCTCTCGCTTCGCCTATTCTCGTCCCACCGAGAGGACCATTCGCAGTGTTGTGAATAAATCTGAGTCCCCTGGTTCAGTAAATGATAAACCAACACCCGTACGTCAACGTCAGCGAAACGTAAGATCTGCCAAAAACATCGCCGTTGTTCGTGAGAGTGTACAGGAGACCAGCATAACCCATGTCATTGATTTAATTCAGCCTCATTTATGTGCTGGAGTCATGCTAAATTTGACACTTGGGATGCGCGCCACCCAAAGAAACTGTGGTAGATATATAATGATGCTGCAATTCATACATAATGGCATAGATCGGGCTTTTAAATGAATGAAAAGTTTTGATAATATCTTATACACACTTTGTTTTATTTCAATTTGAAGATAGGAAGCGCTACATGAAACAGCCGTGACTTCCTTTCATTTCACTGCTATATCGTGTCTGTTGCACGAAGTTGGATGGAAGTGAATCTCAGAATTAGTCAAATTGATGAGCTGCTTTGCAGGACTTTACCCGACATCCACTGCATGCTACTCTATCCACAGCAAGACAGCCAATTATGTGAACACATTTTGCTGAAACCTACTAACGGCAACACCACCACTTGAGTCAAAAAAAATAATTTAGTTGCACCCCACCTTTGTCCCACAAAACCACTGCTGCTCTCCTCCAACAACTTCCCTCCTCACAGAACTACATACCCATCTGCCGTACAACTAACTCCCCCTCCCCCTCTCAAGCTAAATTCAATCATTTCCTTATCGGTTCGACAAAAGTGTTACAATGCGAAATGAAATTCCACATCATTATCGACCGGCACAACTCCGTACAAGAACCACTTACAAATGCGCACAAACATGTGCACACCAGAGATGCAGTCCAACCAAAACATACACTCTACACCGGCCAGTGACTAGTGTACACTGCTACTGAAATGAGAAAGTGCACCTACGCCCCGAATATGCAGTGCAGATTCCCCATATCCACTTGTCCGCTTGTGAGTCTGACACACACACGATCGCACATGTGCACTCGTATGCGGGGCAATAAATTCAATGTAGCAGCACAGCCAAACTATTTGCTATTTATCCATATCTATGGCCAAGATGCAGTGGAGCCAACAAATCGTTCTCGGCAAGGCAACAAACACCAAAACAGTGGAGAGAGAGAGACTCGACTGGTAGTGGCCAAAGCGAATGTGACGTTTCTTCTCAGGAGCTCTCTAGCCATGCCCAACTATCTCTCCGGCATACCATAGTCAGTCAGTCACTCAGTCATTCAGTCAATTGTGCACAGAGATTTCGAGTGGCAACGGCGACCGCAGTGAAGTGAAATTTATGAAGCAGCCTCCGCTTCTAATCAGATGAACGGTCTTCCGAGCGGTCTGCGGGACAGATGAATGCAGTGCAGAGGAGTCAGACGATTGCCTCGGTTTAGAGGACAGCCGCAGCGTAAAGATAATCAGCAACCAAGCAGGGCGGTGGCGGCAGGTTGCTGTGCAGTGCACTCGACTAGGAATGAAATCGACGAGGAGTGATTTATTTGTCCAACAGGCCTGTCAATTTTCGTCTGGTTTATCTTTTCAAGAGATTATGTCTTATTAGCTTTAACAGTGAGTTTGATTAGTTAATTTAATAAATGCTCTGCGCATTCTTTCGGGCTGCGTGTGTGCTGGGTCTCTGTTGGTCTCCCCGGGGGATGCGCATGAGTCTGTTTATGGACTTGCTGGCTTCGTTCCTCCTTCGGACTTGGAAGTTAGAAATGAAAGTCATTGCGGGGTTTGAAATCGGCGGCTGCATGAGATTCCTGGGAGAATTAATTAACCGCGTTAATTAGTGTGCGCCGCTCATAGACGGTGCAGGTGAGCGAAATGGAAATGCTGACGAGGGTAATTACTCCTTTGAAAACAAAAGAGTTGACTAGCGAACTTTTCTTTCTGCAGTTGAGTTAAGATGAGGTTCAGCTGGCATAGGGCAGGTGTTTGCAGATGAAAATGTTGGCTATTAAATATTTGAATATATTCATAGTGGAATTGTTGGGAGAAGGTGATGATGTTGTGCAGAACGTGATGAGATGCTGAAGTTTGTGAGGGAGTCCCAAGTGCTCTGAGCTCGTTTTCGTTGCAGATTTAGAGAAAAACTGCGTGTCATCATCTTGTATAGAGGAGATTAAACGTTCCTTAGGAAAATGGTGAATACAGAAGCACTTGGGTTTGGCTTCGCTTATGAATTTTGTAGTCTTCCGTACTCTCAAGCCCGATGTTTGTGGAGCCTTCACTGAATCACACTCAACTTATCGAATTGGAAACAACTCCAACCAGAGTCTGTCAACGCTATTTGTCTGACATAAATCTTCTTTCTTTTTTAGCGGGCGCTACAGTCCGGGGTGGACCTGGGCCTCAGCTGACATAAATACCCACCCATTCCTGTCACACTTCACAAAAGCACATCTTGACCCCAAGCAAAAGCCTCCAATTCCCCATTTTCATCAATTCACTTTCAGAGAATCTGGGACAACGTCCCCATTACGCACCCCATTGCCTTCCCGATCAACCGCAAAACCCAAAGTCACTTCAAATTTGGCAACCCATTGTTACACGAAACAACAAACAACTCCAATCCTTCAGCTCGTCACCGCAGCAAAGAGGAGAAAAAAGACTTTCCTTGACCGCGATACCCTCAGACACATCTCACGATGATTCCTTATTGTTCCCTCAATCGCATCCAACCTCGATAGGTTTCCAAAAATAAATCACGTCCCAGTCGTCATCTCGTATTGACCCCAATGAGCAACAATGAACCCTCCACACTCAACCCACCGCAGCGAGATGCATTCGCGTACACACCAGTTGGCAGCTCTCCCATTCCTCGTCGTCCTTGCTCACACCGGCGAACGCGGGCGCGCGCGCAATATACCACAGAAACAAACTCAAAAAAGTGATAATAACCGCTGGCGCACACGGAGGGGAATAATAATTAAAATGATAATGAAACGATGAAGAGAACACTCGTATCTTTATCCGTATCGCTGTATCTATGTGTCTGTGGTGCAGTGCGATTGCATTTTAATGCGTACTTTAGCGTGTACTCGATTCCGATCCGCTGCCCCCACAGTGGTGGTCATAAGTATGCGGGACACGTGAACTATTTCTTTTTTTTCTTTCGCTCGCTACTGCTGCTGCTGCTGCTGCTGCTCCTTCTGTCGCTGAGTGTGTTGCCGGTGGTGTCAGTTGGTGTTGTGCGGTGGCTCCTCTGTTTCTCCGCGTTTCAATTTTGATTTTCGTCTTCTCCTCTCCGTCGTTTTTGAATATCAATTTGTTAATCGGTTAAAACGGTATTTAAATAAATTTTTATGTGTTATCTGGCCGGTCCGCTCCTGCAGTGTTTGTGGGATTCTTATGAATTACCAAACCGACCCGAACTCTGAATGGATGCGTATACGGCACGTAGCCTCATACGCATACCGAGAGTGCTTAGAGAGGTCTTAGCAAAAAAAAACCAAGAAGTTGTTTGTCACTCTCTAGTGTATTCACCTGACATCAGTATTCATGTGTCAGCTAGTGTTGCCCGCGCAACAGCAAGCATAAGTTATGTTAATGGTGTCTCTTTGGGAAACTTAGGGCCCCAATAGAGCGAGAGGAACGCTCACACATTTCGGTTATTATGGCAATAAAGTATTTTCTTAAGTTTATGCATTCTTTTTCCTCATTCCCCATTCCCCCGGCCGGGCTCGCATCGCTTTCGGACGGTTTTTATGCTTTATACGCTTTGTTGTGATTATTAAAATGCAAAGCGTTATGGCTGAGCTCGAAATCGGATGGGTATTTGCATTTTTTGTTTTTGTTTCTGTCAGAAGGCTTTGATTACTTTGTCATCGACGGGTGATAATGGGGTTCTTGACCATAATGGGGATGGGAGATGGGCGATGGGAGCACGGCTGTGGACTTGTTCGCTGGCGTGGTAGTAACTTATTCAGAGAAACATGACAATTTCTGCTGTAATTGTCTGTTTGGATTGATATTAGATGAATTATTGCATAGATTGGCTACTGATTGTTTAAGAGAGGGAAACCTGAGTCGGGTGTTATTGGATAGGAGCAGTAGATAAGAATCAGCAGTTTTTAGAGAAGCCAATGTGGCGTATCTCCTCTTTGATGCGGTCGATTGGGGAATGAGTTCTCATGGTTGTGTCCAGATAAGGTTTGGTTGAGTTAAATCAGGCAATAAATTTGAATAATTCAAAAAAGTTTTTTTCAGATTCGAGTTGAGAGGGGTATTTCTTCACAAATTTACAGTCTGAAGAGCTACGTCGGATTTCTGATGGCGTCAGATAGGTTTTGTGTCTGATTGACTGATCTAAATGTTTCCTCGTTAAGCATGGGAAACTACAAAGATTCTTATGGCCTACAGTCAAGGTTCCTTTAGACCAAAGTTTGAGTCTAGGGCACGTTTCGATTGTGCCCTTGGGAATGGAGTGAAAGTCGACACCCGCCGTGAGAGCTAAATCTTTCCTTGATTATTAAAACAACCAAGTCTTTCGTATGAATCCCAGGATGTTTTTCAACTCAATCTTATCCAGATCTCAAAGATATTTGTACGGAGTAGCTGCAATCCCCTTCTCGGAATACCAAGTTGACCCTGCCTAGGACCTTGATCATCCCAGTTCTGCTTTACGGTGTAGAGGCATGGACATGTCCCAAGTGGATAAAGAGTCTCTTGGTTCGAGAGAACATTTCTGTGCACGATATTTGGTCCTGTTTGCGTTGATGGCATTTGGAGAAGAAGATTCAACCACGAACTGTATGGGGTGTACAGCGACTGTGTATGGGTGCAGCCAGGCGTCTGCGGATCCAACGTATAAGATGGCTAGGCCATGTTGAGCGTATGGACAACTTAGCTCCCATCCGAAGAGTCTTCGACGTCGAGGGGGGTCTTAGCCGGCTTGGTGTGTGTGGAGACAGCTGGCGAGAGTGAGGCATGCTGGCCGGAGAGGCATGTTGGGTGGGGCCCTGGTCGACCTCGCACTGTAGCACTGCAATCCCCCACAGCTCGGGTCCATTATTGAGCCTTATCCGAGAAGACAATTTTTTTTCAAAATCCGAATCTTTGGCATATATTTTTTGCGCCCAACTAGTAAGCTCATTGCCGTGCATTGCCTATGGTCGTCCGGGTTCAGTTCTGGATGTGGCCCCAAATCCAGCGGCCAAATAAGCCGCGATGGCCAATTCATCTGATCGGCGCTGAATTGTAACACCCCCGAACTTGGAGGACCGTACACCAGTTCACCTCTTAGTATCTGCTGTAGAGACTATCCAGAGGGCGACACGTTGCGGTTGTATGTCAGCTTGACCGGTGAATTTACAGGGATCTTTGGTGCCATCTGGTCATCTTATCAACTTAATTTACCCTGGATGCACGGGCCCATACCATCCAGCATTTTATTAGTTTACAAAAAAAATAGCAGAGCAGTTTTAACCCTTGTGGAACACCATTCTTCAATTTGTTTTTTTGGCTGTGGCATTCTCTTATTTGAACGTTAAAACTTTGGTCTCTGCACGAAAGTTGACATATTCTTAAGCTTCTGCGTTCTTTCTTTCGGATTCTGATTGTAAATTCCAGCAGGACCAGCATGATGATGGTTTTCAATAAAACGAAATGATCTCGGAGTGCGGACTTAATTAGGGAAACCGTCTGTTACCGACATTAGATCGCATTGAGACCCTTCAAGGTGTCCTCTACGTTTTTTTTTTTCTTTCTTTTTTTTTCGGAGGATTTTTGAAACACTACTTGAAGCCCTCAGACTCAAAACTGGTCCATTGTACTGCAAGGTAGCAACCTACTCCTAGTGCCGTTAATTTGATCCCAACGGCAAATGGACTGGATCAGACTCGATTTCAATGGAATTCGAACCTGGGACCCCTCTAACTTAGGGGCAGCCACTTAACCAACAGAGCCATCCAGTCGTATTGTCCTCTACGTTACTTCTCCAAACTCTCGTCAAAGGATGGAACATCAGCTGTCTTAAAGCATTCTGCTCAGGGCTTCATGTGGTACGAAAATCGCGTGAAGAAAATGCAGCAGATTGATTTACTCGTAAGTCTTTGATTCTCCCACACTCATCGAATGGCAATGCCCAAACCTTAGTTTTTTTCAAATTTTCGATAAACCACTGGAACATCAATGATATCAAGCAGATGATTGTCGAATACAATTCAAAAATGTTAAATAAAAACACATTGTCCAGGACAAAAACCTCTTTCGTTGATGCAGGGCGTTGCCAGGTTAGAATGACTGGAAGAATATTTCTTGAAAATAGTCTCTCTCCCTTCAATATCCTGACTAATCCCCTTAAAGTCTAGGGAGCTCTTAACGCTTAACGCTCACGGACTACGACTTCTTCTAAAAAAAAACAACACACCACCTGCATGACCCCATCCACTTCAGTTCTCTTTCACTAATTAAAATGATTTCTCAATGCAACGTCTCCCATTACCCAATCGAGTCGCAATCAATTGCACAGACTCAGCAAACACAACTCATGTTCGTCTCTTGCTCCAGAAACGTGTTATACCATCCGCACATGGTGACCTCCTGCAACTGTCTCAGCTCGCAGCACTTGCCCCCCATCCCACTCTCACCCAACCCAGCCCGCGAAATTCTCATGTTCACTTTCGATCGAACCGAACAAGTATATGTAGGTACACCGAACTCGTGTCAGAGATTGCCCCATTCAGCGTAATGGACGCTCCAAGAGACAATGAACATGAAGGCGAATCGAACCCATCGCTCGCGTGCACACAAACACACACAGTCTCATCGGATGAAACATGAACCCATTCCGAGGAGGCCCCTAGGAGAGCAGCAGAGGGACACTCGAATCAAAGCAAAAAAAAGTGAAAACCGTAACGAATCAAAGCCAGAAGCGATTTAAGCAATCGGTGATGTCCCGCCGTCGTAGTCCGTGGTAAGGTTCTTTGTCGATGGGTTGGCCTAATTTTTTTGCTGCTTTTTCTCCTTCTCCCGCCGCACCGAGGAATGCCTGTGTTTGCTTGGACCATTGTGTGTGCGGTTGGGAATTGAACGGATTTAGCAACCCGTTTGCGAGCGGCATTCAAATGAAATACGAGGATAGAACGAGACAACGTAGTCATCATCTGAAGGAAACAACATCGTTCGGTGTTTAGATGCACACACACACATAATCGCACATCGCATGGGGGAACAATGAAGGATCATTGGGTCATATTTGTCACGACTTGGTAGTCTTGGCTTAGGGCTACGCTCCTCTGTGACAGCAGTGACAAGTAAGTAGTTTGCCGCTGAACAAATGCTGGGAGATCATTCCTTCGTTCGCAGCTTGCCGGGGAAGCGATGACTCACTTTTTTGGTGGATGACTGCGAGCAGATACGCAGGATTACCTCATACGTGTGGTGTGCATACGTAAGCAGGCATTGGGATACTTTTTTTGTCATTTTTCTATGAACGAGCACTGCCACCTGCAGGCTGGTGTGTAGGGACATGCGAAGTGGTGAGCAGAGGCGACGTGGAGCAGCTAGAGAACTAGTGACCCAGTGAAGGAGACCATTATGAAATAAATCACAAAGGAATTGTAACTCGTAAGAAGTCGTGCGTTGCAGTCGGTGTACGAGAGATGGTTGGGAGAGATTTCCAAGCGCTGCAGTAGGAGATGCAGAATGGCATACATTCTTGTGTGGTCTTTCTTCTTTTTTGGAAATGAGCGCACAAACGTTTTCAGGATCAAAGTGGAGGACGAGGGTAACACGTTGGATGGTAAAACACGCATTTCGCTTTCTTCAAATCGGGCTTTAAGTAGAGGGCCTTCCAGTAGGGACTTCTGAACTTTGACAGTTGATAGCGACTATATTGTTGAAGCTACATCTGTCAAATTGGCTGTCATTTATTCAATCTGTATTGCCAAATCACCGTGAAAGACATAGCTTTCAACAACACGTGCAAATGATAAAATTGTTTCATCAAACTGGGAGTACTCTTCGAGCAACGTTCCGCCCATTTTACGATCACCATAATCGTCCTACCGAGAGGACTATCCGCAGTGCGGTGGATAAATTTGAGTCCACTGGTTCAGCAGACGATAAACCAACAATCGTACGTCAACGAAACGCCGACAACTTCACCGCTGTGCAGGAGAATCCGAGGGAGTCGATTTCTCTTCGCTCACAAGAACTCGGGCTTTCGCAGACCAAAACTTGAGCGATTTGAGCCCGTTAGACTTTTCTTGTGCGGTTTTCTGAAGTCGCAGGTCCATGCGTATAAGCCACAAACCACTGCGGCTCTCAAAGCCAAATTTAACCCATGCCATCGGTCAAATTCAGCCTGATTTATGCGCCATTACATGAAGTTGGACATTTGGGATGCACCCAGAGAAGCTGCGGCAGACATTTGAACGATGTTATATTCCTTGCATAATGGCATCAATAGGCCTTTCAAACGAATAAAAAGTTTTGGTGATATCTCACACATACTTTGCTTTATTCCAATTTGAAGTTTAGAAGCGCTTAATGAAATACCCTTTACTTGTGTGTACCCAGTGGGGCCTTGCGCGTCACTTGGAAACAGAGACGCACAAGCCCCAGGCTCTGGTCAAGAGTAAATTCTCTAGTACATCTCAATGATCATGAACTCGAGGACGGCTGTTCAGAGATCTAGATGTCCCTGTTCTCCGTTGAATCCCGCCGAGAGGGCCCACATCGCCACGGCAAAACATGGTCCGACCCCCAGCCAAGGCAAAAGAGTTGGGCAGCGAACTTTGGTTTCTCCTCCCGCCGCCGCTTGTGGCTTGTGTTCACTCCACGAGAGCAGAGCACAAATCACTTGCTCACTCGTAAATAAAAGCGAAATTAAAATTTTTCCATAAATTCACAAAAAACACACGGCTACCTCCGCATGATTAATGACACCTCGATACCAGCCACACGCCACACAACATCCCCGCCATTGTCAACCAACAGTCAACAGGCAGCACCGCATGGCCACACATCCAGACGCTGTGTGCACAACCCTCCGCATAGATCCGCAGACTGAATTATTGCCCGACCATTTAGATTTCAGCAAAATCGATTTAAATAAAATTCGATGTTGTTGCGGCAAAATGGATTCGTGTTCCCCTTATCCTTTGCATTTCCTCTGGCATAGATCTTCCAATCAATGCTCCCCCCTCTGCGGACATGCACACACGTGTGTCTAGCACAGCAGCAGTCCGGCAATCAGAAGCAGTACCGGAGCTCATTTATGCAAATTGCATCGACAATGTTCCGTAGGCACACACAATGCCAGACGACAAACCGCACATCGACGACCGAAAATCGAAACAACCCACTAAACTATGTTGCGCAACATTATGCCGAACATATGTCAAATGTCACATAAAAGACTACCAATTCCTTTTCGACTGTTAGATCCACTCGCTGATGTGTATGCGCTTGTGTGTGGGTGTCAGACGAATCTTAGATACCCCCCTGTGCAGTGCATGGGGGAAATTTTGACATGTCGACCGTTTTTAGCAAAAGTGTCGACAATTTGATTGTATCTCGATACAAATGGGAGAGACGAAACGAAATCTGCTACCATTTTGGGAATGTAAACGTCAAAAATACAAATGCACACTCAAACATAGAAAAAGGCGAAACAACAAAAAAGGAGCATGCATGCAATTGACATCATTCGATTTTGTTTGCGGTTTTCCACTCTTCATCCGCTGGCTGATGTGGTCGCTCCATGCCATGCGCTCGGGCTTGTGTATCTTTTTGTCGGAAAGCAGCTTAACTCTCGGTCTCCATTGTAATTGACAAAATCATCGAAACCAATCGACATAAGCTGTCGGAATAATATTGTCGAGATAAATGCTGTCCACCGCTGCCTGCTGCTGGTGTGCTGGACTGTGTGCTCTCCTTTAGTTTTGTTGCCATGCATTGCATTGCGCAGTGCCAACCAGTCGACGACGCCGACGGTGGCTGCGGTGTAATGCGGTGTTTTGTGGCAGGAATAATTTCTCCTGGTTCGGCGGCTCTCCTTGTTGTGTTACAACAGACTGCACGACAAGTTGGTGTAATGGCGTAAAAAGTTTCGACAAATCGATTGCAGTGATTTGGTTCACTTTGCGGATATCTTATCTGAAGATATGGTGCAGTGGGAGATGGTGGTGGAAAAAGGCTTCATTTAGTCGTTCGAACTGGAATCGGTTGAAAAACTTCCTCAATAAATCGTTGCTTGGGGTATGACGGGCAAAGCAGTCGACTTAGATTTCGACCAGTTGAAGAGCAGGCGTTAAAGGCGTTACGAGCAGGAATCGGACTGCAGTGGATGGGTAGGAATAAATAGTGGCAGGATAAGGAGGACATCTTGCTGAGGCAACAGTTCAGGAGTTGGTATTCCATTCATTGGGGCAAAGAAATGTAGACCCATGCTTTGATTTGCAACCTAATTCATTCGTTACTCCACTGGATTAGATGATGTGCCTTCATTCTTCTTTCAACCAGATTCTATCTCTGGCTCATGGTTTATTCAACCCACGCTCTGCAGACTATTCTACGCATCTACCCAAGTGACAATGTTGCTTAACGACAGGAGAAGTGCTACCATTCCCCCACCACATCCACATCAATCACAATCCGGTCTCGTACTCCACTAATCTAAGTCACACAAATCGTGTGTTCCACAGTGGGTCTTATTTCTCCCAAAGAAAGCAAGTCCAAGCTACAAATAGAATTTCATGCAATAGATCGATTTTCATCGCCTCATAAACCACCGTCGGCCGCGTCTCTGCCGTCGGTGTCTGCGGCGGACACCTAAAATCTCCAATCACCCACAGACACCGAGGCTGATGATGTGTTGCAAGCGCGCAAGACTCCCTCATCGACCACTAAATCGGGACGAAATCATAATTACAAATTATTTCAGCGATTTTCCACCAAAGCCGCAATCTATCAGCCAACTGATTCCGACTCCACTGCCACCACCCCATCCGCGGCAACATTAGCAGAAGGCATGACTTAATTTTTTTCCTCTCGATTCAACTTGGCCAACAGCAGCAGCAGCAGCAGTTGCACCAGTAACGCCACTGGTCGGTGGTTGAGCCGTGCCCGCACCCGGCCAGAGGTTTCCTTTTGTTCCCAAATGTTAACATAAATTAGACTCACCTGCGAACAGAGCGATAACAATTTTAATAGTAACTAATGACATTTAATTAAATTGCTTTTCGATATCCCGCGCGGAGGGGGTGGGCTGTGGAATTTTTACATTTCCTCCGAATATGCGCACGATCTCCACGGATTTGAGTAAATTGGGAGAAAAATATCTTTCTCATGTTTTATTGGTATCTCGTGGATGGTCGGATGGTTTTCATTCGTTGGCTGAGGTGCAACGAATGCGCGCTTTTTGTGTGGGAAAGCAATTGACTTGCGGGTGTAGGCAGATTGCGTTCGCAGGTGTTAAGCGAAGCGATTGAGTAATGGATAAGGCACTGCAGTGAGCAATAAGCTCACACGATTCTTCAGGTGAGTTGGTGGGTGGGTGGATAGAACCGCCCCTTGATGGAAGTTCTCTGGATCGGACGGTGTTTGCTAAGCTCAGTCACTGAAGCACTTGCTGTGTGTCAGAATTTCGTGATGTTTAGTTTCTGAAACTGGATAGGTGCCCGGGCAGTTCCCACAGTCTATCTGAATCCATCGTGATGTACTCAAAGGAATGACAGACTTGGAGGTTTGATTGATGTTGAGTTCAGTTTTGGAAATGCCGCCTTTGACAATGCACTGAGGTTCACAGAGACTAATTCAAAGAGGCGGTGGTCGTGGATATTTCTAGCGAACGGTGTTGTACAGATAGTCAGCCACCGCATCAGTTTTAGTACATGATAGCTAACATTCATACACGACCTGATAGAGTTTATCCACATTTACGTCCAACTGCTTGCAACAACCTGAACAGAGGTCTGAAGAATGAACATACATGGTGTTTCATTAAGCGCTTCCTATCTTTAAATTTAAGTAAAACAATGCGTGTGCAATTTATTATCCAACATTTTTATTCGTTTGAAAGGCCTATCGATGCCATTATGTGCAGAATACAAAATTGTTCAAATCTCTGCCTCGGCTTGTCTGGCGGGTGCACATCTCAAATTTCCAATTTCATGTCTATGACTCTAGCGCATAAATCAGGCTGAATTTGACCGAAGGCATGGTTCCGTTGTCAGGGTCGCTTTGGTTTGTGGCTTATTCGCATAGCCCTGCGACTTGGTTGATAATCATAGACATATAGCGCTCGTGATAGCCTGACCAACGTCGATCTCAAAGAAATATGGACCGAACCCAAAGTCCACACCAAACAGTGATTTTTTCGGGATGCATTGGACCCTCTCGGATCTCATGTGGATATGATTTGACCCAAATTCGACAATTTTGTTTGTTTACGTACCCAATCATCCCTCATCCAGAAATGGGCCTCATCGTTGAAGATGATATTTCGATGAGAACACATGTCGTTGTCTATGGTCTGATCGTTTACCTTCGACTTCTGGGTCAGTTGAATTTTGTACGAGTGCAGGCCCAAGGCACGATGAAAAATTCGCCAATTTGTGGTCTGCGAAAGGCCGAGTTCCCGAGTCGTGAGCGCACCGAAATCGACCGCCTCGGATTCTCCTGTACACTCTTACGGACAGCGGCGATGTTTTTGGCAGATCTCGTGCTTCGTCGACGTATGGGTGTAGGTCTATTGTCTACTGAACCAGTGGACTCAAATTTATCCACCGCTCTGCGAATAGTCCTCTCGGTAGGATGTCCGTAAAATGGACGAAGCGCGCGGAACGTGGGCCGAACGGAACACCCATTTTGATAAATCAATTTTATCATTTACACATTTTGTTAAACCCTATTCCCATCCATGTTCATTTGGCAAAACAGACTGAATAAATGCCAGTGAATTTGACAAATGTAGCTTTAACAATATGGCCGCTATCAACTGACGACGTCCAGAAGTCTCTATTGGAAGGCCCTTTACAACCAGAGATCTGGCCAATGAACATACAAAGTATTTCCTTCAGATAACCAGTCTTAAACAGACTATTCCGAAATCTCTTCGATTCCTTCCTTAGCCAACTCCACGACACTATACTTAAGAGATTACCACAATCGTTGCTGGAACGAGATACGTTCTGTTTACGATTCTAAATTTTGATGAGGCGCCGCTTTCAGATCAAAGTGCCAAAGAAATTTACATACAAATAGCCCATGACACCGCAGGCCGGCAGATGCGACCACAGGTCTTGCGGTGAAGACTTGTGGTCACATCTGGCTTCATCTTGCACCGAAGGTAGACTGACATATCTCCACTAGACTATCGATAGCCACAAGATCAATAAATTCCACATTCTCCACCAAACAGAACAAAAGAGTTGGGCAGCGAACTTTCAAATCGCCCTGAAAAAACTGACAAAATATCGATACAACTACGAATTTATTACGCATAAATAGTTGCAACAGATAGTACCCATTAGGATGAACAACTAAAACTCTAAATCCCTTGCCATCAGCCCGTGGCGCCTTCAAACTGCGTATACATCGCATTCAACACACTTAACGCGAGTGTCGATAAAAATTTAAATTCTTGTCCGACAACACACCGCTTATCTAGTATCCATTCATAAAACCTAAATCCGAATATTATACCCCAACAGATAAGAGTCCGAACCTTGGAGCAACACCACAACACGCTCGCACACTCAAGGGACGCAGTTGAGCGGCGGCCTAATTAACAGGCCCCCATACGGAATCGAATTAATTTCCGACCAGCGAGCGAGGTCCTTCTTGTGGCGCAGATCTAAATATATCTCGGCATCATGTTGGAATTAATTTTACGAGTTTATCTTCAGGTATACAACTTCCAGAGCCAGATGGCGATCCCGAGTCGGAAATTATTATCACACTGTCGCGCAATGTGGGAATGTGGGGCCGCTCTCGCGTAAGAGGTGGTGTTTTCGCTTGTCCCTTTGGCTCGGTTGCTCCTTTTTGGTCTGTGCCCCATGTTTGGTCTGTGCCTCATGTTTGTTTTCTCTGTTTCTGGTGCGCGCCGTTCTAATTGATTCCAACAAATACTCATAAATTCGAGGGGGACAACAGAAATGGGATATTTAATTCGAATTCCTTTGCCGTGTCGTTGTCATCGTTTTGAGATTGTCTCTCTGCGACGTGTGTTCGACCTGCGGTATCGGTGAGGCATGAGTTTGAATTTTTCTACGCAAACGTAAGTCAGCTCGCGATTATCTCTCCTTCAAGTGGTCAACTTGCAACATAGATCCATGCTCACACACACTCACACACACGGGGACCATGAAGGTGGATGGAAAATCTGTAAACAAATGAAACGAATTCTACGAGTGTCTGCCTTGAGGTGTTCAGCAATTTACCAACAAAACCGTGTTAACAATAAATGTTGGGACCACCGGTATGGTCGTGTCTAGCTGCTGAATGGGGACAATAATCGAAAGCGAAACAAAGGGGTTGATTGAATGTGCACATAAATTAAGGCTGTGAGAGCTTGCGGTCAGTTGTGGTGTCTTGGGACGCCCACTCTGGTGGTTGATTGAATTTTCCTTCTCATTCCGAAAGAGAATAAAGTACCACTGTCGTGGCTGTAATTGAATTTAAATCTGAGACTTGCGAAAGTCGGTGCATGAGATTATTTATGACTTTGCTTACATGGAGGAGCAGAAATGTGACTTCAAATGGTGAGAGGGAGCTTATGAGAGATTATGGATCAACGGCGGGGATTAGAGTGATCAGCCGCTGGCGGATATTGGCTAAGCAGCTGTCGGTAAATGGCTTTGGGTGATTTGACGCGAATGCGTATCGCAGGGGATATCGATTCATATCCTGATTTTTGTCAATAATTCGCTTGGTTAAGTGTGAGTTATTGAAGCGTTTCTAGACGATATTGGGCCTGCTCTCACGTTGATATTGATTCGGAAGGCTTTGTGCAAACCTCTTAAGGATGAAAGGGTCCTGAGCATTGACTCTCATGTTCAGTGTCAAAAAGTTTTCGGGACGGAGGTAAGTTGCCCATGCACTCTTTGTGGTTTGACCACAATGCATGGGTAGACTGCGAATTGAGTCTATAGCTCGTGTATGTATTTCGTGGTTTAATCTTTTCCTCCAATCGACATAAGCGCTCTAAAGACCATACGCAGAACTATTTTCTCAAAACGACCAGGAGTTACCCCATCCGGTCTTCATACCATCCATGCTTCTTTGGCCTAAAGCAAGACTGAGATGATCAAGTTTTTGTAGATGGTCAACTTTTTTGTCCATTGTGTCAAGCCATACAAACACACAATCCGATACGGCACCGTCACTCAGATCTGCATCGCTTACGAAGGAATAAATAAAGTCAGAACATAAACAAATCACAGTATCACACCCTCTCATCATCAAATTACAACATTAACCGGCAATTAAACGCATTAATGAAATGCTGAGGACTTTTTTAATGTAATTCCGAGATATTGCCATCAAAGGAGACAATACGTCAGTTCAATTAACACCACATCTGGATTTGCAGATTTGCGTCACTTTATCGACCGACCTTTCGACGTGAGACTTGTTTTGGGCTGTTGACAGAGACTTTTCGCTTGAAACAATAAACTCGAGTGACGTCAAATGAAGCGTCGCCAAGATGCAGAATGGCAAAGTTGACGCCAGGAAAATACGAACTGGATAAAGAAATTTAAAAGAGGAAGGAAACTACTTGAGGACTAATTATCATGTCAGGAATATTTTCCCGCTTATCAATTATTTGAAAGCTACCTAGAGGCATGATGATTTTTCTCAGTCTTTCATCATACGTCAAAAAAAACATACAGAATGATTTCCTGACAAGCCTTTTGAAACCTTAAACAAGCAAGGGGGTGTGGGAAAGTAGTTGCATACCCTTCGTAGACTGCCTACAGATTCGAAATTGTAGAATTGGTTAGACAGTGTGTCTATTCAAACGAATTAAACATCTTTGCCTCCCTGTCCACAATCGCGTGCTTCAACTAGAGTTATGGCAATCTGCCAAGCACCGTCTTGATTAAGGTGGAATATAATGTTTGCCGCATTTTTTTTGATAGACCGGCAGTCATCAAAGCCTTGGGGTTAATATTTTAATTTAAATAAAATTAAAAATAAAAAATTTAAAAATTATTAATAGAGAAAATTATTTGCAGAGAACTGAAAAACGGAAAAACTTGACAAAAATGCAACGACATTTCCACAACTAGTTGAAGTTGTCAGTGTTGGCACGCGATTTGCCAGGTATAAGCTGTTGTTATGGGAAGTAACAACTCAAATGACCAGCAGCAGACGGCAAAAAGCAGCAACGTGCCACACCTCCAAAATAATCTGGCCAAATCTAGACTCCAAATGATAAAAAATCCTATCTTTCCGAACAGATCAAAAATTGGCATTGCGATAGGAGTCATCACAGAAGACTGTCTCATAGCTAAGCACAAGGCTTCAAATTCTGTCAAAAGATTTCTGTAGAAGCTGTCTAGGCGAGGAAGAAGTGAAGAATGTTCTACACCCCTGTACATGTCATGCCAGACACCTACACTTTGGAGCCTACTTCTTGGACAGCAAGTGTAAGCTTCCCGAGGTATTCCGCAGTCGCCTAGCTCGCTTCATAGACAACTTCCGTTTGATTTGCCACAAGTGGACAAGCGGACTAAGCCTCGGGTAACCCGCGTGGCGGCACAATAGATCAAGTCGAGTCTAAGTGCACCATTAAGCCACTTCCACCTACGAACATGCATCAACAAACGAAGGACAGAGCCATGATCATTTTCAAAGGCTCCAAGGCCGTGATGTTGCTTTCAAAAGTCTCTCTGCGTCCAAACTTTCACAACCTGACCTTGTGGTTATAGGCAAGGTTGGTTGATAGGTCCCATTCTTGCCTTTTTCTGAGTCCTAAAAGTCAATGACTAAGATTGCAACTTTCAACTGAATTACATCCGTTTTCTGATACCTCCACATTGCGAGAATATCTGCTGGATGTTGTCAACAACTCGTTGCCATGGGTAAAAGTTCGGCATTCGTCTAAAACTCAAATGTTTTGAAAAAATTGATAAACATGCCAAAAACCATGAAGGCGAACCCATACTCATTGCTCCTGGCAAGTGATGAGTTGTTGACACTATTCACCGAATATCCCTGCAATCCTTGGCACAACTATTGGAAAAAGAACGTAAACCATGGAACTAAGGATACGTCAATGAACTGCTCAAAATTGGCTCCTTTGATCCTCCTTAAAGTCGCAACCTTCATCTTCTATCTGCAACCAGTGCCACAATACCCTACATCAGAATTATTGATTCTCAACCGATTCTACTAAGACCGCCACAAAAGAATACCTCATCTGTCACCTGATCCACTTCGCTGTGGAACTAAGTCCCCCTCGATCTCTCACATTGTCTTCCCATCTCTTTGGAGGACATCTCCGCTTTCAGCTTAAACTGTCACCGATTGGGGTCACCAAAATCGGTTTGATTGACAAGCGTGAAAATATGTTCAACACCTAGGCTTAAGGCATTTGCGATATCCCCCCTCCTCCGGCCCCCCCAATCACGGTGCACAAAAGAATTCAGACTTATAACACCTCGTTCTTCTCATTTCAGTCCCCAGAATTGGATTATCGGCATGAGCTGATGGGCCGTCTGCATAAAATCGAACCCGATGTCGAGTTAGAAGTATTACCTCATCACCATCACCACCACCACGATCACAGCAATCATCATCTGCACCACCAGCACCCGCACCACCACCACCAGCACCCGAGTCAACAGCAGCAGCAACAGCAGCAGCACCAGCAGCAGCAGCAGCAGCAGGCAAATCACAGTACAGACAATCCGTCCAGTTCCCCGAGTAACTCGAGTTCCGGCTATGGTTGCGCATACGCCAGCACCCAGTGCTACGACGGTGGCTACTCCGCCGGGAAGGAGTATCTGTTTGGTGAGTACCTCCATACCCCCACATTGATTTAATCGCTTAGAAGCTCTTAATCCAGAGATTAGGCTGCGCGACCTCCACCCCTACCAGCTGGTGCTCCCAAAGCATCAGCCTCTCGGTGAAATTCAATATCGTCTGTCGAATTCTGTTTGCCCACGATGGGTGGGGACATCGCTCTCGGTGTTGAGTTACGAATTCCGAGACAGCCGTGAGCGGTAAGCATTTGTTACTCCTCGACCCAGCAGCACTTGAGGGCTTCATTCTGACCAAAGCCCTGGAATGCTAATGGGCCCCCAGATGTCAGGCCACATAATTGGCTGCGTGCGCAGCGGTCTGACAAATTGCCATCAAAGTGTGATGTGATTAATCGCTGATTAGTCGGAAAAAGACGTTTCCCGAGATTCCTCTGATGCATGAGTCTCATCTCGACGTCCCCGGCAGTGGCAGCAGGTGTCATGTTGCCGTGTCTCGACTCGTCTGCGGCACCTTTCCGATGGCTGCAACGTCATCTCGTAAAGTTCCGTGACAAAGCGGCAATCTGCTGCCGCTGACTAGTGGATGGTTTGATCGCCACACGCGAATGAAATGTCAGTACTAGCCGTCAAATAAATTTTCGTAAGCAGCTCGTAAACAGGTCATAAGTGTCTGCACATACAAGCCATGCGATGGTGACTTGAGAGCAGTGCCTGCGAGTGGTAAGGCGGCTTAAAGGTTGCTCCGGCTTTATTGCGTATCACGGGGAGGAAAAAATATGCAAATGGCTTGCAAATGCTTGTGGAGCTCGGATTAGAAGCTTAGATCCGGAACGACTTCCTGGTGCCGATGCTGAGTTGAGTCAGCGTACATGCGCATCGGTCTGTCCGGACAGTGGCGCGGGCTTTGAATAGGGAGACAATGTCAATGGGATACCCCTCAGAATAGTTTGACTTTAAGTCGAGCTTAATACCAAACGTCCCATAATCATCATTCACTCGGAATTTTTTTTCATCTTTTTTTAGAAACCAAAAATAAAGAGGCTCTCTGCACCCCATCCTCAGAAATGGACGATCCCTTCCTGCGGCCACCACTGTGGGAGGACATTGCCAGCTCAATACAAAACATCGATCCCGAGAACGCAGTCATGCTTGGCGCCAACTCAATGGCCCAGGTGAAGATGGAGACCGTCGACGATCCACTGCTGGAGACACTCTCGACACCGTTGCTCAGTCCGTTAGAGATAAAAACCGAAAAACACCCAACCCACCATCCCCATCATCATCTGCACCAACACCATCACCTGCACCAGCATCATCCCAGCTTAGGCGTTGGCGGCGATGGCGGAGGTGGTGGCGGAGGTGGTGGCGGAGGTGGCGGCGGCGGTAACGCCACAGGTACCGAATGTGATACCCTAACCCAGTTGTCCATCCTCCATGGACCCATGCACCACACCCAACACCACCAGCCGCATCACCACCATCAGCAGCAGCAACAGCAGCAGCAACACCAGCAACAGCATCACCATCACCATCACCAGCAGCAGCAGCAGCAGCAACACCAGCCGCATCAGCCCCATCCGAGCAGCAACAGCAATAGTCCTAGCCACAATCGAAGCAGTAGTTCCAGTAGTAGTAGCAATAACAACAATGAAAACCTAGCGAATAACAACAACAACACCAGCGGCAGCAGCAACACCAGCAGCAGCTCCGCCAACAGCAGCGGCGATAATGGGTCGTATATGTTAACTGGATCGAACTATCCGCCGCCACCGCCGCCGCCGCATTTGAATGCCTATCTAGGCGGTGGCAGCGTGAATGCTAATGTAGGCCAACACCATCAAATGCCACCGCAGCAGAACTGCTCCGGCGGCGGTGGTGGCGGTGGCTCCACCAGTGCCACAGTTTGCGGTAACAACAACACCAACACGAGCAATAACAATAACAACTCAACGCCCAACAACAACAACATCAGCAATAGCAGCAATGCCACCACAAACAACAACAATGGCGGTGGGTACGCCTATAATTGGCAGAGTCACACACAGGTGAGCCGTGCGTTTGCATACTGACTGCGCACCACCGCAGCCCTACACCGGGCCTCAATTAACATCTCAATCTCACCCCGCCCTCTCCCCCTTCCCCTCTCTGTTTCGTTACAGCCTTCCTATCACAACAAGTATCCCGTGCAAAATGCGGCGGCAGCGGTGCCAGCTGCTAACCTCTGCCCGCCACCGACAATGCCAAGACTCATGTATGTGCCGCCGTTGACGCCGCCCAGTTCAGATCCAGGAAGTCCGGGTAGTTCGTTGGTGTCGAATCGTCGTGCGACACCGCCGCCTCCGTACCAGCATCAGCAGCAGCAGCAGCAGCAGCAGCAAGGCCATCCGCTTGTGGGTGGTCCGACCATCATTGCTGTGCACTCCGGGGGTGGTGGTTCGATTCACTCGCACCATCTCAGCCCACCCCTTGGCCAGGCGAACAGTCGAACGCTGACCACCCTCACTTCGAACAGCTCCGCGAACATGCAGCAGAACACACCGGCCCATCTGGCGAATATCATTGCGCCAGCGATTCGGTCGGTCCGCTACAACCGGCGCAACAACCCGGAGCTGGAGAAGCGACGGATACACCATTGCGATTTTTTGGGTGAGTACATTGCTTTTCTTTTTGGTTTAAAGTTTAGCTCTCCATGTCAGAGTGATTTGTTGGTTTATTTTGTTGAATATTGTGACTGTGGTGGCTTTGTTTGCCTAAAGGAAGTCCTTAAAATGCTGCTTGAATTGCATTTTTTTTTATTGTTTTAGCCGCTTGTTGGTGCCGCCGAATCAAGAGTTGCTCAGAGGGTGTAAGATTTCAGAATTAATTCAGTGGGACGCCCTGTTTGTTGGTTGTTTACAAGCCATAAGACTTTAGCTAGGAAGTACCTTTCAGCAATCTAAGCGACTGGCGTTCGACGCACAGCTCTTTTCCAGTATTTGAAGGTGGTACCGACACTATAGGCTATAACTTGGACCATTTCCTTTCGCATGCCATCGTTTCACCATCATTTCGCAGTCAGCATGCAAAGGTTGAGTGAAGATGATTTGGTGGATTTGGTGGTGGTACCAGAGCATTATGTGGCTAGAGGCTTTACCGATGACCTTAAAGTCAGATCCTATCTCGACAGACACAAGAGAAACAATGCTGTGATTAAGTTTATGGACCTTAGAACAATCTTGAGAATAACTTTGAGGATCTTGAAACTGATGCATTCTAACGGAAGCCGACACCAAATCGCAAACCGAGGGACTTGTGCAACAAAGTCAAACTCTTGTGGTGCTGCGTAGAAAGAGAGTTGTTCGTGAACTCTACAAGCACAAGCTGTCTTTTGGTCGAAAATCACAGCCTTGTGAGGATGAAAAGAAAGGAAAAAATATACGTCTCTCGCTTGATTTTTTTCTGCATTTAGACAAACAAAACTATAGCCTCTTATTTGCAGTCAGTCTGTTAATGATTCCTGTTGAATACCTTACATTTCTCACATCGATTTCTTACACTCCAGACGGTATATTTGAGAAGTCTCCTTCAAATGGATATGATACAGAAGTGGTCAAAAACATGTTTGTCGCTATTGCACTAATTTTCGGAATATTCAAACTTCTCTTACCTCAGTCCTGCCGTATGTACCTTGAACTTCTTCTTCACCAGATTGTGTTACAGAACGGAGTGAACCTGGTCTCCTACCAATAAGTATTTCCAGGCAACACGATCTCTCGGCCACTATCTACTGTATCCCGAGTTGTTTCAACACGACGAATCGAAGTGGGTCACGGCGGATCTTTGCTGCGAAAGTTACACAAACCCGACCTATACCTAACGCCCAATTGGCTAACTTCCACTTCAATAACTACGTCGCAGTCCTACCCTGGAAGTAGAAGATTCTTCGGGCTGAGCCTGTTTCGTCACGGAATACAAAGCCAGGTACCTTATACTGGACACTTGAGCTAGACTGATGTCCCTAGGAACTTCAAAAATCTTAGCTGATGCAGATGCATTTCAAATTTAAATTCTCTCACAGAACTTTTCTCGAACCGAACAAGGACTTCTTTGTACATACAATTTTCATAACACCATTCTTCTCCTTCTTGTGGTGCTGTCCTTTGTGTTGATTGAGCAACAAGACTCTAAAGCTACCACGATATTTTGCTATTGTGCACGCCAAGTTAGTTGAGGACCTTCTCCTCATGGGTGCGCCACGTTAGACATGGGCGTCCTCTGCTGCCTTGTCCCACTGGTTCAAAGTTCAAGATGGTTTGTCTTCGATCTTCTACTTCCGCTTAGTATCTCAAAATTGAAGCTGTCCATTGTGAAGTTTTGTCCCAGTTCGTGAGCGGCGGATAGACTTTTACTTGACAGCATTCACTTTGTCTCCTACTCATTAACCTTAAGAGCCGCTTATTTCGCCTGTCCATAGCCACTTTTAAATTGTAGATGCCCATTCAGTTGAGCAGGCTCCACTCATTGATGGGGTTAGCATCCTTTTTAGCGCCTGCATTAGTTATTTTCATTGGAGTAAGTCGAGCTTCAAATTACGTCTAAGGCTTGACGCCAATTGTGTTTGTCGTATCAGATCTGATTCGTTACATCCAACGACGGGGAAGGGAAACAGAATAAAATTGTGCCTTTGAATATAATTCAGTTTCTATGACTGGCAATCCATTCGCTAAACTCTTACACAGAAGGGCTTTTAATGGCGGATTGGTAAAGCTGTGCTTCAGTCTGCCACGAACGTTTTTGATAATGCAACAGGTTTGCAAACGTTGTTTGAAGAGACTTCTCCATCTTTTAGATCATCCCTCTTTTGTGATCGCTCCCGGCCGCTATCCTTACTCTCAGTTCATTTAAACACTAAAGTTATGGCATGCCTCCATTAGCATTTAGCCTCTAGAGGGCTAGAGTTCATTCCGAAGTTACCATCAAATTGTAGCTCATTGGACAACAGCCTTCCCTTCCTTGCCACATCTTCATGCTTTCGATCGATTCAACTCCATTATCTGCAACACCACCTTCTAATCGAAATATTTTAAGGCCCTAATGGTTCTTTACAGGCTCTGGTTCCAAAATGATGGCCATTTCTGTCCTCTAAACAATCGTCGTGTCAGTCGCTGATGAACGAAGTAAACCCTCATTTGTACTCCGGATTATCAACAAAACTTGTCCAAACACCCACCCTCGGGTCCCCCTTCAAACCATTTCAGATACACCACAGGGTTCCTTAGGAAAATTCAATTTTCAACCGTTTCGCGCCGATGGGACCGCTCATACAGCCCCGGATAGAGAACGCCGTAACCTCTTCCAAGTTTTGTGGTGAAAAGTAATTCACGAATCGATTTACTTCTTCAATATCAATTTCTTCAATCATCTTCGGTTAGAAAGTAATTGCGCCCGTGCTCCAGCGCCGCCGCCACGCCGTATCCGCTTAACGAACTCAAACTCAGCTCGAATCAAGTTCCTTGTTGTGGTATGACACAAAGTCGTGAGTGGACCTTTTTGTTTTTCACTCTGCTCCCGCTGCCGTGGTACACTCCGTTCCTGGATGAGTTTTAGAAAGGCCAAGAGTTAAGAGTCTATCTGCGCCTGACCAGGCATCCTCCTATCCACACACTCACTTGCCACCCAGGCTCGGGCAGTCGCTCTCCTCGGTGCTGCGACGCAATTCAATTATCCAACTCGCACACATGAGGAGAATTACGAAAATCTCTCACCATAAACCAGACCCGCTGGCGGAGGGACTCAAGGAGCCAGCTCCGCTGCCCATAATGCATCCCATTTAGCATCAAACCGTATCAATTAATAATGGCCTTAAATGTCCGAAGCACTTCCGCGTAAATGGATTAGTATGGGCATAGCAGTCTGGGCTGCCTGCTCCGCGCTGCTCCTGCGCCCGTGCCGTGGCCCATCACAGTTGCCATCATCATCATCATCTTCATCAGGAGCATGGTCGTCGCTGGAGACGACGATGACGACGTCGATGTCGTTGAAGCCGAGAGCCAGTGTGGTTGGGCAGCGGCAGACACTTGCCCCATTTACCCCCTAGAGGCAAGCCTCAGCCGACCGCCGTACATGCGATGGATGTGAGTGCACAACAAGGAGTCCTCCTCTCCCGCACACTGCGTGTGCATTCGCTGGCCAGACGTATGATTTGCTTCTTCTTCCAGATCATCGTGTCGTCTGGGGAGTTGGCGGTTGTGTGCCATCGATTTGGTCATAGGCAGCGCGAGCAAGGCACCCATCTCACAGCTCGCATCTCGTGCGATCCAACGGGTTTCTGAAGTTTGGTTTGCTCCCCACTATGGATTGATGGCGAGTGGCGATGGATGGGTTTATGGTAGCACAACTGAGTGAGAAAGATTTCGCCCAAAATTAGACATCATTGTTGATGTTAATGGTACTGGTTTGCGAGTGCTAGAGATTTCGAGTAGCCTGGTCGAGGGGTGATGGGGGCACAGGGGAGGATCAAGGAAACCACTTGATTGAGATGAGATCAAAGGTCTGCTTGCAGAGGAACCGGAGTCGTGCAAATGAAAACCGATGCTGTTTGTTGTCTTGTCCTGGTCTTTAAAAAGTTGTCTTCTGTGAAGAGGTACAGAATGGTGTGTGGCTCCTGGATGACTGAAGTAAATGATCAAAATGTCAAAGATGTCGTCTGTTCATTTGCAGCGTGTACCAAAAGATGTGTGATGCGAGGCGAATATTTTGCGATTAAGAGCGAGTTATCCCTTGCGTGTACAAGATAATCAACTTGGGAAGCGATTTGCTTTTTTGTATCGCATGTTGAAGACTTTGGCAGGCTAACCGATAAGAATGCAGAAAGTCCTAAGCAGTGCTAAGCCTGTTGAGGTTTTGGACAATATTTGCGATGAGATGTCGCCATAAGGACAGAAATCTGAAACATTGTCGAATATAATGGAGCACCATGGCCCGCTTTTGAGGAGACCGCCAGTTGGTTGCTTCCCAAATTTGCTCTATTGAACGTCAGCAAGTCCACTCACTTATGCTGATGTCTAATTTAAATCCGAGTTGCGCACCTATCATCGGCACATGAGAGAAAGTAACACTGCTTACATTCCATTTTACCACACACAGGGTGTTAATTTTTTAGAAAAATATTTTCCATCTTTGCCGGGTGACAACAAACATAACATCTGGCATCTGAATTTTGCTCGGTTTGAATTGATATTGCAATTATTGAAAGCGTGTTCAGAAAATGGTATTCATTATGAGTCTTGTGGCTTGCCAAAAAATTGTTTAAATTAAGAACCGGTATTTTGACGAATGAATGAGGATACGTCCACAACTCTGATGGCTGCTCAAGGTCCATGTAGTCCTATTCTTCGGGAACAGAAAGCTGATTTCGGCGAAAACAATTGAATAAATGAATAAATTTCTGTAGAGCTTTAGGCCGATTTTCAACAGAATTTTTTACAAATAAGGTTCTATTCTAATGCATCACTGGGAACTTTATTTCAGCCCATCTTAACAAACCACTCCATTAGGACAAGTGTTGGGCGCCATTTCTGAATGGGAACTGTGATATCCAGTAGTTTTGAACGATGCACTATTTATTATAATGAATACTTTGAAAGGAACTCTTTGAAAGCCTTTGCATAATTCAATGTATATCGTGAATGCAATCACAACTAGGAGTGTGTCTTTAACCAAAGCGAATCAAGTCTGATTTAGAAAATACGATGGAAATGAAGTCAAACAGTGAAAGAGAACCTTTTTGTTGTTTGCCTTGTCGGATATAGACTCGATCTTACAATTTAACTTGACAAGACCCCAAGGCTTTTAGTCAGACAAAGGACATTGTAGACAATCGAAAAACACGCTGCATGTTGTGTCAATGAACGGCGTTCGCAAAACAAAAGATCTAAAATAGGAGTTCATACGTTTTATCGCCCGAATGTCGAAACGACGATAGGAAGCAGTCCGTTGGCTAGCTTTAAATGGAACGTCTTGAACAAGACTTAAGAGTGATCCGAATTGTGGCATGCCAGGCTATTGTTTCTCTGAAAAAAAAATTAATTGTCTGACTGCAGGACTACCAAATTCTTGCATTCTTCATTCATTAACTCGTTCCATAAAAAAAGCCAGAGCTGCATAGAGCCCATCAGAAAATAAGTCATCTAAACTTTGGAACTCTTAGAGACTGTCTAATCGTCAAGCCTGGCTTGCACGTCTACGAGAGAAGACCCACAGAAAGGCGAGTATTGCAATCTCCGACAGTCCCAAAATCAGCGAAAATTCGGTGACGTGATATAAGGGCAAACGAAATAAGGCCAAATTCGAAGAATTTGGTATTATTTTTAAAAACCGCATAAGGCCATGGCGTGGGTGAAAGGGACTTTTTTCGGAAGATTTTTGAAACGCTACTGGAGCACTCAGACTCAAAACTGGCCCATTGTACTGCCAGGTAGCAACCTACTCCAGTGCCGTTAATTTGATCCCAACGGCAAATGGTGACTGGACCAGATTCGATTTCACTGGGATTCGAACCTGGGACTCCTCGAACTTGGGACAGGCACTTAACCAACTGAGCTATCCAGTCGTTTAAGGGGCTTACTCTAAAGTCCAATTTTGACACAGCATTTCTGTAACAAAGCATGCCATGTGAATGGAGGGACACGCTGCCCTTGAAATTTTGCCTTATTTCACGTCACCCGAAAATTCTAACGCACAACAAAAACATTTTTCCAAAACATCACCTCCCACTGGAATAACCCACGAGACAGTTCCTCCTCAAGTATCCCTTACCCTATGGCCCACATTCAGTGTCATCGCACGCACACAATGACGCATGGCTGAGTTCATTGAAAATTCCCCAAGACCGCATTGCCAAGACGAGAGAGCCAAGCTCACTCAAATCACACACTATTTACGGAAACATCATTTCACCGCAGTGACAGTGCCGCAAATTCTTGGAAAAAATTATCGACAATCGACACCGGCTATCATGACAGCACTGAGACTGTTCGAAAGATACAACACCAGCCAGTCGTACATGCATACAAACACGAAGCAACAGCAGGTTGGATCGCTGCCAACTACCACCACAGCAGCGACCAGCAATCACCTATGGCGGTTGAGGAATGCCTTCATGGTGCATTGATTAAATGCCACTTACTCCACATAGGCAGTCGCTATCTGGGCAATCATCGGGCACAGACAGTGGAAGGCATAGCCTCTCTCCGCGCACGCACACACCGCCACCGACACCGGCAGACGGGCTGCGATGCATGCACACCGTGCGATAGTCGCTAGCAGTATTCCCGACATGCCCTAAGTGTCAGCTCTAATACAGATTTATGTCTAATGCGTTACGAATCTATGATCAGCTCAATTATTCAGTTCGATCAAATGCAGTTGCACTTATGCGCATTCGTTGGATACGATTTCATATTTCACTCCTTTCTCGACGGCGTACCACCCCCTCTCGTGCCTCCTTTGGGGGAGGTGGCACAGTGGGGGTCTTTGCCACCTGCAGGCGAAGAGGAGACTCTCTGCTGCAGCTGGACGCTAATTAGACTTTGAGACATTTTGTGCCTCAGCCTTATTAAGTGGACGAGATAATTTTGAGCGGTGGTAAGGGACAGTGGGGCCACCAGTCTGACTGGATGTCCGGCGGTATGCTTTGTCCAGTGAATGCTCGAGCTCAACACGACGGTTGCTGGACACATAATTGATGATGAATTTTGAGCGTGGAAAATGCCGACTGGACGTGTTGCAACTGAATCATAATTGAGTTATGAAACATTAATTTGTTGTGCAGAGCTATGGGGTTCGATGAAATTCAATGCTTCTGTTGGGGCTAATTAGCGGAATATATTGAATGGTGGGAACAGGCGAAGAGACTGCGAGACAAAACTTGTCCAATTTAGGAGAACTGATTGATTTCTACTTTTTTTCTGTGTGCGGAGAGAGTTTTTTTGCCATGGGCCACTTCCAGTTATCCCAGATGACATGGCTGAGAACTTGGTGGGAGTATGTGACTTGAAAAAATCGTCGGAAATTGAACTAAATTTGCCTTAATTTCTTTCCAAGCTACCGACTTTCGTGTGCCTCTAGTTATGTGGTTGACGCAAACGTTCGCTCAGTCAATTTTCCAAGAATTGTGATTGACCAACTTGTGCCCCTTCATCCTTTGGAGTCCTTCGAGAAACGATGACATCACACGTGAATGCGTGCGCTTGCACATTCATGTCAAATGATGATCTTAACTTATCCCTTCCTTCATAGCAGGACTCACAACAAGGCACTAGATCATTGAGAAAACATTTAAAAAAAGACCCAAACTGCGTGTACATTCATGAACATAATAGCAGATGATCAACACACAATTGTCACAGCAGTGCTAACCAACTCCAAAGCCCGCTAATTGCCTGAGCTAATTTCGCAACTCTTGTGCCGATGATTAGCGTCAACACGTTTTCGAAAAAAAAAATATGATCCCACCTCATGAAGAACGACAGATTTCTTCCCCAACTCCAATCGGTCTGAAGCACATGCCACCCATAGTCTTCAACGCCAACGAGCAGGGACCGTTAGAGAACTTAAAAAAAAAGAAAGAAAAACGAAATAAAAAATAGAAATGTACGCGCATTTATACAATTACCAAAGCAGTGGCAAACATTCATCTATCCATATTCAAATAAATACACACAACACAGCACACAACGGCCATCCAACAAACACTCTTCTCAGATAAATACGTACTTCAGGTGAGGACGTGAGTAAAATAACACATACGTGTCCCGCATCGTCAAACGAATTTAATGTGAATTAGTGAGAATAAAAAAAATTAAATAATACCGTAAAACGCTTTAGCACGCAATCGATTGAAAGATGAATTGATTTGTTCTAGAGTCGATGTTACAAGCGTGGAAATTTTCCACAATTAGCCAGCAGCAGGCTGACAGATCAAATACGACGAACTGAACATCAAGCAAACGAGCAGCAGGCAAAGGTACGAGCATTCGCCTCTGGTCTAGTAATGGCATAGCTTTCAACTGCTCCGTTGACCGAATTCTAATCAGTCACGTATTTGGATGGTGGCAAATAACTTAAGCCTTCGACTATTCAAAGGCAAATTTTTGTTCGCTTTCCAAAAGGGTAACAAAAGAGTTGAGGTGAAAACTTTAGTTTTGTTCTTTCCATTCTTCAACGTCATCCATTCCGTTCCGTCGTTGTCACCGTCGCAGCACAGTAGACAGTATAACAGGTGCTAGAGCACTAAACTACCAGGCTGTGACCTTTTGTGACGCCTGCGGTACTCTGAAGGAGCCGCTAACATTGTACAACAGGCGACGACGGACAGAAGACGGAAAAAACGTCAGCATGCCTCGTTTTACGTGACATTGTTTGCGGTGTTGCGCACAATTCCGTCAGCCCGAATGGATTGGCCTGGTGGGACACACTACACTATCGCCACTGACCAGCAGAATTCAAGGAATCGGCAAATCTACAGAAGTGAATAACAAGGAGCTAGCCGCGCGAAATGTTACAAATTTCATTCGTTCGGGGGAGACGCGTAACATCTCTCACATACAACATACAACACACAACCGCTCTGCGACGTACACAAATGGCTTCGTTTCTCGGTGAAAAGAACACTTACTGTCGTTGAACACACTCATTTATTCTACAGGGCAAGTGCAGGTCTTCCGTGTGTGTGATTTGCTTCTTTTTTCTTTTCTTTTCTTTTCTTTTCTGTTGCATTTTCATGATACAGCACACATTTTTGTGTGTAAAGAGATTTCCGCGTACGTTCCATGTGAGCGCAGCAGCTATTTGGGCAAGGAGGCGCACTCTTTATTGGGTACTCTGCGGTCGTCGCTATGGGCTGATACCGACCGGGTGTGCGTGTGCAAAGAACTATGTTTTGTACTGTCACCTGTTCGGTAGGTGACGCTCGCGGTGCATTATATTTTTGCGGTGATTGCGCTGTCCGCAGAGTGATAGCGAATTGCGGTGGAATTTATGTCGGAACACAGCGTGAAGTGTTCGTGTGAACTTGTGGTTTAAAGGTTTTTTTTGTTTTTGCAGAAAGGTGTTGGCATGTGAACGATTAAGTGGCGAAAGGCATTTTGGTTGCGATGGATGGGGGTGAAACTAGTGGGAAATCAATTTATCGAAGGGGTTTTTCTTATGCTTGAACTTCTAGATAATAGGGCATATAACCAGAGGCGCACGAAAGTCGGTAGCTCGGAAGGGAATTACGGCAACTTTAGATCAATTTTTCAAATTAACGAGTATTTCATTAAGTGCTTCTTATCTTCAACTTTAAATAGAACAAACTGTGTGTAAGATTTTATCGAAATTTTTCATCTGTTTGAAGGGGCTATCAATGCCATTATCATTCGTATCATTTTTCTGCATTTTTCTAACCATTTCCATACCAAAACTAGCAAATAACCCATTTCCCATTTTGTATCTTTTCAGGTTGTACAAAAGTTTATACCAAAAGTTCACACCTAAAAGCCCATCAAAGAATCCATACAGGTAAGTGATCTCGGCCACAATCCTCCGGCTGCTCGGCTCTGATAAATGACCGCATAAACAAATTAATTTTGAAATTAATAATTCTTAAAAGAGACGGTCCCACACTGTGCCAGTGATCGCTTCTCTCTCATCTGAATCTGTCCACTACTCAGCGTGCAGATACATTGTTCTTATCTTAATGGGGACAGCCTTCCTAGTGCCGGCGTCGGCGTCGGAGTCGATCGTCAGTCGCAAGTGGTCATCGTCGTTGCGCATGGACCCGGCGCGCACATGAACAGCCTCGGTACCACGGTGCCGTGGACGTGCGAAAAATTATGTTAATTTTCGATTTGAGAATGTGGGCTGGCTGAGTGTCTGACTGGCTGGTCCACGCCGCCGCTGGTCTCCCTCGAATGAATCAGCGGTGAAAATTCGATTCGAAATTACTTACGCTAATAGAGTCTTACGCGTTTTGTCTCAGGCTATGTCGCAATGAATTATAGGTCCGCGGTGTTTCGATGTTTTGTTCCCGATACGGTACGCCACCACATGCCGTGTGGGGTGTTAATGGCTGAGGTGGGGGGAGGGAGAAAACTAATCAATGGCTGCGTTAATGGTCGCGACTGCTTCGACTAATGAGCGAATTGTTCGCAGATAAATCAGGAGGTGGTGTGTAAACAGATCACCATCCACGGGCCGATATGAATCTCAATTGGCATCGTTTAAGTAATCACCCGGTTGTTACTATTCAGTCCATCACTGCAAGGAGGCGCTCATTAGACTGGCTCAACCCGCCTTAAGTGTACTTCGTTCTTTCAATTAAATAAACGTGAAGGAGCCCTCGGGTATGAGAAGAGAACACCTGGAAAGTTTCGTTCTGCAACTTTAACCCAATTCGCTGCTGATGCTGATTGCCGCGTCAGTGAGGCATAATGACCCACAATCTGTCCAAGCAGGGGAAGAGTGAAGTGCAAAGCACGGTGCCGGTGAAGAGCAATCACGGCCGGCTGGTAGGCGCACACCACCGTTTGTTGAGTATCAAGGCGGTACGGTTACATGGATTTCGTAATAACGAGCCACTACCGACTTAAATATTCAATTCATTTTCGATTCTACTGCATTTGCCACTGCACCATACTGATTCGCCGTTATGGATCTTTTTCCTTGTGGCACGACACGAAACGAAAAATGAGGAAAACCAACGATCAGATCGGAGAGATACCCGTGCCTACACACACACACACACATAGCATAGATACGCTCGCAATGGTGCAGCACTCGTAGCGGACTTTAATTAATCGGACATGCCCCCATGATTTATGATTGTAGAATTATTTCGCTAAATTATTATGATTATTAAATGAAACTGCCAAGACCAATCTTTAGTGGGTTGTGTACGGGCGGAGTGGGACGATGATGATATCTTGAGCGGGCTGACCGGCGCGTTGAACCAATTATGCGCCAACAAGAGTTCAACTTGTGCTGAAAACTTAATTTATCTACCTGCTTGTGGTGTGTGGCACAAGTTTTTGCAGCCTGCGCCCCATGTCCTGCTGTCGTTTCATAACGAGCTGTGAGCAAACAGAAATCGGTTGACACATTCATGTAACCTGTTGGTGAGCACTCGAGGTTCGTGCGTTCGTTTGATTGTGGATTTTCTTCGTTGCCTGTTCCTTTTCTTGTACGAATGTCATCATTATCATTTGTAACGATTAATGTAAACATTATACGGGAAAGACATGTGCCAAGAGGGACGGATTAGAGAGAGAGAGAGGATCATCGGTATTTGTTGGTGATCGTCCAGGGTTCGCACACCAACTCTTTTGATTATGACTGAGATCGGTGATCTCCCATTGGTTCGCAGCCACCACCACGACGTCATATCGCTTGAACGCCTTGATGGAAGGTATTTAATTAAGATAGGACTAGGAAAAGGTCATCTCGACATCCACTCATGGTCGCCGCTTCACACAATCGAATCCAACGCAAAACATTCATGAACTTTACCCAAGCAAATGTAGATTCCAGAGTGAGTCCAAGCCACTTCCCGAAAAACAGGTTACCTGCTGGTGTCCAGTTTACCGAAACAATGTAGTCAACATCGGTATCGAATACATAATTAAATTCATCACCATTCCCGTCATCCTAATGGCAAACGGTTGAGTGTCCAACAAGTGAAATAAGAATTCAAATTTATGACAATACTCCGGAGAGGAAGATAAGTGTACTTCTTTGAAGAGCATCCGGTTGAAAGCGTGCCCCGCATCAGCCGCACTCGCACGCCGGGAACTAGTTAAATGTCCATCCACCAATGGCATTCCCATTCAAATGCGTTTACTCACACCATTACTGTGTTACATTTGTCTAAACTTTATGATGCACACCACACCGGTGGTCCATTGGCCTGAGCGCAGCAACGTAAGTTGAACAGAATTATGGTTGCACCCGCAATAAGGTGATGCTAAGTCGGACAACATCACCGTATGGCACTGATATGAGAGACATAAAATCAACGAACTCATTGTTTCGCTGGCGATTCGGTGTTGGGTTTTATTTGGCAGATGCTGTGCATAAACTGCCTGAGGCCGAATTAACATATGGGGTTTATCTTGGTCAAGTTTATGGGCGAACTGTCGCCGATCGAAGACAAAATGACGGTATTTCTGTGTTTTGGGGATAAATTAAGTGCTAATTTGGCAAAGAATGTGTTTCCGCCTAATTTCTGTGGGAACTCAATTCGGATTTGATGGTCGGATAAATTTTGTATCTTATAGACCATCTCATGTGGAATCGCGTGTGTGGAGGAAAGTGATGAAAAAGTCTGTGAAATTTGACACTGATTAGGTGATATTTTCTGCTCAGAATATAAAAGACATTCGAATGTGTATCTGATTGGTTTCCCGTGAAGGAGACGGTTGGAAGATGTGTGATCTGAGGGGAGATCAGTTGATTTTCAAGGAATTTCCAGCGGACATTTGCTGTAAGTGAAAGCAGGACGCTGTTCAGGAACGAAGATGCTCATTCGCTTGCAAATGAATGACAAGACGAGCCCCATCCATGAATGATGGGATACGCATCTCTCGATCTCGGGACGAACTCTGGAGCCTCATGGAGAAATGATGATCACGTCACTTTGTCCCATTCTTATGCACAAGCTCGCTGCTCGATGCAACAGAAGTTCTCACAGCAACTTAACTGCATGAGCGATGGTGTCACACGGCGGGATGTCACGTTGTGCGCACACATTGCACATTGCACACCCGTACCAACCGCAACATAGCTAAGGACACCGGTGTGTTGTAATTGTATCTACGTACGAGTACGAGCACATACAGCAATTCAAGTGGACAGGTAACCGAGATATTCTAGGCGGCAAATGCTCATAGCTGCACTAATGTCGGATACCGCAGTGACCCATTCATCATTGTCCCAGTGCGAGCGCACGCATGCGTGCAGAGTTTCGATTGTATCTCTGAAGTCGTTCTCGACTCAAAACAACATTGCGAATGGAGGCGCTGTCAGAACGCAAGATGCATGTTCACTTGCCAGGAGTTGTCGCCTCTCATGACCGCGCCACTGATTGAAACCAGTTTTCGGGGAAAAGCCTCGGGTCAAGAAGTCATCCGGGATTATGCAAGATCAAATTGAAATCACCCAAGTGTACCTGTCTGCTGTTCGGTGGATTTCTGCAGCTTTCTCTAGATGAACACTTAAGGAATCCCGCATGAATAGACCCTCTAGTTGAGCCCCATTTTATGGGGACCGTAAATTTTTTCGGTTAACTGCAATTTAATGGGTGAACATTATCGCTGCTGGAGCGCGGGGTGCTCGGAGCGCTGAGTCGGTGAATTTAATTGAGATCCAAAGATCTCCGAGATCGCCCCTAATTAATTGGAATGCTTTTGATTGAAATGTAAATTAAAATTTGATTCAATTTCGATAGCCATCGGTGGGGAGAGAGAAAGAGAAATCTTTGACTAACGTATCCAAGTGCATGCGGCGATGCTGGTCCTTATCGCAATCTGGAGTGAAGTGCTGGTAGGGAAGTTAGTTAAGAGTAACTTATTGGTAACTGGGTGATGCATTAAGTAAGTGATTGATGCCCGAATGTGCAAGCCATTGGATAAGTGCTTTGAGATTGTCTAGGGTGAAGGGGAACTGGTATGGCAGAGGAATTTTGAAATCAAATCACGACTGTGGATGGAGAAACGGGCTCTTCGAATGTGCATTGGAAGCACTTTGTGGAGAAATGCTTAAAGAAATGTCAAAGTTTCCTCGTTGGCTGATGATGGTGATGGTGATGGATGGCGACACAATTGAACACTTTTTCTTGTAAATCCGAAGAGTCTCTTACAAGAACTCGGCCTTTCGCAGACCACAAGTTGGCGAATTTTGCGTCGTGACTTGGGCCTGCACCCGTACAAAATTCAACTGACCCAGGAGCTGAAGGTAAACGACCAAACCATAGACAACGACGTGTTTTTGCTGGGCCCTGTAGCAGTTAGAAACTGACTCTAATTTTCATCGAAAAATCATCTTCAGCGATGAGGCCCATTTCTGGATGAATAGGTACATCGACGAACAAAATTGTCGAATTTGGGATGATACCAATCCACATGAGATCCAAGAGCGTCCAAAGCATCCCGAAAAAAATCACTGTTTGGTGTGGATTTTGGGCTCGGTCCATATTTTTTTGAGAACGACGTTGGTCCGGCCAGCACTGTCAACGGCGAACGAAATTTGCAACTTCCTTGTCCTGAATTGGATGATATGGACACCAACCAACCAAATGTGTGGTTTCAACAGACGGCCGCGGCACTACGTGCCACACAGCTCACGACACATTGGAAATTCTGCGATTCTGCGAGCGATTCGAGCGCATGGTCATCTCACGCGGAGGTGATTTGAACTGGTCACCGAGATCGTGCGATTCGACCCTGTTAGACTTTTTCTTGTGGGGTTTTCCTGAAGTTGCTAGTCTTTGTGAAGAATCCACAAAACACATCGGCCCCCAAAGTCAATCATGCCATCGGTGAAATTCAGCCTGACTCACGAGTATGCGTCAGAGTCATGGAAAATTGGACTTTTCAGATGCACTCTACTCAGAGAAGCCGCGGCTAATATTTGAATGATGTTATATTTCATTCATAATGGCATCAACAGGCCTTTCAAATGAATAAAAAATGTAGGTGATATTTCACACACACTTGACTCTTTTTAAGTTTAAAGATAGGAAGCCCTTAATGAAGGACCCTGACTTTGCTCCAACTACTCGTTTTGCCTCCAGGAATGTCATCGTTGCTGACGATGAATTGCATGAGATTCTTCTCCTACTGAACTGACGGCTACTCTGTATTCGATCAGAGTCTGCCTCACTAGAGACTAATTTGTCAAATATCCACTCCCCAGTCAGTTCCTACACGTTGCGCTTTCGGATTGTGTCTTGCAGCTATTCAGGACGAGTTCACAAGTTTCGCCCAAGTCGAGTGAAAAATGATTATAATTCATGGTTCTGAACAGCGACATAAAAATGGTCTTAATCGAAACGTTATGACACCCCCCAGGCATCACATTTCACACTCTTCCAGTTTTCGTGTTTCACAGCAAATTCGAGAACTGCCAATGTCTTCGATTGCTAAGAACCGCCCTTTAGCCAGTTCCACTCAATGAAGGTCTACGCCCAGAGACCCAGTACAATTTGATTACCTTCAATGGCGAGTAATCAAAATTTCATTGAGGGTCAATAAACAATTTTTCGCGGCAAACCTAACAAACATCACAACGGCCAGCAGATGGGAGAGTGAAAAAAAAAATTATTAAGTAGCCACTTGATGCTTGCAGAGATTACGAGAACGAAATTCAACTTCACGTTCCTGCCGACAATTAATCAGAATTGAGTTTCGTGAAATTATCTCTGCGATTCCTTTTTGTTTCCCCCTTTGATTTTGGCAGACGTGAAAGGAGAGTAAAACAAAATTAAATGGTTTCACTAATAAGCAGTGATTAATAATGCGCATGCGGTCTTTGTTTCAAAAAAACACAAAACCACCGCGCGCAATCTTTGAGATTCTCAGAACCAGCTGGAAAGTGAATTATGAGTGGAGCTATCAATATTCGGGGTTCGTTAAATGTATTTTATTATGCCTTCTCTGCTGTGTGATTTTTTTGTGAAGATAAATGAAAAGCTGTTGACAAATTGATTGTGATTTGTTTGGACAGTGTCGGTGCTTATGAGCGAAGGCATTCGTCTTGGGGATGCATTCAAGAATGCGAGGGAGATCAAAACGTATTCTAAACAAACTGCAGGTCTTTGGCAATTTGTCTAGTCTAAGCTAGTCGCAGCAATTCATTTTGTGCTGTACCAAACGAGTAGTTTCACAATATATCACTCGTGGAAATTGCTTTTACTAAAAGCAAACAAATTTCCGAATCACCCCTTGGTCGGGTGTGCGCATGTGAGCAGACCGGGGACAAACTCAGGGTATGCCACTTTTTAATTCATTCGCGATTAATCTCCGTGTGCCGAAACACAACAAAAAGCAGCGCGCGAGCGCGCACGCTAAACGGCTGAAGGAGAAATAATTGAGTCCATGTTGCGTTGTTGTGCGCGACAAAAGGCACAAGGGAGTTAGGCAATACGCGACTCTTGGTGTTAATTTTCACTTAAATCGCAGCGGCGGGGACGACGCGGACGGTGGGATCTCGTTAGATCGATTGCAAAGCACTTCGACGAAATAAAACTACAAAAGAGTTGGTTAGCGAACTTTTTTCCTCCTCTGCAAGCAGTAGCAATTTTTTTTTCATGCGTTTTGTGCATTTCCCTCCTGCTTCGTGTGGTCATTAATTTTCCTTACACTCTTAGATACAAATTGAGTTTTGAGTTTTCCTTTTTTTTTGCATAAGGAGCCAGAAGAATGGAGCACTTATGCTGAGCACGCGCCAATAATTTCTACCAGACTAAGTCCTGTTGGTGTGCACTGCAGTGCGCTGTGCGACGTTATTGACACGTCCGTGGTTTGATAATTTGTCACTGAGTGCTGAGCGCAGAGTACAGCATTATTGAACGCTTGAATGAGTTCACTCTCAGTCGGTTCGCCTTTTTTTTGTGGGAATTTTATTAACAAAATTGGAGCAATTTCTTACTCGACTCTTGTCTCCTTGTTATTCTGTGGTGGTGTGGGGCTTTTTTTCTCTCCTCAGCTTAGTTGTTCGTTTCCCGTTCGGAGTGTAGAATTATCCGTCGAACGATCTAATTTGGAGGCAATAATTTCCAAACACCTGTTATTTTCAGAGAACCAAATTGGTTCAATTGCTCCCTCGGTGTTGTGGGGAAAACTTTCATTCCCATCATTACCATCGTTAATCTGTGGGCAATTTATGGAGTGTTTTTCTCGTTTGGTTTCCCTCCTCTCCTCCTCCACCCGGGTGTTGGCCATTTAAATCAATAAGTCGATCTGTTTGGTTTCACCAATTTGAGTTTGTGTTACTTTCCATATGAAGTGCAAACAAAAACTGAACAGTTGATGGAAGGGTCAAGGGGGTGCACTCCGTCTGTCAGTCAGTCTATTTAGCATTTTCATTTTCACTATAGCGTGGTAAGATTGACAAACTTTAAATAAACTTTATTAGCTTCGAACTGGCTGGTGGTTGGGAGTGAGGTCCGCCTGCTTTCTGTGGAGTAATTGAAACAATATTTGTCAAAGCTTCCACATCTTGAGATTTCTTCGTGTGCACTGTCCTCTGGTGGATTGAGTGTCTGTCAACTTGGGGACGTTACACTAATCTACGGCGATGGTGAGTGGTTTCTGTGATGGTTTTGTTGTGTATATGCTCCTGGGTATTGATGTCTGATGATGGAGAAAAAAAAATCGATGCCCACTGGCATTTATGGTATGTTTTGAGTAAATAACCACTTGGATGGAGGTTTTTCAGTGCTAATGCGTATCACATTCTCCATATCGAGCTCGAGTGCGTGAACAATTCACAGCGATGATAACTTGGATGCGAAGTGTTAGTCTGTGGTCTGGAAATAATGAGGACTGTGGGGAAATCGAGTTTTGATGCATCGCTTCAGAAGAGCTGCTCTTATGCAGGTCGTTAGTGGGATCGAAGTTGGGCACTGGTCCTGTAGATACACTGCCCAAATGTCTCGTAAACTGGGAGTTTGAGTTCTTAGACGCCAAACGAGAAACCAATAGAACACCAGTTACCGTGCTAAGTCGGCTACAATCGGAAGACCTTTCCCCCAGGTCGTTAATGGGATCAAAGATGGTCTTCTGCAAAAATGCCCCACAACCTGGAAAAGATCATGAGAGCTCGAGTTCTCAGACCCCAAACGAAGCAACAAAGGCATGCCCCTGTGGTAAGACGGCTACAATCGAAAGATCTTTCCCCCAGTGAATAATCCTCTCACACGAAAAACCGCGAGAATTAGATGTCCAGTAGCAAGATGTGGTCACTTGTGTATGCCAGGTGCAGTTGATCCCAGCTTAATTAGATGCATCCAGGGCATCCACATCAGCTAAGCCGAGGCCAAATGCAATGAAAAACTTATTAAGGACTACCTGGGTAGTACCACTTAAGCCTTGGCGCGGCTGTCCAATGGACCTGGTCTGGTCTTAATACACTTTTTAGCCACCTGAACCCAGCTAAGACCAGTCATCTCAGGATGGCGAAAAGAAAACCTCTTAAAGTCTACAAAAATGACCGAAATCTGAGATTAGAACTTGAGCCTACCATCGGCCCCCTTTCAAGACGGCATTCTACGACCACATGGCCATCAAGTGGAACAGCTGCACATCTCCTAGCGCAGAATTCTGCAAAACAGATAATGACTCTATGCGCATCTGAACGAAATCAAAAGCACGTCCCACTCCGATCGTGTGAATCTCACTTAATCCTTTCTCTCTCTCTCTCGCGTCGAGAACACACACTCGCTCCAGTCGTCCACTATCAGAGTGCATTGCATAAGTCTGTCGCAGCAAAGTGCTGGTTGCAACCAGCAAATGTGAAAAGATATCCACGTACCGATCGCAGCGTGGCACCTGTTGTCCGAATGACCAAACTCTCGGACTCATGGATAAATTTATGCCGCCACCGCCCGATCGATGGCTGCAATCGCGCAGAGCACAAGCGAATATTGAGTTTCCACCATCGGATAGTATTTCTTCGTGTCATTTCAGTGTCACAGAACACGAACTGATTGAGATATGTGAACCCGAACAGAATCGGAATTTAACCTTTCATGTTTGGTGGAGCAGAGCTCTGGGGATAGTTATGTGACGTGTCACTTTACATCGGTATGCTCGTAAGCTTCCAGCTGTGTGACATATCAGATCGAATGGGAATTGATCAAATTCTAGTGAACCCACTGGACGAATGGGGCTATAGATTGATATCGCGGCGGCCCGAGATCCAAGTGATATCACCATTCGAGCTTTTTTTTGTCGTCTTGTGGTGAAACTATGTGTGGAGACTTTGTTCTTCTAGCGCATTCCACCTGCTGGATGCTAGATGATGGCGACCTGCGGGCAGATAGTGTATGCCATTTTTTTCGTGGCCTGGTCATAACCATCTTTGTGAGGAACGTGCGCGCATCACAAAATTTAATTACCCTCCAGCATCTCGTACACACGTAGTCGAGAGTCTAGAGCGTATCGCCAGCATCCATCTCAGAGAAGTGGGGAACACATTTTTTTTGGTGATGGGCAAGGGAATACCAACCAGTCCTGCCATAAATAAGAACTAACTTTACGGTTCTATCGCAACGTGCTTCGCTGTCGAGAGCTATAACAATGACGACAAGGAAGACAGATGCGGAGCTGTATGGTCAGGTTTAGTGGTCCTACTGCCGGTGTTGCTGCTGCTGCTGCTGCTGTTGCACGCGCTGTTGACCCAAGCTATGAGCAACTGGGTGTGCAAGCATTTATGAATGAATAACCACCGTTTGTTCAATCATCCCCAACACAGAGCGCCTTGTGAGCATCAGGATTTGCGCCGGCATTGGCATCGTCGTCGGCATCGTTAAACTTTTGGTCATGGTATTCTTGGTGTTTGCAACTTCTTCTTGTGCAATGTGGCACATGCGCAGTGTGTGTGCGCCATGAATGAACGAATAAAAGAATCGTCTTATTGTCGGCTGCGTGAATGGTGGAGAATGATGTAACATGCTTTGACCACGCGCTTTTAGGTTATTGTAGCGTCGTTCTTACCTTTTGCAGTCGTGTGTTGTGTGTATTTCTTTTTATCGTCTTCGCACCTCAGTGTGGCAGAGATGATGCTGCGAATGTGACAATGTCAGCACAAAACGAGGCGAGGTGAGCTCATGCTGACGTGAGGAGATTCCTGGACGATAGGCTGTGTGGACAATGGGGAGCAATTCGTTTTAGAAATTCTTTGGCGTTCTGGGGGAATATGAAAACGTTTCAGTGAACTACGTTCTTTTGAATATGCCAACCGGACAGATGTCTTCTGGTTCAGTTTGTGCAGGAGTGGAACGAATGTGAATAGATGACAAGCTGGTGCATGCCGGTTGTTACTCCTGATTGTGATTTACTCCCGGACAAATTATCTCTTCGGAAACAGTCTTTCTTGTCACATAATGACAAGAAAACACCGAATCTGATGAAAACAGGAAAAACAAATGTTCGTGTGGCTCATTCAAAAAGTTCGTCAACCAACTCTTTTGATACCCCGATCATGGTCATCAAACCTAGACTCAGCCGTCCAGAGAACCTAATCCTATGCAGACTTGGCAGTAAAACCACTTAAATGCCAAACAATCGATCGTTGACTACCTCGGAAACCCTCAAAAGTAGTCTCAAGATAAAGGACTTATCAACAAAATGTCATTCCCAACTCCAGCCGCCATCTGTTCGATTCGAACCCCCCGAAGATAACACGAGAGATTCTCTACCGAAAAATCCATCAAGCCAAGTTTAAGAGCCAAATCAGCCACCAAGAAACACACTTTATCAATTAACCCTACCATCAAGACCCCAAAATGATTTCACCTTAAGTCAGTCACGTGCCTCATAAACTCGCATTCGTTTTACCCGCTGTAGATAACCAGAGGTAACCAAATAACCGATGAAAATCGGCATTCGTCTCTCATTTATTTAGTTTTCTCCTCGAATTTCTTTTCTCCTTCTCCCCGCGCAGAGATTCCTCACCCCAACACACAATCAAATGGAACTCATTTACCCAACCGACCGTGTTTGGGGGGAAGGGGGATGTGTTACAGAACATGTTTACCACTTACACGTGTACCAGTGTTCGAAATATGAAATTTATCGAGGTTCGTGTACCTTCCGACATGGCACAGAGGGAGGAGGCACACAATGACTCAAATTTATTATCATTAAGTGCGCTTGGAAGCTGGTCTGCTTAGGCCCGATGCCAGGTCAACACTTAATGTCGCCGCTACATAAACAGCGCAATTCTGACCGATAAATAATTTTAATGTCATGTTGCTTGCTATCCGCCGCCACACAGAGTCAGGCGATAATATTCACGCTTGTAATAGGAAAAGTCTCAGTATTTGAATTTCGTGCTCCTTTAGTTTGGTGCTCCATTTTTCTTTTCAGACAGCACCCGTTGCCACCGTGATGGTGCGCACAACACGGCACACAGCACATTCGTGTGGCGTGTGTCATATGAAGTCTAACACGAGAGCGGTCATGGAAAAATAAATCAGTTTTTTATGCGAACGCAAAGCCAATAATTGGTTTAGTCGAAGGCATTTCTTGGGCAGGGTGCCACAGAGATCTTGTGAACAGTGGACGGTATTTCTGGAGTTAATACCTTAATTTACACCTCTTTTCATTGAATGCAACTGCACCAGAGCGGTGGATATGTGGATATTGACTTTGGATTTTATGATCTGGCAATCAGCTCAATGAGGTTCTTTGTTTCGATAAGTGGATTTCGAATAGTCCGAAGTAATAAAACTTGTTTTTGAAACTCAATAAATACGCTAAGGTGCTGTGCGGCTGTTGGTTGTTGTGTGGGTCTTTGATATGTTTTCTTGAGCTCTTTCGTTTTGTTGTGGATGAGAGTGGTCTGGAGTAGCATCAATTTTCGGCCTTTAACTGCTGCTGTCGGTTCAATATTTAGCTAAATGGATTTTGGTGCCATAACGAAGCGAAGGAATTCACACAAAAGAACTCCAAATGAGGGAAGTTTGGAAGCGTGGATGAGACGAAGCATTTGTCTGAAGGGATTATTCAACAATGAGTGTCTAATTTCACGGCAACGAATGCAGGGCTTGTTTGTGACTAGAAACACGCAGTAATTGAATCTGAAGAATAAGGGAACTAAGCACTATGGTTGCCATTGATTCGAACTAAAAGCTGTTTCATTAAGCGCTTCCTATCTTTAAATTCAAATAAAACAAAGTGTGTGTGACATATCATAGACATTTTTCTTTCATTTGAAAGGTCTATTAATGCCATTAGGTATGAAATATAACACCGGTCAAGTATCCGTCGCGGCTTCTCTGGGTGGCATACAGCCGAAGCATCCAATTTTCCATGACTCTGGCGCATAAATCAGGCTGAATTTCACCGATGACATGGGTTATGTTGGCTTTGAAGGCCGCATAGACCTACGACTTCAAAAAACTTAATAAGAAAAAGTCTAACGGGGTTAAATCGCACGATCTTAGTCCAGTGGCCAGTTAACAACGACCAACGTCGTTCCCAAAGAAATATGGACCGAGCCCAAAATCCACACCAGTGATTTTTTCGGGATGCCTGCTCTTGTACCTCATGTGGATTGGCATCGTCACAAACTCAACACCCATTAATCCAGAAATGGGTCTCATCGCTGATGATGATTTTTCGATGAAAATTAGGTTTAGTTTCCAACTGCTCTAGAGCCCATTTAGGGAACACACGTTGTTGTCTATAGTTTGGTCATAACGAGCTTAATTAGGTTTATTTAGATGCATTTTCATATCCACACCGTAGATTCATGAAAAAAAATGTGCAGCAAACTTGCCACGTAGTTATAAATGTCCTTTGATGGGTGGGGGCATTTGCTGGTACTGTCCTACTTCCTCTACCTCCAATTGAACCACGAAAACCTCTCTCAGCCGTCCACCACTAAACTCAACCGACTTCACTTTCCGCATCACAAAACAGCCGATCTGCGGACTTTGTTTCATGAAAATTTACACAAACTGCTGCAATCTCACTTTCCCGTCGGAAATTGCAACAAACTTGCGCATGGTCATGTATCATTTTCCAGAATAAACTGGCACACCATTTATATTCCTCCCCATCAAGAGGAAAATCCCTTAAGAAGCTCTCCCGTTTCCCACTCTTCTACTCCACTAGGCAATTATTAAGAGACAACCACGATTTTGTGCAGGATATACTGCGTCATCTGCCGCTATAATCCTCTCGGTTAACATCACACAATTCCTCTCAAAACACAAAACAACAACAACACGAAAGCGCATAACCGATGGATGGATATAAATGGGAAATTCATAAGAATGCGTAGGTTGGTCATAGCATCACACAAATCCTCACCGTCTCCATCGCCACCATCCACCTCGGAGTGAAATCATCGAAAAACGTGTACAAATGGATTTGTGTAGGCCGAGGACATAATCGACACCATCCTCCACTTCTTCTTCTTCTTCTTCTGCGCCGTTCACATCTTCGACTGCATCGCCTGCGTGTGGATACGTACGAGTACACTCATCAGGCGACAACAACGATGGCGTTGACAACACACAGCACTCGGTGTCTGCGACTATTAGCGCACTTCATCGATTATTATAATTTTCTCTCCTCTTTTCACTCCTTGTCCCTCGTTTTCGCTTCGCCCTCCCCCCTCGCCGTGGGACTCTTCATATGGGGTTTTGTTCGACATTATTTTAATGGATTGCTGAAAGGATTTCAAAGCGTGCTGCATTTGTAGACATCGAGTGCAATTGACATTAATTGGATAAATTGCACGGAAGACTGAGAGACTCAGAGAGTGTGCCATCCCTCAGTCTCCCCTTTCGAACGAGGGGACACTGGAAGTATTTTAAATGGAAGTGATTGCACTGAAGGTGGTCTCTCATTAGCGCATTGATTCCGTCGTCGTTGAACTTTCGTCAATCGCTCGAAGGAGATTTTTTGACAAACGCACCTACGAGCCAACATGATTTCGCAATCACTGCGGCAGCCTCCAATGGCAGCAGGAGGCTTCGTGTGATATCGATGCTTTTACGAGCTTCGAAGAATTTTCTTCCACCATAAAAACTCACATAAAACTATGGGTATCTATCATAAACTCCATCGAATGACATCATAAATTTGAATTCGCTGCACCGACATAGGTTCGGAATACCAGCGGCAAACTGAATATTCATGAAGTGCGACTTTAGTCAGTGGAGTTAACACAGTGGAGAGCTGCCAAGGAGGAGTCATAATTCGCCATCAGATCTGCTTTCATTCCATCAGTGCGCCTGGCAGGAGTTGGGGTACACTTAGTGTAGCTTTTAATTGCACGCAAGCACGGCATTTTTGTTCCCATGGAACTAGATTTGAATTTATGTGATGCTCTGTGCGGCAAAGAACCGCCACTGTATCGTTCCAAATACATTTGTCATGAATGCATAGATTGAGGCAGAGCTGAGTGCACAGATGGTCGGTCAACTTGAGGCGTCGTCGCCAGCCGGCCGAAGGCATGGGAACGTGACTTTAATGTTATGCGCGCAACAAGACGCACTAAATGACTTGTTTCGGGTTTAATTAAAGAAAACAGCAGTGCGCGTATTTTAATTTTAATTGGTTGCCTTCATTATTTTATTGACAGGTCTTCGATATCGCAGTTAGTGGCTTGTTGCTGTTTGAAGACATTTACGCCACTCTGGGATAGGTTAGGCAGTTGCAATCTAATTGGGATTTGTTGTTATTTCACAAGCGATTTGAATCAAATGCGGTCGTGCTGATGGGGAAGTATGGGATGGAAATGGGGTCAATTAGCAACTGAGGCCAGACGGGTGACAACTGCTCGATGGGTTGCATTGACCCACATTTCACTGCACCTGAGGCGGGTTCAATTGCACACCCTATCGTCAATCGCTTCACCGATCAAACAAAGTTGTAGTTGTGAACAGGCCTTGAAGTGCTTGAGATACAGACTTCGGTTGGTATTCCAGCTGTGAAGTGATGGGCCTTTTCCGACTGAATAGCCAACCAAATAGAGCCAAAGAAGTCGTTAAAATTAATTGCATGTCTCACGGAAATGGCCCCCTGCCTCCATTCACTGGCATCATTGACACTCGCCTAATCAGTGAATCACCCCGAAATAGCAATCAAAGCTCGAATAGAAACGTTCTAATGGCTCTGGATCTCCCAGGAGGAAAACGCATCTCAATTATCTCTTAATTAATCGAGATCTAATTAACTATCTATCTCGGTCATCCCTCGGACGGCTATCGGCCGAACTGATCTCAAAGACGACATCCACCAGAGCAGCAGTCCACGGACATCACGGTGGACATGGACACTTAACCCAGTTGTGAGTGGAGCAGAGACTGCTGAATATTTATAACCCTCTCCGCAGTTGGGAGCATCTCCGCGGAGGTCTCAGCATTCTTTCGTGTGTGATTTATCCGATTTGGCGGCTCATTAAAGACTTTACCACCGGACCGTGAGATGGCGTTCAAAAAAGACGAAACGAAAAAAGAGTCTCTCTTGACGAAAAGCGTTCACATGTCCTAGAATCTCGAGAGCGGGTCTAATTGATTCCACTGGCAATTGATCCAATCGGGAACACGTATTTGACAAACGTTTCGGTGTGCCTGCTGAATATTTATGGACGGCTTGAGTAGAGATTTTTTATTGGAAGTGCTTGCTTTTGTTCCTACACGACCCTCGTTAGTGTGATGATGATAGTGAGTGTATCTGAGCTTTATGCTGTAACTGCGCTTATCTGCGATGTTTTATCTGCAATAAGGGAAATTCATATTTCCCTCTTTTCTTGTTTTTGTTGCGTCTTTCTGTTTGTGTTTCAATGCGACTCGTGTGCGGAATGGGAAATGAGTTAGAGTGTTATCTAACAGATACTGGAGTTAATGGAAGCTGTGCGGTGAATTTAAACGAGGGCTATGGCGTCTCGACGAGCAGGGAGGCGGAATTGTGCTTGACATTGTACACTATAATGAAATTTGACAGTCATGTGCCAATAAATTGAGATGAACTTCAAACAGAAAAGCAGCATCTACTGTGGCGTTGATTCGGTAAGCGGTTCGATAACGTTCTTGAATTGATCAACTGGATGCGGGAACATAACATTTTGAAAGACAATCAGGTTTCAATTACGATACACTGGACAAACAACATGCACATCACATCATCGACGTGTTCAAAAGCTTTCTGAAAGAGTGACCACAAATTCGTGTTTTCTCGAAATGGAGTCAACAGTTTGTTGTTCAAACTTGATGAATTCGTTGTTCGACAACAAAGTGTGATGTCTAATCACTCGCTTTATGAGGTATTTATGGTCTCTGCCTTGAATCATGGAGTGGTTGCTATTGTGGCCAAATTTAGAGTTCTCACACCACCGCTTTTGATTAACACAATGACACCGCTTGATTCCACTTCATCAGACGTCACCTGTCCGTCAAGTTCTACAGAAAAGTCGAAACGAAAGTTTATTTTTCTTACAGTAGGCAGTGTCTGTGCATCCAGGGTAAAGCTGTTGAATACTCTGTACCTGTCCAACAACGATCCCTGTAAATGCACGGGTCAAGTTGACACTCAGCCTTCTCGTGGCGCCCCCTGATTAGCATCTACAACAACCGTTTAAAGGTGACCTAATGTATGACTCAGACTTCTTGTGGAGCTACATTCCAGGGTGGACCTGAGCCTCAAGCAAAATGCCTCTCCAGAAAGCACGATCTTTTGTTAGCTGTCGCCAGCAAGCCACGTTTGTTGAGGTCCCTCTCCACATGAGTGCGCCACCTTAGACTTGGATGTCCTCTGTTGCATTGTCCGAACCGGAGCCAAGTGGTCCATGAGCTCTACATGCCCTAGCCATTTTTACAGATCCATAGACGCATGGCTAGACACCTGCTGCTGTACAGTCCTTTAGACGGTCTTCCAATAGGGACTTCCGAACTTTGACAGTTAATAGCGGCCATATTATTGAAGCTGCATCTGTCAAATTGACTATCATTTACTCAATCTGTTTTGCCAAATCACTGTGGATGAGTAAATTATAAAATTGTTTTGCCCATTTTACGGTCGCCATAATCGTCCTACCGAGAAGACTGTGGTGGATAAATTTTAGCCCACTGGTTCAGTGAACGATAAGCCAAAACCTGAAGACTTTATTTGACTTAAATTTAAAGATAGGAAGCGCTTAATGAAGAACCCTTTATAAGGCAGGCAGTGCCCGTATTCTCCAAACAGCAGTCGTGGTTGAATTTTCAGATCCCGTCCAGGGAGGACCGGGACCTCAACCGAGAAGCCCCTCGAACTACCATGATCTTACTGTCACCAGCTGCGCGCGTCAAGTGGGTTAAGGTTCTTCTTCACTGGACGTCCTGCCTTACGCTGTCCCACTGGTTCAGAGTCAAAGATTCCCCGGGCCAAAGCCAAGTTTTACATGCGCTTTACATGTACCATCCATCTTAGGCGTTGGATCCTTAGACGCCTGGCTATGCTCATGTCGCTGAATATCTCACACAGCTCGTGGTTAAATCTTCTTCTCCAAGTGCCTTCAAGGCAAATGAGACCAAAGATCACACAAATTCATGACTTCCAACTTTTCATACGTCATCTCTGTCGCTCGAGACCGAATTCCTTCACAACAAGCACTCATCTTCAGACCACCACCAATGACAATCCTCAACACAAATAAAAACACCATCATCCAGCCTAGACATTTATCATCCGTATCCAAGTCACAGCAGATTCTTGTTGTTGTCGATCTCTCTCTCTGCCGATAAGCACACACAGAACGTATTTTCCATTTTAATGTGTCAATCAACCACCTCAACTCGCACCCCGCGCATGCGCACAGCCTCCACCACCGTTTTCTAAGTCACACAAATTAGAAACGATCACTTACACTTAACACACAATGGCAACGCCAACTTCAGACCAGACCTGTGTGTCCCGGTGGAAAAAGCGACCAGCATCCGTGGCATCGCTACAGCACCACATCAACATCTCTTCATCTCACTTCGGGCGACTTTCGTTTAATGAAGTTTTCATTTGACTTGAACTGGCCCAAGGGGCACTTAAGTGGGGCCCATTAGTAAGCCATTAGAATAGTGCTCGCCACAACATGCGTATCGGCGATTACACCGTGTCCAAGTGCCACTTGTGGTGTCTGTTTGTTCTTCATCATCATCACCATCATCATCCTCATCAACATTATCCATACCAACATGGTTCCAAATGGCCAACAGCTATAGCAACAGCAACACCAACATCGACTGAGGCACCAGCAGCAGCAGCAGCGCCAACAGCAGCACCAGTGGCAGCGTCAATGATTAGAGACCGAATCAGCGTTAAGGCGCCACAATGACCTCACACACGGCGAGCGGAATGCAAAAAGGCAACAACAGAGCTCTGTCAACTTATGCACCGCACCGAATCGAATTGCATATCTCGAGACCATAGGCAGTCCAGAATAATGGGTCACGCGAAGGTTGAGCTATCCAGTTGGTCAACAATGGGCCGGACTGGTCTGAAACCAGCTCTCCCTGCTGGTGATTGTTAGTTGGCTGATTCTGTTCTAAGGTCATAGGGTGATTGCTAAACCATCCCGACATGATGCTGTGCAATTAGAGGCAATTCGTCATCTCCCGCTCTTCGGCCATCCTTCTGGGCATGCACTTGGAGTCTGTGAAGTTTACCTCGGGTCTTATTTGCTTAGCACTCCACGAACAGCGGTTCGCGACGCGTGGGCAGCACTGACCCAAGCTTAATTCTGTGTAGTGGTGGTGTCATGGACCCAGGGAATGACTAAAGCCTCTCGGAAGGTTGCTCTAGAGCGTTCAAGTGGAATGGTATGGAATGGTCGTGGTGTGCTAATGTATGAGTGCTGGTATCGATCGGAGATGTGATTAAATTTGAATGATCGATTCGGTGTGGGCGGGTGAGGGGGACGGAGATGGGAGGGGGTTTAATGAGAGCCTTGAGTGGTTGTTGTTTGAGTTTCTAATTAAAATGTTTTATAGGCATCGGATAACCGTAAACATGGACTAATTGACGTGGGAACCGTACGGTTCTTGTCTGGAAAATGATTCATTGGCTGGGTGAGATTGAGCAATGCTCACAACAATTTGTTGAGTTCTTTGAAGAAAAAAAGGAGGAAATCTGCTGGTTGGAGAACGACCGAATGATCTGTTGTTTCTGTTGGAATTCGATTCGTTACCTTTTGTTACCGTTTCCATTTTATTTTCAAACTCAAAGTTGGAGTAATTGGGAAGGATTTTCAAAAAGGAGCCGTCTACGAAAGCGCATGGCCCAAGCTGAGGCTGTGATTTGTAAATAATTTTAAGACCGCAGTGAGATTCTGTGACTTCAAGAAAGCGTGTTCAATCAAGGATAACTTTCCTGTGGGAAAACGTAATAGAGGACACCCGACGGAATCGACTGCGGTGTCGATGGTACATACAACTGGCGAAGGACATCAGCCAACTTGGCGTGCGTAAGTGGAGGCAGCTGGCTAAAGATCATGGTTGAGGCATAGGTTCACAGCGGACTGCAGCGCCATCAGAAGAAGACGGTCTAGAAAAGTTGTTGTGCTCATCCACAGCAGCATTTATATCTTTCTTGAGCTCTTAACCACAAAGGAAATGAATAATTTTGCAAGCAACATTCACCGGAAAGCATTGCTTTGCTGCGACGGTAAAGCAGGCCCCACTTCTTGGCGTTTAATTAAAAGTGAAAAACGATAAACTCAGGATACCTGCTAAACAATCATCGTTGAGACAAAGAACAAGTATCCTCGTGCTCTATTTAACTCTTAAGTAAGCATAGCAACCAGAGTGAGCTCCTTGGAAGGTACCATTCGTACAAAGGCTGGGTGCCTCTGCAGCTGCTTCTGCACTACTCAGCATAATTGCCATGAAAACTAATTTTCCGTACAAATGGCAAGTGCAGAATTTAACTACACGTGTCTTCATCGCATTCCTCAGTAGCTGAAGCCTTCTTCCAAATCGGCTGCACTCGGTGGGGGAAAAAAAAAGTTCGCTGCCCAACTCTTTCGTTTCATTGACACGGATACATTGCAACAGACTTCCGCGTCTTTCAATGCTTCTCCCATTCTATTCAAGCACGAGTTGCAGCTATATTTCATCATAAATAGCTGAGTGGATCTATGATCAGTTTTGGAAAACCCATCATGGGATTATTCAAATCGCATTCCTTTCAAGAGTGTGAAATATCAAACAATTCACCAGGTGAATTCCAACACTTTACGATCTGCCGCAACACAATGAATGACTTTCGAACCACAAAGAACACAACCACATAGTGGGGTATATATCTAATAAATTTAAAAATTTATATCTCATCGGTTCGAATGACAAATTACCATTTATTGATAAACCAAATCCTGTTTTCCAACAATAAAGCAGCCAATAAAATCGACCAGTCAGCCCAGCACATCGGTTATAAATTAAAATAAATTAATAATCGGGATCGTAAAAGGGTACTTAATCGCCAATCTAATCAGCAACACTTGTCTATACATCAAAATACAAGCCATAAACTCTTCATGTACCAATTTGGTCAGTAAGTCGGTGCTCGTAAATAAAGCCATTTTCAGGTTTCTTCTCTTGTCTTGTGAGATATTCTTTCTATTTTTATGGCCACGGCTCCCATTGGGGAATAGCATCGATCGTGGTATTGCCAAAAATTATGTATCTCTTTTAACTGCATGAAATTATAATTCCATTATGATTATTTTCAAGACTTTTGTGTGAGCCTTCCGACAACACTTACCCAATCTTTATGGTTTTACAGTCTTCAGCAGGCGTTTCTGTTTGTGGCCAGCTGAAGCGGTGATTAGGGCTCCACCTGCCAATAGCGCTTAGGAGGTGGATACGGAAACACTATCGCTCTTCGGGGGGCTTAACCTATTGTATGACCATTAAATTTAATAAACAGTGAAAGAGGGATTGACACTTTTATTGAGTGGAAAATATGTCAATTAATGCTCGAAGGTTGGGCATTGGTAGTCCACTTAAGTGGGTATCACAAACAACAGAAGGGGCCCCCTAATAATAATCTACGATCTTGGAGGGAGAAGTGATGGACTTTTATCTGTCCGCCCCCATATGGGCGGTGTGGCCTTTCCGGTGAGAGGGCAATACCGGTCATTACAACTTTACTGTTGTTTGATCAAAGCGGGAATTGTTGATGGCTTTATGTCATCTTCGACGTAAAAATGATATGGTGGCTATAAAGTTAAGGAGATTGGTGGTTGGATTATTTCATGATCTCTGCTGCTGCTGCTTGCTGGGTGTTGCCGACAATAAGGGAATTAACGAGGCTTTTGGTGGATCTCGAATGAGTTTATAGCTTCACCGATGCACAACTTCAGGCCCGCAGTCTTGATGAATTCTCGTTCACGGTACTAAGCAGATGGACATCATTGACGGGGGTTTTTCAAATTCCACGAGAAACTGCAATTGCAAATTTTTGGAGTGTTTTTTGAACTTATCTCTTCGACACTGACAATGTTGGACAAGGCTACAGAGAAAGTCCACGGTTGCGGTGGGGTACACGATTGGAGAAGGGCCTAAACCAGCTTGATGTGCGGTAGAGACTGGACTTGTGTAGTTCACGAACGAAATACTTCAAAAAAGAGCTCTAAAAGTGGCTTAAGTGAACTAGTTCACAATGTCATTTAGTTCATTTAGTTCAGTAGTTCAACAAACTCAGGTATACCTTACTCTGCATACATAAGAATAACTGAAGTGAAAAAAATTGAATGTTTTTCTTTGTGTATGTGTGGGTATTCTGCACATCCGGGTTATTTTTATTTAACTCCCGCAGCACAAGCACTTCGAGAATCATTGCGTGGTCGGTGATGTATGTGAAGGGAATTTTAAAAATGGAAGTGCACAAATGTGTGTACATATGCGACGATAATATGACGACCAACCGGCGAAAACCTCACAAGACTCAATTTACTGAGCAGTGAACTACATTGAACTAAATGATCTAGAAGAACGAACTAGTTCACTAAAAAGATTTGAGGGACTGAGGGCTCTCTAGACTGAACAAAAATGCAGAAGTCTACTGGAGACAGTTCGCAAAAGATTGTACTAGCTGGAGAGACGACTGGATGACGCAGTTGATTAAGTGCCTGCCCTAAGTTAGAGGGGTCCCAGGTTCGAATCCCAGTGAAAGCAAAGTTATCCGGTTTTTCGCAAATCTAGTCCAATCACCTTTTGCCGTTGGAATCAAATTAGTGGCACTATCACTGGAGCAGGCAATCAGTGGTAGTAGTCTGACTGTGAGTATCAAAATGGACTTAGTGTGCTGGTGAATACGCTAGCAGCCGGCTAATCTAATCTAACTAGCTGGAGAGGCTTGTTGGCTGTGGAACAGGTCCACCCCGGGCGACATAAGAAGAAGGTTTTCCCACCATAATCGCCACATCATATGTCTGATGAGTGTCTTGTGATGAAACGGAACAGAAAGACCAGTGATACAAGGTCACCCTTTTAAATACGCAAAGGGAAATTCTCATTTCTTTCATTCGCTGAGACATTTTTTCTCATTTGTGCACTCAAGGTGGACTCCACTAGCCTCTGAATTCGTAGAAGAAGTCAAAGTCTTATCCAAAGTCTGTTGCAAACCAGATCAAGTTCTAGGTTTTCCACACAAACACGGTTGTGGTGAGTTCAAAACCGCAAGACCCTTAATTAAGTCGTACCCGGATGGACATCTGTTGACCAACTAGTCCGCCGCCAGCGGTTTCATCATGCCTCACCGGCGTCACTCGCTAAGGCAATCCACTTTAAGTCTTGAAGCAAACAAATCTGCATCGGAATCAATTCATCACACGACTGAGTGTCTCTAATTGAGATCTGAGAATCGCACTCCGCGGGGCACACGATGATGATGAAGTCCGATGACTAATTACTGCCAAGCAAGAAAAGCTCTCCCGTCATCCGGTGACTGACATTGACTAGGCGCAACGAATCATGCACCGAATCAATTGCTTCAATTAATTTAATCGTCACTCTCGATGATGATGAGACGATGCGCTCTAAGCCACCGGCTGTGGAGTTGGTCATTACACACGCCGTCACCATCGCCACCGCCGCCGCCGCCGCCAGGAAGGCTAATGAAAAATCACTGAAGTCACCCCGCTGCAACGTAACAACGTAAGCGATCAATTTGAAAACCTATAATTTTCCTATTATTCACCGAATAATGTCATGATCAAATAGATCTCACCGCTCTCGCTGCACGATGCGCGGGGTATTTGATCGGGAAATTGCACGATCGCAGCTTAATTGGGGGAGGCAACGCGCTCGCAGAATACGAGCGCAGAAAACCAACAAACTGGCAACCCTCGGTGTCCCACCCACCCTCGCTCGGGAAATATTTCATTTTCAATTTAATTCTCTTAACAGGATCGCTGCGCTGTACATATATGGAAAGAAAATTGCACCTCTTTGTCGGCGGAGGTGGCGGTGCGGTTGTGCTCCACTTAAAATTCTTTCTTCCAAATGCGAGCAAAGGCGCTGCAGCCGCCAACAGCACCTCGGAAAGATCGCTCGATTTTCACATACCGATCCGCTGACAAAGTCATCAAGCTCACCTTAGATGCACACGGGGACTCAGAGATACACATAAGGTACTCTTATGGATAGTCCCAGTCCCAGTCCCAATGGCGATATGAATTCAGTGTTCTATTGCGGATAATTTACGCTCGAGAGGCAATGGCACCTGGTGATGCCGGCAGGGCTGGCAATTGATGTCGGCGCAGCGGTTAGGCTTCATTATTTGTGCCCCACGATCAATTCATATCTTGGGAGCACTCGCGAACACGATGGGGAGAGCAGGCAGTCCCTGCCTCATGGATGTTGGCTTTGGCTCATTCCGAGGCAATTACATTATTTACCAAATGAGCGAACGCATAATCACAATTGAAGCCGCCTTCCGATACGATTTTGGCATCGCATTCGGATGCCTGTTCGTGTGTGTGTGTGTGTAATTGCCGGAACGTTTATTGTTTCTGTGAAGCGAAAACGCTGTGAATTATCGTCGCAGGGACGACATGGCAACCTCGTGTGTGGAGTGGTGTAGTGAAGCGTGTATGGCTGGAGGAGGAAAATCAATTTTCGACAGCAAATTATAAGGTGAACAATCGAATAAGACGTTGCTGTTGAAGGTGACTGGTGATGATGGTCGATGGTGGTAATGGAACTTGCATCACCAACTTGAGCGGGGGAATTATCATATAATTAGACGGCTTGAGGAATGTTGGGTGATTTCGTTGGTATTCCTGGGGCGGAATTTGTACTCAGACTTGGAGGTATGCGACTGGGCTGTGTTGTCATGGAAGTCGATGTCATTGCTTCGTTATCGTGGGCATGAACGTGGCCTATATTCATAGACTTTGTGAACGAATCTGTAAGATCAGGAGATCCAGACGACTGGATGGCACAGTTGGTTAAGTGCCTGCCCTAAGTTCGAGATGTCCCAGGTTCGAAGCCCAGTGAAATCGAATCTGGTCCAGTCTCCATTCAAATTCGTCGGGATCAAATTAACGGCACTGGAGTAGGTTGCTACCTGGCAGTACAATGGACCAGTTTTGAGTCTGAGTGCTCCAGTAGCGTTTCAAAAAATCCTAAAAAAAAGATCAGGAGAGAGGGCGCTACTGGACTATTTTCTGCAGGAGTTTCGAAAGTCTGAGGGTATGCGACTTTGTGACGGAGCGAAACCCCTCTGCAGCCAGTACATTGTTCCCTCACCTCAACATTCACAAAACATCCTGGCGGTCGCACGATCAATCAACTGTCAATCAGATTGATCACATTGTTATCGTCATCAGATATTCTATGTCCGAGCCCTCCATCATTGACTCGGATCATTTCCTTGTTAAAGCCAAAGTAAGAAAGCGGATATCGATAGGACAACGAAGGAGAGTAAGACCGCAACAGTTTGACGTTGCAAAGGCATTGACCACTAGGAGCTTTACCGATCGAGCTCTCAGAGAGTCCAATCCTGCCAGGCGAAACAATCCAAACAAGAACAGTGGAAACGTTGTCAAAAAGCCATCAGAGAAGCTGCCTCAGATGAGCTGGGATTTAAATTGTAACCAAGAAAAAAACCCTGTTCGACGAGTACAGGAAGTCACATTTAGAGAAGCAAGCAGCATATAAGGGGACGCTGCATAAAATGACGAGAGCAGTTTGTGAGCTCTACGAATTTAAGAGAAGGGAAAAGGAAAACATATTTAGGCAAGGCGACTGGCTGTCACATGACTTTTTCTACACTGTCCTTGAGAAGATCGTGCAGAACTCACTGGCCAGCACAAGAGGCACGATCTTTCAAAAGTCCGGACAACTGCTGGCATACGCGGATGACATTGACGTGATTGGTTGAATACAGCGAGCCGCCAATGAAGCGCTTGCAGGCATTAAATCAGATTCGGCCAAAATTGGTTTAGCGGTGAACGGGGACAAATCAAAATATATGCTATCTTCATGGAAAGATCCAAAACACCAACGACTTGGCTACAACGTCAACATAGGCATATATACTTTTGAGGTAGTCAAGGACTCTATCTACCTCGACTCCCTTTACAGTACGAATACCATCAGTCCCGGGATTAAACGCAGAATAACTCTTGCCAACCGCTGTTTCGTTGAACTCAAAAGGCAAACTCTCAAGCAGACTTTATACAAGACCCCGGTCATGCCACTCCTCCTCTATGGAGTGAAGACCTGGACAATCTCACAAGCATTTGTAGAAGCCCCTGATCTTTTCGAGAGAGAAGTTCTGCTTTCAACCTTTGGTTCTGTTTGCGCTGAGGGAGGGTAGAGAAGAAAAATCACACACAAGCAAGCGGTACAGGGACAGCCAGGCATCTACGGAATCAACGCCAACGTAGAGTAGAGCGCATTGACAACATCAGAAAAAAAGGAAGAAGGATTTAAAGTCGTCAATCTATACACATGTGTGGACAATGGTTTCAACCTTGAATGCCGACATCGAGCACATCACTCGTTAGATACTTCTTCTTCTCTTTCTTCTTCTTCTTCTTCTTCTCTTTCTTCTTTCTTCTTATTCTCCTCCTTCTTCTGATGATGCTACAGTACGGGGTAGAGCCGATCCTCAACCAACAAGTCTCTCTAACTGGCACATTCTTTAACCAACTGCCTTCACATACGCACGCCAAGTTGGCTGCGGTCCTCCTCCAATTTTGTGCGCCATCGGTTTTGTGGGCGTCTTCTATTGCGTTGTACCACGGGCACGGAGTCGAAGACTCTTCATGAGCTACAGCTTCAGGTATTTCGAAAGACATTTCCATACCTCTGCGGCAACTCAAGTCGATCAGCGATCGCTACCGAAGTTAAATTCTCTGTTTTATCAAAATTTCTCAAATACCAGTTATTTCAACTTGCGACACAAGCCGGACAATTTCCATATACCCCCTGACAATCGCCAAGCCCTATCATCCGTTTAAATCTTCAATATTTCAAACCCCGACCAACTGCCCACACACAACAACTCAAACTATCCCAGAAACAAATGACAAGCAACTAATTTTAATCAAAAAGATTCTCAAATTAAGAAATAAATCTTAGCTATCTGAGCGAAGATCCGCCGCGTTTGTTCAAGCACACTGCCTTGCCATATCACGGCCCGACTGCGGGCAGCAGTGAAACGCAAACACCAGACAGACAAGAAGAAAACGTAACTAATTGGATATATCGCTGTAATAACAATAATTTCCAACAAGCTGTCATATCATTGAATAAATATCTCCGCCTTATGCAAAACGTATCAAGCATCTAGCTCCGGCCTGGAGCGGGAGTCAGAGAGTCAGAGAGGGAGAGAGGGAGAACCAGACAAAGCAGAAGAAGATAAAAAATAAATTCATAAAATATTTTACAATCGCATTATCCTAATTTATATGCATCTAGCATTTCCCCAGCTCTCGGTGCCATTGAGAATCTCTAATAAAGAGAATAACTCTTATCGAACCCGATCGATTGGGCCCAAGAGCATTAAACTGCTTCTTCACTTTTATTTCTTTTAATTCCTCTTCTTTTTGTTTAACAAACATAAAGCGCTTATCGCAGGCACACCGCAAACAAAAGAGTTGGGGCACGAACTTTGGTTATTATCTCTGAGCAGCATAATAACTTAATCCACTCTCGCGCTGACTATTGGCCGCAAACACAAACAGAACTTTTCCCCGTCGCTGGCTCTCGCATTGAAAGTTCGTTCATTGATCATGCGACTCGCCCTCAATCAAATGGCCGCTGAGCTGGAAATCAGCCGCCGCCCGGCGCGGAGTGACGCACTCGACCCGCAACACGGCAAAACACGAATTTAGCGCCTGTGGCCGTTGAGTAAATTGATCCTTAATGACAGAATTAGTATCCCATAAGCTGTTTACGCACTTGCATCACAGTGATTAATCGACCTGAAGGATATGCCTTGCCCGAGGAGGCACACCTCTTGTGCACGCATCGCTCAAACGCGATCCAATTAAAAGCAGCACCCAATGGCTCAGCATTAATTGGTCATCAACGAAGATACACGCAGCGCACTTACAAAAATCGATTGCCAGTCTTGAGCGCGCTGTGGTCTTATCGATCAACATGGACATGGATTACTGTCTAGTCGCTGTTTACTAAGCGCGCGCCGAGGGATATCCATCCGCGGCGAAGTGACCGCGTGCGTTTAAATTGCGGAGGAGTTGATTGCAGCTAGCAGGCTCTGTCCTTTTGTACCCAGACACAGAGATTAGCCGCCAAATCCTTACTCAGACCGCGTTTTTGATTCCAGCCAACGATAGGGTGCCGAGGGGTTGTCCATCAAGATTTGAGACAATTTTTACTTCGCATTGTTGTTGCTCCAGTATATCAACTGAAATCATTAATCATTTGTGGCGATGTTCAGTGATTACCTGGGCCGATGGAGGCAACCTTGGCGGTTGTGTTGCCATTGTTGAACGTTAATTACTGGTTCGACTGTTGGCTACAGTGCGGCTGTCATCGTTTAGCCGATTTATGAAGCAGACTTGGCAGACATACCAGGGCGCGATGAAAGGAGGACTTTGTTGTGGGAGTTAGTCGTCTAATTGTGATTCTGTCAAAAGTGTCTCAATGCGAATGCGAATGTTTGGTTCGCTATGAAATGAAATGATTCATGTTATTGTGGAAGCTGTGCTCTGGGTGTCATTCAAACGGAGACTATGATTGACTGCTGTAAGAGGTCTCCTGGGGGTAAGATTTCTGGTTTTACCAACGAGAAGGATTGTGGTTTTGTCTTTTATTCAGTTATTGCTTTTGTTTTCACGTTTTTTTAATCAAAATCAAAGAGCACTTGAGATTGTTGTTTGCAAGCAGAGAAGCAGACATTTTTTTGAATGAAGTCTCAATGGAGCATTTAATGGCTTAAGGCGATGAGGAGCTAGTTCGAATTCAAATGTGGATTATATAAAATGCATGACGTACATACTTTTCTTGAGGGATAGCCCAACGGGTAGGATTGTCCATCTGGACGGCATAGGGTGATATGGTGATAAGATTACTGCAGTTGAAAGTATCATTAGCTTGAAATTTCCTTGCAGTAATTTTTCTAAGGTTTAAATAGATAGCCGATGACTTAGAACGTAGACTTGCCGATAGACAGAGATTTTTTGGAAATTTTTAAAAAAATTAATTTTTACATGATTTTAAAAGCAAATGAACCTAGTTCCTTGAGACTAAATAAAGTAAGGTTATCACACATCAATCACGTTAAACGTGCTTGCAATTTTCTAAGGACTACCGAAACGCAAGAAAGTTGGTTTTTATGTACAAGTCTGTATTTATTCATTCAAAATACTCAAGGAACAGTTTTCTTGGAACCTAAGTATCAGACAGTGGAAATATGAAACAATAGGAGGAGTACATGTGCCGTGGTTCCCAAAAATCAGTGGTGACCGAGGTGGTTCTTCCGTCAAATATATTCATCCAATTCCAGCAGTAAGAAGTCGCTGTAGGGTCCGTCTGGTGATGCCTAATTGCGTGGCCCGTAGTCTGGTTGATGTTTCTTCGTTCTCAGCGACATCGACAGCCACAGCCGCTATATTTTCGGCAGAATGACCAATTTTTTGGCAGCCACGCCCTGCATGGTCCTATGGTTCCTGTCGGAATGTTTGCCAAGTTGGCGCGACACGATTAGGAAATCGACGTCGAAATTCACGCTGCGCTAACACCACCGACCGATTATTGGTCCAAGAATGGACACAATTATTCCATGCTCTTGCTTCTTTGTATACTGCAGCTGTCTAGTTCTCAAATATCAAATAGGATTGACGTACGCGCCATTTTCAAAAATTATAACATCTTCCAATAGAATGACTAATTTTGCTCCACCTTGTACTTATTCACGGTAAGAGTGTGGGGCATTTATCAGAAAGCACAAGTATATTCACCGAACTGATCGACTCGTCAAGTGGCTGTCAATGTTCACTATTTTCTGTCCATATGTTCTGTCTCGATCTTGGCTAGATTGTCGTTCAGAATTTTCTTTATACTCCAGTGTGTTCAATACGCTATGACTTGCTTCACATCACACGATATGAATTCAAAAAGAGTCCATTTTTCTCATTGAAAGATGAGTTAAAGTAAGCAGACGTCTTACAAAGTAAGAAACATCCTTCCATATTGCCCTCGATCATACAATAAATCCGCTACTTTAGATGCATGACTCCTACCTTTGAATCATGCTTTCTGTCGAGTGATAGAAAATGTTCAATGAGATTGACACTCCACTGAAACTATACGAGTCCTCTCATTCATAAAGAAATATCTATTTCAGTGAATGGATGTGGAACCTACCTATTTCTCGATCAAACGTTCTTCAATGTTCTCCACCTAGTCTAGTCTTACAACTCTGCCTTTTTTCTAACAACTATCGTTTGCATACAAAAGTGTCATGTGTTTGAATGAAATGACAGAAATAGACTCTCAAAAGGAAATGCTTCTCTTCACATGATTGGTCGCCACTTCATAACGACAGCAATAGCGCATCTATTGTTTATTGAAAGCCACTCCATCTGCCATAAATGGAAAATATCTCAAAAAATATGGAAGCGATTATGTATTCATAGACAAGTTGATTTCCTCCGTCACTGCCAACTGTCAGCAAGCGTGCGTCAAGGAAATGTCAGTCATTTGATGTCAACAAGTTGCAGAATAAAATCGCAGATTTTGTTATGACAAAAATTGATATGATCAACTGCCGTGCAAACATCAGTGACTGACAGATGACAGATCTTGACATTCGCATCCCTCTGACTTTTCATCATTTTCAAAGTGACAAGGGAGATCTGTCAACAAAGATCGTGTTAATTAATATATTTTTTAAACTTTTAACGTTAAAATTGACAAAAATCATTAAATTTTACATTAATTAATTTTGAATTTAAAAAAATTAAAATAAAAAAAACAAAACTTAATTAAATAATTAATTTAATGTTAGTATTAAATTATAATAATAATAATGGCGGCGCTACAGTCCGAAGTGGACCTGGGCCTAGCTTCTCAGCAACCACTCGTGTTGTGCGCGCTATTGTTCTCTCACGAGTGGAAGGGACCTACAGTTTAATGCCGACTCCGAACGGCGAGATTGAGAAGCTTTTTTCTAGACAGTTATACTCTTTGAGCATTGTCAGTGACTCGAAAGAGGTGAGGCCGTGAACAATTTCTTTTTTGAAAAATTGTTTGTCTGAACTTGGAATCGAACCTAGACTGCGAAAGTCTAATGCGCATGGGTCGACGCACGAACCCACACGGCCACGGCGCCCACAGTAGTATTAAATTAAAATTAATTAAATTATAGTTTTAAATTTAATTTAGTAATTAATTAATTTTAATATTTGATTGAATTTAATTTAAAAAATAAAATTTAATTCATTTAGTTTTAATTAAATTGAACATTAATTAAATTTAATTTCTTGCCTTTTTCAGGTGAAAAGCCATATACCTGCCAATGGCCCGAATGTGAATGGCGATTCGCCCGCTCAGATGAACTAACCCGCCATTATCGCAAGCACACCGGTGCGAAGCCATTCAAGTGCGTTGTCTGCGAGCGAAGTTTTGCAAGGAGCGATCATCTGGCACTGCACATGAAGCGTCATCTGCCGAAAAACAAATGATACACCGCCTCGTCCGAAAGTATTGTCGTCACAAATGCATATCCAAACAACTAAAAGATACAAATCCAACAGCAAGCAAAACATCCAAAGGACTCTAGTTTATAAGAACTTCAACACCAACAACAAAAAAAAACTACAAAAAAAATAACTATTAAATTCTTAAATTTAAAACAATCATCTTGTACTATAGGCATATGTATGTGTACGTATTTTATTTTGAATAAGTTTCCTTCTCTCTCACCCCGTCTGTGCGTCCGTCTGTCGCTCCTTAGGTTGTCATATTTGTTTTCGTGTTCTTTTTAAGGTTATGTCTTGCGTCGCGCACATTCGCGGCGGTTCACTAGGTTCAAGCCAATTGAGAGTTTCTCCCTGTGTAGTGGTAAGCAAAAGATTGCTTTTTATGCTGACAGATTTCCACAGATCAGAAAAAATCATTTACATGTGCTGGCGCATTTCGAATAAGTAATTTCAATTATCCGCTCCGCTCGGCGTATGCATCTCAGTCTCTGGCGCGTACTTTACCGATGAATTGTTCAATCCGTCACCATCGAATGGACTCAAACGAGGAAACACTAATTAATTCCACCAACGCGATGGCGAATTGACACATTCTCGCGCGCACTGTCATGGCACACACGTTGGATTTGTTTATAACTAATTTCATGCACCTTGCCGATGATCGCTGGCTCTGTTTTCGTTTTCGCTCTTCACTCCTCAGTCCTTAACGATAATCTAAAAAATATGTTAAACACTTGTTTGTGATCAAGACAAATGGCATAGATACAACCTCAGACGATGATGTACGCGGGGGAATGCGCGCCACAATGACATTTCAGTGAGTTTTATCCCCCTCCCTCCGCACAGATTCTTTCAGTTAATTAATGATTATTAGTTTCAATAAGTAATTACAAACGACACCCGACCACAGATACGGATCAGAAGTGTAACCGAGATAAATTGGAATTATGAAGGAACACACGAACGAATGTATCCGCAAGTGGTGCTGGTAATTAATTTGAATGCAAACGTCAGGCTAAAAGCTTTTTATGGTTACATCGTCGTCGGATGTCGTCAAATATAAATGATGCGCGACTGGGGAATGATGTTTTATTGGGGTTATGCGTTGAAATGCGAAAAAAACGAACATTTCGAGAGAGCTTCTTATTCGCCTCGACGCTGGGAGGTGGTCCTTCGTTCAAATAATTTAAATGTTTTGACGTAATTGCATCATTTGACATTTGTTGAGTGTGTATGACATTAGAGTGGATTATTATTTTTGAGGAATGTGCTCGTGGGGAATCGAAATAAATATCTTCGGATGGCAGGTCGTGTGGTTTTTGGACATGAGTACATGCATACGTTCGTGTAGATGCCTTAAGAGGTGACAGCGTGTCTGACAATGTTGCGAAGAGATGTTGCATGCATTTTTTGCTGAGGGGAATCTTTAAGGAATTCATGCAATTTAGGAGTGAGATCTAAACGGGTCTGTGAGCAGAGTTTAACGAGAACATTCTACTTATCTTAGTTGTTTGATTGGATTTTCTCGTTTGTCTCCGACTGTCTCCATCGTACTCCAGTTCTTCATAAAAACATAATCTGTTTCAAATCTCGGTCACTTTTCGGAATGTTGTGCCACTTTCAAAGTCACTTCAACCAATTCTCACCCAACGGACATAGGATTTTCTTGGAATCAACTGAGCTACTTACTCAAGATTCATTCCCCAGACCCTGAACCTTCTTCTTCCTCGAACAATTCCACTGAAAGACTGACAAAATCTATGGCACTTTGAAATCCAAAGAGCTATCTAGCAGTTCAGTCTTACGCCCGTTGGATATCAATGAGGACATGCTCTTGTTTCTCTGCGTCAAAGGGAGGACAGTTTGTACGCACGCGTCTTTCGATGAAAATTCAATTTCAGCCGCAATTCCAAAGGAATTCCAATATTCAAACTTTTCGCTTCCATGACGCTTCTTCTTTTGTTTCTTTGAGATTCAAAGAAATTCTCTTAACCCTTGGTTAGGAGATAAGCCTCTGGACGTGCATCAAGCCACGTCTGTAGCAGATTTCGTGTCAACGCTGGCTAAGTCACTGAAGTGCCCGTATACCATCTGGGTCTAAGAACTAGGATTTGAGCAATAAAATAAGTCGAAGAACTGGTTCAATCCTGGACGTGAACTTTAAGCACATGAACAGAGCTTTCTTAAATCAATGAGACAGAGCACCATAGTAACTGCGTAAAAAGAAGAACTATTGAGTTGAATTGATCATTATACCGCTTTTCCACTTGTGGTAAATCAATTGGAGCTTTCTATGAAGCGCAGTAAACAATTTCGCTAAGGTCGCCTATGTCGTCGAAGAAGAACATTCCCCATTTCTTCCTCATCTAGACACTTTCTACAGAAGTCGTTTTAAAAAACTCCTAGCCTTGTCGCATGCTCACTTGGGAGTCTTAGGAGACAGTGTTCTGTGATGATTTTGGATCCTTCACAAAAGGTCGGATTTTTACATCGTTTGGAGTCTAGCTTGGGCCAAATCATTCTGGAGGTGTGGTACGTAGTGCTTTTACCCATCTGCTATTAGTCATTTGAGTTATTGCTTCTCCTTGCAAGAATTTGCACGTGGCAAGTGACATCCCCTCTAGGTTAGGTTAAAGAAGGGGAGTGTGGTAGAGACATAAAATCTACTCGTAGGCCAAAAATCCCATTATGAATCCCTTAAATTTTTGTGGTACACAAAATCTTAAACCATCATAATCACGTGATATATGAAATCACTTTGTGCTCTTTATAAATTTTAGAAGATTCAGTATGTCTGTGAAAAATCTTTGGCCCAGCAAGCTAGGCGCCGGTTCTGAAGAGCTGGGCAATGGCACGGCTGCTGTTGAATCGTTTCGGTCTACCCCATCACCTTCTGTAGAGATCCCTTGTCTCCGCATTTTATTTTCGAAGCATAGTACCAATGGACAATGCTAATGCTTTTTATCTTCTCAAACAAGTCAGACCCTTAGCCCTTATTTCTTCCTTGTTCCACTTCCACTACGTGGGTGACGTGGCGTAGTAAGTATATGCGTCGACTCCCACGCACTAGACTTTCAGTCGTTTCTCAGCACAGAAGAACATCACTTTCAAAAATCACCGCTCCACCTCCTTCGAGTCACTGCCCAGAGTATTACTGCCTAGGGAATCCTGCCAATCCCGTCCTTTAGAGTCGGCATTAAACTGAAGACCTCTCCACTCGTGAGAGAACAACACGAGTAGTTGCTAAGAAGCTAGACCCAAGTCCACCTCAGACTGTAGCGCCACAATTATTATTATTCGCTTCTATGACGCCTTGCTTCCAGTTATGAGAAGAGAATGGTACCAAATGGTTGCGTGTTTGGCGGCTTCAAAGAAAACGTACATTTTGTCGCGACTTGTTATTTGCTTTCATAGCAAACAAAGTAACAACAAGTGGCAGCCATGATCCTTTTTCTAACACTTGTGTTTTCATCCTTGGCTTTTATACCACTTTCTACTCATCTCTCCATTCAGAAACAGTCCGTAAGCAACTCCTTGCTGGGTAGAAACACCTTGAAGCCTACTTCTTCAATGACTTGAATGAACTGCACCACGTCGGCATCAATTAGCTCAGAAGTTTCGTGGCAAGCACCAAATTTTTTGTTGCATAGGAGCCATCCGACTCTCGTGGTACCGCAATAGGCCTAGCCTTATTGTGACTGCTATCTGCAGTCGGCCTCTTAAACCTAACCTTACCTAACTTCTTGCTGCCGACTCTTTCAGAACCCACTTATGTACATCGTGTGGGGTTGTCATGAACGACATTCCTGCTAGAACTTGGAGCGGTGATTAACCAAACTCGGCTAAAGCCAGCGAATTTGTCACAACTGTTGATAATCCCCCATCGATCCTCAACCGGATCTCGCTTTCATTTGGCGTGGCTACTGCCAAGATAATTGCTCAGATTTCTCCTGTCACAAGGCTTAAGATACCGCATTTGCGTACCACTGTAGAAATGCTGACCCTGCCCATTGACTAATTACTCCCTAATGCCAAAACCACGCCCATGAAGTGTCACACAAGTCGCCCAGACCTTCCCAACGAAATCACTAATCTCTCCCCCAGGCGGCCTCGAGCGATTCACTCGCTTCACTGAACGCACAAGCTCAATTCCGCCGCTCATTCACATCTCAATTTGAATAATCCAATCTCCCCAAAGGGACAGCGCCTCCCCCACCGCTGCACTGATCTGCATCTAAAACAACCGTATCATTAATACGCCGCATCTTATCAATAACCGATCAATTAGCCAGCTCACGGCTTAGAACACACTCAAATCGATCACAAATGCTAAAGAGAACTACTTTTCCTGTGAACCGACAGAGATGCAATTTCTCAAGCTCCCTGCTTGCAATTCATTAGGCAAATTTACATAACACTGCTCATATGCGCGCAGCCCGGGCTGTAGTGCCAATAAATCAACTCACGGTGTCTGATCGGATCAGAATCAGCGCCAGAATCGGCCCCGAGCCGCACCGCGGAGCCCTAACATTTGTTCGCCTTCACTTCATTATCAATCAAACTCCGCTGCACAATTATTGCTCTTGATATTGACCTCACATTCAAGTTGAGCTGAATCACAGTCCGGCCACGGGGACAGGCGGCGCTGGTATCTATGAGATATTTATAAGAAAATTCACTCCATTATCTCTTGTTCAGTGACAAATGACTTAGACTCCGCGGCACTCACTCACACACAGTCGGGGCCTAATTGCATGCGGGTGCACTATGCAACAATCGCAGGTAAGACCCCCAAACGATTACCATCCACCGACTCCACCGGCGAGCGGTTGCCCAGCCGCTTGCACAGTATCTAGGCTGCCTACTGTCCCGCTGCCACGGCTGTGATCGTCAGTCAGGCAAGCAATTTCCTCCTCTAATTGAAATCTGTAAGATTCAATTAATTAAGCATTCTCGCCGATCCACTCCGGCCGGGGGAGGGCGACCACTCACACTCCGCACGCAGATAACTCGTACGCCATAGAGCTGGCTAATTGCATGTCAAACAGGTAATCATTTATCATATTCATTACGGGGCTAGGATAAGAAGAAAAATTAATCGGGAAATTCACCCAGAGACATACTGAATTATGCATAAATTAGCTCCACTCTCCCGCCCTCTTTCTCTTCTCGAAAGCCCACTCTCACTCCTATTTCTCCTGAACTCTTTGTTTATCGCGGAGAAAGAAAAAATTCGCCAATAAAACACTGTTTACGAGAGCTCGAAACTATTTATTGAGAGCGGTCTAAAATTAGAATTAGAATCTTACGTCAACCCGATACCGTTCACCAACCCTGTCCGCTTCGAAATGAATGACTTTCTGTGTCGCAGGAGATAAATTTTAAATGAAATAGTAGCCCTCCTTAAAAAATAAATACTGTAATGTCCGGCACATTGGAAGCCTGTCTCACAGCACCGGTGTCGAGTGCTGGTGTCATATGAACTCACGGTTTATTTATTCGCATAAGCAAAATATTTGTAAATAAATTAGTGGTTAATTTTAATTTAATGGAAGCAGCAGCAATGAGAATAATTTGGATCCGAGGGAGGAAGGAGCAAATTATCGTGTCGTGTTCTTTGATGCCATTACCTTGTAATTACGATAAATACCATAGTAACCATTTTTTTTAATTTGTATAGTGTTTTTTTTTTTGTATTTTATTTTGTGTGACTTTTCCCAGAGGGGCACACTTAAATTATGTTTGTTACATCATGTAGTTTTATTTTTTTTTGTTTTAGTGATCTTTTTTTTTGTATTTCTGTGTAGCTATGTGGATAAGTTTATGTTTAATTTTATTTGTATATTGTGTTAGTTTGTAATGGAATGAATTTTTAAAGAATTAAAGCGAAAAGTTTTCCTTTTTTGTGCAACAAATTAAAAATGATTGTGGTTTTATTTTTCATTTATGAACATTTGGTAGTGAATTTTTTACTATTTCAACACGTTGTTTTTGCTTATCAAAAGCAGCTATAATTTCGAGGTGGACAAGGACATCGCCAACTCCCGTCCGCGGTAAAACAGTACGGGCAACATCAGTACCGAGGTGAAACACAGAATAACTCCTATCACGCAGTTGCTTTCAGCTCATGAACCAATTGTTGAATAAAGCCACCTCTGGAAAGACCAAATTGATTTTGTACAAGGCCTTGATCATCGCACTGCTCTAGAGCGCAGAGGCATGTAGAATAATTCACATCATTGTATCGGCTGTACAGTAACATGTGTACAACCAGACGTCCACGGATACAACGACTAAGATTGCTGAGCCGTCTAGAGCTGATGAATAGCTAAGCTCCGTCCAAAAGAATATACAGCTTAGTCTGTGTTGCTAGGCGATCTCATAACTTGATGAGCAGTCGTAAACAGTTAGCAATATCATGCTAACTGGAGAAGCTTGTTGGTTGAGGCCTACACCGGACTATAGCTCCCTGTAAAGGGAGTAGATGAACTCCCTTCCAATAGCAACTTAGTAGGAGGTTTCTGCAAGGCGACGACAACGAAAGAGAGTCAACATCTATTGATTTAAGGAAACATTCTAAAAGGGTGTAATTTCAAGCAATGAATAGTTGAACTGGAGTCAACGATTATCGCGCTTATTTTGAACAAGGAGAACAGGGGTGATTGAGTAGTTAAAAGTAAACTTTTTTAGGCATTTACTAAAATACGCCTAAGGCTGCTCAAACAAATGGTGGAAAATAGTTTGGGCTAGGTTAGGTAGATGGGTGCCCTTGCTAACATGAAGAACATGTCAATGGCTCACTTAGACCACTTTGAGTACATTGTGGTGAAAAATAAGTCTAAAAGTTCTGCATCATAGGCAATTCGTCGAAGATTGTTGAAGAGTTGTGGGTTTGTTATATTCAGTTGGATACTAAATTTATGCGATCATTTATGGGATTATGTGTTTCTGGGCACAGGGACATAGCCTCAATTGAAGCAGCTAATGAACTTGCAAGAAAAGGACTAAATGGACTAAATGGACCAAAAAGACTGGATGGCGCAGTTGGTTAAGTGCCTGCCCCAAGTTTGAGGGGTCCCAGGTCCGAATTCCAGTAAAATCGAATCTGGTCAACTCACCATTTGCCGTTGGGATCAAATTAATGGAGTAGGTTGCTACCTGGCGGTGCAATGGACCAGTTTTGAGTCTGAGTGCTCCAGTAGAGTTTCAAAAACACACACAAAAAGACTTAATGAAAAAAGTGGATGACAAGATTCTAGAGTCAGCAAATAGAAAGTAACACGCTTTTGCGTACTGCAAAACTACATACATGGTTTCTGTGGCCAATGTTTAATAGTGCAAGAACCAACAAACTACTTCTATGCTACAAATTGTTGCGAAGATTTGTTGGGGACGGTTAAAACCGTCAGAATACGTCTTGAAAATAAGGCTCACCGATGACAATATATACACAGAGGCTGTGGTGACGAAGAGGACGCTACCTGGTCGCTACCTCATTGCTACCTATGTCACTGCCTCTGTCACGTAAGCAATATAACACTGGGGCATACATTTTAACTCATGTTCATAAAAAAAACAAATAATACAGAACAACAGATAGCTAGACACCACAGAGATTTGTCACATGACATGGAGAAAAGGAATGAGTTTCCCCTTTGCGCATAACATTGGGTCCATTAGGACCTAAGTGAGGCATGGTTTTTTGCCCACCTCCTCAGTAACCTAACCTAAACTAACGTGTGGGGTGATCTAAAATCGTCCATCTCGGGGAATCAGTCACGAATGATTAATCACGTTAACCAGTGCATCATTGAAAAGATATCACCAATAAGTTCATAATTCGCCGAAGGGGGTATTAAGTACACAAACCCCATCGATAGCAAATACGAGCATAATTAAACGTTATTTTTTGGTTAAAGCCTTCAAGGACTTAACGATTTCAGTCTCAAACTCCTTTTTTATGTTTGTAAGTAAAAATCGTCTGCTATTCTGAAAGGAATTCAAATCAAAGCAAAATTCTCATAGTTTTGTCATAAAATTCAAAGAATTTGAGTTTAAACCGAAAAAAGTGAATTGCTCGATGCGTACATAATTCCCAGACGACTATAATGATCATATCACTTCCCTAATCGTAGCAGAGTCTGATTTATGGCCAAAGATGATTATCAGTTAACTAGAATAACCGAAGCATCAAGTGAGTTTGACGATGCTCAGACGATGACACATTTCAAAAAATATGAGAACGGTAACTAGTCAACCAAAAAGAGAAATATGACCTATTGTTGTTTTCACACCTGACACAACGTAAATAAATTCTGTGGAAGCACATTAACTTTGAAACCCCTTATCCATCAATCAGTCATTTGTTTCAGTACAATAAATGGCAAGGAAAGAATGTTGTTTCGGAAGAGGTATCCGCTAACTTTCGTCGTTATGTTCTTCGAACTCAATATGGAAACATGTTAATGGGAGTCTCAATAGATAATCATGGTGAATAGTCTTTCTTTTGTCAAACCAAAAATCAAAAATGTTACATTATAACACATCCACAAGCTGCGACCCCTGGGAACAGGAAACGCTTACGCTCAAACACATCTGCTAAGTTATCCATAACATGCATCGAAGGTAATGTATAACAGAACTGTTTTCAAGTGACTGATTTGGGTACTTGCCAACTAGGAAGCTAATTGCATGTGTCTTTGTTGGAATTATGGAAATAGCAAGGTTAGCAATGGTTATGCCAAGTTGTCCTACTTATGAATACTGCTTCAGGAAGAGGAGTAGATTACCTAAGAAAATCGATAAATAGTCCACCAACAACACAAAGAGTATTCGACTGCGAGCCTGTGGGACAACGCACAGAGGGCGTCCACGTACAAGGTGGCGCACGTCAGTCGAGGGGTCTCGGCCAGCTTGGTGTGCAAAACTGGAGACGGCTGGCGAGAGATCGAGTCAGCTAGAGAGGCATGTTGTCTGAGGCCCAGGTCCACCTCGGACTGTAGCGCCCTAAGAAGAAGGAGAAGAGTCCACAAAAAACCAACCATTCCCATCGATCTCTCCTTCATCACGCCAACAAAAAGACCAAGTTGTCATGACCTCATGATGAAGGTATTCAACGAAACACAACATTCAGCTTTTAAACTCAAAATGATGACAATTAATGACCAAACTTGAACTTCATGTCACGACAATCTCTAAAAACCTGGGCAATGATGAGGGCAAATGTACCATAAGTTTGAAGTAAACGCATGTTAAATTACACTTCTGCCGTAAGCAAATGTTTGCCTTCTCTGCTGATCATAAAAATATGATATACTAGTTAGCCGACAGTATCCTTGAACATGATTCGCTTAAAAGCACAACTTACAGACGACTGTAACATGAGTACTCATTGAACCGCCAACATTTTACTTGCAAATGCCTCTGAGCTTATCTGCAATGACTTAGAAGTCAAGGATATATAAACGACTAAACACCGACAAGGCGTGCTTAGTGTGGGAGAAGAATTCTTGAGCTATGTCATCAGCAAAACATACGATACGATCTGCAACAAGTTATAAACGGACAAGATATACGCATGAGAACAGCACTAAGTGCGAACACCACGCACGCTGGTAAGTGGACACATGATGTTGGTCCACTAGTCACACATCTGACTTTAGCTCATTCACGCGCATCTGCGCACTTGAAGAGGGTCAAAAACACAACTGCACTTAACTTTTACCCTCGGATGGACACCAGTGGCATACTAAACCAAACAGCGAATGTGAAGTTCGCACACCAACTCTTTTGTTCACAAAGCACGGCTTCAAACATGTCACTCGTATGAGCTCGTATGAGCCTCGTGGACGGTACGGTTGCATCCAATTCGCAATCCATTCTGATTCAATTACTCAGCATAGCTTAAGTGATCTGAAAAAATCAATCGACTCAATCTTAATTAATCTCCGGAGACATAGTGTTTTCCATCTCGTGGCGCACATAAATCAATCAGCGATCTGCTTTGCCGCCAGCACAAGATACCAAAGCACACAGCCGCACAGCACAGCAGTTGGGAACAGCATAAATTACAACACGTCTCAGATTATTATTTATCGATTAGAATTAATTTAAACAATCAAACTCGATCAGATAGCGGCACCGAAATGCAATGAACTTTGCCGATTTGACTTTGAACCCCCTCGCCACAAGGAACGGGGAAATCCGAACTTCTAATGGTGGTCAGCTGCATGCACGCTCCGTGCTATTGAGGCGACCGCCACTGCAACGGTTGCAGTTTGCTGTATTGAGCTGCTTGAGCTGTCATTGAACAGATATTAGAACAATAGCGCCACTCGTCGAACAGCAGCTCCGGCCAGATGGCTGTCTAACCGTTGTTGCCACCACGCCAATCCACCAGCACGGTATCGCTCTCTCTCCTTCGTCCTCCTCCATCCGTACATAATGACGCCGCTCGTGGGGGCAACGGTGGAGGTGGCAGTGATGCTGGTGGCAGCCGTAATGAACGTTGGGAAAACGTATTTCCTCTGGGGCACATTCAATCACAACCGGCTAATCGTCGCGCCGCCATAATTCCACAAGTAATTATATTTTGTGATTGTTTATTAAAGATCGCTTCGAATCGCACAAGGGCTGGTGTGAGCAAACAAGCGTGTTCCCGTGGTCACCGCGATCGCTCACAGCGGGGGTTTGTTGCGGGGCTGTGTTCTGCCACCACCCGCCCACCAGTACCCTGCATGCATGCATGCAGCCCCAACGGGCCATGCAATTTGTTCTACGGAGCATTTATTTACTTTTAATTCGCAGTTGTCAGTAAGCCACTTGATTATTGTTCTCCAGCTGCAGTTAAACGATATCCGGGGCCATGTTTTTTTTCGCTGCGAATTGATGGCGTAATTATGAGTCGTGGTTGTTGTTGGTTCCTTTGCGAAATCCCAGCCCCAATCGCTAGCGGCGTCCGCACTCTAGACTCAGAAAATATCAATAAGACACGAATTTTCGGACAAATTGATTTAAATTTACTAAAAGTGGGCGTGGGAATAGTGACGGCTCCGAGATAAAGCTGGCATTTGCGTGTGGCTTAAATAATTCATTTGTAATTGTGCAGCGGTCTCCGAGGGATATCGATGTAACGAGGCCGAAAGTTATGAAGTTTTCGGAGTGCATAAAGCGTTGCAGGCGATACGTGTGGATATGGGTGTTTGGCAAGCGCTCGGTGTGACCCTAATAGCAATAAACCATGATGCATACAGCTCTCGGCAAATTATTGGATAAGGAGAGCTTGCGTTTATGGCGTGAATTTGTGATTTTTTTTCTTGCAAAAGTAAGTGACTTTATCTGAGACAAGATTACAGTTGTGTCAGACAAGGAATGAGCACGTAGAATGGGCGGAATGTGTCTCTGGAGTTGCAAACGGTTCATTGCCAAGCATATCTTGGATAGAATATTTTGTTGCCAAAGAGATTTTGATTAATGGCCGTTGAACGGAGGCGATTGGATGCACGCCTGCGGCTCATTGACAGCAAATTCTTGCTCAAAACCATTGGTCAGTGCTCATGGATTATGGCATAGGTGGCTTACATACCAGACGCTGACCGCAGAGAAGTTTTCTTTGACGCTCGTGGTAGCTTTCGACTGCTGAAAGGCTTCTCCAATAGGGACTTCCGAACTTTGACAGTTGATAGCGGCCATATTGTTGAAGCTTCATCTGTCAAATTGACTGCCATTTATTCAGTTTGTTTTACCAAATCACCACGGATGAACATAGTGTTCAACATCACGTGCAAATGATGAAATTGTTCTATCAAAATGGGTGTTCTCTTCGGGCAACGTTCCGTGCGCTTCGCTCATTTTACGGTCACCATAATCGTCCTACCGAGAGGACTGTTCACAGTGTGGTGGACAAATTTGAGTCCACTGGTTCAGAAAACGATAAAGCAAAACCCGTACAAGTACGTCGACGAAACGCAGGATCTGCCGATAACATCGTTGCTGTCCGGGAGAGTGTGTAGGAGAATCCGTGGCAATCGATTTCGCGTAGCTCACAACTCGGGAACTCGGCCTTTCACAGACCACAACTTTGCGAATTTTCCGTCGTGGCTTGGGCCTGCACCCGTACAAAATTCAACTGACACAGGAGCAGAAGCTAAACGACCAGACCATAGACAACGATGCGTGTTCGCTGAATGGGCTCTGGAGCAGTTGGAAACTGACACTAATTTTCATCGAAAAATCAAGCGATGAGGCTCATTTCTGGATGATGGATGAATGTGTACATCAACAAACAACATTTTCGAATTTGGGACCATACCAGTCCACATGAGATCGAACAGCGTCCAATGCATCCTGAAAAAATCACCTCTTTGGTGTGGCTTTTGGGCTCGGTCCATATTTCTTTGAGAACCACCTTGGCCAGGCTATCATATTCAACGGCGGGTGCTATAGGTCTTTAATTCCCAACTTTTTTTGGCCTGAATTGGATTATAAGAACTCCAACGATATGTGGGTTGAGCAGGACGATGCTACGTGCAACACAGCTCACCCCACATTGCAAATTTTGCGCGAGCCATTCGAGGGCATTGTCATCTCACCTGGAACGGACCACAGAGATCGTGCGATTTGACACCGTTAGACTTATTCTTGTGGGGTCTTCTGAAGTCGGTGATCTATGCGAATAAATCACAAACCACAGCGGCCCTCAAAGCCAACATAACCCATGCCATCGGTCAAACTCAGCCTGATTTATGCGCCAGAGTCATGGACATGAAATTGGACATTTCGGATGCGCGCCACCAAGAGAAACCGCAGCGATTATTTGAATAATGGTATATATAATGGCATGAATAGGCCTGTCAAACGATTGACTACATTCTATGATAACTCATACAGGCTTTGCTTTATTTAAAATTAAAAATAGGAAGCGCCTAATGAACTGCCCTTTAGTAAACCTGTACTTTTGACTCATAGTTACAATCACGACTGCTTTCAGCGCAAAACCCTCGTCACCCCAGCCCCGATGCCAGACCTTCGTTTTCTTACTCCCAACCGCTGACACAGGTTGACTGTAAACTCAGAAGTCCCTTTCTGACACCGACAACTTAATTAGAGATCCTTCAGTTCCAATGCCACCGAAGACCGAAGCCACTTCAAACGCCTATTACCTTGCTTCTCCTCCAAACCATTCGCCGCCGGATAAGTCATGTTCCAATCCACTTATCTGTCCTTCAAGTGTCTCCTTATCCTTGTCTAATCCAAGGTACAAGCCAAAACATTCCCCAATGTACGACAACATGTCCGAGTCGGTTACTTATTCATCCAAGCACCGCGGCAATATCTCTCTGTCACCTGGGTCATGTGAAATATCTGCCCGCTCGATCCCCCGGTCAGCTCGAACCCGAAACCTAAATTCCAAACTCATTTCTCAAGAGCACAACCATATTGCCACCGCCATCCCGCCCACACACACACACATCGCGCTCGCATGCATGCACGTCTCTGCGCGGTCCACCGACATAAGTGTACCCTCCACATCCGAATCCGTTTGTAAACTGCATCATTAGAACTGACCAGTTGACAGCTATTACTCATTGTAGATCTACCGGCCGCGATATGGAAAGCCACCATGCAGGCCGGTGGGCTCTGTTTGTCCCGCAATAATAATTACGCTCCCAAATAAGTTGCGCAGAGTAGCCTCGGTACAACACAACAAAAGAAGCCAAGCACAAGCTGTTCTCCGCTGTTTCCCAAGGCCTACTGCTTCGATCCGCGACAGTCCCTCTCGCGCGGCACTCCAGTGTGTTCTGTATGAGTGTGCTGTTGCAGGCTGCGGCGGCGGCGTATGATTTGTTAGCTGGCGCGCATGCGCAATCCCATTTCAGAAGTAATTCTACAGAACGTTGCGATCACCCACACCGGACACAGTTCTCGGCAGCGGTCTTGAAATCTGAACTCCGGATCGAGAGCAAAGCTCAGTAGGGCTGGTGTCTCCAGTTTCTGACTAATGCTGGTCCAAGGATGATCTGCTGGTGGCGGAAGCGGCGGCGGCGCCGTGCTCTAAATTTATGGGACGCCGGTGTGTGCGAGTGTGTGCCAATAAGGTCAAGATTTCAATGAAACGCGCAGGGAATTGAGTAATTAACGAGTGAGCAGCGTGAAAAACTGAGACAGTGGGTGAGCAGGGCAATCCAGTTCACAGCATCGCCGTGGGGGAAGCAGCTTTGGCGCTTGCTGGCCTAGATAGACATCTTGAGATGCATAAATCTGTTGACACCTGCACTCACGCGAGCACTCCATCAACTGACGTTCGTATGAATATGGAACAAGTTTTATTAAGGGCTACTAACGCTGCTCGACGCCACGTTCTGATACATTGTAGAGAGATGTCAATTAGACTAACGATTTACTACAGAGGATCAATTAAGATATGCATACTTGCACAAGGAATGCAAAGCAGCAACATGTTGGGTTACCTGCGGCGTTTTATTTTCATACTTAACTCAGAGAAAGGCTTAATGGATCCATAGTAGACACCGTCAACTTTCCAATCGGAACATTCTCTTCGATGAAAGAGATCTATGGTATTTATTATTAGATAACCTTGAATGCACGATGAATTAGCTTAAAAATCTTCTGGATAGCAACTCTGTAAATAAACGCTCTCTTGAGGGTTTAGATTTCTCGGAGATTCTTAAACTCTTCACTAGAGCACTCAGACTCAAAAACTGGTCCATTATATTACAAGGCAGCAACCTACTTTTGCTGGAGTATCGTGGTCTTTCCGAGGAAAACCAGCGGGCGCTTCTGTGGTGCGGAGCCTACTAACTGCTACTAACTGTCACCTGAACTGAGCAAAGGCGGGATAATTGCTGAGTAAGCGCTCTACAGTGTCGTTGTTTTCATCACAGGCGTCACAGAAGATTTCATCGCTTAGGCCAAAGACTGTCTGGAAAAAACTCTTATTTCGCAGAAAATTTGATTCTAAATTTCCTTTGAAAGGCTTTTCTATGAGCCTTCGCAAGATATTTAAATTTAACCAATTTCAAAAACGGGGATATATCAAAGACACAAACTTTGAAACACAAACTGTACCAACACCCAAATGAGGTGACTTGTCTATGAAGCCAACGGCAGTCCGTGCAAAAACTCAATTAAATTTTGTCTCTGGTCCAAACCAGGATCAGTGTATGCCAAAGGTTTTCTAATTCAAAGTTTTCTGGAAGCCTATTAGGGATGTATTCCTGTTCCGTAAGACAGTCGAGAGTCAAAAGCTTGTGCCTGTGACTTATTTTTGCGAATTTTCATTTGCAAATACCCCAAAGAGTTCGCTCATATGCCTCCATTTTCTTAGTCCTGGCAGAGGACCTTTGCAAAACTTTCCTTATAAAAATACATAGTTCCGAACCAACTCTTGTACGCAAATCGACTGGATGGCGCAGTTGGTTAAGTGCCTGCCCCAACTTAGAGGGGTCCCAGGTTCGAATCCCAGTTGAATCGAATATGGTCCAGTCACCATTTGCCGTTGGGATCAAATTAACGGCACTGGAGCAGGTTGCTACTTGGCAGTACAATGGATCAATTTTGAGTCTGAGTGTTCCAGTACAGTTTCAAAAAGCCTCCGAAAAAAAAGCGCTGGCCACCAGACGACGACATCTTAAAGCAAGATGGGTCTGAAGAGTGCCGTGTATATTTCGTGTGTCAGACTCAGCCTCTAGTAAAGATGGCGACAGATGCCTTCTTTATAAGCTTCTTTATATTAGGCCTCCGGTCAAGTCTACAGTCAAGTATAATTCCTAATTAATTGGTGCTGAAAAACTACTCGTAAACTGATAAAAAAACTGTTCCGCTGTCCCTTGAAACTCCCTCTCGAAGTTTTCGAATGTGACGAATAGAATCACTTAATCTGACGAGAAATAACAACTCGCTTCATCATAAGTCAATCAACCTCCTCTCCAAAAGCACATCATTCCTCTGAAACATTTTTTGAAACTCACTCTAATATGTCACATCCTCACCCAGCGCCATCATCCTCATCAAAGTTAAACCACCACGAAAGAGGGTCTCTGACTCTGCCAGGTCAACCATGCGTACATCAACAGCAACAACTTCCTCACGTGCATCCATCCGAAACTCATTACAGTTAAGCCATCCTTGAGCTAATGATTTCCGCCGCTCTATACGCGTTCAATATAAATGTCTTCCATGTTCCGTCCCGACCGACATCACCGATGTGGCACGGCACGGCACGGCGAACGCATGCTGTAATCGCCGCCGCACGATCGCTACCCCACCGGCGCGCTGGAAAATCTCTTGATTTGGCCAGCCGAAGTCACGAAACTCCGCTGATAGCCAGTTGCCACTAGGCACCGCGTACGACGCCGCCTGCAGTTCGCCTCGTATGCCCGCTAACAGCGCCGCGCAGCATTATGATTCAGGTTACAGCACACATCACATCGCGCACAAAAGTCCTGACCTCTGAGGAAGAATCGAGCAACGGATGATGGCTGCTGGTGCTGCCACTAACTACCACATTTGATCCCGCAAACTTGTCCTATTAGCGGTAGGCGCACAGCCAGACTCGGGCTTTATGCTCGTTCAGCCATTTTTATTGATCACCAAACGAAGTGGATATACTGGAGCTGGAGCTGGAGCTGGGGTCTGCCGCTGTGCATTAAACCGCCGCGCCATGGCCCAGTGTCAGGCGAGTGAGCTGAAGTAGCGCGCGAAGCTAATTAGATGAAATTCACTCACATGGGCGGACGGGGGTGGGCACGGTGTGTCAAGGACTTGATTGTAAAATTCACCTTGTGATCTGCCCGAAACTGTGGCCTGGCCAGTGGGTTACTGGTATTTCTTGTCGGGGTGTAGAGTACTCTCTGGAGTGGCTTCCTGCCACCGCCATCGCCACCGGGTGGTGCTTGTCGGGTGCTGCGTAGGCTGCTGCAATTTCTCTCCGAAGTATTCATTAGCAACAGATGTTAGGGGCCGCTCCGGTCGAATGGGAATTTGTCCGAATCACCCACTGATGGATAATGGATCTGGCTAATTGCAGTCGGGGTAGTCATTAAGTGATCGTTGGGCCATGAGTTGAGGTGACTCAGAGAGCTGCGCAGCGCCGAGTCGTTGCAACTGGATTAGTGGAAGTTAATTGGGGAGCTTTATGCAGTTAGCTTGATGTTAAGACTGCCACTGGACTGTGCTGTAACGGGTTGGAACATGGCCAACGAGGTGTAGGATCATGCTTGGTCTTGTGGCCATTAAGAGCTCAGTTTATTGGCAACAGCTTATTTTCTGAATGAACGCAGTTTATGGTTCTATTTCCTTACATGCACCCGGTATTCACCAATCAACATTCCGGAACAACGGTCTGAGGGCCCAGACGGACGAAGTGAGAGCCCAAAAATCCAAAAGATTGTGGTGAAAAATAGGGCCCAACTGTGAGTGTGGGATATCCGCGTGATTCTGACCTCCAGCATCCTGTCCGTCCATCCCGGACCCAAAAGTTGGAAGGTTTATGGTAAAAAAAAAATAGGACCCAACTGTGAGTACGAGATATCCGAGTAATTGTGTCCTCCCAGCATCCTGTCCGTCCATCCCGGACCAAAAAAGTTCGAAGATTTAGGGTGGAAAAATAGTGCCCAACTGTAAGTCCGTGCAATCTAGAGACTTTCCAGCACTCCGCCCGTCCCTAGCTCCGTCTGGCTCAACTCTGCGTTATCCTGTTTCCAACTGTGACTCATATCGTCGCCGAATCTCAACTGCACACGCATCCGCACTCCGATATGAGATTAAACGGATTTCTCCATAAATCCTATCGCCGCAGAGTTGGCACCTCATCAGCGCCATAATGTGCCACGCCTAATACACGCCGCAGCATGCAACAAGTGTGGCACGGTGAACCCCTCCCAGCCCAAAGCCGCCCATTTGCATAAGCGCAGCGCTGCCTCACCGAAATCACAGTACCTGCCCCCAGGACCAAAGCTAATGGCATTTTCAAATCGATTGACACAGTTCATATGGGGCCACTCGCTTACCGTTCCAATCGATCGCCCCTGACATGCTGCCGATTCCGTGAATCCGCCGCACACAATCAGTGGAACCGTTGCGCGGAAAATGTGTCACGCTGCTGCCACCGCCGCTGCCGGAGGAGAGAGAGACACTCTCCAGTGGCTGCCTCCCGATGGGGCATTCATCGCTAGGTGCAAATAGGTTGCAAGTATTAATTATTGCTACATCGAATTAAATGGCCCGATCAACGGCTCGACAGTGTCCCACAGTGGCTGCCCGGTGGTTGCTTCCAGTTTGCGATCGATGCAGCGTTTCGGGACGACAGCAATTACCGATTAACAGTGAATTATGAGCGCATACTCTCGTGGCGTGGCGCTCCGATTTCAGTTCAGACGACTGTGCACGCCAAACGCTCGCCTCTTGCTCCACATACGGAATTCCAAGCCGAGCGCGGCAGACTCGGTTGTGAAATTGATTTCTGATGACTAAGACACGGAGACTACTCCAATGGCAGTGGCAGTGGTGTCCGATTGCTAGATTGCCCAGTCCGGGGGCACACTTGATTAATAATCGCCAATTTGTACCGGGCAGCGAGGGACACTGACGAACTTCATCAGGAGCTCTGGCAGGGGGCTGGTCGGGTAATTTATTTGGGGTCGGTTCCTTTTGTGGACCGAGCCGGCATTTTTCGGGGCACATAGCGGTGCCCGGCACCGTGGCCAATCAATATTTGTCAAATGAGTTTCAATCAGTGATTTGTCTAGCGCTGAGAGTCGGACTGCATGCGGATCAGGTTCGCCATTAGCCTGCGCCGATGAAAGTGATTTACGTACGGTTCCGATGTGACTGATCGTAATTATTATGTTGCGCGGTCCTTGCAGCCTGCGCTGGGGACGCGACGGGGGTGTGCCTAATAAAGGGTTCCGCCAGAATAAATCACCACCACCTCTCGGTAAACAAACAGCGATCCGTGTGACTTGGCACCCAAGTCACATCGCGGTGGATTCGTGAAATTCGCGGCTCGGGGGATCTCGTGTGTGGAGTCTTCTTCTTTGGCTCTGGCCGGGGAGGATGGCGCTGCGACGGCGGCGTCACCAATAATCGATGGGGTTGTGCCATTCGGCATAATGCACTCACATGTTCTCAGAGTGGAATTATGTTCATCGGGATCAAGTTGTTTTCTGAGTGAAGATAACATTGAGAGGAATGTTAATGCAGTCGACGGAAAGCGAGTTACACTTCTCAACTTTAAAGTCATTTTTGATGAAATTGGTTTTGAATTCTTGCGAAAATGCTTCAAACTGTCATGTTGTTTGGCGTACAAATGATTTATTGAACCTGTGTCGCCTGTGGAAAGGAGAAGGACTGGTTGACAGCTTGGTTCGTCCTGGATTACTGGATCTTCACTTTTCTTCTGTGATAATTACCTACTTTAATAATTATTGTTCGGTAGAAGTAGCACGGGCTAAGAGATGGAATATGATAGGCATTTTCCCATCAAGTGTCATCGTGGAAACTGTCAATTTTGGGGCTCAACAAATTCGCGAGTGATTGTTCGGATAGAAATTCATTCGCAACTTGTCACTGTTTGTTGCTGATTTCGGACTGGAGTCATCGTAGGACCATTCTTCTTTTGAAAATCTGACTGAGCAGTCAGTAAGATTGGTTCTAGCTACCGTGAAATGATTGTCCAATTTATTGTGTCTAAGATCGATACGGACGACATGTGGTTTAAATGTCAAATCGAAAAAAATACTTACACATCCCTTTCCATCTCCACACGTAAACTGAAAATATGAGCAGCTGCAGAATTGTTCGATTTCAACACAGGTCGCTTAACTAAAAAGCTGACGTGACACCAAATCAATGGGATATTTCATTAGATTTTAATGCTGCCTTGAAGTGAAGCACTTCAAATTGAAGCCCTGGCCAATCAGAAGAATCACTTGATTCCAAAAACAAGTGACCATACTCGGAACAACCAAAACCTCAAAAATCTACAAATTATTTTGGCTAAGCTTGGCTTAAATTTTCATCAACGATCGGATAATTGCCGTCTCAATCTCAACTGGGATTCTGGGCACTCTGCGAGTCAAAGTTGCTGATTTGATGAAACGATAGTTCGTTTTAAAACTGTTTTCATAAAAAATCTTTCCTGGTTCACAACAATCATGTTCACGATTCCAAAAGATATTTCCATTACTCACTGGTATAAAGAATCAAATGACTTTTCTTATCTTATCCCCTTTCCCTTCATTAAACCAACGCAACAATCTCCTTCTTAACGAAAAACAATTCTTAAGCCGAAGTCATTAATAAAGCTCAGCAAACTCTTAAGCACTCGAATCAATAGCCACGCGCCACCTCTTGATTGTCGCATGCGAAGAGAAGACATCATCGAAAAAAACTTAACACAAAAAAATTAAATCACCGCCAGTCCGTAAAATTCAACCGTCGACCTCGTCCTCGAGACCGAAACATGGCCAATGGTGCGAAGAAACACAGAGCAGAGACAGGACAAGTAAAATCAACAAACCCCGACCGAAAACGAAGAAAAAAAATAAAACTCACATAAAGGACCCAACCGATAAAGAACAAAGATCCCCAAGGAGACAAGAAGAAGGGAAGAAAAGAGGCGGGCAGCGCTGTCTGCTCGCATAATCTGTGATTTACCAACTCCCACAGGTCATACGGGCACATTAATTATATCTGGATGTGTGCGCTGAGATCTCTCATCCGGACGAACTCCGCAGTGACCCGGCCAGAGATAGACACCAGTCACCAAGACCATCGATGAGCAACGCTTCACTTGGCACCGCCACCAACATCACCATCGCCACACACCACTGCGCGTTCATTGATCGTTTTATTAATCTCCTCCCCAGACCCCAGACCCCAGACCCGAAAGCCGGCCGTGCGGAGACTTATGATTGTTATCCGCCGTTTCGGGACCAGGCATAAACAAACAACCGCTGCGCTATTAAATTACAATCCGCGCATGCATTTAGATGCAAGGATAAGAGGATAAGAGGCTCCCTTTCCGTTTCCTATAATTATAGGTGTTTGTGGACATGTCCACTTCATAAATCTTCATTGCACCGTCCACGGAGTAATTCACGGTAATGGCCAATTTCAAGGGGGCTGTCCCGAGATACTTTATGCCCTTTGTTGGTGCAGTGCTCTTTTCTATTGTCGCGTTGACAGGTCCGCGGGTACCGGCGAATCCGAAGCTCTGACGTTTGTCGCTCACATGGGCCCGTGTGGAGGCGGCGTAAGGGTCCTTTAAAGGGGATTAATTCGTCAATCCATCCATCGCGACGTCCACACATGGACATGCTCTGTCCGCTGATGATGGGACCGCGTAGGTCGATCTACGAGTCTCTGCTGTGCTCCGGGGAGATGCGCTCTGCAGATCCTTGCATGCATCCCTGCGTGCCATGTTATTATGCCACAAGAATTAAGTTATTATTTGTTTAGAGTGCGCCCCGAACGGTAATGGCGGACCACGCAAAAGACATATTTTGCGTGTTTTTTTTTTTTGCGCTGAAACGATAAAGCGATGAAGCGACGGGACGATGGAATAGCTCGGCGCTGAATGCCTGAACGTCGGATCAATCAAGTGCAATCTGTGCGGGCATGTTGGTTATGTGAGCGCGAGAAAAAAAGGGGGAGGACACGGATTTGCCGCGGAAATTACTTGACAAAGTATCTGTCCTTCGTCGCCGTCTTCCTTACACGATACTCACTTCCATTTATGGTCGCGAACAAATTTACGAAACAAATTTCTGTGCTGTTCGATGGAAACATTTTGTTTCTCTCGTTTTTTTTCGCTGCTTTTGTCTGTGTTGCTGTCTCCTCGTTCCTGGTCGTCCTCCAGTGCGGAGCGTGTGTCTGAGACCGGAGTTTATTGCGGAGTCGTCTTAATTGGCATTTTATGGTAGTAAGTGTGGTGAATTTAAATGCAAGGGGTGATGTGGGCACATGCCAGCGCGAGGAATTGGGGAAAGAGCAGTTTGAAGTGTTCGCGTAAGAAGCGAGGCTATCTTGCCATTTGCCTGGAAAGGTCGACTGAAAACAACACAATTTCAAAACGAAAGGCAAACAAACCCACAAATTCCTTTTCAAGAAATTTCGAGCAAGTACCAATACTCTGACACTCAGGTTTAATATTTTCCAGCTAAGCAGCAGATGAAGCGGTAAATGCATTCATCCTCATCCTTATCCTCATCCTCATCCTCATCCTCATCCTCATCCTCATCCTCATCCTCATCCTCATCCTCATCCTCATCCTCATCCTCATCCTCATCCTCATCCTCATCCTCATCCTCATCCTCATCCTCATCCTCATCCTCATCCTCATCCTCATCCTCATCCTCATCCTCATCCTCATCCTCATCCTCATCCTCATCCTCATCCTCATCCTCATCCTCATCCTCATCCTCATCCTCATCCTCATCCTCATCCTCATCCTCATCCTCATCCTCATCCTCATCCTCATCCTCATCCTCATCCTCATCCTCATCCTCATCCTCATCCTCATCCTCATCCTCATCCTCATCCTCATCCTCATCCTCATCCTCATCCTCATCCTCATCCTCATCCTCATCCTCATCCTCATCCTCATCCTCATCCTCATCCTCATCCTCATCCTCATCCTCATCCTCATCCTCATCCTCATCCTCATCCTCATCCTCATCCTCATCCTCATCCTCATCCTCATCCTCATCCTCATCCTCATCCTCATCCTCATCCTCATCCTCATCCTCATCCTCATCCTCATCCTCATCCTCATCCTCATCCTCATCCTCATCCTCATCCTCATCCTCATCCTCATCCTCATCCTCATCCTCATCCTCATCCTCATCCTCATCCTCATCCTCATCCTCATCCTCATCCTCATCCTCATCCTCATCCTCATCCTCATCCTCATCCTCATCCTCATCCTCATCCTCATCCTCATCCTCATCCTCATCCTCATCCTCATCCTCATCCTCATCCTCATCCTCATCATCATCCTCATCCTCATCCTCATCCTCATCCTCATCCTCATCCTCATCCTCATCCTCATCCTCATCCTCATCCTCATCCTCATCCTCATCCTCATCCTCATCCTCATCCTCATCCTCATCCTCATCCTCATCCTCATCCTCATCCTCATCCTCATCCTCATCCTCATCCTCATCCTCATCCTCATCCTCATCCTCATCCTCATCCTCATCCTCATCCTCATCCTCATCCTCATCCTCATCCTCATCCTCATCCTCATCCTCATCCTCATCCTCATCCTCATCCTCATCCTCATCCTCATCCTCATCCTCATCCTCATCCTCATCCTCATCCTCATCCTCATCCTCATCCTCATCCTCATCCTCATCCTCATCATCATCCTCATCCTCATCCTCATCCTCATCCTCATCCTCATCCTCATCCTCATCCTCATCCTCATCCTCATCCTCATCATCATCCTCATCCTCATCCTCATCCTCATCCTCATCCTCATCCTCATCCTCATCGATTTCTGCTTGAATGCAAATTATCGAACAAAATCAATCACAAATACCAGCGCAACCCCCCGTGATATTTGCGCGAAGCCCCGTTTGCCTCACATAGCCGCTCGTAGACGTACACTTGTTCGAATGTCAATGAACTTGCCCATAAAATCAAGATATTTACCAAAAAAATACACCCGTAGCTACACATAAATTCACATAAGCTCTTCCGCCCCTCCTCAGCACGTGGGCGATGTAGCTCTTGTTTCTGTCTATTTTTCTCATTTTCGGGAATGGAAGACCAACAGCGCCGCAAGAGTTAACAATTCAAAACAGAAATTAATATTCGTACCTTCGCATAGCCCCGGCCGTCCGGGCCCAGCGCAGATGACGATCATGACGTCGTCGTCGCTGATGATCATGATGATCGCAATCATTATCAGCCGTGTCTACGAACGGTGCGAGGGTATCTGTGGAGCTAGCAAATGAATTATTAATAATCGCCAATGATTCAGCTGAAGTTTATTACAAATTCGTTCGGTTCATTCATAAAAGATACAAAAGAAGAGATCTATGCACGGGGAGAATTTCTTTTTTTTTTCTGTTTTTTGTCTGAATTTGAAGTCCAAAGCTGAAAGCAGAGAAAACCAGTCGGGCCGAATGACAGCCGGAATGTCTGCGGGGTCACCGACGGGGCTATGGAGTGCTACTTGCGAGTGAGTTTATTGCATGGAATGTCCCACTTTTTCGGCGATTCGCCATGAGAATCACGGCGCTAGGTTGTGATGAATGAAGAAGAAACTTCGATTGGGATCTTCTAATCAATAAAAGTAGAAAATTATTTCTCTTAAGATACACAGATAGATGCGTCGTTAATTTTCTTCTTCGTTTTTTTTCACAATTTAAGCCAAACGATGTGCGAGAAATTTTATTGCTTCGGATAAAAATAAACTCATGCCGGAGATGGGCTCATCTGATTTTGGGACGGAGGTGGAGGTGTTATGTGCTTAGAGCGTTGCGGCTTATAAAGGGACACTAAGGCCGGAGTCAATAAGGTGAATCCTCCTCGCCATTCGGATCGCATTTTTTTGGCCCACACGACTGTATGGCGCAGTCGGTTAAGTGCCTGCCCCAAGTTAGAGAGGTCCCAGGTTCGAATCCCAGTGAAATTGAATCTGGTCGTCACTATTTGCCGTTGGGATCAAATTAACGGCACTGGAGTAGGTTGATACCTGGCAGTGCAATGGACCAATTTTGAGTCTGAGTGCTCCAGTAGTGCTTCAAAAAATCCTCCGAAAAAAAAGAAAAAAACTTGGACCACGTCCATCCCGGACAGTAGCGCAACTCAAAAAAAAGAATAAGATTAACTTGGCGCCCACAATTGGAAACAGCTAGGAAAAGATTGTCCCAGCTGGAGAGTCTGCTAGTTGAGGCGTGGGTCCTCTCCGGACTGCAGCACCAGAAGAAGAAGAAGAAGAAAGCGGCTTCCGAAATGGAGTAGAATCTAAAAATAAACAGCTCTTGCTCGCTGTCATGCGTTTCAAAACAAAAGTGATGATGCACGCAAAAGTGAACAAAAAAGTGATACCCTGTTACTCTTCGAAAGCACCTTCCTAATCTTAGGCGGCTCGAAATAAATATGCTGAGCAATAACAAGACAGACAACAAATGCTTTCATTTTCTTCGTGAAGAGTTATCATGTGTGTGACCTCCCAGCAGCATAGTGGTTCCCCCAGCACCCCACAGCCTTGAAGCGATGCCTTATCGGTGACCAAAGTTGATGCAATGTCAATACTGGTGTGCCCGGTGGGATTTTCTTGCTAAAATTACCCAACACGTTTTCACTTTCAAGCTTATTTCCTGCAAATTTACATATTTGCTACGTGAACGTCACTTTTGTTCAGTTTATGAATTTGCAAGCTTCCCTCAATGAAGCGGATGAGTAGTTCACACGCATTGTATGCGCTGAGACTTACAGATGATCTTTAGAGTCCAAGGCGGTAGCAAAGTCTAAGTTCATCGACGTTTAATCAATTCACTGTAGTTTTGACGCACAGCGAGCCATTTACAAATTCTGAGCTTCGTCTAATGAGTTTTCGATAGTTTTCTTTGCGAGGTATTAAGTAATTGTCACGAAGTGGTTCTTGGCTTCGTCTCAAGCAATGCGATGAAGAAGGATATCCTCGTTCTTCTCAACACAGTTTCATACTTCATTCAAGAACCTGCCAACGTTTTGGGATTGTTTTAAACCATTGCCAGTTATATGCAAGGTGCCATACACTGAGGGCCCAAAAACGACCTCTTTGAAAAATCCCTTACACTATGGTACGACTGTTGCGTCTTTCAGGCGGAAGCGGCAGCAATTAACGAAGCAGCAATATCAGCCATTCTGTCAGCGTGAATGTTCCATTCTATTTGGATGATAAACGCCAATTCCTTCCCCACGATCTCGACCAAGTTAAAGGTAGCCCTAAACGACGAACATGCTCGCCGAACTTGCTCGTTTGCGTTATCCCCTACACGGCGAACATTCATTTCGTGTTGTTCCTTCAAACCGTTAAGATGTGTGATAGGGCAGCGCAAGTGGTGAATTCCTCGATAAAATCGTGGCTGACTGTTGATATTGTGCCTAATCCACGATATGCACTCTGCGACGTTCACAGCAAAAATGAGGTTTGCTCGAGAACATGGCTCTATACGGCGAACATCAAAGCCAACAAACACGACAAAATCGAAATTTTTCGCCAACAGCGAGCGGCTAGCGAACAAGCCTATACACGACGAAAATGCGGCGAGCACGAGCAAGTTCGGCGAGCAGGTTCATCGTTTAGGGCTATCTTAAAGTAGCAATATCGAAGCAGAAGTCTAATAAAGCTGCTGCATCCTTTAAAGCAACTGGAGATGATCTGGTTGGGCGCATGCATGCACCACCTCATCTGTAAGATAGGGAGTCCACAATACAGGGTAGGCCATCTAGTGTTTCTTTTTTAAATCATAGGTTATTTGGACACTGACAGCTGTTTCTCGCCCGAAATCTTGACAGAAAGTCAGTGTCATACCTCCGCGAAACGAAATGAGTAGCTTTACGCATGAACAACGTTGGGAAATATTAAAAACATATTTCCAAAGTGAGTGCTGTGAAACCCAAACAGTGCGTTTTTTTAGAAGGAGTTTTGACCGAAATGGAGCATCCACCGCGACTGCTGTACGCAAGTTTGTTGCAAAAAGCTCGTGATACTGGTATGCTAGTGGACAACACTCATGGTCCCCGTCGTCGTACGGTGCGCTCAGCTACAAATGAGAATGTGGCTGCTGTGGCCGAGAGTGTGAGATTCAATTCACGAATATCAACTCGCCTTCGATCTCAACAGCTCAACATTTCACGCACTAGCCTGAGGAGAACTCTGCACAAAGATCTCGGATTATTCGCTTATTCGCCAATTGAAGGCGCACGACCATCCGCTTCGTTATCGCTTCGCAATTTGGGCCTTAGAGCAGCTTGAATTGGACAACGATTTTGGGCGAAAAATCATCTTTTCTGACGATGAATGCGCCTCGCATTTTTATCGCGCCGGCTACGTTAACAAACAAAATATCCGCATCTGGGGCACGGGCTCGGAAAACCCGCACATTATTGTCGAGAAGCCAATGCATCCACAGAGAGTGGCAGCTTGGTGCGGATTGTGGAGCGGTGGCATCATTGGACCATTTTTCTTCGAAAATGAGTCTGGAAACAACGTTTTGGTCAGCGTTAGGCGTTACAGACCCAACATGGGTCCGACCTTTTTTTTTACTAAAATTGAAGACATGGACTTGGGCGACCTCTGGTTCATGCAGGATGGCGCGACGTGCCACATAGCCCATGCCACACTCGATCTTTTGTGCACCAAATTCCCAAATCGTGTTATCAGCCGTCTTGGCAATGTCAATTTGCCGCCTCGGAGCTGCGATTTGACCCCTTTGGACTTTTTTCTGTGGGGAACCATGAAGGACTGATGTAATGCCAGCAATCCGGAAACAATTCAATCACTTAGGACCAATAGCATCCAAGAAATCCGTGAGCTACAGCCCGAAACCATCAACAAGAACTTGGAAAATTGGGGTGACAGAATGCGCTACTGCGAAGACAGCCGAGGCAGCCGACGTTGTATTTCGGAATTAATGGGAATGTTTGCTCTCACTAATAAAGCCATAATACACGGAAAAAAATTAATTTTCTTCACTTGATTGCATTTTGAAAAAGAAACTTGTATATGGCCCACCCTATAGTTCAATGCCCTGTTTTCTTCTGTGATGTATGCTTAGTGATCGAGTAGGCTCTGACTCGGTTTGTCGCCAGAATGTTCAAAATCAATGAATTCCCTTACGATTTTGTGTTGGTTTATTATTTCCGACATTTTGTTAGAAACCGAGTTAGCCGACTCGGTTTGCAACTCGATTTGTAACTCGTTTTGCTTAAATTTCAACTCAGGTTAACTGGATTCGAGAAACGTTCGTCTTGGCACATCACTAGTTCACAACATTCCACAACTCTAATGAACCAGTTGCTCTAAGTCCGAAAGCAGCTCAGAAGTGGCAATACGAACTTTGAAAAATTCTCAGAATCGAAACTTCATTGCAACTCAGTTCAATGAGTGCAGTTTTGCAAAAGTCGAAACTAAAGTTTCTTCTTACAGTTTCCTTTCAAAACACACATTTTCACTTAAAAAACATTTATTTCAGACTTAAAATCCATCAATGTGACGACAGTACATGTAGGCACTTCTCCCATTTTCCGCTTGCTGACACTGGTACGGACTTGAGTTGCGGAAAACTGAAACAACACACAGAATCAATACGCTTGAAAAAGTCACAGCACTCAGCAGTCACTACTCACATCCTCCCCTTTGACAGTTGTATCTGATCATCTCGCATCCGTTGTTGAAGTTGTACAGGCACATGCCGTCGAAACCACACACAGGACTCCTGTGAGGAGGACAGCTTCCAGGACACGCGCTGACTGATGCTGCAAGAGCTGAGGAGGATATCCCGTGAACTGCAGGTTCGAATTGAAAAGTGATTCACTTACCAAGCACGGCAACAAAACACAAGGCGACTGTTTTCATTTTCACTAGAGCTGAGAGATAAGACTGTTCTATGATGACTACGGATGCTCTTGGCCTTCCAGGCCTTTATAGCGGAGCGTAGTCGGGTAATGGGACCTTTATCGCCTTTTGAGGTGGAGAATACGATGAGCTGTTGGAAGATAAGGGGAATGTCGCGAAGAGTTTGTTTGATTTGACGGAATGGGATTCACTCGGTCGGGGGTTTTGAAAATTGATTGCACAGACCAAATGTTGCGGTTGTTTTTTCATTTCACAACTGAAGCGAGATTAAATTAAGGGGGTGGTGCTTGAAAAGGGGAGAAATGGGAAGCACCAGATGTTTGTCGATGCCCCTTTCATTGCCACAAAGGGTGAGAGTTGCTGAATGGAGGTCAGCTAATAGCTGACTTTGTTACGCCAGTCGTATCATCGTAACTCTGACAAGCCGAATAGTGTCTGAATGCCACTGATTCATCAAAGACACAAACCTACAAAAACGAAAGTGTCCCTCAACGAACACATTTAGTGCATCAAGCACCCAGTAGCCACACCATCAGAGTCACAACACAATTCACTTCGCCTTCAAATCCAGCCCCAGGCTTCGCACATTTCCCCCGGAAGCACTTTGCCGAACTCGCTCGGACGTCCAAACCCCTCACGGCAGCATGGTCAACGAAAAGGGATTTCATGTCTCAATCAGCTCAACACCCAACAAACCGGGGGGAGACTTGTAAAGAAATTAACATCGCCAGCCCGGAATTAAGCCATCAAAGCCATTTATGGTGTTTGCCTAGCAAATGGCCGAATGGAGAGCAGGCATCCAGGCATCCCTAGCCGCGCTGGGGTCTTTGCATGCACTAATTCTCGCATTTGTAGAACGAAATTTATTCCGCAGCTGGGTCCATAAAGATCGCCACTCGGTGCTCTGCGCTGCACTCCCGCGGACCGCAGCTCGGACACATGACTTAATTTGTGTCGAATACGTGCACGCTGGCCGGAGTCCACTGCTGCTGCCGCCGCCGCTGCCGCTGGGTGATGGTGTGTACAAAATTCCGCCGATGTCGACACCCGGAGAGTGTGGCGCATGTATCCGACGCCCCGTGCATGGACACATTTGTTTCACGCGAAATTGCCTTTTATCTCGGCCAATTGATGGCTACGAGATAAAATCGTTTTGCGCCGAACAGACTGACAATTTTCGAAAGGGACCGAGGTCGGCCGCCGGGACGTGCAATTTGTAATTTGCTGCATCTTATGCAACACTGCGCAGCGTTTCCCACTCCGATAGGGGGTGGTGTTGGTGCTTGTCAAGCGCGGCGGTTGGCGGCCGCGGAGATGTGTTCCAGCAGATAGATCCAAACATGGAAGTCCGGCTTCGTAATGAGAAGAGTTAGCGACCAGTCATAAAGGCATCTTAACGGTGACCACATGAGTTTAGCCATAAAAGCGCCGTACAAAGCGAAGACGACGACACACCGAACCCATAAGCAGAGTTCTCCCGGCCGTATCTGCGGCCAGTTTTGAAAAGGTTCCCATTGATTGTCGCTGGCTGCTGGTGGCGAAACAAAGAGCCCCGGCCAAAGGGAATTGGGATGCCACTGTGATTATGAAAAACGAGTACCGATCCCACCGCGATAAGCCCGGCTACTGGCTACTGGTTGCATCTAGCAGGTGGACTACCGTGCATAGGCGACTCATGTGAATGCACACAATGCACCGTTAGCAGATGAAGTGATTTCCTTGTGATTTTTCCCTGGACAATGGGAGGGCATCAGATTGAGCCGAGCCAATGTAGGCTGTTCCGCCAGCAACAAAGCTGCTTTGTGCTGGCAAAGTGCTTCAATTAGCCTCCGGCTGGAATATGATTAGTGTGGTCGGAGGTGAGTTCGGTTGCGGCCACAAGATGTCCCATCGCAGATAATGGCCGGGCTTGTGGCTCGTAATTACTCATTAGAGTTGTGCACATGACTGTCTTTGGTATCCAAAATGACGGGTGTCCCTTTGGGTAGGGGGAGCAGTGGATAGAGTTTCTGTCGCGCTGTGACCATTTGTGTGGTGGTCGCGTTTGATGGCGGACGATAGCCAATCGTGGCTGGAAGTGGGAACGAATCTCTGCCATTCGATGGTCGAGGAGGAGGGAATTGATCGAATCGATAGCGGAACGATGAACCTGGAAGCGGTACTGGGCTTGTGTCGTATGATTTAAAGGAGCAGCTGAAGAACTTTTCTAATTATCCGCTAAACCAAGTATTTACTCTTGCTAACAAATTTGAAAACTGTCTTTTGTCCTGGTTTGACTCGTTTGTGAGCTTCACTTTGGATATATCGCAGCAAAGGATTGCATCAAATCTACATACATTGGTCAAATGTATTAGACACCCTTATCTTCTTGTCTTTGTTGCCATATCACTTATCGGAAGCAATTAGTTTGAATTTTATGGTTTTGGGCGACACTATCTGAGGTTGTAAATGAATTTAATTTTTTCCTCTCATTTCTTTGTTTTTTTTCTTGTCCACGATTTGGAGAAGTGCACGAATTTTATTAGAGTCGGAACCACACCGATCGAACTGCATTCCAAAAATCTAAAAAAAAACCTCTGCCACAAATTTCTCAATCACACTTCATCCCGTTTCATAAACTTGACCCAGACTGTCATGAATCAGATCCATCGCCATCAAAAGACTCATTTAAATGGACTCTCTGGTCTCTCAGAGCTCATCAACACAATTGTTCACTAGATTGTTTCCCATCTCCTATTCCACGACAGATTTGTGCTAAAAAACGACATTCAGATCGGCCTCACCCAGTGACCTGAAATCATAAACGCAAGACCATTCAACAATCGAACAAAAGCAAGATCCACTAATTCGACGAGGGGAACTCCGGTCGAGACTACAGCCCAATCAATCACAAAAAAAGATCAAGCAATCCGTTCCGCTGCAGACTCACGTTCGAGTCTCGTCTTGATCATAATTAAATCAGCTCTGCCCAGAGAAGCTTCCCTGCTTCTCGACCGCAGCCAGTTGACTTAAAACGCTTAACTACGATCGAATAAACTACCAGCGGTATATCATCGGCTTCGCCCGTCTACCCACAACCATTCATTCATTAAACAAATCCTTAGACAAACTAATCCCCATCGTGAGTGTACGACTTGCAGCAGAAAAATGAGTTGTCCCTCGGATGCTGTCGCGTCTAAGCAGAAATTACCACATCACTCGTCCCCAGACTGGCCATGACGAATCCCACAAACGATAATCAAAGCGAAAAGCCTTTTAACCGAAACAAATCGTGCCCCAGAAGCGCCTCAGATACACTTTCCCCTCTCTGGCTCTGTGACTCTTTGGCGTTCACACAAAATGTCACCGGATCCGTGTGCTGCTTCTCGTGAGGAAAATGCAAAAATCCCTCGACTTAATTTACATCGCTAATGATCCATGTCGAATCCAGTGAACCAATAATCGACAAAAAGATACACAAAAGCTCTTGCTCTAGCAATTTCCAGCATTCCAACAACATCGCCGCTGCCGCAGCACCAGCACCAGTCCCCAACAGTGTATCCATTGCTCTTCGCCCTACTTTTCCAACACGCTCCAGAGAGCCGGCACATGCATTTGCATACCAGGTGGTGGTTCTGACTAATGATTCATTTCATATGCAAATGGAGCTAGCGACGGATTTATTATGATGGGCCATGCCACAGACACACGCACAGATCCGGCGGCATTGAGAGCGATAGGGTCAGAGGGCTGCCCTTCAATGGATCATCCCACAACTCAGTCGGGCCGAAACAATTACCCGAGCTGCGCGGAATCGCCCGGAGGCCGAGCGTAGGCTTTCGATTGCAATCGTCACGAGATGCCACTACGCCAGTGCCGGTTGATTGACGCGCTTCGAGTGATTTATATCGCTCCCTGAAATAGATCGCAACGTCATCGTTGCCGCAGACGTCCACGTCGTGCACAGGTTCTCGCGCATCCCTCTCTCCCAGATGGTTGCGCGATTTATTTCATTAATTACTCGAGCGATGGCGGTGCAGTGGGTGATCTATGCCCGGATCTCTGTTTATGGGACTTCGAGCGCAGGGCCCCCGCGGTGCGGCAAATCAAATCCAAGACAGATCGATAAAGTGGAAGGTATCTTGTTATGATCGAATGATGGATTTATTGAGACCACCTGAAGCCCGTACTGGGGAGCGCTTCATCGTCAACTGCCCATTTTGAGCTGAGATGAGAAGTCTAGCGCGAGAGAGTGGCTCCGAAGGGAAGGGAACTCCGCGAAAGTCAACGGACACAATTGTTAACTAGTTTTTCTTATCACCCTTTGTGGTCTATGCCTTGACTTTGAGATGGGAAATGGGAAGACACATTCAACTCCTGAGAGTGGATGATAGGAAACAGATTTTGCCCGACGTGACAGTGTCTCAGATGGACTTTGGCGAAAGGATCCATTAGCTCGAGTGTGAGGTTGCTTAGAACTTGGTTGTCAGTGAAATGATTGAATTGGTAAGGCGTCACACGAAAGTCGAGATCGTCGTTTTTGCCAACAAAACGTTTAACTCCGTGGAGCTCCATTTGTACACTTGAGGGAAACCACTTGGAGCTTTCGATGAAGCGTGGTAAATTACTAATTGACGTCCCAAATGCTTTCAAAGTAGGCCACAAAAAGTGTCGTCGAAGGGAAACCAGGGTTCGGGCTGCTACAGAAAAGCTTCTTCACATAAACAGCTTTTGCAGAAATCATGTGCAGAGCTTTGAAGCCTGTTGGTGGTAATAACACCCACGATAATATTGATTTTTGGTCTGTCGAGGAAGATACAATTATTGGACCCTTCATAATTAAGCTTAGGCCAGCAAGTTATGCATCTTTCTCTTGTTCGTTTTGTGTGTTACAACCTCTCGTAACAACAGTTTGAAAGAGGCATAGATAACGTAAAGTAACGTCATGTCACGTCACGTCACTTTACGTCACGTCTCGTCACATCACATCACGTCACGTCACGTCACGTCACGTCACGTCATGTTATGTCATGTCACACATAAATTTTAAGCTTTACTTCGTTTTTGTTTTATTTCAATTTCTTTTCCTATCGCTCTTATCTGGTCACCCTGTACCTACAAATGGTTGGAGCACAAAGGTACAGTGCCAGAAAAATGTCACAGGATATCAGAAGTTCACAAGAAAAAGCATTCTCGAAGGATGCAGATTTCGGATCGGTCGTTGATTTCACGTCCTCTCGAGTTGCCCCATCTAATCACCCCCAATCTGGGGCAGTTTAGCTCCCTTCAACTCAAAGGAAGAGAATTTAAAAGCAACCGCCAGCTCTCAAGTGCCAAGTAAGCCTTTGGATTGCATGCATCTGGTCACTCGAATCTTATTATCTCACGACCTGCCACATCATAAAGGCGTAACTGAAATTCAACTAACGTCGCACACTTTCGTTCATCCAAATCGAATCGCAACATCCTTAGGCAACCCCAACCCAGCACCAAGCCCATGTGAAGACAACTCTCCCTTCTGTTTGACTTTTGCGACTCTTCAATTGAGTCGCACTCCGCCGACCACCACCACTGACTCCGGCTAAATAGAAAGAGTCCCCTCGCACATCGCCGCCAGTAATTTCCTCACAACAAGACAAATTACCCCATCCATCCACATTTACCATTTGAGGTTGAAAATAAAAACGGCAAAAAATTATTAATGATCCCGTCAGATGGCTCCATGTTGGCATGGAATTGCACAAACTTCGGATCACCTACCGACCGGCAGCCTACTCCAATCGCTTCCTCTCCCGGGGCTATGGGTCCCGGGCAGAGCGCACAACTCTTCCATCCGCCAGCCGTGGACTGTGTCATTTGAAAAAAGACTCTCACCACCCTGCGCTGCGGAGCGAACACATTTCTTGATTCGATTTCGGTGTACATGCGCCTCCTCCGCCGACAGTGGCGGCATAGCAAAATTTTTAATTTAATGCCTCGCAGCAAACATTCTGTCAGAGTGACAGTTCATTAATAATCCGCGCCAAGCCAGGCCGCGCCGGTGAATCTAGGCGATGGAGCGCTAGATTCACCGCACCACCATCGCCGGGCTGGCAAATGTCATCAAGGTCTTTTCGGTCTTGCGCTGCACAAGGACGTGTACCTACGCCGAGACCTAGATTCCTCCCGGTCCCGGTGGAGGATGAAAAATGACGCTCTGTCGGGGACTTGCAATTCCTTTTGGACCAGATGTCGTTTGGCCAGACACCGAAGTCTACTTTGCGTTTGACTTCGGCTGGGAGATGGCACTTCTTCTGGGTGAGGTTGATTGAAATTTTGACATTTCCAAATATCAGCTCACAGAATTTGTCAGAATTTTGTACGCAGACTGGAACGGAGCCAGTTAAAGACCAACGGTAGATGAGGCCTTCTCTGGTAGTCCCACAAGACATGTCACATCAAGGTCCCCAACATCGCTCTCTGCCTGAAAGTGTCATTTGCGTGGTTCCCCTCACCGACATTCAGCGATACCCCGGTCAAAGCCGACGAAGCCCAAGCTACCGTTTAGGCCACGATCTATTGCCGGCCGGTCGTCTACAAGGAAAACCTTGTTCCAAAACCGCGATCCAAACTGACATCGCTCCAGACTTGCCCACACAAGACCAACAATTGAATGTTAACAGCGCCTGTGTTGCACATTCCCGCTCCGATATGGCAACCGACAGCCAAAACAAATCGGCCGCCACCTACACTTCCACACACGTACCTCCCGTGAACCTGTAATCAATTGTCCGGGACTCCCATAAGTCGATGCAGGCCACACTCTAGACATTCAATACGGCAGAGATCTTATCGTCCAGCTGAAGATCAGTGCAACATTTCCGGATGCACGTCCTAACACCACGGCACAGCCACGGCCAGGCTTACGCCGGTAGTCTCCGGAGGTCTTCGGCCACGGATAGTGTTTCGCCATAGCCCTCTAACCACCGACAACCAGGGACGCCATCGCCATCGCCATCACCACCGCTGCCATCGCCGGCACAGCCACGGCCGCCGCGCAGCCAACGCGATGATGAAATCATAGAGAGAGGAATTCTGCTTTACGGGATATCTCACTCGCGATCGGCCGGGCTTCCAATTGCATCATCTCGGGCATAAGGTGTCGGTCGGTACGGTTGCCATCGTTCCGCAAATGACCATATCGAATTGCGGCCGAGCATTGTGATGTCGCCCCGCTTCCACTGGCGCAGGCGAACATATGTTAAACATTCAATTGTCGGGCCAATGCAGGCGGCCCCCAAATGGGGAAGGAACGCGCTCTCATCCGAAGGAGGTGTAAATCGAAGGCAGATGCGATGCGATGCGATTGGAAGTGGATACGTCCAGGTGGCGGGTCTGTACAAACAGCGAACCTCGGAGGTCCGGCCATCGATGAGTGGGCAGTTCGGCGTGTGAACGGCCACGATGATCGTTCGATCCGATAAGGGTATCTGAATAGGATCACTCTGGGAAGTGAACTGATCCCAGCCGCTCTGCCTAATCCTTTGGCCGCTGCGGGCTAATGGAACGATCAGACAACAGCCGATCGCGGAGTGTAATTTTTCGGTGATACTTTCAAATTGAATTGTCCCGCTGTAGGTGATGAACAAATATTCCGTTATCTTTCCAGTTCGACGATTTGGACTTTTGAGACACGGCTTATGCAAGCGGTCGTGGGTGACATAAGACAAAATGCTTTCACTTCGGTCTGGACAGAGGGATGGTGGTCTGTGGGTTTCACGTCACAGGACGGGTGGCAACAGTGATCCTTATCACGTCTGCACTCCGATGAAAAGTCAAGTGGTGCTGATGTCAAGCTCGCTAAATGTCATCAGACACAAAGGGGCGATGGAAATTGTCAGAGGCGATTGGAGTTGAGGAAAGAAGACTGAAAAGGCTGATTCAATCGAAGGTTTCACAATGAATATGTCATAACTCTTGACATCTGATAAGGATTGGGCATTATTTCTGTGATTTGGACTGCACAAAAGTAGATATTTGTACATGTCCTAGGGGGTGCCGTGGCGTAGTGGGTAGGTGCGTCAACTCTTACGCTCGATGTTGTCGGTTCGATTCCCGAAAAAACACCAAACATTTTTTTCACTGCCCCATCTCTTTCGAGTCACTGACAATGCTCAAAGAGTATAACTGTCTAGAAAAAGCTTCTCAATCTCGTCGTTCGGAGTCGGCATTAAACTGTAGTTATATGTAGTTATGTGGTCCTAGATGATATTAGCCGTATCCGAGGCTCGTTTTCGTTTCATAACAAAATAGTTTGTTCACATTGCCCTCCTGTGAAACCCCCGAACCTCTCGGACGAGCCCTTATTTAGATCCCAGGACAAAGAGACCGCTGCATACATTGGTTCATCTCCAAGCTCTTGCAGTAGACGATGCCCAGAGAGTGCCACGAGGATGGTGTATGTCAACTTGACCCGTGCATTTAGAGAGACTGTTGCTCACCAGGTTGAGAGCGATCAACGACTTTACCGTGGATGCACGGGCAAATACTTGTTGGTTAACGCCCAGGTCCACTCAGGACTGTAGCGCCATCAGAGAGAGAGAAAATAATCGGGCGGTATCAAGTCGCCCGGTCGTTGCGGCCAATTAATAAATGCTTACCTTGAGATGACCCAGTCGTCATAGTTCTCCTTCACAACTTCAAGCGTTACCTCGCTGTCGCTTGTATGGCATGTAACGCCATCTTGTTGCAACCACAGCTCGGATATATCGCTGTTCGCGTGCTCTGGTCACAAAAAGTCGGTTAACATCGCTCTATACCGCAGATCATTGACGGAAACGGTGTCTCCTTTCTCATTTCGAAAGAAACAAGGTCCGATGACGCCGCCATGCGGTAAACCACCCCAAACAGTCAATCTTTATGAATGCGTTGATGCGTGGTCGAACACTTGTGTGCACTCGAAGCGAATGGCAATTTTGTTTGTTGACGTAGCCGCTGAGCCAAAAATGGCCCTCGTCCGGGAAGATGTTTTTTTTTGGTTAAAATCCGAATCTCCCTCCAAAATGTCGCTTCGATGAGTCCAATTGGCGAACTCACGGCGTTGTTTATGGTCGTCCGGCTTCAATTCTCCCGGCAGCACAATCTTATACGGAACCAGGCCCAAATCCCAGCCGGGTTGACGCTCTGGCGATGCTCAGTTCAACTGATCGGCTCCGAATCGATATTTCTGGGTCGTCTTCGATAGTGGCTGCTACGGCGCCTATGTTCCCTTCATTTCGCACCAATCTCTGTCTGGTTGGTGGCTTAAGATACAAAAGAGTGTACTGACGCTCAAATTCGTCAACGGTGCGACCAATTGCTAGCACACTGAAGCCATGATGACGACCAACCTTACAACGAAATTCACCTCGCCTACTTACAACTGACCCGGAATTTTATAATATAATTTAATATTTCGATAATATTTTAAAATAATGTTGACTCTATCGGCAAACGTGAAATAATGCAGAACAAAATGGCATTTCCTAGAGAATATTTTGACAGCTCAGTCATTGGTGACTCTGACAACTGCTGAAACAAATTAATTGGAAAGACTATCATTGTTATCTGGTCACCCTTTAGATTACAGGAAAACTCGGGCGACTTCCGAAAAGAAGGGAGCACCAATGGGGACCTGCAGCTTCAAAAGATATCGCACATATTCTTAACTACACAGAATGAATCAATCCAAAAACGCGCGCGCTACTCTCAAGCATTTGTCGGTGCAACTTCATTCCGCATCAACGCCGCCTATGACGCAACGATCAATATGTTTCCCGTCAATCAGTTTTGACATTTTGCTTTGTTCTCAAAGCAGAACTGTCATCGTGTCGATATGTCACTTGAACACTCAGGCATTTTCACGTCCACTCAAGCGATTAATCATTCGAACGCCACTTCTCCTCCAATTAACCAGCGGCCATGCACGGCTTCGTTTCCCCGCGATGGCCGGCGAACGCTTAACTACTAATTAACAACTAATCGACCAGGAATTCATTAGTAATCTGCCTCAAGCACCTCCATTCCCGGTGCGTGTAAGACAATTAACTAATCAGTTGTAATTACCACGCGTTTCTGGCCTCGCTGGCAATTCAGGCGTCTGTGGCGTGCTGGCAGCGCTCTTCGCGGCCATATTCGCCGGTTGACAGTTAACCTGGTCCAGGAATGGCTACCGTCTTGCGCCGAATACGGTCACGCGATTCCTGCCAACAGATAGGGGGCGTCTAATTAAAACCGACCGTTTCCCAATGCGGAGTCATTTTGCGTCGCGCCCGGCCTCGGAGCTGGAGTGTGCTCCACATGCCGTGATATGAGGTTTATCTGATTAGGTATCGGTATCGTTGGATCTGAAGCTGTACTGACGCGTTCTCCGTTCACCAGCTGAGACCGGAGCAGGTAGTTAATTAATAACAGCACACACATCGGCGGGCGGTTGTTGCTTGTGTCAGAGACAGACAGGCCGGGAATTGCCAAATGTGGATGTGGAGCCGGAGTTAAGGGCAGCGGAGCGGAGCAACGCTATCACCCGCACAACAGATCACATAGTTGTCTCGATCGCTTAATTGTTAACATCGATCACGTTCGACGAACTCGAGGCGACTTCGGCAGGAGTGGGGCAGGGGCGGCTGCAAATTATGCCACATCCAGTGCAGCAGTGCGGCTAGGCAAGGAGCTCTGGTTAAGGTTTTGCTTTGTTTCCCTTGTTTTTGCTTCTGTCTTCCAGTTCGGATCTAAGATTGATCATTATTCGGTTGCAGCGATGGAAAATTAATGAGATGGCGGTGGGAAAAGGGCGATCGGGGGAGTGGCTGATTTGGACTAGATTCGTGTTGAGGGTGACTTTCAGGGACTCTTGGATCTACGAGTGATGGCTTGAGTTAGCGATCGTGGCTTGAATGAGGAGGAAGAAGAGGAATTTCAGCATCCACTGATGGACAGAGGAGCTAAAAAGTAGAGATTTCCCTTGGCAATCCTACACGAAAGCCACTCCTGTCAACTCAGATGATTTCGAGACGCCCACTCCTAAGCCAAGCTCATCTTCAGATCGCACTAAGAGTCGCTGTTCGAGTTTAAGCCGAAAAATATGCAATCACAGCTTCTTCGGGAAACGTCACCTCCTGTCAGTAAAATGTCTCAAAAGCTGACGCTTCCAAAAATGACAAGTGTCGCCTCTCTTCCGGGTCGTCTAATCTCCAGGATCCGTCAGATCCCAGTTTGGTGCTCATTCCCTTTCTGAGAAGAAGCATACTTTGTGACATCAAACTTTGACTCATCTGTCACCGTGTCGTTTCCTCTAACAGTTAGGCGCCTCTTACCAAAATGCATCCATGATCATGACTCATAAGTGAAACCGCCCAAACATCAGCCAAACCCGAGCAGTCATGTCTCACTTAAGTGAAATCCTTTTCACGATTCTCTCCACCAAAGCAAGATCCGAAAAGCACAGCTCCTACGGCAGCGGATACGTCCAGACGGACAGACGTTCACTACGCCAGACAACCGCCAGCCGTCGCTCGCAGTCATCGTCATCGTAGTTTGCCGGTCGCAGCAGCAGCAGCGATAACAAAAATCGAAATCAAAGATAAAACCACCAACTAACGAGATACTTTAACCATATTTGATTGACTGTTGCTGAGATACAGTAGCTGTACCGTTTCAATGGGCCAGCCTACAGGCGACAGTTGGGCTGCGCGCTGCGCCGTACACCCGTGCACACTGTCATCGAGCAATAGATACTCTAAGCTCTGAGATACTTCTATTCCTATTCCCCTTTGGATTTTCTTCCATTTTTACCTTTTTCGGGGGCAGGCACAGTTCCACGGCTGGCGTGCACCACGCGCATGGGCACCGACGGGTGCCGGTGACGCCGAAGGGGTCTCCGTAATGTCACCTCCGCTTGGGTCTAATCGAAGTGATTATCGCGCGTATTTGGTGAAATGCAGCCATCACCGTCGCAATACATTGTCAACGGCTGTCAGTTGGACGGATTTCGAATCAAGAGCAAGCGGGAGGCGGGCCGTAGATCGTCGATCGTCGATCGTGTGTGTGCACGTTGATTATGATGATGGGGGCCTGAAACCATTTCCGTAATTGGTTCTCATTTACCGCGGGGTCTCGCTTAGTAATTATCGGCTCCCATGATGGTGGTCCGCGGTGTCGTTGAATCGGATCGATCGATCTGCAATCTTGGATAATTTATGTGAAAATGGATAAGGCTTTGCAGCTTTTTGCGAGTGTATGTGGTGCGAGCTTTTCGGCGGGCACCTCAAAGGTGCGGTGGCTTTTGCGCTAGCGCATATCAGATCTCTTCCGTTTTTGGTTAGAATATCGGATAAGATGCATGCCGCCGATAAGGGCATGGTTTCCATGAAATCGCGGAGATTAATGAGTTCTGTCTCAACCTCGGACGGCGAGGGCAAAGCCGCAGATTTGGTTAGAAGTTGACAATTTAATTGGCTGGCCTAGGGAGCATGAGTCACGATGTGACTTCGAGTTGAGGTTTCGGTTGTTGCAATCTTGACAGCGACGCGAATATTATGCAGATGCCTCATCGATCGGATCGCACTATTTTGTGTCAAGGAATACTTGCTCTTGTGCTCTGTACTCTTGATGGGTTTCCCAGAAGCCAACTGGCTTGTGAGCCTCGATTTTATCTCGAACTCCGAAGGTGAGCCTAAGTCAAGTTCTGCGGTTGAGTTGATGATGGAAATGGAGACCTAGAAAGACACAGTAGTCGACACTTTGACGAACGATCAGCACCGATCCTCTCACGAAATTGGTTTGTGTCCCTGGTGAGATGGTTCTTCCCAGAAATCAGTGATATTTACGAGGCCTTGACCTTAGTCCGGTAAAAGGACCAAATGATCGCGGATGCAAGACAATTTGGTCTTGCTAGCTCAAACCGCCCGGGATGGATTGAAGGCAATTGCTGAGGATCAGACATTCCAGTGAATTTTAGTGAATAACTTGATCTCTATTTATTCAATCTCGCCTTGTAAAGGGTACTTCATTAAGCGCTTCTTATCTTTAAAATCAAATCAAACAAAGTGTGTGTGAGATATCATCGAATTTTTTTATACGTTTGAAAGGCCAATTAATGCCATTATGTATAGAATGTAACATCGTTCTGTCAATTAGTTGGCCCAACTGCTTCAAGACCCATTTAGCAAACACTCGTCAATGTCTATGGTTTGGTCGCCTACCTTCCGCTCCTGGATCAGTTGAATTTTGTACGGGTGCAGGCCCAAGTCACGACGCAAAATTCGCCTTCGCCAAGTTGGGGTCTGCGAAAGACCGAGTTCTTGTGAGCGACGCAAAATCGGCAGCCAATTTGACAAATGCGGGCCGCTATCAACAAAGTTCGGATGTCGTCGTATTGGGTCGTCATACCAAATATCGAAGCACACGCGCAACAGTGACACAAGTGTACTGCTGCCTCAATCCTACATGAACGTTCGTTCATGGAATGTCCTTAAGCGCACGCTCACTCTGTCTGTGCCCCAAAAAACTTCCATCTAAATGCGACATCTCTAGATGTCTCCCGGCCGCGAGTCGTCAATGCATCTGGAACGCCCTTCCACGACGAGATCCATCACATGCAACAATGGAGCAATTTAAATTAATTTTCATACGGGACAGCCCGCAATCCGCGTGCCTGGTGATCGATGGTTCGAGGGTCCCCAATCGTAATCCACCGCAAAGCTCCGACCGAATGGGGACCTCAAGGGTTACGACCACAGGCACAGCCGAACGAAGAAAGACGAAGCAAAAAAGACGGACGGCCCACCAAACCAGCAAAAAAAAACGAACCCTCAGATAACATAGCCACACGCGCATCGAGATACAATCCAAAAGCGACGAGTACCCACGTTAATGCCAGATTTAATCAAATTAAGAATTTTAATCGCCATCGTGCGCGGTCAGGACGGCGACGGAGGAACAGATACGCGACAACGGAATGACTAATCCCTTTGCGGAGTGCGTAGGCGGCAAAAGCCCATAATATCGGTCCTGCGGAGGCCCCCTCCGCCCCGCCACGCAACCAGACACTGGGTGTCGATTTATTTTTGGGACCTTTTGCGTGTCGTGAGTTTTTGGTTACGAATTAAATCTTCGAATCTTTGGCGCGTAAGGCCTTTTTGGGTTTCTCAACACGTAGCCGGGTGTCACACAGCCGTGGCCGCGAATGTGTGTGCGTTTGCTTTCGCGGAGATGTTCGCTCTTTTCGGGTGTCTGTGGATCCACGATCCATAGTTCTTGGAAGCGATTTGATTATGATGTTGATGGCTTATATGTAATTTGCTTAACAATTGACGTCGAGAAGGAAATTCAAGGGTAATCCATCACGTTGACGAGTTATCTTTCATTGAGGCCTGGGTTTGACTAGAAATTCAATGAACTTCTCAGCGCAGACGAAGGTTACGTTGAAAACCCTTTGGTTTTCGAATGCCAATTGATTTGCTTCGGTGAACAGAAATGTGATCTAAACAGAGGGGCGAAGGGCCCGAGATTGGGCCTATGGACTGCGAAATGAAGGTAATCAATCCTAGACGTCACGAGCGTAGTGGTTCTTGTGCACAGTTCTCACAGGGTCGTGGTTGGAATTACAGTCAGGAACGCCAGAACTACGAGTCTGAAGAGTTGAAAAAGTTATCAGAGGCATGCAAAATATCCGTTTGGAGGGCCTTAAACTTACAGGCTGTTTTACAGAACGCCCGTGCAAGGAGAGCGGGTGCTGAAGAAAGAAATACAAAGGAGTACCGAGATTTTCTAATAAGGGCTTCCAAACTTTGACAGTTAATAGCGGAAAATTATTGAATCTGCATCTGTCGAATTGGCTGTTATTTATTCAGTCCATTTTGCCAAATCACCATGAATGGACATAGCTTTCAACACCACGTGTAAATGATAAAATTGTTGCATCAAAATGGGTGTTCTGTTCGGGTAACGTTCCACGGGCTTCGCCCATTTTACGGTCGCCATAAACGTCCTACCGAGGGGGCAGTGAGGTGGACAAATTTGAGTCTACTGGTTCAGTAAACGATGAATCAACACCCGTCGACGAAACGCAAGATCTGTCGAAAACATCGCCACTGTCCGTGAGAGTGTGCAGAAGAATCCGATGCAGTCTAATTAGCGTCGCTCACAACTCTGGAACTCAGTCTTTCGCAGGCCACAACTTTGCGAATTATGCATTGTGACTTGGGCCTGCACCCGCACAAAATTCAACTGACCCAGGAGCTGAACGTAAACGACCAGACCATAGACATCGACGAGTTTTCGCTGATTGGGCACTGGAGCAGTTCGAAACTGACCTTAATTTTCCTCGAAAAATCATCTTCGGCGAATAGGCCAATTTCTGGATGAATGGGTACGTCGAATTTAAGACGATACCAATCCACATGAGATACAAAAGCGTCCAATACATCCCGAAAAAATCACTGTTTGCTGTGAATTTTGGGCTCGGTCCCTATTTCTTCGGGAACGACGTTGACCACGCTATCACTGTCAACGGCGAGCACTATAGGTCGATGATTAACAACTTCTTTTGGTCTGAGTGGGATGATATGGACACTAACGATGTGTGGTTTCAATAGGGCGGCGCTACGTGCCACACAGCTCACGCCACGCCACATTGGAAATTATGTACGTGCGATTCGAGGGCATGGTCATCTCACATGGAGGTGGTGTGACCTGGCCACCAAGATCGTGCAGTTTGACCCCGTTAGACTTTTTTCTTGTAGGGTTTTCTGAAGTCACAGGTCTATGCGAATAAGCCACAAACCACAACGGTCCCAAAAGCCAACATAAACCATGCCATCGGTCAAATTCAGCCTGATTTATGCGCCAGAGTCATGGAAAATTTAAAATTTCGGATGTTATACTCATATTTCATGCATAATGGCATCAACATGCCTTTCAAACGATTACAAAATTTCGGTGCCAACTCACACAGATTTTGTTTCATTAAAATTTAAAGACAGGAAGCGCTAAATGAAAAACCCTTTAAGAACTATTTGGAGCTCTCTCTAGACTACCGAGAGGTACCTTGCTTAAGTCACAGAAAATGTCAAAAATGTACGCTCCTAGTGTAGTGCCGGCCCGATGCAAAGAAATTGAGAACATTCTTACCTTCGTCTTCATCTAGGCAGCTTCTGTAAAAATCGTTAGAAAAGGCATTCCATTGGTATCTAGACTGAATTTCTGATTCATTCAGAAAACTATCCAGCATTAGTTTATCCAGACTTTTTAGCTAACAATCACAGGGAATTGTTAGCTAAAAAGGAAAACTGGGAGCAACAAATGTGTTGATCACTTGGTATTAAATGTGAAAGGTGGACTGGTGATTGCTAGACGCTAAAAAATCCGATACATTCCATACCACAGCATCTATCTTTGATGCACCATGAGATGCTGCTTGAGGAAGCAACTAGACGCTTATTATGAATTATTTCATGGACACCGCGCTGTCTTACTTATTGCAGACCCCGGAGATGAAGAATGTTGCATTTCCTTTCGAATCCTGCAAATCGCTTCCACTTCGGAGTTGCCTTCGAATGTCCACAAGTCCTGACTCAATTCATTGTAAAAAGTTAAATTCAAAAAATGCGAACATTTGTTTGACAAATACGAGCCTAAGATCGGCCTAGCACTTGACTTAAGTGCATCTGCTCCCACCCTGAAGAAGAAGACATTTTGAAGCTGGACGTTTTGCACTTCAGGATCCATAGGGGGTGCAACTTTCAAAACAATCACCACGTCATCATGCGCCAGATCCTCTGCATTCGAATCGAATTCTCGCTCAAGCCACGAGTCTAGAAAGTCGGCAGTGAACAGAGACCCACTTAAAGTCGTCACACATACCGCCTGCTGGAGGCCCCATTCGAACATACCCGCCGCATGCAAAGCAGCAAAGCACTTAATAATAGAAACACACCAAGTGTGTGACAAACGAACGATGAATAAATTATATGTCCGTGTGCACGGCTCCCACTGAGCATTAGATCACTCAATCATGCATCAGACTGACGGTGTCAGTGCGAAAATTAAGACCTCAGTTGGCCCACGATCCAAGCGGCTTTTCCCCTGCTCGCGCCAACATCGATTCTGGGTCACGCACGATCGCCGGCCGATACGAATCGCAGACCATCTCGAGAGTCATCAAACCCCCATGCCATAATTAGACCCATCGATGAGTTAAGGGATCGCAATCGGCCCCGCACTCCGGCGACTCCACTGAAAGGTTAATCTTTTCCCATTCGTTCGCAGATACCATAGAGTCAGCCATTTGACCCTTAATCTCGATTGGTATTGGTGCAGCGACGCCGGCCGATGCACTCAGCGACTCCCCCCATTCCGAACACAATAAGCAAATTAGTTGCAAATTGCTGTTCCCTGTCGTCGGCCGAGCCATCGCGGTTGTTCTCAAGCCATCATCCGCGTCTCAACAATAAAATCATAACAACTGACAATAACAACAACAAATAAGGAAGCAAAACACACACAAAACCCATCGAGCCTCCCCCATCAAACAAAGCACAGCCATAAGGGCAAGACAGCGATCGCGCGCCGCCGCCACCATCGCCGCACCGCTTCGCTGTTCGCAGATATAAATTTGCGAATCGCTGCGGGCGAAGGAAGTCGACTCTCCTCATCGCATCGAGATTACAATAATCGGCCGCAGTGATCTTGCAGCGGTTTAAATGGATATCTCTCTTTCTCTCGGGAAGGACCCACCGCAATGATGCAGCGGCTGGAGATCAAATCCGTCAGATACCCGGGATACATGTGTCCGCATGTGGAAAAAGAGAAAGACTCCGAAAAGGAAACCTCCGCTCTGTGGACCGAAAACTCATAATGAAACGGATGGATGGGGCGTTCACTCGATGAAAATCCATGCGCAGTCCTCGCCGTCGTCGTCGTCTTGGTCTTGGTCGTCCTCTTTGCCCGCGACCGTGTCTGTGTGTGTACGAGTCGGGAGACCGAAATTCCGAAAGCTCATGTGTATTCAAATTGCAAGTTTCGGCGCTACAGGTGGAGACGATTTCCTGGTTTGCTTCGGCTGCCTCCCACCGAAATGGCTAGAGTCCGCGCAACGATAATGATGGTCATAGACTTGGGCCAACAGATACTCTCTCCGGCTAATGACCAATTGAATTGTGCGGCAGCGGTGGCTCATGTGGATGGGGAAATAATGTTCAGCAAATAATAGAGATTTTCGGTTAATGATTGAGTTTTTCCCCGAAAGGACGGCTCGGCTCATGGGTGGCCAATGGACTGCCCGATCGACGAGGGTGGGGTAAAGTTGGAATGGCCCGAGTCTGGTTTGCAGGAAATGAAAGATATCTCTGCGCCCTAAAGCAGGAGCAGGCACGCTTCTGTGTTGATGATGTCTTGGGATTGTTAAGCTTGAGCCGGTTAGGCCATCACAGGAGTGTGCAGTCAGCGAAAGGTGTTCGGTGACTAACCACGGTGGGGGCAACTGACATTTGTTTTAGTGTCTGAGTTTATTTTTTTTTGTCATACGACAGTTCGGAATAGATCCGGGCCTCAACCAACAAAGTTTGATCCTTTAGTAGCTGTCTCCAGTTGCGGACTCAACGTTGATAAGGATGATCTTTTCAACTTGTGTGCATCATCCCAAACGTAGGTGTCCTCTCCTGCATTGTCAACGCATAATAAATAAATCTAAAGGGAATGCCTTCGAAATGAAGTCAGATACTTTAACAAACTTTTTGTTCCAAGTAAAAATCGATGTTTCCGAAATAGTTGCCCTAGTCATTTTAGGTATCGGATCCATAGTGACACACCGAGACTGATATTCGTGGTTACTTCGCCATGAACATTAACTCGATAAAAGGCATCTTAGATTCAAATCAATTAATGGCTTCTTTGTCTCATTTGAAAAGTGTCCAGTGACTGGACCTTTAAGCGGAATAGGAATGTTGAAGGAACCCCTTTATTCTTACTCATTTTTGATACCAATTTTGATGCGGTTTTGATGTTTTCGGTGGACTCGAGGCAGACGAACATTTTTAGAAATGTTTGAACAAGTCGTTGCATTACAACGAATTGAAGAATTAAATTTTTTTAATAAAGTTGTCGATGTCATCCGCGTAAGCTAATAGTTATACGGACATTTTGAAGATGCATTTGATGTTGTCAATGATATTTTTGCAAACACTGCAAACAACGTTTAACGTCTCGCACTTTGCAGAGACTATCGTGTGAAACACACAGTGGCTGTTTACAAACGACGAAATCCACCTGGGCAGGCAACATTTTCTTCGTGTGGAACACGCGAATCGGTTCAATTGCATCATGTTTTCACCAAGTGTTCTATTGCGAATTGAGTAATGCCTTCTGTTAAATTCTAATTTCTCATGAATGTCGGATAAAAACTTTTTTTTTGAGGTGCAGCAACAATTTTTTCATGAAGAGCTATATGTATTCAGTAAAAAAAAAACATTAAAATCGCATTTAAATCGTCTCTGTAATCAATTTTTCTAAAATGCCACAAATGCCAAAAAGCGTGAGGTGTTACTCTATCAGCGGTCAATAGAAAATGAGGAAAACATATTGAAAACGGAACGAAAAGCGATGAAAACATGCCAGCTTCACCCGAGAATCCAGTGTGAAAATGGATTTTCGGGTGAAGAAGGCCGATTTCCGTCGCATCCAACCCATCGCCCTCTCGCTTGTGAAAATCGTATATTGTATCTCCGGCAATTCTGCCTTTGTCTGCTCATGTAATCACCAGCATAGAAACACAAACACAACTGTGTTATCATTTTGCTGCATTATTTCGTGTGAAATGTGTCATTTTTCGAAAAGTCGATTTTCTTACTTAATATTTCAACTTGAATGTTTGGGAGTGAATGTGAATAACAGTTAATTTAATACTTGAAAATAAGGGAATACTGAATTTTTCATTTTTTTTATGTCAGAATTGAACTCATTAAACGAAAGAATTACTGCTCACCTGGCAATGCCGTTTTCCACGCAAATTAAATGAATTGTTTAAGAAAATGTTTTCCATTGTTCGGCTACTTCATTAAGATCGGTAACAAACTAGCCTTTAACCTCATGTAATTTTTTAACACAATTCTTTAGAAGATCGTGTAAAACGCACTTGCCAGATCTTCTAAAAATCTGTACAACTGCTAGCATAGGCAGATGATATTGGCGTGATTGGACGAACGCGGGGAACATTCAGTGAGACGTTTGTTGACATTGAAACGGAAGCGGCTATATAGGGGTCTGGCGGTAAACGACTCCAAAACGAAGTACACGAGGAAGGACGCACAACTTCGATGACTTGGCCAGAATGTCATATTAAGCAGTTATATTTCGAAGTAGTCAAGGACTTAGTCTACCTCTACTCCGCGGTGAACTGTGCAAACAATATCAGAACTGGGGTTCTCAACCGTCCTCCTTTTGGGAGAACAGTCCTGCTATTCAGTTGTTTGTCCTTCCGTCCTCCCTTGAACTCCTTTTACGATAAATGTTCGTTTCATCAAAATTTTAATTCTCTGAAAGTTTTTCACCATTTGCTTTGAAATTTTACCACAACGTTGCATTCGAATGCGCGCGTTAATTTCGTATGACATTTTAAAACTATTTTGTCCCCAAGATACGTTTGCCTAAATTTACTAGTTCACGCATGGCATCTTCGTACTTTAAGTGAATACCTAAACTCAAACTTAAAAGTAAAAGTTTACTTCTCATTTTTCATGATTTGCTCAAAATGCTTTAAAATCCAACTCTTACAAATACTCACCCTTATTACGACTGGCGTTTAAGTTGATCGACTCCTGTCGTTTTTTGAGTCAAGGCAGTTAAGTGGCGTTTTTTTTTACCGACACATCATGTACCACGTACTCTATTATATTGTAAAGAAACAGTGGACTGTCAGTTTGAAATTATTTCTTTGTCCCACGAATTCCCCATGAAACTACACTGAATACGTGTAAAACCATCCAACAACTTTTTCCCTTGATTATTCTCTCTAAATGATGGAAGACAATTTCTCAAATAATTCACTCAATTTGCATGCAAAACAACCATTAGCACGCAAATATTCTTGTGCTTCTACCAACTTTAATCAGTTTAACTCTGACGTCATGAAAAATTAAAAAAATTGTGTTTTCTCATATTTTCCTTGATTTTATGCAAAATTTTTGATTGAATAAACTCCAATTTTCATTTTTACACTCAATTCCACAAATTTGAGGTGACATTTCTGTTTAAAGACAAAGAAAGTCGATCGATTTGACACATTTCACACGAAAAAGTGCATGTAATCTCGAGATGTGATCCGGTCGAATAGACGTCTCGCTCAAGCGATTTAACATTATTGGGTTCCTTTTATAAGGTTATGTTAAGTCGTCTGCCTCGTCCACAGTTTCGTCTTCTCAAGGTCCTCAACTCCCCTCCCCTTGCACAAATAAACCGCATTCCAATGACAAAATTAAAAAAAATATTTATTTCTCAAATAAAACCCGTTACAACTGACTCTACTTTACGTTTGCAATAAATCTACTACTGGCATAACTGTTTCAAACAAAAGGCAAATAAAGAGTAAAAAATAAAAATGGTTAAGTATATAGGCCCCTCGCGGGAGCCGTGCGTCGTGCGTTTGTCCGCAAATCAATTCTAGCGTCTTCGCGTCGGGGATTAGTTGAGTGGGCAGATGTTTGGCCAAATGTCGCCTTGCAGCATATCCGGGGTGAACCTGATGCGCTTGCCGCCGACACTCACATTCCTCATGCAGCCCTTGTAGACAGCCTTGGTCTTGAAGCCAGGCACCACGTGCATGTTCGGATGTCCGCCCATGAACAGCGGACGCTTGGTGCGAGTGTAGCTCGAGCCCTCGGTTCCGATAGCGGGCTTGGAGCTGATGGAGTCGACAGTCAGTGTGATGACGAACTTCGACTTGACCGCGTGCACCGTGCGCCACTTGCCGTCGCAGAAACTCTCGTTGTTGCTGAGCGTGTAGTTGGCCTGGATGTAGTTCTTGTCGTTGGTCTTCACGCTGAAGATGAGCGTGTCGTTGACCAGCTCCAGGATCATCCAAGAACTGCGGCCGTGAACCGAGAAGAGCAGGGCGCTGGTGGTTCGCGGCTTGAAGTCGAAACTGATGCTGGTCTCTTGGCCGACTGAGAAGACCTTCATGAGTGTGGCGTGACCTGGATTTTTGCCGAAGAACAGACCGTTCTCCACCTGGTCAGTGCATGGGACTACGTCCACCGGAATTGGTGGGGTGCTGAAGTCGCTCTTGTCGAAGAGAATGTTCTTGATGCAACCATTGAAACGCGTTCCGTTGTCCAGGAGGGTGTTGGCGTTCAAGGCGCTTTCGTAGGTGTTGGCCACGCCACCGACGAACACGGGGAATTTGACGGCAAAGCGGCGGACGTTTATCTCCTGCAGGTCCTTGGACTGCTTCTCCGCGCCGTCGACTATCAGGCTGAGGTTGCGCTGCTGACGAATGAACTCAACCGTGTGCCACTCGCCGTCGTCGTAGACCTCGTTCGTCGAGAGTTGGGCCACAATCGGACCCACTTGGAGCTGATGGTAGATTTTGCCCTCGTACAGGTAGAACGCAATGAAGTCGGAGTTGTTCTCGTCGGGGGCGTACAGCAGCAGGCCGCTGGAGAAGTGCGTTCGGAAGGTAAGGCTTATGTCGTAATGCTTTCGTAGCTTGATGGGCAGTGACGCGATCTCGAGACGTTGCCGGGGCATGCCCAGGAAGCGGTAGCCGCCCTCTTCGAAGTCGACGTCGAAGTCTGGGTCAACCGGCAGCTTGCATAGAGGCTCATCAATTATCTCGAGCGGCCTTTTTGTTGGACGTTTGGTAGTCGTCGTCGAGGTGGTGGTCGTTGTGCTGGTCGTGGGCGTGGTGGTTGTGGTTGTGGGCTCCTCTGTGGTGACAGGCGCCTCTGTTGTGGTCGTTGTTGTCGTTGTCGTCGTTGTTGTCGATGTTGTTGACGTCGTGCTTGTGGGTGTGGACGTCGTCGCTGGTTCTACCTCAATCGGAATGAATCCGGAGTCGGTGAAGATGTCTGTGGCCACAACCGATTCGTCAACTACGTCTCCAGGGAAGTACTGCGGCACCGAGGCAAGATCATAGTCTGCGAGAAAAAACACATGTAAACTGGCCTGAGACGAGAAATTAGCGGTCTTACCCAAGATGTCCGATGGACACCCGTTGATGTTGCCGTTCACCTTCTCCGCGCTGTTGGCGAAGTTGATGATCTCGCTATTCAGCGTCACGTCACTGATGCAGCCCGTGAAGTAGGCCAGTGTGGAGAGCGCTGCTCTGGTGGGCTTGTAGTTGTGTGGCAGGCCGCCGAAGAAGATGTCCCCATGTGCAATGTCCAGGTTTGGCGGCGCCTTGTGCCATCTGTGGGGGAAAAAATGAACTTGAATAAACAATCCTCGAGAGGATAGTGAGCACTTACTGATAGTCAAAGGCGTCGTCGACGGACATCCGCAGCCGGACGTTGTCGTGCAGCACCGTCACGTAGTGCCATTCGCCGTCGTTGAACTTCCTGTCGCTGGTCAGGTCCTGACCCATGCTGCGCAGTCGCAAGAGGCCGTCGTCCAAGGTCAGCCCAATCATGGCGCTCTGGTTGTGGTTGCTTGCGTAGAAGATCACTCCGTCCTTCTGCTTGGTCTTGAACTTCAGGTTGATGTGGAAGTTGTTGTTCGACGTGACGTTGGACTTCCGTAGGAAGCCGAACTCGTGTGGGCGGTACGAGAGGGAGGTCGACAACTTCGCCGGACATCCCGGGCGTACGCCGGTGGCATTTTGGTTTGAGCCCAAGTCGACCTTGATTCCGGATACCGTGACGTCGTCGATGCAGCCGTCGAAGTTGCCTCTGATGATTTGCGGGTGGTTGCGTTTGCCTGGATGGCCTCCGAAGAACATCTTCTTCAGCGGCGGCAGGTTCTCCTCGGTCTCCTTCGGAGTCTCCTGCTGGAAGATCAATTTGTCGTCGACCTTCAGGATACCGCGGCGACCGTCACGCTCCGCCACGACACGATGCCATTGGTCGTCGTTGTACGTGTCGGTTGTGCCGGACGAGACCATGTGCTCGCCGAGCTTGTACCGGAAGAAGACGCCACCGTCCTGGAGCTCAACTGTCATGAAGTACTGATTGCGACCGTAGTAGAACATGAGACCATCCTTGGTGTCCTTGGAAGCCTTGAAGCTGAACTGCACACTCGAACGGGTCCTGAAGTTGTACGGGGTCGCCGATAGGACAACATAGCCGTTTCCATTGAACCGGTAGCCTGTTGGGGGTGCTTCTGAGCTGACCAACTTGTCACGCGGTGGAATGCCGTTGTTGTTGTCCTGAGCGTCAACGAAGTTCCACAAACCAACGTGCTCGTCGCCAATGCGCAGGTCCTCGATTTGACCAACGAACGATGAAATCTTCGACATATCCTCGGGCGGATTGAAGTCCGACGACGGCGGATAGCCGCCGACGAACAGACGACTGTTGCGGTCCACATTGAAGACGTTATTCGATCCCAGCAGAGCCTGCTCGGTCACGTGGTCCTTGATCTCTCCGTTCTCCAGCTCCTCGCGAATGATCAGCTTGGCGTTGCTGCCGACACGGTCTACAATCACTTGGTACCAGTTACCGTCGGCTACGTACTTGGGGCTGGTAAGCTGTTCTGGGCCGTTTCCGAGGTCGATTCTCAGGATTGGATGGCCGTTGAGGATCTCCAAGGCCAAGAAATCTGTGTTCTTCGGTCCGGCACCGGGGGCAGCGGCGGAAGCGCTCTTGTTCTCGTTTCCGAGGTACATGAGGAAGCCGTATGGGTTCTTGGTGTTGAAGTACGCCGACACCTTCGATTTCGTGGCCAGTAGGGGTAGGGTTTCTGGGGCCTTCAGCTCGAGAATGGTGCTGGGCTCGAACTGGACGCCAACGGCAATCTCGTTCGCCGCCTGGCGGGCCATCTCTATCTGCTGCTTCAGGTACTCAATCTGCTCGCTCAGGTCTTGGCCAGATGCCTCGGTGTTCAACTGCCTGCGGCCCACGTCCATGGCAAGCTCCTCAAGAATCGGTACTTGCGAGTTGACGTTGTCGATCTGGGACTTGATCTGGGAAATGTCCTTAGCGGCTGCGTCGATGTCCTTGGATATGTTGCGCGCCTTGGCCAAGTCTCTTGGGGTTGAGTCGACAACCGGGTTCAGCAGTTCCAGCGCTTCCTTGGTGATCTCAAGCGCTTCTGTCGCCTCCTGGTTGGAGTCCTCCCACGTCTGCCTTTGAGAGGTAATCGAATCCTGGTCAGAGGTTGGTGAGGGATTGTGCAGGTTGATCAAGATCTGGTTGATGTCGTCGAGCTTCTTTTCAGTCTTCGTGTTCAGGCCGGAAATGTTCTCTACCGCTACCGCCGAGCGGTTCAAACGCGGCTCCAGCTCACTTTGCACTTTCGTAAGCGCAGATTTCGCGTCCTGCAACAGCTCTCCGGAGTCCTTGTGCGCCTTTCCTGCTCGATCACCGATTCCGTCGCTCTGTAAAGAAAGGGTTTCGCTTAGCTGAAGCTCACTCATCGAGAATGTGGGCTACTTACCAATTCCGTCGCATTGCCAGCCACGTACTTTGACTCTTGTGCAGCCACCTTCGCTCCGGCGACCGCCTGGAAGATGTCCGAGTAAGCGGTAGACGCCTTAATGGCCTCCACCGAATCGGCGGTTATGCTTGAGTACTGCCCGGACAAGTCGTTGGCCCTTTGCGTCAATTCCGCAGCACGCACCTCGGCCTTTAGCACCTCCTCGGCGGCCTCCTTGCTGTTGCTGTCAGTCACCGGCAGCATGTCGTCCACTTCCTTGTTCATCTCCTGGAGCTTATCGAAGACATCCTGCAGTTCCACGATGTTCTTGTCGATGGAGTGCAGGGTTGTATCGCTGTCGTCGGCGAATTGCAGGGCATCGTCGATGTTCTTCTCCGCTTCCTTCTGCTGATCGGCAACGGTGTCGAACTTCGAGTTCTCGATCGCCTCCTTGTTCAGCTTATTGAGACGTTCCACTTCGTACGTCATGTTCACCGATTGCTTGCTCCAGTCGTAGAGATCTTCCAGCTTATCGTTGATGTCGCCGATGCCGTGTTTGAGCGCGTCCAGCGACTTGTTCTGCTGCTTGATGGGATCCACGAGCTGATCGATCTTTTCCAGGAAATCCGTTGTGCTTTCCAAAAGCTTGCTTGACGGACCGAGGTCAATGGTGACCATCGAAATCTTTTCCAGAATCCGTTCGGCCTCCGAGAGTGCGCTCTCCATTTTCGTGCTCGCCGCTGTGTCGAAACTCTTGGCCAGGGCCTCCACGCTGAGGATCGCTTCCTGGGCGTCGACGTTGGCCATTTTGGTCAGGTTGTATACCGCTGAGACGTTTGCGAGGAGCGCCTGGGCGGTCTCCTGGCTCTCTTCCGCGTTGGAGCCGGTGTAGTTGAGACTCTTTCCGAAGGTCTTGATGGCGCTTTCCAGTTCCTCGATCGCTGACAGGGATGGGTTGAGGTTGACACCCTTCGGGTCGAGCGCCTCCACTTCAGGTCGGATCTTCTCGGCCAACTCCTCGTAGTAGTTCAGCTTTTGGCTGGTGAAGAAGGCCAGGGCTACAGACTTGAAGTCGTCCATGACCGGGTCGATGCGGTAGCGCATCGCGTCAGTGACGTCCAACAAGGCGTGGTGGCAGCCATCGCACTCAGCGCAGCCCTCGTCCTTCAGCAGCACCCACCGGTGTGGGCAATGGTCGCACTTCTCGCCAATCACTCCGGGGAGACACTCGCACTGGCCAGTCATCGGGTTGCACCCGAATCCCTTCGAGTAGCCGCGGTTGCAGTTGCAAGCTAAGGGAAGGAACGCATGTCATTAGGAGGGATCGCAGGGCTGGGGATGAATTTTACTTACGTGTGCACCCTGCGTGGGTGTAATTCCAGAAGTCGACGCCGCAGTGGTCGCACTGTCTGCCAGTGACGCCCACCTTGCAGGCGCAGCTGCCGGTGTGCGCGTCACATTGACTGCTGTTCGAGGCAACAGCGCAGTCACAAGCTCGGCATCCCATTCCAGAGTCGAAGCCGTAGTGGTCGGGCTTGCAGCGATCGCAGCGTTTGCCGATCACGTTGTCGTGGCACTGACACTTGCCCACGAATGGATCACACTCCATGGTTCCAAGTTCGTCGCAGTCGCAGCTCTTGCAGTCCTTCAGGAGGACAGCGTCTCCGTAGAAGCCAGGCGCGCAGAGGTTGCACGCCGGACCAGAGGTGTTGTTCAAGCAGAGCAAGCACTCGCCGGTGATCGTGTCGCAGGAGCCGGGATGTTCGGGGTTGATGTTGCCGGAGCACTGGCATGGCTTGCAGTAGTCGCCTTGTTTCTCTGGCTGGCCGAAGAATCCTGGGGCGCAGCTCTCGCAGCGGGGTCCGATGTAGCCGGGCTTGCAGTCGCAGTGAATCTTCCTGCCGGACTCCGAGATCTCGCAGCCAAAGGCGAAGCTAGAAAGGACAAAGTTTAGAGATCGCCTGCAAAGGAGGACGATGCCGCACTCACTTGTTCGAGTCGAAGGGCATTGGGCACGCGCATATCATGCAGTCGTGCGGTGTGCCGTACGTAGCGTTGCCGTAGTATCCCTCAATGCAAAGCTCGCAGTGATCTCCGATCGTCGAATGTTGGCAGTCCTAAAAACAGAGAAGGGGATTAGGTGGGCCTTCCCTCGCAGCCTCGAGTCTTACCTTGCAAATTCCGGTGGCACAGTCGCAGCTCTCGGAGTGACCGTTGCAGTCGCATGGAATGCAGTATCCACCGAAGGGTCCATCTGGATCGCGGTAGTAGCCTGGCGCGCAGTCTTCGCAAGACAGTCCCATGTAACCAGGCGGGCAAGCGCACTTCTCCACCGGCAACATCTGGTAGAGATCAAAGTTCTCCTCGTCCTCGTCAGCGAGCGTCAGATAGGCGTTCGACAGTTGACTCAGGACAGTCTGCTCCCAGTAATTGGCCCGAATGTAGATCGTCTCCAGGTCCCGCAGGACCATCATGAACTCGGCGCGACTCACCGGCATGTCGTTCAGCTTCTTGAAGTTGCTCTCAACCATTTTGACGCTGTTCTTGAAAAGCACATCCTGAGTCGGCTGCTCGTAGCTCTGATGGACGAGCGTCTCCTTCTTGCTAACCAGAACCACATCGGGCCCCAGCAAGGCCTTTCCGAATGGGCCCGTGGTGTAGTACAGCGAGTAGACCAACTCTCCCCCGTACGACGTCAGGTGACTGTTCTGGCCGAGCAAGAATGCCATCACGCCGAAGTACACCAAGTCGTTGTCATTGTCCTTCAGCGAAAAGTCGGCCTGCAAGGCTGTCTCGTTCAGGAAGATCTCCTCGTTGCTCAACTCCCAGGGCACGACAGAGCTCTTGTTGAGGAAGTCCACGTTGTTCAGGGAGACCTTCTCGAAGAGGCTGACATTGAAAACCCGCAGGTAGGCGCTCTCGCAGCGCGACGTCTTGCCGAAGCAGAAGCAAGTAGTGCAGCCTTCGGGGTTGGACGCGTCCAAGTTGTATGTTCCGTCCCTGCACTTCTCACAGCCGTAGCCCTCAACGTTCTTCTTGCAGAAGCAGTTGCCATCGTTCTTGTCGCACACCTCGAACTCAGTCCCGTCCTTTTTGCAGCTGCAGAGATCGCAGCGCGGGAATCCGTAGTACCCGTTCGAGCACTGGTCGCAGGCGCGTCCCTCGATGTTGTGCCGACAGGCGCAGGTGCCGTTGTTCAAGTCGCACTGCATGTTGCCCTTGTCCACGCCCAGGTAGTTGCAGTTGCACTGCTCGCACCCGATGATCTGATGGAATCCGTACGTGTAGGGCATGCACTGGTCGCACTTGTCGCCGCTCACATTTGGCGGGCAGATGCACTCTCCGGTCTGCGCCTCACACATAGCGGTCACAGGGCAGTCGCAGGGTTTGCAGTTCGGGAAGCCGTAGAAGCCGGTGCGGCAGGCCGTGCACTGGCGTCCAATGACGTTCGGCTTGCACTGGCACTGTCCGCCGAAGGGATCGCACTCGAAGCTCGTCGAGCCCTCGTAGTCACAGCTGCAGGGCAAAGCGCCACCGTTGTAGTGAGCTGTGAGTGAGAACACGGCCTTTTTGCAGAAGTCACTTGCGTTGTAGGTGATGTGGAAGTGATCTTGTCCGCAGTTTTGAATGAACTCCTTCGTCTGATCGAAGGTCTCCTCCACCAGCAGGTTGTCCTTGTACTGGTTGACGGGCACCACGACCAGGTAGTCCAGCCAGAGTGCTTGAGGTCCATTGTTCTAGGGGGAGGGATGAGGTTGAAGATCATTTCAGAGTGAACTTGGAGGCGAGGTGTACTTACGGTTATGGTGAACTTGAACTCGTCCTCGATGTCGAACCAGGGCAGCTCGCCGCTGGGCTTGATCGCTCCGCGGCAGCCGGAGCTCGATGGGCAGTGGTTGATTTCGAATGTGCCGTCATAGAGCTGCTTGCCAGCCTCTAGGGCGTACATCACCTTGTACTTGGGGTTGTAGGGCTGGTAGTACTTGACGAGGATCACATAACGTCCAGGCTCGGACACCTTTGACCTAGAATTGAAGAGTTCGTGAAGATCGGCCTTTGCAGTGAACCCTGAGGGACGCTTACTCAATCACAATCGTGGAATTGTGCTGATCCAAGTGGATCAGTCGAACCTTCTCGTCCAGAGCGGCGTAAGGCGGCTTGTTGGTCGCCACCCGATCCTCGTGATCGGACTCGAACTCGATTTTCTTTGAATCCGGGACAGATCGAAACTTCGGGGATGAGCACTTGCCGTCGTGGATGACGCACACCGACGTTGGCATGATGTAGTCGATGGACCACTTCTCAAGCGGGATCGCTGTCACCGAAATGATCGCCACGCGGCCAACGTCCTCGTCGTAGGTCTGAAAGCAGAAAGCACAGATTCAGTTGCATGTGGGTCCTGTGAGCGCTCCATTTGGCTTACATAAACTGTAACTGGTTGCAGATCGGTGGCGGACATGTAGAACGCCTTCTCCTTGGACAAGTCATCGATAACCGGCTGGCGGCACGACATCGAGTACAGGCAAGGGTACAGCATCGCCGAGCCGAAGTCTTCGCGATCGGATCCAACGGCGACCTTGATGAAGTACGCATCGGCCGAGGCTCTCTCCGTGATGTAGTCAATGACGAACACATACCGGCCACTGTGCGGCACCTCGACGATGTACTTGAGGTCGTTCTGAGTCTCTGTGATCACTGGGATATCGCCGACGTGGTTGACGATTGTCAGATGCTCCGGATCGCTGTAGTACTCCGTGGGCTTGGCAGGCTTACCATCCGCATTGACGACGAACGGAACGAACGATGGCTGGAAGCTGGAAAGAGGACAAACGTCCGACATCAGATGACTCTTCAAGTGAAACATTAGGATTGGAACTTACTCTGAGACTGAGGCATATTTGTAGTGCCTGCACAGTTCCATGTTGCCTAACTCGCAGGGGTTGTCGATCTTGCGAGTGAGGATCGATGCCTCGTAATAGGCGGCCGGCAAAAGCACGAAGTAGTCCTGCAAGAAAAAAGTGTTTCAATGACGAATCAGTCTGCCCTCCCGCTCATTTCAACTCACCAGCATGACGTATTTGTTGGTCTTTGTGATGATCGTGTACCTGCCGGGATCGAGCACGATCGGTGATGGCTCTTTGCCCTTCGAACCGGACACGGTGACAAACTGTGGCGTTGTTGTTGGCCGCAACAGGACCTTGGGGCTAAAAAGAACAAACGTAAGTTCACCCGGCTGCGCTGGAAATCCCAAAAATACCTACTCTTGATCAACTTCCAGAGGGTTCTCCGACTGGATCAGGATGCTGGCAGTCACGTTTTCCTTCGTCGGGTTGACATACCGAATGACCATCCGGTAGAAGGAGGACTTGAAGATCGTCACGTCGTTGATGACCTCGTTCTGGATGTCCGAGAACACCGCGTAGCCCTTTCCACTGAAGTCGGGGAACATCTCATCGTCGTACTGGTACCGCACCTGAGCTCCCGCTGGGCTGTACCCGTCCTCGTACTCAAACTGGAACTGATACAGCGTGGGGAAGTAGTGCGTGGTCAGGGGCTGTGTGCATGTTCGTCCCGTGATTCGTGGATGACATTTGCACTGTCCGCTGGACTTGTCGCAGTTGGATCCCCATGCGCCGCCCACGTCGCAGTTGCAGTCCTTGCAGCCGAACAAACTGGTGCCGTAAAGATCAAATGCGCCGTCCTTGCACTCGGAGCACTGACGTCCTTGGACGTGCGGCTTGCACGTGCACTGACCTGTCTTGGAGCTGCACGTGTCCAGTCCAGCGATGGTGCCGTCCATGTAGCAGTCGCAGGACTCGCAACCATCGGGATTGCTGATGTTCAGGTTCCAGTACAGAGGCTTACAGTCGTTGCAAATGCGGCCGGCTACGCGGTCCTTGCACTTGCACAGCTCACCTACCGGCACCGATCCGCACCCAGCGAATTTGTCGATGACGCCTGCCGGGTCGCAGTTGCACTCTTCGCAAATGGGGAAGTTGTAGAAACCGTCCTTGCAGGAGTCGCACAGTTTGCCGTCGAAGTTCGACAGGCACGTGCACTGGCCGTCCTGGTTACAGGTCACTCCCTCCGAGCCATGGGACTCGCAGTTACAAGCTGTGGAACAAGGGAAATTAAGCAAAGTCCTCGCGGGAGATTGAGAGGGCCTTACGCAAGCACTCCGGGTAGCTGTAGTATCCCACGCTGCACAGGGTGCACTGTTTGCCCGCGAAGTTCATCAGGCAATTGCACTTGCCGGTGTTGTCGCAGGTTATTGCCGAGCTGCCAGTGGTCGAGCAGTTGCACGGCATGCACTCCGGGTAGTTGTAGTATCCCGGGAGGCATTGGTCGCACCGTGGTCCGCCAAAGCCCTCGCGGCAAATGCACATGCCGCTCTGCTTGTCGCAGATCTCCGACTCGGATCCTTGGATGTCGCAGTCACAATCTGTGTGAGAGATTCTTTAGATTGGTCCTGTCTGGGATTTGAGGTTCACTTACATTTGCAGGTTGGGTATGAGAAGTATCCATGCTTGCAGCGCTCACAGTTGTCGCCTCCGAAGTTGCTGAGGCACTTGCATTGACCCGTTTCCATGTCGCAGTCGTTGTTGATCGAACCGATCCTGTTGCACTGGCAAGCTGCAAGGAAAGGGGGGAAATTGTTAGAGACTCTGTTGACTGGGGAAGCTTCCCTGAACTATGCTCAGGAGTAAGCAACCCGTCAGAAATTGACACCCACCTTTGCACTCCGGGAAGGCGAAGTAGCCCTCAGCGCACTGCTTACAGTGGTGGCCGGCAAAGTTGATCTTGCAGGGACACTCCCCATCAACGGCTTCGCAGTGATACCCGTCGGTGCCGTTGAGATTGCAGTCGCACTCCTTGCAGTTCGGATAGCCGTAGTAGCCGTAGGCACACGAGTCGCAGTTTGGTGGCTGGAACTCGGAGCGGCACTCGCAGCGTCCAGTCTCCTCCTCGCAATTGCCCGTCGAATAGAAGTGCTCACACTCGCAAGCTGAAAACGAGATTCAATCGCAATCAAAAGGGATGCTCTGTTGGCTGACTGATCGTCGGACTTACGCTGGCAGACGTCGGTCTCATTCCAATGCTTTCCGTAGGGACGATAGAACTTGGACATGCACTTGTTACAGTTGATGCCCTCGGTGTTGTGCTGGCAGTTCTGACAGACACCGCCACCATCGTAGATTCCATGAATGTCCATCGAGAGTCCCTTGCTGTCGATCTCCTCGTCGTAAACACACACGTTCGAGTGTCCGTGGCAGTTGCAGGCTGAAAAAGAAGTATACATCAACCGCGTGTCAACGCTGGAAGGATTTCATCAACTCACGTTCGCATGAGAACGGACTGGCGTTAGTGTTCTGGCGCCACTTTTTCTGCTCGAAGCCGGGACAACACTGGTTGCAGTGGATTCCGCAGGTCCTGTGTTGGCACCTACAGGCCAGGATTCTCACAGCGCTCTTGGGGTCGTGGACGTCACAGGTGCTGGCGTGACCGTTGCACATGCAACGACCACCGATCGAGATATCCTTGATCGAGTAGAAGTACTAAAGGAAAAGGGGCTCAGCTTCAGTTTTCACCTGATATTAACAAGAAACTCACTCTTCTCGTGACGGTGGGATCCTGTCGCGCCACAGACATCAAATGGCCCAGAAGATTTTTCGTTCGCAGAAGTCGAATGCGGATGTTCGTTGCACGCGTCCATTCCTGAAGCACCGATGAGTTGAAGTAGTTGTTGGCCGAAGGTCTGTCGTTCAGAAGCATCACAGGAATCTGGCGGAGGAAAGAATTGAAAAGAGTCCTCGGGCGGAAAGATCTGCAATACACACCTCAGCGTTTTCCAAAGGCACAATTTTCGAGTACTTGGTCGTACAGACGACGTCGTCGTCTCTGGTAATCGGTTTATACGAGTCCTTGCCAAAGTATGTCTCACAATCGGTGGGGGTATCGGAAAAGTGCTGCCATGGTGTCCAACTCTTGCCATAATCGCTTGATTTTTCCAAAGTCCACAGTCCAGGACGTGGTGAGTTACCCATACGGATGAAGAGATAGGCAACATGGAACTCCTAGAAGATCAATGGAAAGGGATTGAGTGAATAATTTAAGGGACCGAACGATTTGAAATTTTGAAATTCGTCTCTGGAATAAATTTCACAACTCAAGGATTTCTCACGCAACAAACTTTTTGGGTCGGATTTTAAGATAAGTGATACAAGGATGAAGCTAAATTTAGAATTCAGAAACTGCCAACCTGCCTCTTTGCTTTAAAGTGTTTAAGTTCACCACACCCCGACACGTCATCCCAAAAATACATTCTATTGGTGCATACCCGCGTTATATTCCACACAATTTTAGGTTCAGTAAGATGTCAAGAGTGCAGTATCGAGATGATTCCAAGTTCACTAAAAGGGATATCCTTTTCGACTTCCTGTTAGACTTGGATCAACAGATAAAGTATCACTTACTATTCTACGATTTAAAAATAGTATAATAAAAAAAATAATAAATTGCCAGACGTCATCAAGCGCTTTCAAAAGCCAACTTAAATGAAAAAAGCAATCACTGTCAACCAGCTCTCTGCTACAAAAGAACATGAATCCTAAATAGTCGCGATCTACATAGAAATCAATGATATTTTCTGGAGTTATTGATCTAATTTACGTTGATGAAGGCCTTTGCATCCAATCGACTGTAGTACATCATAGTGCGATGGCTTGATAGGAATATCTAAATCTGCGGAGGACTAAATCCTAGTAAATATCTCACTGAATAACCTTTGATTCAGTACTGAGAAAGCTCGTCTCAACTCAACTCGGCTATCAAAAGATTTTGCCTCGGCATCTAGCTAAAAGGTAACCAAGCAACCATCTGCCCATTATCGCGCCAATGACCCATAGAGAGTGTTAGCCTGAGCGATATAAAGGGTCTTTCTGTTAGTTGTTCTGTTCGGGAAAACTTTCGCGCGCTTCGCCCATTTTACGGTCGCCATAATCGTCCTACCGACTATTCGCAGTTTGGTAGATAAATTTGAGTCTACTGGTTCGGTCAATAATATAACAATAAACAAACGTCGATGAAACGCAAGATCTGCCGAAAACAGAAAACATCGCCGCTGTCCGTGAGAGTGTGCAGTAGAATTCGAATCAGTCGATTTTGCGTCACTCACAAGAACTCGGAATTTTGCAGACCATAACTTGGCGAATTTTGGGCGTGCACCCGTACAAAATTCAGCTGACCCAAGAGCTGAAGATAAACGACCAGACCATAGACAACGCCGTGTGTTCGCTGAATGGGCTCTGGAGCAGTTGGAAACTGACACTAAATTTCATCGAAAAATCATCTTCAGCGAGGAGGCCCATTTCTGGATGAATGAGTGTCCAATTTGGGACGATACCAATCCACATGGGATCCAAAAGCGTCCAATGCATCTTCAAAAAATAACTGTTTGGTATAGATTTTGGCCTCGGTTCATATATCTTTGAGAACGACGTTGACCAGGCCATCACCGTCAACGGCGAGCGCTATAGGTCGATGATTGCCAACTTCTTTTAGCCTGAATTGGATGATATGGACACCAACGACATGTGCTTTCAACAGGACGGCCGCAGCACTACGTGCCACACAGGTCACGCCACGCCACATTGGAAATTCTGCACGAGTGATTCAAGGGCATGATCATCTCACGTGGAGTTGATGTGAACTGGCCACCGAGATCGTGCGATTTGACCCCGTTCGACTTTTTCGTGCTGGGTTTTTTGAAGTCACAGGTCTATGCGAATAAGCCACAAACCACAGCGGCCCCCAAAGCCAGCATACCTCATGCCATCGGTCAAATTCAGCCTGATTTGTGGGCCAAGATCATGTAAAATTGGACATTTCGGATGCGACACTCAGAGAAGCCACGGCAGAAATTTGACCGATGTTATATTTCATACATAATGGCATCAATAGACCTTTCAAACGAATAAGAAAATGTTGATGATATCGCAAAAAGACTTTATTTTATTTGATTTTAAACATAAGAAGCGCTTAATGATAAACTTTTTACTTGAGTGTTTTAAGCAAAAACGTCATGGCGATATAAATCAAATCAAATCAAATACAAGTCGCAGAAGTATGATGAGAATGAAGTTCACATTTCTAAGTTTCTAAACATGTGCAGACATTCATCTCTCCGTACCTATTTCTCATCAAACATTTTTCCTGTTTTAAGCAATCTATTTTCGTGTTTTATTAAGTGGAACAAAAATGAAATAGTGAACGTTCCCTGTGAAAACGTGTGTTAACTTAGTTAGCTTTAGTTTTCCATTGACTTAGTGGGACCTTTCATGAATCTCCGTTTACGCTTGTCGTAGGGTTCCTGATATAGAACTCTTCCATCGTTTAGCTACTATTGTATGTACTCGTACATGATGTCATCGTGAGGAGAAAACATAAACGACCCACAAGTAATTCATGCATTCATTAAGCAAGTCCTCCACTTATCATTGAGAGCTCACTTGAAATGAAACTCTGAAGGCAGTAATCACGTCGCTACTTCTCTAAATTATCACACTGAAACAGCTTCATACAAACGCTGATCAAGTTCTTAAGCTAATTTCAGAGGAATGTATTTCTAAGACCGTTGATCACATATTTTACACGTCCATCGTAAGGTCTTTACTTCTGACAGTGAACCAAACTGATAAGACCACCAACAGCCCCGTAAACGAAGTTCACATCCACATTTCTACAAAAAAAAATCAACCAGATTAACCACCCATACGATAACATTCCTCTTAAGCCATTTAAACGATCTCAAGCTTAGAATTTATTGCCCCTTCATCCCCAACCAACGTTCGCAACCAGTGATGTAATTCCAATTCCACAGCAGACTGAGGCTGAGACTGTGAAATCATAATTCTTATCGAGAATTTCGTTTCCGTTGGTGGTTGGATGACGCCTTGTGAGTTCACGATGTTATCGAAAGCGACATTCATTAAAGCGGAACGGATAACACACAGTGAGGGATGGAGAACCGAGAATCTTTATCAAGAGTCGGCTTATGTGCCCCAAACTAACCGAAACGAGGTCCAATTAAAAATAAAATTTCGAGGAGCGTTTCAATTGAACTCATGTCAAGAGCACGCAGAGCAGTTGAGAGAAGCAAATCGCTTGGAATCGTCGCCAAGTTGAAGTGTTGTCAGTCATGACGACACTTAATTGAAATTTTGAGTTACTTTTCAATGAAAAACGGAGAAGCTCGCTGATGGATGTCATATTTTGGAGGAGGTTAAATGGATAAAGTGAACAGGAATGTGAACTTGTGTGTTTGCTTCTCTCGAATTTCGATACGATGGAATGCAGTCTGAGAAGATAATGTCTCTTTGTAAAATGAACCCTTAGTCGAGCCGAATGAAATAAATTCTAATAACGTGGCTTTGTGTTGTTTAAGTAGCGAAACCTGATTAACGCATTTTTTCATTTTGTGCCAATTCTCGTTGTCAGGTTGAAAGAGATGGCGGGGAGAGTTCCCAAGAGTGATACTTAATTCAAGAAGTACGGGCAAGATGAGTCTTGATGACTCTTAAGTTTGCCTGTGAAATCTTAAACTAAATAGGGCCCTACCTTGACACTTGGGATCTCCTTAAGCTGGAGAAAAGTGGAGCTGCCTTCCGATATCTAATTAGTGTCAAAAAACATGCAAAAAAAAAGCTTTATTTATTATATTTTATTTCGTGTTTCCACTCTGATTGTTATAGCGTGCGTCAGGTTGAGATTTTGACAAATCGTGAAAAGCCTTTCCTGGGAACGTAATATGCTCTCACGATATTTCCACACTCACGGGCAGCTGGGCAGCCAAAAGCCCCGGAACTAGTGTCTTTATTTCAAACTGGTTTCAAGATGCTGCTAACTCCTCGACGTGTTGGCAGAAAAGTGCAAAATTCGCCAGTACTGAGTGCCGACCCATATCAATCTACTTTACATGTTACTACACTGGTTCTACGTGGACTGCTACAGTGGTTTCCACGAGAGAAGTCTCAACTTAAAAGACGTACACTAGATGGGTGACACTAGATGGAGCATGTGTCATTCCTCCAGAAAGATCTGGCTAGAACTAGATCCGAAATGATCCAAACGTTTGATCTTTCTCTAAAAAGCTAAAAATGTGCATTATGGTGGGTGTCATTGTATGGCATTGTATGGCATCATAGGTACTTCTGGCATGCGAAGCCTTGGTCTGTTCTCAAAAGACTTGCAGAAGGTATCTGAACGGAAGGAGCACAATTTTCTGCACCCGCCAAGCACCTATCCGGTTCTGAGATCTCCCAGGTGCCTGCATTCGGAACTTACGTCTTCGATAATCTCGTTGATCAGGAATGTTGCAATTGGTCCTATCGCAGTGAATGCCTGGTTGAACTCCGCTAGACATCCAAGTGGCAGAAAAATTGGTCATTATTTTCCTAACTGCTTCTGCCTATGATGAACGCTCACAAAAATGCCAAAAGCCGAACGGAGACTACTGCCAATGACTTGATGTCCAAGCGCGCCAGATTGGTGGAGGCACCGCCCACCGAGCAAAAAAAGGCTGAAGCCTGGAACAGATGATAGATCACCTCACCGGCGTTCATGGACGCCGATGTCACTTAAATGATTGAACATCGACCACCGTTCGGTGGTAAATAGACGAAGCTTCAATTCTAGATGCAATGCGAAGACCTAATTTTAATAATGCTCATTCACACACTCCCAAACATCTGTCTGGTCTATCTCAACTCAAGAGCCCCCGGCAAACGATGTGTGCAGTTCAAATATCTCCATTTCACCCGATATAACACCATGTTTCGGTACCCACCCCAGACAATGAGGTCATGTGTTCCAAAAGGAACGCAACATTCCAACATCACACGATCGATGTGCTGCGCTACGGTTCGTTCGCGATCACTAATCTCCAGCACTTTCCGCCCTCGCTCTCCAGTTCGGGTTCACATCGAGTCTCAAAATAGATTTTTGTCTAATTCTTGGGAGCACTTATGCTGAACATGCCCTGCATACGGTCGGTTATCTGTTCTCTTTTTTTTCGCCTGGAACGCGCCAGATACATGTATTTCTCGGCTCGTTTTTTTTATTGGTTTTCCAAAAGGATGACATAACCCCACCGAAAGATAACGTCATAATGGATTTTTTTTTGTCGGTAAACAATTGTTAGCAATCGAGAGTAAGTTAAACAATTTATGCGATGGATACACTGCGAGAAAAGATTTGGTTGATGTTGCTCAATTAATTTTATCGCCTTAGTTCCGCTTCTTACTGGATTCCTTATCTGAAACATCAATCTATCGGGTCGTTAACTTATGCTTGGAAGACGAGAGGAATACAAAGCACGAGAAGATAAGTAAGAATGAAGAGAGGAGGAAGCCACTTGGTCGGTCGAGATAACTTCTTTGACCGTTTGTGCTCGTTTTCAGGCGGAAGGAAGCTGATTAAAACATAACAACAATTTCTTGTGTTTTTAGTTCTAAAATTAGAATGAATTTTAAAGATATGCTTATGCTCCATGAGGGTGATGGTTGTTTCTTTTTCGAACCGAAAAATATGTTAGGTTTTAAATTTTGTTTCGACGATTTAGTGCTAAGTCGAGAACTTTTTTGACGCAAACTGACTGTTCTAAATCAGGCATTAACTTGTGAGGACTGTACGGGCTGTGCAGCGACATGAGTCTATCCAAGATTTAACGCCTAAGGTGACTGGGACATCCATCCATCGCATGACACAATAGCTCATCAACACATTAGAACTCGTGATTGTTGGATGATTAAAACTAACCTTAACAAGCAAATCGGCAATCCACTCAGGCTCAACGGAGTATACATAAGTTCCTCGAATTACGAGAAAGTTCAAAGAATGATACTCGCGTGTTGGAATCAGCATCATCACAGACGTGTACCTGTCATACAGTCACCCGGCACTCAATCAAAATTCAACTCAATTAACATATTATGCAATCGAGCAACACGCGTGCGCTGTTTATTCTCCCCCAGCCCCAGTCGACATTTGCAAAGAGTTTCACAAACAAACTGTCAGCCTCAGACTGTCCAAAGTAAACAAAATATCTTGCCCAGCAGCTCGGTGTTTATTTTCCCATACGCGCTAGGCCAGATGCCCAAATCCCATGCTCATCACTTGATGATCTCATGCAATTCAGACTCGGACAGATCTCATGTGTCTGCCAAAGGCACAAGTGAAAAAACAAAAACCAAAATAAATCACAAGCATGCACGGAACGAATGGGAGCCTATATTATATTTCATTCCTGAGAGACTGAGCCCATCCGGATCCGCCCAGACAAGCCGAAATCGCATGCATGAGGTGCACACCAAGCGAGTCATTCACCACACAACAATTGCCAGCTAATTGAGAAGACCTAAACGCAGGGGAAGCGTTTCACAACACCAACAGCACGAAGCAGACAAAACGTATCCTTCCACACGAACAGCAACAAAAGGCACCAGGAGGACACATGATGATCTTCGTCTTCCCGTGGGAAGGCGAACGAAATGGAATTCCAGAAAACCGATACGAAATCTAAAGCATTTATCCTGCTCTTCCCTCACGAAGAAACGAACGAAGGAGAGCGAGGATCAAAACAGAAAAGGGAGAAAAAACAAAACCAAAGACAATTAGCGTCAGCTTACCTGCCCGAAATCGATGGTCAAATTAACTTCGTTGTATTTCATGCCTCTGGACAGAGGTGGACTCTGCCACCATGACTCGGTGCCATCGATGGCGAACTCTGGAGCATGATTCTTTTCGGGATTATTTGGATCGCAGACATCGCAAACCTGTGGAAAGAAAAGAAAAGAATGAAAATGATTAGAAGGGTTTGTTTGTTTGTTTATTTTTTTATTTTAAAAGATTTTAAGAGATTTTAAATATAGAAACTCCGCTTTGGAGATTGAAATCTTTGTCATAAAAAGGATTTTTGTCCAATTTTTCTCCCATGAAGGAAACGGAAAATAATACTTTAAATAATAATGCTTTAAACAAGTACCCCTTGCATTCCTACGCTTCGATGGAAACTGCCGGCACCCTTAAATTCAAAAACTCTGTTTCGAAAACCTTTTTAAATTGATCTGTTTGACAGTTATGCCTCTACGTCGCGCCAACTTCTCCATTGGTCTTATTTAACTGCAAACTCGAAGCAAACGAGATGGATGAAATCATAAAGTTTTCGTTTTTAAATGTCTTTACGTCTAAATTTTCTATCAGAAGGAGACGAGGAAGATCTGAAGAAGATAAGAAAGATGAGGAGTTCGACCGAAAATTTTTGGAGTAATAGAAAAAATGCATGAAATATTTGGCATCTCAGACTGATCAAATAAAGGCTGTGTAAATCCGAATTGATGATCTTTCGGAACGAACTTCTCAAAAAATGAACCAAATTCTAAGCAGTTAATCTGAACAGAGAGGATTTTCGAAAATGTAAGCAGTACCACGTTCGTGTAGTCTGAATAAACTCCGTAATTGTGTCAATATAAACGAAAAATGATGCTGCCCTACAGACCTGCAAGAGGATTACAACAAGTCCACGAACCAAATGAAACATCATACCAAAGGTCTTTTCGACTCAAAAAGCCGATCAAAAAATGTCGATTAAAATTAGAGAAAATGCATATCAAGGCCCTATACTTTTCTTCAGTCACTTGTGAAGTTTTCTTCAGACTCTTAATTAAAAAAATATTGTTAAGTACATTTTCAGAGATGTGGACGTCCCAAAATGTATGGGTCAGAATGTGATAAAAAAAAGTATAAATGAAAAAAATTGGAACGAAGTATCTATTAAACTTTATACCGATAGGGCCTAAATTGTGACCAAAACGATGGTTTTCCACCTTTGCTTCATTTTTCTGTCTAGACTCAAGATGAACTTTCGGAAATTAAGTGTCTTAAGTGCCGAAATATGAAGAAATCAAGTTAATCTGTTCAGAACAAGTCTACGGGCTAAATTGTGTTACCAAATTTTGACAGTTTCCGTCTTTGGCTTCATTTTTCTGTCTAGACACATGATCTTTCTTCGGAAATGAAGAATCTTAGGTGCGAAAAAGTTTGGAAATTAAGTCAACCTGTTCAGAGCAGGTCAACGGTCTAAATTGTGTGACCAACATTTTGACAGTTTCCGTGTTTTACGAAATTTTTCTGTTTGTGACTAAAACAGTTCTGTCTTTAACTTTATTTTTCTGTGTGGATATAATATCCTTGTTCAGATTTATTCGGAAAATTGTCAAAAAATTAGAAAATAAAGTTAATCTGTTCAGAAGTACGGCCTAAATTTTGAAATCAAAACTTGGAAAGTTTTCATTTTTTACCCAACTTTTCTTCATTTCCGAAGCGTCTATATGTCCAATAATGAGAAAATCTAGTTAATCTGTCTAGAAGTCTACGGCCTAAATTGCGTGACCAAAATTTGGAAATTTTCCGTATTTTACGTAATTTTTCATTTTTTTCGAAAATGGAGCATCTTTAGTGTCTAAAAATGAGGAAATCAGGTTGATCTGTTCAGAAGAGAAATTGTGTAACCAAATTTTGGTAAGTTTCAATATGTTACTTCATGACACACGTTCTTTTTCTTGAAATAAATCGTGGACACTTAAGTGTCCATAAATGTGAAAATCAAGTTAATCTATCCAGAGCAGATCTGCGGCCTAAATTGTTTAATCAAAATTTGAACAGCTTCCATCTTTCACTTAACTTTTTTTAATTTTTCTGCCCAGACGTAAGATTTTTTTCCGAAAAGTGCCAATAAATGACAAAATCAAGTTTATCTGCTAACAACAGGCCTACCTGTTTAGATAATCTGTAGAGGAACTGCGAGCGAGCCTGATTTAAAACGTCGCTCAAAAACTTTTAAAGCACACATGTCTGTAACATAAGTTCAGTTGATATCCAAATCCATTAAATACCCGTACTCTGCTTATCTATCAACAAAATCAGCAATTTTATGTAACCTCAGTAAGCATTTAAAATGTACACCAGAGTAATTGAATACATTGTACGTGTATGATCCGCTGTCTCCGGCGCAAACATGCCACTCGCATGTGAACCGTGTGATTTCAACGAACCCTGCGCGCTACTCTAGCTACCGCAAAAGCCAATTCCAGCCCATTCAAAATAGAATTTTACACCATTTTAAGTGCCTCGTAATAAAATGAAGTGCCGGCAGCTTCACATAGGCTGCTGTATTTCTAATGTTTCCTTCCAGAACATTTGCATATTTTTCTGGATTTCAACTGAAACGTTAAAAATACATCAAAACTCTCAAGCTAGTCTCCTCTCAGTGTACTCAACCAACACCCCTAACTCGAAAATAGATAAAAAGCAGAAATATCTCAAGAGCATACGAGCGAGTATCCCCTCCGACTTCGCACGAAGCTAATAAATTTGAAAAACCAACACAAAATGGCTTCATTCACCTGAAGTAAATATTTAAACTTTGCCCATCAGTATTCCGTTCAAACAGCGATTTTTTTTTACTCAGTAAACATTTTAATTTTTTTGAATAAATTTAACGTACCTGTCCCTGGATGACTGAGTAATCGATGTGATCGTTCTCGGTATTCGCACCGACCAGCTTGCAGTACAACTCGGGACCATCGGTGTCTTGACCACATGTGGCTGTGGCATAAATCTTCCTGCCAGTGGCTAAATTAAAGTACGGTGGAGTTAATTCGGAGTTCACTACCACGAGCAGGGTACACAGAATGAGGCCTAAAAGGCCCACAGGGCGGTGCCCCATTTCGGAAACCGGGGGGACTCTACTGTGCAGAGATCTCTTCTTGGACTTTCATAAAATCCTTTCGAAAGTATGCGTCTCTCTTTTTTCACAAAATTCACTTCAATCACTTTTTCCAACCCCTCTCCCGTTTCTCTCTCTCACTTTTCACTTGGTCCCGATTCTTTTTTTTCACTGTTTTTTTTTCTTGGGCCGATCCAACCGCACTGGATGGCTCTTTTTTCACAACTGAAGTGGATTCTAAAAGATTTTCGTCAGCTCGACCCCGAACGAATCTAATTGTGTGATGGTGGTGTCGCTGTGGTTGTTGTTGTGTTTTTATAACCCCCATCCACAAGTCACTCTATCTGCTATCTGCTCGCAAGACGACGACGGCCAAAGAACCAAAGAACTGCTATCGCTCGCTGTCCATGTCGAGTAAAACGACGAAGAGAAAGAAAAATCATAAAACATACACACCACACACCCGTGTGTGTGGCTCTCTCTCTCCGTATCTCCCTCTCTAGGTGGCCTGTAGGGAGTGTAGGGAGAGGAAAGGACAAAAGAAAAGAGGAAACATAAACAGGGACAGGGAAACCCAACAATTGCCGGCATTTGTCAGTCTCAATTTCATTTCTTCAGACACGTCTTCTTTGGACAAACTCTTCCCATCACCTTCAACCAGAGCCCACACCCGCCGACGCTACATGCATTCCCGGGAACACTAACACCAAGCCAGACCCACCCATGCGTCGGTCTGGTGTGTGATCATCGTGGCCTACTGATCCAGCTGATGTTTCGTTGTTGGCGTATCTTCTTCTCCCGGTTTTCTTTTTACGCCCTCTTCTGTGCGCCAGACGGAGCGACTCACGCAAGGTAGTAAGTGTGCTCGGACGAGAGCAAGCATTGTGAGGGAGGCACAACACTGGATTCATTCACTGGATCCAGTTCTGTTGTATCTCTGATTGGATTCAGCATTTTTTTTGCTTTCTTTTCTTTGTTGTGTTTTCATGTTTCTCTTGTGGAGCGGCGATCGCTGGCGAATGTTTGTTTTGAAGTGCAGCGCACGACCAGACGCTGAGTAAACGAACGTATGCTATGCATATTATCTGTAACGAATCGTTCGGATGGATTAGATGGATGATGGTGTTGGAGAAGAATTTTTCGATGATGGCGGGGGTTTTGATGGTAGCTAGGTCAACTTTCAGAGTTGCCATGGTGATGGGGAATTGTTTTAACGTCGGCGTAGAAATGAAATTGGGTATTTATTCGGCGGAAAATTTGTTACACCAGGTCCAGGAGTGTTGAGATTTTAATTTTGGAATTGACTCTACATTTTGATTTTCACCTCGAATAATTCCCGCGGCTCGTCCTCGTGAATAATTGAATACAGTAGCGACAGTCTACTATAGAGCAGTATGTTTAAGAAAAACGTCTAAATAAATTTTATCTACCTCTTATAATTTATTTTTTATTTTTTTGTGATTATTGTTTTTTTTAATAAAATTAATTTTAATTTTATGCAAGATTTTCATGTACGGCTAAACGTTTTTCTTTAACTAAATTTCTATGCTTGGAAAGATGAACAATTCTTGAAAGTTGAACGGCCCTGCTTTATAGCTGTTCATTTTTTAAGATTCTACTGTAATTCAGTTTTCATTTAATTCGGTTACGTTCTATTCCTAGTAAAATGGATATTTAAATTTAAAACTCATTTCTGATGCAAAGACAATACTGAAAACGGGTCCTCAAATCAAAAAAATTGGGACCAGCAAGGTATCCTTATACGAAAAAGGTTTTAGATCAGTTTCGATCCATGAATCCTCGAATATCCAGCGATACATTCAGAAGTTACACTTTCTCTTTGCCTCCTCTGCATCCTCTTAAGCTGTATCGGATGTAAGCATCAATCAGGCCAAAAAAAAACTCAGTCCATGTCGTTTGGCAAAACATTCCATTGACTGAAACCGTCACACCACCATAAATTTCGAAAAAAAAGGTCCCAATGTCACCAGTCACCGAAAGAAAAATTCTTCGTAAAATATACGGCCCCGTTTGCGTTTACGGGCTTTGGTGGAGGAGATTCAACGACGATTTATACGAGCTGTACGGCTACAGCGACCTTGTCAAAAGACTGCGTATTAGTCGCTTAGGATGGATATTAAAATGACTATTAAGCGACTGATGCTAAGTTTTATGCAGAGAGAATGGACACCAATGCTCCGGCCCGTAGTGTCTTCGAATCTAACCCAGAGGACGACGCGGTAGAGGAAGACCTCGCCTTAGTTGGCGCGCACAAGTTGAAGGAGGAGCACAAGAAGGAGCTCCACCAGCTTGGAGTGCGGAACTGGAGACAACTAGCTAAGGACTGTGCTAACTGGAAAGGCTTGTTAGCAGAGGCCCAGGTTCACCCCGAACTGTAACGCCACCTAAGTAAGTAAGTAATATCACCACCAGGCACCAAACTGTTACTTTTTGTGAATGGCGATGTTGTTTCACTATTTACCATGGATTTTTGGAGTCCAGTATACGACAGTTTACTTTGTTTACATATGTACCCAGACAAATGGGAATGAACCACACCATTTTCTGTAAATTTTGTGCAACAAATCCTGATCTTGTTTATTTATTTTCCAAGAAATTACAGCGAAAGATCGGTGTTGTCTTTTGGTCTGCTGGCATCAATTCTTGTGTCAACTGGATATTTATACGCATCTAGGCCAAGATATTTACCTAGGCCGGTGAAAGGTCCAGGCCCTGTGTTCATTTAAAACCATGGTTTTTAATCGCACTTTGAGTAACTATTACAACACTCTCAGCTGATCTTGTGGAAAAAACACGAATTGGAGTCAAAACACTGCTAACTTGTCCTAAAAGCTCCAATAGATTGAATAATTTCATTGTAATTGGGCTAGAGGGAGCTTTTGCTGTGCGAGAGGGCGCTTCTTTAACATGACAAATCAAGAGTTGTTAAACGGAACCATATCATTTTACGTTGACTTTGTTGAAATGTCGAAAGATGTATGATCATAAGCACTCATAAATGTCGAATATCAATTGATTAAGACAAAGGCTATTTTCATCCTCCAATTTTTAAGGTTTCTGGTTGCTATCAAAAAAATTCCCGAATAAAAACTAAATTCCTCCTCACTTGGCTACCCAACCAAGAATCGTGCCTAGCTACACTAGAACCGCACTGCAATTAATTTGCTAACGCCTACAAAAAAAGACTATCATTACACACATGGTGCATGCATGGTTGTGCGAAACTGGATATCACGGACGGATACTTATGTAGTGTGATGTGTTTTTTGATTAATCAATCCGGTTGATGATGTCAGCGAAGTTCGTGTGGCGAACTGTTTGAAGCGCGTCAGTCAACACAAGCAAAATGCTTCTCTTCTAGTGCCCCATTCAGTATGATAAATGACGCGACGCTGTGGGATGTCGAATAGCTTGTCAATAAACTTGAGTCTTATGTGTGAATAACCATTTTTATTAATTAAATTGATTTACTGCGGTTTTTAAGAATCAAAACATGCGCTGCTAACTTGTTGTACGATTATCTCACAAGGCAGGAGTAATTTTACGTAATTAGCGGTCTGCATAAGAATTGAAATAAAGTTTAATTGTACTTTAGACAGAACATATCTAATGAAGCAGTTATTTGGAAGGAGAGGCAGTAATGGATATTTATAGGCAATCAGTCCTACGTCTTGGAATTCAGATTTGACACTAGATATCTGAGGTTACAAACCAAGAAAGTAAGGAAAGAGTATAATCTTTCTAATCACGATTAGTAGACGAGTTTTTCAGATTTGAATGGATCTATTGGCCAAAAATGTGACCATCGTTTCAGGTCTATAACTAGTCATCGAAAAGTTATAAAGCTTGCATCTTCAGCTGAGATCCTGATGCAATAACTCGCGAAACGGTCATTAAGCTGAAACATATTCATCTTTAGAACGATGTTCTGTGTGTATGCCTGAAACTTGACCACTAACGAAGTAAATGTCTGGATTTCACTTAGAATTCGGCGATTGTGCTTTTTTCTCTCCATTCGTCTGCCTCGCAGGCACGACCAAATATCCGACGCAGAATTTTTCTTTCAAAAGCACCAAGAAACAGCACTGCAGTCCTGATTTCGCAGATGCCAGAGCGCTTGGTCCGGATACCTGGAAGCAGCGTACCCGTAACCACAGGCATGTATCTCAGGCATAGACCCTTCACGGGTCAGGAGCCCGCAGGAGTAAGTAAGTAGTCCTGATTTCGTCCAGCTTTCGGCTTCATATAGCAATACTGGCAGAATTAGGTTTTCGTAGAGCACGATTTTCGACCTTTGAGTCAGGAGTTTGGAGCCAATTTGCCAAGCTATCTTTGCAGTGTGGGCGCCGTGGCGTAGTGGGTAGGTGCGTCGACTCCTACGCTCGAGGTCGTCAGTTCGAATCTCGAAAAAAAACATCAAACATTTTTTCACGGCTCCACCTCTTTCGAGTCACTGACAATGCTCAAAGAGTATAACTGTCTAGAAAAAAGCTTCTCAATCTCGCCGTTCGGAGTCGGCATTAAACTGTAGGTCCCCTCCTCTCGTGACAGAACAATAGCACGCACAACACGAGTGGTTGCTGAGAAGCTAGGCCCAGGTCCATCTCGGACTGTAGCGCTGCCATTATTATTATTATTATTATTATCTTTGCAGTTGAATAGTGCAAGAAAAAATTCTTGCAGTAGGTTTTTTCTTATGAAATGATTGCTGAAAAGCAACGCTTAAGCCTAAGATAGGCTAAGATCCTGTTTAAGCTAAAATTAAGTCAATGACTGCCGTAAAGAAACACTTTTGAATTTAAAAAAAATCCCTGCCCGAAAGTTTTTTTTAATTTATTTACACCCTCTAATCGTAACATCTCTTGCCTACGGTATAAGTTTCGTCACCTTTATAGTCGATTCAAAAAAAGAACTGTCTTGATACCACAAAATCTTCATCTCCAACCATTGATTTCGAATCATTGCTTTATCCCAATAACTTCTTTTGTTTGTTTTAATTAGGCATCACCCAAAGTGTGGGCAGAAGAATACATTTGTTGACTGTCAAAAATCGTGGCACTCATCACGTGCAAGATATTCTTGCCTTCCTCTCACGTTTGTCGTAGATGCCTTTCACTCTGCGGTCATTGTCGCCTCATTCGGTTGACCTGAAAGTTCGTCATTAAAGATGCTCCGATGACATCATTTATTTTATTGTTTTTTATGCTAACGAAGCTGTGATTACATCTTCATTCTTCTTCCTCAAAAAAGGAATTCATTAAATAAGTTTATTCCGAGGAGATATACAAAATACCCTCGTACATAAAGTAAAGTTTTAGTGAGTATGCGGAAGTTAAATCGTCTGCGGTCGTAGACAAGGTTTCCTTCTCGAAACGACTGTGAGTTCAAACCTTCTTTCTACTTCTTCCATGTTACCGTAGAGGACCAATCTGATTCAATTCAAATTACTCAACATTTTCAGAGCCGTCTTCGATGGAAAATGGCATTCGGTTAGACTCTCACCACACATCAAATCTCGAAGTGATTAGAGGCTTTAAGACTCAAAATTGGGCGTAAAACTTTCACGTCGATTGAACGGCGTTCATTTACAACTTCATGTTAAACAAAAACCTTTTATTTAAGCAAATAAAGGGTTTGGAGAAGAAAATTTAGTATGAATTTGGAGTAAGCATCGCCACAGTACAAGTTTCAGGTCATCCTCTAAATTAGATTAGACTGTGTTGTTATTAGGATGTCAAAGCGTTGACAGACGAATCATGTAGACACAAACGTTTGCACTTAGCCTTTGGTAACGAACTCATACTCACACCTTCCCGTGGTGAAATCCGAGAGCCGTGTTCCCTCTACAGAAGACGACGTAACCAACCCTCGTGGGACGTCTGGGCGGCTGCATCAAGGCTAAATCACTAAATTCGGCAACATCAGCCTAATCTGCGCCCTCGTCCCAACGGAAGACAAAAATTACCAAGGATGACTTCTATGATCTCCTACAAAGAACGTTTAATGCCCCAGCAGAGACATCAAGATCGTTCTAGGAGATTTTAACCTTAAACTGGGTAAACCGGATAAAAGTACTAAAGTTATCAGTAAACACAGCCTGCGCGAGACCATGTCCGAAAACGGACTCAGGCTGGTGGACTTTGTCACGGGCCGATACTTCTCTGTAGCTAGTACTCGGTTCCCACACCTCAACACACATAAAGGGACTTGGCGTTCTGCTCATTATTCATCCGTCTACCAGATTGATCACGTTGCGATCGACATCAGACACTCCTCTAGTATTCTTGATGTCCGAACGTTTTGAGACTCGGACAATATCCTAGTTGTAGCCAAAGATAGGACACGGATATCGAGAGAACAACGGATTCGAGGAAGAGAACCACGGTTTGACGTCGGAAGGCTACAATCGCATCAGACTGCCAGGAACTTTGCCGATCGAATCTCCCTGAAACTCTCCGAAAGTTCGACGTCGCCTGCACTAACAATCAGAGAAGCCATCAGAGAAGCCGTTACTGATGTGCTGGATTTTAAAACGCCAACAAGGAAAAACCCTGATTTGACAACGAGTGCATGCAGGCACATGAAGCAAAGCAAAAAGCCTACCAGGCAACGCTGCATCGAACTACAAGAGTTGATCGTGAGTTCTACGAACAGAGAAGAAGGGAAGAGAACCGGCTTCTCAGGAAGAAAAAGAATGAGCACGAGAAGCGCGCGATCGAGGAGATAGAGAGGTGTAATGGCAGGAATGATTTCCGAAAGTTTTACCAAAGGGTGAGTTCGGACTGAAGCATGTCGGGACGAGAATGGACAACTAGAGTAGAGTCGCAGTCGATATTGAGAATTTGAGAAAATCATTCATGCAAACTATTAAACGGCGATGAGGACACAAATACCGCTACTATAGTACCCATTTGCACTAGATTTTTACAGTCTAGGTTCAAATCCCAGCACCGGCAACAATTTTTAAAAAAATAAACAAAATTGTTCTCGGCTCCCTCTCTTCAGGGACCAATTCTTTGTGTCAGAAATCTTCTGGTGCTCCTAAGGGCTCAATCTCCGACAAATTTTGAAAAGCACATCGATTCATTTTTAACCTCGCGTTGGTTTAGGAATGAAATTATACATATTTTTGAATAAACAGTAGAATCTCGAAAACATGAACGGATCTTTAACATGAATAGTTCGGAAAGATTAACTATTCTTTCGTTCTATAGAGCAGTTTTTAAGGAAAACGTCTAAATAAGTCTGTTTTTTTACTTCTTATGCAAAAATTGTTTATTTTGTATGTTTCTTATTTTTTAAACATAAAATTAATTTTTATTTTGATATATTCAATGGTTTTATGTTTGGTTAAACGTTCTTTTTAACTTCGAAGAGACGAACGGAACTTGTTTTATATCTGTTCATCTTTTAGAGACTCTACTGTGTTTCCACTTTCACCCTGTTAACATTTTTTTTCCCTTGTGATTTCTCAGACGACGTTAAGGCTACATTTTCTTGAAAACTACTTAAAGTATCACAATAAGTCACCACCATTCGAAAGTCCCGATCACAGCTTAACTGATCATCGCCGATGTACGAGTTTGATACTCGTTCCCTCCTCTTATTTAAACAAACTCCGCAAATTAAACAGGCTTTCGTTCGAAAGGATACCCACCAACACTCTCCATACGAGTTGTGCAGATTAGGTGCTTAAACACAGCCCAAGGTCTACCCACTTTGAACATCCCCGCAGAAAAAAGAACGTCATCTTTCTGGTTCAGTAAAAAGATCAAAATTAGCACACCACTTAAGACCGCTTTAATTCGCAACCCAGCTGTAGTAGTCAATCCTGCTTTGCCCAAGTTGTACAGTTACACACTTTCGGCTCACCAAGAACAGGTCTTGAAATCCTAAATCAAACTGATCGCTGATTGATGACGTTAAAAAACGAAAGTGAACTTCACCTCCTTCGCTGCTTTGTTCATCGGAACCTTGGCAATGAATAGCCAATCCAACACATCACTCATCTGCTTTTGATTCATATTGTAATCCGAGGCCCAGCTGCTGGACCTTAAGCCCGCTCAAGGCCTCTTCCCCAGGTCAATACCTTTCAGTTTCATTTCCCCGCCTTTGCCTTTCCATTTCGACACGAAGGCAGTTGCGATCTGCGCGGAAAACAAACCACTCTCACGAATGACGCAACAGTCCACTTCGGAAAGGCCAGCGCAGACGTTTTGGCCAAGTTCTAAGCAAACACGCTCTCAAAGTGAATATCTTAAATCAATTCTATATTTATCACATTATCACGCACAAAATTAAATAAACACTAGAGACTACAGATATGCGGCAACAACATACCGGTCGTCTTCTGCGCAGAGCGGGGCATCGCTCAGCTTGCAGTACTCCACATCGACGGCCTTGAAATCTGCAAACAGAAGTTTAGTTTAGTCTCAAGCCCATGCCCTCCCGGAGTCTGTTATCTTACTCTCATCGTTGCGGCAGTTGTAGAACTCCAAGTCACACGAGTTGCTAAACGCCTTCAGGCATTTACCGTCCGAGGCGCAATTCAAAGTAAAGTTCAACGTACACACCTCCGAGCACTGGTCCACGGGCAGGCCGCTGATCTGCTTCACGGCCAGGCCTGCGAAATTACGAGCAATTAAAAGATCAATTAGACGATTGCCGGAAATTGGTGTTCTTCGCAGTTACCGGCTAAGATGCACAAGAGGAGAACCTTCATACCGTCCGCAACCGACTACTGGTTCCTTTGAAGAGCGAGAACGATCTAAGACGACGTTGGCGATGCTGGCAACGAAGACGACTACGTCTGATCACGGGAGGTGATTAAAGGTGATTAAGCCAAAACCGCTCCGAAGCAGCGAAGGTGAATCAAATAACAAAACCCCTCGCCGGAGATTTATTTGGCTTTTATAGAATCGCCACGATTGAGTATGGTAATAGATTCGGCGCTTCGAATGGACCGACTGGAGATGGCACAACACACAAATTTGCAATAAGCTTATAATTGGACTTGATTTGTTGATGATGAATGCTGAGCGCTCGCTTTGGTGCGAACCCTAAAAGCGTGTGAGCGATCAATTAATTAGAGACGATCAAGGTCAAATGTTGGGTTGACACTCAGAGTATACATGAATGCTGACTGTTTCGTGGGTGAACTTATATCAGGGTCATGACGAACTCTGATGAAATGTTGTGGTGTGGATGGGCGAATTGAATTGCATACTCTTAGGCTGGTAGTTAATGTGCGCCTCATGGGAGACGTTTAAGAAGTTCGCAGACGATCGGAATTTGAGTGAGCTATGGACTGCTGCCTCGAAATCATTTTAAAGTTTTGGGATGTCTAAGTGAGAGGTTTCCAGGTTCAACTATTGTGACGCGTTGACTAAACTGATTCTTTGCCAAATTACGTGCTGATTTTACTGAAGCTTTGGGGCTTCTTCGGTGCAATCATAATTCGAAGGGCAGCTTATACTGAGTACAGGGTGTTTTATAAAAGATTCGTTTAAAGAATTGTAAGCATTTTATTCAAGGAAAAATCAATTTTAACCGCTGGCAGTTGATTGGTAAGTATTTCAAGAATTTCAGCCGATAGACCATTCGAAAATGTGATGAAAATGTTAAAACCGGTTCCACTTTTCAACACACAACTTTTTTTGGGTTTTGTTGTGGGCGCCATGACCTAGTTTGTCCTTCGGAGTTGGTGTTAACATAGAGATCCCCTCCATTTATGAGAGAACAATTGCACGCACAACACGAGTGATTGCTGTAGATACTAGACCCAAGTCCACTCAGGACTACCTGCAGCGCCACAATTATTATTATTACGACTAGCTTTGTTCTCAAGCAAAAGTGTCGCATTTGGAATGAAGAAGATCCCCAAGAAAGTATTGAAATATTAAAGTCAATGTTCTGGTGTCTATGTGGTGGTCGAATCAACCGATTTTTGGGCGGCGCTACAGTCCGAGGTGAGCATGGGCCCCCATGGCTCACTGGCATCATTTACTCTACTTAAGCCACAGAATCAAGGCAAGGTGCATAATCTCTCTGGGATTACTTAATGAACATATGGATTGGACTCCAAGAGACAAGGGGCAATGGCCGAGATGCTGAGCTAATAATCCGATCTCGATACACAATCCAAGCTGCTCAAAAAGTAGTCGAATATTAGACTGAAAGAAAGACTGAGTCATTATTTAAGGCCACAGGGCATCCCAATTTTGTATTTTTTTCAAATACAGTTGAATCTCGAAAACATGAACAGTTCGGAAAGATGAACAATTTTTTCCCCATTTCTCTTCCGGACGACAGTCTACTGTAGAGCAGTCCTTTTTAAGAAAAACGTCTAAATAAGTCTGTGTTTTACCTCTTATAAAAATTGTATCTAATTTTTTGATGTTTCCATCATTCATTCATGTCATTTCGAGATTTTACTGTATACCAATACTGTATAGACAGACCAATACTGTATTAGACACATCTTACCAAATTTCAACAACACTGAAAACAAGTTCTAATTGTCCTCCAGACTGTAGACTTTTTCACTCATTAGAGCTCAATTAAGTACACAAAGTGAATTACAAATGTTCTTTCAATAGAATCTTAGGGCATACCAGCATTTGGACGTTGTTAGAATTTAAAGAAGACCCTCCCCGTGTTCTATTGTAGCTATATATTCTGAGAATCGAATTCGGCAGGTGAAGGTACGCGAATGTGACTCAGTATATCAAAACATTTGAACTTGTCTCAAACAAACCAGTTTCATGCTGCCTTAATGTATTCATTCATGAGGCCCAGGAATATTCAATCAATGCTCAAAACAAAGACATACATTTTTGTAGATCTCCCTTGACGTTCCCTTTGAAGCCAACTGAGAAGGTCTTGATTCGCTCCCACTCAATATACTCGTATTGTTTGTTGTTTTCAAAGAAATGCTGCGTTGGCTTTTGAGTAGGCTCGCCTAATTTGTTTGATAATAATTATGTACAAAAATATGGTAATTGAAACAAATGTTAAAGATTGGTCGTGGTATTCGCTGCTATTCAGTGCGCTGATTATGCACACTAAGGTTATGTTGCATCAAATCGATGAAGTCCATGCTTAAACTAAACTTTTCTTAAACTCTGGTAAACTCTGGTAGCCTTAAATTTTAAAGTTTTGCTAAATACAAAAAAAAATAAAATTTATCATATTTTTTATCCACCTAAAATTTAAATGTAATTGGTCATGTACACATGCGCCCTTTTTTTAGTTCGTATAATTTGTATTATTTTCAACAGCCGTTGTGGTCAAGAATTTCGGATATGAAACAGTCATTTAGATAGGCTGCTCGTGGTGTCAATGATATCTTCTTTTTCCAATGTCTTCCTTAATTTTAAAGTGAAGTTCCTTAAAACAGCCAACAAAATTGTGTTAAGTTTTGTGCAGAGCGAGATCATTGTTATTCAAATTGGTCTCAATATCGAAAGCAGACGAAGAAACTCTGGGCCCTATGAGAAAATAGTTCTGAATGCAATCGTTGGTCCTTTTTGCATCGATGACAGTTAGAGAAAATTGTTCAAATTGTAATGATTACTTACGAAGTCAGTGCAGAGCAAAGTTATTCAGAAATTCCGAAATTATGGGAGTGTCTCAACCAGTTTCGTAGTGAATTGAGAAAAAAAATTTAATTTACGATGAAAGACAGATGATACGGTATTAAGAATTTTAATAAGAATTTGCAATTTATTCTTGACAGTAATATTTCCAGCTGGTGCTGAATAAAGTAAAGTGAAACAAGGGGTGTGTTTCAACCAGTTGTCGCAGAGTGTACGTCAGTTCAAAGTAAACACAAAAAGCCAGTGACACTTGTCAGTACTCGTATCTCACAGTTACTGAAATATTTATGGGATGCAATACCCGTCTGAATTGAATTTTTAAACAGATCTGTCCGGTTGGTGGACAGTTCAGCACTAGTCTCAGTCTGACTGACTTTTTATGATACTTTTCGTTCTTAGCTTCAGAATATTTGAAATTTTTGTTTAAATTAAGATTTGTCTGAATCCTTTTCGGGACATTTAAATTGTTGATCGAATTCTTTATTAAGTGGGTGTCTTGAGAAGCAACTTTTTTCTATTTTAAGTCTATGTTGCTTTTTGACACCACCCTGGTACGAAATCATTGACAAGATTAAAAAAAATTATCGATGAAGGCAGAAAAAAATATTATTATACTTCTTCTTTGGCTGGCGCTACAGTCCAGAGTGGACTATTGGCTCAGCATGCCTCTCCATCTAGCAGGGTATTGTGTTAGGTGCCTCTAGTTACGCATGTTCAGCTGATTAAGGTCACTCTCCATCGGAGGAATGGTCTTCCTTTACCACACTGTCCCCCTGGGTTTGAGTCGAAGATTTTCCAAGCCGGAGCATAAGTGTGAGATGAGAGAATTCATTTAATCGTAAAGTTCGTCGTTCAGTCTCCTCTTCCAAACTTTATTGCATTCGAGACCAAAGATAATACGAAGGACTTTCCCCTTTAAGCGACAAAGAGTCTTTTAATCATCAGTTCTTCTGGCCGGGGATATATTGTCGATGCGAATGATCTAGCCACCTCCGGCGCTGCATCCGTACACAACTCACTCATGCTTGATGAAAACACGTGTAGCATGTCATCACATCCATGATTTCCATCATTAAGCAAAAGTAACAAATAACACAACGAGTCCTAACGTCGTTTTGTCAATGACTCTCGATGTGAACTCATCAAAACCGTCCTCGACTTAACCAAAATCAGCATACCATCCAAATAAGATAAACAACATTCGACTCGAAATGACTTCTACTACGTTGGCCAGCAGACGTCTCATTCATGGATCCAGTTCCATCACCACTTGCTCTCGTTTTCACTCAAATCCAAAACCAAATCTAATTCAAATGTCTGCCGAGATCATATGATCACTCGCACGATCTTCGTCTGCACACGGCAATTTATTCTCGATAGAAAAACTAGTTTTGAGAACGCGATACCTCTTGGGAGTCGTTAGATGTATGAGTGTTCTCGAGGCGCTCCCCAGTGTCACACATGAGCGACGGCTCAATCCAACCCATTGCCGGAAGATTGCGAAGCCATATAGAGTAAGTATGTTAATTCAGATAGATTTGAATTATGTATCTCAGCGATGGAAGAACGTGCGGGTATAAATAGAGACGCACCACCGGGGCGCACTCCTAGTGTCAGTCTTTGAAAGGTGCACATAGGATCTTTTCCAGTATGAGGACCCTGTTCGTGTTTTGTGGTAGGCAAACTTAAAGATACATGTCTTAGGATCGCCATTTAACCTGTTATGAGCTTTCAGTTCTTCTCGTCGTGAGTGTTGTGTCTGCTGCGGTCTACTCCGACCCAACTAAGGCGCCCTTCTGCAATCCCACGTGTCCCTCGGAGTACGACTCGATCTGTGCCGCCAATGGAACGTGCCTGAAAGTCTTCAACAATAAGTGCTTCCTGGAGGCGTACAACTGCCGAGCCAGATTTGACGTCCGTAAGTTTTGAGTAACATTGACTGAGTGGAAGTCGAGATACAATTTTTTTCCCGTTTTCGTTGCAGCCTTCAAAGAGGTCGACTTCAGCTACTGCAACGAACTGAAGCATAAATTCTGTTTCTAACGTGGATGCTGTAGGTTAAGAGTGTGTGCGTGTATTGAGCCAAACAAGAGTAATAAATTTAAATCAAAAAGAATATGCTAATCGTGTGTGAGAGTGTATCTTATGAGCCTTGAGAGTGACCAGCTCTACCCGGCAGTGAATTTGTTTTGCTAAGAATGTGCGCTCATCTGTTTCGACTTGCATGCGCCGAATTTTGTACTGCAAAGAGTTCCGGACTCGGAAGACTTTCCAATAAATGATGAATTTTTGTTCAAAGTGATTGATTTGATGATTGAGGTCGGCTTCTTGGACATTGTAGCAAGATCTGTTTAAAAGTGCATACCGGTGGTCGAAAAGCCAGAAGCCAAGCTCTTGACATCCGGAGAGCATCAACTTCGAATAGTAGACATAAATACGAGTATATCTGAGGAAATTAATTCAATTTAAGAGTCACGTCATATTTTGGTCTTCTATGGAAAATCCCACGGTACCAATAAACCAATAAATTAACTGCGTCGCTGAAACGCACGCAAACGTGTTCAACTGCACGGCAAACACGCCAAAAGACCAGTTGGAGTGTGGCCAACTTATGGCACGTGCCTGAGATGCTTTATGAACGACAAGCACATAACATGAGTCAATAAGGAAGGCTTTAAGTTGCAGCGATGTGACCACAAATCAGTTAGCGTTTATTTGCGTCATCAGACAAGATGATCGTTGGTGGTCTGAAAGCAGTCCTGAATTAAAATGAGTTTTTCGATGCACAATTCAATTTCGATGCAACCAGCTAATATGCAATGGATTGTTTTTGAGACTTTACATTTCATATGCGTTTTGTTATGGTTCCCAAAAACGGAATATTTATAATTTCGGTGTGTCCGTCCGTCTGTCTGTCACACTTTTTTATCTCCTACATTTATAAAGATATCGGCATGGCATTTTCGAATTAGGTACTCCATGACCAGAAATCATTTTGTACGCAAAATACGCATGTACGCAAATTTAAAGCGTGGGGCCATTTGTGGGTAGTTACCGTATAGGTGAAGTTGCCATGGATTTTGAAACATGGACGCACCCCATCGACTGATCAAAGTGGAAGTTCGATTAACAAATTTTGATCCAAAGCACCTTCTATTTCTAAACCAAAGTGTTTAAAAATCTAATCACAAAAAAATTACTTCAATGAGTACATACTTTCACTTAAAATTATTTCGAGCATTCTGGTCCTGGTTTTGAAAATTTCGGACAAAAACGGTAAAACATTGACAAGCGATTTTTAACGATGTGAATATGCAGTTCTGTAGATCTGATCGAAAGCATTAAGAAATGATAAATATCAAAATACTGATTTATGTCTAAGTTACGAGATATCGAAGATTAAAAATTTTAAAGATGATCACTTTCGCAAATAAATTCCATGCTGAGATCGTTAACTCAAGACGAGCCTCATTGGATCTCACACTGTTTTTATTTATGCCCAGTCTATTTTTACTTATGTTTTGACGACATCTGATCAAGTTAACCTTGTCAAAATTTCCCGGTAGCTTCCGGCAGTTGGACCAGAAAAGACAGTCAATGCTCATTATCTGTTCCCCATCTATAAGGCGGCTCAATCTAATATTAAGCAACAGCCTAGCTTAGGGTTTCGTAAAACAGTCAAGAAGAGAAAAAATTCAAAAGAAAAAATGGGCACAAGATCCAGACAGGAAATTGATATTGTGATCCTTTTCTGCTATTTGTCCTTCCGTGGTCTTTTGATATTTTTTAAGGATCAGAAAATATCTTTATCTTCAATTCAATTTTTTTATTCTTCAGCTTGTTCTCCCTAAAACTATGGTCTTAATAGGCGCTACAGTAAACGACATTGCTCAATCTCTGAAGATGAATTTCTGCAGTGCAGCAAAGGAGCACTGCAAGAAGCAGATCATAGTTTTAGAGAGAACAAGCCAACGACGCTGAATTTTTATTGAAAAACACTTCAATGCTTTACTTTTTCAATAGAAAAATTCACCAATTATTTGATACACCCATTCAATGATATTTTTCTTTGAGTTCTTTCCGCCACATGATTATTTTCTTAAATTATTCATTATTATTTGCATTCGTTTTTTCATTTCCTTTTTTCTTAAATTATTCACTTCATTTGCATGCAAAGCAATTAATGCCAGATAACCAATAATTTCTGTGTTTCTTACGACTTTGATGAGTTCAACTCCGACATCACGAAAAATTAAACGTTCAGTTTCCCTATATTTTCAACAATTAAGAAATAGATTTTTGATTGAATTAACTTCGTTTATCGTTTTTAATAGACTTTCAAAAATAATAATAATTTCGCACGAAAAAATGCGATCAATTGTCATCACAATTGTTTCATTTTGTTTGCTAAAAATGAAGGAATTTTACGACGAAGGCGAAGGCGTTTTGATGCCAATGACCTCCCACTTTATTTTTAACGAGTTCACTATAAATAAGGCACCAAAATAGTCTTTGAAAGTTTGCGGGATAAATTTAGAATATGCAGTCTTTTCACATGGGCATATCTACACAATGATAATGTGCCGTCACACAAAGCCATACACGAGTTGTTAGCCGAAAAAAATTCACAATGCTTGACCACCCGCCGTACTTGCCTGATATAGCACCGTGCGACTTCTGGCTATTTCCTAAACTCAAATTAACGTTGAGATCGTACACCTTCACCAGAAGGCTGCGTCTGACATCCTCAAAGCTGTACCGGCCCTCGAGTACGAGACAGGATTTGACAAGTTGTAGGATCGCTTATAACGATGCTTTGACTAAGAGGACCCCTCTCCAAATAAAAATGCTGCACGAAATTCACTGCAAAACATTAGTTTTTACTTTAGAGCAGTTTCACAGTGAATGGGATAGACTGCTCCAGTTATCAACTAATTTAATGCACAACGTTGATGGCAGCTGGCGATGCATCCCGCTAGCTAGAGAGGCATCACCCACCCCTTGACAATAGCGCCCTTCGAAGAATAAGAAGAAAGATGTGAGAAGACCGCAGATCAAGAATTGTTCGAATTTGGAAATTCTACAAATTTAAATCTTTGAATTCGAGTCATTTTATGTATCGTTACAGTATATGTCTCCATTCAAAGTGAAAACTTTTAATCATATTTTTCGAAATCGGTTAGTTTTGTATTTTTTATTCTCATCTACGAAACTTAGTAAACATTTTAACCTTAACTAAGCCCGGTGAACCGCTCATTCCGGTGAATCTAAGCATTTTTTAATTTGTAACCGCTTATTTTACTGAAGCCAAACATGATGTCGGCTGCAAATTATCAGAAACCTCACAGAACCCTTGATCGATTTGTTTGAACTCTAAAAGGAAAGAATTCAATCACTTTAGATGAAAAATAAATCAGATCAAACTCACCTTCATTATTCTCGCAGTTGATGTACTCCAAATGGCAGGGATTATAAAACAATTTAATGCAAGTTCCATTTGATGCGCATATTGGCTCGGGGAGAGCTGGGCAAAACTCTGGGCACTGTAAGTCGATTTGAAAATACGGGATCAAGTAAAAAACTGGCACAACTAGAAACTGGGCACTGCAAAATAGTTTGAAAACTAGTGAAAGAAAAGTTTTTCCTGCCTTGCAAACAAATTTGAACAATTTGATTACCAACCGAATGAAAGCACAAATGTCACCACCAAAAAATTCATTTTGCTGCTGACTGTAATAAATGTGAAAACACACTGAATATCGCTTGGAAATGAAATTTTCGCAGAACTTAACGTATTCTTTCAAGTCTGGTTCTTGAGTTATGTGGGAAATGGTCTTAAGAAGTAGGTAGACCAAGACCAAACTAGTTTTCGTCTTTTAAAGTTCAAATGCAAGAATTAACTTCTAACCTTATCCCCTGATGAATGACTCAGAAGAACTGCGCTTTGGCTTGAAAGAGATTCCATAAAAAAGATTTAATAATGATAATCCCTCTTTTTCTTAACGGAACAGAAGAATCTAGCTAAGATTAATGCGGAGATGATTTGCTAAACATTTGTCAAAACCTGAACGAAATTTTGTCATCACACAGTGTAATTATTCAAATGAAAACAAAATAAAATGTCACATTATTTATGACTCAAAGAGACAGTACCTCCGAGTCGCAAAAGTACAGTGTTCGCCAAGGAGTTTTACTTCAGTGTTGCATAAACCTTTGGAAATTAAAAAGAAGTGGTTAAATGCAGAGAAATTCTTAATTGCTAAATTCAAAATGACTGACAAATGTACGCATTTTTGTAGAAATGGACCTTTCAGCCTTGACTGTAAGTAAGGTTGCATCGCATTGTTAATGTTAAAAATTGATGTGCTTATGAATCCTCTGCCAGTAGAGCAAGTGACGAAAGATGATGATTGTTTGAGAGCTTTTTATTCCTAGGAATCCAAGATTTATGACATAAAAAATTTGTTCAAAGGTCCAGACTTCACTACTGCCAAAATAATGACAACCAAGCTAAGTAAAGAATCATTTTATCAAACATCCAGTGTACAATAATAATACTGAATGTTTATATATAAGACAATAAGGACTGAGATTTTTTAATCATATTTCCGCAGTCTTTTCTAACGGCTACTTGAAATAATAAGAAAATATAACTTTTTGCATTAAAATCTTTTAAAATTATATTAAAGGAACAACAAATTTTTTTTAGTTATTCTTTTCAATTCCCTGTAAATGTCAGTCACTAGGTTAACCGGATGAATTCGTCAACATTAAAGTGCACATTAACCTGAAATTAATTTATTTTTACTACCTTCACGCGAGTTAAGCACCAAACCACGTAATCAGTCTAAAAGCGGACCAGGATCGTTTCATAACCACCTCTGTGGACATCTTTCAAGAGTGAAATTCAGTTTGGTTTATTTTGCACCCAAAGGTAAAAAAAGCAAGCAATTTCGGTCTGAGCATGCGTGCCAAGAGGCACATCAGGGAATCCGTGTGATGACGCCGAGCAATTATTATGCGCACTTGAACCCTTTTTTCTTGGTTTATATTCGCGAATCAATAATCAATATTTACCTTTTTTGGATCTCACATCAATTGTCACTTAGCAGAGATGTTATTGGTTCCTCCTGTCAAGAGAGCGCCCGCGCCTTGCCAATGTGATTTTGAAGTATTTTGGGTGACTCAAGCCGAAGTAGGTTGTATAAGATCAGTGCGTCACCGATTCGAAATTCTCTGGCCATGATGTAAGACATTAAAACTGGTCGAAATATGCCCATCAAAAGGTTTCATTGAATCTTGTGAGTGTTTTGCTAAAGTTGGGAAAGTCCTTAAGACAATTTTGTCGAGAGATGACTAATCAAACTAAAGGCATTCGCAATTCATCAGCTCGAGAAAGTAAAAAGGACAAGCAAGAAGTTTTACGATGATGGATAAGAAAATTCAACCACGAACTATACGGGCTGTAAAGCCATATGACTACGGATCCAGCATCTAAATTGACTTGGCCGTGAAAAACACAAATTTTACCTAAAAAATATTCGACTTCATATCTGGACAACACAAAAATCCATATTTCAGATAGTAGATACAATTTAAGGAGGGCCTCAATAAACTTGGTGTTTGTGCGACCTGGAAACAGTATTTGGTTGTTAACTCAAAGAAGAAGGTACTGAAGACATGTTAACTTGATAAAGATAAGATGTGTTCGTGTTTTACGTCTTTTGAAGTGGCTGCTAATTCATCAAGGGGACAACAACTGTGTTGCACAGCGACACGGGGAAGGAAAAACACTCTTTACAGGGGGAGAGCACTGATATGTGTCTTAGTCGCTGCGGATCAGGCTCGTTTTTCTTAAAGCCTTTTAAAACCTTAAAGCCTGTCGGATTCGTCTAGCTGAACTCAGAATTTAATAAAGATGCGTAATTATTTTTTTTTTTTTTCAAAAACGAAAATCTTAATGCTGTTTTGGTCTACGGAGGTTGTTCGATAAGTCAGTGACTTTGAAATGAAATACACGTTTTTTTTCTAAAAATTGGATTTATTTTTTAACGTAGTACCCTTTTAATGCAATACACATTTCCCAACAATATTTCAAATACTTCCAAAAATATTAATTCTCAAAGTCTGAAAAAATACAATACGTAATTCGCTTACTTGAAAAACGTTCGACTGCAGAAGCCCAGTTTGACAGTTGATAGCGGGCTATATTGTTCAAGCTACATCTGTCAAATTGACTGTCATTTATTCAGTCTCTGTTGTCAAATCACTATGGACAGACATAGCAATCAACAACACATGCAAATAATGAAACTGTTTTATCAAAACGGGTGTTCTGTTCGGACAACGTTCCGCGCACTTCACCCATTTTACTTTCGCCATAATCGTCCTACCGAGAGGACTATCCGCAGTCTGGTGAATGAATTCAATCCACAAGAGATCCAAGAGCGTCAATTGCATCCCAAAAATATCACTGTTTGGTGTGGACTTTGGGCATGGTCCATATTTATTTGAGAACGCCCATCACCGTCAACAGCGAGCACTATAGGTCGATGAATACCAACTGCTTTTTGGCCTGAATTAGATGATATTGACACCAACGACATGTGCTTTCAACAGGATGGCGCTACGTGTCACACAGCTCACGCCACATTGGAAATTGTGCATAAGCATGGTCATCTCACGTGGAGGTGATGTGAACTGGCCACAGAGATTGTGCGATTTGACGCCGTTAGACTTTCGGGGTTTTTGGAAGCCGCAGGGCTATGCGAATAAGCCACAAACCACAGCGGCCTTCAAAGCCAACATAACCCAAGCTATCGGTCAAATTCAGCCTGATTTATGCGCCAGACTCATGGGAAATTAAACATTTCGAATGCGCGCCACCTAGAGAAGCCGCGACGGACATTTAAACGATGTTATTCTTTCAAACGAATAACAGACTTTCTATGATAACTCACACAGACTTTGATTTGTTTAATTTTTAAGATTGGAAGCGCTTAATGAAATAACCTTTAATTTTCGATGAGTAGTACATCCTGTACGGACTAAATCGCTGCGACTTTTGATGATATAGCGCAATCACCATCAAAGTTTCACTGGTTTTTTCGATTTCAGTGGAGAACTATTTTCATTCTTTAACGCGAAGACCTCTTGCATTTCTTTTTTTGCTGACGCTTATTCAAATTAGTCACTCAGTGCTTTCAAATGTTCGAGGACAACCCCATCATTCAACTGAACATTTTACTTTTTGAAGTCATTGAAAACATTCGACTACTAGTAACACTAGTACGATTTAGATTTCTACACAAATTGTAAGCAGACCATACGTGAACTAAGTCACGTTCCGCTAACCTTATTTCCTATATCCGGGGTGGACATGGGCTTAGTTATACTCCAAACAACTTGTGGACAGATAATCATAGACGGTTAAGAATGACAACTTCCACTCTGCTTCTAGGCACACTGCTCCTTTCAAGTCTGAACTAAAATTACCGCCTGCCGCTCATCGTTCACGTCGTTAAGTTGTTTACTCCTCCAGTTAGTTGATATAACTAGATTGTCTGCATTTGTCTGAGCGTTAAACTCGCACCGAAAAATTGCATTGAAAACCTGCTCTACATCTATCAGCTTGTTTCACCTTAACCTCCCAAAGGTCAGTGTCCTTTATCCAGCCCCCCCTACCAACACATACTCTCACCCCACGTTGAGGGTTTATTGATCCCATCGCTCGCTAACACACTTCTAAGTATGCAAATACCCCTACTGTGAGCTAATAAATATTAACCACCATCAACTCAGCGGTTAATGTTCACCGAGGCGGTTGCAACAGATAACACCGGTTTCGGCCTTGCAAATGTAGACAAAACCAAAACACCCAGCGGCAAATATCATTTACATCTCCGTCGTGACAAAATCTATCTGACCTTGACTTTAGACGAGGTGCACTTGCAGAGTCACGGGCGAGTCATTAGCGCTTCCTCAATCAGATTGTGCTCGTAACAGATATGCCTGACGTCACGTGCGATTACGTTTCACAGACGAAAAACCCCCAAAACCTAGTCATCACAGCATGCTAATCAGGCACACCAGCAGCTGCGAAGCGGAGACGAAAAGCAAAACAACTTGATGCCTCCCGCTCCGGCCCGCAGGTGCAAATAAACCTTTACAAACAATTAACAATGATTGCTCGTATTGTGCTCAGTCAAACACCAGTGGATCCGAGTGTTATGTCGCGCCGCAGTCGTCTTCCTATATAAAGCCGGGTGCACGCACTCGTGGAGTATCCACAATCGATTCGTAGCTCGTGCGCAGAAGATTCACTAGAGTTTCACTTTTCTTTCAACGAGTACCCGTCCAATCAAAGTCCAGCGCGATGAACACTCTCCTCGTAACCTTTGTCGTGGTCGCCGGTAAGGATTTGGGTCGTAAAATCCCAAAATTTCATAAATAAGTGGCAACCGGTTGCGAGATAAACAAATAAAACTCCGAATCGTTTTTATTGCAGTTTTGGCCATTTCCGTGAACACAGCCGCGCTGGAGGGACCGACAAGTGACTGCCCAGACTTTTGTACGTACGAATACCGGCCCGTGTGTGGATTCGATGGCTCCTGCTACCGCGTGTATGGAAACGAGTGCACCCTCAAGTCGGATCGCTGCAAGAACAAGCTGAGTGAGTTCGGTCGTGATGGGCCCAAAAGCGGCAATTAAGGGGACTTGGTTATTTTCAATAAAATCTTTGTTTTACAGACCTAAAGAACGTTGGCATGGGTGAGTGCGAGCAGGGAACGGCCAAGATGTGCAAGGTTGAGTAACCGCTTTATGTGTACTTAAGGATGTTGGCGGCGTGCGCAGAAAATGCTTTGTTTTTATTGACGCCGGTTTTATTTATGTTTCGTAAGACTATGTTTTTTTTTAACTAAATATAAGGCTTTGAGATAATAAATGTGTTTTTATTCGAAAATCTTGTTGGAAGACGGAGATGAATTATAAAAATGAACACTTAACTGTTTCTCTTTTTGATAATGCTGCAGAATGACTTTAACATAGTCGAGGTCGATTGTAATACCGTGATCCTATGTAGACGTCTATCTATGGCATGGTTGCTTCGTAAATATCGTAGCCTCCTACACCCAATTGCAATGACTTCCAAAGCCAATCGATTATGAGGATACGGCATATGTACTTTTTGCGTCTCTCACAAATCAAAAACGTTCTCAACAAATTGATCAAAAACTTGGAAGCAGCTTCCTACTTCCTAGAAACGTTTCGAATCAATTTGTTTTGGATGCGAACAAGAATCGACGACCAATGTGAGAAGCACAATAACGCGTTGGTGCCACCATTTTTGCGTTTCGTTCAAACATACTCGTAGGTCCAAATTTATCGGATGTTTTAATTTCTCAAATTTTTCAATGAAAATTTTCAAAACACACAAAAATCTCTTAATTTGGTTGAGTGTGGAAGTGCGTTGTTACGGAATATTACGCTGATCTCATTGCTCTCATTTTTTAACTAACGTGCGTTCACTAGCACAACGCAGTATTTCGGTCTGTGTCACGTCACTCGACGGTAGCACCAACGCAGTATTGTGTATCAGGCATAATCGATTTATAATTTTTTGTGAGCAAATAAATAAAATTACCGAGACATGACTTGGTGTTAAAAGAGCAAAGCTCAGTTTGTATAACCTTGATCATCCCAGTTGTGCTCCACAGCGCCGAGGCATGGATAATATCCAAAGTGAATGAGGAAGCCCTTGCTCTTTTTGAGAAAAAATGTTTGCGTTAGATCTTTGGACCTAAATCCATTTACGGCGATTGGAAGCGACTTTTTACCAAACTGTACAGTGACATGAGTCTATAGAGGCATAAACGGGTACAACGCAGCGTTTTGGACTCCGAGCTAATGAGACCACGCAAGAGAGGACCTCCACGATTGAAATGGCACACACGCAAGAAAAAAAAAGAAGAAAAGAAAGACCTTAACCAACTTGGTGTGCGAAACTAGAAACAGCTAGCAAGATATGTTGATGACTGGAGAGGCTTGTTGGTTAAAACCCAGATCCATCCCAGACTATGACGCCCCATAAGAAGAAGGAAAGGAAGAAGATACAACAAAATGTATGGGCACATGCGCTCTACATGGTCAAGCCATGTTAGAAGGTGTATTTTCTTTACAGGATGGTCAAGGTCTTATACGAAGTCAGCTTGGTCTTACGACGGGGAGTCTCTATTACTTAATTGCCTCTTGCGCCCAAAGAACCAGCGGTTGGCAAAAGTTATTCTGCGTTTGATCTGATGTTGCGCGTACTTTTTATTGCGGTGCCAACGTGGACGAAATCCCTGAATATTTTGAAGTTTGCTTATTGTGACATTCTGACCTTAAATCATCGATGTTGTATGTCTTCTTTTTTTTTTAAACGCCTTATTGAGGGCTTCCTGTATTTGAACAATTACGTCATATCATCCGCATCTGCGCAATTGTACGAACCTTTGGAAGATCGCGACTCCAGTGTTTGCCAATGAGTTTTCCATAAAGAATGGAAAAAACACCTGATAATAAATTTCCTTGTATCAGTCTTATATGTTAGTTAACTGATTCAAATTCAGATATGTTCCAATCACAACAAAATCCATTTAATGTCTAAAAATGTTACAATCCAAGCATATGGCCAGTTCAATTAATAACGTCAAAAGTGACAATTTCTAGCGCACAATTAATCCTGCGATATGTCTATCTAAGTTGCCACACGTTTTTAAAACAAGCCACTATACTCCCACCAATGTCACACTCATAAAGACAACCGAAAGTGTTAAATAAAACAGCCCTTTATTGCAAGTAGGTGACGTTTGAGATATCCAAACACAAGTGTTTAATGAAAGTGCACTTTAATTGCAAATATAAATGGCAATTGGTATATAATCACTTAGTTTCATTATCGTAACCGTATACTAAATTTGCCACTTCATTCAGCTAACAATAATTGCTTGATTTAATGCGTGCGGCCCCCATGAAACCATCCAAATGACCGTGAAATACTAATTTAAACTTGTTGTCGAGTTGAAAAGTGCTGGAGAGAGAAACAGCTGTCGGTTAAGTGAAGAAAGATACATTCTCTGTAAGTACATTACTAATAAAGAACCTGACGTTTTAGAAGTTAAAAGGTTTTTGAAGTTAACATTTCTTACAAGTCACTTTAAATTTATCACACATTCTCTAAACAGTGAAAAGAGTTCACCAAATATCATTGTAACAAAATTCTTGTCACATGGGTCTGCATTTAAATGTACTTAGATAGAAGCGAAGGGAGCACATTTATTCGCTGCCAAATCTCCTTCTCTTTTGTATGGCGTGTAAGTTTGCAGTGAACCTAAGCCTCAAGCAACAAGAGTCTCTCGCCAGCACGATCTATTACAAGCTGTCTTTAAATTGGTTCTAGTCTTATATCACTTTTGTAAGCCTCCTTTAAACGTGGAGTTTGGTTGTCTATGCGCTCTACATGGCCCAGCCATCTTAAGCGTTGGGTCCGTAGGTGCCTAGATGGACTCATATCGCAGTATAGTCCGTAAAGTTCGTGGATGAATCTTCTATTCAAAGCTCGCACGCAGAACGCTTCTCTTTCGAACAGACAAAGAGCTTATTCACCCGCTTTGAATGCTGTTCAAGCTTCTGCGCTATAGAGCGGGACTTGGACGATCAAGGTCCTCTACACGACTGAATGGCGCAGTTGGTTAAGTGCCTGCCCCAAGTTAGAGAGGTCCCAGGTTCGAATCCCAGTGAAATCGAATCTGGTGCAGTCACCATTTGCGGTTGGGATCAAATGAACGGCTCTGGAGTAGGTTGCTACCTGGCAGTACAATGGACCAGTTTTGAGTCTGAGTGCTCCAGAAGTGTTTCAGAAACCCTCCGAAAAAAAAGGTCCTCTACACAAACAGTTTGGTTTCGAGTTATTGAGAGGGGCCGCCATTACTCAGTTGCCTCTTGAGTCCAAAGAAACTTGCTTGCAGTTCAAGAGTTATTCTGTATTTAATTTCTTTACTGATGACTTTTACCAAAATGCTGTATATTTTTAAACGTCTCAGGAATCTTGTCAACGTCCACTACTCCACGGTCACCACGGTCAATTGAGACCTGTATTTTCGTTTAGTTTCTATAAACAATTATGGACACTTTGAGTTTTGACGATGGTTCTGGTTGCTTTTCGATTCGTTTTACCATAAAATAAAGTTTTCATACGGCTATACTCAAGGAGATTACCAAGGCAACGACAACACATTATTTTTAATCACATTCCCTTTTGTTTCCTCAATTCTCCAAATGCACGCTCCAGTGCTGTCACTGCTATCATAAAATAGTTGAAAGATATTTAAAAATGTTCCCAATTTTCATTGCATCATCAATTTTCATCCTCATCCTCTGCCAAGCTCAGGCTCAAGAGAAGTGTGACAATTCCTTATGCAACCATGAAGCTATTTGTTCGCTCAAAGATGCGGCTCCCATCTGTAACTGCGTGGGCAAATTCTTCAAAGGCGAATCGTGTTCGGAAATGATTGACCATTGCAACCCAAATCCCTGTCGGAACAAGGGAACTTGTCGCCCGTACCTCGGTCACTATTTCTGTGAGTGCCAGAAAGGTTTTTCAGGTCAAAAGTGTACCTCGAAGAAGGACACATTCACCGGACTTCACCTGCACTACAACCACATTGCTCCGCTTGGGAAGGAGCAAGTATTCTTGCTTACAGTTCAACATAGCGGTAGCGTGCAAACCACCATGGATTTCTTCACTCCCGACTACGTGATTGATGGCGGATCGTTCTCTTCCTCAACTGACCACTTCACGGCACACAGGCATCTCTCAGATTTAGCCAAGAGTTTGGATTTGAGACACCGCCACATGATGCCATACGAAGATGGATTTTACAGGATATCCCGAGGCACATTTTGGAAGCTAGGCCTGCAGCAAATGACGCTCGATTTGAGCGACGAAGAGACTTCTGAAAGTTTCTTCACCGAGAGCTTCAGCATACTGATCTACGATCCCACAGGGCAGCTGTGTCTGCCTGTGATTCGACTGCCGAACTGCGAGAATCCCCGACAAAGCCTGCACATCGACATAGTCAGCTTCAACTTCATCGAACCAATAGTCAAGCAGAGATGCGCAGAGACCTCGCAATTCAAGATCAAGTGGAGCGTGAGGAACTACATAGACTCGGGTAAGTGGCAATAAAACATGGCCTATCGTCTGATGACTCTGGTTTCAGTTGTGCTCCACACATTTCCCGAAGATTCCTCGAGCAGTTTGACGATTCCGCCGTACACAATGTGGTTTGACTTCCGCGATGATTACCTCCAGTCGTACCTCGTTCAAGGGGATGTGAGTGAGGTGGACTCAGAAGGAGGTCTCCTTGCCTTGACTGTCCTTAGAGTGGGTTAAGTTCCTCAATTCATACCTGAAGTTATTTCTAAGGACATTCTCTTCCAGTGCTACGTTTTTGTGGACTCGAAAAATACTCAGGCAAAGATTATTGGTGGACCAAATCGAAAGGTCAACGTGAAGAAGAGTTTCGTGATCGATGGTTCTCTAAGTCGAGACTACGCCCGACGTCCAAAGGGGAATCAGCACCTCAAATACAAGTGGTCATGCACGACAGAGGACTCCACAAACGACCACTGCTTGGAAGATATGGGAAGCGGTAGGAAACGCCATACAGACCCACAGAATGACTCATCTCCTTATCCTCTTCTCCCACAGACTCAAAGCTGTTCATCCCCTCAAGAGCCCTCAATCTTGGCTCTACCTACAAATACAGGCTCGAAGTTCAATCGACAATAAACATCTACAGCACAAATGTTGCCTACCAGTCCATCAAGCCGGTCAATGAAGATCCCCTGCTTCTCAACTTCGAGTGCCTACGGAACTGCCAACAACTCAAGTTCGCCGCACGAAAGCCTATCCACCTGAAGGTAGACTGTCTCGATTGTCCAGCAGGAGAAGTCACCTACAGCATTCGAGATGGAAGAGGAGCTGAAGTCTCCACCAGCTACAGAGTCATCCTGACTGAGGGAGCAAAGACCGAGGTCTCCTTCGAGGCCACCGCCATTTTGGGCGAACGAAAAGGAACGGTTTCCGTGAGGCTCAAGGTGAACAAGCCGCCAGCCAACGGAAAGTGTATCATATCTCCTGTAAGCGGAGTTGAGTATCAGACGATTTTCAAAATATCCTGTCCGGGCTATCAGGACCCTCAGTCGATAAGGTTCATTTACAAAATCGGGAACTCCACCCTGGACTACGGCAGGCACAAAACTCTGACAACGAGACTATTCCCCACAAAGGGTGAGACCTGTGAGATCACAGTGAGCATCTGCGATGATCTTAACGCGTGCACAGAAGACCGACTGCAGGCTGTGCTGAGTCCAATTTCTCCTACGGGCTCGTGGCTTAATTTGCTTCAACAAAAAGGATCAGACTTACAGAAGATCACTACAGACGGGGACAGGCTTGCAGCAAACGCGTTGATCAAGGCCATAATCCCTCACATCCCGGCTAATGAGGCACTGGACATAACCGAACACATCGTGAAGTCACTGCGACCATTCGAGGTCAACCGTCTGTTGGTGGTTGAGCAGGTTTTGAGCATAGCCAGTCAGCTCTTTGACGCAGTTCCTCTGAGCAGTCGGTCCGCTGTTCTAGTTTCGGAGCTCATGGCCAAGGTCTCTCGTGGCTTGGAGCTTTCTATTCGGAATCAAGAGATTATCGAACTCGACCTAGAGACTCATAAGCAAATGCTGGATGATCTTGGAAAGGCTATGGCTACAGCATCAACGGAGGCCGAAAAATTCTCCCCTGTTCACACAGCCGAAATCATGCCACCTGAGGATCCACTCGCCGAGGACTACCCAGACTATGGAGAGCTGAATGTGCAAGAAGTGCTGAGTATAGCGAACTGGCTTCAAGGCTTCAATGAAATGCACAAATGCCTCCAGTTGATGGGAGTAGTATCTGCATTCCTGCAGCTTCCAGGGGAGCCTCTGATTGTCGTAAAAAGAAAAGGCCTAACCAGCAAAACCCTAGTCGTCGACAGCTCGCAGAAGGCTTCGTTGAGCTTGAATGACATGAAAACACGTGTTGACCTACCGCCACACTTCCTAGACGCCTTCGATGAGCAAGAAATCGCCGTCCAGTTCACGGTTTTCGAACAGAACCCAATTTGGTGGAACCCGGAGCAATACGAAGTGAGGACTGATGTCCTCTCTCTAGGCGCTTACTGCAAAGATGTTGATTCTTTGAAATCTCAGTCCATCCAGAAGGAGTTCACATTCACGATGGCTCTCAAGGACTCCAAGCAGGCTGACGACTTTTACCTCGTAAAGGGGCACGTCAACGGTTCGCTGGATATGCCAGTCTATGAGAAGACACTTCCACCAAATGCTGTCTTGATTGTGAAGTTCCTCCCGCCAGATGGGGAAATACGCGTCCTCCTCACAACTGGCAAGAGACCAAGGAGCTACATGCTCGACCAAGCGCGTAGAGTGAACGCCGCCTCGGAGAATGCAAGCTTCTTCCTTGTTAACCGTGACACCAAGCCGACCAAAGCCTTCGTTGCCGTAGCGGCAGAAGGAAAGATCAGCTTCACGTTCACCATGTCCGCTCGTATTTGTCTCACATGGAGCCCGACCTCACTCGACTGGACATCAGAACACTGTTCCGTTGGCAGCGAGACCAATGCGACACACATTCACTGCTCTTGTTCGCATCTGTCACTGTTCGCTGCCAAGGTGCATCCAACGTTTGCCCTTCTTCAGCCATCAAGGTCCATTCTTAAGGAGCTGACCTTGAATTACAGCCTAATGGTGACCTACTGTGTGACAGTCATTCTTCTCCTCGTGCTTCTATTCACCGCATGGCGGCGAGACTTAAGCGCCTCCAACGGGGTGGTTGTGCTGAACATCAAGCCAAGGCAAGTGACTCCCTACAAATACCTGGTAACCATCTACACAAACGGCCATGGTCGAGCAGCAACATCGTCCAACATAACCCTCCAACTACAAGGGGCCCTCTTGGACAGCCCTGAGTTCACCCTGTACACGAGCACAGTGTTCCCACTATTTGCACGGAATGCTCAGACATCCTTCGTGGTTTATTGCCGCGGGTATCTGGGTGCGGTGCAGTCCGTTTCTCTTCATCATGACAGCTTCGGCAGGTCGCCGTCCTGGAACTGCCACGCAGTCAAGGTGCGTGATGAATCGAGAGAGGAGGAGTACATGTTCATAGTGGACAAATGGTTGTCAAACCACGAATCGACGTCCTGCAGTGCATCGGCCACGCTAATCACGAAGGAGGATCTCAGCAGGAAAGCTCGAATCTTCCGTGAAACTTTATCAAATGAGTTCGCAAACTGGTACTCTCAACAAGTCTGCTACTCGCCGAGGATTTATGGAAACTTATCTGCAACGGAGAAGACAGCAATTTTTGTTGTAAGGGTCTGTGTAGTTCTGGTCGGAACGATGATCGTCTTTGGGCCAACAACAATGTTCACGTACGAAGAGGATCGCGAGACCTACTACCACATGCTCATGGATTTCGGAAAACTTTTTCCGATAGTATTCTTTTGTCATCTGATGGGGCTCGTTGTGGCAGTGGCAATGAAGTATGTTTTCATCAAACTTAGGACTCGAGTTTCGAGACTCGGGTGAGAAGAGGTACAGATTAGTGTCTGATGAATGGGTGGGGGAATAAAATTTCGTACCAAAATGCTTTGTGCTTCTGTTATTGACTGATAAAGGGTTTCGACCGTAGGAAGAATTGGTAGACAAAGGGTGAGTTCATAAGCGTCAAAAATCGGCGCAAGTATGAACGAATTTACTGTCTTACGCTTTTTTGGTAGCAGTTAAAATCTAAGGGCAAACTATAATAGCCGTCCGGAAACTTAAGAAACCTTAAGCAATCGAGCGAATACACAAAAATGATGCACTGTAACTATAACAACCGCTTCCTCAGTTTCGTTAAGTTCGTTAAGTTTTCCCTACTTACGCTAGAGCGAAATGAATCGCTGTCAACGAATGCAAATGTCAGCGTTCAGCTGAATTTTCCGTAAGATTCTATAAGCAATTAAAGACACTTTGGAATTTGACGATTCTGTTGTTACTTTTCACTTGGTTTTGACAATTTTTTTTTTTTGAGAATTTGTAAACACTGCTGGAGCATTCAGACTCAAAACTGGTCCATTCTACTGGACCTGGTAGCAACCTACTCCATTGCCGTTAATTTGATCCCAACGGCAAATGGTGACTGAACCAGATTCGATTTCAGTGGGATTCGAACCTGGGACCCCTCTTACTTGAGGCAGGCACTTAACCAACTGCACCATCCAGTCGTTGGTTTTGACATTAACTTAAGTTTTCGTACGGCCTGTTACAGTTGACCCTCTAGTTTACCCTAACAAAAAAAATGCAATATGTTCTACGCTCAGCCTTCATTTTATTTCCTTCAAAACTCATCCCCCTGGCACTTCCAGAAGTTGGGATCTTTAAAATGATCGCACCTGCTGTCATCAACTTGTACGTATCGATCTGAAAGTTTATATCTCTCTCATTATATACATCAACAGAAATCACTTGGAAGATAAACAAATAAACCCACCATCAAGCTTTGCAGCACAGTTGTAAACTTCTAACTGACAGTCATTACTGAATGCCCTGAGACAACTGTTGTTCGAGCCACAAACTGGTTCATACTCGGCTGTACAAATAACTGGACACTCCTCAACTGCCTGTCGACGTTCTCTTAACTCAGGTGACGCCAATGCATTACAAGCAAAAACTTAAATAAAACAATGTTTTGATAAATATCCGATTGAACACTAAATCGTTATTTGTCTCGTACTTGTGAAGATTAAGCATATTTGAGTGAGTATCATTTTGACGCCGTTAAAGCTTACGAACCAACGACTAATATGGGATCAACGGAACAGAAGATCGTTTTATAACCAAAAATATTCACTTCAAGGGCGACGAAACTTGTTCTAATTTGTTGTTTACGGGAGTAAACACGGTAGATTTTCTATGATATACGAGAATGTAATTGCCATAAAGGTGTTTTTTCATCAATTCATGAATTTTAATGCTTGATGTGTAGTGGAATTGAATGTTTCGTGACCAAGATTTGATGCATAATAAGTCATGTCTGCGATCAGAAAAACCTAGGAGTTTGTAAACCCCCCAAATTGTACCCGATTTTCAGAAGAGATTACTTCTCTTTAGTCGCACGCTAATTGAATATGCAAACAGCAACGTTCAGTAGTTTGTTATGCGGTTTTCTTCATCACAGATTTTAGATATTCCTAAGAAAACGAACACAAGCTTGTTAGTGCCGAACTGGGGTTCCCAACCATCCTTCTGTTGAGGGGACATTCCCCTTTTGAGTTACAGTCTTCCTTTTACGACACACCCATTCAACGACATTTTTCTTTTATCTTTTCTATCCAAATGATGGAAAACATTTTTCAAAGTAATTCACTCATCGTCGATCAGAGCATGGAATTTATGTGTGAAAATGAATATCTCAAAATTTGCACATAAATCGATAATTTGATATTTGTCATTTCTTAATGCTTCAAAACTGCGTTTCAGACCTTCAAAATTTACATGTCGAACGGACGGTTTCAAGGTGGACTAAACTTGTTCTAAATGTTTGTATACGAGGGTAATTGCCTTGTTTTATTTACGATATACACTTATAATTGCAGTTAAGGTGGTTTATGACTTTTACGACCTGATTTGTACTGGAATTTAATGAGAATTTATTGAAATATTTCATGACAAAGCTTAAAAAAACAAAGAAGTGGAATGTAGTTTTCTACTACAACAAGTAAACACTGCATTTCAGTGTCTTTATTTACTAATTTCTGCGATTCACAGACGCCTGGAAAATCTCTTACTTCAAGAACCCAGCACAGCATCAGAATAGATTTCAGAAGTCATCTACAAAGACATAATCAACTCTCCGGAAGAAAATCACCTCGTCCATCGGAAAATGACCATCGTGCGTCGCACTGTTTGGGCTAGACAGCACTCATTTTAGAAATATTTTTTTATAATTTAAGGCTGATTTTGTTGTCTGGCTCATTCAGAGTTTTAACATAACTTAAATCCCGGTGTCTATTCACAGGGCCCTCAGAAAAAGAAATCGTTAAATGCACAGCCGATTGGAATACCTGGAATAAGGTTTTCAACCTCACTATTCACCATTACTATTCAATGCATTTATGACATTACCGAGTTATTCTTCATCAAAAAACTAAAAATTTCGTAAGCTCAAACCTTCGTTTTATTTCTGTAACAATTTGCATGTGTAGCACTAACATGTCTGGAAGTTCTCAAGCTCTACAAAATTACTGCATCGGAAGGGCTCGACCTTTACAAATTGATCTGTAAATTGATAAGTCAATTAGAATCAGAGTCACTCGGAAGATGAACAATTAACTCACCACTAGGCTGTGCGTTGCAGTTGTAAAGTTCCAATTGACAGCCATTGCTAAAGGCCCTTACACAATTATTGTTTGAGCCACAAACAGGATCATACACATCGAAGCAAACATCTGGACATGCCTGTCGACGTTCCCTTACCGCAGACGATACCAAAGAATTAGCAGCAAAAACTTGAAAGAGAAAATTCCTATGAATATCTGATTGAACACTGAGTGGACATTAGTCTCGTACTTGTGAGGATTAAAAATATTTGAGTGAATTTCATTATGATGCGGTTAAGGTCCTGCGAACGACTGATGTGGGATCAATGGGAATGAAGATCATTTTATAACCACAAAGCTTCGGTTCCAAGGGGACTAAACTTGTTCTAAATGTTTGTATACGAGGTTATTGCCTTGTTTTATTTATGATATACACTTATAATTGCAGTTAAGGTGGTTTTCACCAATTCATGACTTTAACGAGTTCATACGAGTACTGGAATTTAATGCGAATTTATTGAAATATTTCATGACAAAGCTTTGATGCATACAAAGTTATACCAGGGATCAGAAATGCAATACAATAGCTGAAACTGAATAAAGCCCCCTCACTATACCAAATTTTCAGAAGAGATTGTTTTAATTTCTAATTAAGAAAGCTAACTTAAATTAAATATGCGAAAAAGTGCGTTTGGATTTGGTTCAACCATCTCGTCCTGGGTCTGCCAAGCGGTCGCCTACCTGAAGGCACGCCTCGGAAGCCGTGATGATAGGGACATTCGTGTAACATGACCAAACCATTGAAGTACAGCCCTTTCCGTTCGAAGAAGCAGCTGCCCAACATTGAATTCCTCGCTCACTGCCGTGTTTCTCACTCTATCCCGGCGAGTAAATAATTCCCACAACATCACCAAGAAATCTCATCTCGGCAGTAATCTTAGTTTTTGTAACGTTAAGAGTTAAAAATATTGCATGTGATCTAATAATTATACAAATCCTACAGTGCGTCTAATAATATGGCCAGGGACTGTAAGTGGAAGTGTTGAGATCAGGAAAGAACAATAACAGCAACAAAAAAAAGGTAGAACAATAATTATATCGTTGAGCGATGACTTTCGGCACATTTTCCAGGCGAGATGAGGTGATTAGATTCATGCAGAGTGATTTATTTTTTTAAACATGATAAAAAGCAGTTAAAAGGGACAATAATGACCGTGGTTATGGTTTGTTTACATTTTAAAAATTCTCTTAAACGGTCTTAACAACCATGTTTCTTTTATTTGGTCACTTGTAATTATATGGGCACCGTGGCAGTGTGGGTTTGTGCGTCGACCCATACGCACTTGACTCTCACAGTCTAGACTCAAATCCCATCACAAGCAACAATTGTTCGCGGCTCCACCTCCTTCGAGACACTGAGAATGCTCAAAGAGTATAACTGCCTATAAAAAGCTTCTCAATCTCGCCGTTCGGAATCGGCATTAAATTGTAGGTCTCCCTATTCGTGAGAGACCAATAGTACGCACTGCAACGAAGAAGAGCGAAGCTAGGTACAGGTCCACCTCGGACTCTAGCGCTGTTATTATTATTATATTATTCGACTATTGACCAAGTACATCGAATAACTGATGTTATGTAAAAATTATTAGAACAAAAGCATGTCTGCTCAGCTGTATTTCTCGATGGTTCGCAAGCCTTTGACAAGATTTGGCACTAGGGCTTGAAACACATACTTCGACAATTCCTACCGGGAAAACTTTACTTAATTTTATCAAACTATCTATCTGATCGAATCTTCCGTGTAAAATATGGAAAAGGGGTACTTCAAGGAAGTGTCCTTGGTCCTCTCCTTTACTTACCTTATAGCAGCGATATACCACAAGACTTAGACACCGTACTAGGCACATTTGCTGACGACACATAATGCTATTCCTGCCTAGAATTGTGTTGTTTCCATTGTTCTGGACTAGGGACGCTTGTTTCAAACTTGAAACAGGATCGTCGTCAAATAGTTAGTGATTTCCTCAAGATCTCGTTTGGAGTTCATCATTCTGGCGTGGCCCCTGTTTTTTTTGCCTTGGGAACGTTTTCTTTTCGCAATACCGATTTTATTTTATTTTCTTTGCCTTAAGTGTCTAAAAATAAGATGCATAAAATGAATTTCAGTCCCGCGGTTAGTGTAGTCCGCATAACGCATCAAGACACACCCATTCTTTGAACGGTATTTTTTAGATTAACGTAGCTTTTGTTTTTTTAGTACAGCAGAAAATTTCATTACTCATCGTTTTTTTGGGACACATATTGTGAAGCCAATGCATTTTCAAATCCAATCTAGGGGAACAACGTAGGAAATTCCTGTTTAGGGTGGCGCACATAATTGTAAGGAGAATTCAAGTAACTTTTACTGCTTCACTAGAGAACATCGTATCATCTGAAAAAGCTGGTCTTGTTGTCTGGCTCAATCAGAATTTTAACGTATCTTAAATCCCAGTAGAGTCTATTCACAGAGTATTCAGAAATAGAAACCGTTAAATGCACACCCGATAGAAATCCATGGAATAAGGTCTTCAACCTCACAATTACTATTCAATGCATTTATGACATTACCGAATCATTCTTCATCAAAAAGTAAACTATTTCGTACGCTCAAACCTTTATTTTATTTCTTTTTCTTCTTTAAATTGTTGCACGTATAGCACGTCTAACACGTCTGGAAGTTCCCAGGATCTACAAAATTATTGCATTGGATGGGGTCCACCTGTACGAGTTGATCTGTAAATTGATGAATCGATTAGAATTAGAGTCACTCGGAAGATGAAAAATTAACCCACCTCTAGGCTGTGCGTTACAGTTGTAAATATCCAATTGACAGCCATTGCCAAAGGACCTTACACAATTCTTGTTTGCGGCACAAACGGGATCATACACAGCGAGGCAAACATCTGGACATGCCTGTCGACGTTCCCTTACCGCAGACGATACCAAAGAATTAGCAGCAAAAACTTGAAAGAGAAAGTTCCGATAAATATTTGATTGAACACTGAGTTGACATTAGTCTCGTACTTGTGAGGATTAAAAATATTTGAGTGAACTTCATTTTGATGTGTTAAGGTCTTGCGAACGACTGATGTGGGATCAATGGGAAAGACGATCATTTTATAACCACAAAGCTTCGGTTCCAAGTGGGACTAAACTTGTAAACTTGTTCTAAATTGTTGTATACGAGGGCAATTGCCTTGTTTTATTTACGATCTACACTTATAATTGCAGTTGAGGTGGTTTTCACCAATTCATGACTTTTACGGGTTGATTTGTACTGGAATTTAATGAGAATTTATTGAAATATTTCATGACAAAGCTTTGATGCATACAAAGTTATACCAGGGATCAGAAACACAATGGTTGGAACTGAGTAAAGCCCCCTCACTGTACCAGCTTTTCAGAAGCGATTATTTGTATTTCTGCTTAATAATGCTGACTTAAATTAAATATGCGAACAAGTCTGTTCTGTGGTTTGTAAGTGAAAGGGTTGAGATCAGAATAATAGCGTTCTATTATCTTGTTGAGAGATGACTTGCGGCACGCTTTCTTGATGAGAGATGAGGTGATCACAATCTTGGAGAGCGATTTAATATGTTTGGACATAAAACACTTTAAAGGTGTATTAATGTCCATGATAATGGTTTGTTTACATTTCAGAGATTCGTAATTATTATTATTGGGTTTTACCGGTCATCCATGTGTGAGGATAGATGGTCTTAACAACTACTTATGTCATTATCTATTTGGTTATGTGTGATTCTACGTTTTCAAAACAATCAATCAATTGTCCAACTATATTTCAGAATGTTAAATGTAAGTTTTAGATTAAGATTGTTGGTGCTTTCTAAATTTAGCCAGCTGCGCAGATCATGCTCCTGCGGCAGCGCAATTACCTAAATTCTTAAAAAAATACCCTGTAAGTTGCGATTGAATTTCCAAGTATTTTTTAAAACTGTTACAGCAATCGGTATTAATTGGACTTCTTAACTTTACCCAAGCCACGCCCATCACATCATTTCCCCAATATTCACCAACGACAAGCGGGTACATAAAGGAATAGCGTGTACCCGACATCATGGTACCCTGTTAATACCGGAAAATGTGGGTACTCGGGTACCCGGGTATAACATTATGATTGGACCATATCCTTGCTGACTTAATGTTTGTTTTATCCTGAAAATCGACTTGATCTATCAAACTCCAATTTTCCGCTTCCGTAGAGCGAGAAATCACTGCCTGTAATTTCAAGGTCTCGTTTAGAAGACTGTAAACAGGGTGCCTATAAAGATAAGGATCAAGGGACAGTTATATCTTTTTAGCTTGTTACAAATACGTTTGCTTTTGTTTTCCAGATGCTAAGACTAAACAGTTTTCAAATTGCATCCAGTAGACCATCGTAGCAGGGGATGACTCTGTAGCAGGTGAGGCAACTAAAGTGAGCACGTTCCACGTTCAGAGCCGAAAGTCGTTACCCTTTTTCCGTTTGCTGAAGTCACCAACAGCAGATCCGTCGGAGACTGTTACTTGTCTCTGAACTGAAAGTATTTAGGTGATGAGGAAGTTAACCTCACACACAACCCCCAACTAGGAGGCCGCGTCCATTTCTTTAGCCCCTGGACAAAGGGGTCTGGGTGTACCCATTTTCGGTAATTTCTTTCAAGTTGGGAACGCAGCTGTTGGGACTAAGAAAACGGACTCATCCGTCGCCGTTTCTTTTCCAAGGTCCCGACCTAACTTTGAAAGAATTTAGACCTGGGCCCAGAAATATTTTGAGTAGCTCTAAATGGCTTGTGAACCTGGGCCTCGAAATAATGTTAGAATAGTAAAGGATTGTGAACCAGATAACTTCGGCAAAACTTGAGCTCTTGATGCCTCTATTGGTCAATCAACTGATCGGATCCCTCACCGCTGTCCTAAAATAGTGATGCGCCCTGGTATAGACCCACGCTCCCTAATCTCTCGTTTACAGCCGCCAGTAACATTCCAAGCGGCTTGGCAACCCCATCTTTTGTCGAGAGCACTTGCCTCCTGAGTTTCCGGGGTATTGAGATTTAAAGTTCACAGACAGATGCTCAATGCAGACATTTATGCATTGCACGCTTAACTGTGCTTTGAAACCGCACTCAATATTTTAGCGTCACAACATCCGATGGCATTGCCAGAACACTAAAATAAAGAAATGATAGAAATTCCTGGGATGAAGCAAGAAACTACACGATCTTTGTGTGATACTTTTTAATTCAAAAAACTAATATTTCGTATGCTCAAAATATTCTTCACTTTATTTCTTTCACAAAATTCTCCCTCTAATTCTTCCTTTTCGAGCACGTGTTGAAGCTGGGATCTTTGAAATTCTTGCACGAACGAGCAGAAACTTCTTTGAATTGTTCTGAAAGTTAATAAATCAATTAGTATCAATTTCAATCAAACGTAGAATAACTGACTCACCGTTAGGCCTTGAATTGCAGTTGGCAATTCCTAGCTGACAGCTGTTGCTAAAGACCCGAACGCATTTTTGGTTCGAAGCACACACTGGCTCATACTGAGCGGTACACACATCTGGGCATCTCGGGGTGGATGCTAATGCGCCAGCAACAACAACTAAAAAGAGAATTGTACTATGAGTATCTGACTAAACTCTGTCTTTGTGCTTATCCGTACTTAAGCAGATCAAAAGTATTTGCGTGAATTTCATTTTGACGACTGATGGTGGATCACTGAAGCACAAGAGCCTTTTATAGCCACAAATCTTCGCAGCAATGATGACTAAACCTGTTCCGAATTATTGTTTACGCGAGCAATTGTGCTTTTTTTTTACGATATTTACAATTGCATTGAGGGTGGGTATCATTTCATGCCATCTCGTGGGGTTTACTGCTTAAAGTTAGTGGTCTTAAATGAGTATTAATGAACAAAGTTTCATGGTCGAGCTTGGATTTAGTGTGCATTCAAACCCGGCTATCTTTTTCAATCAGTAATTACTCAAAGCTGTGTAAACCACAAGGTATATACATTTAAGGATGCTCATATACATTTTATAAATCAACACATTGTCTGTTAAGTTTGTGGTTGACTGGCAGACTCTGTATTTTGTTCTGTAATTTCTTGAGTAATAACTTTTAGTTAGTTACTATTCCAAACACGAACCGGACGGACTGTACAGCGACATGAGACTGACCAGGCGTCTAAAAATCCAACGCCTGAGACGGCTAAGCCAAGTAGATGGCAGTTTAGCTAAGGCCCGAAAAGTCTTCAACTCCGAGAAAGGCAACAGAGGATGTCTAAGATTGAGGAGCGTGATCTACATAACTAGAGATTGCTAACAAAAGATCGTGGTTGCCACCCAGATCCATTTTGAACTGTAGCGCCATGTAAAGAAAAAGAAGTTACTATTCAAAGTGACCAAGGGCTTCCTAACCTGAATAATAGAAATAAGATCCTTGCAACTATATAGGAATCTCATACAGAATCGGATTTACGGTGATTCTATTGCTGAACTATTTCATTTCGAGTGCAAAATCATAGCTTAAACAATTGGCGTCATCTATTTCTAACGGTCACGGGAACGTTTTCAGTCATGAACACCAAGTTATATAGCGTCCACGATCACTTGCTCTTTAGAAAGGAAATTCGGACTCGAAGACTCTCATAACCAGCAGAAATCATATAGTAAAGAGATATCCAACTTCTACCTCTCTTGCCCCTTGATTTCATTTGACAGCGTTTTTTATGCGATTTTTCATATCGTGTCTGTGAATCCATGTGAGCTGCTCAAATCAGCTGATAACCATACACTTTCAAACAAATGAGGTGAACTACGCCACTTATTTGAAAAACTGTTTGTTACTTGAACGTTATTTCAAATTTATGTTTTCAACACGAAAATAAGTGCAGAGGGTGCATTCACATGAGCTATTGCAATGTTTTTATTTATTACAAACTGAATATTCGTTATTATTTGAATATATTATTGGAAAATTATGAAATAGGTAAATGAAGAGCGGTTTAATGGACGTGTAATGTATATACACATATATTGAATTTAACCGATAATAGTGGGATAAAGAGTGTAAGAAATATGCATATATTTTATTGATATTTGAAGTTTTAGATTTCTGTGCCTGTAATTGCCTAGAAAAGTCGCGTATTTTGAAACGGTTTGCCTAACCTAAAAGATATTCATTTGATTAATACAAATATAATAAGAACATTAATGCTTTTTGATTTTCAGATTTCTTTGAAAGTAATAATTCCCACGTGAAATAATTAAAGAATTTTATTTTCTTGCATTATATTTCCAATTTCTCATGAAACTTGATTCATATCAGCATTTTAAACAGATTTCCTTAAACAAAACTAATCGTCACATTATTTACATTTGGCAAACATTACGAAACTTATCCCTGAATGATTTCAGTCGTGGGCAAATCCACGAATTTTTCGCTCTTTTCACGGTGTATTCATAAATTTCCGCTCTCTTCGTGGTGTATCCATACATTTTTTCTCTTAAATCCACGAATTTCGTGGTGGAATCCATAAATTTTGTGATAGTCTGCGTAAATCCCAAGCAAAAACACAGTTTTGCTTAAAATTCCGGGGATAAACGTCACAAATTGTACCACTGACAAGGGGTAATTCTGGGCGAAGTTGGATATCTCTTTACTATTTGATTTCTGATAACCAGATCCTAAGTGTTCATTACCCAATGTGGGCGTCCCAGCTGACGGTCCTTTCTGTGTGTGATACAGCTTGTTAGGCCCCGTTATGCATTATTCTTCACTCAAATTCCTTGCTTTCGAAGGCACCAAGAATCAGCTCTGCAGTCCTTTTTTATTCCGACTTTCAGGATTAAAGTTTTGTAGAGTAAGATTTTTGTCCTTCGAGCCAGAAACCCAGTTGTTTCGATAAACCGAAGTAGCAGCGCTTTGGCAAGAGTGTATCGGCGTATATCCGAATATATCCGTATATCCGTCGAATATCCACCAAAATATTGCTTGTGGACTTCACGTTTACAATGATTCTTTGGTTTTTTGATAGCTGTGCGGACTTCTTTAATACTGAGTAGGAAAACGATTTCATCGACTGAACTTGAGATTTCAGCTGCAGCTGAAATGCTGCTTAAATACACCCACTATCCCCTGCGGGTCGGTAACAAGATTGCCCTCTCAATTTCGAAGAGATTTTGTTGGCTTGTGCAGCTTTCTGACATTGGAAAGTCGAGCTCTGCATCGAGCTGCAATCAAAAAGTGGTCAGAGTCAACGTTTGACCATCTAAATGTTCACATATCCAGGATATTTGACGTCTGTCTTGCATCAATGAGCGCACGGTCTATTTGGATGGCGGTTCGACCGTCCGGGGATTGCCAGTTTGCTGTATGGATTCTTTTGCGGGAAAATCTCCTGCCCTTTACTACCATAATATGAGCCATCGCAAAGTCCGTGAGCTGGAAGTCGTTGTCTGTTGTCGTGTCGTGGGGGCTGTGCTTTCCGATTACTCCCCCGAAGATGTTCTCCTTACCGATTAAGAAAAACCGCCTCTTTTCCAGGGCCCCGACCTAACGTCGGAAATTCCTTTTAGATCTCTGCCCCGAAATATATTGGAGTAGCTCTGAAAGAATTATGATCCAGCTAATTTGAGTTCCGGATGCCGCCTTTGTTCACTCAGGTGATCAGATCCTATGCAGCTGTCCTAAAAGAGAGACAAACCCCGGTACAGACTCACTCTCCCTAATCTCTCGTTTGTAGCCGCCAACGACGTTTCGAGGGGGCTGATAACTCCATCTTCTGTCGAGGGTACTTTACTTAACTGAGAGTTGAAGTTCGCAGACAGCGGATAAGTGCAGACGCTGATGTATACATTGCTCGCTAAACTGCGCTTTGAAACCCCATTAAATATTTTAGCTTTGGCATTGCCAGAGCACTAAGGTAATGAACTTATTAATTGTACTGCCGATGGAAATCCCTGGAATCAAGCCAAAAGCTTTACGATATCTGCTTTATGCAGCCATCATCGTGTCCGTTTTAATTCAAGAAATTAATATTTCGTATGCTCAAGATATTCTTCATTTTATTTCGTTCACACAATTTCCCCCCTTATTACCTATCTCCTGCGCAAGTGTTGAAGTTGGGTTTTTTGAAATAATTGCAATAATGATCAGCAATTTCCTGGTATTGATCTGAAAGTTAATAAATCAATTAAAATCAATTTGAATCGTTGAAACGAAGAATTATTGACTCACCGTTAGGCTTTGAATTACAGTTGGCTATTCCTAGCTGACAACTGTTGCTAAAGGCTCTAATGCATCTATTATTCGAAGCACACACTGGATCATACTGAGCGGTACACACATCTGGGCATCTAGGGGTGGATGCTAATGCGCCAGCAACAACAACTAAAAAGAGAGCACTATGAGTATCTGATTGAACCCTGTCCTTGTGTTTATCAGTACTTAGGAAAATTAAAAGAATTGGCGTGAATTTCATTTTGATGCCGGTAAGGTTTTACGAACGACTGATGGTGGATTACTGAAGCACAAGGGCCTTTTATAGCCACAGATCTTTGCGGCAAAGGTGACGAAAGGTGTTCCGAATTATTGTTTACGGGAGTATTTGCGTTTTTTACGATATTTACAATTGTATTTAGGGTGGGTATTATCTCATGCCATCTCAAGGGTTTACTGCTTAAGGTTAGTGGTGGAAACTGAGAATTAATGGAAAATGTTTCACGGCCGAGTTTGGATTTAGTGTGTATTCTGTACAATCAGTAATTACCCAAAGCAGGGTCAACCTCTCATCTGCTGTAGAATTTGTGACCACAAACCTTGAATTATATAGATTTAAGGGTGCTTACATAAATTATGTAAACCAACACATCGGCTGTGAAGCTTGCGGTTGGTGTTGGACGAAAGCAGACTGTCTGTATTTTGTCAAGTAATAAGTTTCAGCTAGTCACTTTTTCAACCACGAACTGTACGGACTGTACAGCGACATGAGGCTGGTCACGCGTATAAGGTGGCTAGGCCACATAGAGGAAAACTTACCTCCGGCCAAAAGGTACCTCTACGACTGAGGGCAGCACTGTGCATAACTGGAAATAGCTGATGCGCAGATCTATTCCAAAATGAAGCGCCTTGCAAAGAACAAAAAAGAAAAATTTACTTTTTAAAGCGACCAAGATCTTCTTAACCTGATTTAGGCCTGTGTACACTGCGTGAATCTGTCAAAAATTTACCTAGAGAACACATTTTGTCCCGCTCCAGAACAGGTTAAATTGTAAACCTCTATACTCACCTCATAAGTGTCAAAATTTAGGCAGAGGTCAACATTTAAACGCAATTCATACATGGCCCTGAGCAAAATCAGGTCCTCGCAAAATGACCGAGATCTCATGTAAGAATGGATGATGACTCTATTCCTAAGCATTTAAATCTTAAGTGCAAAGTCATTGCGATGAGGGTTTATTCTTTGCACTGGTGTTGTGCCGACAACGGGATAAATTGCCTTCTTGATGGTTTTGCCCTGTCGTTAAGCCTGTTATTGGAGGTGATAATGTAGGTTAATGTAGTCAAAGTGGTTACGTGGGAATTCTATTCTTTAAAGAATAATAGAGTGGATGCAGTGCTTTCTGTCACTTGCCTATCAAAGATGTTATTTTTCTTGGATGGCAACTTGTGGAGCTCTATTTTGTTCGATTCATTTCAAGCTTTTTCAGAATATGAATGTCTTGAGAACTTGAATCTTTAAATCAAAAACTACGTGTTCTTACATTTTAAGGCAGCTTTGTGTTTTAGATGATCATTCACTTAAAAACTGAATTCTACCTTAAGCAGAATAGTACTTTTTGACTTCAGAATTCTTAGGTAGTTGCTATGACACAACTAAAACAAATAGTTTCAATTGCTATTTAACATCTACATCACAAGGTCAAAGCTAAAATGTTAACATCTGATATTCGTTTGTAAACAAATTTTGTTTTTGAATGACTAATCCCTGAAACACAATATTGCGTTGGTGCTACCGTCGAGTGACGTTTAACTTCTAACACAAGCATACAATGACAGAGCCCGAAATATTGCGCTGTATTAGTAATCCTATGTTTTTTTTTAAATAAGAGCAACAAGAGAAACTTAATCAAAGTAAACAAGGGTGGCTTGGTGCGCAAATCTTTCACTTCTCACAAACTGAAAATTGTTTGTGTGTTTTTGAAATGAAAACAGCAGATAAATCTGTAAATTCAAAGTATGCCTGAAGGACAACATTCGTGATGCTAACATGGTAGCACCAACGTAATTTTGTGTTTCTCGAAAAAGAATGAATCGTATACTTGCAAGAGATTTGTCGTCGCAGATCGCGTTTATGTGAATGGCACTTTAGGGAAAATGTTTTTCACCGATTTGATTTCATTAATTCATTGCGTATTGTTCCGTTGGCTTAAAATTTGAATTTTTAAATGAAACTGTTGAATCACAAGATGGCGGAAATGCGTATATGTTGAAGTTGTATCATGGGCCATTATAAGGGCGTGTGTAGAAATGCATTAAAATGGTTATCTCTAACTGATTTCTGAGGTGAATATGGAATTTAAAGACACACAGTCCAAATTCTGACTTCCAAATATACTCTGTTCATCTGGGTGCAGAAGACGTAATGCAATAATCTCTGTTAAAATTCTGCCTGAGGAGGACTGTATAACTGTAAGACAATAATTGAGACACCACAAAAAAATGTAAGGCCTTTTAGGCTTGCGTCAATTTGTTTCGTATTTCGCCTTAAGTACTCACCTTAAAGAAATACATAAGATAACAGTATTAGAAGTCAGTGACTTTCTTTTGATATAAAACAACTGTCGCTTCTCGATAGAGCATGAGAAGAAAAATAAGTAGCAAACAGCATCTGGATCTTTCTTGCCATTCTTTCAGTTTCACTTGTTTGTTATGTATTCTTTTTGCGGGGGATGCACTGAGACGGTGATTACATAAGCCGAAAAGGGCAGGATAGTCGAAGATATAATATACGATTTTCACAAGCTAGAAGGAAATGGGTTGGATGCGCGGAAAAGCGGCTTTCAGATGATAGATGGGTTTCTTACACATGTATCAGAGGGTTATGGCTTTCCTAACACTTTCCACTAGGTTGAGTCTCCAGGTTAGTTTACTATCCAGGATAAGACAAAGATATTTGGTTGTGCCTGAAAAGAAACAACTGGTGTCATTGATAGTTGGGGGGAAATTTACTATTTCCTGCTGAAGAGGACGTTTTTGCCCTCTTATGCATTTACGTGGGCGCCGTGGCATAGTGGTTAGATGCATCGACTCCTACGCTCGGTGTTGTCGGTTCAATTCCCGAAAAAAACATCAAACATTTTTTTCACGGCTCCACCTCTTTCGAGTCACTGACAATGCTCAAAGAGTATAACTGTCTAGAAAAAGCTTCTCAATTTCGCCGTTCGGAGTCGGCATTAAACTGTAGGTCCCTTCCATTCGTGAGAGAACAATAACACGGACAACACGAGTGGTTGCTGAGAAGCTCGGCCCAGGTCCACCTCGGACTGTAGCGCCGTCATTACTATTATTATTATGCATTTACCTTCTGACCATTTTTCCCGTTCTATGAAAGGGTGCTTAGCTGAGGAGGATATGTCAATGTCATTCATATTCACAATCGTGTTACATCCATCATTTTCCAGTAGGAGTAGTAATTTATTCTTGTTCTTCTTCTTCTTATGGCGCTGCAGTCCGAGGTGGACCTGGGCCTGGTAGTAGTCTATTCACCACTAGGTTCTACTGTAGGAGGTTTTAGGACTCCACCTTCGTGTGCTTCTACTGGTGAATTTTTTGGCAGTGGGTGAGCCCTACTTTGCTTCGACAAATCTTCTGGTGAGCAACTGTTTAATCAAAGCGCTAGGCATGTCGTCTACTTCCAAATTCACCAGTACTTTCGTGATTGTTCATAGGTAGACATTGTTGAAAGCACCTCCTATTCCAAGGTGTACGCCTTATAGTAAGAGATTTTTCAATAGTGCTTACTAGTGTGTGCAAAGCGGGTTCTACAAATTTACCTATAGATGGATAGATGGATAAGAAGCACCTCCAGAATAATCTGGCGATCTGATGATCTAAGAAACTGATCTCTCTCGACAGATCAAAAGTCGGCATCATGGTGGATGTCATCATTGGACGCTGCCTCATAGGCGAACATGCCAGAAGATTTGCTGTTTTGGCAAACGACTTCCGCAGAAGCTGTTTAAGAGAGGAAGAAATAGAGAATATTCTACATCTAGTCTGTACCTGCGCAGCCCTGGCGTGACTTGGCGAGTCACAATAAATTTCGACTACCGACGATTTTCAGCCTCCGAAGATTGTTCGTGAATTCGTCGAATTTGCATAAATGTTTACAACCTCTTAACGTTGCATAGGAATTATAGTCAAATAAAAAGAGAACAGCTATCGCTTCCTGTTAGAAAGATACCACAAATCAAATCAATGAGTCAGTTCTTCGCATATTTAGTTCTTCCTTCTACATGCTTGAGCTTAAGACACCCCAAACAAAGCATTACCTAAACGAAAACAATTTGACTCGAGACTATTATGATGGATATGATTCGATATCGACTTGGTACTATCATGAGTCAGATAAGAGAAAACCATTTATGGAACATGCAAGGTATTCAAAACTCCTACGAAAACAAATTGACAGTCTTCCTATGAGATGTTTGTGTCGGAAAGTGTTGTTCGCTGATAACGATGATCACAAGTGTTTTGCAATTTAATAACACCAAAGTTGCGTTGGCTGCGAAGGCCAACTGTTTATTCAAGTGTCAGGTCGGAATAGGGTTTCCAACTTGCCCAATGCCTTAGGAGTTATATTTGAACTTACAAAATAAACAAAATGGAACTAAGACGTCAACAGCGAATTAATTAAGTTATTTATTTTAGAGTCCTCAAATATGGGTGTGTAAATTGATTACAATTTCTATGGTTCCTTTCTCGAGAAGATAGTGATAAACCCAAGATTAGGCTGTTGTTTATTTCGTTTCACACACGCCGCGAGTGCATGTGATGGAAGCTTCTCAAACACCTATTCGAAATCGGCATGGAATTGTCCCTATGTTCTACAAAATGCATGTTTCTCTAACCAATGCAATCCGAATTCAAGTACAAAGTAAGGTATCAAGCATTCTTCCCTCCCGGTGACACCAGCAATATTTCGATAAATCTTCCTCGTCTGCCTCAGTCACAGCGTTTTATTTTTACATGCGACCATTCATAGGGGCACATGCATTTCATTTATCAAAGTGTCAACAACAAAAAATTAATTTATAAATAAATCGAATGAGGAATTTTAAATACTCGCATGCTACTATCTGCCAATTAACATTCTTCCTGGAATTCGAATCAATTGTTTGGATATTCAAGCGCTTCCGTGCACAACAGAGCCTATCTGATCGCATACAAACACTTATGACTTGGCCTTTGCATTCCATAATGTGATTCATGTTTATATGCCAATCACTTCAATATCAGTTCGTGCTAAAAGTGGAAATTAGCTCTTTAGGCCGGCAAAGCACATTCATATCTAGGTTTTCCAAAAAATTTCGTCACAAGGTGTATTCTATCCGCCGGAGATAAGATCATAGCTTCTACGATAAGACCGAACCAAAATCCGAGTCAAAAGCATACAGCTGTGTTTATAAAACAAACCGATGAATAAAAATATTCAGTATCAATTGTTTTTCTCCCAGTTGCAGGCATTTGGATCGAACGTGTGAAGAGCCCGATTTGTCACCTGAAATAACATTGTTCACGGAGATTATAAATACAAGTGAAGCCTTTTGTATTCAGTCACTTCAGCAGCCAAAATGAACGCCTTCGTAACTTTTCTTCTAGTCATCGGTAAGTTTACAAATTTGAAAACTGTGTATTTGGCGAAATTTTAAAACTGTGTAAAATTTAGTTTTAGCTCTAGTTAGCTCCAACCTCGCCGAACAAACAGCAGCAAACTGTGACGACGAGTTAACGCAGTGTGGGCCAGATGATCCAGAGGTGTGTCTGCTGCATCCGCGAATGCTGTGCTTCGCCAAATTTGCGAACATGTGCGTCTGGAAACAAATCAAGTGCATGTTCAACCTAGGTAAGCAAAACACACAAGCTTTGAGCATGAATTTCTAAACTATATCAACGTCTTTTTATTAGACTATAAAATCTATGACCTGGAGTTCTGTAGTTTGGAAAATTTCGCATGTAGACAACCGGATACGGAACACCAAGGAGAGGATGGTAGTCTTAATTTATAAATAAAGTATAAAATCACAACGAATCACTAATCTCGATGTACAGACATAGAATAAACTAACGACGCTTTTTCTTCTCCAATTTTCGAATTTTGTGTTGCCTTCGTGCGGCGTTGATGATGTCCGCTGTTTGTTTCTGCTCCTGTAAATAAACCGATGTAGTTTCATTGATATGTGAAACGAGGGTGGTGGACAAACCTCTCCTATTTCTCCCTCGGCTCCTTGAGCCTCCTGACTGGGAGGTAGGAAAATCGATGATCCAATGCAAATGAGCTGAAAAATTGCACCGACAAATAGCCCGTATCGTAGGACTGTGTTGAAGATGTCTTCTTCAGCGAATTTGTCCAATGTTGATGCTGTTTCCATACCGGCAAAGATATAAATATTTACTTGAGAGATAAGCTAGAAATTTTCGTCAATCCCAACCAGATATACCGACTGGGTTTTTGTTTACGTCGCGAGTTATTTGACAATTGTAAATGCAAATGTAAACATTGCACGAGTGTGTTCATAAACTGTGAAATCTTACCTGCAAGGCCACGGCGAATGATTTTTTTTTTTTCAGTTTAAAGCACTTTGCAGTTTGCTCTTATCTCAAGACTAGATTGCGTTGACTTCCTCTGCCCTTTCTGCCGCTTTATCTAAAGAATATTCTAGACATTTTAAACTTTTGATTCATCAAAAAGAAAGAAAATGCCAACTTTGGAGGAACTAAATCGTGATTTTCGAAGTCATATTGAGGAATTCATGTATTCATGTGTCAAATTAAAAGACCCGTATGGTAAGTGCGTATATTTTACGTCTGAAGCCCCTTAATGACAGCTTTTTACATAAGAACGCGTCACTTTAATGCAATGGATTCGAAAACTTCAGGAGATGGATGACAGGGATATTTCTCTTGCAACGTTAAGAAATCATTATTCGGAATATCTAAGGATAACACTAGACAACGATGTTGTTCACATGTGTGCACCATTCAAAGAACCCCCTCCGGAAGGCAATCTAAGACCGCTTTGTGAAGTTCTGGCCAATCACATAGCAGCAAAGTGCCCTCCCATACCCATGACAGGTTCTTTCAATCATTTTGTGGTTAAATTAAACGCTAATTAGATCGATTTAGGCCCCATTGAACCTGTGATGACTCAATCGAGTGAAGATGGGAAGGTTTATACCACAGTGAGGCAATCACCTGATGGCGGTATTTATTGTTATTTGGCTGTAACTCCAGATTCTTTCAAAAACCCAGATTGTCTTTGAAAATTAAAATAAAAATTCTACCCAAATTATGTGCAAAAAAAAAACCATTCAGCTTTCACTTCTACCTTTTGAACAGACTCCAAAGTTATGTCATATGACATAAGACATCTGTAACGAGTCTCGAAATTTATACAGCCATCTTCACACTTCAGATGCGAAAAAAATTCCGAAAAATTCTTGATTCACCCCGCATCGAATAAGAAATCTGTTTTTTCTTAAATAACTGAAACATGTCATCCTACCGAATCGGAGTGGTTGGCCGACAAGTATTCCGTACCAGTATTTCGAAACATTTAAACACACGTAACGTCGAGCAATCGCGTAAATTTGCGTCATCAGCCGGTCGAAAACAATGGAGTACCCTTAAACTCGGTGTCGTTGGAATGATTGGCGGTGCAGTCGCTGGAGTATCGTACTCATTCTACTCAGATTGGAAAAATAAGAACTCTCATGTGGAGCATGAGAAAATTGTAGCCAAAGTCATTGATAACCTACCAAACATAAGGATCACCAAGAGATACGTTAACCCAAAGGACACATCAGGGCTGGAGGTAGTTCTGTTTCAATTCCAGACATGTCCGTTCTGCTGCAAGGTGCGGGCGTTCTTGGATTACATGGGTATCTCGTATTCTGTAGTAGAAGTGGATGCGGTGCTTCGACAGGACCTGAAATGGTCTGAGTACAAGAAGGTGCCGATGGCACTTGTGCGCCGTAAAGATGGAAAGTGGGTGCAACTGACAGATTCAAGCACAATCATCTCCATTCTGGCATCATACATGTATAATCCAAAAGAACAAGATGCCGGGGAACTTGTCAACTTCTATCCCCAGATATCGTACTTCGACGACCATGGCCAAAAGAAGCTAGACATCATGAACAAGTATTTCATCATGTACCAGGATAAACCGCCCAAGGGAGTCTCCAAAGACGACCAAGAGTATGTGTCAAGATTGAATCCGCTGACTGAGACTAATCAATTTGTTTTGCAGAATGGAACGCAGGTGGAGAGCTTGGGCGGACAATCATTTGGTTCACTTGATCTCACCCAACTGCTACAGATCTCGGGAGGAGGCGTTTGAAACATTCGAATGGTTCTCAGAAGCCGGGGAGTGGAGCGTTCACTTCCCGAAGTGGGAACGTAATCTGATGGTTTATGTGGGCGCCACTGCAATGTGGTTAATTGGAGGAGTATTGAAAAAGCGATACGGACTAAGTGAAGACGTTCGTCTAGACATCTACGACGCGCTGAACCTATGGACGACCGAACTCGAGAAGAAAAAGACAAAATTCATGGGAGGAAAACAACCAAATTTGGCAGATCTCTCGGTTTTCGGCGTCCTGAGCAGCATGGAGGGATGCCAAGCGTTTAAGGATTGCCTACAAAATACAAAAATTGGTAACATTTTGAAAGTTGTATATGCCCTGCATTAATTGAGGTTATTTTAGGTCAATGGTTTTACAACGTTAAGGAACTGGTGTCTAAAAACCGAGGAACCCTCATTCGTGAGCGCATTGAGGGGGCGATTCCAGCCAATATAGACGGAAGTGTCAACGTAGCTTAAATTTGATTTCAAAGTTTCTTATTTACTTAAAAGCCAATATAATTATTTAAGCAATCAAAAACAATTTGTTTAAATGTTCTTATTCACCGAGTTATTGCATTCAACATTTTATACCAAATGCTGATTCGAGGTTAACTTACCCTACACGACTGCATTACTAACAGCAGCAAACTTCACACCACTCCTCAAATGTCAAAATTGAAAAACTCATTTGTCATCGAGTCAGCGGCAATCTTGAATAGAATTTATTCCGAATCATTTGTTTTTTGCACATAGAAACTAGAAAATCATGTTGGGCCCTGAAAGTTTCCCTGATTATCGCGTTCCCGGTGTCCAACACGATCAATTTTCACCATACGAATCCAATGGAGGGTAAGATAGCTTTACTTTGCAAGAAAATTTCCTTCTCATTTGTTCTTTGTTTCATGGGATAATTTAGGAGCATCGTGGCCATCGCCGGAGCAGACTTCGTTGTGATTGCAGCCGATAGTCGTCTAAGTAGTGGCTACACAATTCACACTCGTAATCAGAATAAACTTTTCAAGCTATCCGAGCAGACTGTACTCGGTTCAACCGGGTGCTGGTGTGATTCTCTGGCATTGACTGCTCTGATGAGGGCACGAATGCAGATGTATGTTCATACTCATCAGAAGACCATGTCGACTGAAGCTGTCGCTCAGATGTTATCCATTGTCATGTATAACAAGCGATTCTTCCCGTACTACGTGTCGAACATATTGGCTGGATTGGATCTCGAGGGTAAGGGTGTCGTCTACAGCTACGACCCAATTGGACATTGTGAGCGTACAACTTACCGTGCGGGTGGATCGTCGGGACCATTGCTACAGCCAGTGTTGGACAACCAAATTGGCTACAAGAACATGCAGTTGGACGAGAAGCCAGAGATCTCTAAGGAACGTGCTGTTGCCGTTGCTATAGACACATTCATCTCGGCTGCTGAGCGTGATATCTATACTGGCGATACAGTCTATATTAACATCATCACTAAGGGCGGCATTGAAGAGAAACAGATTCCCCTCAGGAAGGATTAGTTCGATAGACACTTTTGTATCGGTTTTTAATTGTACTGGATTTTGGTGAATAAAAATTGTTTAGCTTGGAATAGCCAGTCAATTGAACGTTTTGATTGCTTTCAGAGACGTGGATAGTCGGCAAGCTAGACTTTCCTCTTGGATCTTTAAATCGGGGTACAAATTTGTCCTCTTTTCTTCTTGTTTTGGTACTGCTGTCCGCGCGTTGGCATGCCTAAAACCTTTTTTGAAGTAGAAGGCCTCGGTGTTCCTTACCGATCTTGATGGAGCAGCGAGAGTTTTCCATCGTCATCCTGTTCAGTCAGACGAGTTTGGCAGGAATGTCAAAACTAGACATGGCGCTGTATAGTACATATCTATGCAGGCTGTCATATAATAATAATAATTATGGCGGCGCAACAATCCGAGGTGGAATTAGGCCTAGCTTCTAAGCAATCATTCGTGTCTTGCGTGCTATTGTTCTCTCACGAGTGGAGGGAACCTACAGTTCAATGCCGACTCCGAACGGCGAGATTGAGAGGCTTTTACTAGACAGTTATATTCTTTGAGCTTTGTCAGTGACACGAAAGAGGTGGAGCCCTGAACTTTTCTTTTTTTTTAATTGTTTGTCTGAACTAGGATTTGAACCTAGACTGTGAAGGTCTAGTGCGTATGGGTCGACCCACACGGCTGCATCGCCCACGCTTTCATACGCTGCCTTGAAATCGATGGTCTCGATCTGCATTTCTTGTAAAGCCGTAATGTCGTAATGTAAAGATTTGGTCGTTGGTAAATTTCCCTGGCCTGAAACCACACTGATACGGACCTATCAGATTGGTGACGAAAGATTTCAGTCGCTCACACAGAACGGCAGAGAAGATCTGACACGCGAAACTTATCCATCGATAGTTGGCCCAGTCAAAGGGTTCTCCTTTCTTGTGGATAGGGATTATATCTTGGTTTTAAGATTTCAGCGGCATGGGTGATCCTTCAGCCTGTGGGACAACGCTACAGAGGACGTCCACGTACATGGTGGGGCACACAAGTCGAGGGCGACCTCGCCCGGCTTGGTTTGCGAAACTGGAGACAGCTGGCAAAAGATCGTGCTGGCTGGAGAGGCATGTTGGATGAGGCCCAGGTCCGCCTCGGACTGTAGCGCCCTAAGAAGAAGAAAAAGAGTATAAGAGACCTAAGCCCTCTCCAAACTGTCTGTGTGAATGAAGAATAATGGCCTTGTCCTCAACGCTCATAAGACGGAAAATGTCCTCTTCACAAGGAAATATATAATTCCTCTCATTTGCCCTCCAACAAGACGGCAACAGCTGTGTCTTCTCTGATACTGCTAAATACCTAGAATTTATCCTAGATAAGAGTCTCAGCTGGAGGCCGAACGCATTGGAACGCGCCCGATAAGCCACGCTTGCTTTATATATAAGCAGGAAAGATATAGGCAACAACATATGATCCATTGCATCCACGTTGCTGTCATAAAACCCATTCTGAGTTTTAGTCTGGTGGCCCATCCTAGATAAAGCAATGGATTATAGCAACCATAAGAAAGTACAACGTCAAGCCTGTATCTGTATAGGTGGTGCACCGAGAACCACTTCAACTCTTCGGCCGACAACCGGCAGGTAGTACTGCTTTACGGCCCTAACCCTCTCCCCAGTGGTTCAACGCTCCATATGGACACTCCTCTATATTAAGTTCAATAAACTTCCCATATAGAAATTTAGACCACGGCACAAACTTCCCTGATAGGAACTTCGAAACCTTAATTCTAGACCCTTCGTTGGTAGCCTTCATCTCTACACGAATGGGTCTAAAACCAGGGCTGGAGTTGGCAGTAGCATTTTCTCTAACGAACTAAATATTAGTCTCTCCTTTCGCTTACCCGATCATTGCAGTGTTTTTCGGGTGGAGATAGTGGCAATTAGTGAAGCTCTGTTCTGGCTCAAATGGAATGTAATATCCGCGCCTGATATTTGTATTCTCACGGACACCCAGACAGCTATAAGGGCTCTGGAATTAGTCTCACTAAACCCTAAACTACTGACAAGCTTTCGCTCATCTTTAGACAAGATGGCCGACCTGTTCAATATTCGCCAGTGTTGGCTACCAGACCACAGAGACATTCCGGGCAATTGTAAAGCCGACGAATTTGCCAGAATCGCAACCACCCTGCCTCTATTATCGTAACATACAGTGAACGTCAAAAGAAAGTGTACCCCTATGTGGTGACATATAAAAATAGAGTCCTTGAAGTCAATTTTAAAGAAAGAATGGCAAAAAAACTCCTCTCGAATCGACTAAAAATTGTTTGAGTCAATGCCAACACGACTAAGAGCTGTTTTGAAGTCGAAAGGGAAACGGACTAAGTATTAATTTTGGTTTGTTTAGTGTACACTTTTTTGATTCGAAAAAAAGAAGTATTTTTTGTTATTTTTTTACTGAATTTTTATTATGGGGTTAGTTGTCAAGCCGTTATTAGAAAATAGAAAAACCTTTTCAAAACATCAACAATTTCCAAAATCGGAGGTCTGGGACCCATTTTATTAGTTTTTCAATATGTCACCACATAAGTGTACACTTTCCTTTGACGCTCACTGTAGCAATACGGGTATGCGTCTTGATAGTTGCAAATTTTTGCTACAAGTACACGCAACTCAAAAACGATGGGCGAGAGGCGCTATGTGCCACACCTCCGGAATGATTTGGCCCAAGCTAGACCTCAAACGTTCTAAAGATTTGATCTCCCTTGATAGATCTAATATTCATACATACGTCGGTGTCATCGCAGAACATTACTTCTCAGGCACTTTAACCTACCTACCTTGTGATACACAGTCGTTCTGTTGTGACTGAACTTGATGACAACAAAAAAAGGTTTTTGGAGATTTTTGTTGGTGCCCCTTAGAGACCTGAGCAGAGCTATTTTCTGTGACGAACACCATCGCTTGAAGTTTTTGGGAATAGGCACTTCACTTCATCATCGAGCATTTCATGCTCAATTTCAAAAGAATATCAGAATCAATCCTGACCCATTTCCTCCATTGGATTTCAATTCAACTTGTGTTTTATGTACCACTTTCCATTTTTAGAGAAAACTGCACAAAACGGTATCTGACTGCCTGTAGGGATAAGATTTTCAGTTTGCCGTGTCGATTAGATCTTTAAATTAAATCACGTTTTTATCCATGACTAAGCGTGAACTGTCTACATGTCGACGGAAAAGCAACGTTTCCAAAACGCCATTGCGTCGGATTATCCCAAGGCGGCAGAAACGGTTGCCTCTGCCGGTCGACCCAACGATACCGGTTTGTAACTTGCGATCCATCAAACATCGGTTATTACTCCGCACGTCGTTAAAAATAATCCAAAGTCAACCATCCTCAAACTATCGAATCGGCCGGCAATTTGAGGTGCAGATTATTGTTTATTTCCCGTTTAGGCACACCCACAAGAACATCTCGCACACCAAGCCACAGCTCAAGCCTGTGTCCGCAGCAACGTGATGTACGAGTCAAAGTCTCGAACAAGTTTTCTGTTGACGCCGAAAGTGTGCGAGATAGCGCTCTCTCTTATCTACACCAGATTAAGTTGCCCCTCGACCGAAGACTGGTTTAAATTACTACTCATCACCGATGCCTGAGGGGTCTTAGTCAGTTGCGAGCTCTTGAGTGAATCGGTTGTGTCGCGATGTTGAAATATTTCGGTTTGACGCTCTTGGCCTTGGCCGTGTCTGTCGCCACAGGGTACGAGGTTCCAAAGGCGGAATTTAAAATTTTCTATCCCAAAGGATTTGAGGTGTCCATCCCGGCTGAGGAGGGTGTTACGCTCTTCGCATTCCATGGCAAACTCAACGAAGAAATGGACGGTTTAGAAGGTGGCAAATGGTCAAGGGACATTGTCAAGGCAAAAAATGGACGATTCACCTTCAGGGACCGTGAGGCGTCATTGAAACTGGGCGATACTATTTACTACTGGACCTATGCCATCTACAATGGACTGGGCTACCGGGAGGACGATGGAGTGTACGTGATCACCAAATACGACGGGATGGCACCTGGCCAAACTCCAAGTACAGGACGTCCACCTGTCGCAACATCCTCCACACCTCCAGAAGATTGCCGGGGAAGTGTGACCACCACCGCCGCAGAAATTCCGGTGCGATGCGCTGGTCAAATCATATTCGAGGAGAACTTCAATGGGAACAGCCTCGACACAAACAGGTGGCAGATTGAACGACGATTCTCCAAAGAACCGGACCATGAGTTCGTAATCTACTTGCTAAACGACGAAGTTCTCAAAGTCCGAAGTGGAACGGTGTCCATTCAGCCGGTGGCCACGACGAGGATCTACAGAGAGGACATTCTGAAGAGGGAACTCGACCTGGGACTGAACTGCACCGGTCTGTTGGAGACAGTGGACTGCAAGAGGGACGATAAATTCTTTGACATTCTTCCACCGTTCATATCTGCGCAATTCTCCACCAAGAAATCATTCAGCTTCAAGTACGGCAAAGTGGAGATCCGTGCCAAAATGCCCAACGCTCCTTGGGTGTTTCCCCAACTTTTCCTCGTCCCAGTTGAAGGTAGCTACGGCGCGTCCGACTATCAGTCCGGACAGATGCGCGTCGCGATGACACGTAACAATGGTGGTCGCACAACAGACGACCTCTTCGGCGGCATTATCCTCAACGCCAAGGAACCATTCAGGTATCGCAAACTGTGTCAGAAAACTGGTCTTCCTGTGGATTGGTCAAGCGATTTCCATGTCTACACCCTGGAGTGGCTGAAGGATAAAATCATACTAAGTGTCGACAACGAGCAATACTGCACTTTGGAACCCGAATCAAATGGATTCTCAAGTCTCAGTGTGAACGGCAAGTCTTTGCCTAACAAGGACTACCTCGAGAACGGCTCCCTCATGGCGCCTTTCGATCAACAATTCTACATTGTCCTCGGCTACGGTATTGGCGGACACAACGACTTCCCAGACGATTCTTCTTTGTGGACAAAACAGAAGCCCTGGCCAAACTACAGTGCGAATGCAATGACTCGGTTCTGGAGGAAGCAGAAGCGGAACTGGAGCGGGTGGTTGAACGCTAATGCTGCATTGACAATTGATTATGTTAGAGTGTATTCTGTTTAATTGATATTTGTAAATAAAATGCCCCTCAGTGTGAATTGAGTTTTGATTGTTTTTGTAAATTTCTAAACCATTTCAAATTGAATCGAGCGATTTCATTAAAAGTCGAAATGAATCTGCCAATTGAATGATGATTCTAAGAAAACAGTTCTTAGAGTTTTTCTTTGAGTTTTCGGGTTACATTATTAGCTTATATATCTGTGCTGTGTCGTGTCCCAGCAAATTTTGATCAAATTGAAGAGAGCTTAAAAGCTGCCTTGAAAGTGTCTATTTTCCAGCGTTGCATGCCTTAAGGGCACAGGGGACCGTGCCCACGTTCACCGACCTCACGGGGGCCCCCAAGTCGAAGCTATCTACATATATGTGCCCCATCATTGGCTGGCAGATGTATTCAACTTCAAGTCAGTCAGCAAGTGTGGCTTGATTTTGTTTCGTTTTCGTTGATAAAAGTGTGAACGCGTTGATTTTTTCAGCAAGGAACACAACAACAATGTTACAGGAACGTGTTAAAAATTGTTCAATTATGTGCATTGAAAGTGATATCCTTAAAAAATAGACTTTGATTGACTAAACCTCTTCAGGTAGCAGGATCTCTAGCAAGATGCCTTTATTTTTTAACACAAAATCAGTTGTTTCTCTTCACATGTCCCGCTATTTCCAGCCACTATAACAAGCAAGATGCCTCCTGGACCACCCCCAGCCTGCCGCAAGTTAGAGCGGTCCCAGGTTCGAATCCCAGTGAAATCGAATCTGCTCCAGTCCCCATTTGCCGTTGGGATCAAATTAACTGCACTGGAGTAGGTTGCTAGGTAGTATAATGCTCCAGTGTATCGTTTCAGAAAAGCTCCGAAAAAAACTCAACTCCTTTGTTTTATTGTAGCAACCTTTTTATATTTTTTCGACTTTGTAGTAACAAAATGCGACTGCAGTCGAATTCGACTCGGATACGATTTGCGTATTTGGAATGAATATTTTTTAATGACTGCGACATAAATGGTACAATTCTTGTCGTTGGCAGTGACTGTTTGTGGTCAGTCACTCGAATCTAGCAGAACGAGAAGAGAAATAGATCGCACTCTAAAGACCCTACACGCTTAGAGTCACCACTTATTGGTACGTGTATGCCTGAATCAATAGGCAATTGTTCTGATATTTCAGAAAAAGAAACATGGGAAGAAACGAAGGAACGACGCTATTCTCCTTCCTTGACTCGAAACTCATTCAAATTCATCTGATGACCTTTCCCAGCATCATCAGTTGACGTTTATTGTATTAACCTTCTCAAGATTGGAATTTGATAAACTCCTCAATTCTTTGAAAAAGCCAATAAACGATTTCCGTGAAAATCAACAGACGAATATTCTTACAATTAATTCTTAAATAGCATCAATATTTTATATTATTTTTAGTACAAAACAACAAGTGATAACAAGTGGTCAAGTGTCAGGAATTTCCAAGCGAATTGAAAAGATAAGTGAAGCTGATCTCACAAAAGTTGCTGAGAGATGTTCATGTGGTTTTCCCAAGGTGTTCATCATTGCATTGCATGATCAACTATGATTGACGGAGGAAAATGATAGTTCTCATAGAATTCATACGTGAGAACGTATTTAAACGACGCCAAACTATCGCACACAAGAGTCCCATGAGGCATCGTCGTTGGCTTGTGCAAAGTTCTCGGGAGCTTCAGGTCGTCTTCATGGTCGGAAGAAGACGTCAGTCACTCTATCTATTCTGTTGAAAAGCAAAGATATGAAGACCCAATGACGTATGTAAACAAAAATAATACAATTTCTTCTTAAATTTTATTTCTAGAACCACACAAATACACTTAAACAGCATAGACCCTAATGTAGTCGATTTGAAGAGCACTGTCAGCGCCCAACCATCGGTTCCAGTTGACTTTCTGCTTAAACCAAAACTGTTTGAGTGACCGCTCGTAGGTGTTTCTCCAAGGCTTTTCCTTCACCCAGACAGTCGCGTCGTCTGGAAAGTCATTCTCTCCGCCGATACCGTAGCCGAGCTTGACGTAGAACTCCTGATCAAATGGCGCCATTCTCGACCCAGCTGCCAGGTACTCCCTGTTGGGCAGTGCCTTTCCATCGGCTAACAGATGCGAAAATCCTCCAACTCCCGGCTCCACAACACAGTACTGCTCATTGTCCACGCTGAATGTGATCCTGTCTGGCAACCAGACCATCGTGTAGAGGTGGAAATCAGCCGACCAGTCGACTGGAGCACCGGTTCTCTTGCACATCATTAGGCTTCGGTACGGCTCAGCTGAGTTTAGAATTACACCGGCGAAGAGATCATTCGCCAAATCACCGCCGCTGCTGCGGCTGAATGCAACTCTCATTTGTCCAGATTGATAGCTCTTCGAACCATAACGTGTTTCGACCGGTTCGAGGAACAGCTGTGGGAAGACCCAAGCGGCATTTGGCATCTTTGCACGGATCTCCACTTTGCCGTACTTGAAGCTGAAGCGGTCTTTGCTTGAGAATTGCGATGAAATGAACGGTGGTAGGATATTTTGGCTATCCCCTATTCTCGAACAGTCCTCCGTCTCGTGGATGCCTGTGCAGTTCTGTCCCAAGTCTAGCTCATTCTCCAATATGTTGTCTCCGTAAATCGAGGTCAACGGAACCGGTTTAATGGCCACCTTGCCGTTGCGGATTTTCAGAACTTCGTCGTTTATTAAGTAAACCGCAAACTCGTAGTCCGGCTGCGACGAAAACCTTCGTTCCAACAGCCACTTGTTAGGATTCAACTTTGGTCCTTCAAAGTTCTCTTCAAATAAGACCTCACCGCGACAGCGAGCTTGTAAACCGTTGTTGTAGGTTGTTGTACTTCCCGAACGGCAGTCTATTGGTGTAAGCGGTGCCGGCAGAGGAGTGGGGGTTGTTGGAGCAGAAGCTAAAGAAATGCCATCTGGGGAAGTAAAGCTCGTAACCGTGAAGACACCATTGTCCTCCCTGTAGCCCAGTCCATTGTAGATTGCATAGGTCCAGTAGTATATGACATCGCCCGGCTTCAATGCCGTCTCTCGTTCTTTAAAGATGAACCTTCCATTCTTTGGCTTCACAATATCTCTTGCCCATTTGCCAGCCTCCAAGCCGTTCATCTCCTCGTTGAGGTTGCCATGGAATGCGAAAAGTGTGACACCGTCCTCCGCAGGAATCGATACTTCGAAGCCTTTCGGTTGAAATATCTTGAACTCGGCAGGGGGAACTTCATACGCGACAGTAATCGCTAGAGTGAAAGCCAGAGCGAGTACAAATTGTACTACGCGATACATTTCGGTCCAGTGTACACAACCGATCGCTTTGAGATGAGACGAGGAACTACTTAATTGAGTGAAATTTGCAACAGCGTTTACTGGTCAAATTCGCAGATAACAAAAGTGAAAAAAATGAACAAATGCCTGGAAAATCCCTCGACCTCATGAGGTAAGAGGAACTGGTTTTGTTTCGAGTGCAGAACTCTGGAGAAAAGTACCCGCAGCCGGGAAAATAATGTGTCCATTTCTTCTTTTTGTTCTGAGACTTGAGAGCGGAAGTTTGTCGGTTTATTCCGTGATTCATTCAGCGGCGATCAACACACAACCATCTTCTCTTAGACTGTGTGTGGAAAAGTGACGTGGTCTACGCGAATGTGGGGGACACTGATTGTTATCAACTTAGCAAACTGGTTGGCAGGGGATTCACTAGTGGCATTCCGAAGCTTGTCTTAAAGTAATGAATTTTACGGTACACTGAGAGTGTGTACAAGACAGCTAGAGAGTTATCATAATTTCTTCTCTCTCTGCCGGGGGAATCTGACGTACGTACTATAATTAAAAATGTCTACTAAATACAGCACTCGCTTAAGAACACTGACAACAGGTTTTCGCTCAAAGATATGGCTTTAAATAGATTTCCAACTGTTATAAGGTCTCTCGCAAACTGGTGGTATACCCACGTCAAATTAAATTAAGACTAACTGAAAGATTAGCGCTCTGACTTTGTTTGCAGGGGTCAACAAATCCACGCCATTCAAAATGTGTAAACTGGGCTGGATTTGGCTCAGACTGAGGAGAGCTCAATGTATTTGTTTACTGCTTTCGAACGCCCCCTTGAACACAATTTAACAATCTTTTTGATGGCTTATTCTTTCTTTTTTTTTTCGCAATTAATCAAGTCAACACTTAAATATTGCCATTTTTAAAAATGCAAAATATCTTTGCATATTTGGCCTTGGTAGATGAGTGAGTCAAACGTTGAAGTTGTTTGCACGAAGCATATAATTACTCTGGATAGGAAAGTTGAATGTTTTTTTTGATGAGTTCGTTGTATTTCATTCTAAGCGCAGTTAGTCATTACTATTTCCTACTAAATTGTGCTCGCTCGATTATGTTTAATTTGATTGTACGCACGTGTTTGTTGGTTTTTTTTAAATTTTTCTTAAGAAATTCCTTTTTAGGATTTGCGTAGTTAAATCAACTTTCAGTAATCCCAATCACGCAAGTTGCTTGCATCTTTTGCATTTATTTCGTATAGATCGGATTCCAATCTCTATTCTCTCAGATCATTACTTAAGGGCCAACCATAATGGCCGTACAAAAAATTAAGCTTATGTCAAAACCATGGTTGCCATTAAGGCACATGGTTGGTCATTTAGTCGTACCCAAATTTGTATTCCAGTAAAACAGGGTAAAATACGACCATAAAACGACAGATTGACTCCACTGTAATAACAGATAAATATGAAAATCGTACGCGTGCCATCGAGCGAATGGACACTAACGACATACGCACGACTTTTGTCAAAAATTGAGTTCGAGTAAGCTCGAAAAATTCGACTCTGTAATAACAAAATGCGACTGTAATCGAATTCGGCTCTCAGATGTAATATTCGTTGTTTTTTTTCTTTTGTTCAAATACAAATAAAGTCTGTGTTATTATTAGAGTTGTACGGAATAGTGATTTGGCCGGATACCGACCTGCAGTTAGGCCGGATAGCCGAATAGCCGAATATTCGGCAGCCGGATGTCTGCCCAAATTAAAAGTATAATAGTTTGGTGGTCCGATACTCAAATCAGACCAGTACAAGTAAAACCAACTTAAACTTGTTACAACAGTTTCCTAGGGTAAGTCTTCGTCGAGGTGTCATTCGTGGGGTTGATATATACTCCAAGGTATGTAAACTCCTTAACCACCTCGAAATTATTGTTGCCAACAGTGACGTTCTGTCCTGGGTGGTGGACCGATGATTTTTCGACAGCAAATACTTGACTTTATACTCATTTACTTCAACACCAAGTGAAAGTTTCTATAACGGCTCGTTGGGAGCGACCTTTGATGTCAATGTCGTCTGCGTAGCCCAGCAACTGAACGGATTTGTTGAAGTCAGTGCCTTCTGTATTAACGCCTGCCTTGCGCACCAGTACAAGGTTAACGGACCTAGCCATGTATTCACTGATTTTCGCACATTAACAGTGACTACTTCTTTTTCAGGTGTTTATTGATGTATTCAGTTCAATTTGACACGACCCAGTAAGGCATCTGCCACCATGTGCTTTACATTAGACAATCATATTCCGTAAGCCCATCGATGAGTGCTTAGATATATTTCCTACATTTGCAAAATAAAAGGCTCCGCTTCAAACCCTCTTAAAATTTAACATTAACAAAAATAATTTCGACTCAGATTTGACCCACAGAGACGATGATATACTCATCACAACTTCCCTTCAAATCGTGTTATATAATTAAAGACCTCCATTCTTATTTTTTTTAAACACCAATTTTATTAAGAAATCTACGTTCTCTACAATAATGTTTTTTTCTTTTATATTCACATGTTTAAGTTTCGAAGTAAACACATCTATTGAGAATGAAAAACGCAAGTCCGTAGTAAATTCACCGCACGCTCCAAATTCCCAAACGTTATGCTGGAGTCAAAAACATCGTAATATCGTGTATCGTCAACAAACTTTAGAGTTAAACTAAACGAGGAAATGAAACAAAAAAAAAAGAAAATATACAAATAAAATCAAAAACAACAACGAAAAGCTTCCTTTCATCATAAGCGTTTAATTCAAAATTTGACTCAGAGGACAAAATATTTAACTTGTATTGATCGCGCTCATCACTCCTCCATGTTAGTTTAAAAATAGTACGCGTGTGAAAGGCATCCACTCACCACCAAAAATGATAATAAAACCAAACAAACGCTTACATTAACACGCTATCAGTATTCAAAATATGCTTAAAAAAAATGTCTTTCGCGAAGTCTTGAACCCAAATGAGGAACTCGGTATCATACTAAATGAAAGTAATAAATGTAGTTCGGAATCAAAACGCATTCCTTCGTGTTGCTCGCTACAAATGCTCTGAAATCTATGAAACTGGTAACAGACCATTGCGCGTGGCATCTATCGTAATTGAAATCTATGTTTTATCCATCTATAGCTTGTGGTGAACTCTAATATAATTTAAGTAGGCGGGTGTAGGTGTTATGTTTCTTTTATGCTGCTTATTAAAATTAGTATAATGACCATTTCAGAACAAACGAGATTTGATTTTAAAATGATTTCGTTTTTTCTTGCTTGTATTATTATTCTTTTTTTTTCTGTTTTAATAATTCTTTTTTTTGAAGATTTTATTCATCGCCCCCTGATTTCATGCCAGCATGAGTGTGATTTAAAATTCACTTTTTACCAGGAGGCGCCAATGGTTGACCGCGATCCTTGCCACGTAGTTTTAATCCAATCACACGCTCGATTTTTCCAAGGATCAAGTTGTTTGGGATGCCACGTCCGGCTTCATAATCGGTAACAACTTGTTGTTTTTCACAGATTTTCTGAAAGAGAAAAGATTCATTGTAGTTTCTTAAATCTATGGTACATCTTACTTATGGAAGAGCTTTTTTGTTTTTCGGAGGTAGCAAAAATAAACATAACAGAAGTGGGTAACTTACGGCGGAAACATTGAAATTGTGAAGCCGGGAAAATATCAAATGTGTTTTTTTTCGGGAATCGAACCCAAGCTTCGGGCGTAGGAGTCGGCACACTTACCCACTATGACATGACGCAAAATAGAATTGCCAAATCAAAAAGTGCCGTGTTAATGTTGCTCAAGCGAATCAAAGAGGATACTACACGCAAAGTAAGTTGAATTTTCACGATGTATCTAAATTAGTTCGGAATAGAGGCAGTTCGACTTAAAGGGAGGCGACTGTATGTCATTAGAGTACAATAATGTATTGAGTACCTGTCGCAAATCCAATGATATATTGTTTGCATACCTAACATTTGCGACTGTTGCTGAGTTTAAAGGCAATGACACTGTCTAAAAGTAAACAGGAAACGGACAATTGCCAATTGTTAAAGTTTGTGTCGCAACACGATACACATGAAGGCAAATATAAGTTAAGTTAGGTTAGGTACATATGGCTGACTGCAGGCTAGCAGTCTCGCACAGGCCAACATACACCCTTGAAAAAGCAATTATTGTTGTAGCAGTCAAAAATTAATCACGATGAGCTAGAAATGCAACAACAGAGGACGTCCACGTACAAGATGGCGCACACACAGTGCGAAACTGGAGACAGCTGGTTTGTACGTGGACGTCCTCTGTTACGTTGTCCCACAGCCTCAGATTTGAAGACTCTTCGGGCCGGAGCTAAGTTACCCATACGCTCTACATGGCCTAGCCATCTTAGGCGTTGGATCCGTAGACCCCTGACTAGACTTATGTCGCTCTAAAGCCCATATATTTCGTGATTGAACCTTCTCCTCCAAATGCCATCAACGCCAACAGGACCAAAGATCGCTCGCAGAACTTTTCCCTCGAAAAGACCAGGACACTGTTCATCCGCTTGGGATATTTTTTCATGCCTCTGCGCCGTAAAGCAGGACAAAAAAACAGCGGTTGGCAAGAGTTATTCTGCGTTTGATTTCGGTACTGATGTTGTTTGTACTGTTTACCGCTGAGCCGAGGTAGAATAAATCTTTCACTACCTCGAAGTTATAGTTACCCGTTGTAACGTTCTGTCCTAATAGCCAATGATGTGCGTTCCTTCTGGATGACAGCATACAGCGCTTTGCCCTTATTTACCGCCAGTCTCATTTTAGCCGCTTCCGTTTAAATGCCAACAAACGCCTCATTTACGGCTCGCTGAGTTCGACCAATCCTGTGAATGCCACCTGCGTATGCTAGCATTTGTATGAACTTCTGAAAGATCGTGTCTCTAGTGTTGGCCACTGAGTTTCGCACAATCCTCAAGAGAACGATGTGATGAAAAAGTCACAAGACGGCGCTACAGTCCGAGGTGGACCTGGGCCTAGCTTCTCAACAACCACCCATGTTGTGCGTGCTATTGTTCTCTCACGATTGGAGAGGACCTACAGTTTAATGCCGACTCCAAACGGCGAGCTTGAGAAGCTTTTCTTTTAGACAGTTATACTCTTTGAGCATTGTCAGTGACACGAAAGAGGTGGAGCCGTGAAAAAATTTTAGGTGATTTTTCGAGAATCGAACCGAGAACATCGAGCGTAGGAGTCGATGCACCTACCCACTACGCCAGGGCGCGCAGGTAAGGTAGGTAAGTATCCTTAAGTATTCTCTTATTGCTTCAAGGTTTCTCAGCAGGATTCAAGAATAAGGTCATGTTGAGACTGAAACCCTGAGGGTCGCATTTGCTTACCTACAGACACTGAACTGAGGAATAAAGTAGCGTAGCAAGATTTCGCGTCGAAATTGCGTGTCAGCAATGATTATTATTCAGCATACTATGTGCATTGCGGGTTAATAAAGGCGATACTGCTGCAGTACTGCAACGTCAAACATTTGAAAATGCAACACATTGGCAATGATGCAATGTATAACGTTTCTGAATGCAGTTTTAGCTCACGTGTTGCGCAAGTAAAAGCAGCTTTTGCAACACAAACAAATCTGATACAAATCTGATGCAACATCTGATGCTTTTCAGTAAAATGTAGTGATCTTCTGAGAGCGCTCCAATCCGGGATGGACCTGGGCCTCAACCAATAAGCTTCTCCAGCTGATAGGATCTTTAGCCAACTACAAAGCATAAAAAGGGCATAATTTACTCATGGTGCTGATCTGATTATGAAGTCTGATTCAAGAATGCATCCTTCAAATTTGAGGAGAAGGAATGTTCTAAACATTATTTTTGCAAAAACGATTTTGTTACTCTGTCACAAACTGCACCGCGCTACGCATTATTTTAACCTTTCAAACTCTCAACAATTAACCTTCCTAATGGCAATGTCAACGCCGAAAACTACGACCACTTCAATTTTATTCAAAACATAAAATTGTTTACATCTACATATTGGCACATAGAATCTGTTTAACACACATAAGCACGATTTCGAATTGGTACCCTTTCCATCTGTACTGCCGGTCCGACAACTTCTTGAAAACAAACTGCGCCATCGACACCGGCATTGTTGTGTGATTACACACGTTCTTGCAGATGTATTGGCGTTGGCGTAAATATTAGCTAGTTCGACTCAACGTCATTGACATGAAATCAAGGAAATACTTATTACCTCACCTCGCACACAAAAAGCTCTTTCACCCCCAAGAAAAAGAACGTCATGGTTTCAAGTAATATACTCACAGTTGCCAAATCTTTTTGACTTAGACCCTTTGCATTGCGGCCTTGCTGAATGAGTTTGCCAACATCCAGTGGAATCTTTTCATGTTTCAATTCTTCAGTCTCACGATCCAGCTTGGCAGTGTTCTTAGTGGTGACGTGTTGCTTATTTGTACCAGCACCGACTGCAATTACACAATTCCAAACAATGATTGTTCATATCAATAAAACCCCCACAATCTCATTCCATCTGATTCAGCACACAAAACAGTACAAAAACAAAGAAAAAAAAACGAAATTCGCACAACTCTCCGGTAACATTGCGAAATCTACTTGAAATGAAATCAAGCAGAGTGCAGTGTATATCCATTTTGTTATCACTGAGGTTAGTTGCAGCATGCGGCACCGCTAATCATGGGGCGCAAGATATTTTGTTTGAATACAAAAAAAAAATTGGCTAATTACATTTCTGTTGGGTGTCCACTTGTACTCCCTGACGACGTGCCTGGTTGATGGCACTCTCTGTCTTTAGGGTTGAGGCTTTTGGGGCTCTTTTACGTAGAACCGTAACTGTATCCCAATCAGACATGATTGTATTTATTGGATAATTAAACGAAATAAAATCGAAATCAGTTTGAGATTTTATCGTTTTGTGTGATTGATTCTATTTTTTTAATCACAAAAATATCGAATGGATGAAAATCTTAATTCCAGAAATGTCGAAAATGTGGATCTCTCTTGCTATATGTATATTTACTTGACTGAAGTTGGTTGCATTTGCTGGTGAATGTTTTATACGAGACCGATGACAGCTAATGTGGTGAAATTTGAAAATCGTTGATTAAGGTTTCTTGGAAACATGAAATTGATTTAGGATTTGAAAAAAGTGATTCAAAAAGATAGGGGGATTTCCATTTTGCTCTTCGAAGCATGGAATTAATTGCTCCCTAAAACTGCTCACCATTAGTACGATGAAACGTCAACACTTGACAGCTGTTCACAAGATTTTCAGTAAAATAAAGAAATCGCTTTCTTAAAAGGGTAATCCTCATCAAATCATTTGTTTCACGTCCGAACAAATAGCTGAGAGTCAAGACCTTCCTTCCTGCAGCGCCTTCTTAATCCACGATATGACAATCAAAAGGTTCCACCGAAAAACTTAGCCAATAAGTCACTATTCACGACATCCACGCCCTAATGCAGCATTTCCGAACGCTCCCAATTTATATACTCTTCCAATTGTCATCAGCGCCACCAGCAGTTCACCACAGGTGAACACACCTCACCCCAAAAAATTTCTCAGGCATGTTCACTGAGGCTCGTCCCACAGCAAAAAGAGCGAAAACACCACACCAGCACAGAAAAAACCTCAATGGAGGCAGCAACGACAAACGAGAAAATGTCAGACTCCCGAGAGTAGACATCGTCGGATTCTTGCGTGTGTCGACGAAGAAATAGCAAAAAAAAGTCAAATTTTTCGCCTCGAAAATTGAATTGAAATTCTCTTTGACCCCCAGCGAGTATTGATGAATTAGAATTTCAATAAAATTCCATGATTTTGATTGCATTTTGATTGATAGTGGAAAAAGAAAAATCTCCCAGTGTGCGATTGTGTCTGTGTTGTGTTGCGTGTATGTGTGTGAAACAAAAAGTGCTCCATCGGCTGCCGGGGGAATTATCCGTATTTCTCATCTCGTTCGTACAAGTGCATTGCAGTTTCCTTTCCACAAGTCACAGCAGACACACTCTGGCCGTTCCCCCCTTACGTTCAGCGTATTGTGTTGCTCCTGGGGCGCTTCAGGGAGTGGAGAATTTCTCAAGGGCCTTGGCTGCTACGCGTACACCGTATATCGTCTCCTTTCCGTGTTGTGCCGTGAGGTGTCGAACGTATCCCACAGACGAGGATATCGAGGAGAACCGTAAAGGAAATTCCTTTTCCAATAATATACAGAAAAAAAAGTCTCCTCAATCTTGGTCCGTATAGTTTTTGTTTGTTTTTTCATTCAATTTTCTGTTTGTTGGTTCCTTGGTTTGACATAGCCCCAAAGTGCCAGTGCCAGTGCCACTTTTATTTTCCTCTTGTACGCGTTCGGTTTTTGGTTTTCGTTTTTCTCCTCATCTCTTTGTGAACGCAATCGATTCCAATAAGGAATTCCACATATATACCTCCGATACGCGAGTGCTGTGTGTGTGGTTGTGTGAAGCGCAGCAGGAAGAAAAGAGAATCCAAAGGAGAAAATGAAAAAAATCATGTAAACGTCGTCGTGGGTCGGTTCTGTGCGAAAATTGAAGTGGTGTAGTGCATGCAGCAATTGTTCGTGTGTGCGAATTGTTCGCGAACCCAAAATGTGCTTGCGATTATTATTATCGAGCGGCGTTCATCATATAGTGCGTTTTATTGGTGTTTCGTCCTTTTTGTTGGATCCCAATCCTCCTTTCACTCCACCCCCTCGTGTGTGGTGAGATTGTGAGTGAAGAGAAGAGAGAGAAAGGAAAAATTGTTCGATACAAAACAATCAAAAAGAAGTGGAGTGCGCGAGAGGAAGGAGATACAAAGAATTTCACGATAAGTTTCTCAGAAAGAAAAACGAAAGGGGGAGAAAAAAAAATCGCAGTTTGGGGTAGGGAATACAAATTTCCACCAGCAAGTGAGTGAGTGACAAACCAACACACACGCACACGCGCGCACACCTACGCCTCTGCGTACATATATACGATACAGTGAGTAACTGACTCGTGCGAACGAACAGACAGACGGACGGACGAGAGCTACGAGCAGAGCAGAGCATCGGGTGGCTCCAAGTCTCCACCATCAGCAACACCGTAACGACGACGGCGACGTCGTTGTCGTTGTCGTTGTCGTTGTCGTCTTCTTCGTCACCATTATGGGGGCACAACAGACTAAGGATCGGTCGTCTGGAAGCCAAGGAACTGTCAGTTGTATTGGGATTAGTAGCAGTGTTGGCATTAGTAGTAGTTCCTCGAGCATTGGCGGTGTGGGAGGCAGTGGCACCGGCGGAGGGGGTGGCAGTGGCAGCGGCGGCGGTGCCGGCAGCAATGCCTTGGGTGCGGGATCAACCCTTCGAGCGAGCCGCATGAAGTCCCGTGCATCCGCCACACCCGCATCAACAAAGGATAATCGCAGTGCAATTGGATTGAATATCTTCACCGAGCACAATGGTGAGTTTTTTTTTTGTTTCTGTTTCCTCTCTTTTCACTTCTGCTTTTCGTTTTTCTTTTCATTTTCCTCGTTTTTCGTATCTTGTTGCCTATCCTTTGCACTGGTGTGGAGAGTGGTGTGGCTGAGATGAGATGAGAGGGTGTGTTGCCATGCTGTGTGTGTGGGAGAACTTTGATGTGCGTATGTGTGTGTGGGATCAAAGAAGAGGCGGACGAGTGTGCAAGAGGGTGGAATGCACTTATTTTTTTTTCATTCTACTCTGTCGCTGATATTTTAATTGAGAAGGGACAGAGTTTTGGTCTGGAAAATTGGAGACACATTCAGCGGGCAGAACTCAACAGGGGTTGGGCTGAAATAATATCTCCCAAACATATGGTTTGAAAAGGGACGTACAGATGACAGAAAGGGTGGTTGCGCGACAGTGCCGACGTGACTTTGTGTATTTCAGACTTTTTGCTTGTCAAAATGACGAGTCTATTGCATGTTCGAGCACAGATTAGCCAAGGTTATCTTAGTTGGGGAAACAAAAGCTCGGGTAATACTTTGAATGCGAAAGAAGAAGTCAGTAGTCCACAATCACACACGCACCGAACCATCTTGTTTCCAAGCAAGCAATTCTGATAAGATTTTGTGATGAAATTGGGAAACTCACGTCTTTACAAACTCGTGCCGGGCAGAGATAATTCTGCACATGCTTTCTTGAAGCCTAGTCGTTAACTAATTAATTAGATGGGATGTTGTTTGAAGTGCCTTTAAGGATGGCTTCCGGTAGCGGCTCTCAAGAAGAATTATAATTAAAGATGTAAATCAACATATGCAACCAAACTCAGTCTTGAAATTTCTTGGAACAATTAAATATTACCCATTCCCCACTGCAGCGTGTTTCAGGCGGAGATAATGGCAATAAGTGAATTTCTGTCCTGACGCAAATAGAATATAATATCCGCACATGATATTTGCATTTTCAGGGACAGCCAGACAGCCATCAGGGCTCTGGAATAGGTCTCACTGAACTCTAAAGCAGTAATTAACGGTCGCTCATCTTAATAAGATGGCCGATCAGTTGAATATTCGCCAGTGTTGGGTGCCAGGCCACAGAGACATTCCGGGCAACTGCAAAGCGGATGAGCTTGCCAAGTTCGCTACCCCACAGCCATTACTACCGAAACACATCTACATGAGTATGCCCCTCAGAACTTGTAAGTTGTTGCTATTAGCAGATGCAGCTCATAAAACAAATAACAGATAGGCGAGAGGCACTACGTGCCACACCTCCAGAATGATCTGGCCCAATCTATATCTCAAAAGATCTAAAGAAATAATCTCTCTCGCTAGATCCAACGTAAGTAAAATCGTCGATGTCATCACAGGACACTGCCTCATAGGAGAAGACTAGTAATTCCGGCTAATGATTTCTGCAGAAGCTCCTGCCCGGCCCTGGCGTCCCTTTGACGCCAACATCTGAGGGCTTACTTCTTTGACAGCTTTTGCGAACTTTGTGAGGTTCCGATAAACAATCTATTACGCTACATTCTAAGCCCCAAATGGTTTCCCCCAAATGAACAATTGGATTGAAGTCAATCCGTGTGGCAGCACAATGGGTCAACACTGGTCTAAGTGCACACTCCAGCCACTTTAACCTAACCTAACCTTGGATTTCATTGCCCCAGTCGCAGTGAGTTAGTGCTTCGATTCCTGCACCGAAGGCCCGTGGACACATCCTGATCACCGCACCAACTTTTCAAACCCAACGCTTGAGATGCTAGCAATGTTTAGAGAGTGTGGCTAAATGACGTACTTCTGAAACTTAGCAGCATAAAACCATAGATCCCATCCAATAGTGAAAAATCAATAGCATGCGCAACCAGTTGGTGTAAAATCCGCTGAGGCTGTAGAGCCACACAAAAAAGAAGCCTGAACTGAAGAGTGACTGCTGTTTGAGACTAGACGTAATTTTTATCAAAACGAAGTTTTGAAGCTTTCAATTAGTACGAAACCTCTTAGACGGATGAAGGTTTGGTTATCACACATATTGTGCCCAGGACATTTGGCTAATAAATTAGGGGCTCTGAAAAAACAAAATATGCAACGTTTTATAACGGCCAACTTGTCAAAAGACGAGCCGCAGGTTCCAAAAAGTCTCGTAGTCCAAATGCTTTTTGGGTTTTTCGTAATACTCTGTTTAAGTGTCCGAAGGCTGCACCACTGAGAAAAGGCATGTAGTCCTAATCAATAAAAGCACGAATAATCTAATTCAAGTGATCTTAATTCTTCGGCTTACAAATTTCAACTGAAAATTATGTCTCTGATGACATGACTCGGCATGATGTACCAAGTCGCCACAAGTCATAGTTCGGTTCTTGTCGCCATTTCCTTGCCAAATAGATTCAATAGAATATACAAATGTAAACACGTCTTTGATCTTTCCTCAAGCTCTTGTATTGCAGGGCCACCATACTACTACGCCATACATTAACATCTAAACAAGGAAGACGTAGATCCAGTAGCTCATACGCCTTCGAGAACCAAATATTTCTTCCAAATCCGGAAGAATCAGTTCATTTTGTACTACGTCAAGCGTTCGATGATGTTTTGCTTAAGAAAGACAGAGCAGCAGTTTACTGTGATTAAACCAAATCGGTTCCAGACCGTCTTTGCCTTACGTTCATAAAAATACATGTCTAACTACATTTTCAGACATCAGCCTGGAATAATGACTGCAAAATGTTGTTATCTGGGCTTGAAGCAGACAACAAAAAGTCTGGAATGTAGACCTAAAATCAGATGAAGTCATTCTCCTGAGTCGTATCGTACAACTTCTTCCGTGACCTTAAAATTCCTGCTCTTTCCTCAAACGAATTATTACTTTCCTCCCCTCAAGTGTTATTCAATTCCATTTGAGCTGCCCTTGTACGCATTGACATTCCACCAAATGGCCTCGTCTTGTTGAAACGCGATCCACCAAGATTTTGTCGATTGTCATGGCAATGGCCAATTTGCAAAAATTCCCCACGCGCTGTATCCCTTAATTCCACGCCAACATTCGAACAGAGACTTTTAACCAAGAGCCAGGGTCAAGCCCATTAAAAATGGATGAAATAATCATGTACTTGACCTATCCCCCCGCCCGAGCACACTCAGCACACCAGACACACGTTGTCACCATCCCATCTATCGATCTGGCAACCCTACCCTACAGTAAAGCACACCACTTACCCAATCACCATGCCAGAGCGGACCAACCCCCAGCATCGTAATTATTTAAATTTATTACATTCGCGCTTTGGTTTCTCTCGCCTGTTTCTCCGCAATTCACTGTCGGACCAGCGCGTTTTTCTGTCCCAGTGTTGGTTCGCTCATTCATCTCCAGTTGTCCGATGGTGAGAGGGAGAGAGGGAAGCTGAGTGTATAATTTTTATGCGTGTCTGAACACGCCTTGGAGCTTGATTAGAGTGGAAATTGCAAACGAAGGAGACACGTCACACATGGCAATCGGTAGGACCCTGAAGTGCTCTAACCTCACATCAGCACTTGGCGAGGACTACTCCCAGTTCACTCGAATGAATCAGAGAACTGTCGACCATCCCAAGAGGCGCCCACAATTCAATTAACTGAATATGTTTTGATTCACCTTTTTTCGGCTTCGGTTTCGGTTTCTGTTTCGTATTTTGCTTATCTCGACAGGCATTCCTTTGCGTACTGGTCATCGTCCTTTATTCCGAACACACAAATGTGGATGATGCCTCTCCAAAAGGCAGAAGTTTTCCAACTCAACTTATCATCGTTGGCAAACGGAAGGAAAGGGAGAATCGTGAAAACTACTCATCTCTTTGAGTCCGGGTGCCGCATTGTGCCCGGCAGTCCCAAGCGATCGTCCCTAGAATCCAATTAATTATTCCATTTTCATTATGGACACCGGAACCGAACAGATGCGGGATGGGGGTGTTGTGTGGGCGAGTCATTATTTATTTCTGGTAAATATTTCTGCGGGACTTCTTTGTGTTTGTCCATCTGGCGGGTGATTTATGAAATGGCGAGCAGATTTCCAATCGTTTTGGGAGTGAACAAGTGAATGTATACGGCGGGGATAACTGTCAGCCGATGGGGTGAATTGGTTTAAATATTTCATGGGAGAAAAGGATTATTCATTCACAGCACAAGGACGTTTCTGATACGAAGTGTCCTTTTCACTTTGTCTTTTGTAGCAGGCAAGAATGGGATGTAATCCCTTTCATGGGCTTAAAGGGTGTTCGTAAGGACCTTGACAGTAATGCAATTAATTAAGTCAAGCAAAGATAGTCAGTGGGAGAACTTTCTTAACGCAGGGACTATTCGTTTGTTTATACAATTTTGCGGAATGGAATGGAATTGGTACGCCCACAAGGCTAACAATTCGGATTATATTTGACAGTTGTCAAAATCATTCTATTGCTGCTTTGACAATTTGATTAAATCGGAATGTCAGAATTTGAAAACAGCCAGACAAAGTCGAGACGGGGTCATTTTAACAGCAGTTTACGAACATGCTCGGCAACATTATGAATCTGACGGTTATCCCAAAGAAACGTGCTTACACTAAAATAACGGACCGTTGTAGCAACTTTCCTAAAACAAGTACGAAGACTAGCGCTTTCATTCTTTTAATTGTTTTTCCGACTGCACCCAAAAATACGTATTCCAAAATTTTCTCGTAAAGGATCTTCCAATAGGGACTTCCGAACTATGACAGTTGATAGCGGCCATATTGTTAAAGCTACATATGTCAACTTGGCTGTAATTTATTTAGGCTGTTTTGCCAAATCATCAGAAACGGACTGAGCGTTTAACAACACGTACAAATAATAAAACTAAAACTGCCCCAAGTTAGAGGGGTCTCAGGTTCGAATCCCAGTGAAATCGAATCTGGTCCAGTCATAATTTGCTGTTGGGATCAAATTAACGGTACTGGAGTATGTTGCTACCTGGCAGTACAATCGACCAGTTTTGAGTCTGAGTTCTCCAGTAGAGTTTCAAAAATCCTCAAAAAAAAAATGATAAAACTGTTTTATCAAAATGGATGTTCTGTTCGGGCAAAGTTCCGCGCCCGTCGGAGGTCTATGCGATTAATCCACAAACAATTGCGGAACTCAAAGCCAATATAACCCATGCCATCGGTCAAATTCAGCCTGATTTATGCGCCAGAGTCGTGGAAAATTGGACATTTCGCATGCGCGCCAGCCAGAGAAGCCGCGGCGGACTTTCGAACGATGTCATATTCCGTACATAATAGCATCGACAGATCTTTCAAACGAATAAAAAATGTCGATGATATCCCGCACACACTTTGTGTTATTTAAATTTAAAGATAGGAAGCACTAAATGAATGACCCTTTAGATTCATCAAACTTTCTGACATAAATGGGAAGGAAGTGGAACAGTTTTCCATTGACTTCAGAAGAAACGTCAAAAATTCGTTGTCACAAATCATGTCATATTTTTGAGCCTACAATTTATAGCAACGATTGAAGTTTGAAAAATTCCGACATCTCCATACGTATGTGACATTTCGTTCTCCAACAGTTGGTAAATACTACTCTGTCCTTCATCTGTCATCTGTCAAGACAATTTCGTCGCATAAAGTCCTTCAATGGAAATAAATGATACTTCCCTGTATGCATGCGGACCTCTTAAATAAAATTCCACTTCCGCTGAAGTCACCCTGAGTTATTTCTGTTGTTTATCTCGAAATTCATTGTAGAAAGTACTTCAGTTATGGAAATCCCGCACGCCTTCCATGCGGAGTTTAAAAATAAACTCTTTTTTTCACTTAAGCGCTAAGTCACGTATCAAGTATCACCCCGAAAATAATCTCAACTCTTAACAACTTCCAAACCTAACCTAAAACATTCCACCAAATCCCCTTCAACTCTCCTCCAGGACACGACGCAGTCTGCTCTGTTAAAGAGTAGATTTCTCTTTTTATTGAAATTCAATTCGAAACTGAAGAATATTTTTTTTTTCAAAATAAAAATAAACAAACTCACCGAACAACACCGCTGTCGGGAAGTGTTCGTTGCGTTTTTGAAGTTTCTCTCTCTCTCTCTCTTGTTCACAGCCGAGCCGGCACCTACACAATGTCACTTTCCATTTTGCACTTGTTCTCGATTTCAATTGGCACTTGCAAGCAATTTCGCATTTTGATGTGTTCTGTTTTGTTTTGTTTTGTTACTACAAGTGAAATTGAGGAGGTAAGCAGAATAGAATGGCAGCTCTAGCCGGAGAAAGTTCTCATCCACACAATGCCAGTGCAGCTAAAAAGCGTTGTTTTGACATAACGAATTCACCATCCTCGTCCGCTCTCCGCTCCACTCCCGGCACATGCAGCGTGTCGTCGTTTCATTCGCTTGGCATTTAACTAATTCTGAGCATAATTGAAGTTTCCTTCTATTTGTATCCGAAAGAATAAATCACAAAACGGGTCAAGACACAAACTGAATCACTCACGAATCTGGGTTAATCAGCAGAAGTTTGCTGTGTGGTTTACAGTGAGCGACGTGTGCACCGAGTCGTGTGGCATTACTTTTGGAAATTCATAGAAACTCCGAATTTGTTGATGACTATTAAGTAGTTTTAAGTTTTTGTTTTTCCTCGATTCTGTCATCTGAAACGGGAAACCTGGGATGAGTATCTTTGTTGATCCTGATCACGTTCGGTGGTGGCTGCAGACATGTTCACAAAAGTTATGAGATATGTCACGTGTTGTGTACTGTGATGACCTAAAACCCATCGTTGAGTTTAATCTTCCAGGGGATCTTGTTTTTGAACAGACGGTAGTTGTTCTGAGCGTTCGAATGAAAAAGGAGCACATTTTTTTTTGTTCTGCCTCCGCTTGTTGTTTGTTATTCTGATGTAACATGGCACGTGCGGTTTTATGGTTCCAAGATTGATAAAATTATCTTAGTTGCTTCACTGCAGTCTGTTCGCGGAATTTGTTGAGTGGTTCATCAGATATTAATAAATATCAAGATTGTTTGTCTGGCGTTACCTTGTGAACGAACCCTTAAAAGGGTTAACTTAGTTCCCTTATTTACTGACCCCAAAATTATGAAGTCTGAAGTAATAAAAAAGCTATTGGATGACGGGAAAGTGTTATTTTCTTTTATGGATGTTGAGTTAATGACAAAGAAGTCGAAATTGATTTTGAGTTGATTTTGTGCTAATTTTGAAAGGGTTTCACTGTTTGACATGCAAATAAAGCAAAAGTTGGTGTTCAGCTGCACCCAAAATAGCCATCGGAAGGGAAACGTCATTTGATGGTCTTACAAAAATTAAGAACCTTAAACTTTTACTTTGATCGAGATTTCGTGTCATTACGGTGCATTTATTGCTTTCCGGCCGAGATGGTGATAATTAATTTGTCCACGATTGTTTGATGTCCCGGGAAGTGGGTCATTGTTGTGCTCTTATGCTTATGTAGATACATAATTTGATGCGATGGGAATCATTTTTGTTCAGTTGGAAGTGGCATTCCGAAACCAGGTTAAAATGTTTACCACCTCTGATTTGACAGTACTTATAAAATCCGTATAGGCGCCACGCCTAGGAATCAACATCAAGTTGTTATAAGAATAATCTTCATCTTCAGATGAAAAAGATCAAAGGTTGATTTATCTTTTTTTCGAAAAGAATTGTTTTTAATGTCTTCAATTCAAGTATTATGACATTTTCCAACAAATCTTCACACATTTCAACCGGCATTTCAATGATTTAGTCACAAGTGTTTTGTTTATGTTACTTACGTGTTTGTTTGCTTCAGATACCCACACAAACTGAATTGCGCGGCTGCTAAATCAAGCAACTGTGGAGGCCAATCACCACCACACTGCTGATAATTAAGTGATAATTTGTTGTGGAAACAGATCTTTGAATTATTTGATTGTGCTCGTAACATTGACTTAATGTAAAATTGCACGCTCAGCCGCGCTAAAACTCTTGGTAGATATGTTTTTTTATGTCATGAACTTGTCATCAACAGAGATTGTTTTCTTTAGATCACATGCTGCATTCAATGAATGCACAAAAGAAATAATTTTAAAAGTGTTTATAGGTTTCAAAACTGGCATTTCAGAGCCGAAAGAATTTTCAATAGGCTCAACATGTGGGAAAACGCAGCATCTGAGGACCACGATAAAAGCGATTCGCATAATTTGATGCTGAGCTGGACTAACGTGAAGTAGGAGATTCACGTAGCACTGCAATGGACCTAAGTAGACCTAAGTTAGATTGTAGTCAGCAAGTCAGCCACCTTACCTAGACCAACGTTGTTTGCGACACTGGAAACAGTTAGCTGGAGAGACTTGTTGGAAGAAACTCAGGTTCTTTCCGAACAGTAGTGCCACACTAAAAGATGATTATAAGTCTGTTTATTTCCAATTTCCAACAGCGGTTGTACAATTCTTCCAGAAAGAAATAATATGGTCGAAAAGAAACCCAACCCGTTGAATAACAAAAGTATTCCATAGCAAAACTTTTAAAAAATATGTATTCTTCAAATCAATTAAAAAAATTAAGATTTAACAGATTTCATCAAATTTCTTTGCTAAATTTGCAGAACGCTTTCTTTTTTTTCGCTTATTTTCTTTTATTCGGGACAGATTTTCTGAATAAGGCAACCAATAAATTTATTTATTTATTAAAGCATAGTAAAAGCCAAATGAAATAAATAACCAATCAATCAAGGATGAAACAAAAACATGAGCCAATTAAAAATGAGCATAGTTGGCCACCACACAATTTCATCTAGCAAAATTGGAAAACCATGCTGTGGTTATGTGACACCAAAATGAGTTGGTTTCGTGATTGACGGAAAGACTAATGCAATGCGACCCAAATTTTGGTATGCGATCCTAAATACACAAAAATACACTCAAGCACATTGGACGCAATATTATGATTGACCTGATTTTGTTCTGAAATCGGATCTGCCTTCCGGATAGGAGAGTGTGATGTGATTACGTTGGGAGTGTTAACATATTCATTTTTTCCTTTTTCTCAGAAGGAAATGTCACTAAGAGCGACTGAGTACTCTTCAACTTGGTTAATCTTTTTCTTTAAATGTTTTCCCTGTTTGAGAACACATGGTGAATTTTGTTTCTAAAAAAAAATATTGTGGGCTAATTTAAGCTACACTGAAGGACCATTAAATTCGTTTAAGTTAAAAAATCGAAAACTTACAATATTTACGCACGAATTAAAAAAAAATATATAAAATCCATTTTAGACAAAAAAGCAAAGCATTTTTTTACCTTTTTTGAATGAAAATACACTTTTACCAAAGGCCTGGAATGGGAGTTGGAATTCCCCACGAAAGAATAAATTTACCACGACCTGGCAGCACTGGGTTATGTTAATTATGCGTCAGTTTTGTAAGCGTTCGGTCGATATAAATAAATAAGAAAATTTGAAGAGTGTGTTTAATTTGGAAGAGAAAAACATCGAGTGTCAGTTGTGAGGCTTTGAAGATGGCGCCAAATATCCCCGGCCTATGGGCTTTGCAAAACAGACTAGTCAACACTAAAGGCACAATCTTCCAAAAGTCCGTATAACTCCTGGCATACACGGATGTCGTTGACGTGATTGGTCGAACACAGCGATCCTCAAAGAGGCGTTTGCTGGTGTGCGCAATTGGAGATAGACACCGAAGAGTCGAGTGGTTGGAGAACCTTTTTGATTAAGACCCATGTCCACCGCAGACTGTAGTACAACACAAAGAAGAACACATGAACTTCGCGCTTAATTGGTAGCAGTCATTGAAACTATGCCGATTGGCTCCACTGATGAAGACCAAAGTGTCATTCAGACATCCCTTTCATTAGAGCCACTGTACCGTTACCAATTATTTCAACACCCGTGTAGTTTGTCCGAATTCAGCAGACAATTGATTCCAGCTCTACACCCAAATTGCATGCAATTTTCAAAAGCATTCAAAAAAATGAAAAAAAAAACAAAAAACTACTAAAAACCAAATTTATTCACGTTACGCCACTCAAGCGGGGTTATTCAAGAGGTCTGCAATTAAATCTCGCCTCAGAGTGGGGAGAGACTCTTTTTCCTGGTGTAGAAAGACCCCCGTGGAACAATGACAACGACCGCAATTTCACCCAACAGCGGATCAACATCATCATTATCAACATTAACTCCCATTCCACACTCCGTCCGTGCGTTTCCCCCCCCACAGCCCTCTGACAGTCCCGCCAGGCTTTTGTTGAGCATATGTATGCAAGGCGGAATTAAATGTCAGGAAAAATATACTATATATATTTTGTTTTTGTGTAAAATACACTCGCCAACAAAACAGAAAAGAATTTGAAGCACTAGTCAGAGCCGCAAACATTCAAATCACAGAGAGAGGCTCTCTCTCTCTCGCCAACGTCATCGCCATCATCATTATCAAGCCTTTCCAACGAGATTGCGGAAGTCGATAATAATAGTTGAGCGACTTCACGCACACAGCCGTGCAGACAGCGGCTGTTCTGGGGTTCCACTACTTCCACTCTCCTTTAGTAATTTATTCTTGTTTTGTTTTTGGCTTTATTGAGTTTTGTTTTTGCGATTGTTCCCAACGCCGGGAGGGCGGGCGCAGTTGAAAGGAATCCGGGTTTGAAACGACCGCGACGGGAGCCGGCTGAACTTTTTGTTTTCTTCTCTCCTGTCGGGCAGAGATGGCGGCTGAATGCAAACTTACGCACACTGACTTCATTCTGGCTTACGTAACGAGAGCAGCGGCAGCCGGCCGACCCGAATCTGGCAACCTGCTGGAACGACGTTCGCCAGGGAGCGTCAGAAATATGCCAACCACGGAATTTTTTTAATCAGCGCGGTTTTGCGTGCTTCTCTGTTGTTTTTTCCTTCCCCTGGGCAGCAGTTGTGGTTTGCTGGCAGTCTGGACATGGATGGAGCCAGGCGCCAATTTCATAAATCACATTCGTTTTTCGATTCGGGGTAAACCAGATGAATAGCTTGAAGCTGATTCGGATAATTGCAGATTTCGCTTTACACTCGGTGCGTCGGATGTAAGGTCACTTGGGTGCTTTTCGAAAGTGAAAGCTGTAGACGTCCCTTGAAGGAATATCCTTGCAGGTGTGGTTTTGAATTATTTTTGACAGGAATTTGCCGAAAAGTTACTTATCTTCGACGTTTCGTGTTTGTTTTTGATGTTTTCTTTAAACAGTTCTTATCAGGGTTTACTGAGTGCCTCGAAGGGGAATTCAATTTAAAGATGATTCCTCTCGTTACAGACGGGAAATTAGGTTTCCATTATTTCGAAAACGGAAATGTTGATTGAAATGAAAATCAATTGTCAGTGCGATTGAGGATGTTCTACATAAACCCGTACTTGTTCATGGGGTGTGCACGAAATAAATGGATATCATACCCCACCTTGAAAAAGAACAGACATAGATAATATAATGAAATATAATCGGCGTTGATCAATATCTTATTCTTTTCCGCAGTTTTTGTGCGGAAATCAGCAATCAGACTCAAAAACTGGTCCATTTACTACCAGGCAGCAACCTATTTTGCTCGACCAGTAGGCGCTTCAGTGATGAGGAGCGTACATTACCAGCTATCACCTCATCAGCACCGAATAACTGTCATTAATTGCATCTCTTTAACTTTGCACTTTTCGCTAAACTGGGCTCACAATTTTTCTGTCATTGGTTGGGTAATTTTACGTCATTCTTTGTTTTTTTTTAGCACTGTCTTACTGCTTGAAGACTGAATTCTGGATATTCCAGGTGGTAAGCACTCTCATGGACATGGTCTATCATATACTTATGGTACATACATAAGTACAAAGAGGATTTGAATTTATAAAACTCTTGCTTTCGCTGTCCGGTCTTTAATAATTCGTCTTCACACATGAATTTTACTGACGTGATTATGCAAGATGCAGTTACAAGCAGTGCTTCATAGCTAAAGTATATTTTACATCGTCTTCTCCTTCTTTGGATCTACAGTGCTACAGTCAAGGGTTTACCTGTGCTTGAACCAACAAAATCTAGATCGCAAGGCCTTTTGTTAGCTGGCCCCAGTTAGACACACCACGTCCTACTCCATCTGTTTGCGCCACCTCAATCGTGGACGTCTTCTGTCGCGTTGTTCTACGAGTTCAGAGTCGAAGATTCTTTGGGCGAAGCGCAGCGTTGGACACTTGTTCAGGCTCTTGTCGCTATATAGCTCATACAGTTCGTGGTTGAATTCTCTTCTCCAATTGACATCAACGCAAAAAGGTCCAAACATCGCACGCAGAACCTTTCTCACGAAAAGACGAGGCGTTTTTTTATGCGTTATTGTCTTAATCTATAAGCCGGACTGAGATAATCAAGGTTTTACACAAACTCAGCTTGGTCTTCCAAAAGAGAGCCCTATTGATCAATTGCCTCTTGCGCTCAAAGAAGTAGCGATCTGCATTTGATGTCATTGCTGATGATGTTCGCACTTTTCACCGTGGAACTGAGGTAGAGGAAACCCTTAGCTACCTCGAAGTGAATGGTGTCCATTGTCACCTTCTGGCCAAGCTGTCGATGTCTGTGTCCTCTCTCGAAGACAGTAGATGAAGTCCTTCGCTACTTCGAAGTGAATGGTGTCCATTGTCATGGAGTAATTTGTATGAAGATTGTGAAAAAATACGCTTCATTACAAATTTTGTGTTTCAGTTAACCGATTTTTTCAGTAAAGCGTAGTTCAGATAAGCGGAGTTGACTGTACATACGCTCAGTTGTCTGAGATCCGTTTCCAGCTCCGTTTGCCATCGAAGAATAGTTCTTCATTTACTTCGTTGCTATCTGGGTTGGAGTCGGAAACTTCTCGAACCGGAGGATTGGTATCCATTCGCTCTTCATGAACTAGCCATCTGAGACAACAGACTAGAATTCGTTTGACGGGGTCGCTATAATGTCGATGACTTCGTTGTAGATGCAAAATCACACGATAAGTTTATCTGAATGTTATCTAGAATTAAGATCAGAGGCGTTAAAAGAGTGAGAATCGTCCAATAAACAAGGCATTTCACGCTGTATTTAACTAAAGTTATGTCACGTTGGAAGTACCCAATGAATCACTTCTTTGGGGGGAGTTCCAGCGAAAACAGATTTCGGTTAAAAGAGCACTGCCTGCCAATGAATCATAATCGGAATCCACAAGCCTACAGCAGTGACTTGTTCTAAAAACAATTTCGCACTTATTCCAAATTACTGTCGTTTCCAGAAAATAATCATAAAAAAATCTAAATCAAAAATTGCGTAACAATAGCGATTTATGCGAGCCGTCAAGTCTTGAAAGTTTGCCGCGGTTAAACTCTGTTTACTTAGCCGCAATTCTTAAACTTTATGGCTTGGGTTTGTTTTTTTTTTCACGTAAACAATTGTCTTGTTTACACGCGTTTTCGCAGAACGCTGAATAATCTACGAAGCTCCCCCGTCAAATATTTGCATTCAAGAAACACGTCGCGTTGATAAGATAAACTGACGATTCGATAACGCCAGACGCAGGAATGTGCCCAAAGGTCAGAGCCAGTTATGCAAAATCATGGAAAGCAGAGAGTTCATTTGAAACAAAGCACAGCACACCCGACCCGGCTATAATTCATTTCGGTTTCCTTAATTAGATAGTGCATAATTAAGAGCGCCTTAATCTATTCATATCAGCAAGTTCATTATCGCGGTGTTAAGTGGATTCAGAATATCAACCGGTGATTGACAGAAATGCGGAGGAACAAAAAAAACAGAAAAAGCAGAAACCTGGAAACAAAGAACTGCTTAACTGACAAATAGAATGCTGTGCATGCGCGTTTTTGGGTTTTTGACAGAAAAGAAGCAACAAGTCATTAAGAATAATTAGCATACCCTTATGTATTTACAGTTGTTTCGGTCGAATGACTGCGTCTGCAGAATTTTCGTCGACAATCATTGAGTCATGTGGCCGAAAGCAAGCAATTAAATGAAGCGTTTTGTTACCGTCCCAATGGGGGTGATGATTAACCGACTGTCAAGGTGACGCAAATTGAGGTTAGATTTAGAGCACGCCATAACTGTCAGAGATACGACAATGGAATTGGTGGTTTTGTTTTTGCGTTCGAGCAATTGCTTTTGGTAGTAGATTAACATCCACTGAGTGCAGAAAATGGAATAGATTTCAAGTGGTGACAGTGGAGCACAAAAAGACCTCTGCAAACGAGTGCTAAACAAATTACTCGCAACTAGTCATAATTTGCAAACACCTGCACTCCACGTTTGACTTTTTGCACAACACCTGCCGCAGATGCTAGCGGAAAACCTGACAAGGGTGTGCACAGCATTTCTCGTCGTCATGACCTTAGACAGACCAGAAGTTCACAATTACGTCCTCCAACTGCCACCTTCGTGCTGCCACCCAGCACAACGCAGCAGCAGAAAAAACCGTTAGATAACCTCTTTTTTTACAAGCAATCACAGCACTTGTTAACAGAAGTTGGAGGAGGCGAACAGAAGCTGCAGCCCACAGCAACTTTCAACATCATGCACTAGCACCCCCTCCGGCGCCGCCTGGTTTGCAATGACAGCCTCGATTCCCTCTCGAACGAGGGAAAATCACAAGCAGCGTGTCATACAATCGATGTGGTAACACCCTGTAATTAGAGAACCCAGTTGCCTCAACTAATTTTCCTCGGCAGTCTTTGTTTTTGTTTTATTGCTGTCTGGTGATGTTCACATGGGCAACCAACTGGAAGCTGGAAGTGTAAATTGATGGCTTTGTTCTTGTGCATGCCAGAAGTCACCTCTGAACTCCGACCTGGAGAGGTGCAGCAGTGAGAGTTCGTCTAATGGTGCTCTGGTCTTTTCTAGTCCGTGCTGTGGAAAAAATCATCGTCTTCATCGAGAATGTCTTGACATCCGACACTGGGTGGCACTTAAATTTTAGCTTAGAAGTAGAATACATACTCACGAGCACATGAATAATACATGAGCTGGAGGAGTCGTGTTTCATCATGTCGTCGACGTGCTGATTGAGGGAGAACCACATCGAAGCTGGTGATTGAGAGATGCGGAGGTGTGGTGGGCCTGCACTGTGTTGCGGTTGTGTGATATGCGGTAATGTTTGGTGATAACACCCATCGATTGTGGTTATCCGGAGAACCGGAGACGGAGAATCATTATGCAACAGTTTCCCTCCATATGTGCTGCTGCTTCGTAATCGATTCCCAGTAGCTGCCTGAACGAACCAACAGAGCTTCCCCGAGGACGGACTTAACCACACCGAGTGTGTGTGTGGCCATTTCATTTGGTTTGTGGTTCCAGAGATGGTCCGGAACATGGAGTCTCTCCTTCTCTCTCTCTCTGTGGGTATTTATTGCAGTCGTGGGTATCGAATGATCTAATTTACTTTAGTGCTTTCGATAACCGCCGGCGGAGTGGTGATTGTGGTGGTGGGGGGACAGTGCCGAGCTGGGGATGTGTGTACAATATTTGTTTCGGTTTGGTCCTAAGGCACAGGGACCGAGTGGGAAATTTATTTGCCTCGGTCGTGGTAAAAATAGAACAGAGCGGGCTCCTTTTAGTCGAATTGAATGGATATGAACTCGAATTCGATAAGGAAATGTGAGCTGTGCGGGAGAATTGGGCAGTTGGCCCATTTTTGGGAGCAGAACTTTGTTTTTTCTTCACTCGTAGTGAAATCGAACCCCGCCTGGAGATGAAAGGGAAAAGGGATATCGCCCACTCAGCAAATCATGTGACATTGGGCAGTGTTTTGGGATCCATTGGGTTCGGGGAGTGAGTGTGAAGTGAAATTTTTTATCGCCTGGCAAGCGCGTGACAAATTTAAATTGTTCTCAAATTTATTCGTATACAAAAAGGAATGGTTTTGGTTGAGGTAAATTTTGTTGCGTGCGATAAAAAAATGTGAAATTTATGAGATGACATTTATTGAAATGCGAGAGAATTGTGTTGAAATTGATCACTTTGTGAGTTGACCTTTTGTGGGTCTGTTCGCAAGGTGGCTGTCAGTAAAACTGTCAAGTTGCTGCTGCCTAAAGTGAGTGTACATCTTCTTCACACAGGTGGAAGGGGACAAAATCATGCCGTTGGAGGGACATTTGAATATTTTCCTCAAGCCAATCGAAGCCCTTAATAAGAATTTTTTGCGTTTCAATCGTGGTCTGATTGAAATGAAAATCTAAATACAGTAGAATCTCGAAAACTTGGACAGTTCTATAACATGAACAATTTGGAAAGATGAACGATTTTCTTCGGGGTGACAGTCTAGTATAAAACAGTTTTTTAAGTAAAACGTTTAAATAAATCAGATTTTTTACCTCTTAGGATTTTTTTTTAAATTTTTTGACAGGTGCAAAATGTTGTGCAAAGTGATGCCCAATTTCTTCTTCAACTTGTGCGATACCCTGCTCGCAACTTCCATTGCTAAGTTGCTTGATATACCTTTCAGCTTTTCTGTATCATATCTGGACATGGGAGCAGACTGAACATTTTTTCGACTTAAAAACAACTCTTTCAATAATTTTGTTTAACTTCACCACTTCCCGGTAGTGAAAGCTATAAATCCTTCAAAAGAATATATAAACACATCCAGCGACTCCCATCGGGCTTGACCAACTTCCACTCATCATCGTCCATTCACCCAAGAGTCTCCCCCGCCCCTTGTCCCAAGTTTATTTTTACAAATGACACGCTAGCACTCTTTTGATGGCACCCGCCGCACACCATCCGAACGAGAGAAAAAAACATAAAAAGTGAAACCATAACCAAATTTTGTGCCTTCCATGTACAGCTTCTTGTTGCCTCATCCGATAAATATAACGAGCAAGTCAAGACCCATCCACAAATCTTTGTGTCGTCGCTTACATTTACATTTCGACAAACGACACAACCACGACGTCGTCGACGACGACAACGACCGAACAACCGAACACCGAATATGATCTCTTTTCTCGGCAAGAGAGGTCATGGAAATATTTACACTGAATCCGAGCTAAAATTAGACCCATAAATTCTTCCTTTTCATGTTACGAGGAATGTGGCACAAGTCCCTCGAGAGGGGGCATTGGCGGGGCGAGCGGCCGATTCCAACGAACTTTATAGACGCCGCAATGAGAGTTCATCAGTATCTATGCATCGCTAAGTGACAGAATTTTGTTTTCATTTTCTCTGCTTCGTCTTCTTTAAGTTGTTCGGGACGACTGTAGGATTGTGGCTAATCCTTGGGATAGTTTGCATATGTTGGCTGGGGAATTCCACAGCCAAAAATGTAACACACGGGCCAGCGTGTAATGCTTGCTTGCTGTGCGGGGTGGCGGGGGCCTTGCGCCTAAGGACATCTTGGCGGAAATTCGCTGTGAGGAAAATTATTGTGAAATTGGAATTTTTATTTTTTCTCTCTGCCTTCGGGGGGTTGTGTGTGTGTGTGTGTGTGCGAGGGCATCTTCGTGGCGTTTGCAATTTTAATGATTGCTCCACGAGGGAGATGGCGTGTTGCAAAGGCAGGGCTGGGTTTTATTTTTGGCGGTTTTATGGAGCAATTTATGGTTTCTTTATAAGATTTCTGTATGAAAGTTACACAACTTTGAACTCTTTTTTTTTCTCTGCTTTTGGGGAAGGTAATGGTTGGAGGAAAGTCTGCCTTAGATAATTTTGCCTGAATAAAAAGATAGGACCGAACGTGTGTGTAGGTAATTCGTGGGAGCAGACATTTTTTATGGTTTATTTAGATTTGAGAAGGGAATGCGGGGGAATCATGGTGCACCTGTAGGAGAATATCATTTGGGTACAGCCAACAATTTGCATTTCAGAATTGAAATAAATTATTGATGAGCGGGAAGGGGACTGTTTTAAGGAGGAATTTAAGCAAAACTTCTGTAGAATCTCGAAAACATGAACGGTTCTGTAACGTGAACAGTTCGGAGAGATGGACGATCTTTCTTTCGGGTGACAGTCCACTATAGAGTAGTTTTTTTTTTAACAAAAACGTCTCAATATGTCAGTTCCCTTACCTCTTATTAGCAATTTTTTTTATTCTCTTATATGATTTTTTTTGAAATAAAATGAACTGTTGTTTTGATATTTGCAGGGCTTTTGTTTGGCTCTATGTTTTTTTTTAACTAAATTCCGATGCTTGGAAAGATGAAGAAATAAACGCGTCTAATTTATATCTGTTCATCTCTAAGAGATTCCACTGTAGTTACAGGAACAGGAAAGTAGGGAACTTAGTTTAGCTTGAACAAAAACCGTCCGCTACAAAGGTCGTTAAATTACTGGAATAAATTCCGTTAAACCAGTTGTCTTCTTAATACTTTATCACTAACTTCAAAAAATAAAATAAAAATTAGCTAAAGCATGAGTGGCAGAGACAGTTTAGTCTCCGAATATTGTCCACATCCTTGTCCAGCTCGTATTGTACGCGGTTATGTTTTCTCCTCCATTCGCTTTCATCTCAGACAGGACCAAACTATTCAGCCGTGCACCAAGAGCAGAGCTAGGTATCAGGGAGGGCCTAGACTGACTCTCGATTCGTAAAGGTGCTACAAGGTTCACCCCGCTGTACAGCCTGTCAAATTGATCATTCATTTTCCTCCTCACATCCGGCGCTCCACATTTCGACAGACTCCTCCCTCTTTTCCAATGTTTCCTCAACGCTTCCATAAAACACTTAACAAATGTCTGAACATCGATAACAATCCACAGCAAATCAACAAGCCTCCCCAAGCGATTTTCTTCAACATCAAAAAAATGGATTCATTAAAAGATTGCCAACCTTGTAGCTGTCAGATGAAAACACGAAACTCCCCTAGGCGGTGGTTTTCCCTGTGACACTACAACTGCTCTCCAGACAGGTTGAATCCTGTCTTGGTTTGTCTGCCCAGATGTACATGTGTATGCCTTTTACCTGAACTGGTGCAAGAACTTGTTTCATCTTGTCGCTCCGTCCGTCTCGGTCGGTTTCGGATTTCACCATCCCTCATTCACTCGAAAATGTGAAGACATACAGAAGAGGAAAGCCATTTCCTGTGTACCAGTATATCTTGCTACCGCCTGGGCGAACGGGTGTAGTAACTAATTGATTTGATATCAACCTAACAAAACACTTTCAGAATTCGCGGTAATTTGCAATGCGACAATCCGATGGTGGCTACCGCGATCGAGCAGAGACGGCATGCTGCTTGTTTATGGATTCACAACCTGTCCTGTCTAAAAAACAACTTTTTTGTTCCCTCGTGAAGTTGCTTGCTGACTAGGAAGAAACACGTTTCACTCTAGTGGCAGTGGGGTGGACGTTGATCACTATTTTTAGCAACAAGGAATCGAGTTTTTAATTGCTTTCGAACTAAGCCGGCTGAATGTCTTTGAAAACACTGAAAGTATCTATTAGTGTCGCGGTGAGTGGTACATATTTTCGAGATGTGGGCAGAAGCGGAGTTTGCTTTCTTTTATGGGAAGCTACAAATGTGTGTACATGTGGAAACAGAAGCAGCAGTGTCTTCGGAGTAGTAATAAAATGAGTGCGTGATCTCTTTACAGAAATGAGTAGAAAGAATGGACGTGTACATTTTGTGAGTGGGACAGATAAATGAAAAATTATCTGCCATCAAGGGGATCTGTCTAAGAAACCCGCTGGAGTCTTCGTTTGTGTCTTAGAATGGCATTTGCTGCGTCAGTGATCCTCACTGCAACGCGATCGTAGGTCGGATCGATGAATCACGGAAAATTATTAGAATTCTGCGTTAATTCTGCACCGAGACGAAGGGTTGCTCTATTTCCCAACGAAGTGAAGGCGAATTCATTCACGTTTCGCGGATGACATTGACGTCATTACTTTACGGCGTCAATGAGGCGTTTGTTGATACGGAAGCGGAATGCCGCAACGGTCAGCTACAGGTTTCGAGGAAGTAAAGGATTTTTGACGACTTTTATCGATAGCGAGCCGTTAATGAGACATTTGTTGACAGTGAAGCGGAACTGACGCAAAATGTAGGAGAGAAGTATGCGCTGTCATCGAGAGAGAATGCACAACAATGAAGAATTCGTTATAACGTCGCACTTGTTTAGCTACAACTTCTAGGGTTAAAAGACTTCCACATTAACGTCTTTGATAGAGATGGAGCCGTCTATGAGGCGTTTGTTAACGGAAAATGTGGTAAAGAAGTATGCGCTGTTATCGAGAATGGACGCACAACAACGGCTACTTGTTCAGAACGCCGCAATTGTCGATAGCGAGCCGCCGTCTATGAGATGTCTGCGGACTGTGGAGCGGGGCTAACGGAAAATGTGGAAAAGAAGTATGCGCTGTCATCGGGAAAAGACGCACAACAACGACGACTTAGCCGGAACGCAACAATTGTTAGCTACAACTTCGAGGGGTAAAGGACTTCGACGTTGACATCTTTGGTCGACAGCGAGCTGTCTATAAGACGGACTGGCAGAAAATGTGGGAAAATGCGCTGTCATATCAAAAAAAAAACCAGGTTTCTTTCGTTCTTTCGACTGCAACTAAATTCTTCTAAAAACATAAGTATGCCACAGATCTCTTGCTGCTGCTCAGCAAGTAGCTCATAAATTCTCAGTTTACAACCTATAAACAGTCTTCCTCCCGACCGTCTTCTCACAAAATTCTTCTAATCATCGCGGAGGTCTTTCCCTGATGGCCCCTAGCCAACCTACGACGGACACATTCTTCACACGAAATTCCGATTCATTTCAAATCTCTCCCGCAAAGAAAACAAAATGCGTTACAACTCAAAGCAGAACCAGTTTAATGGGGCTCATGGTTCCTTCAACCCACATCGCCGCTAATTACGCCCCTCACTCCAGTGGACCCATTCCAGCAGCATAGCCCGTTAAACATCTCTCAATCAAAATTGATGATTTATCACTCTCTGCTTTGGCCAAAAAACAAAAAAAAAGAAACAACCGATAGCCGGCCCCTCTTTCTGGACACTCATCGGACGTCCACATCTAATTGGAATCTTTGCATCTCGTTTGACTTTGCCTGCTCGTCGTTGCTCTCTTCCTGTCCTCACTCGTATTTCGTTTTCCACTCATCTGTATGTTGTAATGAGAAAAATAAAGAAAAACCTCGGGGTCAAGGTCTTGCATGAGGTGAAAAATCATACCTCAGCCGTTTAATGAATGCTCGACTCAGGCGAGAGTAGCGAAGGCGTGTCCTCGTTCTGCCAACAGCGAGAAACAAATAAATACGCATTACACAAGGTTATACCGAACGTATGCATATCTAGATACGTTTGTAAACACATCACGACGAAGGCTGCGGCGACTGCAACAGGCGCCTCGCCAACCACCTGTCAGTCAAAAACCGTCTCAGTCCCTGCCGCTCTGTCTTCTCTCCTCTGCTCGCGGTCACAGTGCGGGGAAATTCATCGTGAAAATGTTGTATTTCCCGCGAATCAACAGGTCTTGACTGAGTTTGAGGTGTGAATACGTTTTTCTTTTTTCTCGTGTTTTTGAATTTCTTTTTTTTTTTTCTTGTCTTCCTTTTCATTTTTCTTTTGTTTTTCTTCTTCTTTCATCGACTTTGGTCAAGCGAATGGTGTGTGTTTGAAGTGCATTCGCCGAGAGGATGAATGAAATTCTGAATGAATACAATCATACATACATCTGTGCATACATATATTTTTGTACATTCATGCATACATACATATAGTGGATCGCATGTGAGGCGATGACACGATGTCATTGAACTCGGAACAATCCGAAGACTGGCAATCCGTGCCCAATGACGAATTCTTCGGTATTTAACAAGAATTCAATTCGGAAATGTGTTGTGCTGATAAATTCGCATGAGTACATACTCGTATATATATCTTCACATTTGCTACTGTTGTTGTTGAGATAAATTTCTTCAGAAAACTCTTTCAGATGTACAGTCATGGCGCTTGCAATAGGATCAGTCAATTGTTTTATGCAAAAATCTAAATAAATTATTGTTTACGTATAAATTGTGCAGTTAAGTGTGTGTGTGTGTATCGCTGATCCTAATAAGTGAGTACGGTATATTTCAAAGAACTGTATCATGAAAGATCATGAAAGATTTTTTCGTAGGACAGAGATTATTTTGAACATTTTCGACTAAGTTGCTTGCTCAATGCAGAAGTTAGAGAAGCAAACATTGGGTTAACATAGTACACGTTATTCTATCGCCACCAGATTTTCCTTTTTGACGAAATGACAGAAAGAATTTCCGCATTCCGTAATGCAAATGATTAAACTACAAAAACTTAGGTTAGGTAAGGTTGATTACGTTTTCCACTTTCCATTTAGACAAACTTAGGTTCATTGTGCAGCCGTGCTGTCTTAAATAGGGAACAGAACTGCTGTGCTAGTTAGGGCAGACACCCAGAGTTCTCTACGATGCAGAGTAGATCGCCCGTTGCTCCGTCAAGATCGGTAAAGACTTCAGCGACCTTTAATGTGAAACAAGGGTTTAGACTATGCGACGCACTGTCACTCGAATTTTTCGTCATTCTCGAGAAGATCATCCATACATACGTCAGCAGCATGATCTTCCACCGATCTGTGTAACTGCTGGCATATGGACGACATTTGGCATCATCGGAAGGACAAAACGGACTGTCATCAAGCATCGACAACCATTGTAATGATAGCAACCATTGTACCAATTTTTAGTCACTTAGAAGAGATTAGATTCATGGACATTTTGGAATTTATTCCGGACCAGATCAGTCTGGCATCAGCATAGTCCATTTGATATAAGCTGTTCTAGTTGCTGTAGCTTTAGGCAACAGTTCACACGTAACCAATGGCTCACCAACACTGCTGAATTATCCTCATAGGGGCAGTGTATTGGCATGTCTGTCAACTGCAATGTCTCTATGGCTTCATAGCCATCATGTGCGTATGTTGACCAGTTCAGCCACATCTTCAGCTAATGACCACTTTCGAGTTTATAGAAACTAATCCCATTTCAGTTTCATTGTGAAATACAACTGAATGCGTTTCGTCAAGCCACTTTCATGAATTGGTCCTTGTTAACTTCAGTATTTTTCCAATCTAAGGGGCTTCTACAATGAAGTCTAAAGAGGACATCATAAAGAGCGTCAAAAGTTGAAGATCTTTCGCTGATAAGAAAAGAAGCATTCCTTTTAGCTACGGTGACAAAATGTTTTTCGTCCTAATAGAGGCCATATACAGGCTCGTTAATTCGACACTTCAGTAGTCCGGATACCTCAATATTTCGGACACTTTTAAAATCTTACCCTTACAGAGTATTAAACATACACATATTTTGACTCTGATTCTTCGCTTGCTGATTTAAATAGAATTCATGGCATAATCATTGTCGCTGCAAAAAAGTTGAAAAAAGGAGAAGCAAATACACTGCATTAATGCAGAATGTAATAGCCGTCGTTCTGTTTATTTGCGTTTTAGGAAAACTGGTCCCATTTACGTGATCATTTGCCATTCAAATGTAATCCTGCGAAAATGTAAAAAAATCTTATGGGGAATTCTTTACCTTAATTATTGCAGGACACCGTGAGCCTTAATTTGGGTGGCTTTTTTTATTTAACTCTCTTTCGGGAGGTCGACGATAGTTTTATGTACACAACATTTGTATGCTTGCACCCTCATTCCTTGTTTGCTGGCAAAACATGACATTTACCGGACTCGGCGCTAACTACCCGTAAATGGTACGCCGGCCGTCCACTGAAGACAGAAGCATATTTCCCTTGATTATCCCATGAAAGCTCTTTCGGTCAACTGAGAAAAAGTGGTTTCCCTTATTTTTGTTGCTTTTGTTTTTCATTCACTTCCGCTCTGCCTGAGAAGAGAAGAAGAATTTTCAATTAAAAAAGTCCGTTCCACATCAGTTTCCTTTCATTCCCACACACACACAACACGTCCGTTTATGGCCACAGTCACTCCCAGCAGCAGCATCGAATGGCTCGTCATCTGTCCGGAAACTGCCATCTTTACGGCTTCCACTACATTGAATTCCCCAAATTCAGTGCACTGTAACCGATTTCCCAGGCCATTCCCGTCCGAACTCAATCAACCCAGGAGACGAGGTGATATCCTCCGCGCACCGTGTGCTGTAATAAGCAGAATCTCGACTATCTCACTCGGTGCTCCCCCTCAAATCTCTGGAGCTTCACAAATCATAAATTCAAGAAATTCCATCGAGTGTTGTTTGCTCGTTACCAAGCAACCGGCATTCCGATGCAGCGAAGACGAAGACATATGTGTTGGCGTGAGGAAGAAGACCAGAAGGCGGCGTGGCGCAGACCCGTGTGCTCGGTGGGAATAAATCTACGGCGCTTTTAGAATTGTTTACGTGTGGGAATGGTTTTTACCTTCGCAAAGACGGTTGTGTGTGCAACCGATTGTGTGGATACCATTGGGATGCAGTTGACTAGGTTAGGCTCCACGGATGTCTAGCATTCTTCCATTGGTTACGTTTCAAGTAACTTGTAGTTGCGCGCTTCCCTTGTGGCCGGGGAAAGACGGGGCGAGGTAGACGACCAGCACAAATTGCTTTCCCAGCTAATGGAATGTCAACTCGCCGACGGCCATGACAGGATGCGGCAGGAGGAGGTGTGATGATGGGCGTTGGCGATGTAATTGAACTCTCTGGGACTTCGTTAAACCGATGTGTACCGAAGGACTGTAGTTAAAAAACATCCCGCCAAGTGGGTGCAAAGTGATTTATTTATGTTTCGTTTATTGGCTGGCGGCGATGGTTACTGGGGAGTAATTTGTTTGAAAACGGTGTGTGGCAGGAGTTGTAATTAACGTCCATTCTCCTGTTCTCATAGGAGGACTCATAATTCATTAGAAGAGGAGGGATCTCATTCAAATTTTTGACGGCTTTTGGCTCCATGGACTCAGTCAACGTTGATTAAATTTGCTTTGTTTTGTCCGCATTTGAGCCTGTATTAAGAGAATTTTGAAAAACTCTACTGAATTTCCGTTTTTTATGCACTTTTTGGATGTTCTTTGCTTTATTGGTCATGGTCTTCTTTGCATAAACCTTAGACTTCAAAAAACCCCACGAAAAAGTCCAGCGGCGTTAAATCGAATGATTTGGGCATCCAATTCTGACTATTTGGTTAAAGGTTATTTTTCAATTCAATTTAATAACACGTGCCTCATCTCATCGTCAAATATTACAGCTCCTTTTCCATTTTTTTTTATAAGTTTTTAAACCAGTTAACAAATTTAAACTCATTGCTTGTGGAAAAATTGAGGTTAACTTTCCAAATCAATTGACTACAACAAAATTTTCACTAAACGCAGCCATTTTCTTGCACAAATATTTGTCTTCTGTTCAACACCATCTGATTTTTGTCCTTGACCTTTAATGGCATTGTTCATACTCTGAATCTCAAGCAAATCCTTCTTACTTTCTCCCCTCTCCTTATTCCATCATTCAACCGATTAATTCTCTCGACAATGGTGACAAAGTCTCAAACAATCAGCGATCTCAAACAATAAAGCAAACAAAAAAGAAAAACGGGAGATGTTTATAAAGATGGCGTATCCTTTTGTCTCGTGAACTGATGACATCGACATCTGCTAAATGTCAAGGTCGCACCCATCATTCCATCGTTCCTCGCGAGAATGTTGGGTACCACTTGACATTTCCTTGGCACTCGGTGCAGTCATTAAGATAATCTCTGCGCATAGTTTTCATGAGCTAGTGCTATGGGCAGACACATGCATGCATGAAGATTCATCGCCTGTGATTAGGCCTGTTCGCACAGAAAAACTTCTTCACCGGGGGGAAGTCATTAGAATACAAAACTATCAAACTCCCAGATGATTGTCTGTGTCTGTCTGTCGACTCCATAGCAAGCGAAGAAGAATCGATTTCCACGAGGAAATGAAAGGAATCAAGAAAGTTCTGCCCCCTCCCGAGCGAACTACACTAGATAACATGAAACCATAGGACAGCCCGCAGTAGCAACAGTGGGAAAGTGAAAACAAAAACGACGATAACTTCGGAGAATAACTTACAAGTTGGTGGAGAAAAACACGAAGACGTGGTTGCCTTGGTCATGCGAATGCAATATGCAACATGACATATCACCTCCGATCTCCCCCGTTCCGTCTGTCCTCTGTGACAAACACAACTGTCATTTGTTGTGTCGTTCCCAACGATGAGAGGAGGAAATAAATGAGGCGCGGAATGGTGGGTGAAAGTTTCTAAATTTAAGTCCTGTCATTAGGTTAAATTTCATTTTTCTGACACATGGCAACAAATCCATACCCACACATGCACACCCGCAATGAACTAATGGGGCTCGTAAATAATCCACAGTGTGAACTGTTTATGAGCGCTTTGGTCGTAAAATCTGTCCAAACACGAAAGGGCTGCCGGCGAAGGAATGCTCCACCGGTGGCTGTTGGTTGGTGGAATCTGTTAAAACTTTTATAGTGTCATTGCACATATAATGGGCAATTGCGTCACACAGAGCAACGTTGGGGATAGAGTTTTGTTTTATCACGCTGACTACTGGATATGGGGAGGACTTTTGTCAGGATATAATGACACCCGTGTGCATCGTTTGAAACGGGGGTTGGGTCGAGATTCTCTTGACAAAAAATTGTGAATTTTTAGAGGAGCAGTGGACATTCTATTTCATTGTTAGTGCACAGCTGTGCCCAGTTTTGGGAAATAATATCCTTATTTGGAGCGATAGGGAACTCGCATGACAAAATAGACACTTGTATCAACGTTCAAGACGTTCTACCATCACTTGTGTGCTATGACTAATAAGGACGACCAAGCTAGACATAAACGAGTATTTAATTGTTAGGGGGAGGAGTCCTTAAGGGAAAACGTGCTTTCGAATGGTGATGATAGGCAGCTATTCATGGGGAAATTATGTCTCAAAACATTTGTCTCTTAGATTGTGTGTGACATACAGTGTGTGAAGAAATAGTTTTGATGGTTACCCCCATGTAACACGATCCACAAATACAAATGGAAGGCAGTTAAGTGTCCATAAACGCAGAGACATTTAAAATCAACTCTTTAGGGAGTAATAACGTTCGACTTAAAATCTTTGTAATTCTTGTTCATCTACTGGAGTATCATCACTCCATTATCCATCCTCCCATCCTCATCCATCCTCCTTTGAAAATGCGGCGACTTTCACTTTCACGGCGCCATCTGCCTCCAGTCACTGCCAACGCTGAAAGAAAATCTGTTCAATTTTAACGCTGAAAATCAGCATAAAACTGTGGAGTCAATCCATCCGTAAGAGAACAAAAGCACGTACAACTCCAGTGATTGCTGTAGACGCAGACACATATACACCCGGGCCACCCCCAGGAAAAGAATTTAGTTTTGCTGCTCATCAATGCAGTCAATGCAGTCATCACATCAATAACACTTTTAATTAATGATCATTTTTCTACTGCAATGTTTATGTTGGAATCCTTTTTTTTTTTTTTTTTTTTTCAAAATCTATGCAAACATTTGAAATGAAATCCAAGTCTGTACTTTGGTTCTCAGTCTACTCACATTTATAGCAATAATTAGATGTGCATAGGATATCCTTGCTGCTGATGCATCCTCGCTGCTGCTGAATAATTGCTATTACTGCATTCTTAGTACTACTGCATTCTTACTGTTGCTGCAACCTTGCTACTACTGCAGCCTTGCTGCCCCATCCTTACTGCTGATGGCATCGTTGCTCACTGCCATTTTCAACAAAAACAATTGATTTGTAAAATATTCAAGTAAACTCCAGTCTACGGTGACTAATAGTCCCAATCGAGTTATAAAATAATGCATAAATATTAAATCAGGAATGCTCCACCAACTTAACCTCGTTGTACGCAGTACCGAGAATGCACTATTTGGTGAAAGTCGTTCAACTCTTCTCAGAATAGAATGCAGGTAGTCAGTCAATAAATGTTTTTCTTTCCGCAAATGTATGTTTTGGGTTCTAAATCAATATCAGCCTCAAGAAAGAGAAAGTTAGGTTAGGTTCAGATGGCTGACTGCAGTCTACAGTACCACTTACATGCGTCATAAAGCCGAACTTGGATGATGAGGATCGTTTGTGAAACCAAATTGATCTAAAGGAATAAGAGTTCTTTAACTCAAATGCTTTTTGCAATCAAAGTCATTCCGATTGGCTAAAGTGATTCCGCATAATCTGTGCGCTTATATTGTTGTTTACGACGGGCTCAAGGTAAACAAACTGGTTTACCCCAGCAAGTTGTTGGTGATGTGCGTTCTCATTTAGAATTTTTTACTTCCATATCAAGCGTTTTGATACCTTTTTGTCAGCAAACCATTTTCCGTGGCTCGAGTTGGAACTCGAAGACATAATTAAAGCCTCTTTTCATTCGTTCCTATTTTAAGGGTTCTTCTTCCAGCCATGAGAAGTTCTCAACGTTGTAACTATACTACTTTCAAACAACTGTCCTATATCCATGACCTATGCATACATAGGACAACTTTGGATAGATCAAATTTCAGTTTAATAGAACAATTGAGTTACTCGCCGTGTAAGAGAAGCACAAGGGTACAAGAAGAGCTGAACGTAGTGCAGCTACTTCTCAGAACGCAGAGAGCAATTCTCGGGCGGCTTAATCATTCTGAACGGATGTTCCAATCACGACTTCTGAAACGTGCTTTATATGTCATACCATCCGACATCACCTCTTATGATGAGTCGCTTGCTGAGGATCGATGACATTGGAAAGTCCTCGAACACATTTTACCATCGAATCTTTGAAATGTATTGAATCTATTGACATGCGGTAACGAACATGTAAATGCGTAATAGAAGACGGCAAAGAAGATATGAAATTAAGTTTTTGAAACGTGAACGTCAAACAATATGCTCTTGACTGACTACAGACGAAGGCTAAATTTTTTAGACCCTGAATTATAAGTTTGCCCAAGTTTTCCTCAAAAATGAATTTTTACAAGTTATCTTACGTGAACGATGTGCATTTTAGGCTTTGATTGATTGATTTTTTAGTGACCAACGTATTATCTGTCTCAATGAACACGCCCTTTTTCACTGATTGTGCACACATTCACATCGCTATCTGCCCTGTCGGTCTTTACTTACTTTGTTTGACTAGAAAAAGTGACACCAATATTTTTCTATTGTCGAAACGGATTTGTTTAAATCAGGAACAATATTTTTCTTGTGTCCAAAGTTCCGTCAAGTTCCATCAAAAGACAGTCGTAACATATTTACACCAGAAAACGCATATTCCATTGGTTGTAAGATTTTCTCTTTAAAAAATGCATTTTTATTTATTTACTTTAATTTATAATTAAAATGTATATTAGCTGAGAAGCCATGAGGGACAAAAATGCATTTTCAGTGGCAGTCTTTACTTTCTTTCTTGTCATTGATTTTCTCAGCAAGTCATCAGCCAGAACGTGTGATAAATTTGATAGCTTTGGAAGTTAATTAACCTGTTTTTGTGGAAAGTGTAATCTCGGGTTACTGACAATCCATACCATGAAGCACGTATTAAGGCATTTACGTGTGAGATAGCTTAAAAAATTTGGTTTAAATTGGAATTGAAAGACTATCTTAACTTACATCACGCAGCAAATCCGTAACAATCACGACTTTAGTGTCAATTTTCTTTTGACAAACTTCTACACGAGTTGAACTAAAGAAGTGAGGAAAACTCTGCACATTTATTTAATCTGCTTGGATTGTTATAAATATTGTGCGTCACTTTAAGCCCCTTTTTGTGTAATGGAGTTGCTACCCATTTTTATAAAAAGCGACATCCGACGTCTCTTAGCCTCTCTCGAAGTCACATTTGCTTTGTTGATAAATTGGTTGATTTTCACTCCATTCTTTCGGTTTCAAAATCTTAAGAATTATCGACTGAATCGTTTTGAAAAGACGCCACCATTAGCAAATCAATTGGCACTTGCATTCACGTTCGTTTCTAAGGACAATCGATTACTCACAAGTCGGTGGAGCCACAAGTTCCGCCGCCACTGTTCAGCTAAAATTAGATTATGTCGACAAAGTGCTGCCTCATGAAATATGCGCGACAAGTTTGTGCGAAGCATTGTAATGTCGAACGTGCCTTGTGCATATCCCACAAAGGCAGCTCGTCGAATGCTAAAAACCCCTTCGAACTCACATGTATCTGTATCCGCACTTAAGTGTTCCCACTGCAATCGATAAGTGCTTCGAATAATAGCCTAGCCCCGGCGAGGGAATTTTCATCGTTTTCATTGCCAAGCGCTGCCGTGAGTCGAACAACAATTTCACTTTTCCATATTTGTGCTCATAAATAACTTGTATCTCTCGGATTCACACATATACTCGAACTCACCGCATCGGATGGCGAATGCAATCGGGAGAATAATAATTTCCTCGGCACTTGCATGACTGCTCACGCACCCAATCACCCAACTAAAACGCAATGCAACGTGCGCCGCGGCAATAAAACTGGGAACGAGATAAAAATAAATTATCGTCTCTGATGGATAAATAAATCGACTAGTAGTTTGTGGCCCAGACACGCCCACTCTTCACATATCGAGTCGATAAAACAGCAGCAATTGAACCGAGGGGGCGGAGTGCGCAGTTGACTGCAGTACTCGCCGTGGACCTCCCTTGATCGTCACCCTCGGTCACTGCTGAGGGTATCTGCTCCGATCTATGGGTATCTTGTTCGATTGATCACGGAGCTGAAAGTAATCAAAGTCTCGTAAACTGGTTGTCTGTTCAATTTGAAGTTCTCCCGGTGGCCACTGAGCTTGAAGCAGCCGCGGCCACGTGAACTCTCCACTGACTCGTGTCGGGCGAGCGAAATAACACAAAAAAGTGAAATTTTCCATCTCATGGATACGCGCCGTCAAATGCTGAACGTACGAGTAGATAAACATTTGCTCGTGACTCATGGCCGTAAGTAAACCAATTTGCTGTACACTTGTATGCGATGTGCAATTAGTTGTTGTAGCTTTTGTGTGTGATTACCTATCGGCGATGGACTTTGTGGACATACTCGTACTCGTACATATGTACGATTGGAGCAAAGTTAAGTCAATTGTTAAATAATCGAGGCTTGTCGGGGTTTGTTTGTCAAAATACGACAGTAGCCATGTACGGACGGTGCATGAGTGTGTGATGACTCATTGAGACCTGTGTTGTGGGGCACGAGTTTTTGTCTACGATTGAGGAGGGTCATTAGGACGGTGTGTGCGTTGTTTTTTTGCTACGGCTATATAAGGCAGACTACGTGTCTTTCAATGCGAAAGGTTCAGAGAAATGCTTCGCATTTTTTGTTGCAACTTTTGTTTGAAGGAGTTTCTCTTGGTTGTTGGGAAATTAATAAGAAATGAAAGAGAAACTGAAGACGGACTGTTTGTAAGAAAATTTTCTTTCTTACACTGATATCCGTCCTCAAAGGAAACAGTTCTTCAATTCTAAAATGCTGTTTTGAACACTTGCAATAATTCCCTTAGCAGCCAAAACAAATATCAGATATAAGAGGAATTAGTTAAAAGATGCCAACAACAAAAGCGAATGAGGAATGTGCTGCATGCGAAAATGTTGGTGCAGACTATCAGAGAGTAATGATCTAGAGTCTTTTTGAACACATCATAGGGGAGCAAACGTTGATCCCTCTGAATAATGCAGAGAAGTGCATGACGTCAATCATGGCATTCTTAAGTGCACACAGACAGCAAGGCTAAATAAAAAATAAATGCCAAAATTGAGTGTACACCCTCGTTAAAAAACATTAATAACATCTACATTTTTATGAGGAAGAAAATTGTGATGATCAAAACAAAAAGCAACGCATGGCTGAAACGAATACCCGGCAAAGATGTTGCAGAGTCGAAAAGTGGCCTTTTTTCACTTTGAAATAGGATTCCCGCGTGAAGCAGGAATTATTTCATCCCATATAGTTCCATTTTCGGCATATTTTTCTCATTTGCTTGTGATTGCAGATTGGGGATAGGGACAATTTAAATAAAATTTTAATGTTTGTGCGTTGCATACATTTAGTATTTGCCTCTAAATCTCAAGAATGTTTATCCGTCATTTATAAAAATACGAATTCATACGAGAACATAAGTCAATTCGGAACAGACCATTACCGAGTGAAATCATGCTGCAACTGATCCGATTCGGGTGTTCCAAATGCAGTAAGTCTCTGGATAGTAGTAGACAAATTTTCAATGGGTTTCCCAGACGTTTGTAAACATTCACTAAGAGATTGTTGATTTTCTTACCTACAGGTCCGGCAATTTTGTTTACTGACGTAGCTATTAAACCAGAAGTGAGCATCGTCGCTGAATAAGAAACGCACGTTTATCTTTGCGAAGTGCACTATGGTTTTTGAAATTAATTCGCACAATTGGCAAGTGTTGCTTCTGCGTAAGTCTATCATGAAAAAATGCAAGGCATATCGACTAAAAATTTGCCAAATTGGCAGTCACTACGAACAGTGCTGCCAAGTTGGAAATTAAATCTCTTAAAAAAACGATATAAATTTTTCAGCATTGAACGTTTATATTACTGGAAGCCGTTCAAACTACGTCACATTTTATTAGAGTAGTCGCTACTGAAAGAAATTGTGACGCAATTGAATGTGAACACACTCGATCTGCGATCTTTTTGAACGATTTTGTAGTAAACAATCGACTCTCATTTATAACTTGATGATTCTTATTTTATAACAGCTCAATTTCATCAGATTCATAAATGAGAGCGTCTTTGCTAGATAAATTGAAGCGTGATCTAATTTAATTAAAGGTGACAAATGCCAAAAAAAGGGAAAAAGAAAAAAGTCGTAAAATTGAAACACGTCATCGATCAAAAATCCCTCACGCTGTTTGTTCACAGATAGGTGGAGAGATTATTGTAGCTGTCTCTCAAAAAGAGGGGAAGCACTTAGGCCAAGGAAGGTCCATTTTGAAGGTATGTTTAGATATGTTGAAAGCAAGATTTGACAGTCATGTGGCAGTGATGCCTCTACTTACAAGACCTTGGCATCACTTCTCGGAAAGAAAATTAAACTTGATGTTTGAAACAGACGTGCATTAAAACGCGTGTAGTAAAATTAAAAGCATGACTTTATATCTAAGTGCGTACATGTATTTACTGCGCGCCCACGCATCGATGCAAGTTGTATCTATTTCTAGTTTTGATGCAATTCACATGTAATAGATAAGCAAGATAATATACAATTTGCTACAATTTTGAGACTTGTGGTTTCATTTAAGTGATTTTTTACGATTGGAAGTCGACTGCAAAAACAGAAATGCATGAGAAATTAATTGATTTCAAAAGTCAGAGGAAAAATATTTTCTTTAATTTATTTCGACTTCTCACATTCATGACAAATGTATTTTGTTTCTCGAAATTAATTTTCACTTTTCACAATGACAGCAAACTGATGCGATGAGAAGTTAAAACTTACTGCACGTCGGCTTCGTTATGCATTGTTGTCGTGGTCCTATTTTGTTGCGTTCTTCCATTGGGTCGTTCCATAGGCTTTACATGGACTTGTCACCGAAGGTTGTCGCTGTATAACCCGTAAATGTCATGGATAAATCTTCTCTACTAATCGCCATCTATGCGAAAAGAATCAGAGTTTGCACATGGAGTTTTTCTTTCGAATCGCCTAAGGATTTTTTCATCCGATTTTGTCCACGTCATTCACAACATCAATTTTTATTGCATGTAGGCTAGGCAGGGCCACTGAGGCAGCAGCGGCTCGCTTGCGTTTGCACGTCTTAGCTCGTCGGCGGTTCTTCTCCTCCCACTTGTACACCACCTCGTCTAAGTCGATTATCGGATACAAGAGAGTTCCAGTTGGCAGTTATTTAAGTCCCAAGTCCATCTTAGGCTGTCAGGCCAAGGCAGACCCGCATCTCACAGATTAGGTGTACAATTAATGGCCTGTTTCAAATACAGCAGCACATAACTCACATCAAGTCGGACTCTTATCAACCTAACGAGATGTGAAATGATATCCCCTGTTCAATTAAAGAGACAAGCATCTGCTGTAAAACGAAGCAAACACTCAGTCTTTGTTGGCATATCGAACAAACGTGACGTTCTCAGCACTCGGCATCCCTCTTCTCACCTCATCCCTGAAGACATCTAAATTAATTTCTTATCTTGGAAGTCAAACTCACATGTGGAAGGTGCTCGGCTTGCATGGGCACACCAAAAAGGACATTCCACTCAAGTGAATCATCTGTGCACTCCATTGTGTGCACAGCCGCCCCTTCGCAAGTGTGCAACGTCAGATGAAGCGTTCTCTGTGCCTTTGTGCTGCTCGGGCCCGCAGATGATAAATATTTACTATTTACGAAGAGCAGCGCTACTTAGCCTGCCCTCTTTGAGAGGAACTATTGATTGCCAGGGAAAGCAAACCGTGTGCACGTCCTTATCGAGGGTGTAGCCAAGGGTGTGTGGCAGACATCCAGGCAGACTGCACAGAGACCACGACATTCGAGTACACCACAATCGCTTACACCCGACATTATCCTTCCATTTTGCATTTTCCTCATCCATTTGTTTTATTTCCCCCGAAATTCTCGTGTCCTGCTGGTTTTTGGCAAAGGTTCATAATCGATATGCAACCACCACGTACTCGTACACCCGTAAAATCAACCAAATGAGGCTGACGAGCCACGAGAATGAGATTGCGAACTAGGGGATGAATAGAGCGGAAAAAGGGCCAAGGACATTCGTAGGCAGGAAGCCAAGCTATTGTTCGATCACTCGCTCTCTAGGGAGCTTGCACATGACGAGGACGAACTGCGCCAGTATTGGGTTCGCAATTTGATGGCTATCGATTCGTGGAGATGCGGCAAAATGCCTCACATATTGAGTCTTGGTGGCACATGTGAACAGCATCTGTGCGCTCCGAATGCTAAGCAACTTGGCTACAGAGCAGTGCCTTGAGGGAAGGAAAGTTGTAACTTTATTCATCCGTTCGTTGATGACTGCGCACCGTGTCCTCCCTCATTGTTCCATTTTCAGTCTGTTCTGTGTGGTGGACGGTGTTAATTAACCCAAGGGTCATGGGTCATTGAGTGAGAGTGGTGTTTGTTCTTCCGGTCGTTTTTCCATTTTTCGAATTGTTTTCCCTTTTTTCCTTCATTCTCTCCTGCCTACGCCTCGCCGAAGAGGAGGGGATGTCAAACATTTCTGTTGGCTCGAAGTCAAAAACAAATTTCCACTGAATATAAATTGGATACTCTCGGCAAGCGAGACGCCAAGAAATTGTCAAAACGAGGACATTCCGTTCGGCCAAGAAAGGACGAAGGTCTGGCGCACAAATTCAAATATTTCATGTGGGAAGACGATGGCAGTTCATTTGTTATTTTGTGGATTTCGGGTGTCAAAGTAACGCAAATTGAATTTTACACTCCATGCGTTGCAAACGCAGATAGACATCCAATAGGAACTCTGGAATTTCAATTTACCACTCGTTCCATTTGGATTCCGGCGCGGTAGGCGTTGAGCAAGTTTACGTGCCTCGCATAGGCTTCTCGAACACGTGCATTTATCGGACTACTTCTTGTTTTCAATGGTTTTATATTGGGTGTCAGATTTGGGCAATTGTATCGTTTTTTCTCGCTCCTGTTCATTGAATAGGAGCACCACAAAACAGTGATGACTTAACAGGTTTTCATCAACAAAGCTTTGATATAAGCCATCACATTAAACCTCGTAAGAAGTTTAGAGATGTTAGATTATTTATAAAAGGACCCTTTACGGAGACAATCTTCAATTGGATTGAACCAAAATAGAGTAGTAAAATATCCCGATGTGCATCCACCAAACGAGAGTAAGCAAAAGGTTGTGTTGAAAATCCGAAGTAGCAGCGCTTGCCAAACCCAATTCTTCACCGGATCTCAACCAGGATGCAGTTTTTAGATTTTTTTTTATGGGGCTACGTGAAATCATTGGTAACAAGTCGGCGTCATTAGAAAAGCTCGGAGCCAATATTAAACGAGAGAGATAGCGGCCGTTTCCTTCGAAATATGTGGTCGAGTCATCGAAAATTAGGTTCAACGAATCGACCGCTGCAAAAGTGCCCATCGAATTCCATACATAAATGTTTAGATTGCACTTCAAACCAACAAAAAAAATAAATTTTCGAAATATCTCGAAAAAACAGTTGTGAAGCCCTTTCGTCTTCTCCTCGATTACCCTAGGACCAGCATTTTTCGCCAGTTCTTCAACCACGATGAATGCTTGTACAAAGGCTTGCTAGGAACGCGTGACAATGTCTATGTCATCGGCCTAATCCAGCAGCTGGACCGATTTGTTGGCGGCACTTTCCGAAACTAGATTGAAGAATTCACACTACAGCGGATCTTCTTCCCGAAATCCGGTGCAGGATTCAAATGGTTCGGAAGTTCTAAAATCGAACTGCACGATAGATCGCGTATTTAAGCGTGGCGCGACACAACGAGATCAATTTTCCCGGGGCTCCGAATTCGGCCATCACGTCCAATAGTCCCTTGCGAAAATGAGTGTCGCATATAATAATAATAAATAAATGAGGTGGTGCGTATCGATTTGAAACTCGCTGGTCTTTTCCAAGACTTACAGGGTTAGTTACGAAAATGGAGTACACTTAGTACGATGAAGGCTAGGGACAAAAAGAAACCTGGGGTGTGTAGTTCGCTTAATGCACTCTGTCGTATGCGACTTTCACATTGACCTGATCTATTTGAGTCAATGGACTGCGTCCTAAATTCACACAAAATGAGGATAACGATAGTGATCGTTAAGCCAAAAGAATATTTGTGGTTTTTCGAACCCTTCCCATAGTAAAGCGTAAGGGCCCAATCTTCAAATAAAAAGCTACACACTGTCTGTTAAATCCAGCTTAAAAAATTCTTACACGTTGCATTCCTCTAATTTAACAGTCCTTCAGCTTTAAGTGTGTTAAGGTTAATACAAAACCCCAGATTGAGTCCACCCCTCACGTGTGAGTGTCTACAACGCGAGCAATACTCAATGATTTCCGAATTGCACAAGTAAGCATTATACATCCAACACCTGACCACTCACAACCAACTCGTAATTAATCCGTGAAAATGCCCTTGACATGCGCGCCCTCAGCAGAAATAAACTGCTTTCCAATCCCCGGTCGCCGTGAATTCGTATCAAAGCGCGAAACGATATCATGTAAGACACCTTCAATTACACAAGTCTCCCCTACCGTCCGCCTTGTAAAATGACAGTCCCCCAGTTGCACTCTGGGTGTGAATCACACACACACACGTCATAATCCGGTCGCGATAAATGCTGCATGCACTGCAAGCCGAACCAAACTGAACCCCAATTCATTAACCTGAAGCGAACCCTACAAAGTGCAAATCCACTTTTGCCGCTTTAGGCTGAAGCGGCAGCTCGCTGTTCCAGACTGTGAATTAAATAGACACTACCAAGAATGACAGTGTGCGACATAAGTGCTTGGAACACAGTGCCAGCCGAGTCAAGGCACGGCCAGAGCCGGAGCACAGCACAGTGCGAGGCACCTAGAGCAAGTGAGAGGCTAAAGTCGAGTGCTATCGTTAATTACTTGCGAAAATTGTACTCCATACGGTGGAGACAAGAGACAAAAGGAGTTTTCTTTTGAAACGTCAGATGAGTCCTTTCGGTTTTTCTTCGTTCCCTCCCTCCTCCTTACGGGAGAGGCTTATCACAGACACATGCAAGCCTGTGGTTAGATACGTTCCTTTGCATTGGTACGAGTATGACTTTTGGATTTAATTAGCGCTGTCTTCCATGTCCGTCTACATTTCCTTAAGCGTAAATTGTATTGCTGCCGTCGTTGCTTTCCACTTTCCTAGTCGCTGTTGTCGTCGTCGTTCTTGTGCTCGTTTTGGGACATTCGCTGGCCAGACAATGCAAAGCGAACGAATGAAATGGAAAGAAACTTAATAAATGGAGGCAGACAGACGAGGTTCATTGTAACATTGTTTTTACGCGGAAGTTTTCCTCCGTCCGACATCCATCTTTTTTGCCGTGTGGTGAAGCTTTTATAGTTGCAGGAGAGGAAAAAAGAAAATAATCCTTAAATGCCGTCGAGGAATGGGATACCGGTGCACGGTTGAAGCGTGGTTAAGTGATGAAAGTAGTTAGTGTGCTTGACTCTGAGACTGTGACTCGTTCGACTGAAATTACACAAAAGTAGCGGCGGAGTGGAAGAACTATTTATTCAGAACTACAGCGTTGCATAGGATATTCTTGTCGAGAAGCGATAAATTATGAATGGCGGTCCTTGCAGCGAAGGAAAGGGTGCATGGGGAGAGACTCTTAAATAAATCGATATGCTTTGAATTACTTTTCTTATAACAGGACATTTTGAGTGAGCGAATGGGATGGAATGTCTTAGGAAAGAGATTTGAAATAAGAAACCCCGTTGGCATGAAAATGTTTGGATATGGAACAAGTGATTTGTCAAAAGTAGCTTTGAATTGCTTAAATTACTGGGGGGCAGATTTCGTACAATGAAAGCAAGGGATTTTGGCACAAACCTGTCAAAATTATGCGTTTTTGATTAAATGAGCGAGCCAAGTGGCGTTGACTCCATGAGAGTTGCAGATCAGCCTTAATGCAATTTAATTTGTGTCTGAGAGAAAACATTGCCACGGAGAGACCCTGTTTCGTTTCTTTTTTTAAGCCTTAAGCTCATCAATTTCAAGTTTTCATGTAAAAAATCTGAATCCGATATGGCAGTCATATTTTTACAGCAATAATCATTCATTATTCCTTTCGACTCTGAGGCTATGGGACATTGCAACAGAGGGTGCCCACGTCTTAGGTGGCGTACACAAGTTGACAGGGATTTGCATAAACTTGGTGTGCGCAGTTGGAGACAGCTAGCAAACGATCGCGTTTGATGGCGAAGTTTGTTGGGTGAGACCTACGTCTATTCTATCCATCGTTTACAATGTTTTTTACTTACTTATCAAGCCTACGTCCCATTGAGAGGCTGACAATGTTTCACTTCGGAATCTTATACTGGACTCGAAGAGTTGTATCGATTTTTTGTGCTGCAAAATTCAGAATGCCTTTGAAAACCCATTGATGGTAGAAACACACTTCCTTAGAATTCCTTTCAAGTCTTCTTCAAGTTGACCTTGCCGGTGGGTGGAACTCGTTCCGCGTCCATTCCACCCCGTCAAGTAAACCATCATACTATTCACGACACTGGAACTCTTCTAAGTCATAGTACACCCGCAATCATACGATATGACAGTGCAACCATATAAGGACACACGTATCTGATCCACTGCACTCCTTTAGCAGCCATTGATCCCACCCTCTTGCAGGAGTGAATAATAAACCGAGAAACTTCTTCTGGGCACACACACACGGCGTCCTCGAAATACACACCCACACAGATAACTTGTCTTCCGGCATTTCTTTTCATATTATCCTCCACTTCACTGATCCGAGGGCTCGCAGTTCCCGCAAACACCACACTTATTCGCTTCACCCACATTACAGCTTGCGAAAGTTGAGAATATTTGCATAAGGACATTGTGCGCGATGCCTTCATCAAACATCTCCAGGGGCTGAGAGAAGGTGATGCTGCTACGCTTGCACACCGTGGGCGGTATTCACTGACGACAGCTCTCTCTGGCAGCGTGTTTACGCATATCCTTAGGGATTTCTTTTCATTGTGCAACGTCATCGCTGCTCTGTAATAGATTTACTCGCCTACGTGAGTAATTTTGCCTGCGTGCGAAGTAGGTGGGCCAGGCGCGCGGAAAGTCCTTGAAAATTCTATTCAGAAGAAGGTTCTCTGCATAAGAAGAAAAGAAAAACACGTACACACACAACGTCGGCAATTTGACGTGGAGAGGAGGCGACTTCGTGTCTAATAGATGAGAGTTTTCCATTCTCCTTCTGGATTTGAAGTTTGTCAAGGGAAAGACATCCCTCGCCTCTCCAATAGGGCGGTCATGGAGGAGAAGCTCCAAACGAGTTGAAAGACGAAAAAAAAATGAAAAATTCCTTCCGCATCAAGGTTGTGCTCATAATTAAACATCGTCTTTCTTCTGCTCTTGAAGATGGTCCTTGTTTGTACAAGAATCTACTTGGGAACGGCTTATTGAAGCATACTGCAAATAAGTTGAATAATTATTATTTAAGAAAATGGGCACAGTTTATGGGGCAATTAGGCAACAATTCGCGCAAAACCCCTCACGTGGAGCAAGATGGAGTTGAATTAAGTTTCTTGCCTTTTTCCCGTGAACAGTGAATGGTCTAAGTGCTTTCCATGCCACGAAAAAGATGAAAATTGACTTACAAATGGATGCAAACATGAGCACGTCCTCGCAGCTTTTCCGGAAACCATCACTGCACTATCAAGCGAAGAAGCCCTGAAATGATATTGAAGACTAAAATCTGCGCTTCGACTCAATCAGTGAGACAATGTAACTGAGGATGTCCACTTCTAAGGCTCCGCACCTAAGTGCAGAGTGAGTTTCATTTCCAATTTGTCGTGCGCAACTGGCGACAAGTGGTAAAAGATCGTGCTAGCTGGCTAGGTTTGTTGGTTGAGGCCCATTTCAAAACGGACTGTAGTGCCACAAGAAGAACAAAATCTGGTCGCCTTGGGGTAAATGGCAAGTGCGTCAAATCCTACGGTGAACGTACACGGTTCGATTTCTCACACAAAATCTTTCATATTTACGAGACCACCTCTCTCGAGTCGCTGACAATGCTCAGAGAGTATAAATGTCAAGAATAGTTTGTCACACTTCGCTGTTCGGGGTCTGCATTAAATTGAAGGTCCCCTCCACGAGATAACAATAGCACCCACAAAATGAGCGGTTGCTACAGAAGTCAGGCACAAGTCCACTCCAGACCGAAATTTCGAAAATAATAGTAACAATGAGAGCGATACAGTGGAGGGGACCTACATGTATCGCTGAGCGGTTGCTACAGAAGTCAGGCACAAGTCCACTCCAGACCGAAATTTCGATAATAATAGTAACAATGAGAGCGATACAGTGGAGGGGACCTACAGTTTGATGACGACTCCGAACGGCGAGATTGAAAACCATTTTTTTGACAGTTATGCTCTTCGATAATATTTTTTAATAATTTCCGCACGTTCGGCAAGAGTGAAACGATGCATCATGAAATGGCAAGCCTTACTGAATATTTTGACAGCTAGATGTCATTGGTAACTTTGACAGCTGCTGAAACATAACAATTGGAAAAACAATGGTCATCCTTTACTTTCATCAATACATTTGTAAATTATGCTTTGACCTAAAATGCCAAATGAACCAAGGCTTGACTTTCTTATCGGGCTCCCGACCCGTGAAGGGTCTCTGCCTGATACACAGCTGCCTTCCATGCCCTGCGGCCTCGGGCACGCTGCTTCCAGATATCCAGACCAAGCGCTCTAGCATCCGTGATAGCGTGGTTAAAGATTTATTTATTTTGCTTCATAGCAAGTGCAAGATGTTTTAGGTTATGAATGAATGATTGGGTATCCAATCGCTTCTTAGAACTCTACTGAACTCTTTAAATCGTGGAAATATTGCATATATTGGGGGAAAGTGTTGCTTGAGTTTTTACTCAAAAAGTTGTCCCACCTTTTCTTTTGAAGAGTATACTTTTTTTTTACAAATATGGCAACAGCGCCCAATGTTTTCCCCATTAAAGGGTAGTTTCGCCTTCTTCTTTCCTGTTTACATCCTCTTACTACCACTGTTGATTTTGGCTATATTAAAAAAAAAACATCACCAAAAAACATCGAATGACATACACACTTCCAATCCGGCTTAATGACGTTTCCACGGCACATAGTCAGTTACCCAATTTCGGGGGTAAACCTATTTTTGGTAAAATCCACTCTCACATGACAGAACAATTATAACGCTCCAAAAAGATCACAACTGCTTACGCTCTAGTTACTTTCAAAAACGTCAACATATCAGCCTAATCTCGTTTCGGGTGACCTGCAAAAACCAAAACAAAACTGCTATCAGTCCTCCCACTCGTGCGCTCGTCACGAGCATATACTCATTTTCCACCCGCAAATGATCCATAAACATGAGACTTTCCTTCACATTCACATCCGAATGGTTGACTGAGTGGCTGTAGTTTCCCCATTCCACCGCATCACTGTCAGCATCATCATCCTGCTCCAAAACAATTGACCCACAACCCTGCCGATGTGACCGCACAAAAGACTACAAAATCCCAAACCGGCTTCCAATTTGGAAAACCATTGTGATTGATTAGCCTTGTGCCATGGCATTACCACCCGACCGTTAATTCAGTATATTCCATGCATTTCAAAATTTAGATGCATAAACCCAAAAATATTGTACAAAATCCCATAAATCCCCTGACATAATTTTGTCTCAATTATTCTACTTCTTTTTTTTTTTGCAATAAAACAAAAATCATTTTCTTTTTCTCTGCTTTAGGTCCGATGATCCGCAGTACGCAACGCGATACGGGAAAATATCAAATGCATTTAGGTAAACAATGAATCAATCAATTTAAAACAAATATCCCCCTCAATTAAATCTGATCAATAACTGTACATACATGCATATTTCTAGTTGTGTAATTCAATAATATACCGCAAAGCTGCGCTTGCATCAGCTGTGTTATTACCTTTTTTTTTAATTTATGTAGTTTTGCGGAGGAGCTTATTCGTGAACACGCCCGCATATAATTGGCTTAGTATACCGCTTTTCCGCGAACACCTAGTCTGTATTCGCTGAATATACATATAATCTCGTTTTTTTTTGTTGTGTTCTTTTGCAAATTTAATTTCTGATTAACAAAGCTGAGTTATGATCTTTTGTTGTTTCGCTTGGGATAAATAATTATTGCGTTAATTAGAGTCAGCTTGAGACGATAATTTGAGACAATAAACTGTTTTGCAGGAGGAGAAAATCAGTCGTTTCCCATAGGACGGGACGAATGTGTTTGTGAATTAATGCGACAATGGAATAAAAAGTTGATAATTAAAATTCAGAGAATGAGTCAAGTTTGAAAACGTGATTAAAGACGGCAGCCGGGGAATTTAAGCTCTTTACATAAACGGCTCATAGGGTGTCGAAAGGGGGATTATGACTACTGTTGTGATTCCTCAGAAAACACCAGGTGTACAGGCTGTATTAGTTTGTATGATTTTTTTTTTGCTTTCGGAAGTGATTAGTATTCAGTATGAGGAAGTGGTTGGACGACGTTTGCAAATTCAGAGTTTCATGTGACATTCTTGTGGCATTCATTTAGCATTCTGACAATCTGTTTTTGGACTAATGACATGAATTTCTAGTCCTTTTCTGGCATTAATTTGCTTGTTTTTTTTTGCTGATGCACAAGTCCGGAAGACAGGTGTGTTGATCAACACAAACTCAGACAGCAGCCATTGGGTGGGTCAAGGTAGAAGAATTTTCTAAACTAATCTGAATGTAAACACCAAGCAGGACTCAGATTTTTCATCACTGCCTTACTTTTTGATAGGTTTGATTTTTAACTTGGAAGCACTGTTCTTTGTGACGGGCAATTTGGAAATGGGGAGTTGAATTTAATAATATTTAGGCCAGAACAACGTCTTACTTCGAAGGTCATGATTCAGTCGGCGAAACTTACCGTGCGCAACTTGTTCAGCTAGGCTCACTTTTGAATGAATAGGTACATCGATAAACAAAATTGTCAGATCTAGAATAAAGAAAATGTAGATACTCCCTTATGGAGACGCCGTTACACCCACAAAACTACACTTTTTGTTGTGTCTTATGGGTTGGAAGAATCATTGGGCAGTATTTCTTCAAAGATGAGACAGGCTAACTTGCCGTTCAATAAATAGCGCTGTAGATCAATGACCACTGTTTTTTTCCCGATTGAATGGCCTTAACCGGAAAGAACTTTGATTTTAGCAAGAAAGTCCTGCGTGCTCCACAATGCGCGACAAAAGCAATTCATTTACGTTGTTTACATTGACTGTAGAAGACAGGAGTATCGGAGGGAGAATATTTGATTTTAAGTGAGAAGGAGATGAGCTGGATGCGCCGAAAACAAGAATGCTTCACCCGAAAATGTACTTTCAAAGCAAATAATCCAATTGACGGTGTTTACAAAAGACTAAGCAATCTGCCTGGGCAGGCAAGATTTTCTGGGTGTGAATAACGAAAAAATGTGGAAAACGGAACGATATGGGATGAAAATATGCCTGTTTCAGCCGACTTTGAAAATGGAATGTAAACACCGTCACATGAATGAGCGTTTCTTCTCACGAAATTGTCAGTTAATTTGTCTCAAAGTTTCACACTTTGTGGATATAAATAATACCGTTGATAAATATAGAGAAACCAAAGCGTTTGAAGACAAAATTCAGAAAGGGAACAATTCTCTTATTTCCTACAGCGGATTAAGTGTTCCAAATCTTTAAAGTCGTTGTTTTTTTTTTTTTTTTTTAAGAAGAACTACATTATATATATTATAGTAACACTTGAATATTTGATGCTGAGACCTTCCATGTCGACCAATCATATATTATAGTTCCTTGCGAAATTCTCTCACATTTGTAGGCAATGCCTGCACATGGGAGCCAATTTTTTGAACAGCATAGGCGACCATCAGCGAGCTGTCTATTCGAAGTCTACTCCGTCTTATTAAAAGTTCCAATTTATTGACAAACATCCACGACTTCATCGAATTCTACTTTCTCACAGTCATCTTTGAAAAAACACAGGCCAGTGGTTCCGCCGGATCACAAATCGGGTCAAACAGTGCATTTTTCAGAGAGCATTGGTTGCTCTTGTACCTCTTGTACTGCCTAAGGTTTCTTATTGGACCAATTATAGCAGTTTTGTTTATTCACAGCCCATTCAACCAGAAATAAGCTTTGCCGCTGAAGACAATTTTTCGATAAAATTCGAATCTTCCTCTATCTAAGCCCCACTCATCTGTGGCAGTTTATTCGGCTTCAATGCTTACACGAGCTACATTTTGCAAGATTTAAGAATAAGATCGTTGTATAAAATCTTCCACGTGGTCGAGTAACACAATCTCAATTACTGCGAACGGCGAAGAATGGATAAATCACTGTCTTCATTAACAGTGACGGCTACAACAGCAATATTTATTCTTTGTACGTGCTTTACGCATGCGATTAGGTGGGTTGATGTCCAATATCGTCAAATTGGTGCGAAATGCTGTCACAGGTTGACTTATTTGCTCAGTAGGTCGGTTATGATCTTGCGCGAAAAACATTTTCCACTGTTAGCTGTCTAATAGAGCTGTCAAAAATAGAACACAGAAGAACCAAACAACAAAAACATCACCCTTTATATAGAGATAGGACCAGGAAGGGGGGCATTTTTCTCTCACAAACGTTCTATAAATTCTAGGAGCGATCTATAGTTTCTCCGTCGTAGTTTTCAAAAATAAACTTTCAAATGCTAAGGTTCGGAGCAGTAGGTTTGAGAGAGTTTTAAGTTTTTTCAAGGCGACATAGCACATCCTTCATTCTTCCACACCATATATTTGTTAGACCAGTTTTTCTATAAGATTGATATATTTTATGGAACAGCATTGCTAGATATGGAAGTAACCCGTCGTTCAAATCTCACTTCCGTCTTCCGCTCACATCATTATCGACTTTTAATTACTCATAAAAGCCACCAAAGGTGATGAACGAGGAGTTATTTGCAAAAATTTGACAACTCTATTCGTAACCTACTTTTGTCCATGAGTCCGAATACTTGTCCGCCCAGAGGAATGCAGTTAAGATTGGAATTGTTTTCCGCCTGCTTCTGATGAATTATTCAACAGCTCCAATCGAATAAAACAGCAGCTCTACTTGACCGATATAGATCGTTGCGATTTCCCAGCACTATTCTCAACCACATCTCACTTGGCAGTAGTTTCTCTTGTAGAATTAACATTCAAGTGAAATACTTGTCACGTAGCAACTGGCGTGCTAATGGACACGCGGTAGAAGATCTGCGGATAAACTTTGTCTTCTTGTTTCTTAATTTTTGATCCAAAGGCGAAGGATTTTGATTTGTATGCCAAAGCCGGTCAGACTGTCTCAGTTCACCTAGCACCAATTATGTTCTGTCTAACTGACATTTCATCACTTAACGAGGGACTAATGCTCGCAAATCAGAAGAGAAAGAAGCAGAAAAGAGAAATTCAATTTGAAAGTGCCTTACACCCACCAACAATGGCTCATTCTCTGCGGGCGAAATTCCCATCGGAGCACACGTTCGAAATCGCATTCCCTCGGATAAGTCTTTCTTCCTCCGAGACGCACACACTCGAGCAGAATCAGTTTGTGGCTTAACACTGTGTCAAGGCATTGTCTAGCAATTCACAAAATCTTCGACCGCTCTATAATACGCCCTCCACCTCACCTCACCTCACCCGGCAACCACTTCGTTCGGGCGTTTTATTGAAAAATTACTACTTCACTGTTCAAGTTCACCCGCAGCAATAATAATTGAGTCGAATGATTAAATTAAATTAAATAATTCACCGCACAAACGCACGCTTTGGAGAGTTCCTTTCTTTTTGGTGATTTCAGATTCGGTTGTTCGGTTGTTCTTTCTTCTCTCGTTTGTTGTTTTTGGTTCGAGGGTGCACACACCCACACTCAGTGCACGCTTGTACTTCGTTGGGACCCTCTTGTGTCTGGTCCGGAAGCAGAGGCCACTTCCGCTGCCGCTAGTTGAATTTCGAAGTACCATCCGTAGAAAGTAGCCGACCGTAGAAACGGGTGAAACGAAATGATAGGAAATGCAAATTAACACTTGTCACATCTTGGCAGGCGTTTCCTTCGCTCGCAGAAGGATGACGACGCAAAGTAACTCATTATTTACTTTTAATTAAATTTTGAAGGCCTTTCTCTGCGACGGGATGCTTTAGTTACTCTCCAAATACTCGCTCCTCTATTTTAAATTGAGTTGAAAAAGTTGGAAAAATTTCTTTTAGCTATTCCATTCACGAATCAAATATCATTCATCTTCGTTGTAGTCCCTTAAGGGGGATTTGCGGGGGAAAAAAATGCAGAGCATTGTTGTAGCTAAACAGCGGTTTTTTGTTCACAGAATAAGGGCAGATGGAAGTTTAGTCGGTTTTGTCGGTGGGAGACACTTTTTTGTGTTTGTCGTCTGTTGCAGCGGTTAACCGGGGGGTCGTTGGAAGTGAGCCATATTGCTGCGGATTTGAGGGAGGATGGTGAACTCGTTTGGTTATCTTTGGAGCACAGGAAAAACTATCTTAAATACATTGCTTAAGTTAAGCTTGTACAGTAGCATGTATTCAGGAAGATTTAGCTCGTGAGAGGCACAGAGCTGTGGGTGGTTGAAACTAGAGCTTTAGATAGAGCGGATATCACGACATTTTAAGCGGGATCAAATGTGCTGAATACGGAATCAGGATCTGGAGAGGATTGCTTTTGGAATACAAAGTCATGTTATTACCTGCTCAGACAATGGTGACATTGTTTTCGGATTTGAATTACACACGTATGCGCTAGAAATGTGCACTCTTTATCGGGTTATTTTAAGGATTACATTTTGAATATGTCTGTTGTGGATGAATTTATAACCTCTCTTAGCTTCTTGGTTTTCATATCTTTGAAATATATTGGATGCGCCATTATTTGGACAATGTTGTCAGACGGTGCTTATTGGTCACGATATTTTCGATGATATACACGCCGAGTTAACACAACTGAACAACTATTTTCAATGTACAGCGTCACTTTTTAAGAGCCTTGTTTCGGTGTTTCGAGTGTATCATGGTTACAATTGTATTGAATTGACGTTTCAAAAACATGTCTATTTAAGTCAATCGGTTGATAAGTGTCAAAGCTATTCAATGCAGTGCTGCCAGGTTATGGTAAATTTACCTTTTCGTGGGAAATTCTATCTCCCATTCTACTATTTGGTAAAGAGGTATTTTCATGCAAAAATGTGTTTAAGAAATACAGTCAAAATCGGTTATAATGACCTTTAAGGGACTGACGAATTTGGTCGCTGTAGGCCATATGTCGTTGTAAACGATTTATTATGCTATTGGATTACATATAATGGAGCTCAGGCAGGATCTAAGAACTTTGTTGTAATAACTGATGTCGTTGTAACCGATTTTGATTGTAATGTCAATGAACTCGGAGGAAAGTAAAGGAAAAAATGTCTATCAAAATGAATAGAATACCATTAGTTCAAGGATTGTTTGAAACCCGTGGGAAAAGGTAACTGTAGCACTTAACAGTTTCTACATTTGTTTTAAAGTGGCAAATTTTGAACGATTTTCCTACGATTTTTCTTGGCTGTCAGTTAGCAACTATTATTACGTCAGATGCACTGTGAGAACAGTCACTGCGTTAATCGTTAATGTCAACCAAAAAGTTAATAGAGCAATGTCCATAGTCAAGTAAGTCCCTGCAAAATTTGTTGTGGAAACAGTTGACATCTAATACCAAATTGTGAGGCTTGCTATAAATGCAGTCAAAATCGCTTACAACGACACCGGTAATAACGACAATATTCTTAGGTACCGCCATTATAATGCCATTGAATAACAAATCGTTTACATAGACCAAATTTGTCAGTTCCTTGAAGGTCGTTATAACCGATTTTGACTGTAGTTATCGAAAAATAAGTATAATTTGGTGACACTTCCACTCAAAAAGTTGTCACAAAAATGTTGTATAAAGCTGATAACTTGAATTTGACTTTTTTTCGTCGTACATGATTATATTTTATGGCCGAAATTATAGAAATTAAAGAAGCATCATTTAAATAGTGGATACCTCCCAAATTAGCACCAAGTTCTGGAAAACATATCAAATTTGCCAACTCAGCAAAATACTTCTATTCATAGCATTTCTTGTGTGCAACCGACCTTCTTGTTGTGAGCATTTATCGTGAACTAATCATCTTTCTCAGAAAGTTCCTATGTGCACCCCACAAAAACATAACACAAAGAAAAGCTATTACAAGCTTTTTGATAAAATATTCAAGTACTCATTGACATAAACAAAGATCACGCGGTGAAGATAATAAATCGGATGACAAAAAAAATATCGATACTGTTGCCTGCAAAGGATTGTGCCAGGGAAGGATGAAAGCATTTTTCGTGGAAACAGATTGGTTTTCAATAATGTCATCTTTTCAGATCCCACAAGAGGAAGATGAAAAAAGAGGAATCCACTTTGAAATTGTACATATGTATATTTCATGGAATATACTCACTTCGGTGGAAAGCAACATTCAATTGGATTGGGAGTTAGAAATGAATACCACACTGAACCTACTCACGAGAACGGTGTACCTCAGTGGTTTGCTGCTTGGTGATACATAAATTAGTTCAATATGACAGCACAAGATGCTGAGATGTTTATTTAATGGAACTTGATTACATTTGACTTCCGTTTGGGTGGATGAAGAGGAGTTTCCTTTCTCTATGTCATATGATACGGGCATTTTTTTATGAATATGATGGGGGAAGTAATAGCATACTTCCTTTGATTGAATTTGACATCGGTAAATGAAGATTTTGGGGTGAAAGCATGCGTGTATGTTATGTAATTAAGCAGGTTTTAAGCAGTGGTCTAGTGGTGGGAACAAAATAATTTTGATATCGATCTCAAATAACACAGACTTAACGATTTATTATATGAAATCTCGTCAATCTACTGTCGGTGCTTTATCGAGTTAACGGAGCTTGTTTTTCTATTTATAAGGTTGTTACTTTTAATTTCCTCAACATTTTAAAAAGTGTGATTAACCGATTGTGACTCTGGTTACCTCAATTGAATGACCATGAGAATGCCTCTTAACATCTCTCTGAATCTTTCATAAACCACTAAAGACTTCAAAGTTCTTCAAATTCTTCTCTTTTCCTCGCCGAATCTAAGCAAAAACCACAACAAACTTTTTCCTCCTGTGGCGCTACAATCCGGGATAGATCTGGGCCTCAGACACAAACAAACTTTAAAACATGAGTGTTTACACATGCCAGTGAGTAAACTCGCACAAAGTTCGCCACCGCCAAAAAATAGAAGAAAAGAAGGAAAATCATCAGAAATGTAGGAAAACCGGAAATAGCACATCAGTAAAACATTTGCGTTCCTAAATAAGTCTGGCGAATAATCGGATAGCAAATGATCTTCCCTCCTTCTTTGTTCAATAAAATTTTAATTGCGATATCCGGCGGCGCACGTATTTGTATGTCGATCAGAAATTAAGAGCCGAACAATTCCTCTACCGCATAAATAATGATTTACGTATTTTGCTCGACAGTTAATCAAACATTTATTTTCTTTCTCTCTTGAGTGAATTGAAAATTCATTGACTTCGCGATGCCGTGCCGGGGCCAGCTGAATAAATTAATTACTGATGGATGTAGAAGTGGTAGCGCTAGTCTTCATAATTATTTAAAATGTTTTGTTGCGTTTAATGTAAATTAATATTCAATGGGTAATAATCAACGAGTTGTGGTGAGTAACTAGAGAGAGACTTGTTTCGTCGTGAAGAGTAGTGTTCAGACCGGTCCTTTTTATGATAACAATATAAATTCTGAACACAAATTCAAAGGTTTTCAAAGTAAATCTATTGAATTTTATGTGCACAAGATGTTACACAAGTCGTAACCTTCTGCACGCGTCGGTTTGATTTAAGAAGACAATCCACTGAGGAATTTAAAAGTTTCCCAAGAGTAAACAAATCAATTTCATGCTTGAACTACGAATGAAATCATTCACGTCTTCCCCACCTTCAGTCACTTCTTATAAGTAAATCCCAAGCAACTCCACTTACACTGGTTGCCTGTGCGACAATTTTCAACACGCGTCAACGTCATTAACTTGTAATCAAAAAAACAAAACGCGCCAAACAACGCAACCGCGCACATTCTTTGCAACAATGTTTCCTTCGCAACCTTATTGATTAATTACATAGAATTTCCTCTCATACGATAAGCGACTTAATTTGTTCCCTCTTTTTTCAATTACAGAAGCGCTCCTGCAGTCACGTCCTTTACCACACATTCCAGCCGGTTCGCTGGAAGCCGAGTTTCTCGCACAGAGTCAAGATGGCTCTCTACACAATACACAAAGTCATAGTCAGGGACCAAGTTCAACGACATCAGGCTTTGAATCCGCACACCGATGGACATCGAAAGAGAATCTTCTCGCTCCTGGCCCAGAGGAAGACGATCCACAATTGTTTGTTGCTTTGTATGACTTTCAGGCGGGTGGCGAGAATCAATTGAGTCTCAAAAAGGGTGAACAAGTTCGAATACTCTCATACAATAAGTCTGGTGAATGGTGTGAGGCGCATTCAGATTCTGGGAATGTTGGTTGGGTGCCATCAAACTATGTGACACCATTGAATTCACTTGAAAAGCATTCTTGGTATCATGGACCAATTTCCAGAAATGCTGCCGAGTATTTACTTAGTTCGGGAATCAATGGAAGCTTCCTGGTGCGAGAGAGTGAAAGTTCCCCCGGACAGAGGAGCATTAGTTTAAGATACGAAGGGCGAGTCTATCACTATCGCATATCGGAAGATTCCGACGGTAAAGTCTATGTCACTGCAGAGGCGAAATTTAATACTCTGGCTGAATTGGTGCACCATCACAGTGTACCGCATGAAGGCCACGGACTGATAACACCCTTACTGTATCCAGCACCAAAGCAAAATAAACCAACTGTGTTCCCGTTAAGCCCAGAGCCGGATGAATGGGAAATTTGCCGCACGGACATTGTCATGAAACACAAACTAGGCGGTGGGCAATATGGAGAAGTTTACGAGGCAATTTGGAAGCGCTACGGAAACACTGTTGCGGTAAAAACCCTCAAAGAAGACACAATGGCACTGAAGGACTTCTTGGAGGAGGCTGCCATTATGAAGCAAATGAAACATTCAAATCTCGTGCAGCTTATCGGTAAGTCTCTGTGTTATTTACGGTGCACTAAATCAAAATTGAAATGTTAATCTACTCCCTCTAGGTGTCTGCACACGAGAGCCGCCATTCTATATCATCACGGAATTTATGAGCCAAGGAAATTTATTAGACTTCCTACGATCTGCCGGTCGGGAAACACTTGACGCCGTAGCTCTACTCTATATGGCAACTCAAATTGCCTCGGCGATGAGCTACCTAGAATCACGTAACTACATACACAGGGATTTAGCTGCGCGAAACTGTCTCGTCGGTGACAATAAACTAGTTAAAGTGGCGGATTTCGGCCTGGCCCGATTGATGCGTGATGATACGTACACAGCGCATGCAGGTGCTAAGTTTCCCATCAAATGGACAGCACCTGAGGGCTTGGCTTACAACAAGTTCAGTACGAAATCTGACGTTTGGGCATTTGGAGTGCTTCTGTGGGAGATAGCCACATATGGGATGTCACCATACCCGGGAATTGATTTGACAGATGTTTTTCACAAACTCGAAAAAGGCTATCGCATGGAACGACCACCGGGATGTCCGCCCGAAGTGTACGACCTGATGCGGCAGTGCTGGCAGTGGAATGCTCAAGATCGTCCAACATTCAAGAGTATTCATCACGGTCTGGAACATATGTTTCAGGTAAGTGTGAAGACGATGAAAAATGTGAAAATTCATTCAAATTTACAGTTTATTTCGGATTTATAGGAGTCATCGATTACGGAAGCAGTTGAAAAGCAATTGAATGCTTCACAAACTCTCACCCCACAAATGGGAAAAAAGACCCAGATGGGGGGCGGTGGTGGTGGCGGAGGTAGTGGAGGCCACCATGATCAACAAGCTAGCACACCGCTATCAGGTACATCCAAAGTCATTTCTTGTTTTCTTTCCAAATCTATTCACTCTTTTCTTGTGTTTGTTTTTAGAAACGGGCTCCACCTCCACCAAACTGAGTACATTTTCCAGTCAAGGCAAGGGAAATGTGCAAATGCGAAGAACCACCAATAAACAGGGCAAACAAGCTCCAGCTCCACCAAAGAGAACGAGGTTTGTTCATTCAATTTTCGAAACAATTTGAGGTTAAAATATTGAATTGAATTTTTTCGTAATTTAAAGCCTCCTGTCCACCAGTCGAGATTCAACATACCGAGATGACGATGGAAAGAATTTCGTGGAAGAACTGAATGCAAATGGTAGTAGTATTAAGAAATCATCTTCTTGCAGTAGTTTCATAATCGATATTCTATTCCGAGGTATTTGTCACCTGAGTAAGGGATTACAACAACATTTCACCACATATTCATAGTTTTTCTTACAAAAATGATGTGTGCACTACTTACCAAAGCATGCTCGAATGCTATGGACAATCACTTGATTAAACTAACTTGCCTGCGTAGCATACTAACAACTCGGATGATTATTCTATACTTTACTTAGGTCTGGGAAAAGTTCGTGGCGTTTTTTCTGTAAATTAAACCTGTGCAGCTGCGGGTGTCTAAAATATTGACAAGCATGAAGTACAACATTCTTTTATGGTCTCTGCTTACAGTGGTTCCATTTTTATAATGAAAACAATTTCACTTTTTCTGTTCTACTCAAAAACTTGTTCCTAACCTACAATTTACAGGAATTGTGCTTTGCATGAGTATAAATGAGGCGCAAGGCCTTCTCGAATCAAACTTTGCTTGCTATTTCGTTTTTCTGCTTCTGGAATTCATAAGCCCGTTAACAGAAGCACGGCGCTGGAGTTAACTTTTCATTCCATCATGTCCTCGCACACTTGGACTGATTTTGCGAATGCGTCTTTCTGTACCATCCAGTCACATAATGCTTCCAATTTGTTTTTCCGGTGAGGACTTCTTGTTCTTCTTTTTCTCATTCTTGTTCGTCTGGTGGCGCTGCAGACCAGACTGGATCTGAGCCTCAACCAACAGACCTCTCAAGCCAGCACGATCTTTTGCCAGCTGTCGCCAATTGCGCACGCTAATTTGGTTCAGGTACCTCTCTCCTTGTGTACGTCATCTACAATGTTGACGCTCCTGTTGCGTCGTCCCTCTGGTTCAGATTCTAACACTCTTCGAGCCGGAGCTAAATTGTCCATGCGCTCTGCATGGCCTAGCCCTATTAGGCGTTGGATCCATAGACGTTTCTCATTACCCGCTTAAAGGGTCCCTCCAAATCAAAACGTAATTTTAGTACCCTGTACATATATACATAAATAAACATTGTTTTCCTAACCACTGTGTGACAAATACTTACAAGCTTATACTTGCCTACACTCGATACTTTTTGATTCCCCACAAACGAAAACAAATGTCTAATAACCAATCTGTTCTCCTCTTAGGTATTACTCGCGACATCACAAGCTTGGCAAATCGATGCGATTCTGAAAACGATAATCCAGACGCTGACACAGACGCCGACAGTATGGACTTCAATAACAAAATCCAGCAGTCATTGGGACATCACAGCAAACCGGTGCAGCATAGCTCGTTCAAACGACCAACACCAGTGATGGGTAATCGGGGTTTGGAGACACGCAACAGCAAACGATCACAGCAGCATCCAATGCACAGCAAACACCCGATGGATCTTACCCAGTACCATAATTTGGCTGGAGTCATAACACCTCCTTCAAACCATCAAGTCACAGTTTGCCCCCTGGAGGTGATCAATGTTAAGCGGGTGGTAAATCGGTACGGAACTCTACCCAAAGTCGCACGAATCGATGCGTTTCTAAACAGCTTAGATGACTCGAGTTCGGTTCAGTTGAATCACAACAGTATCATTGCACATGTCCCACCGCCACCTCCACCAGTTATTGGAAGCAATGGTTTAATGGCGCGTAGTAATAATTTAACGAATAGCGTTGCAACATTCAAAGGTGGACAGCCGCAAATGATACGCAGCAATTCATCGAGTGGTGTAACCATGGCGAACAATGCATCAGCTAGTCTAAACAAACTCCAACGCCATCGCACGACGACCGATGGATCAATGATGACATTCGCCTCATTCCGTGGTAACAGTAGCAGTCCAAAGCGAACACAGCAGTCTGCACTGGCAAATCTTGATTTCCCACCGCCTCCGACGGATCTTCCTCCACCACCTGAAGAATTCGAGTCGCCACCACCGCCACCGCCATTGATTCCGATTCCTCCACCAGCGCCCATCAATAACAACGACGTTTCGAATACCGCACCCAGTGTGGAGGAAGCCAGTTCGCGCTTTGGTGTCAGCTTGCGCAAACGTGAACCTTCAACAGATTCGTGCAGTTCTCTGGGCAGCCCTCCGGAGAATCAACAACAGCAGGACAACAGCATGAAGGAGAAACTCGAAATGAAACTAATGGCTGAGATCAAAGAACGAACTAATACTGGCAAACTGCAGAACAGCCACCACGATGGTCGGGAGAATGGAGGTCAACAGGTTGATCCAGTCTCGCAACTGGTTACCGAACTGGCCGAAAGCATGAATCTGCCGAAACAGGACAAAAAGCAAACACCAAAGTCATCACATTCTCCGGCGAGTTCAACCGTTCCCAATGAGTCGACGACCAATACGAACACCTTCAAAGCCCAACTCAAAAAAGTTGAACCGAAAAAGATCCAAACCCCACCCCAAAACGATTCGAACACCATAATTGACTTCAAATCCAGACTTCGCAAGGTCGACAACAACAACAGCAACGGCAACGAGGCCAAAGAAAGCCCACAACAACAACAGCAGAACTCAACAAAAGACGACAGTACTAATTCGGACGATAGTACAACAAAGAACTACAACAATTCCTTTAGAAAAGACAATTCGGATCGCCACACCGAGAACAATCCGAATGAACTACAAACCAAGCCAAAATCCAAATCCCAGATAGAACTCAAAAAGACTGAAATCAAAATCGAAGTCTCCGCATTGCAACATGCGGGAGATCAAGACAACAACAAGAAGGATAGCAATCACTCGTTAAAATCATCGTCCACAACCACGACTGCGGCCACAGACTCGGGAGACTCATCGGAGGATGGCAAACGTCGCAGTACCGGAAGTATTAGTAGCCTAAAGAAACTGTGGGAGCCAAAGGAATCCACTCCGACGGAAGGACAAACACAGCTATCACCAAAGTTGGCCATGAAAAATAATTCAAACGACAACAGTGACATGATAACATCTACAACAACGACCCTAACCCCAACGCCACCAGATCCGAACGTAGATCAGCATCAGTTATTGAACAAAAGTAAGCCAGCAGTTCCATTAAAACCTCATAAACTAACCATATACGCCACTCCCATTGGACAGAAGAACAACACTGAAAGCAATACGAACTCAAACTCAACAACGCCCCTCTCGAACAATATCTCCTCAACGCAAACCAGTCGCGAGGGCATACTAGAATTAGTTGCACTACTAGAGGGCAGTCTCAAGCTCCCGGTTAACTCGATTTCAGCTTCACAATGGCTTCAGCTAAGCGATAAACTAAACATACTCCAAAACTCCTGTGTAGTGTTTGCCGATAACGAAACCATGCCACCGTATTCAAAATTTCATTTCAGAGAGCTCATAACGCGAGTCGAAACCCAGTCGAGGGGCTTACGCTCGGCGGGCAGTAAGAACGTTCAAGACAATGAAAAACTAGTTTCCGAAGTCGGTCAGTCGCTGAAGCAGATATCGAATGCACTGCACAGGGAGAGTGGAGTCAAGTCAGACATATTCAGTTAGAAGAGGGATTTGAAAGTGGCTTTTGTTTGTCCACTCCGCAGAGTCTAGTCAGTAAGAGAGAAAGAGAAAACAAAACAAAAAAGCATTTCTTTTTTATAAACAACAATAATTATAAATCCTTGTAGTGTCCCTCTCTATGTTTGTTGCCTTAGTTTCCCCTCGTTTTTCCAACACCAACAAAATACATGCAAGTAAACAGTTTTGATGAATGTGGCATAAGACGTAAGACATAAAGAATATACAGAGACACGGAAGGTATTGAGGAGGGGAAGAATAAAATCAACATTACTAACGACTTTGTTCCATAATTTTGTCTGTGATACGTTGGAACATTTATTTAAATAACGAATTAACAAAGCAGAGAAGAGAAGAGAAAATTTTGTAGGATTTTTTTGTTTTTCCTAAACCATTTTATGATTTAAGTTTGCTCACTAGACTTTTCATTATTAAGGGTTTTTTTTTATATTTTATTTGTTTGTAGTTTTCCTAAAACTCTTGAAGCATTAATAAAACGAACGATTTTTACAAAAGAAAACATGATTTACAACTGCCATTGCATTTTGAGGAGGTGACAGAGTGAGTGTGGAGTAGCTCCTTGATTCTTACGACAATTGTGAGTGAGGGGGGAATTTAGTGAACACCATTAAGTACGAAATACACGATGCAATGGTTGTACCGACTTGCGTTGGTGTCGACATCAGCCCAAGTGTTGTAATTTACGTGCAACCGGAAATTTGGTTTACTCATTTTCTAGCACTTAAACGAAATAACTTAGAATCTTTAAATAACCTTAGCCTTAACCTGCCACTAGAACAGTCGAAACACAGCGGAATACACGTGTGAATACAGACCATACAACTTCTACACAAATATTGCATGTCACCGTGGTTGTACACATGCGACTACACAATATCGGTACAATAATCGGCTGTGTAAAAATATACAATTGTTGTACGACAAACCAAATCTACCCAACAGTTGGTACAACGCTTGTATACTGTTTTCGTACTTTTTGATATAACTTGGCTCCCCTCGTTGTCAACGTTTCATAGCATTTTTCTGCAGTCCACCTTTCTTTAAAGTGTTCTTTGTGATGACACAGCAATAGAAATTGTGATAATACCCAACCAGCCACACAGTCTTGCAGCATGAACTGTAATCTTCATATTTATAATTTGTTCAGTAAATCCCCAACGGGAATGCTTGTATGCCTTATTAGACTTTACTTTCCAAAGAAATTTGAATAACCTAACCTAACCTAGCCTCAACCTTATACTTTGATCAGTCCTACTGATTCCTTTTTAACTACTTATGAAATAAGAAGGATGCCCGGTCCACTCCACAAGAAGGGGAAGGTTCAAGGACTCTATTTTGTCCTTTTAGATCAACATATTAATTTGTAGTGCAATTTTGTTCTGAGCCAGAAAAAATAAACGGTTAACTATTTTCGAAAGAAGTCTCTTGAAGGTCACCTACAACGACCGCACGGAAACTAAGAAGAACTAAAACAACCGAGTGAATGCACAAAAATGATATACTGTGACCGCAGTAACCGATTCGCCCAGTTTCGTTAAGTTCGTTCACTTTTGCTTACTTATACAGGAGCAAAATGAATCGCTCTCTATGTACATATGCAAAAGTCAGTTTCTCTCTCTCTCTCTCTCTCTATGTACATATGCAAAAGTTAGTTTCAAGTAGAATTCTCCTCAAATATCTAGAAGCAACTATGGACACTTTGAAATCTGACGAAAAAAGTCTGCTTTTGGTTAATTTTCGTTTGCTTTTTTGACATAAGTCTAAGTTTTCAAATGGTTGCTATAGTTGTCCCTTAAGTTTCTGGTTTCTGACAAAACCTCATCCAAAGGAAGGAATATGGTGCGGTCGCATGCTTGTTTTCCTCATCTTTGAATTGCCAAAGAATCGCCTCGAGTAAAAGGATCCTGTCGACAGCAAGCACGAATGATTGTTCGCTCTTTTGCCTAATTCCACGTATCTGCTGGGCTCTGTCAAGTTCCAATAAACCAACAAATTTGAGAGATAAATTCAACGTCCACTTAGACAAGCACGAAGAATCGTTCGGTTTTTAGGTGACCAGGCATCTGTTGGGTTCCATTCAGTTCCAATAAATCAAATGATTACATCTGCAGTCTGCAATTTCTCGTGAAGATTTGAAATTGATTCCACACTCACCCAGAGCAAGACGTGAGTTACGCCTTATACTCGTAATTGCTTGACATAATTTATCAAATCATCGAAACATGTTTTGTATTTCATCTTTATCCTTTATTTCAACCAAATCGACTCAAATTAATAAAATCAAAAAACGCCACCGTCATCGTGTTCATTTTGGAAATTTCGTTAACGTTCGGTCTACAAAACTACTATTTTCGACGTCACAGGGTGATTTCAAGAATTCAGGTGACTGCGCAGACCCTGCAATAATCGCCCTTTTTCCAGTCTTCTACTTCCTTTCTTCTCAAACATTTTCAGTTGAAGTTGTGTTGCCATATTTATATTCGGAATATTCGGAATTCGGACTAATATACACAAATATGGCACTTTTTTCCACATCTTCATCACTTCCTTTCGAACTGTGCACAGAAATGAAACAGGTCGTAACCTGCCACATCTACATCTTTGGCGAACAAGATATCGGAGCACCCGATATTCGATGCTTCGACTGCAATCGAATTCGACTGTCGGATACGACTTGATACGGAATTGGGGTGATTATCTCCTGGGGCATTAAAATGTCACAAACGTATTATTTCCTCTGATTTGATGCATTCATAAATAAGTAAGAAATAGTTACTACTTCTTACGAGCGCATGCAAGATCTGACGAATCTCCCTAATAATTCCACAACGCTATTCATTTCGTTTGACCCCTAGTGGGCGCTCCGTATTTTGTAACACGAGAATGCGCGCGGTCTACGATCATAGACCAGCCGAGTTTGAGGTCGTATAACACCGATGTTTGCCTTCACCAACTGCAATTTGCACACCCATCAGTTAGAATAGTTAAGTTTTTTGAATTGGACGGGACAAAAAAATTATGGCTAGGTAGTAGCATTTTAAAACGAGTGGTCTACGAACGTAGATCGGGCGACCATTAGGGGGTTAACTTTGTGCATTCCCAACACAAACCCATTATCATTTTCCCCCGAAGGGTTGAAGTTGTGCATTCCCCACATCATTTTCCATTTTCTCAAGTAAATAACTTCAGAAGAAAGACTACGAATGTATTTTATTTTGAGCATATCAAAGAGAAAGAAACCAACCGTATACCAGTAACAACAACAATATGTCTATATCCAGAAATAACTAACTATTCAACGTATAATTTAAAGGAAACAACAAACCTAACGCTTCTCTCCGTATGATTATCTAAAATAAACAACAAGATGAATAAAAAATACTTTCTTTCAAAACATAGACAAGATTAAGACAAAAACAAAGTAGTTTTGACTAAGCTTCTGTTTTTCTACATTCAAACATATATATATATATTTATAATCATTGCTTGAGAAACTCTTATATTATGAATAGCTCTATATTCTTAGTCTTTAGACATACATACATGATTAAAGCGAATTAACTAAAACAAAATCGAACAATTTTAAGCAACAAGAAATAAATAAAAAAAAAATGCTAGTCGTACTCGTAGATATAAATGAAGATGAAAAAACAAAACAAAACAAAATTATACACATAAAGACGTAGATGATCAAGTTTTCAATGATAACAGATATTTTCTCAAGATTTTCCATTTGTTTAGATGCGTATGTTGCTTTTCCTAAATTCACTCTTACCCGCGTAAACGAGTTAGTAATAGTTATCGATGATTTCGCATTTTATACATGAACAAACATGAAGCAAGGATAGAATAAATAAATTATTCACTACCCAAAGATATTTATGCAAAATGAAATTGATTTTTCTCTTTTTTTTTGTTTGTTGTATTTTTAAGCTATCCCTAAGTATCAGCAGAATGAAAATCATTATAAATATATGTAGTGAGCTTGCTCGACTCTTTTTTTACTTTTCATTTTTATTATGATATTTTTGAATATAAAATACTTATATAAATAGATGTTATATTACATAAACTTTATATTAAATTGAAAAAGAAAAAAGAAAAGAAATTATGAAACAAAATAAAAGAACACAAACAAACTAGAAATACTACTCGATAAGATATTAATATAACAAATTATGTATTATTACCAATATAAATATATATTTAACTTTAAATGAAAACACCACAAGAAATATTCTAAAATAAATATCGTAAACATGACTTTGTTATAAAGAAGAAGGAAAAATGAAAACATTACTTACATACATGCGTAGTTTTGTTTTATTTGTTTAGCCATTCGTTTGTCCTGGTTTTCTTTTCGATTGTGTTTCCTTTCTTCATCGCAAGAGAATAAGTAATCTATTGTTTGAAATGAATTAAAAATTTATTTTTCATACCTAAATAGTGGAAATCAAATTAAGAATATAAAATTAAAATGGAAGCATACGTAGATCTTAACGCATTGTAACGTGAACGAATAATGAATGTATAATGTATATCATAATGTGTGTGGAAAAATACAACAAAAATTTACACATTTCATACAAAAATAAAATCAAAAAGTTGATGTTTTATTCACTCTGTTCGGTGATTGTCTGTGGATCGATCGGTTTATAATAGTTCAGTGAAACTTCTCTTTACGGAACCCCCTTATGGCAATTTTTCCAAGGTCCCGTCATGAAGATAGTATTATTCGTGTTTCAACTTCTACAACGGACCCATTCGATACCGGATACGGAAACGAATTTTAACCCATTTCGCGCAATTGTACTCCTGATAACGGACACATGACGCAAAAACAAAGAGACAAAAAAATCTTGTGTATATGCGTCTTCATGCTACATGCCAAACTCGCTCACGTCCTCAATACCGCCAAGTTCGATAACTGTATTTAAAAACAAACAACTTGTTTTCGATTTTGTTTTGCCTTTTGCTACTTTTTCAACATCAGTTTAGACAAATTGTGCCACACTCACGCCAACACTATAAGTACGATCTTCTGAAAATCCGTGCAACTGTTGACATCCGCGGGTGGCATTGACGTTATAAATCGAACACAGCTAGTCATCAATGAGGCATTTTAACGGCATTGAAACGGAAGTGGGCTTTGGGGGTAAACGAGGGCAAAACGATAGTACGCACAGCATTGACGACGTGGCTAGAACGTCACAATAGGCAGCTAAAACTTCGAGATAGTTGAGGTCACCGTCGTCAGGTGCGCGGTAAAAAGTATAAACAACGTCAGTGTGAACAATTTATGGAAAAGAAAAATTAAGATCCGACCTAAGGGAACGAAGAAAATCGAAAAAGAGTATGAAGCAAAAGCGAGTTACTTTACTTTTGGCCAACACTGTACATATGTGAGTAACGTTAACTTACTTACAGTCGCAACAGTTTGGACCCTGAGGTCCTTTTTTTTTGCTGATGACTAAAACCACCCACACTTTTGTATGTATCCAAGGAGATGTTTCAATCCTAATATTATTCCGACATTCCAGCTTGTAAAAAAAACGTTTGGCCCAGTAACTGCAATCTTCTTCCCATTAGAGCCAGGCAATCGCAAAACATACATATTAATCCTCAACATCCACTGCTAGGTACAAATATACCCCGCCTTACACCCGCCTGCATTTTGGTTTATTTTACTTTATTATGCATCGTATGTTTTTCTTAAGAATGTTTCATTACTCTCATTAACGAAAATAACGGAACTTTTTAAAGCACACATGAAATTTGTTCTAAACCGAGTGACGTCAGAATTTTCTGTCATTTCGCATGTAACACTTCTCTTTTGGCTGTCACTTGCTTTCAATTTGAAAGAAAAAAAATGTGCCTAGAGACGACCATGTTTTTTATTATGACAATTGTGGAGCCGAAATAAAGTGAAGAATTCTAATGCAACTTGTATTAAAATCTTAACAGAAATGGCATTTTTAACAGCAGGGCTTCGTAGCTCTTTCAGCCTACCCCAATTGGCAAAATTAACATGTAAGTTTTCACCATAATCACTTTGCCTTTAATCTAAAACGAGACTTTTTTTTGCAGTTCCCCTTAGAGGGATCTTCACAGCTCCAACATGTAACCAAAAGAATGAAACCTTAACATCGGTTGAAAGTAAACAAGAACCATCGAACACCGACTATAAGACAATATTCAAGAATGTAAATAACCTCATTGCTTCCAATAATACTAGTCGTCTTTTCGCCGTTGTGCACTTGTGTGGAAAACAATTCAAAGTTACATCTGGTGACATAATACTTGTGGAGGGATATTGGCCACCAACGATTGGTGATCGTTTACGATTGGAAAAGGTTTTGCTGGTGGGAGGAAACGAGTTCACACTGATTGGCAGGCCAATATTGGATAAAGAACTTGTGGAAGTTCAAGCGACTGTTATTGAAAAAACCCTTACACACACGAAGACACATTTCAAGAAGAAAAGGAGGAAGCAATACACCAGGATTAACTTCCAGCGGTCACCAAATACGATGATAAGAATCAATTCTATTGATGTATCCCCAAAAGTGAATGAAGGTCGAGAAGTGCAAAGTCCCCAAATCTTCTAAAAAGAGAAGGACTGGTACAAACTAAGATTTAACTTAATATAGTACTTTAAATTGTTTCTTTAAATGTTAATCTGTTTTCTTTCGTAACATCGTGAGTACGGAATGAGCATTCTTCTGTGAATGAAGGACCAATAGTGCTGCCGTTGTTTGCATTTTCATTTATAACTTAGTAATGAATGTAAGTGTTTTATCAATCTTCACTAATCAGAAAGGAATAGGGCCCAGAAAAGAATAAATTTGTATTTGATTTCTGACGTTGAACTTTGGGAATCTCACAAGTTCTTATGAAAGAATCAGTAAAGTAAAACACGAATTAGTTTTAGAAATGTTCTGATATCCATTCTGGCATTAGTGTAGAGAAACAGAGTTCTGTTCTATCTTAGAAGCTCCTGAATTCTTACATGCACATGGAAAAACTCAGGGTTATTTTACCCCTTGATAGCGCAGCACCATGGACAATATCAAAAGCGGATGAAGAAAATTTTGTTTTTTTCGAGAGAAAAGTTCTGCCTGTGATCTTCAGCCCACGACCTGTATGTGTTGTGCAGCATATGTCTAGCCAGGTATCTATTGATCTAGCGGCTTAGATGACCATGTAGACAACATATATAGCTCCGGCCTAAAGAATCTTCGATTCTGAACCAGTGGGGCAACGTAACAGAGCACGTCCTCGTCTTTGATGAAGACAAGGACCGCTTGTCACATGATGAGCTAACTAAAGGACTGAACACTGGTAAGAATCGATAAGCAACTGCTGGCGCTATTTGCATTAAATTTACATACACAATGTACACCACAATGACTGAAATACTACATAAGAAGTTTAAGAAGTATTAGATTGCGTCTTAGTTTTCTAAAGTGATTCAGCCATTTATGTTCTCATCACAAATCAGTCATTATTGTTGATGACTTATGATTTCTGATTTTTATTGGTTTCGAAATGTCTTCTTTTATGAACAAGAAGCAATGTAAATATACCAAGGTGCTACAAAGTTCTTATCAGAAGTCAAATAGTTTATATTTGATTTCTTGTTCTTCCAAGTTCTTACAAGTTCTGGAGCATATGAATGTACGTACATATATCAAAAGTGAATATCTCCCAAATAGCGTCTATATTTAACAAGCTCTAATAGGTTATTCCCTCTTTTATAGATTTGGCCATTAATCTCTTCTATTGAAATATCTTTTACTGCGAATATCAAACTTTTTGTGTTTAATTCTTGATTTTTTTTTGAGACATCCATCGCTGGATTTAAATTTTCCATAAAAAGAAATTATAAATTGTGTAACAAACAGCCGGGACTGAAGTTGATGCAATGGTGAACTATGTTTAACCATCTAGATCCATGGTTTGATCATCTCAATAAATCAAACCAAGCGTCAGACTTATTTTTCTGTCATAAATAAGTGCACAAAAATAGATGCTCTTTTCTTCTTCAACGAAGCAGTTCTTGTGTCAGTTGGTTGAGGTCAACATTGGTCAGATAATATGGATTCAAATAAGATGACTTAAACTATGAATCTTCAATTAGAGAATGAATATCATACACTGTAATAGGTAGGCAGTGTAAGGACAGAAATCTCTGGCACCTTGTGCCTTCACCCGTCTTGGAACCATCCGTATACATTTCAGTCCTGAATCATTTGCCTACTCTACTCTTTCTAGGATTAAGATATGTTTTTTTTTAAATATTACTGAACTATCTATCAATATATTTGAAGCCGCCCATAAAAAATGTTTCCTTTTAGGAAATAATATGTCTACAAAACTCTATGTAATCAATAAAAAACTAGAAAAAATTATATATAAACAAGTCGGTTACCAACTTTCCTTTAAAAAAATGAATTTTGCCATATTTTTATTCAACAAGAGGGTGCGCAACTGCTTGAACTTCACTTTGACAACTTTTTATGTTCAACAGGTCAGCCCATTCCTGCCTTCTTATTAGACTTCCTTCTTATTGAACATTTGAAATAAATTCTTATTTGATTTCAAAGTTAATCCCCAAAACAAATGTGATAAAAGTTCATAAAAGTATCAATTCGAGCGGGATGTAAACTTGCGTTCAGCCGGAGCAGTTAACCAGCAGTAGTCTTAAATCTGACATCTGTTTTGTTAAATCCTTTTCAAATCACATCTCGTATCATTTTTCTTATAAATTTAAGTATTTTCTTCGTTTTCCCTCATCATCAATTACTGTTTTGTCCAATTTTACCACTTCATCAAAATCAGCGACATCCACTTAAACTTAAAATTCGATCAAAACAGTTTGGAAAGCTCTCTAATAAACGTCCGGTGACTTGTTTCTCATTTAAAAAGCAACACCGAATCGCGCCAATTCTCATTTCATCACAGTACAACGTTTCTTCTTTTGTCTCAATTTGTGTGTCTCGATTCTCAAATAAATTCTGTAGTTTTCCGATCAAAATGAAACCCGAGAAAATGTACGTTTTCAAGCGCGATGGGCGCAAAGAAGAGATTCATTTGGATAAAATCACATCGAGAATCCAAAAGCTGTGCTATGGACTGAACATGGACTTCGTTGACCCCGTTGTGATCACATTGAAGGTAATAAGTGGTCTGTACAGTGGGGTAACTACGCAGGAGTTGGATAATTTGGCTGCCGAAACAGCGGCTAGTTTGACCACAAGCCATGCGGACTATGCGGTACTTGCTGCACGTATTGTGGTTTCCAATTTGCACAAGGAAACGAAGAAGGCATTTTCCGAGGTTATAAGCGATTTGTACCACACATTTGATACCGAAACCGGCTTAAAAACACCACTGATCTCTGATTTCCATTACAAAGTGGTGATGGACAATGCTGACCGACTGAATTCTGCAATAATCTACGACAGGGACTTTGGTTACAATTACTTTGGCTTTAAAACACTAGAACGTTCGTATTTGCTAAAGATTAACGGGAAGATTGCGGAACGTCCACAACATATGCTGATGAGGGTATCCGTTGGAATTCACGGTGAGGATATTGATGGCGCCATTGAGACTTACAACTTCTTGTCTGAGAGATATTTCACCCACGCGTCTCCGACGATGTTTGCCGCAGCAACGAGGCGGCCACAGATGTCTTCGTGTTTCCTGCTCACAATGGTGTCTGACTCCATTGAGGGTATCTTCAAATCGGTTGAACAGTGCGCTATGATTTCGAAGTCCGCAGGGGGTATTGGTCTCAATGTGCACTGCATTAGGGCCAAGGGCACAAGTATTGCTGGAACGAACGGTACCTCAAATGGCCTTGTTCCCATGCTGAGGGTGTTCAATAATGTCGCTCGGTATGTAGACCAAGGGGGTGGCAAGCGACCAGGTGCCTTCGCCATTTACTTGGAGCCATGGCATTCGGATATATTCGAGTTCCTGGATTTGAAGAAGAACACCGGCAAGGAGGAGACAAGAGCTCGTGATCTGTTCTATGCTCTATGGATTCCTGATCTGTTCATGAAGAGAGTGGAAGCGGACGGAGATTGGTCTTTGATGTGTCCACACAAGTGCCCAGGTTTGCACGAAGTCTGGGGAGAGAAGTTCGAGGAGCTGTACACTCGTTATGAGAAGGAGGGCAAGGCGAACAGAACTGTGAAAGCTCAAACACTTTGGTTTGCTATTATCGAATCTCAAGTGGAGACTGGTACTCCGTATATGCTCTACAAAGATGCCTGCAACCGCAAGTCCAATCAGCAGAACATCGGCACAATCAAATGCAGCAATCTCTGCACAGAGATTGTTGAGTACTCGGCACCGGATGAAATTGCAGTTTGCAACTTGGCGTCCATCGCGTTGAACATGTTCGTCACTCCCGATAAGAAGTATGATTTCCAGAAACTGAAGCACGTCACCAAGATCGTAACCCGAAACCTGAACAAAATAATTGATGTAAACTTCTACCCCATGGCGGAGGCTAAGAAGTCAAACATGCGCCATCGCCCAATCGGAATCGGCGTTCAGGGCTTTGCCGATGCGCTCATTATGATGCGTTATCCGTACGAAAGCGAGCAATCGCAACTTCTCAACCAACAAATCTTCGAAACCATCTACTATGGCGCACTGGAAGCAAGCTGTGAACTGGCCGAGAAGCTCGGAACATACGAGACGTATGAGGGGTGTCCTGTTAGCAAGGGGATCCTCCAGTACGACATGTGGAATAAGGAACCGACTGATCTGTGGGATTGGGCGGCTTTGAAGGGGAAAATCGCCAAGCACGGCGTTCGGAACTCTCTCCTCATTGCTCCCATGCCAACGGCTTCTACTGCGCAAATTCTCGGCAACAACGAATCGTTTGAGCCGTACACGTCGAACATCTACAACAGGCGCGTCTTGTCCGGAGAGTTCCAGATTGTTAACCAGCACTTGCTTAAGGATCTCACTGAGTTGGACTTGTGGGATGACGACATGAAGAATGAAATCATCGCAAATCGAGGATCAATCCAGCAAATTGAACGAATTCCAGAGGAAATCCGTGAGCTGTACAAGACCGTGTGGGAGATTTCGGTGCGTTCAACCATCAAAATGGCCGCCGATAGAGGTGCCTTCATCGATCAAAGTCAGTCATTCAATATTCATGTGGCTGAACCGAACTACGGAAAGTTGACTTCGATTCACTTCTTTGGATGGAAGGCAGGACTCAAGACTGGCATGTACTACTTGCGCACAAAACCAGCAGCGAACGCAATCCAATTCACTGTTGACAAGACACGTTTGGCGGCAACCACGCAGAATGGGGGTTCATCTCCAACAACCCCTGTTAAGGAGCAGAATGGCAAGAGTCCGGTGCAGTCTCCCGAATCGTCGGAGCGCCAGAGACGAATGGCCGAGATGGTGTGTTCGCTGGAGAACAAGGACGCCTGCATGAGCTGCGGCTCTTAGGTTAAGTGCATTTATCTTTTTCGTTTGTATTTCGTTTGTCGTTTGTATGCTAAGCAAATAAAACTATTAAAATATTTGAGTGATGTGTAAGCGGTGTGTATCATTGTTCAATCGATCGCATGATGCATGGAAAGCTCTGTCACGGGGGACGTGGAAATGAATCAGCAGCGTGTGAGCAGTGGATGTATACATTTATTTGTATGTCTTATCGGTAAAAATAGCACGTATTTACAAAGCACTTAAACACTAAGTTTGTCTGAACGCGGGAAAGCTAACTCCTGAGCTCTTTCATGTTGTTGATTTCGATTTGCAGCTGCTCGATCTGAAAAAGTAGGGCAATCGATAAGAAATGAAGGTTGGAATTGAAGTGGTGTGAGAAAACCTTTTCTTGGTTCTTCCTTTGTACTGCTTGGCTTGCTGACTTGCGGAATCCCTCGTTCGAAGTCCGCTGAAGATACTTTTCAAGTTCCATTTGTAGCCTCTCGAGTTTAATGCGATTTAAGTCCGACTGCTCGGCATGAGGTGACTGGTAGGTGGCGTTTGTGGAAATGCCTTAAGGGGGGAAAAACACTCAGTGACAAGGAGGCACTTGTCTGCAAAACAAACTTACCGAAGGAACATAAATGACCGGCGGTGGAAGTGAACTTTATATCATCTCTCGCAGAGGGTTTTGGTTGGATCTCCACTGTGACTTCGTTCGACAGAGTCAGGCACTGAATCTCAGTGAGGTACTTAGAGAGTATCTCAGAAGCGCCCTCATTCTGCGCGAAAAGGTGGATCTTGGGGTTGTGTTTCTTTGAGATTTTGTTTCTGCTCTTGAGTTGGCGAATCGCTTGACAAATTCCCAGAATCTCATTGACCTCAGCCTCTAAGGAACGATTGCTGTACGTGGTGGTGTCAAAATTTGAACAGTGAGGTAGGTGTTGCAGCAGTTCCTCTGCAATGAAGGGCGTGAATGGAGACATGATTCGCAGGCCTAGACTAAGGCACGTTGACAGCGTGGCGCAGTGGGATACAGCTTGTCTGCCTCCTTGGGAAATTCCTGGCTTCGTGGTTTCCTAGAGCAAAAATAACCTCAAACAAACATGACTCAACACGCAATTTTGACATCTCACCAGATAAACATCACAGAAGTTCGTGTAGAAGAACGTCTTCAAAGACGCTACGGATGTGTGGAAATTATAGGTCTCCAGGCCCCCGAAGCACGTGTCCAAAGTGTCACTCAAACGACTCAAGATCCATCGGTCCATGTGGTTTAGTTCCACCTTCTCTAGTGAGATTTCATTGGGCGAAATTTTGATTCTGTCATGAGCTCCCAGGGTGTACCTTGTTGCCTGCCAGATTTTGTTGAGGAACAACTTGTTCGTATGACATTCGGTGACATCGAAGTTGATGAAGTGATTCTTTATGTTCTGGCTGCACAAGGTAAACCGAAGTGCGTCAGTTCCGCATTCCTGAATCCCCGAGGGAAACATCCGCTGAAGTCCCTTAAGGGATTTCTTGACCTCATCCCTTCCCAGAATTCCTGATTTGTGAGATTTCTCGATTTCCCCTTGAAGTGCATCCAGTGAAGCACCGTAAATGACTTGTTGCGGAGTGACGACGTTTCCCAAACTTTTGGACATCTTTCTCCCGTGTGCATCGCAGACAATTCCGTTCAGGACTATGTCACGGAAGGGCACTTCACCAGTCAGCCGAAGACCCAACATGGTCATTCGGGCGACCCAAAAGAAGAGGATATCATGACCGGTCTCCATGACGTCCAGCGGATAGGACTGCTGGTATTCCTTCTCTGGCCAATTGAACACCGAGAAGGGCAGGAGTGATGATGAAAACCAAGTGTCAAGCACATCTGGATCGCGTTCCAACTGAACAACCTTAGAATCCACCTTCAGTTTCTCTGCGGCTTTTTTCAAAGCCTCTCCTTGGGATGCTGCAGCAACCCAAACCTCCTCACCGTTTGCTTTTGCAAGATATGCCGGGATTTGATGACCCCACCACAACTGCCTTGAAATACACCAATCATGGCACCCTCCCAACCAGCGAAACCACTCGCTTTCGAAGCTCTTCGGATGCAAACGGATGCGTCGATTGCAAACAGCCTGCACAGCCTCATCGGCCATCTCCTGGCAAACGACGAACCACTGGGGACGCAGAATGTATTCGATAACATCTTTGGACCGAGAGCAAAGGGGAAGACTCATGTTGTGTGGCCGTGTCTCTCGGAGAAGTCGCTGTTCAGCGAGAGACTCTAGAATTCTTTGTCTCGCTACATAAATTGGCTGACCCGAGAACTCCTCAAATTCGTCCCGAATTGTGCCCTTTTCAGTAAAAACCTCAACTGACTCCAGCGAATGCCTCTTTGCTATTTCAAAGTCCATCTTGTCATGGGCGGGAGTGATCTTCACCGCACCAGTTCCAAACTCAAAATCAACCGACGCATCGAAAATCAGAGGAATAGGCTTGTTCCTGAAAGGATGCCAGAGGTACGTGGGATTTTCACGGAATCGACAGTATCTGTCATCGTCTGGATGCACTGCAATGGCCACGTCTCCGAGAAGCGTCTCCGGCCGTGTGGTTGAGACAATAATCTCATCCTCGTCCTCCCCAAACACCGTATAGGAAACGTTGTAGATCTGTCCAAATGTGATGGGCTTGGAATAACCAGGAACGTGTATGTCTGTGGGTCCGCTGATGTCCTTGGATACGACCTCGATGTCTGAAATTGCAGATTCAAGACTGCACGACCAATTGACTAGAGTTTTCTCCCGTTTGATGAGACCTTGTTCGAAGAGTCGAATGAACGCCTCATTGACAGCTCTGACTTGTCTCTGAAAGCAGACGGAACCTATTGGAAGTGACTGCGCTTGAATTTATTCATGCTCACCTCATCCATGGTGAAATATTCCTTTGACCAGTCCAACGAACACCCCAGTCGCTTGAGGTCATCGACGATTGAGTCATTTTTCTCCATTTTCCACTTTTGAACTTCTTTCAAGAACTCTTCTCGTCCGATCTCGTGCCGCGTCAAACCCCTTTCCTTGAGCAACTTCTTCTCAACCACGACTTGTGTGGCTATGCCTGCGTGGTCTATCCCTGGTATCCATTCCACGTCGAATCCGCTCTGTCGTTTGTGTCGGCACATAACGTCCTGAACGGTTGCCATAAGTGCGTGACCAAGATGTAGGTTACCCGTTATATTCGGCGGTGGCAATATCATGCGAAACTTTGGCCGGTTGCTGGAACCTCTGTCTGGCCTTGTCAGTGACCATTTCTGGTACTTACCAATTTCAACTTGCTTTGGCTGATATCCTTGAGCGATTTTTGCTGAAAAAATGATAAATAAAGTGCTTCGCTGAGGGGAGTTCTGTCAGACGTCATACCTTGTGAAGAGAACAGCCGGTAGCTGTGGGCTGTGCTGGCGATTTGTTTCGTTTGGATGCAACATCGTAGTCTCAGCCGTTTGATACTGAACTTGGGAAGAATTTGCATAGCTTTGCTGGAGGGTGCGATGGGAGATTAATCTGTTATCGCTCGGGTTGAGACACTTCCGAGATCCGGAACTTGTCAGCTGTGACCGAATTTATGCATTTTTTGACAGTTCCACTTGTCAAAGAGAACGATGAGTCTTCGCAGAGATGGCGCTGGGGTTGAAACAGAAATTCTAAAAAAATCGTTTGAAGTTTGAAGACGAAAAGAGGTTCCTCCTTAATTTTATCCGAGAAGAAGTTGTATTCCTATGGCTCCACAAGATTGGGGCCTAAAAAGAACAACGTGGATGACGGTACAAGAAATTGGAGAAACAAAAAGAACCCTGTTAAGTTGAGGACGAGGAATAAAACAAAATTTTCATAAAGCGTTCCAAAAGTCGGTTATCATTTATTTAACTAATTGCACAGTTGCCTTGTGAAAAGGCCAAGTTAAACCCACGGTTCAGTACATCAGGTCCATCATTCGCGTTCGTCACTGTATACAGCACAAATGGTTTGATTGAACTTGTCGTTGCTGCCAAACCCAATCCGCAGATTCTATCGGTGGCCAGAGCTGTAGTTCCCTGCACAGGGGCGGGAATAATAATGTAATCCGTTGTACAAGTCAGACTTTGAACAGCCGCGGTGCCCAGTACCGCTGGGTCAACTCCACCCACATCTCCAGAAACAGTGAATCCATAAATATCACCGCTAACTTGACTCCAAGTTATCGAACACTTTCCAGCAGACATTCGCACGCAAATGCCATACGCCGTGCTCGCCAATTGCCTTGTTCCACCCAATCCAGCGGAGTTCAATGCAGCCGATGCAGCTGGAGAATAATTGAAACTTTGCACTGTTCCCGAATCAGTTGTGAAATACTGAAGACATCCAGATGGAGCTTTGATTGGATGTGCGCAGCTAAGCTGACGAACTTGGAACTGCCACAGACGATTGAATGTCGCACTGGCTGATGTTTCGATGGCGATTGTTATCGGACTGACACCATTGAAGTCAACGTAGACGTGCTGACCGGTATTTTCGCCACAAATTCGTGGCACTCTCGACGATCCTCCAGTGATTGTGAGCACATCTACAAGACAATTTCCATCGCCGTTTGGTGGAGCCAGTGATAGCGAGAGGAAATCAATTCGAAGCTGGCAAATTGATGCGTCGCATGGGGATACACTTAACGTGCAACGAGTTGCGCCGTTGTATGGAGCAGGATAGTTTGTGTTGTAGAAGTACGTGTTGTTCTGATTCGTTGAACCACCACATGTTGCAGTGTCTGCAATGTATTCAGAGGGTAGTTCTTAATTCAATCTTGAATAAATTTTGAGAGGATTACTTACACACGCAACACACCGCTTGAGCGGTTAGGGTACTGCAAGATCCTGCCGTTGTACCTCCGTTGTCAGTACATTCACCGCGAACTTGGCACGTTCCCGACAACCTGTTGGTACCAGTGCATACGTCATTGGTGAATCTTCCGACAGTGTAAAAAGGAAAATCTGAAAAATGAGAAAGAGACTTATGTTAACAAGGACAACCATCAATGTGCCAACGAGACACGTTTGATAAGACTGGGCAACTATTCCCAACCTTCTTTTCGATGAGTTAACGGATATTAAATGAAAATTAATCGGTTTTTTATATGTTCACATCGATAAACAGGCTTCTTCCAGCTTAACTTACATTTCCCTTGTCTCGCATTGGTCCTTGCCAGATCCCTTCCATATGCGAGCTTCAGCAGAAGCAGCCAAACTAATCCAATAACCAAGGGGAACAGCCTCATTTTGTAAACTCTTCAAAATATATCCGTGAGTTGATTTTAAAATCCAATATTTAACTAGTTCCTTGAGACAACGAATACCTATCCCTCACGGGAAATGTTAACGCACTCCTTACAAGAGTCTTGTTCAGAATGGACTGATTCATTTGTGTGTTGCTTTCATTTGACGAAGTATTCCACTTCACGATTCTTGAGAATCTGTAAATAAGAGGTGCTAATTGCGAGAACATATTTTCCGTGGGCATGGGGGATATGAATGTAGGTCAGATGTCCACGCACATATATGTGGATGCTAGGTACGGTTATTAGGGTCGATTATGTAGAAGTTGTTGGTCTTTACATCTTAACCCTCTCTACCGGTTTTTGAGTGAAGAATGTAGACTTTAATGGAAGATGCCATCATTGAGAGAATGCAAACAGTTGCATCACAATATTTTTGGCAGCTGCTAAAACGATTGTAATATAGCTCTTCTATATGTCTGTAGAATGGTACGCTCTACTCATGAGTATGTACTGTAACACTGCACATTGATGAAAAAAGGCTTTAATAGCTCTTCTGGATCAGGCAAGGAACACTATACGCTTTTCTTCAGATTTCAAAAATGCAGTGTTAATGCATGGCGGCTCATTGATGAAGAATTCGCCAAGAACACTTTTGGACTTGTTAGCATAACTCATGCTTTGCATATCCCCTATCGAGGGTTCATCTTCCCAAGCTTGGACTTTAAGCCTACCACGTGGATACATTTTTCAGATTTATATTTGAAAGTTTTTGGTTGCATGCAAAATGTGTCAAGAAAGCAGCATATCAGTGATAAAAAATGAAACCACTTCCCATTAACACTCGTTTTGTCACACAGCATCAATTAGTTTATCACACGCTGGCAGCCGCAAAGAAATCTTAACGGTTCATAATGCTGCGAGATCTAGATTCAATATGAAACACAATTTCGTATGCCCTACTTCCAGAGAATAGTAACAAACAAGAATCTTTCGTTTTTGGTAACTTATTATATTTTTAACTTTTGTCGACAAATGTTTCTCGTTCTCGTTGAAAATATAGAAAGCAAAAGACGTATCTCAAACTTATTCTACTTCAATAACCGCACCGACTTTAGTCAATGCTTCCTTAAGTTTCTCAGCTTCATCCTTAGGAATGTCCTCCTTCACTAGCGTTGGTGCACTTTCGACGAATTTTTTAGCTTGCACCAGGTTCATTCCCTCCAGCAGATTTTTGATTTCCTTGATAAGTGCGACCTTTTGTTTCTCATCGAATTTAACCAATTTCACTTTGAATGATGTCTGTATTTTCTTTGGCGCGGCTTCTTCTTCATCCTCAGCTGATTTAGCAGGACCTGCTGCAGCAGCAAATCCAACTGGAGCAAAAGCAGTCTCGGGTAGATTTAATTTTTTCTTCAACAACGAACTCAACTCGGAAACTTCTAAGAGATTAAGTGCTGCAATGCTGCTGACAATGTTATCTAATTTAGGATTTGGTGGCCTGTCAACACCTTCAGGGACTGGAGGAACAAGTTTATCACCACCAGCAGCGGCTGCAGTTGGAGCCGCCTGTGCACTGAACATGCGACTTGACGATGTTTGTTTTCTGATACTTTGGCGAAGTTGTTGAATGGCAATTCGTGTGATAAGCATTTTGATTTATTTGTGTTATGAAATGCAAGGAAATTATTTTATTTGAGTTGAGCAAATTGAAAATATGCTTTTGTGAAATTTCAATGAAATTATTTTTGGGGTTAAGTTACGACAACTGACAGCTGACTTTTTCGCGATGTGATGCCAAGTCTAAGAAATAATTACGTAATACTTGAATGTAGCAGATTTGTGGAGGGATTTTATATACACACTGACTCCAATTAGAAAAGCTTCTGCTTATTGTGGGTTTTAAAATCTGTTCCTGTGTGTTTTTAAATTTGTTCCTGTATTGACTGAGTTGGAGGTTGAATGGAGGTTAAAAACTAAAGCTGCTTGAATGTCTTTCTGTTTTTAATTTGTTCCGAAGTATTTAGTTATGAAGTTATAAATAAACCCGAGTTGGTTACATTTGGATTCATTTGATATATGATTTGTTAGTTTCTTTAAGCAGCAAAATGTTGCAATTTTATTCACCTCTGTGGAAACGTCAAAAATTAGGCAGATGATAGAGTTAGCGCAGTTCACATAAGGCATTAAAGAAGTTCATAGCGATCTTGTTAGATGTTACAAAAATACTTTTTATTCGCTTCATTTTAGTATAATAGTCTCAAAAAAACAAACGTTTTGCAGTTTCCTCTTGAAGCAGAAATACAAGACATTGAACGTCCTTTCTGACTTCTGACTGATTTCAATATATATTTCTTCACCCCAATTTCACTGTTACCATCTTATATATACTCAAAAATGTCACATATAAATAGGAAAAAGTACATTCATTGACGAGTTAGAAATAAAAAATTAATGCAACCAATTGACCACATAGAAAAAATTCACCACAAACATTTCTGAACGCATCACTGTTTTCTTCAGCTGCTGCCAAAAATGACACATGACATTTCAATCATGTCCGACGAAGAGCAATCAACAAAACAATCAGAAGAATCCCAAAAAATTGCTTTTAAGAAAAGGGTAAAACAAAATCGAAGACTTAGAAGGAAGTCTGAAGAAGATGAAGCGAAGGAAGAAAATCCCGCAGAGGTTTTGTAAGTATTCGATGAGCTCATTCCATTCGATGAGCAAATAAAGCAAACCCAATTTTCAGATCAAGTCTGGAGGAGATCAAGGAACGCCAAAGACTTCGTTCTCGACCTAATGGAGTGAGTGTAGCTGGCTTAGCTTTAGGAAAGAAATTGGCACTGGAAGAAGAAATAAACATTGTAAGTTCCGTCCTCTAATTTATCATAAGCATCTTATTTAAGAAACTGTTTTTTAGAAAGACCCATTTAACACGAAAATTGGAGGAATGCTTAACATGCAAGCGCTGAAAGCCGGTAAAATCAAAGAAGCCGACGACGCATACGACGTCGGAATCGGTACACAATTCTCAGCGGAAACAAATAAACGTGACGAAGATGAAGAGATGATGAAGTACATCGAAGAGGAACTGCGAAAACGAAAGGGTGTAGCCAAAGATGAAGTCGAACTGGAGTCAGACAAGACAAAGTACATGACGCCAGAAGAAGCAGCACTTTTCGCCCTGCCAGACCATCTGAAGCATAGCTCTTCAAATCGCTCAGAAGAGATGTTATCAAATCAAATGTTGAATGGTATTCCTGAAGTGGATTTGGGTATCGAGGCAAAGATAAAAAACATCGAAGCCACTGAAGAGGCCAAGCAAAAACTCGTGCAGGAGCAGAAGAACAAAAAAGATGGACCATCTGTGTTCGTCCCGACGAATATGGCTGTCAACTTTATGCAACACAATAGATGTGAGTTTTAACACGTTTCACATTTGCCTCAATCGATGTTGATCGTTTGTTTTTTTATTTTCAGTCAATATTGAGGATGTGGAGCCCAGGAAGAGAAAAAAGGAAATCGAACCTGTGGATAAAACGACAGGAACGAAAAAGGCCACAGATGATTACCATTATGATAAATTTAAGAAACAATTTAGAAGATTTTAGCGAAATAAATTTATCAGTTTGTATTGTTTACTAGTTCCATTGAAGTCTTTATTTTTACTTTATATTGTGCGCTATCTTTTTGGTGGTACTACAACCGAAATAACATCCCATTGCTGTAAGGATGGTGATTTATTGGCAGTTTTAGATACTGCTTTGGAAAAAATCTAAATTTCTCAAGTGGATAGGTTAGGTTAGGTTACGTTAGGGTTAGTGCTGCTAGTGAATTCACCAGCACACTTAGACCATGTTGATCCATTGTGATACCTACAGTTGGACTACTACCACTGATCGACCGCTCTAGTGATAGTGCCGTTAATTTGATGCCAACGCAAATGGTGACTGGAACAGATTTGAGAAACCGGATAAAAGAGCTTTCACTGGGATTCGAACCTGGGGCCCCTCTAACTTAAGGCAGGCACTTAACCAACTGCGCCATTCAGTCGTTTGTATGAGGATACTGGTACCCACTCTCAACAGCTCGAATTTATCTGAAATCAGAGAGACCTCCGATAAAATCGGCGAGGACTGCTATTTCTCCTAGTTGCTCTTCATTGTTCAATGTATCTTACGGGCACTCAGTGTAAATATGGTGACACTCTGCTGGGTACCGGGACCCACAGGAGTTCAAGGAAACGAGACGGACGTGATGGTAAAGGTGGGCTCAGAGCTAGATAAGTCTCTAACACGACCTTATGTCAACATGCCGTTAAGCGTCCTGAAGAACAAATCTGAAGACGAAGCCGTAGAGAGAGCAAATGAGCGATGGTTGAACCTGGACATTGGATCAACGGCGCTGAACAGGAGTAAATCATTATCACTGGTTAGCATCAGTCGCAAGGCTATTCGGATGGCGGTGGGAGTGGTATCCCACATAGCGACTATTACAGAAGTTGCGGGGACGAGCAGGAAATAGAATCCGTCCGCCACCTACTCTGCGATTGTCCAGTCCTACGGGGAAGGAGATTGCTCACACTGGGCAATAACTTCCTTGACGAGTTGGAGGATCTGAATAAAATAGAGCCGAAGCACCTCCTGAGATAAGTATATAGAACAATCTGGGTGGTTCTAATCAGCATAAAAAGTATAGGTCTCACGGGGTATATCCCCCACACCACTGTTGGTCTAAGTAAGCTGGGATACCAGTCGCAAGGGCACCCTTTCACTTACCTACCTACCTACCTACGGCCACTCAACAATTCTGCACTGAAATTTAGAATCCACCTAGGCCACCCCAATTCACATTTCTTTCTTGACAGAAGTTTGGGAACTCTTCCCACTTCGAGATATCTGTGCATATGTACACACAAGCTTACCAGAATACACATTCTCATATTCTTGTCCGCTAAATATGGTTTCTCCTACTTTGGGAGCAAACTCAATTTGATGGTACTAAAATTGGCCTTTGCAAACAGAAAGCAAAATGTCTGCAAAAGAAGAATTGCTAACCTCAACTGTTTTGCAAACAGCAAATAGCGAAACTGAAAGTACTTGCAAATGAATAGAATCAACAGGGTGAAGCAATGGCATTCACAAAACTATCCCCTACGCCAAGAAGAACATTTGTCAATCAATGAAAATGTCTGCGTCAACACCCAACCCATCACTCAACAGAGACTCGATAATTTTTGCGCTTTTACATTCGATACACCTCAGAGCTGCGCTCCCAAAGGCCGGTCAAATTAAATTACTTCACCTCACAAAAGACTGATAAACACACTGCGAAAGTAGAAAGTAAGAGTCGCAATTACACAAGCAGAGGCGCCGGTCCTCATAGATCAGCGCGAGTAATAACGACATCACGACAAATATTGGCATTAGGCTCGTGTTTTGGGCACTTCCCCAGCTGTTGATGGAAATTCTTAAAAGTGAAAACCCCCCTAACGAAGTGACCACACAAAACAGGTAACATCGCATGTAACATCTAGGTGCGACATTTGCAGATTCACCCAACGAATCCGTCACGGATGACGAACCTCCCGCGGCGCTTACCGGGATTATGTCATCCCATTCGTGAACATTCTCTTGCCTCCGACACGGGTTTCGAGAACAGTCCACACCGCGATCAATTTCGCGTTCAAGTCGAGTGCCTGAGAAGTCCTATCCAGCGGTTCTCAAGACCCTTGCGATTTCACTCTCGACGAAGGCGATGCGTGAAGAAACAATAAAAACCACATGAGCCGCAAGTTAGCCGCTTAAGGAACCAACAAGCCGCAATCGCTGTTTGAAAACATCTAAGTAGCCACTCTGAGGTCGAAGAAATGAGTTATGACGATACCACTTCTGGGCAACACCATCATTTCTTTCGCCTTATTTGACGATGCCCGGTCTCGAGCTCGCACTCGGGGCATTGATTGCGGACAGAAGAAAGTCCAGTGCCTCTGAGATGTGGTCGACAAGTGATTGTTCACTTGTGTATCTTTTTTTTTATTCACCTTCAATCGGTTTCGATTTTGTACGCGTGTAAATTGTTGATTTTGCGAAACTAGCCGAAGGCATCTAGAGATCCGTCTAGCCGGCCGCGGAAGGGAGGGAATCACTTTCGGCAGTTTGGGCGCGTACCCACGAGACTTCATTCATGTAGGAGGGTGATGATCGCCGCTCGCTTCGATGAATTAATCTCGAGTGGGTTTCGTTGCTGTTTTTCTCCTGCCCGCCACCAAGGTAAATGCTCGTAAATACTGATCTTAATGAAGTGTCTTTGGAGTGCCTCGGGCGGTGTTTGGTGAATTGATGGATGCATGTGTAACCCTTTGGAACAGTTCTCATTTCGAGTTGGCACTTGGAAGAAGAAAAAGCTGCAGCACGTGCAGAGAGGACGCGTCAAAGGTTGACGTCAAGTCTGATCGATTGATTTGTTTAAGGTGGAGGAGATTTGGAGATGCTTGTAAAGTTTTTGCTGGTTCCAGGTGGGTCTGGAGAGAGTTTGTGTGTTTCCCTGGCTGCTCCTTGAACTTCGCCATGGCTTGGTGAATTGTGAATTCCTCCGTTGCTTTCTTAATAAGTTATGATTCGTTATTGCTAGTGGTTGCATGACAGATAGGGAGTTCGTAAGCAGACCTTCTGGGACACCCAGTTACACAGGTGACTTCTGAGTTAGTTAGAGTTAGCTTAAAAGTTAGAAAGTGAGTTGTAATAACTTATTGCTTTCACTCAAGCGTCTGGAAAAACCCTTCAAATTTGGGCCAATGTGTAACAGCAGGGACAAGCCAATTGGGGACATTTTCTTCAAGTGGAAAATTTAGTAAAGAAATTGAGTCTGTTGTCACTAACATCACATTTGAAAGTGTCCAATGTCGTTCTTTGGAGAAGCGACATAGACGTCATAAAGCACATCACATCAATTCACAATGACACAGACGCACGGAACTTGTTGAGATCCGATTAGGAAGCCATTGGCCGTCTTCTTTTCGTATGGCGCTACTGTCGACCTGGGGCTCGTTCAATATGCCTCTACAGCAAGCGCGACCCTTCGCAAGCTGTCTCCCATTTCGCTGGTCCAATCACAAAGTCTGCACATGACTTCTTAAGTCAATGAAAACGCGTAGCAGTATTTGTCACTGCTTGTGGTATGCTAGTATTTAATCTAATGGGGTCACCCAACAAAATTTTCTATTTAATATCAATAGAAAATCATATTATTATGAAAAATTCTATGATCTATGTTATGTATTCTATGTTCCATGTTCTATGTTCTATGTTCTATGTTCTCTGTTTCATGTTCTACGTTCTATGTTCTATGTTCTAAAGTTCAAACTATGAGGTTAGTAATGGAATACAATATTTGCAAATGTTCTCCTCAGCTCTGCATGCTACTGACTATTCAGTCATTCCTTTGGTTTTCTTTATTGTTTTCGCATAATTGCGGCAGTATTTCGAGAAGCACTTAATGAGCATAACCATAAGGGAGTGATAGGGAATGTAGAAATCCAATCTCCAGTTGATGCAGAAGTTCTCGAACCCAGTATTGAAGAAGTTGGTATAGCGAAGTTTTCTTCCAGAAAACTGAAGAACAACAGAGCCACCAGAGTTCTTTGAGGCTGGCGACGAGGTTCTGAATTTGGGAAGACGAAAGCAACGACGACTGGAATATCACCTCCATATGCCCCAAAAAAGGCAATCATACCTCATATAACAACTGTAGAGATATATCCAACGTCGCATACAAGATCCTACCCAGCGTATTTTGTGAACGTCTAAGGACCATTTCCACTGCATTAGAAAAGACCAGCAAGTTTCGAATTGATACGCCCCACCTCTTTATCGGTTTTAAACCGCATACGATAGCATTCCTGTTTGATTCGATCACCAAATTCAAGACTCCGGGAAAATTGATCCGATTGTGTTGCGCCACGCTAAAAAATACATGATGTACCGTGCAAACCTGTACCGAATTTCAGCAAGAAGATGCGCTTTCGTGTGACTTCTTCAATGTAGTTCTGGAGATAATAGTGCGATGGGCAGGTGTAAACACGAAGCGTGCTACAAATGTTGTCGAGCAAAAATCAATCCGTCGCCCATCACCTACGACAAAATGTCACAATCGACAGCTACAACTTTGAGTTTGAACTCCGACGTAGATTCGCTCTTGACAACCGTTGGTACTTCGATTTGTCGTAACAAATTGGGTCAAAACTCCTGACTCGAAGGGCTAAAATCTTGCTCTACGAAAGTGTAATCCTGTCAATCTTGAAATAAGTGGCGTAAAAAAGTCTGATCTTGTTCATTCATTTCCAGAATCCAATCAACGAAAGTACGACGTGGTCGGCCAAAAAAGGAGTCATTCAAAAAGAATGTACTTTCTGAATTGAACGGAACTCTGTCGTTCCCTTCCAGTCATATTATGTTGTATCGGACACGTTCTTTCAATTCATACCGCCAAAGCAGTCCGTGAGTTAAACCTTAAGGAAAAAACGTGAATTGTGCTGTCTGGTGGTGTCCAGTTGTTCTGCTTTCCTAATTGTACAGGCACACACAACAACAACAATCAACCGAGACTAAACTGATAAGGAACTAGGCCTTCCTTTTTTCTACGCACTACCCCGTCCCATCTCTTGCCACACAGCTTTCTGTGCCACCTTAAAAGATATGATCAAAAGTTCGACGAATAACTCCTTAAATTCAACTCCATTGACTCCGGGCTCTCAGCCACCAATTCCATATTCCGTGGGTGTTTGTAATCCCCCATTAAATTCACTCTCTCTTGATCTACGCTGCACATTTTTCTTCAAACATTTCAATGTTTGTGGGAACGGACAAACCTTATGGAATATTTCCCCCAAATCGATCCAAAGAATTTCAATTAGTAAACCAAAGCCAATCATTAAACACCGCCCACTCTCGCGAACGAGCTTGAATCCCTATGGGGGGACGCCTTATGAAATTTACATGAGGCGTGCTCGGTCATTCGCTCTAGTGTTTTTCAAACACTTTTACTTTTGCAGTCAATTGAAAGTTAATCTTTTTATTGAAACAGTTTATTTGTGTAATGGATTTATTCAGTTTGCGGATGTTCGACTGAAATACGAAATGGATTCGACCAGCTGTGAGGTTCAAATTTCTCCTTGGACAGTGCGAACGCGTGCGCGGTACACGTGACAAGCGGGCAGCCTGTGACATTTCAAGAGCATAGCTCTCTCCGCCGATGATCGGGTTAATAAGTGGCGTATTTTAATTTGATAACCTAAACGGAAGAGCATACCTTAGACGGCCTACCGTTCGGATCTATATTTTTGCATCTTTGCTTTATGCCTCCTTTCACTTTTCATGGGTCGTAAGGTAAAGAAAATGTTGTAGTTAATTAAGCCAACTTAGAGAGAAAAATCCGCACATTCTCGTACTGCTCGTAGGTTTCGCTTTCTATGCTTATAGAATGTATTCAATAAGTTCATTTAACGATTACTTATGGATCAGATGTGGTTTTAATGTCTTATACGATTCTGTTAGTCCTCGTAGCAATTTTGTAAGTTTAAGGAGTTTGTGGACCCTTCGTAATCATTCCGTAAAACAGCTCAGGTGCCCCCGTTGACTCCCGCCAAAAGAAGTCTGTGAAAACCTTAGGGCTTTTTTAATTGTGCTACATTACACTGACAACATGTTTCTGAATATTTGTTGGAAATTGGTGTGAAATGAAGAAAACATAGCCGCCGTTGCGGCCAGTGTCGAAGAATACCGACAAATGTCGAAACATTGGCCGGAGATCCGGACTTTGACAAAAAAAACTTCTTCTGAGACGAGGTATACTTTTGTCTCAGCGTCTATGTCAACAAGTACGAGTAAAATTTCCGTTATTGGAGCTAACGCAATCCACAAGCAACGATTGGCTGTTTGGTGTGGTTTATGGGATGGCGGCATCATCGAACGTAGGTCTAGGAATAGTTAAGGCTGTTGGAATTAGAAATAGTTAAGACTAGAAACAAGGGTCAATCGTAGGAGACAAAGGCTGTAGAAACTTGCTGCAATCAAGTAATAGACGATTTTATACATGAATCTAGGTTTGGATTCAAATCTTGATATTTAAGCCCTAGATTCGGGCCTTGTGGTTCGAATTTTTTGAATCTAGCGCTAGTTCCAAAAACAAGAAGCAATCCAATCACTTCAGAAATCACTTAATGGTCGTGTAATTTCTCGTTTTGGTCACTGTCGCCCAGATATGGGAATTCAAGGCCGGCTTGACTAATACTTATGACAACTAGCTAGTATCAATCAGTCAAAAAAAAAGTAGGTAAACGAGACTTGATTAGATGCTCAGATAATGCAATAATAAAAATATTGGTGGCGCTACAGTCCGAGGTGCACTTGTGCCTAGCTTCTACAGCTTAGATTATCACAGATAAATAATTTGGTCACGATTTCGTAATCTTCATCGGTCTCTTTAAATCTTTATTCTTATGCATAGTTTAATTCCCTGAGACGTTAGTACATGCATACAAAACACCACCGGCTTCACCTCCGCCCACATTCGGAGCTATACCGCAATTAGCATTTAATATATCATACATTCTACATATTCCTTTAATTGCTTTGCATAACCCCAGCGATACTTTATTGAGTGCAGGCACTTTCTAAAGTTCGATTTGGAGTTTCACGAAAAAGAAATAATTGCAAATTGCGGTACTTTGGCTACTTGCATTATTACGGAACCGATAGGGCACGTGAATGCATGCCAAATACTTGGCGAAGTGTCAAAATGCATAACCAGTGCGTACATTTATAGGGTACGGTTAATTAGGCATGCAGTGTTTAAGGGATTTGGTGGCGAGACGTTGTGCCTTAACGAAAGTATGTATGCCCACTATGTAAGTGCGTTAGAATGCGAATTCTTTTGGATATGCATTTACAGATTTGTGTTGTTTCAAAGTCATTCATTTGGGTAATTAATTCGAAACGGCGAAGTTGGGAAGTTTTTCTTTAAAGTAATACTCTCTGAGGTTTGTTAGTTACTCGAAAGAGGTGGTGCAAAGAAAATGAAAATTGTTCTGTCTAGAATCCAACATGGGCCTTTGAACTATTTCGAGTATTCTCGCCCAAACAGATTTAAAGATATTGGTCAAAATCGGTAAATCATCGAGATGCGAATTTTGAAGATCTGAAAACGCAGTTTTGTAGATCTCAGTGAAAGCATTAAAAAATTATAAATATGAAAATATCGATTTATGTGTACATTTTGAGGTATCAAATATCAAAAAATGTAACTGAAATAGTTTGAATTCGTCGCTGATATTCAGAAATACCTGCTTATGCGACGGAACCGTCCTTTTGCGAGTACAACTCGCACTTGCCCAAATTATTTTTTTAATGTTTTAACCATAACTTAAAGAGACTTTTAGTTTTTTTTTACAGTGTATGCTCAATTTTGTGTGGTGCTGTAGGTGGACAGTCAGGCGGCACTCAAAGCACCCCAAAGCAATATAAAAATCTAAAACCATATACTACTGTTACAACTCGCTACAAATACTTTGTAGAAACAAGTCATTCTTTACTGGTCCCTTGAACACGGAGGAATTTAGGTCATGAATGAAACAGCTGACTGTCCTAATCCCTACGGAATCAATAGACATCGTAGCTCCAATTCGTTTGTTTTTAACAGACATTAATGCCGAGCCACAGAAAATGTCTAGCAGGAGCAGGAGCAATTTTTTGTCGCATAAATAAAATCTCCTGACATGACTACGATAGCCACAAAACCAAATATTTCACCTCTTTACCCGGAGTTCACTGCAACACACTAGTTGGCATCGTTATGTGTCACTGTCTTGTGGACGTCTGTGCTCGTAAACTCGGCCTATTGTCCACTTACGGCATGTAATCTTCATGTAATTAGCTGTTAGCGAAACCTTGGAGCACCTGATCTGGCCAAGCCTAGACAAAAACCACCTGGACAGCTATTTTTTAAATCACTAAATTGTGTGGCTTTTGCGAAGCTTTATTCTTATAAATTCGCTTTTGCCTCTAAATCATTCTGTCTCAATAAACGCTGCGATGGGAACACTTAAGTTTGGTGTTGACCAGAACAGGTTTATCCTAAGGCTCTCAGTCTATGTTCAATGAACACCATTGTGAACTATCTATTTCCTACTGGATTTACACTTTTTCTGAAGAAGATAAGTTGCCTATTAAATGAAATGGAGTCTTTCTGTCGACGTACAAAAAAAAAACACTTTTCCCACCTTTGTCCTCATCGACTTTAATTAGCATAAAACATCTCCTTCATCATTCATCTCTTGCACGCTCATAATCGCCGCCTTTTTTGTCCCAAGCTTTTCAGTTAATCATCTCAGCTGATGTCTTCGTAGTGATTCTTAGAGATCTACCACAAAGTGCTCAACAGTTCATAAAAACAGTCCAATTAGCTGTTTTTTGTTTCAAAACCCTTAGTCAGTTTCATTGGCGGACTCTGGCGAGATTGTTGTCTGAAATACAGACAAGAACTCGGTAGATTGTGATGATGGACGCAAATGAAGTGGTAATAGTTTCAACAAGTCGCATCAAAAAACAGTCTCATTTTGATCTTGATAGACTGGAGCCAATGATTTAATACCTCAGTGATCTTTCAACAAACTATTACTCACAAACTTCATCCTACTCCAATTACGAGCATCTCCATTCTCTGGCCGGCACAAAAGACCACCTCGGACCCCATCGCCCTCGGAGTTAAATACCGAGAAAACGTTACGTAAGCTTCTGCAGAGAAGTGTATGATTTAACTATACCCATCTTAAAAGAGCCATTACTGTTCCCCGGCACCCACCAACCGTACCACCGCTATTCATAATTTCAGCCGTTCCATTGTTAGCGCCGCGCATAGACTGCGTACACAAGCGTCTCAAACAATTTCGCACTGTACCGTAAAGGAAACCACAACTCTATTCTTAAAAACACACCATTATCTGGAGCTTGGCAATTAAAAGCGTAATAGCTGGATGGATGCCAGCGCCTGAGTCTGTTTACCTCTAGTGCATTCCCAGGTGATTAACGTTTGATTTGGCGCTCTGCACCTGACCATTGTCCGTGCACCCGCAAGACGAGACGAGACACGCGTGTGTGTAACTCGCTGCCACCTTGGACTATCAATGAATCGGTCCGATCACACCGTCGATCCGAAATTAACAATCCAGAGAAGCAGACGAACGAAATTTCACTTCCCCCACATCTGGACTTTTGTTTTTTATTTTCATTTTTTTCCCATTTGATATCTCTCCCTCTTTCGGTAGGAATTCATCTGGTGGATTGTTTGGTCGTTTAAGATACAAAACTCGTACGGGCGCGCGCGCGCTCATCGCGCTTTGGGTGAGAGCGAAAGAGGTGACACTCTGACTATCTAAGTTAGTGAGACACTAACAGAGCGAGACTCGAACTGAGAAAAGAGATACACTGAACCACTGCTGGCAGCATGTCCCACCATCGGATCCACCGGATCGGTATATATTCTTTCCGTATGAAACTCGTAGCTTAAACTTACCTTGAACTTGCTACCGTCGAGACATTGTCAGAAGAACCTCAACCGATCGCGAGGTTCGTCTTTGAATAAATACCGCGGGACTTTTAATTTTTCCTTCAATTCGTGGCCATACGGTGTGAAGTGAAGCGATGAGATACATCTAACCGGAAGTGTGTGTTCGATCAATTGTCGTCTTGTGTGAAAGTGACAATATTTCCTCTTCCTTTCCCTTTTTGTTTTTTCTCTCGACTTCTGTGTGAATTGATTTTCGCATTTTTTTGGATTTCGCACGCGATCTATCAGAAACATGAAGTTCTGTGTGTTGTTGGTGTGTGCGGCATTGATGCCGTTTGGCGTGAAAGCGCAGCAAGCTAAAGGTAAACATTTCTTTTTTTTTGATTCGTTTTGATTTATGTGTCTAGATATTAAAAATTGCAAATCCATCGCTCAGTTACGTTCTGCAAACGAATGGAGAGTAAAATGGATCGCGCTCTGATTGTGAGATGATTTAGTGCCCTCTCGTGTTAACAGTGAATTAATGAGTTTCGTAGGCCTATTCATTCTCGCTCATCTTTAAATGGATGGGCTGGGGTAGAAGTTGTCCGGTGTGGTTTTATGGGTGAACTACCTTTTCTGTAACGGGCACCAGGTTCGAAATGTGGAATCAAAACAGAACCGCAGCGCTGTTCTGATTCTTTGGAAACGAGTTCCCGTAATTGAGTTCATGAATTGTTTTATGGAGAATATGAAACACGCGTGAGACATTATTTGATTTATGATTCTTTTCGGAGAAGTATTAAGTTCGTTCCCTATTACTCGCAAGTTGGGAGTATATTAAAACTGAGGGATGGAGTTTAATGGAAGAAACTGTATGTTTTTGCTGACTATATATCGAATTGGTTTGGGTCTTAGCTAAGATATCCCTCCAAGGTCCTTCGTGAGCAGTGTTCAACGCACGCCAAATTGTTTGAAGTATTTCTCCACATGTGTGGATCGCTTTAAATGAGGACTTCCTTTGCAACTTTGCCTCATAGGCTCGGAGTTCGGAGCTCGGAAAAGAAAAGAGAGATTTTCTGTTTCTGTTTGTTGGATTCAAGTAAACATTTCAATTTATTAAAAAAGGTGAATTCTGGGAATCAACGATGTTGCAATTCTCTACTTCTTCTTTTTTTCTGAGGGCTCCAGCCACGATAGCTCTTTTCAACCAAAAAGCTTCTCCAACTGGCACTATGTTTAGCCAGTTGCTACGCACGTCAAGGTGACTGATGTCCTTTTTGACTCGTGTGCACCTTCGGTTTCGTGAGCGTCCTCCGTCCACGGCTGGGGACTGAAGGATATACATATTTACAATCTTCAAGGCTAGCAGAGTACATTTCAAGAAGCAACTTATGGTAATTTCTGCCGAATCCAAGATTTCTTATGGATAAAAAATGGTCAAAGGGGGTCTGTTTTGTTGTGTTTCTTGACTATTAAGCAGCTTTGAGTTGCATCTAATTCATACAGCTTCAACTTGACCAATTATTTGTGGAGTAAAAGTGATGGTCTCTTGTTTGTCAGTGACTGTTGAGCTCTTTTGCCCTTGCGGATGTTTAGAAAGTAAGGAAATGTCAAGGTTATGGATTGAGAATACTTTTTGAATATTTTGTCTCATAACATCACAGCTTTTCGCCAAAAAATTACATAAAATGTTCCTGCAACTTTCAAATGATAGGAGAAATACAATTTGACTTGATGTCATGATTAATCTCCCAAAAATCTTAACTGCTACTACGACCTGCAATTGTTTTTGAAACGTATTTTCCATCTGGCACTTAATTGGAGATAGTGGTAACTAAATATATCCGCATAAGTTGCTACCGTTATGGATCTAGTGCTGTCTTTTGAAATTTGATAGCCTACCCAAATGGGAGGTTTTGTTAGTCATTCCATTCTGCGTGGAACAAGAATTGGACACTCTGGTGGTGGCTGTAAAAGCTAGGCCCATGTTCATCTCGGACTGTAGCGCCGCCATAATGATTATTAAGAGTTGAACATTCGAGGGTTACCAAGTCACTGAGAGAAATTTCAGGTAAATGCATAGCGGATGAAATTGCCGGGCTTGCAACCACTCTCTCATCAACTTGGAAATTGTTGCTACGAGAGAACGTAACTCAAATGACGAACAATGGATGGATAAGAAGCACAATATCCCAAACCTAGATCCTAAACGACATAAGAGTTTGATCTCCATCGCAAGATCAAAAATTAGCATAATTGGGGGCGCCATCACTGGACACTGCCTCATATTATTTCTGTTTCACTTTTTCACTGCGCTGTTAGAAAGATTTGTCATCCTATTAGAAATCGTTAACAGAAATCCCACGTTAGGTTATTTTTTCCAAGACAAAAATTCAACGAAATTGCAATAAATTGCACATCAGTCACATCATCAAAGTAATTCAGTAAGTCCATCTAAATTGATGCAATACAATCTTTGCCACTTGCTCCTAGCTGTTAAGAGACGCCACAGACCATTTCTTTTAAGATCCGTTCAATTAAAAGCATTTGCCAAATGTGCAAAATGAAAGAACTTAATAAGTGAGCAAAATTTATTTGTAATTTCTTGCCATCAAGCACCGGATGAATGGATTCTAAGTGTTCCAATTGAAGAAACCAGTTTTCGCGTGGATGAGTCTGCACAAGTCTGGTTCTCAATGCTTCCACAGTGGCACAGTGACATAATCCAGTTTAAATCTCTCACACTACACGCAAACTTTGTAGTTCAGTTACAACGGGTATGCAAATATTCAAGTGAAACCTAGGCTTGATTCACACATGCTCCTCGGTGGCTATTATCCGCGATCTAAAAGTGAATTTCTGTAGGTTTAAGGTTTATTGAATAAATAAAATTCAATCAGTGAAAGTTTTATTCGCGTCATTCACTCAGTGTGCCTATCCAGATGTTTGATGCAAATTTGAAATCTTTTTTAAACTGGTTTTCGGCATTCTGTCTCGTTGACTTCTGGAAAATGTGCTGTGCAATGTTTTATGTAATTCGAATACATCATGCTAACGGATTTTATTGATATCTGCGCATTCAATCATCTGTTTTGTAGGCAAACCAGATTCTTTGGAGAAAGCCACATGGGTATGGATGAGAGAGAGATGATAGAGAATTTCAAGAATTTCATAAATTTTAATTCAGCACGTGAGGAGGAAATCTACTGCAGAATGCAAGTGTGAAATTTATTTTATGATTTTCGTTCATTTGCTTAAGATCCTGAAGATAGGCAACATATTTATTTTAACCCTCTTACTTTAGGGACCTTATAAAGACGTTGACTTATCATCTGTTTTTAAAATATGCATTGATTCATCGGAATTCTGTTCTAGTCAAACTACATTCGATCTAGAAGGCCAACTAATAATAGCCGTTATTTCAAAACCAAATGAAAAGTGACCAGAACCATTGTCAAGCTCCAAATTGTCCATAATTGCCTTCAGAAACTTAAGGAGAATTCAGCTGTCAACTGAAATTTGCATACGATGCATACAGAGAGCGAATCATTTCGCTCCCGCGTAAGTGGAAAAAGTGAACGAACTTAACAAAACTGAACAAAGCGGTTATTATAGTAACTGTTCATCATTTTTTGTATATTTGCTCGATTGCTCCAGTTCTCTTTTTTTGCGACCGTTACAGTTGCCCCGTAATACTTGGTTTATTTGTTTCGTTGAGTATTCTCAACTCAGTTTGACGAAGTTTATGTGACATTTGGCAATGCTTTTCTAAAAGAATCACTACAGGAGATTAATGTCAAATCTGAGAAGAGGAATGTTTTTGACTTTCAAAAGGATGCGTCTTTGAAATAGGCACGCTATTACTGTTCTAAATTTGAATAAAACTGTAGACGACGCAGAAAGCAAACATACTGTTCTTCGTCATAAACGTCAACTCATTCAGCTTTCAATAGATGTACGTGTCAAAGGTTGTGATACTAAGCTAGAAGTATGTTCCTATCCGCTCGCTACGAACTATTTCTTCAACCGCTCTAATCGAAGGGAGGTCCCTAACTTCTGGTCAAATACATCCATTAAATACATCTCCATCTAGTCCAAACAATTCTAAAATGTACTAGAATACACCAAATTACTTCAATTGCTTAATACCCCGAATGTCAAAGCACCTGACACGGCATCTCGTTTACATGCATTCATTCAAACCTGATCTCCGTTCAAACATCCTTCTTCTCATTCCTTTCCCCAAGCACACAAATGCCTCACACGTTGCCAGAGAACCTTCCAGCAACTTTCTCAACTTTCCTTTCACGTGTTAACTTGTCTTATAGCATCCCTCATCATCGCTCCATTCAGCGCCACTGATGCGCGCAATTTATATCACCCACGAGAGGTTCTCTCACCTCCTTCTCGTCTTTGCTGTCCGTCCGAAGTAACACTAACACCCATCGTCTGAATGTCAAATGAAGCATCCCAAAGAAGATTTCCTTCAACAAACTATTGAATAGAAACTTTCACTGCTGATTCTTGGTTGTCCCAAGACTCTGCCGATCCCTAACCAATGCCACAATGATGTTATTTATTTACCCGTCTCCTAGTTGACTTCGGATGGCTACACGTATCCGAGCCCACATCTAGCTAAGCAAACATTTGCGAGGACAAACCGTCTTCGTTTTCCCTTGTCACGACTTGACCTGTACACCGCCGAGGTCCAGAACTCCTTTGCAAGCTGCTGCGGCAGGCGTCAGTGGCTTCGTCCCAATCAACCTAATGTGGCTGCCATATACAGCGCGGCTTGCATTCCAGTAACCCGATCGTAATCACCTGAAACCTGTGATCGTGAGGTTGAACCTCCCTGGCAAGGTGGCGTTCTAACGACGCAGCTCCATTCATAATCGTTCGCTCACACGCCACTCACTTGCTGGCGCAATGAAAAGCAAGAATTCGGAATATGCCATTCTCATACGGTAAAGAACAGTCCGGGCCATTAATCCATAATGCCAGTCCCGAGTGAAGAGTGAAAGTTATTCTTCTTCTAACAACCAGACTCATTTGGGTAAACAGTGGAAATCCGGGGGGTAATCTCGTAAACATGTTTAATTAGCCAGCATCCGTCGCTAGGCCATGTATCACTGTGGTCGTTGGCCAATTATGGTGTCGTCTTCGCCGCATCCATGTCCATGGGGAATTTCTTTTTCTCTAGGCCGGTCCGATACAGTGTATTGTACCGGTTTCAATGCGGCGGCTCCATGTGTGATGCACATTTTGGCGAGACGCACTATCAAATGCAATCCGATGACAAGCTGGTGTATTCACTTGAAAGGTAGAGAGTGATCGAGAAAGTTGTTGTGCAAATCAAATCATGGCGCTTCATCAGTCTGGGCGAGACATGGCAAATATTAAGGCCTGGTTTTTATGGAACTTAATGCTGAGGGAGATGTGAAGGTTCCTTTGTTTGAGACGTCGTTTTAAAAACAATTAACATGTGTACTTTAATGGAGTTGTATACAGCAGCGCAACTTTATTTTCCCACGTTAATTGGAAAAAATACTGACGGTTCACGCTGCGAGCGAACTAAATGAACGCGTTCATTGTAGAAATACTTCTTCTTCTTCGTCTTCTTCTCTGATGGCTCTACAGTCCGAGATGAACCTTGTCCATAATTGTGCACTTGAGCTAGTTTTTAAAAAAGTGACAGGCACTGTCTGAAAAAAATTTCGTGACAGTTTGGTTGAAGATCTAAATTCGCTCAGGTAGTACTCTAGTACTTTTTGATAATAACTAAACAACTAAATTTGATTGGTCGTTCCTGGTAATAGAATTGAGCCTTGGCCCGTTTCTGTTTGAATAGTGTCCTCTTCCTATGTGACGCTACAGTAAATGGTTAGTAAATGGCCTGTTCAACTGGCACCATGTTCTCCTGCATATTTGGTTTCACAGTCGCACATCAAGTTTGTTGAGGTCTCCCCCAAATTAGTCATGGTTTTTAATTTCAAAAACATACAATTTTAAAAATGACATATAATACGTTGTGAAGTTTGTGGGTTGAGGAAAAACTCTGACCAACTCCTGGAAAAAAAATCTACTACAATATTGGAGTGGATACAGGAGATCAGGATTTGAGAAAACATTGGACAGTCTTCGAATTTCCTGACAGAATAGTCAAGAAAGTTATAACGACATCTGAACTAAAGCTTGGAACAGTTGTGCAGCAATACACCATGCATTGATGCGTGCAGAAAGGCGCAACGAAACAGAAGTGCAGTACATTTTGACATATAGTCGCATTCGTTTGCTGTCATTGTGACAGTCGATTTCGAGAGATAAATTCTTTTTGCAATATTTTTGGAAAGGCGCAGTAAATTAAAGAAAATAAATATTTTGTTATTATAATAATATATAATAATGGCGGCGCTACAGTCCGAGGTGGACCTGGGCCTAGTTTCTCAGCAACCACTCGTGTTGTGCGTGCTATTGTTCTGTCACGAGCGGAGGGGACCTACAGTTTAATGCCGACTCCGAACGGCGAGATTGAGAAGCTTTTCTCATGGCTTGTGTAAGTCGGAAACAGATTTTAAAACATTCTTCTTATCTTTCTTTGTGGCGCTACATCTGGGGCTCAACTAACAATCCTCTCCACACAACGCGACACACAATCTAATTGCTTATGAGTTTCACACAAGGGTGTGAGTACTGAGAATTATTAGATTAAGAATTTGTTCGCATCTACAAAAGCTTTTGTTGCACGAAGAAATCCTTTAAGGCAATAATTCAGGTCAATAAGTTTTTGAAAATTCGCACGATGTGATTAAAATGCAAAGCAAAGACTTCTCGATTAGAGGGTGTTCCAAATTCAGTGCGATTTGTGTCACTCAAAGCTATCGAAAAAAAGACGACATGACAGCTGACAGTTCAGAGTTATGAAAAATGGAACAGTACACACAAAGAGTAACAAGATATTAAAAATTTCAATATTTTAAAAATAAAATCAACTGTTTATCTTCAACGCCTTACATTTTTATCTGGATGGGTTGCAATCTTTTTTGAAAATTTTTTTGTAAATTTGTGAACATTTTTAGGATGACTTTTCGGCTAATGAGTGAATTTTCAATAAGACGTTGCCGCATGCCATTTAATCGAAGAAACACTTTAATTTCTGCATGAGTAATTTTCTGGTCATGCTATTTTCCTGCATCAACGGAATTCACTCACATTTATGCAAAACGGTGGTGGCATGTTCCAATAAAATTATGTGTATGTGCGAGCAAAACCGTGCTGGTTATTTATCTGTGTAGTATCCTATGGTCTTTGTAGTAATCCTTGAGGAAGGATGAGCCAAATATTTAAATGGAACTGCTTGAAAACAAACAGGCTTGACGCCAGACATGAATAGAAAAACTAACTAATTTGTTTAGTAGGAAGGAGTCAAGAATGTCTAAGACTTCACAGTCTTTAAAGTCTTATTTAAAAAAGAGTAGAGGAGGATACCGCAATGGTGACGATATTAGTTGTTGGCAAATAGAACTCACTTTCAATTTGTTGAATTTCTTAATACTTATATTAAACTCTTTGTGACTCAACTAAAATATATGTGGGCTTCGATTTTCCACTCTTTAGTGATTAGAGTCTCTAATCTACACCCAACAAAACATGCACATGTTTCTGGCTCGTTGAAAACATTTTGCAACATTAAAATTGTAACACTTTTCCTGGCGTTCATATGATTCTTAAAACAATTTCCATCCGAAATACTATTTTTTCGATCGAAGAAAGTCAATAACGTCAGTCCGAAATGCCTCAACGTGACATTTTTTGTCAGAGTTCGTCAACCTTCCTTCTCTGCAAAGCTCTTAATTAAAAAAATGAATAATTTGAGCTCGTTTTTTTTCGCATAACAAATTAATTATGAATATTGTATTCAACGACCTGAAATCGAGGTCAGTGGCATTTAAAAAGATCTGTTAGTTTTTTCTTTCCGTTTTGACTTTAAGATCGAGTTTAAAAAATCTAAAAAATATTGTTTTCGGCTTAGAAGGGCACGATAAGCTTAAAGAGATTAAGAAAAGGTTCTTGATTTAACTACGAGAGAGTTGTGACGAAATGAATTCCTATCCCTAATTACACCCAGTCGACACTGAATAGAGTTTCGAAGATTAATTAGTATAACACATGCATAGGTATAACACTTAAGGCAATCCGATTTTGATGAGAGTGTGGTTAAATCACAGGCTTTTGGATTTTTTAATCGTTTTAACCTTCGGGGGACACTAACACTAGATGAGCCTGATTATACCTTGAAGAAGACAAAATAATTCTTCTGCAGTTAAAAATTAACGGGGCAAATGAAAGTTTATGCGAACGGAGCCTTAACAAGACTTTGGTTTATCGGAGAGCTTTCATTGTCCCCACAGAGTTTTTAGCTATCGTCAGTCAGCTTGTGAAATTTCTTCTTTCTTCGCATGGCGCTACATTCCAAATTGGATTTGCAACGAGCAACCCACTCCAGCTAGCACAATCTTTGGGTCCCTTCCTCTAGTCACTTGGGCAGCTTTGGTGTGGGTGAGTAGGACGGCGGCACACTTGTGGTTGTACGGCTAAGTTTGTTCGACGGTACGCAAAGCGGTTGGTTCAGCCATTTAAATTTGATTGCGATCGAATGACTCTAGCACCGACTTAGTTCACACATTGCAAAGAGAACCAAGTCCAGTCCACTCCAGATGATTTTGTTCAATTACTGGATTAATTAGCTCAATCCACCGAGAAAGAGCGTCAATCTTCCTTATCATCCTTCCCATATGTGTCTTCTTCACCGCATCGCATTAAAACTTTCATTTTCTTGAGAACTGAAGACTGTTTTTGCATCTTAATAATGTAACCTACTGACCAGATGCACTTGTCTTCAATCCGACGTCTAAACCACTGTCTTCCGTTGACGATGGCAGTATCAATGGAAGCATCGTCAACCGTTTTAATTGAAACCCTTGCGAGGGCTCATTTAACTAGTGAATGATTTATGATTGGGAGCACGCTTCCGTCGTTAGACAGATGAAATACGATCCGAAAGATGCACTCGTTTGCGTGACTAATCGAACCCGCCTCGCAGCGATGCATTACAAAACTCGTTACGAAATCACTGAGCCATTGTTCGCCAGCGTCAGCTGACTCACCGTCTAAAGAGACAAACACCTCTGCTAAAACACACCTAATTGCCTGTCATTCTAAGTGCATGTTGTCATAGGCGTGCTCCAATTATTTTCGGGCGGCCTCTCGTAGCCGGAACTGGGAGCTCGGGCGAATTCGTTTCGCGTAAATCAGTCTCACGGCCGGCTCATTACAAACTAGCTTCTGACACTTTCTCCGCGTCTGTTTTACGACATCACAATGATCCTCTAATTAAAACGCCTCACTAATGTTGGTCTGTCTTGTTTGTTGTTTCAGAAGTTTCGCCATACATAGACCTGGTCTTTTGTCCCGCCCGACCGGAACCATGGAGTTGTGCGCGGCAGCAGTCCGGACGCATCCTGGACCAGTGGAATGATCAGTTGGACAACGAGTGGCAGAGATTGAAGGGTAAGTGTCTGGTTTGGTGTGTGGGGACTCCTCCGCGGCGGAAGAGATGCACATGTGCCCAGCAAACCGTGTGAAATTGTGTCAATTGGCAGTGGCTACGCACCGTGTAATAGCTCGAGTGTATAAATAACACACAGCCCGACAACGGAACTTCAATAAAGTGGAACATGCAGTTTTCCGCAGTTGGACGCATGCGCAGGGAAAGACACTCAAACTCAACCCAGTTTCGTAATCGTTGTCGTTGTCGTTGTCGCTGTCTCAAGCGCGCTGGATGGGTGTTGAGCATTTTATTATGCTGTCATCCGCTCTGGAACCTGATTCGAAATGAATGTTAAAGCTCGGGGTCGACCGCGGAATGCGCGCATGCTCTTTATTACGTCGGGAGATGAATGCGAGTTTGGGTAAAGTGGAGTTGGATAAACGAGTTCATGCTCTCCCCGATTCGGGTATCAGATACGGTGTGGAAGGCAAATGGGGGACCTTGCTTGGGTGGAGTGGGTTATAGGGCAGAGACGATGTCTAAGGTTGCACAAGTTTGTTGCTTGTGCCTAGACCAGAAAGTGTTGAACGAATTATCAGAAGCAAATGCATTTTCTTTGGAATTTTTTCTGATTCGTGACTAGATCCCACTTTTTTATGACAAATGTCCGCCTTATGTCCGCTTGTGCCATTAGTGCAGCCCACAAACGGACTTGACAAGCTGGTTCGACAAGGCTTGACCCTAAGGACGCCCCAAGCGATGTTCCAGAAATGAAGGAGCAAAATCAAAGTTCAAAAAGTTGGGTCCATGTTCAGCAGAAACAGAATGGTGTATCTGAAGGAATAGGACTCGAAGTATCTAGTGAGTGAATACTTCACTTCGCTCTATCGGATTTAGATTTAGCAAACTAAGCACCGCCAGGACAACGCAACAACGTCCGTGATTAAATGGTCGATTTTAGTAGCCGTACAAAAACATAAGCTTAAGCTTACCGAAGCAAACGAGAAGTAACCAAAGGCATCGTCAAATTTCCACAACTACTTATGGAAACTTGAAGCCTGTCAGCTGTCAAATGTCATTTGGAAACATAGAAAACGACTCATTTCACTCCCGTGTAAGCGGGCAAAAGTGAACGAACTTAACGAAACTGATCGAACTTAACGAAACTTAAAAAAATTTAACGAAACTTAACCAAGCGGTTACTATAGTAACAGTGAACATTTATGTCGCCTCCGAACGGCGAAGTTTGAGAACCTTTTCTCCGCTTTATGCCTGGAAAACAAACAGCTGATAAATTAGGATTGCCACATCAAAGTGTGCCTGAAGGACTTCCTACGTAACGCAAAAGCGGTACCACCAACGCAGTATTATGTTTCGCACACAATACTCTCTGAGCGTTGTTCGATGATTCGTGAGAGGTGGTGTTGTAAAAGTGAGAGTTGGTATGGCCGAGCGGACCTTTCACATAAAACTCGAAGCACTTAAGGGGCAACCATAATGGCGGTACAGAAACACAAAATTAAAACAACGCGACCATAGTAACCACTTCACTCGGTTTCAGTAAGTTCGGTCACTTTTGCCTACTTATACGGGAGCGAAATGAATAGCCCTTATGCCACAAACGGACAGGTGGCGCTGTCGGCAATAAAGGATAATTTTTGTTCCTTTTAAAAACCGATTTTGCTTTCTGCTACAAAATAAAAATTTATTTGAAAAACCTGGTATCTAACCATAAATGTGGCTATCTCCAGATAAAGACAAATCTGTTGTGTTGAGGTTTTTTATGGGTTTTCACCAAATTTATTCAGATCTTGACAGATCTGTACTATTCTTGACAAAGACCAACAGACTGAAGGACGAACACTTCTTCGCCAAGTCATCTCTGCACCCATGCTACCGCAAGAAAATCAATTTCTATTGGCAAAATTCGATCCATAGGGTCGAGGGCCTTTCTTTCATGCTTTATGGCCCATCAATTTCAAGAGGGTCTCTAATGTTTTGGTGAAATGTAAAGTTTCCCTCTGGACTCATCACCTTTCCCCTCTCGTGTCGAAACAAACCACTTGGTTAATAACAGTTTCTGGTGCGTTGCAAAAAGCGAGATTAATAGGTTGTGGTGTGGAACTCATTAAAATTAAGTGTCTACAGAAAATGATAGCAGACTGCGTCTGTTCGAGAAGTGGTTTGCAAAGTTGCAGAAACGAACGTCTTCGACGGTAGGATCGTAAATCACTTGGCAACAATGTGTCTTGTGGTGGAATCAGACTTTATTGGCTTGTGGAAGTGGTGTGTCGTTCCACTTTCTCGTCAAATGAAATGAACGAGTGGTGGTTAGAGGAATTTGGAATAGTTTCGAAGGTTGGGTATTTGTTCTCGTTGTGGACTTTTTGAGGTATTGATGCTAAATAGGCGTGGTTAAGGGGTCGTTATGCGTTGTTGATTTAGTGCAATAGCCACGCCTTCCACGGACTGTTTGAATAGGGAAAGTTATTGAAATGAGTTCAGAAAATTTCTTAGTGCATTGAGGCCCCTTCTTTAGCTTAGAAGAGACTAAGTTCCGTCATGGACTCAATTAACAACTTTCTGAAGCTGGCCATGTATTGTTTGGCTTTGCGTCCAATGTTACACGTAAAGTCTCGGCTCTTTGAACAAATTTAAGGCTTCTGCCGACCTTTTTCGGACTTGAATCAATGGACAACTGCAACAGCTGCTGTAGATCGTAACGTTTTTCCGTCCTTTCCAATCGCCATCTTCCTTAGCGGGATCAAATATATCTCGCACTTATTTTTTTGTAAACGCAGGGTGGATTTTTTAGTCCTTGCTCATGTCTGCGCATCTCCACGAAGCTCTTGCATCATCGCTCCTTCGCAAATTTCCTAGGCTGACCCAAGTCTGACGCGATTTATTTAGTAATTGGTCAGTTTAGCCCAGAAAAAACCCTAATAGGTCCCATTCTTTTTTAATAATTTCCGCTCATCACTCAACGATACAAAATTTACTAAACTTTTTCTTTTCCTCTTTCCAGTTGAAGCCGATCAACAAGTGAACACAACGCTGGAGCGAAGAGGTTACAGTTCATCGGAACCGATCACCAAAGAGAAGCCATCGACAATTCTGAAGAAAATCGAAATCGGAACCAACTACATGAAGGACTATCTGATGGAGACCTTCGATGGGTGAGTATTCCTACCGAATTCCATCACCAACCGTGACATCATCGTCGTTCCTTTTTTTGCAGATTCCTTGGACGCGAGTACGGCTATGGATCGGTTCAGGAGGAGGATGAGGAAGAGAAGGCCAGCGATGAGTTCGCCGAAGGTGAGAGTAAGGATGATAAGAAGAAGAAAAAAAGGAAGAAAAAGAAAAAGAGGAAAAAGAAGAAAAAGAGGAAGAAGAGGAAGAAGAAGAAGAAGGGTAATAAGGGTGATGAGCACTATGATGAGGGTTATTACGACGAACATCAAGGTAACAAGGGTCATCGTCGAAAAAAAGGTCACAAGGGTCAGGGGCAATTCGAGCACGTGACACCGCCAACGATTCTGCTTCTGCAGAACCCCGGCATCTCTGGGCACACGAGCGGGCCAAGTGTGCACGGCTTTCATCATCAGCAACAGCAGCAGCAGTGGCATGACGAGCCGAAGCCACAACAAGTTTTTCTGGTCCAGGGGAGTACCGATGAACATGAGTACGACGACGGAGGGCACGGTCATGGCGGAGGGCACGGTGGCAAGAAGAAAAAGAAACGCCGTAAGGGTTTCAAAAAGAAAAAGAAGCCACAGTCTGTCTATACGGCGCTGCTCGCCCCAAAGCCCACGCTGCACGATTTCGAGGAGTACGATCATGACTACGAGCACGAGCACTCCGCACTCAGCGTCCTGGGCTCCCTTGTGGGTGACTTCCTCGAAGACGATGAGTACGACGAGGAAGACGACCACGGTTACGTTGTCGTAAAGCAGAAACGCAAGAAGAGGAAACCACTGAAGAAGAAGAAAAAGAAAAAACACCCGAAGCCGATAAAATATGGTAGAGATCTCGGAGGTGTGTCTGCGGTGGTTGCTTGTGGCTGCAGATGACGCGATGTTTGGGGGCATGCTAGAGGGAAACATAGACACAACCAAGCGATGATTGTGGTTCATGGATTCGCTATTGGTTGAGTGTAGATCGGGGTTTGTGACTTGCATGCGACTGTATCACCGACTCGGTGGTAATGTAGTCTCTCCTGCACACAGTCTCTTAAACTGTCTTTCTTTAGAAAAAAAAAACGAAAACGAAGTTTTCCCTCGGGGATGTAGATAATGAAACGAAAACAACTCCTCTTTCTTCTTTTCTTTTCAAACAGAGTTTACATTTTCTCTTAGTTTTTAAGTGAAGTGTGTGTGAATGCGACTTGTAGGGAATGAAAAACTGTCAACTTTCCAGCACCAAAGACTTCCAAACTGTAATTGAATTGTTGCATGGCATGTATCTTTATTTGAAGTTGAGTGTAGATCTTGTGAGGATTGAAACGTTTTCTTTATTTCAATGTAATGAGACGGAATCTCCTGCAAATGGGAGGTGCATGAATCTGAAAAGTCTCTCGTATATCTTTCTCTTCTTCTTTCTTAACTTCTTATTTCCGTTGAGATTTATTTTTTGATAGTTTCAAGCAAAGCTTCCTAGTCTGGCTTGCGTTTAATGTACATTAAGTGTAAAGAGAGTATAAAACTTCCTAAAAACTTGACATTTGTGAGCCTCTTTGGAAGATCCAAGCCGAGTCTTTAGCTACTCCCTATTTTTTTCCTTTTTTTACATGGCGCTACAGTCCGGGGTTAACCTGGGTCTCAATCTACACTACTACACAAAATTGATACACTGTGTCCATAGTAACCGCTTCGTTCAGTTTCGTTAAGTTGGTTAACCTCTGCCAACTTATGCGGAAACGAAATAAATCACTCTCTCTGCCAGTTGGAGAATTCTCTTTAGGTTTCTATAAGCAATTATGGACAATTTGAGAACCGACGATGCTTTTGGTAACTTTTTGTTTGCTTTTTACATTAGCTTTGGTTTTCGTACGGCTACTATAATTGGTCCTGTACTCTTACCGCCATTTTCTATAGTTTAGTTGGGCAGAAAGTCGCCACCAAAGTAAAGAAATCTGCTTCTGGCCATGATGGATGACCAACAATAGATGAGTGAAAGGCACAACGTGTCACGCTCCTAGAATGATCTCGCCTAGGTCCTAAGACATTTAAAAATTGTATCTCCCTTCGTAGATCAAAAATTGGCATTATGACAGGTGTCATCACGAGACACTGTCTACTAGGTCAGCGTGCAAAAAGACTTGCTGTTCCATTAATGAATTCTGCAGAAACTGTCTGGACGAGGAAGAGGTGGAAAATGTTCTATACCTCTGTATCCTCTGCTCTTGGGCGCATCCATGGTTTGGACCCATATCCTTTCTCAACACCTTTTCAAAGCATGTGTGTGTGTTTTTAAATCTTTGAATCTATGCTGTTACTTCCTAGAATCTCTCCTAAAACCTAACTCCATTCATTCTCAAAACTCACATTCGAACCAAATCTTTTTCTCTTTTTACAGTTACCCGTGGCAAGAAGAAGAAGAAGAGGAGGGCACTCATGAAGCTTGTGTTGTTGGGAACTTTCATCAAAGCAAAAATTGAACTTTTATTGAAAATTCTTGGAGCTCATTTACAAGTGAAATTCCTTGCCATAGCCGTAGTCGGACTCTTGATCAACATCATTCGCTTTTGGGTCGATCTGAAACGAGGAGGTGCTCCACAAAAGGTCGGTATCCTTTACAATAGCTCAAGCTTCGTTTACTGTGTTCACTAAACCCTAGAATTTTTGTTTTTTTGTTTTTCGTTTTTTGTTAATTGTTTACGCACTTTTCAGCATTATTATCACTGGCATTAACCCAAAAAAGCAAAGCAAAATTTAGAAAAAAAATCAAAATCAAATTCGAAATCAAAAATCACGCAAAATGATAAACAGCGCCTTAGTCGAGAGCTTAATGACCTTATTTTTATCTAGATAGCAAATAGGTATAAGTCTTGTGGTCACACACAAGTAATTGTTTTGCATGTGATTTGTTTGATGGATATATTTGATGCACTTGCATGTCGTTATTTTTTTTAGGAAAGAGTTGATTGATTGGTTTTTTTGCATGAATTCCCTTATCCCCCAAAGCAAGTTTTTATTTTCCTCTCCCTGGTTTTAGACCCAATTTAATCCTTGTTTTTTAACATGAAGAAAGTAAGTTACTCAATCTGAACTGCTTGAGATCGTTTTTAAAAATTGGATCAGTTAAAGTTCTGCATAAGGATATGATGACCATAGTTGTTCGTGAAACTTACTTTGATTTTCGTCAATCAGACTCAGACCAAGAGTGTGTTATGCATTCTCATAAATTGCCACAAACACATGAAAGCTATTGACGTCAATCGACTGACCGTGTAAGGACCGCTTTAAGGTTTCAATACGGGTTTCTAACAAAAAGGACTTATTAACTAAACGATATCTAGACGATTACCATTGTACGAATACAGAAGTGCTTTAAGATTTAGAAACATCCTTATTCCTTGGGGGCAATTGTTCGAAGTTCCTCCTATGCACGATTACCTAGACTCCAATAAATGGTTGAGTTTGTGGTAAAAATGCAAGAAAACGACTGTGTTCTTAGATATCCTTCTTGGCCATCATCGAATAACAGACCGTTAGGACTAATAACGAACGAACGTCTTCTCAGCGCTATAAATTCTATAAATTCTCCTTCATTTCTTATCCTATACGACCGTAAACAACTTTTTTGCATGATCTGTGAATATCCTTGCATGTTTGCCTCTTGACACAGAATCAACTGATTGACGACATTGAAAACAATTAGAACTCCGAACTGAATAAAAGTCTGACACGGTTACACGGAGCCAGTTGGCAACAGTCCAAAGAATACATCTGCCTCACCAACCATCGTCGGAACACACTTGGGTTTATCGAATTTAAATGCTTGGCAGCAACATGTCTGGAGTTTCTTTCGTGTGCGAAAGATTAGAAAGATCTGCATGATTCTCGTGGATATCTTCGATCATGGGTTCAGTTTGCGTGTAGCATTTGAATGAATCAACTGATGGTTGTGTTCAGAGACAGGGTTTCTCCCAAGACGAGGTGTGACTGCGGACTGACCACATACGTCGAGTCTTCTTCACTTCTTTCTTGACTGGATTAGGAACTATCATCGCCAGCTCCACGGACCAACGACACACAGACAACGACATCAAAACCCTTAGGTACCCAAACAACTCCCGGATGGATTTGAAGGATTCCCGGACATGGACATCCCCTCTCCACAAACAGAGGATTCCCTCGTAGACAATTTTTGTTTCCCCTTTTTCTGCATGAGTATTTCCACATCGCCGAGCTTGCAATACATAACCCCCACATTTCGTCTGTCAACTAACACTGAATGCGCATCACCACCCCCCCTCCCCCATTTCACTAGTTTACTGTTACTGAATGTATCATAACTCCCGGTCTCTTTGGTGTATATAAACCTTTTACTTCAAAGAATAAATGTTTTTAACGGCAGGTCGTCTATGTTGAACACGCACACCATCAGCATCACTACGAAGATCACGGAGAGGAGTGGAACGACCAATCCGGTGGATACTGGAAGCGGTCAATCGAGACGGACCCCACCATCGAGGACACGGCCGAGAACGTTGGGGCATACCAAGTGCCAGCGTACGACCCCCACTACTTGGCGTACAGAGCCCAAGTGCTGTAGACACACACGAACCACCCTCCCCCAAGGTCGGTCCCACCCCACCAGCCGGCGGGACGCTACAAATTAGATGCAATTCCACGGATTGTCGCATAGTCCACTTAGCTATTAATTGTATTATTTATTTATTTATTGTACATTTCATCGAATGTTATCCCTAAGTAATTTATTGAAAAGAAAATAACAGAAGAAGATACTTCTTAAGAGACTCCTTGTTTTAGTCACCGTTTCTAACGGGAACGGCAGTCGGAGACTGACTGGGCCGTAACACGTTCGCGCCATAAACGACTTCCACTTAAAACTGAAGCACGGCCGTGCGGACTGCGCACAATCGGCGGACACACGCAGGCTGTGTAATCTGTAGTGACCAGGCACGACGGTGGATGAATTCATAAATTACCTCAAGTGCCACCCAAATATGTTAACACAGGTTTATTGGCAATTTTGGCGATTGCCCAACAAGCAGCCAGCGGACCAAGGAAATTCGCACCTTCTTTCGCTGCGCTGGACGAGAACTACCTCACGGGCGATTTGCATGAACAAAATTTGGAGGAGCGAGTGTATTCACCTCTAGACAGGCGTTGCTGTTCCGCATTTCTATGCGAATCTTGATTTAAATTGGGCTACGTCAGTGGACGTCCAGTGCTGCTTCCTCGGCGAGACGATTGTTTTTGTTCGGCGGCCTGATGTGGGTTTAGGGAGTTGGTGGGTTTTGGGAGTTGGTGGGCTTGACTTTTTTTGTTTCCAGCTTTTTTTTTTAGATCGATGAGTGAAATGAAAGAGAACGTTGGGTGAATGCGGAATACCGTGGGGACGTGTGATTGATTGGGAGAAAACAGCGACGAGATGAGATCGAGATTCGTGTGTTTCTGAAGTAGCCATTCCGGCAACGGAGTGCTTCTGTATCAGATCTTGGCGAAGAAGGGATTGATTTTCTATTCAGAGCGCCTTAAGGTGGCAGAGTGTTCTAGAACATTACTCGTATGTGAAATCAAAGGAGACACTGATTTCTCTGACGGGTTTTTAAACATGTTTTGAGACCCTAAGCAGCTGTGGTTTTATTGAATTGATAAAGTCGAGGTGGAAGGCGAATAAGATCGATCGAAGTTTGGCAGACTGGGGAGAAATTGACCAAAGTCAGATTACAAGCAATTTGCTCAATTGGAAGGCGCGGCTTAGGAGAAATGAGTAAATACAAAAATTAGCCGTCGTATTATCAGGTATACTCAACCAAATGGTAGAAGTAAGTATGGTTGCAGGAAAAAAATCATTCCAGTTCATAACATAACCTCAAGAACACCGCCTTAGCATAAATGCCAGGAACAGGAAGCTATTTCCAAACAGATGCTGACGAGTACAGGGCCAACAACATTTGATCAAAAAAGAAGTCGAAATTGAGTTTGGCCTACACACTTTGGACCCCTGCTTCAGACCTTGAAATTGTTAGGAGCATTTGTGTGCATGCCATTGCGTGGAAGAGCCTATAACTTTTTGTCCAGTTCTAAGGGAAAATTGATTGAATTTTACACTCGAAGCAACGTTAGTGAACCGTGAGAGGTGGTGCGGTGAAATGAGCTGGTGAAGCTTGCCCTCTCGAATCGAACCAGATGTGAATCCGGGACCTTACGCGTAAAGGGCCAACTATAATAGCCGTGTGAAAACTAAAGCTTATGTTAAAACCAAATGAAAAGTAAGCAGAAGCACAGTCAAATTTCAAAGTGTCAATAATTGCTTATAGAAATATAAAGAGATTTTAGCTGTCAACTGACATTTGCGATTATTTCGCTTCGGCGTAAGAAGGCAAAAGTGAACGAACTTAACAAATCTGAAGGAAGTTGTTATTATACAGTCACAATTTATCATTTTTGTGTATTCGGCCGATTGCTCAAGTTCTCTTAAGTTTCCGTACGGCGATTATAGTTGGCTCTGGCAAATTCAATCCTATTCAACGTTTGTGAACTAACAGTACTAACCAGCACGTAGATTCTTGAACCTTCACGTAAGTGGAGAAACCTAAAGAGAATTGCTGATCCGGACAATATTCGGAGTGCCGAGCTTTTCTCGGCCCAAGTTTAGGTCTACTATACCGTCCCATTGGTTAAAGCATCTAATAATCCTTAACATCATATTGGTCTAGACATATTGTCGCTATCAAAGTAGAGAAGAATTTGGCCATGGGGGAACAGCAGCAGAGACAAAGTTGAGTTGGAGAGGTTATTCGTCATCCGCATGGGAGTCTTAAAAAACAATATGTAAATTTATGTTTTCAAAAAAGTCGAATTAAATAAAAAAATAAAAAAATAAAGGATGGTGTTTATTATAAAGGGTGATAAAGTGTGGCGATGTGTGGATCATTTTCTACTTTTGCACTTCACACACAGGCAATAAATTTGAACTTCTAGGGCAGCTTGGTGATGCAAATACCCTTACTCCTGTTCGTGAGATGAACAAATTTGCGCCAAAATTGAGTTTGTGACTGAAAACTCCGTTATGTCCATTCTGAGATGATCACAATAATTGGTACTATCCGTAACGAATCTGCACCCCATTTTGCATAAAGATCCTAGTCTACATGTACAACGCCACGTGTCACACAGATGGTGAAACAATGGGTCTAATGTGTGAGACATTTTTTAGAGCACTTAGCTACATTATACTTTTTCCTTGAGAGCTAGGTTAGAGAGATATATCGCAACTGTTCAGCTGAATCCGCGAAATACAGACGCAACAATGCTAAACAAATATGAATAATTTTATCACAAGAACGAGTCTTTGTAGAGAGAGCCGAATCGGATATTTGGGATAGGGTTTGTATAACATTTTCAGAGACAATTGTAGTTAAATTACTGTCAGAAAGACACCAGTCAACAAGGACAAGATGTGATCTGTTTGTATTTTCTTAAAATAAAAACTTTATAATTCAGGTCCCAAAAAATGGATTTTTTTGGCTACAATTCAAATTCCTTCGATTTTAAATAAGATGAGCAGAGACAAAAACGTCACAGTCAAATCTTCTGTCATATAAATTCCTTTCGGTTGAAAAACACAATTTCCTAAATTTTGTAAAAAAAAAAATTTAATGCTTAAAAATGCCTACCGGTTACATTGCTCAAGTTCCCAAGACGAATGCGATAGAAAAAATAAATATTGTCTGTGCAGTTACTCTCAGGACGAAAATTGCCAAAAGCACCCAGCAGAAGTAAACGAAAATGCTGGTCAACACATAGAAGCGACCAAAGAGAACAATAATCAGAACAGGAACAAAGCCTATAACCAACAAAGTTGTAATCAAAATTCGGAGAATGATGTGGTTCCTGAGATTCAGAAGGGCACTTGCGAATTGAGAGTTGAATATGAGGAGAAGGACTACGACAATCACAGCCATTATTTGCGGAAATCGAAGCCAGCATTTAACCAGAATTTTAATATCTCTATGAGTCAGCAGCACGATGGCTCGGAAGATGGCTATAAAAGACTCGATTTGTGTTCTAAGAATGATAATCAAAAAACAAGCGAACGGGCGAAAAATGTATGTATCGAAATTACTTTGTTTTTGGAAGAAGAGTGCTCGAACTATAAGGAAGCTAATCAGGAGTGCCAGTATCCTGACCAAACATTTAGTCGATTTGACCCAAAGTTGAAGCTGATCCAAGAAATGCCTTGTCTGACAGATCAATATTCAGAAAAAGACCATCAAAAGGAGTGTCGGTATCCAAAGAATTCTTACAATCACACCGAGGATAACGATGCTAATTGGCAATATCAATATCCAGGGCTTGTTAACAATAATCGATATCAGTCTTTGGAGAACAATGAAAGCAACGATAAAAGGATGGGCAAGAGGAACGACAAGAGCAACGACAAGAACAACTATAGGACCAACGACAGGAGATATAGAAATTCAGAGACAGACCGCGATCTGTTATGTCAGTATAATGAGAACAGTACCATTAGATCTTATCCGAATTTGGAAGATGACAACAATCAGGGTGACCAGCACCCAGAAGAAGATTATATACAAAGTTATTTTAAAGGAAAGCATAACAGAAGTGCGATCAGAACAGGTGGAAAGTGTGGACAGTGTCCACAAACCTTTGAACAACGTCCGGAAGTTACAGGTAATAAGAGTAGTCGATGCTCCGGAAGCACGAAACAGCGCTACATTGCCAGACAGAGAATTCCTTTTGTTGAACAGAACCATAACAACGACTGTGAATACGATCAGTGTCCCATTCAGGCATACAAATGTGTAGAGGGTTCACATGAGCGGTGTAGCAAATACACCGATTTGGTTGAGCCAAATGATCAGCAAAGCTTAGAAGAACACCGGTGTCAATATTCAGATAGAGTCAATGCAAAGTCGAATCAATATATCAACCGCAGTGATGAGTACTACGTTGAAAAGGCTAAAGTGACGTGCGAAGAGTACTTCAAGGATGTCATGGATGAATACAATGAGCAGGACGATTGCCTGGATGATGAATACGAAGGATGCTTGGAGTGCTTGGAGAAAGCTAAGCAGAAATATGATCAGCACTTGATGCCAGAAGGGAATGACCATCGAGATGCACTTTTCCTGTCCCAGGGATCACGACAGACTCTGGGTAAAAGCTATCTGATTTCGAGAGATACAACCACCAAGTGTGATCAGTTTCCGGATAAAACGTACGAGACATATGCGCACTTTTCGGAAAATACTGATAATCCGGATGACGAACATTTCGAAACCATTGATGAACGCAATTACCTGGATGAATTCTTCGACTGTCATGAGCCGTATTCAGAGGAAATGAAGCTTAAGTTCAATGAGTACTTGAAGGAGGCTTCTGAACAGACTAAACAATTTCTGATGGATTTCTGTAGACAGCATAATTCTGTGATCACCTGTGCCCAGGAGAATAAACAAAACTCGATCGAGGTGTGCAAGAGTGGTAACCCGAGCTTGGAAGACAACGACAATCAAGGACGTTTTTCCATGGGGCACCCTCAAGAAAACGCAACCAACCATTGCCAAGACGGTTGTACGAAAAGCAGCAGCGATGACTGTAAACGCTGTTTAAAATCCATCACTAATGACGGCACTGTTAACAAGACGACCGAATGCCATGAAGAGGGACCAGTCGAATGCAGTAGTAGTCTGGGGACTGGACAGAACGAAGAAATTCAATTCGACTACAAACAGTACTTGGGTGATCTTTTGTTGAGATTAAAGTTATCTGACATCAAGGAGAAAGTGGTGATCTCAAAATTCAATCAATTTCGTGAAAGACTGAAACGGCAACAAGGATGTCCACGGGACGGGATGTGTATGCAACGAGGTTGTTTATGAACGCGTTTCAATGCCGAGTGCAGGTTGATATGCAGAATGGCTGTAAACTGTGATGGTCTTAGGAATAAATTAAAAGTTTTAAAAATATTAAGTGAAATAAAACCTCTCTCGAGTACACTAAAATGTAGCGCCAGCCTTTGATCCACTTACAGATTATTTTTTAAAGCAGATTATACTAAAAAAAATTGTTAAGATCTGACTGTTCTCTTCAATGTGTGAGCAAATATAACACAACGTGCAAACAGATGATATCCACAAAGTTCCGGAACGAGTTGTAACTGTCAACGGATTTTACTGCCATCAATTGAATACAAAAATTGATACCATCAGACTCGCAAATCCATCGCGGACTTGCTAAAGTCGACGTAAATCATGTTATTCCAGGAATCCCCAATGTCTGCGAATATTTAATCAATATTCGAGTTCGTTGTACGCGTGTGCGATGCCGTCTATTCACTTTACGACAATATCTGAAAGTATTCTATGCATGGTGTCATAAAATGTAATTCAAGCCTGTCTAAAGACGCGAATTCCATAACCAAATTGTCTCATTTTACTGCCACGGTCGGCTGAATGGGACAGACCAGCAAGTTCTTAGTCATCTCAGATTCCAGATCTAATCCTTGTTAATGCATAATTCAAGGCGCTGCTTGGCTTTAAAACCATGCATTTATTACAGATAGGCTTATGCAAGTAATGGTTGGCCTCTTCAATCTGGATTCAGAGACGTGCACAAGTTTGAGCCGTTTTTAGATCGGGAGACGATAGAAAGGGAAAAGGAGGCGACGAAAAAGAATGGGAAAGGGGATCTAGATAAGTTCTTATTTCGTAGTGCTCAGATTTTGTCAGGCGATAAGAAATCACGTGTAAGGGAGGGTCGAACGAAGACACAGTGTTCTAGTTGCGAAAAATTTGAAGAAGAATAGATTCCGCTCACTTAAAAAGATCTTGTCTGAGACTGAGGACTCAGAACGTTGATTCACAAATTACTTATCAGCAGGGTAATCATCACAAAACTTGGTTTCAAGACTACCACAAGACTTGCTAGTAGACGAACTCCACAAGGAGTGGTTCTATCTCCGCTGCTATTGTCGTTAAACTTGCTAGAAGAAACTGGGTGTGAGGTGATGTGAGCAGTGATCGCCTGTGGGCCATTCTAGATAAAGTCATACACTATAATAACTAAAGAAGGTACAACGTCAAGCTTGCATCTGCATAGGTGGCACGCTGAGAAACACCCCGAATTTCGCTTCATTAACCTCGATTCGCCTAACTTTTGTCCATTCATGTACCCGATTTAATGCACGTTCTAATTTCACTGCTGAATATTCAACCGTTTTGGCTGTTACTAAAATGACAATATTTTATATACGGTGTCTTCGTCTTGCGGTATCTCCCTGGTATAAAGTAGTAAAAGGAGAGGACCAAGAACCCTACCCTGTGGTACTCCAGTCTTTATAGATTTGAATACAGAGTATGTATTCGTTTCCATATTTAACATGGAACATTCTATGTGAGAGATAGTTCGCTAGGATTCTAGAAAGTTTTCCAGGGAGAAATTGGCTTTGTTTATGTTTCAAACCTTCGTGGCAAATTTTGCCAAAAGATATTTCTCAAGCCTCTCAAGAAATACGGCCGAACAAATACATTTTTGTTCAAATGGATTTTCTACTGTCCTGCTGCTTGGATGAGAAAGAATGGGATAGGATTCAAAGGTGGCGCCGGAATGTGAATATTGAGTCGAAACGTAATCGAACTCGAGACCTTGTAAGGAGGAGTTCACGCACTTAGCCACAACGGCACGACGGCGTCTTTTAAAGACATACCTACCAAAACATTGTGACATATGTAGGATGAACCAACGTCGCGCCAACTAATATATACCTAAATGTATCTCTAGCGGAAACTCGGACTCGAACCCTTTGGTATATCAACAAAAATATCAATTGCTGACGTTTATGGAGTTTATCTTCGGAGCACAAGTTTGCTGACTACGCATTACCTTTTTTCACGATTTCAAGAGTCATTTGCATCCGCCAGCCTTGCTGTCAACGACCTTCTGTGAAGGATGCAGGCTTCCTCCTAACACCACTGGCAGATCTATTTTCGAATGAAGGAAAAGAATAAAATAGCCTTCCCAGCGATTTGCACGTGCGTGGACATCGAACAGCGATTCTACAAAACGGAACCGAACGCTCAAAATAATAATTACCTCTCGGCGTGTTATTATTCATTGCGTGGTCGTGGTTTGTCGCTTGATTTGCTTCGTATGTACTCGTACATGCATCTTCCATGTCCAGGTGGGTACCCGGTTGCTGTCATTCCTAGAAAACGCATTTGCTTTTCCGGCAAAGGCCACAATGACCACGATTGGCGATTAAAATTAGCATTCCGGCTTATTTGCTTCCTTTGTGAATCTGTGAAGTGCTCGGCACTCCTCCCCCGTCCGCAGGAGTGAATTCCATTGCTCTTATGGTGGTCGAACATGTGTCGTCTGCCCGGAACAAAGACAATACGTGTCTCATTCCTTAAGGCTTCGGTCCGATCGATAAGCCCTTCTTCATTCGTATGCAGCCCAGTGGTGCGATGGTAGGGCTTTTCAATTTCTCTTTCGCCGCGATGCACATTCCGCACAAGGTTCACGTCTCGCAGAAGAATGCGTTTAAGGGAAACCACACGGTCTCTGCTTGCACCCTACTCTAGTTTGGTCACATCATGTGCGCGATCCGAAACGGCCAATTGACCACAAAATCAAAAAATGAAAGAAAAAAAAAAGAATTAGAAAGTGGGTCACCCATTCCAGTCACGTGTGTGCAGCACGCTGAGATACTTTGATGCGATTAGACCGAGAGTCGTTCGGTACGTTTCCGGAGGCGGAATCTCACGTACGGTCGATCAGCCGACCGAGAGTGCATTTTTGAGGGTCCTAACGAAAGTTCTAAGAGTCATTCGAATGCATGCGGCTGGAGGGGGTTTACGCACGCGCGACATATCTGTCGCTTCGTGTCAAATTTAACACGAATCGGCCGTTAAATCCGACGGTTTCTGATCAATTTGAGTGCTCGCCCGGCGACACTTTGGAATCATGACATAATTTATTTTTGATCGTTCGTGAGGAATAGGTAAGCACTTCACACTTAAATTAGAGCACGGAGAGCGTTAAGAACAGGGGTAAAAGTAGAGAACCTTTGCAGCGGCCCGCGGCCAACACCCGGCGCTGCGCTGCGTCTGGAATGGAAAGCAATGTGGGGCAGCGTGATCGGGGAGATCGATAAGTGGATGGGTTTCAATTTGCAATAGGGACTTGGGAATGCAACGAGTGGGTGAGTAGAAAGCGAAAAGGATAAAAGAACTTCGAAAGTTTTGAATGCATGTCGATTTGAAACTTCTGCTTATTAACGGTAAGTAGTTGTGACTTCTGAAGAGAGAAATTGTTGCGGAATAGGATTCATCGAAGAAGCTTCTTCAGCAGATTCGTTTTTCGGCTCACTACTGATCCTGGACTCATTTGTCTGCTTCGCAAGATTTTTGCGGTATTCTGCTGGACAAATTTGGAATGAATGACATGTATCCGCTCAGATTTTTGTGATTTTTTTTAACGTACCTTAAAGATTTCTGCCTTCATAAAGGCTGTTCTCCAGTTGTCCTCCAAACAAAAATTAAGAAGTAAAGTCATTGTCAAACAGAATTGATTTGGGATTTTGGCAAGGGTCTATGTAAGGAAATGGGGCTGCAAAGTATGGGCCTGTGTATACAGCCTTGAAGTTCAGGTAGAGATGGAGGGACTATTATGACCAAATCCAATCAAATACTTGTGCCCTTAAAAGGAAAGCCACTGTGGGAACCGTCTATTTTCTAAGAGATTCAAACGACTCAGGTTTAAGTATGAATCTCAGAAGACTTTTTAGCACAATTTTGAAAATAAAAAAAGTTTGCTAAATATTTAACTTTCTTTTCGTTTGCAGGTGGCAGGTGCCAGGCGACAGATTTTATTCTTTCTCATTCTTTCTCAATCTATTGCCTATTGCAGAGCGTTCAATACCGACACTACATACATCATTGCAACTGAATTTGGCAAATGATAATGACAGAAATCGCGTCGTTTCACAAATATCAAGTTTCAGCATCGTTTATGTTAGTTTCACTACCATCCTTTCGAGCTGTGCATTTTAAACACGACTGCAGAGCTCAACAGTCTTAAGCCGGCTCCAAAAGATGATAACATCAAGTTGTTATTAAGACTACACAAAGCCGTATAATGGCCATTAAGAGCATGACGCAAGCTTGTCTCAATGAGATAGGCAGCTCATATTGACAAAAGAAACAGTCTAACGAAGAGCGCCATTTTCTAAAAATCTGTCTTAAGCGTTTTTGGGCAAAAAGGCAAAACGTTTTCCGAAATGCCTTTTTTTTCTCATCTCTCCTGAGGTCTGTCTAAGACTTCCTAATTTATTCCCTGTCCCAGTTTACGTTTTCGTCGCACACAACCCTTCGATAGTTCACAAAACGTTTTTTAAACATTTTTCTTTTTTTGGCGCAAATTCTATTTTTAGTAAATATTCATTCTTTACCGACCGGCATTCACGTCTCACATCCGCACAGACATGGGCTTTTCGACTGCGCTGCCCAAATGAGATTCTAGTCAGGTGCTAAGTCTACTTACACGTACTTTCCATAAATATTTCTCAAAACCCAAAACGACCAAAGTCTGACTGAAGAAATGATTGACTGTCATAAGTGCAATGCAGGGGGACGGCTTCCATACCGCCACAAGCCGACAGCAGCGCGCAACGACAGACCGCACAGCAACGGCAAGCTGCTGACAGCTAGCAAGAATTACGTTGTACCCTCATGTCGGATGGTGTGGCTGGCGTGGTTCCCTTGGCGTCTCCATCGGCAAACTCCACTCCTTTTAGTTAGAAATTTCGCAATAAAAATTCATTCAGGAACGGCCCACAAGGCAGAGGCCTAGGGCCGAAACGCAGCAATTCAATTTCACTTGTGCGAGTACGCGAAAATCCGACCCGAGGAATATGAATGAGTTGAGATTTAGATACTCAGAACGTCATATATCACGGCTTTGGTCATTCGTGTGAGGAATGGCTGAGGGCCTTCGTGGGAAGACAATTTGCCATGAAATGGGTTGCTAATGAGAAGCCAGGGAGGGGTCCGCCTGTGCGGCTGGCGCTAACTTATAATGGTTGTAGTTAATTTCGCAACTGGAATGGGAATGTGAAACCGAGTGGTATTCTAGTGAAAAAAATAAAAATGCAAGTGAACCATGAAACGGAGAAAATTCATATGAGTTACAACCACTTCGGTTTCAGAAGGCTCCTTAGAAAGTTTCGGAAACTTTCCATAATTCTAAGAAGTGACTGAGTTTTTTATTGTCACCAGATGAGTGGCTCTCCACGTAATAAGCGATTTTGGACTGATTCATAAAGGCAAACTGGCTGGGATCTACTTTCTCCAGATCCCAATACACTTCGTGCTTCGTGCTGTTCGATAAGTCAGTGATTCTGAAATACATTGCTTGCTAAGTGTTCGACAGATCTTTTTGATTTTTTTTGGCTATGCCTAGGAAGAGACAAAGATGTCAGGAGAAAATTATCTATGCTATCCGATCGCCATTGCGCATCAAAGTCAATGACTTATCGAACATCCCCCGTACAGCTCTACTTCAGTAAACTTTTAATTTTCGTCTTCTGATGGCGTTACAGTCCGGGATAGGCTTAGGCCTCAATTAACAAGTCTACGTTTTACACATCCCTTAAGCAATTTCTAAGAGATCGCGAGCAAAATTAAGCGCCATACTTGATTCTGGACAGAATCTGCAAACTCAACGAATGTCATTTTCAAAAAAGTCGAAAATTCGTTCGGACCATGCATTAAATGCAGGATGTTTGAAGATCTGTAATACTGAAAGAAGAATCCATTTATTCTGAGACATTAGGTGGTTCTTATCTAATGGAAATCATCAGTCATCTGAGACGATGCTCCATACATGTAGCCTCAACCATAGAGTGAACGAATTTACACCACGGTATGGCCATAGTGCACTACAGATTGTGCTACAATACCGTACAAATCATGTACACAGCTTGCCTTATAAATTATCACAGAACTCCGTTGGAGCATTATTATCAAAAGCTTTGGTCTTAGCCCTCAAGACATAGTAAGACAACTAAAATGCACTAAAAACGTTTCCATGAGATGTAAAAATATTTTTCGAAAGCCACCCCTTTCCCACGTGACTGAATTTGTTGGAGAAGCACTTTAAATTGACATTCTTATCCGAAACGCCACAAAATCTATTTGCAATGTGCGACATTGTTCGTACGAGTATGAATACATAACCACAGCTTGTGCTGACATTGATCCTATACCAAAGCACAGCGTTCCTGTGCTAAATTTGTTGTACTTTTCCACGATGTTGACCTGATTAATTTTGTTGGCAAAAATTCTTAACCCCCACCTGCAACTGTTTCTTCAGTCTTCCATGGCACGATCATTTCACAGTTCAGTCAACTTCATAAATCTGAAAGCTTCACAAATGTCAACCTGTCACATATGAGCACAGTCCAATAAGGAACACACATGATCCCAACATCTGTCATCATATCTGTCAAACTTCACTCTGTTAAGAATAAATACAAAAAAAAAGAACCACCACGTTGCCACTGCATCGGTTTTGATAAATAACCTGCATTAAGATAAATTGCAGGATCAAATTTGACATAACTGCTTCATGTCATTAGTGTCAAATCCGACGAGCGCACATCACGGCGAACAAGCAATTTGCTGAATGAAACATCGAAAAATAATTCAGTTCATCGTTCATTCATCGCAATCAATTGCCCGGGTCCCGTTTGAATTGCTTTCGCATATGTTATCCGCTGCTGTCATTTTGACGTTTTAGCAGTGCGCTCACGTAGCTGTCAGCATTTTTTCGCACAAACAAATTTGATATTTGGAACTATTCGACGATGGATGGAGGAGTACTGCGTATCTATATTGGGTCATAGCGTGGATATAGAGTAGATACACACATGCCAAGGTGTGGTGTGTCTGACTTATCCGTCTGTCAATTTCATTCAGTTTGTCGGCTCCGCATCTGTATGTGGAGTACGTAAGCCTGACGGTGAATACGTTTCGTCTATTCCGACATTTTGTGCTCTCCTCTCTCCTCTCCCTAGCAGTGGCAGTGGAATGGATTAAAGAAGCCTCACTGCAATCAATGGGTGCTGTCAGAAGTGACATTCCGCGCGTCAGGAAATGCACAAAACAATAACTAGCCCAGTTTCAGGAGAACTTCTCGATCCACGGAATGCTTTAGCTGGAAATGCCCTCTCCCGTCGTCGCGCTTGTCTGTCACTCGCTGCGACTTCTCCGTACGTCTGCTACGCCTCTGGCTTCGACGAAGACGCGCGGTGGCATTGTAGGGTAAACTTTGTATGCGGTACCGGTGCCGGCGATCGGGTTAGGTAGCCCGGTTTGGCGGCAGACTTGTTCTCACACTTTAAGGAATTTATGCAGAATAGCTGAGAAGATTTATTGCATTGCGAATATTTTATAACGACCTATGAATTCCCTATTTTTGACAATCAGCATACGGTACGTATGGAGCGGTTTAAAATTCGCAATGCCGGGCTTGGGGTTGAGCATTTTAATGCGAATATTGACTCAATATGCATCGAAATGAACGCTATTAAGTCCGGGCAAATGGCCTTTGCTTCGCTGTGCTTTCTTTCACTTTTTCCGAGCTCGTGTGCGAGCGGATATCCGTCAGATTTGCTGCCACTCTAAATCGTTCTGCTGGAGCAGAGTCTGTGCGCTTTGGTATTGATGAAAGTGCGATATTATTCATGATCAAATTGAGGAAAGGGTAATAAAGCAGATTGACAACTATTAAAGTCTCTTGGTGATAATAAGTATTCGTCCGGTGAGTGGAAAAGAAATCTTTATGGTAAACTCTCAGACTTCGTCGGTCGTGTGAGTCTGGAAAGTTCATGATCTCATTTATGATAAAGTTTCTATTGTGCATTCTCTTTAGAGAAAGGGCCTGATGTTATACCTTTTCGTCACTTAACGTTGTTTACTGATTTATGGACATATCATATGCGATCTGCTTAATAATGTCTTGAAAAACGACATTATTATGTCGAAATTATGTAGCCTGTCAAAAATGGGTGGTCATGTATACGAATCATTGACCAAAGCTCTGGGTTCAGTTGATCACATCCCTCCTGTGTAAAACTTTAGATATGGACATCCTCTGCTACTTGGAAGACATTTCTGCCTTCAGTTTTCTGGCATCTGGGCACTTGTCATGCTATAGCCATTTTAGTGCCGTTGAACACGAGCGTTTTGTTAACGCTGAGTCAAAATTCTGCGATAACAAATCGCACCTGCACTCCTATCAGTACAAAGCAATGGAGATCTGCGGAAAAAGGACGACGCATGGTTTATTGTCCACCTCAATACAACACCATGCAGCATAGTCTTGAGCTAGGTGCCTCCAGTTGCGTACGTTTAGTTGACTGAAGTCCCTTCCCAACCTAAGGTGGAAGGTTGGAATCACCAATTTGATAATCATACCAATCATGGTAGTTTCAGCCCGGGACAGCATACATTAGACCAGATCATTGAACTGCGGCAGATTCTGGAAAAGACCCAAGAAATCCAAATGGACACACACCAGCTATCTATTGATTTCATTACACATATTACAGCGTGCATAAAGACGAGCGCCAAGTCCAGTTTTGACAACCCTGCCAAACTCTTCAGACTGATTAGGATGACGACGGAGAACTCTCGCTGCTCCATCAATGTTGGTAATGAACTTACCAAGACCCTCAATGTCAAAAAGGTGTTAGGCAAAGCTACGCGCTGTCATGTGACTTTTTCATCATCAATGTTGAGAAGATCGTGCAAAACTCACTGACCAACAAAAAAGCACGATCTTCCAAAAGTCTTTACAGCTGTCATACGCAGACGATATTGACGTGAATGGTCGAACTCAGCGAGGCATCAATGAGGCATTCGCTGGCACTGAAACGAAAGCAGATAGACCAGGGCAAAACTAAGTACTCATATGTGCTGTCATCCAGAAAGGCCGAACAACATCAACGATTTAGTCAGATCGCCCCAATAGGCTAACTAATAACTTCGAATTGGTCTACATCGGCTCCGCGTTAAACAGTACGAACAACATCAGTACCGAGATCAGACGTAGCATAGCTCTCGCCAACTGCGGTTTTTTAGGCCCAAAAGACAATTGAGTAACAGAGTCCTTTCTCGAAAGAAAAAGCTTCTTTTGTATAAGACATTGATCATTCCAGTCCTGCTCTACAACGGAGAGGTGTGGACACTATTGAAAGCGGATTTAGAAGATATTCGTCATGCAATGTCTGCCACTCACTATTCGCCAATTGTTGGTCGTTACTGAAAACCTGACAATCATAAGTAGTCACTTTGTAATCCACACCTTAACCGTCTTACAAGCAATTGTACGATCGTATGGATGGTATCTTGATCTTGCTAAGTGATCAAATTTAACGATCTTTCATCGACATTACATCTGGCATGACTTTCCGAATGTGCTGACTGCTAACAATCCCCTCAATTGGCTATTCGAAGCAGGAAAGATGAGTAGGCCTCTTCAATCGCAAAAGAACCAAAAATAAACCAAGCTAAACTGTATTTTCGAATGAAGCAGGCTTGTCAAAAATTGATACGATCGATCAACTTCTGTTTGAGAAGAAAACCGAAACTTATGCTAAGAGCCTTAAAATTATCATCATTTTAACGTTTTTTTGAACAGGAAATCGTAAATCTTCTTGAAGGAAATTTGGGCCAGTAGACCCGTCACTGTTTCCTAGTTTTGAGGTTAATTTGAAAAAACGCATTTTTCGCTTTTATCACTCGCTGTTTTCGTGCTGGAGAATAAAAAAAAATTTCTGATCAGAAATTTTGACCAGATATGTTAAAAATTTCAAAATAAGGCCAAAAATCACAGACGTTTCTTTAGTTTATTTTGTTTTTGACGCAAGTCTGTCAGATGTCAGTGAAATTTGATGGGTCAAAAGTGATGTGTCAAAAATGTCTGAAATTTTGACCATAAAAGACCATAAAAGTCGAAAATTTCGTAAGACCAAACTTACAGACGACCTCTTTTGTTTTCTTCTGTGCGTGCTTCTCCTAACTTTAATCACCATTTCAAAGAATAGTTTTCCACTGGAATTCAAACAACAGCCGATCCTCCTCGATTCCATCGAAACAATAGATCGCCCTAGTTGCGTCAAGAATTCACAACATTCTCTGTCTCTTCACAAACTCTAAAGCCTTAGTCAGAAAAAAGCAATTCCTTCATGCACCCTCGTAGAAATTTCCATAACGTCAACTGTTCTTATCGCGCTAAAAAAATATGTGCCACTAGAGTAATAAATCAGCGCTGTCAACCCTCTGACCAGCGGCCCATGTGCGCATATCCATGTCAATTTTTTTGGCGTCACTCAGACGACGCCATCTACTTGCGATCCCGGTCAGAAGGAGCACAGCCAATATGCATTACACATGTTCCATGTTCCACTTGTGCGATATGCATCTCTCCTATTACATATTCCACTGGCCACTGCACCAATGCACCAGGCACCGTCATTAAGCCACGGTTGTGGGCAATCGCCCTTAAACTTGTCCATCTTTCCGATTTCAAATGCACGGCGACACGGGTGGAAAAGCTTTCCTTCTGCTTCTGCTTCTCATTCTGCTTCGGCTACATTGTGGTCGCTTGGTGAGGTGAAAGAATTTTCGCACCGCCGCCACCAGTATCTGGAATCTGAGATATCACACGCTACTGTCGTCAGACTGACGTCTCACTTGGCGGGAACCGCTGGGATACTTGAACGCTATGCAAAGGCGCATCTTGTCTGCCGTTATTTCACCGATTTTTCTGCTTCTCTCTCCTCTTTCGAGCCATTCTTTGCCAATTTGGTGAATGGATTCAGAATTTTTAATTTTTTTCTTTTCCTTTCCAGCGCGCTGGTGATCGGTGATCGGTGACACTGCCAACTGTGACCGCGGGGAAGGGTTCGAACAGACTTCAAAAATCGTCTTTAAATAGATCGAATAGGTATTCGCTTCATTATGGTCTAATTCGCGTTCAACTGTCCCTTCACCAGCGGCTGTGGCGCACAGTGCGTGCCCGATGCTGATAGGAAGTACCTGATAGACGTTAACAGTATTTCCCACTTGCCAGGTAATGTGCTATCAAAATAGGTCAACATACTCAGATCGGGGAATAAGTGGCTAAGAGAGGGCACGTAGACGCACTTGAGGAGGAAACTATTTCAACATTGTTTTCGACTAGGAATTGTACAGTTTCATCAACAAATTAAGGTTTCTTCAAGGTTGATGAACCAAATGAGAGATTGTTTGTTAGAAAACAAATCTCAGCATAAATTCTTTGCTTTTAACTTCTGTTTCGAGACGAAAACGGTGTTATTTCGCATGTGTTCGATTATCCATTTTGGTCGTTAAATGCTTTCAACATAAAAAGTGGATTAAAAACACTTTTAGTTCGGGTTGGTCAAGGAGTTGATGAGTTTTGAAGCCTGCAGAGATTTGGTCAACTTTGCAGAAAAGTTGTATGGAAAGCGCGGATTCAAAAAAACGTCTTGATCGAATTCGAAAAAAATACTTCACTGAAAGCTTTTAAAAAGCTGATCTTTTTCTGGCAGTTTTTTGGCCCTTTTTTCTGGCAGGACTTTTTTGCCGTATTAGTTTAGCTTGAGCTTAGAAAGAAAGAAGTCTGTTGTTTTGTTAGAAACCGTTCAGGATCCAAAGACGCCTTGCTAGACTCAAGTCGCAGCACTGCCCATAAGTTGCGTAGTTGAATCATCTTCTCTAATTACCATCAACTTAAATAGTAGCAAAGATAGCACGCAGAGTTTTGCACGATCTCCTCAAAAGTGATATTGAAAAAGTCCCATGACAGCGTGTCGCCATGCCTAAAACCTTTTTTTGACTTTGAAGGTCTCGGTGAGTTCGTTACCGACCTTGATAGAGCAGCGATAATTCTCGCAGTCAAAATGGGTTACCTTTTCTTTGGATTAGGCAAACAATACTGAGATGCCACTTGACACAAAACCTTCCTCAAAAACTACGAAGATTGTGATCATTTTAGAGAGTTCTAACTACTCATGTTGCTGCTTAAATTGACTGGCGCCCAACGGAGGCCACAAGTTTTTTACGATTTTTTAAGAAAAAAACCTTTTTTTGGAAGACATTGCTGCAATCGCTTCCAGAATTTTCGATTTATTTCCTTTTGCTTTAAGCTGATGTCGAGTTTCTCAACTATTAGACCTTTCTCGGCACAAATTTAAACGCAAATCTCTGTCACTGCCTAAGCACAGATCGACGTCCAGGTGCAGTCGAATTCTCCAGGTGGCTTTGATTGTTCATCGAATGATTGAATTACTATTCCCCCAGTAAGACTAAAATCGCCAGACGATTGTTTTTATGAATTTCCCGTCTGCACAAGTACTACCGCACCTCCGCAAGGTCACTCCACGAAAATGTTCGAGAAGAGGAAACTCTCAGCCAACTGCTGCCAGGTTGTGTAACACGTTAGGCAATTTCAAACTGCCCGCAAGTGTACTGAACGTACAGCCCATAAAAAATAAAAATAAAAATCTATTGAATATTCCTCCGTTCTTCCGTGCCATCCGTATCTATTCAAGTTGTCGTTTCATAATCCGCCATAAAAATACTGTTGGCTACTTGTGTAGTTTCACATTCGCTTCAACTGCGAGGGGCCAATGACTTGCCGCCGCCAGCAGGGGAGCACTTTTAAGAATCTCTGTCAAGATGTGACTGCCGGCACAGACGGCGGGGGAGATATGGGACTCCATCTGAGCTTAATTTTAATCCACTTGAGGCTTTTGTCCCCGCACAAGGGGACGAATCAAAGGCACAGATGCGGCTTAGCCCAATCCCAAAGGGGGACGGGCCCTCTGCAGGTTTCCCATCAAAAGACTTGGCAACGGACTAGGCTCCGTTTGAGCTAGCGCCACACCGGCACCAGATGCAGTCGTTGCAGGAACTATGATTGAATAATAAAGTGCGCTGGCCAGAGACAGCTATCAACGGATCCGAGCGGCGTCAAAGTGATTTATTCCAGAGGAGCCTCTTCTTCCCAATCGACTGGGTAGGAATGCGCGTCACATTTGCATATGTGGACTCCAGTTTGGCGTGGCCAGCAAGCAAACAATACGCACACCTACAACCCGACCGACAGAAGTCGAGAAAAAGGAGAGCACTTCGACTGAACATTTATTTATAGGTGGTACCATAATTGGGCATTCCATCTGAATGCTAATGAGCCGCGGGCCGCGGGCCGCAGCCAGCAGCGGTTCGCTGCTACCACAGCGCGCTGGGCTATTTTCCGTGGTGGCCCCAGAGTGCGCTGCTTTTTTGCATAGACCTAGATTAGGCACTCACTCTTCCACAACTCCACAGCGGAGTCCTACAAATCGACCAACACAATTCGAAACCCGAAAGACGCGACGCGACCGAAAGACAACTCGAAGAAAGAAATTCTCCAAATGACCAACTTTGAATATCAACTAGGAGTCATACTCCGCCGAATAGATACGCTAAGTGGCCGGCCATACGGCCATACGGCCGCACACCGAACCGAACGACAAGTGGAGGAAGAACTTTCAAAAAATTTCTACACAACGCCTCAGATTCCCTTGGGTAGTTGTTTTGCTTGCAAATGTTTAACTATTTCAGGGCACGATGCATACCCGATTATCGACGAGGCTGCCGTGTCAGCGCTGTCCCGTCTGCCTGTTCATTTGTTCGGTAAAGGGCCTCAATTAAACGGTAGACACGCAGAATAATTCACTTTTTACTTGGAACCGAGCACGTTCCTTTTCCACCTTCGAATGTGTACCGATGGGTTTTTTGTGCTGCCCGTTCCCATGGTGTGAACGAGCGTGCGCGCAGGCGCATTCTGGCACGTTGGGCCAGCTTTGATATTGACCTTGTTTAAATGGAGTTTTAATATCTCGGGGATTTATGACCCGTGGGATAGGTGGAATTGTCAAATAGCTCCTGGAGCATGTGGGAAATCTAGAAGACCGTGTTAATCTGAGGTTTAGTGGTAAAAGTGAATTTTCAAGCCCCCCGACGAATGCATAAAATGAGAAAGGGAAGTTGTTTCGTGTTTTAATGGCTGCCGTTTAAAGGTTTCCGAAAGAATACATTAAAGTACCTCATCTGGAAATGGGCTAAAGTGAATGGGGTTTTCTTAACTTTCCTTGACCTCTTGCGGGAAAATTGATCTGAGACACGTAGGAGTAGGCCGCGGCCTCCTAAGAGAGTCCACTTTTCTTTGAAGAATGAAAGTTAGAGTGTGAATGGAGTTATCTTTGTGATCGGAATCTCTCGCGCTAATCGGAGTTTAGGCTGACAGGGGAATTTTTAAACTCCATTGAGATTTGTAGAAGAGAATCGATTTCGCTGACTTTGGGACTTTTTTTTTATAGCGGGTTATGAGACGAGAAATTGATTAGATGTGAATAGCAAGGAAGAACGAAGGAATATTGAAAAGTTTACAAATTTACAAAAGAAAGGGTTAGGAGCTTGCTTTGTGGTAGCCTCATGCAAAGCACCACCGACGGTTTACTGAGAATGACAAAATTCGCTGGTCAAGGACTTCGTCTTCCTCTGTTTCACGGTAAATACACGTACTCGTATTAACGTTAGTACGGAGAACAATCACAAAATATTTCTTGTCGAACGCTGTTTCTTCGGGCTCAAGAGGCAATGGAGACGCAAAGCCCAATTTGGACTTTTGTGCAGAGCCTTGAACATCCCATTCCAGATCTACGACGCAGAGGTGAGGACACAATCGAAAGCGGGTGAAGGAAATCTCGGCCGTTTCAAAAGAAAAGTTCTGCTTGCGATGCTTACTGCGTTTTGGGTTGATGGAGATTGGAGAGGATTTAGCTGTAGACTATAGACACGAGTCTAGCCAGTCTTCTACGGATCCAGAGTCTAATGTCACTAGATCGTCTAAAGCGCTCTTGGACTGCAGAATCTATGACTTTAAGCCTGTGGAAAAATGCAAAAGATTATGTTCGCTTTAAAGCTGCCGCACATAAGTGGACAACGATCTCAAACAACTTGGTGAGCGCAACTGGAGACGGGTAACAGCCAACCACTTCGTAGCTTTTCTCATAAAGCAAATGTCGTCATATGATTTCATGAATTAGTTTGCGACAAATTTTGTATCGATGCCGATGATCGTTAAATGGTCCAAAATCGATTGTAATATGTCCTGCCTTGAGCTTTTTGGTCATGATTCGGTACACTACATGAAACATTTTTATCAAGCATATGAGTGCACCATGAGTTCAACTAACCATCTTAATCTGAATTACATTCACTACAAGGACTGTTCCTCGATTAATGCTAGTCGTTTGCAATTAACCTTTAAATTATTTTACAATAAATACAAAGCAAGCATATAAATTTCTTGTTTCTAGCGACTTTAATTAGTTCAACTCCGACATCATGAAAAATGAAAAAATCTGTTTTCTCGTATTTAAAATTAATCTTTCGATTAAATCAACTTTATTTATCATTTTCCCATTCATCCTTTTGATCAATTTCGGTTGAAATTTCTATTCAAAAATACGACACATTTTACACGAAAAAATTGCATTAAACTGATAACAAAACTGAGTTGCTTTTTTTGCTGAAAATTGACGAACTTTTTAACGATTTTCATGATAATGAAGACGAACTGAATGATGTGGGACCAAAATGGAGAGGAAATTTATTGGAGAAGCGTAATAAGGCGAGATTTTATATCGAGAGTGATTTGGTTGGATTATTTGCAGGCGATTAATATGATACCTCTTTAAGGTACATACGCAGCTGAAATCTTTTGAGTTTCCATGTCTTTCGCACGAATTTGAGTTGAAATATGTTGCATGACAACTCATCATTAAAAGCCCCAAAAATTCACGTGGACGAAGTCGCCACAAGTGGACACGTCATTTAAAATTAAAAACGCTGCTAAAATGAAAAACAAATCAGTCTAAATAGATGGTAAGTGAGAAAGGGACGAGGATGTCTGCACACAGCGAGAAAGTTGGCTCCAACGTCACTTAAGTTATGTCACACATTGAGACTAAAGTATACCAATCATCGACTAAGAATGAAACACTATTATGAAATAGAAGACATGGTAAATTGTCCTACCAAATTTTTGAATTCAATTGATTTACAAGGATACCACACAATTTACAACTAAGAGTTGGAGCACCCATTTGTACGCTTCGTGATATAAATCAGATATAGGTAGTTTCGAAAGAAGTCCTATTTGTGTTGGTAGTGGAGGTTAAACCACGAACTATATGTGCTATACGGCGACATGGGTTTAGTCAGGCGTCTAAGGATTCACCGCCTAAGATGACTACGGTCTATATAGCGACTGGACAACTTAGCTCCGGCCCGAAACAGTTGGAGAATAATGTATCTGAAGCAAGTTAGGTAAAGGTTAAATAAATACAAGGGTGAATACATTTTGATTGTCTGAATTTCAATGACTTGCCATTTTCATTTTAAGCGCCTTCAATTTCCTGGTCGTCTTGCCTTTGGACAAGGACTGTCTTCGGAAGATTAGCAAATAAATTTAGAGTATCCTGTCTATTCGTATGCTCTGCTGCTGTCTGCTTTGCTTGCTCACGAGTCACGAGTGGTCAAGATGTTAGATATCATATCCATTTTCAAAAAAACTGGAAGATCAAGAAGTGTTGTCTAGTATAAAGTTTAACAATAAATTTCATTAAAAAAATAAAAAGGTTTGACTTTTTATGTAGAATATTATTTTTAAACGCGTAGTAGGGTCCGCTATTATTGAAGACTTCTTCTTCGAAAATGTTCATAATTCGTAGACTATGTAATGAATCAGATTGGAGTAGTTTTTTTCTCAATCTCGGAACTGATTCAATCCTGATAAATCAAATTGTAAATGCCTGCTGATCTAAGCTGTCGCCCTTTGAGCGAACAAATGAAAGAACAAAACGGTCTAACTTTTGTTCGACAAAGAACCGCTCCTTCTTATGATTTTAATCTATTTATCTTCACGAGTAATAACAACAAACTTGTCTGCTCATATTGTTATCTCTTAGGTAATAAATCTTAAGTCAAATTGGTCGCAGACCAAGTTAAGTTCCACCACCGCTTCTCAAAACTCAAACTCTTGCGCAACGTCAACAGTTCTCGCTGAAAAATGGCTCGCAAATTACACATGCACTTCACTCACAACCACGTCAACTGGAAAGTGCCCATAACGTCTCTCACGTGAGTGAAAATTCGATAAAAATAAATTAAAATACAAAAAAAACCATCACCCAGAGTCGCCTAAGTGCTTCCAAAAACAAAAGACCCTCTATTCATTAACCGATCAAATTACCAGCGGTCATATGTTAGCCATTCCCCCGGCAGTGGCGTTCGGAAATTGAAATTTTGGATATGCCATTGACATTAGCTTTCGCTTTTTGTGCGTACGTGCATACGGATTTATTAAAATCGTTTTCTTTCGAATTAGATCCATTCGCGGGAAGTTATTAGAGCTACAAGCTATGTGCCATCTGTACGCAAGTGCCCACGTAGAGGGCATTGACAATATTATCCGACGGTGGTGCTGAGATATGCCTCAGGTTTCGAGCTGGAATTCGCTTTTCTCGATCGAACCGTAAAAGGGCTCATCAATGTGACGGTAATGGGCATGTTAGAGGTGTGCTGTCATGTTCTGTCATAAATCAGTGATGCCAAGCCAAACATTTGACGATGTTTATGATTGAAGAGTGAAAACGTTGTCACGCTGACATAATAGTGACGGAATGTTAGAATTTTTCAAAGTGCATGCGTGATCTGAGAGTAAGAAGAAGAATCTCCTCAGCGACTTCTAATGGATTAGATGATATTTTGACTTCGGTTAGGATTGGAACAACTCATTTGTAATATTCTGCCTGATGACTGAATTTGGTCTGATAAACTGTCGTACAAAGACTTATCCTGTAAAATATCAAAAAATAAAAATACTAGTTGCATATCGGGCCTACATTTGCACCAGAGAATTAGTCGAAACCTGTGGGCATCACAGTCCGACAAAGAAAGAGTTAATAGATTGCTTGAAACTCGCTTCACGTGAATCAAGTTGCGAAATATACTTTGCAGTATGAACATCCTTCACAATTCGGTAGAAGTGCAAGCGTACGCAGTTGAGTAGAAATCTAAAAATGATGATGGTCGATTCAGTTTCCTTTCCTATTCTGAACCTACATTTCAGGGAATGGACCAATGATGATATCGGTTAAGGGTTACAAGAGACGCTGTCAAAGGACTCTCTGCTTCAAAAAAATGGTCGTCGATGTACGAAAGGAGCTTAACAAGAAGGTCTTGAGTGATATGGAGGATAGTGAATACATTAGGTTTTCAAGAGCGAGAAGAAAAGCAGACGAGGAGGAAGGTCCTTTTGATTATCTCCTATCCCTTATACACTGACGGTGTTCGGAGAAGGAGACTGAATACTGAACTTTACAAGACTGCACAGTGACAGCGACTTGGTAAAACGAATTCGAGTCTGTCGTCTCAGATGGCTAGGTCATATAGAGCGAATGGACACCAATGCTCCGGCCCGGAAAGTCTTTGATTCCTTTCCAAAGCGACAACGCGGTAAAGGAAGACCATGCCTCCGGTGATGAACACAGTTGAAAGGGGACCGCAGTCAGCAGAATTCACGTAACTTAGCACAAGACCGTGTTGGATGGTGAAGCATGTGGACTGAGGCCTAGGTCCTGCACCGTTAAAAAAGAAAGAAGAACTGTAAACAGCTAGCCAAATATCGTGCTGTCTCGAGAAGCTTGTAGGTTGATGCCTAAGTCCACTTCGGACTGGTGTTAAAATGTAATTTTTCACTCTTCTTCTTCTTTTTCTTTGGATGGCGCTATAGTCTGGGTGGACCTGAGGCTCAGTCAACATGCATCTCCATCCAGCAGGTCTACTAGTGAGTCAACGGTTTTGGCAACAAGGCCACATAGATCAGGAAGCATGAGCATCCGGAAATAATGGTGGAGCCGCTGTTTGTAAATTCGAAAGAAAACTTCCCCAGGCTGTATAACGACGACGGTGGTTATATGAGGCAGAATATGACTCCACTCCAAGGAGACTGTCTAGAGATTTCTATGCCTAGTGCCCTCGCAGTGACTTTTTTGCATATCTAGCATGACTGACATTGTACATATAAGACATTGATCATGCCAGTCGTGAAGAAGAGGCAAAACTCTGAACCAGGGGAACAAAGCAACTGAGGATATCTAGGGAACTTGGCGCCCAAATGAAACAGCTAGCGAAATATCGGATTAATTGGAGAGGCTTGTTGGTTGAGGTTCAGGGTCACTCCGGATTGTAGCACCACAATAACAAGAAGCAGAATCTCAGCAATGCAATTTTTGTGCACCATAAAACGAGACACAGTCTAAAAGTCCTTCAGCCTTTAAAAAATGATATACCGTGTAGAAGAGTACAACCGGCAGTGTAGGTTGTCCAGTAGTTGCTCGGATGACTGTTCAAATATTAAGAACTGAAGACAACTGTGTGCAAAAAATTCAGTCAAACTTAGCAAAGCTGCTCATTTCTAGTAGATTTACGAAAAACTTAAAAAAAGCTATTCAATTTCAATCGATTTTTTTCATCGCTTATCGCAGCAGACAGGCTGCGTCTGTCTTGCCTATGGAACCAAAAATGATAGAAATATGTCTTACTTACAAAGCAAAAGCAATGAAAAACCAAAATCTTGACTTAGGAAGGGACTTTTCAGCCTTGGTCCTGCTAGAAACGAAGGACTGCATGAAAATCAAACGAAAGAAGCAATCAAAATATTTTGTCCTTGAGAAGAACTGAATCTTCTCGAGAATGCAAACTGTAGAAGAACCTCGTGCTGATGTCGTGTGCATCGCTGCAGGAAGATTTCTGAGTATATTGAAGTAAAAACGGGAATGGTATAGTCTTCTACTCAACTTTTGGATGAACCACTGAAAATCGTCACCAGGTTTAAGGGACCAACTATAATCGCCATACGAAAACTTAAGAAAACTGAAGCAACCGAGTGAATACACAAAAATTGTCCACTATAACTATAACAACCGCGTCCTTCTGTTTCGTTAAGTTCGTTCACTTTTGCCTACCTACACACACTACTTACACTTACACATAAATCGCGCTCTACGTACATATGTAAATGTCGGTTATTTTTATCCCCAAGATTTTTAAACTTCTTGCACTTCTTAGACCTAACGTTGTTTGAATCCACCTTACTCCAGACGTCCTGAAGACTTTGAGAACTGAAGACTCTAGAAGCTGTCAAAATGAGGAGGAAATGAAAAATGTTCTGCACCTCCCCTGCACCCCTGTTCGTCTCTAGCGCCACTGAGATGCACATATTTGGCACCCTTCTTTTTCGACAACACTTGGCACCTTAGTGAGGTAACTATTGGTAATCTACTACACTTCATAGAAAGCTCCAAATGGCTTAGCAGAAGTAGACAAAAGGGTTAACTTGTGCGCAATCCGCGTGGCAACACAATGAACCAGCGCAGGTCTAAGTGCAGTTTTAAGTCCCTTCAGACTACCTGGCAACCTAGTCCAGACATGATCTTGAATATAAACGAGCAAATGAACACGTTGTTCGGTGGAATGTCTTCAAACTTCATCACTTCTTAGAAATAAAGATTTCCTCAATAAGCGCAGGAGCTATTTGATGTCCTAACCATTAACAGTCGGTATCAGTGGTTCCAAGAACTTTTCACAGTGCACTCCTTACCACTGCACTTCCTCATTAGGTACGTTACAAGACAACTCAACTCCAACAATTGAACTAAATTCTGTTCGAATAGTTCCGAGAATCCTCAACTGGAGTTTAGATTCAAATACTGAACAGAATTCAGCTTCTACCGGACTGTCCATTGTTAGTCACTTCTTGTCTGCTGATCTATCTCTTAAATCACACCAAACTCGGCTCGAATCAAACGAATCATCTCCTGCTGGCGCTCTTAGCAAACGCGCTCAATAGACTCGTGGATAAACTCGTATGCACAACGCATCCTTCCCTCAGCCACATCTGCGAGTGCACATCTTCGTTCCATCCCTTTGACAGAATTGCAAATTCAAACGTTGTCCGAGCACGTTTGTCGGATATCCCCCATGAATCATCCAGCCGGCGCTGCAACTGGCTGCGAAAAAAAACCTCCTCAGGAATTCTTAAATTCATAAATACTCGTACACTCTTATCTTCGACGAGCCCCAGGATACCAGCAACACAGAGGAGAACGAAAACCAAAAGCTACAGAGCAGATCCCAACCCCGAAGGAACGAAGAATTTCGCTCGTCTCTAATTTATTCGTCAAGACCAGCAACAGCAACCGAAAAAAAGGTCGTCTACCAGATTGCTGCGTGTCTGTCTCTGCCGTTCCTTCGCGCGACAAAACGAAATATCTTCTATCTTCGTCATTCGATTAACTTGGCCAAAAGAAAAAGCAGACACACAAGAACAAATCAAATCCTCCCAAGTGTGCAACGCCGCCAACGAACCGACTACCGCGCCGAAGAAGACCACTAGCGATCCACACGCACACACACTCCCACTCACCCACACACGCGCCGCCCGGTGGTTCTTCTTCTTCTTCCACCGTGTCTTCTTTGAATTCTTAATAAATCAAAGTGAAGAATATAAATTGGGACCTCCACACCTTGCAAGATCGCAGTTAGTGATTTTCAGCCATCGGAGCCTCAGTGAAATTTCGTTAAGAGTTATTTGAAGAGTGCGAGCTTTGGACTTGAAAACCAACACACCCGTACACCCGTCGACGAACAAGGATCTCAATCGAACCGAAAAAGGGCGCCATTTCAAAAGGATTATGTGCGAGTGTGAATGCAACATTTAAGTGAAACATTCGAGGATAAAGTGTTGAAATTCACGTGCTAATTCGGACGAACATTCAATTTTGGGTGCCCCCCCAAGTGCGCTGGAAAACGTTAAATTTTTAAAAGAAAATTATCTATTTTTTTGTAATTTATCTTGAAAAACAAGTCGAAGTGAAAATTATGTGGAACACAGTGGTGATACTCGCGCTGTGCCTGTGCAGCTTTACCTATGCCGTGCCGCTTGGATTAAAGGTTTGTTCTTTGCGTTCAAAAACTCTGCCGCCACCACCCGTTCTGAGCGTGCGTGTGCGGTTGTGTTCCTTCGGCAGGGAGAGCCTCCTCTTACTTAACATTCACTTCAGTGTCAAGCGATTAAGTTCAAACAAAAAACGAAGAAAAACAAAAACCAAAGAGACCAGCATTCCCATTCCGAAAGGAACCGTCTTCGAAAATGAAAAGAAGCGACAAGCGTGATAGTAATTTTTTTGACAAAAAAAAACGCACGACAAAAAACGAAAATTTTGTCATCTCTTCCCTTGATCTTCGCCTGACACTGGAACGAGACGGTCAAACCAGAAATTGTTGTTTGTATTTGTTTTTGTATCTCCTTCGTCTTTCTTTTTTTTTTTTTGAATCTTTTTCTTGGAAGCGCAGCTTTTTTCTTCGAGAAGGGGGCCGAAAAATCCACTTATGTGTGTCCGACTGGTATCATGGCGCGATTAGGCGGCAAGCATTCTCCGGACCCAGCCAAGGGAGTGCGCAGACAGTGCCAATTATGGTAGAAGGTGCATGGCCGGATATTCGCTGGGATTTAGGGATTAATTTGATAAATTTTTTGGCATATGCCTTATTTTATTAAGGTCGCTGTGGTGGATGGAGGAGGAGGTGAAGAACGTGGATTGAATGTTTGGTCGAAAATGGAGGTGACAAGGAGATTTATTGACTTTGTGCAGTTTTGGCAATTGTCCGGCGAGATTTATTTAGCGGTGTTTATGAAAGGAGAATGAATGAGGCTTAAGTGGTGAATTACTGGTGCTGTTGATGTTTGATGTCACATTTTGATAAGAACTTTGCTTCAGGCAGTGGTCAAAATTTCTGGTTTGAGAATTCTTTGAAATGATTTGTTCTCAGGGAGTCAGTTTGATGAACACCGATGCGCTTGTAAGAGATGGAAGATTTAACGTTTTAGAAATTGGAAAAGTGGTCGAAATTTTTGGCGGTGGTCAACATTTCCGGTTAGCGTTCGGAATTCTTTCATTGATTTGCAACAATTTTGAGCACAAATTTAGCAAGAGAATTTGATGAACGGGCGTCAGTTTGACGAATATAAATGTGTTTGGAAGTGATGGACGAGTTGAAATTAAAAAAAAAAAGGAAAATTGCTTAAAGTCTTGTCGACATTTTGACACATAATTCACTGTTATTGCTGATCATGTCCTTGTTTATTCATCAAATTCTCTTGCTAAATTTGTGCTCAGAATTGTTGCAAGCCAATGTGGGAGAGATCTTGGATATAAGACGTAAAGATCCATAGACCAGACAGTCTCGTAGATATCGGACAACATTTTTCTGGTGTTCGAAATTGTATTTCAGAATAATTAAACTATTTTCATACCTGTGGGAGTAAAAATTACGATCTTCTTAAAAATAACAGAATTTTACGTTAAGTGGACTAATCCACTTGAGTTTACTTAATTTTGTATACATTTCTGCTCACATTTCCTCTTTGATTGGTTGTTTTTATTGTTTTCCTAAACATTTTTTACAGCATGCCTGAAAAAAATTTAGACGTTCTCCAGTTTCTAAAAGAATTCTGGTCAGCTTTCCTCATAAATCTGTGCTCATTATTCTCCACTAATGCATTCTCTTCACAACGTACATGAAATTTGTTTTTTGAAGCGGACACTTCTTTATTCCAACTGTTTCGAAGTTTGGAGCTACTGAATATTATCCCCTTCTTTTGAACCATCATTCAGTGTTAATGACTTCTGTTAAGCAAGCGAACTCGACGCTTCGCACACAACCTCGTTAGACTTTTATTACGTAACATTTTTTTAAGAATGTTCACCAGAATTTATTTCCAAAATTTGAACTGTTCCTATTTAAAAAGTTTTGATCGATTTTTTTGCTTCAAATTTAGACCTTTCATTTACTGAGATGAATTTAAGGTCATTCAAAAAATATACACTTTTTCGATCAAAGTCGTGATGAATTTTAGAAAGAAATATGCAAAGCAACTATTTTTGAGAACTAATGCGACATTATTCCTGATCAGAATAGAGAGGAGAAAGAAGGTAACAGTAATTCATTATTAGAAGTATACAAAGGCTTCAAATTTGTCTAATACATATACAAGTTCTGATCCTTTTTTGTGTTAAAAATTTACATTCTCTAAGAATAGCCAGAAAAATAAGTTGGAAAGCAAGACAACTGCACATATGTGCAAGAGTTTTACAAACATTTTTGGAGAACTGCTTCAGAAATTTTCGTCAGAAAACAGCTGGCAGACAAGAAACTAAAATAAGAGCCATTTGCCTCAAAAGCATGACATAACATTGATTATCTCTGTCAGAATTATCTGTCAGAAAAGATGTCGCAGAGAAGATACTTAAATTACTTTCATGTAGCTTTACATAATTTTGATCAATTGGATCAAAAATTTTTGTGAGAAAAGAGGTGACAGACAAGAAACTAAAATAAGAGCAATGCTCAGCAAAAAATTGATAAAGTGGCTCAGAAATCTTTGTCAGAAAAGACTTCACACAGAAAGAACTAAAATTTAGATCATATTATGCAAAAGCTCAATAAAGCATAGAAAATGTGGTTCAAAATCTATTAGGAGAACTAAAATTTACAGCATTTTCCAAAAGATTAAAGTTCCGGAAACGTTGTAGAACAAGTTGAATGTTGTTTCGAGAGACATTCTGGCTTCCCTAAATTGGATAAGTCGCTGATTGCTGATCTTGTTTATTTGTTTTTTTTTGAAAATTAGTCATTTACCCAGCTGAGTAGCTGCTCCAAACAGAGAAACTAAACAATTTGGAACTTACATAATTATCACAGTAAACGTCCAAAAGAATACTTCTAAATGCACATACGACCAAAAAATCACAGATTAATGTTTTAGGGTCAAATTTTTCAAAATTCTTTTGTCAGCGTAGCACTTAACAAGCGTGTCAATGCACCTGACAGTAACATGTTGTATTTCAACTAGGAGTTTGAATATTTGTCAAAAACTTTGTTGAGACGACAGCGTAATAAAATAGAGTGCAGTCAGAATTTAGTCACTCGTGATCAAAATTGTTCTAGCCCAAGATCAGAAATGTAAAAATTAGGCTCAGGGGGCTTGGACCACAACTTATACATCACATTCCACAGTAAAGGACCTAGCACTGAACCTTTTGGCACGCCCTGATAATTTTATACAACTTCGATCGCTCGTAGGAATCATATAGAAGCAACCTATCGGTAAAGTACACTCAAGTCATAAACTTCCTGTCAGAAGGTCAGATAACCCGTGAGTCTTTTAGTGGCCAAAAATTGTTCCTGTCAGAAAAAGTGTTCCAAAAAATGTAACATGACCGGAAAAGTATCCAATTTTTTTCTTCGTTTGGTGACCATCCCGTCAATTTTAAGACCGTTGTCCCTAATTCCATTATCCTTAGTAGTTTAACCAAAATTGGACCCATGCTTGTGCTCCACATTGTTGCAACAAAACCCACCAACCGATTTTTGGACATCAAAGATTTCCCGCCAACTTCCGTTTCAGACCTCATTGAGATTCAAGAACCGTGGCTTATAGGATCTCCGAAAGTACAACTTCTTAGCGAAGCAAGTATTTGAAAGCCCGGAAGGAAGTTCCACTTTCTTGTTATAAAAATGTTTGCTTAAATTGTGGAAAAATTCGACCAAATCCCATACAATTGCTCTTCTTTCAACTTCCAACTTCCCGCTCCAAATTGAGCTTCCCAATTTTTGTGGAAGCTTAAAAATCGTTTAAGACAAGTGCCCTCTTTGTGACTTCCGAGCTCCTTCTTAAAAAATACATTTAGCGCATTTCCCTCAAAAATTCTCCCAAAAATCTCTGCGGAGGCATTTGTTTAGGCGCCTAATCTGAATTGGACATTCGCTGATTCGACTGCGGTACCAAATAAGAATTCTTTCGGAAGCGCTAAACGTTCTCGCATTTTGACAAGCCCGAGACACCCTTCAAAGACACGTGTGGCAACAGTTTTTTTTTTTGAATAAAATGTATTCTGACATAATCATCTCCAACGGTATCACTTCGGAAATGGTTCCGTTCTATTCTTGGAGGCGTGATTACTCAATCGCAGACGACGTCCATTGCAAGGAATTCGCAAACACCTGCCGGAAGGCTTGCGAAATCCGATAGACGGCGGCGGCAAGGTGTTTGCTAAAAATTCCGAAACCCCCTTTTTGGAGTTGGGAAACTAAACTCTCTAAATCGCGTCCAAATTCGCTGCCGAAAAAGTCTTCCCCTGCTGAGGTGGCGTCGCGACGGAGTGACTCAATGCAAATGTCCAAAAATATTTTCGACTCAAAAATACGAAAAAAAAAATTTCACCCAAACAACCCGGCGGGGGGCGATCAGTGAAAATTAGAACACCAAGTGAAACTGCCGCTGACTCTCTCCAAGAATCGAAAACCCAAACGAACCCGCGCACCTGAGTCAAGAGTGAAGTCGGGGCCCGAAAAAAATGCAACATTGTCACGCGCCGCAAGTATCTTCCGCACATGGCGTGCACGCAGCTTAAACTTCGGCTACACCAACAACAGTAACGCATCGATTGGGAGTGTATTGCTCCCTTGCGCGGATTCCGTTGGCTGCTACCACGTCGTCGTGGTCGTGGCGATGGCGGTGCTTATGGTGGTGGTGGTTGTGGCGACGATGATGAAGACCATGCTTACGGTTGAGTCATTGCGGACCCTAGTCACGTTCTGAAATTTTCTATGACAATTAATGCAAATTTCTGAGCCGCCGTTGGGCATACCTCTGGCAAAGGAAGTACTTGTCTGGGTGTCCGCAGTAAGTGGAGAGGAAGCTCTCACAAAATGAGTCCTAAGCCGAACTTGCATCCACCTGCCTCAACATAGTGAGGATCCCTTTATGGAAGCTAATTTTTTCTGTTTGTGTCTGTTTTTCTGCAGAAGAACATGGCCATAGTGCAGGAGGAGGAGGAGCCAATGCTCATGCTGGCGACTGATGAGGAAACGAGGCCAGAAGTGATGATATCCAGACTGAATCTCCCGAGCAATGCAACATCCATCAGGGCTGACATCACTGACGGCTTCTCTTGCGACAACAAGACCTACGGGTACTATGCCGACGTGGAGAACGAATGCCAGATCTTCCACGTGTGCTTGCCAGTGACCTACGCCGATGGAAAGGAGAACACATTCCGCTGGAGTTTCATCTGTCCCGAGGAGACGGTCTTCAGTCAGGTAAGTCGTTGAGTGCGATTCTGGTTCCACTTTATTGAGCTCTTCTCCTAGGATTCCTTCACATGCATGCGGCCCGAGGATATGTCCATTGACTGCGAGGAGTCCTTCAAGTACTACGAGCTGAACCGAAACTTCGGAGTCGTAGAGACTGAGGATAGCCTGACGAGCGCCGAAGAGGAGTCGAACATGGAAGAGATGGTGAGACAGCCACCAAGCCTCGACTTTGCGGAAGACAACAGGCAGACCCTAATCTCCACCACCGTGAAGAGGCCAATCGCGAAAGTGCCAAATTCTAACCGCAGGAAGACTCAGGCCAACAGGATTGCTGTTGAAGCCCAACGCAAGAAGGCCCAGCCTTTGAGGAAAAATCCTCAGCCCGTTGTTTTGGCACAGACCGCAAAGCCCGTGGAAGAGGATGTACCAGTTTTGGCCCAGGAAGCCGAGAGGACCACCGTCAAATATCAGAGATTCACCAAGCGTCCCAGCACCATTGTCAAGGAGCAGCCAAGGCCAGAGGCAGACAAACCAGAACAGCAAATTGTTCGTCAAGAGCTCTTCTCGCAAAAGAGGAAGCGCCCACAGATCTACCCCGCCACCAGGTTGGAAGCACCCGTTCAAATCGAAGTCGAACCCGAGGCTGAATCATCTCTGAAGGCAGGCATTGTAGTCCAGGCTGAGCCCGAACCAGTGGCACAAGCTGAAGCTCAAGCTTCTGAGATCGCCGAGGTGAGCGTCAAGCCACAAGAGGAGGAGATCATCGCAGAACCAGTGCCAATGGAGGCCGAGAAGACTGAATTGCTAGCTGTTCAGAACGAGGAGCCAGTCCTTATCCAAGCTCCTGAAGAAACCGCCCAGGTGGCGCTTGAATCCGAGATTGCCCCCATGCCAGAAAACACCCCAAGCCGAGCAGAGATCATTGAGATTCCGATCCAAAGAGCCGATGAACCTCTTGTTGTCGAAGAGCCCGCAGTCGTTGTTCCCATTCCAGAAGAACCCATGCCCGTTGCCGAGATCATGGAACCAATGAAAGCCGAAGAAGAGGTCATGGTCAACGAGGAACAACTCGCCGAAGAGACAATGCAATCAGAACTGAGCAAGGCTGCGGAAGCTTTGCCAGAAAACGAGCTCGAGAGAATGGCCGAGAGCATCGCTGAGGAGTTGCAAATTTTAACTCAACCAGAGCTGCCAACTGAATCGGAAAAGGTGCTCCTGGAACCCCTCAACGAACCAGAACAGGTGTTGGAAGGAAGCGAGCCTGAAACGTTGCTTGACACTGTCAAGGCAGACTATCAGCCAGCAGAGCCAGAGGTTGCATCCCCGGAACCCGCAAAAACATTGCCAGAGCCAGAGATGCCAATTGCCGCACCCGAGATCCCAATGAACGCTGAAGTCCCAGCTTCCGAAGACGAGATGCCAGCAATGGTTGAGGCTCCGGTCGCCGAAGAAGAGCAGCAAATTGAGAACGAAGCTCCACTAAGACTTGAAATTCCTGAGCCAGCACCAGAACCAGAAGCCGCCATGCCCGAGGCAGAGCAACCTTCAGAAGTTGAAGTTCCCGCGGAATCAGAATTGGTTTTGAAATCGGAAATTCCCGTTGCAGAGCTCGAGGCTGAAGTAGTTGAGCCTCAGATGCCAGCAGAAGATGAGAGCCCAGCCCCAGAGATGCCTCTGCTTGTGGAGCTCCCCACTTACATGGCCGAAGTCCCACAGAAGTCGGAAGATGAACCAATGCCACAACCTGAGGCACCCGTAGAAGCTCAAGCTGAAGCTGAAGCTCAACCCGAAGTTGCTGAAGAAACAAAAGCTGCTGAACTCCTAGCTGAACCCGTGCTTCCCGAGGAGCCAAAGGCCGATGAAGCCGTGGTTGAAGTTGCAATCCCAGAAGAACTTAAGACCGCTGAAGCTTTGCCCGAACCAGAAGCTCCTGAAGAGCCAAAAGCCGGTGAGGTCGCACCTGCCCCAGAGGAAGCCCCAGTTGAGCCAGAAGCCGAGATGCCAGCAGAGGCTGAAATCGCTCCCGAACCAGTGAATGAACTCATTCAGCCCATGCCAGCGGAGGACGAACAACCAGAGCCTCAACTCGAAAGGTTAAGCGAACCCCAGCCAGAGACCGAGATGGTGAATGCGGTTGAACCAGCTGGAGCTCCACTCCCGGAAGCTGCTGAGGAAGCTCAACTCCCTGTGGCCTCTGCCGAGGAAGCACAGCCACAATCCAGTGCTGAAGAAGATTCGCTGCCACCGTCATCCGAAACTGAAGATGCCCAGACCCTGATTCTGGACTTCATCTCTAGCCTTGTCAACTCAGAGAACTCCAACTTGGAAGGCATGAAAGTGAATATAGACGAACTGCCTGCCGAGAGTGCTCCACAACCGGAAATTGCTCAACCAGAACTGCCAGTGGAGGCTCCAGTTGAGGCGCCAGTTGAGGCACCAGTTGAGGCACCAGTTGAGGCACCCGTTGAGGCACCAGTTGAGGCACCAGTTGAGGCACCAGTTGAGGCACCAGTTGAGGCTCCAGTGGAGGCTCCAGTTGAGGCTCCAGTCGAGACTCCAGTTGAGGCTCCAGTGGAGACTCCAGTTGAGGCACCAGTTGCGGCTCCAGTCGAGGTGCAAGAGCAACCCCAACCAATGTACATGCCATTGATGCAAGGAATGGACCAAGGTTTCCAAATCCCCGTTCAAATTATCGAGAGCCCAGAACCAGAGCCCTTCATGTCAGAACCTGCCGCGCCCGTCATTCCAGAAGCCTCAGCCGCCGAGGAGCCACAACAGCCACTCAGCATCGATGACGTCGTCGAACTCGTAAAGGAATCTCTGGATACGCCGGCCGAGAGCGAGAGGCTCGTTCAGGAACCAGAAGCAACCCAGTCTGAGTCTCAGTCGGAATCTGAGGAAGTCAAGCCCATCTACCACCGATACATTGAAGTCGGATCGAATCTCCTCAAGTCGGAAGCTCTGACCGCTTCCGATGAGGACGAACCCACGATTGTTTCAGCCTCCAACGATGACTCGATGGCCCAAGAAGATGAGCAGCCCGCTCCAATCGTTGTGCCAGCGATGGCGCAAGAGGAGGAAAACCCAGCCAGCATCGCTGCAGAAATGGAGCCCGCGGCGGATCTACCAAGAGCCAGTGAGCCTCAACCAGAGCCCGAACAACTTGCCGCCGAACCAGAGCCCGCCCTTAACACCCTCCCACAGGCTGATGAGCTGCCATCTGAGCCAGCATCCGCTGAGGCTGAGCGCATCCCCATGAGCCGGAGTTTGAACCGCTTCAAAATGGACCCAAGGAAGCGACGTTTCCTGTTCAGGTCCGATGCCAGTTAGACTGAACCTAGAATTTAACACACCCACACGACACGAAAACGAACACATCCAGCTTCACGCGCTCACACACACCCACACAAACACAACGAACCATCTTTACCCAGCGAAGCCATAAATAATCAACTTAACGAAACGTTAAGAGAATCTAAAGTTCATAGCTAAGTTTAAGAATTCAGTTTAAAACCTACACACACACGAAAAAAAAACTCAAAATCACATATTTTTCGCTTTGTTTTGTCGCCCATATTTTGTTGAACGAAAACGATAGGAATTGAGGGAGAGAAAGAGAAAGAAAATTAGAACGAAACTCAAAATGAGCGGTTTCTGACGTGCAATGCAAAATTTAGGTTGACTATAATTCATTCCTTATAATTGATTTATTTTATTTTATTCCTTCAAATGAACTTCTTGACCTGAATTTTGTCCGTGGACAGCCTGAAGAGATCAAAATCCAACGAAACACTGCATTTTTGGTTTCCTTAGTTTTTTTTTTTTTTTTTAATTTCCTATGTTAACTGTAAGTCGAGAGATTTAAAATGAGAAGATGAATAAATTATTGTTTAAAAAAGAACATGTTTTGTACACATTTTTTGGTGATGATGATGGCAACACTGGCAGCAATGAACTGATGGGGAGATGGCGTGACATTGATCTGGAGTTGCGCCCATGTGCCTGAAAAGTGCAAACAATTTGATGTGGTTTGAAACCAGGATAACGATTTGAAGCTTTTGATAAATCGACTGATGTTGATAGCACCCAGTGTGCATTCGAAGGCCACCACTAGCAGCGACTTTTTATTGTATGTCATTCCGTGATGCTGGTGCAATAGTTTTTGCCGGTTTCGAAAATGGCTTCGAAGGCCTTGGACTTTGACCAATTGATTTACCAAAAAGGTTCGATTACTTATCCTGGTACTATCGTTACAAGTGAAGTGCAGAAACAGTGATGCATTTGTCCTTCCTTACACAAAAAGCTGCAATAAACTAGGGTTCCCAACCGTCCTCCTTTTTGAGAGGACAGTCCTTCTTTTGGGAGCACAGTCCTCTTTTTGGGAGGCCCAACTATAATAGACACGAGCGAACATGCACTAGTGTCAAATTTTCGTCATGTTTGCACAAAACACACGCATAGCCTGGTGCGTAAGTCCACCCATCCATCCACCATGTCAATCGACAACACGTTTCATGTTAAGCTCCTGACATAATTACTGTCCCTAAGCTGTGGCATTTTTTGGCCATTTGTCAGCGCAACTACCAAATACTATTTGCTATTCCTCGATAATTGTAACCAACCGGGAATTCCTTTTATGTAAATTGCACGTCCGACACTCACCCACCATCATAAGGATGATTGATTTACAACTCAAATTAACACCCATCTGCCCATTATTCGAATCGATACATTTGGTTACCAACAATTCGGACGTAAGGACTGTTTCTCCTCAGTTCCAAAACATCCCTCGACTCGAATAGAATGTCAATTCGTTCAAAAATCCTCTTGTTTCAGCAATACTTGGTTTTCTTCACCTACTGGATATACGCGTTCTTCAGCCTGTTGGAATATTCCTTCAACTGGAAACTAGAGTACTTCACAACTCTGTCCAAAGTGAGATTAATTTTACGCCACTTAATATTCACTTGTGTTTGGTTACTGACATTACTGTACATTTGTTCCCTGACGAGTGCATCGGAAAAGATAAAGTTTGTGTTCGTATTCATCGCTTACCCCTTCCCAGTGTTCTGCAGGCAAACAGCAAACCAGCAACGAGAGATCGCGCACATGAATCGCCTCCTCAGGTGCATTCAGAGGACACAGCGGCTGACGAGGACAAGAATTTGCCTATCAATACCCATATACGTTGGATTTCTGTTAAGATGTGTTTTCATTCTGGAACTTCTCGGTTTTTCTTTCCGGGGCCTGTCAGTAGGAAATTTTCTAATTGTATGCCTTGCAATGTTCGTCCCATACGCCAATGCGTACATTTACACGCTGAGAATTTGCATCCAACTCTTCTACCTCCGAACTCAACTCCGCCAGCTGAACGAGACTTTTCACAAGTTCTCCAACTCTACTATTCTACACAAACTCTTTGAACCGTCTGTTCAAGAAATCGCATCGATATACAGGACCGCGTCAAAGTTGCTAATCGAATTCGGCCAAATGCATAGTTTTGACTCGATTGTTGCGCTTTTGCAAGTCATGCTCGCCGTTGTGTACGGGCAGCCCTTCCTTGCAAAAATCAATTATGTGAGCATTTTGGAGATTTATCTCACTTTGCACTTGTATCTTATGATTCGAAAGGAGTTGAAACTCAGCCAGAGTCTTACTGAAAATATTGATATCAAGCAAAGTCCCCAACTGATGCATAAGGTGAGTAAACGGCTTTCGTTGAGTGTGAGTTGCTTTATCTAACGTGTTTTTTTGTCTCTGTCTTAGGTGAATGTCATTCACGTTGCGTCGGTGATTGGAGAACTTGGGGTGGACCTGTACTTGAATCGACTTCACAAAGCTGCGTCCTATGCACTGCCAATTGTCTTGGCAAATTTCATAGTTGCAGCTAGAGGCACTACAGTTTAGGCTAAGATGCTGCAATTTTGACACAATGTTCCTTAGATGTGTGACTACAAAATTCGTAAAACGTTTTAACATGTTCTGTGCGTATTCTTCTACTGGAAAACTAAAGATTCAATAAGTCGAAAGCTGAAAGACTTTTTAAAAATTTAGATCAACTTTAAGGCAAAACACCTAAAAACTTCGAGAGCCAGCCAAGGCAAAAGAAAGAATGTGTAAGCCGACTTGTCGTATTGAACCTACCCCTACACTGCTGGTATTGCCTGCTCGGATTTTTAACATCTCGACTAGACACCCATTTACTAAAGCGGATACACACTTCAGTGCTCTGTGCACCGCACAGTTTGACATTTCGCTCATTTAGCGAATTTAAATTAATAACGCTCAGAAATTAGTGTTTTTTTGCTTATTTTTATGAAAATTGTTCACAGAATGGTATGCAATAAATTGTATTAAAATATTTTTTGCGGGAATTTACACTTTTTTACTCGCTTGGTATGTCTCACACTCTTTGAACTTCATCTTCAATTCAAAATTTTTTGTCAAAAATGGATCTGAGGATATTATCAGTCTTTTCAGTTCGTGCGACTTGCAAAGTTTTTCTGATAAATAGTTCTCCAAATATTCTATTGTCCTTATTTCTGGCTTCTTGAGCTTTCTCCGAAAGTTGGCCGATTGGAAGAACACAAGTGGTTGTTTTTCATGAAATAGGACCTTGTGTAGACTCCTTTTTCTTGGGGCGTTACAGGCCGAGGTGGGCTTGGGCCTCACCCAAAATGCCTCTCCAACCAGCACGATCTCTCGTCAGCTGTCTCCAGTTTCTCACGCCAAGCCAGCCATGACCTCCCTCGACTTGTGTGCGCCACCTTGTACGTGGACGTCCACAGGCTCAGAGTCGAAGAGTTTTCGGGCCGGAGCTAAGTTGTCCATACGCTCTACATGGACTAGCCATCTTAGGCGTTGGATCCGTAGAGGCCTGGCTAGACTCATGTCACTGTACAACCCAAACAACTCGTGGTTGAAATTTCTCCTCCAAATGCCATCAACGCAAACAGGACCGAAGATCGCGCGCAGAACTCTCGAAAAGACCAAGAGACTCTGCTTAGGATATTGCCCAGCCCTGCGCCGTAAAGCAGGATTGGGATAGTCAAAGTCTTATACAGAGTCAACTTGGTCTTCCGAGAGAGGGCTCCATTACTCAATTGCCTTTTGAGTCCAAAAAAACGCGGTTGGCAAGAGTTATTCTGCGTTTGACTCGGAGCCGAGTTAGACGAAGTCCTTCACTACCTCAAAGTTATAGCTGCCTATGATGACGTTCTGGACAATTCATCGATGTTGCGCGTCCTTTCTCGATGACAGTATATACTTGGTTTTACCCTCGTTCACCGTCAGCCCTATTTTAGCCGCTTCTGTTTTAATGCCAGCAAACGCATCATTGACGGCTCGCTTTGTTTGCCCAATCACGTCAATGTCATCCGCGTAAGCTAGTAGTTGAACAGACTTTTGAAAGATCGTGCCTCTTGTGTTGGCCAGTGAGTTTTGCATGATGTGTAGACTAACTGGCATTTAATATCAGCCTTATATATTATATTCAGCAGAGGATTCGCCCACCATTATGTTATCAAGATAGCACTTTGTCTTAGCCTCTTAGATTGTGTGATAAGAGGGTAGTAAATTGGGAACAGTTGTATTTATTTTCTGCCGTATTATTTTATATTGATGACAGCTTTGTGTCTGTTATCATTGCTGAGGCTTCACCTGCTGACATTGACACTGACTTTCCCTTCTTACCTTTTTATACAGCATTCATCAAATCTGTTCCTTGTTGGCACAAGATGAAGAGGGAATATCTTCTGAGCCGCGACAGTGTTAGAGTTTCATTCAACCACAAACAATTAATGCTTTCGAAGCGAGCTTTATAACGACCATTTTTGGTCATCTTTTTGCCAAATCTCAAGCATAAGTTCCTTAAGGTGGCCTTTATTGACTTCATTGCGTCCTCAGAAAAAGTCATATCATTAAAGTAGCCCATAATGAATGAAGTAAGATGGGCAAGTGCGAATTGCCTGTGCCGCACATTGCTGTTGGGCATTTAGGGGTTAAAATGAGTATGAGAGATAACACTGATCATCGGGTGGAGTAAGCGATTACAACATGGACTCTATGTGTGAAAATTTAAATATAATTTAATATCATAATATAATTTATTTATCATTTCTTAGTGCTTACATTGAGGTCTACAAAACTGCCTTTTCAGATCTTCAAAATTCACATGTTGATGCTTTACCGTTTTTAGCCAATATCTCCAAAACTATTTGGGGCAGAATGCTTGAAATTATTTAAAATGAAAGCACTCAATGGCTGAATTCAAAAGGACTACAACTAGAAAAACTTAGAATTCAGTTAAAATTGCTAGAGGAGTAAATGTTTATTACGTTCTTATCTAAATGTATAATTCTTCGAAAACTTTTTGAATCAAAATATGCTCTTAAAATTCTGAAAAAAATTTAAATCGCGTTTCCTCTCTGCGCCAAATTGGCTGAGGTCCCTCTTCACTTGTGTGCAGCATCGGTTTTCGTTGCGTTGTCCCACCATCGTGAAGTCGAAAACCCTTTCCAGAAGATCAAGAGTTTTCTATACATCCTTCAGATTTTCGAAATGAAACACAAACATGTAAAAATCGAGTGAACTTTATGTTGTCTTAAACACTCGTAATAATTGATAACATACTCGTAACTTTCCAAAACGATGATGATGTTAAAATGCTTTCACATGATAGATTTTTGATGGTGGATGGGCTAGAGACTGAGGTATTGCCTTGTTCAATGTTCTTCTCTTGCAATACATCGATCATCATGACAAATTTTGAGTTCATTTTGTGGAAGAATTTGTAGTTAAACGTCTAAGGAACATTCTGTCCTAATAGCAGTTCATTAGCTTATAATTCACGTTTTCTCATAGAAAGTGCGACACTCGCCAAGACAACTGGCACTGCATAGGACACAGCTCTGTAAAGCCTATTAAAGAACAGGTCCACGCCAAGTTCTCCAATCACCGACGCAACGTGAATGACATTCACCTAGGATAGAGACAAAGAAACACGTTAGATGAAACTCTTCACACTCAACGAAAGTCGTCTACTCACGTCATGCATCAGTTTGGGGCTTTGCTTGATATCAATATCTTCCGTAAGACTCTGGCTGCGTTTCAACTCCGTTCGAATCATTTGATACAAGTGCAGAGTAAAGCAAATATCCAAAACGTTCACATAATTGAGCGTTGCAAAGTTGGTCTCACGGTACAAAACGGCGAGCACGATTTGAGAAAGCCCAACAATCCAGTCAAGATTATGTATCTCGCCGAATTCGATTAGCAACTTTGACGCGGTCCTGTATATCGATGCGATTTCTCGAACAGACGGTTCAAAGAGTTTGTGTAAAATAATGGAGTTTGAAAATTCGTTAAAACTCTCGTTGAGCTGGCGAAGTTGTGTTCGGAGGCAGAAGAGTTGGATGCAAGTGCTTTGAGTGTAGATGTACGCATTGGCGTATGGGACAACCAATATAAAGCACAGAATTGGGATATGCTCTACTTGCGGGGCTGTGAAAGACGAACCGATAAGTTCAATAATGATCACAGATCTTAATAGAAATCCAACGTATATGGGTATTGATAGGAAAATTTCTGCCCTCGTCAGCCGCTGTGTCTTCTGAATGCACCTGAGGAGGCGATTCATGTGCGCGATATCTCGTTGCTGGTTTGCTGTTTGCCTGCAGAACACTGGGAAGGGGTAAGCGATGAATATGAACACAAACTTTATCTTTTCAGACGCACTAGTCACGACAAAAATGTACAGTAACGTCAGTAACCAAACACAAGTGAATATTAAGTGGCGTAAAATTAATCTCACTTTGGACAGAGTTGTGAAGTACTCTAGCTTCCAGTCGAAGGAATAGTCCAACAGGCTACAGAAAGCGTGTATCCAGTAGGTGAAGAAAACCAAGTATTGCTGAAACAAGAAGATTTTTGAACGAATTGACATTCTATTCGAGTCGAGGGATGTTTCGGAACTGAGGAGAAACGTCCGAATAGTTGGCATCGATTCGATTAATGGGCGCATGGGAGTTAATTCGAATCGTAAATCAACCACATTTGAGATGGTGGGTGAGTGCCGGACGTGCAATTGGAATAAAAGGAATTCTCGGTTGGTTTCAATCATCGCTGAATAGCAAAAACACAATTATTTAGCCGACAAATCATTGAAATGCCCAAATGGGAAAAAAGTTCACGCAGGGGAGCCAGTAGTTACGTCAGGACTTTGACATGGAACGCATTGTCGATTGAAATGGTGGATGGGCAGGTGGACTTAAGCAACATCATGCATGGCGGACTTTAATCGCCATACGACACTGAAAGGACATTATAACTGAATAGGGATAAGCTAGTTAACTTAGGTGTACTCTTAAGGTGAAAAGGTTAGTTAACGTGGGCGACGAGGCTTAGTGGGTAAGTGCGAAAATTTGAACGCTGAAGGTCTAGGTTTGATTCCCGACACATGCAACTTTCATTTGAGTCACTGAAAATGGTCAAAAAAAATTTAAGTGTCGTTCGGAGTTGGCATCAAACTGGAGATCTCTCCGCTCTTGATAGAAACATAGGGCCCAAGTCCTCACCGGTCTGAAGCGCCACAATTTTATTGTTATTTTGGGTCAATTAAGACTTAGTTTAGGATAAACAGCTTAGCTCTGCGAATCTCCTTCCAGTCTATTTTGGTGGAAAGGGCCTAGATCCGGAGCACCGTCCTTCACTTCTCTCTATACTATCTGTTTGTTCCTCGTCTGAGATCTGTTAGGGTACTCGCCCTTCTTTTCTTTCTATTTCTACGAGCAAGTTTAAGGCACGAGATTTTGATGTTACCGAGTAGTCTACGAGTGAGCTGACAAAATAAAAACAGCTTCGACGAGCTGATGTTCTTTAGAATTCGTTTACGAGGAGAGAAAACTTTAAATTTCAAATATTGACGATGAAAGCAAAGTCTAGTTTATTTAGCACTGAATTAATTTTGTACAAGAGAACAACCGTTTACTTCTGGTGACGGGGCAATTGTGTGCTTCCTGTACTTGCCATTACTTATAGTTAGTGGTTGGGTGGAATACTAACCGAAGTTATGTGTATACAAACGAACAAGTGATTGTTTCTTTATTAACCCTGGTTTCTGTTAATCAACATAATTGAGGTTGTTTTTGACGTACTTTGGGGAACGACACGGCAGCAATTATTATTTAACACAGTTTTCAATTGAAAGGAGTATTTGGAAGATTATATTTGTTTTCGTGTGGGCGTCGTGGCCGTGTGGGTTTGTGCGTCGATCCATACGTACTAGACTTTCACAGTCTTGGTTCAAATCACAGTTCAGACCAAATAAAAAAAAAAATAAAATTGTTTACGGCTCCACCCCTTTCGAGTCTGTCAGTGACTTCAAAGACTTTAGTCTTCAAAGAGTATAACTGTCTAGAAAAAGCTTCTCAATCTTAGCGTTCGGACTCGGCATTAAACTGAAGGTCCCCTTCATTCGTTTGAAAACAATAACACGCACAACACGAGTGGTTGCTTAGAAGCTAGGCCCAGGTCCACCTCGGACTTTAGCGCCGACATTATTATTATTTATAATATTTTATATTTATTACATGTTTTTGAAGGATTTAAGTTTAAAAGTAGATTACGTTTAAATGATAAATTTTTTTGAAAATAGCTGTGTGAAAACTTTTGTCCACTACTGTAAATGATTTTAGTTTCCTTAAGTCGGAAAGTGTCAATTTGCTCTACTGGACTACGTGTGACAGATAAGTTGGCAAGTTCATCAGCTACCTCATGTCCCAGGAACCCAGCCTAGATTCATCAAGTGCTACGAGCAAGGATGCAGTTCTTCCCGACAGCATTCGACCCCTTGGACTTGATTTCCGTCGGAGATATTGCTTCCATAGTTCTAGGGTTCAACACTGTTTCTGTTCTAGAGATTGGTGGAATTCAACCCCATGCATTTCAGAGCAGCAGATCGGCAGTGACGACTAGTGGCAGAGGCCCTTAACCAACTCATCTCCTGCAACTTTGTAGCCAAAAAATCGTACTTCCGTGTAAGAATTGATTACTGATGAAGTTCAATCACCGTCATCAGTCAGTCTCGTTCATATGGATGAGCTCATAACTTCCAAAAGAGAGTTCCTTCAGACCTCCAAAAATCTCAAATAATTTCCAAGTTTCGAGCTCTCATGACCCAAGTAAAGAATGTACAGTGGCGTACAAATCAAGTGCCCAGCAAGCTTTTCTCTTCCGATACATTGCACAGAAAGAAACCGCCGCGTAGCCGTGTCACAGATCACCGCCACCTATGCATGCGCGCAGCGTCTCTAATTTGTCTCAAGTGTATTCCACAAGAGTAAACGAATCTTTCGAAATTGAGGTTCACTCCCCCGCCCACTGTGCCACTTATTGAAGAAAATTAACTCAAACTGCAGCATGTCGCCGCGTTCGTATCTCGCCCAAAAACGAAACAATAAAACAAAAAACCAAACAAAAGTATCGATAAGATAAAAACTTCGCCTCTTATCTGCTATCTGCACGTACGTGCGAGTGTTCTCCGTAAGTATATGTTTGTATGTATCCACCAGCAGCAGAAAAAGTGGAAAAAAAGCGCCCCAAGCACTCGCTCCAAACCGACGTGTTAGTGTTGTGCGCGATTGGAACTCACTCAGTCGGTTCCACTTATCAACAGCCTTCGGGGGTTCCTCACCAGTGTTCGCTAGTTTTTTGGTCACAAAGTGAAACAGGAAAACAATAAAAATAACAGAAACAACGTCATTTGCAGCACAGTTTCACGGAGGAAATGCAAGGCGTGATATTCTAATTACACCCAGGTACACAATTTGCCCGGAGGCCGATCATTACATAGGTCCCTCGCCCGCCTCGTTCCGTCGTCGTATCAGTAGCGCAGCACCTATGGCCTATCGATAGCCAACGAATGGGGGCTGGCTGTGCGAAGGTGTTCCTCGGAAAGTCATTTAGGAGACCGCGGTAGTTCGACATATCCCCCGTGCTTTACCCGCATGAGTGTGCGCCCGTGTATCTGTGTATCTATGGCGGTGGCGTGTTCGTGTTGCTCCCAACATTCTGGACACGGTTGAGGGTACACGAGAGTTGGTTCAAATGAATGGAATTGTCTGTACCCATCTCCAATTCGAGTCGCGAGACCGCCGGCTGGTCGGGCCGGGCAAGGCTGTGCAGATATACAGTACGGGACAGACACATGTGCACGGATGAGTGTGTACTTGTACCGGCACGGTGAGTCGGACGATCGCGGTATCAGTTCCATCGGTTGTTTTCCGTTTTCTTCTAATTCAAATTCAATTTACTTCCCTTCCCGTCGCGCCGCTAGCTTTCCATTTACAGCAGTGATCCTCATCCGAAATGGTCATCACAGCAGAAGACTAGTCGTATTCCGGACACATACGGGCGATAGATAGAACACACACGCATCCGAGTCGTAAGTAGGTACGCAACGCACATACCGGGCAAAGGGAAATTTCATTCTCATTCATGTGGCTCTGCTGGGGCACACGGTTCGTGGAACGTTTACTCCGATTTTTCACAGTTCCTCCTCTGGCCAGGCCAGAGTGCGGTATCGGTCTGGGGAAATCCGGCGGTAGTGAGTAACCGCGCTGAGAGTAGGACGGACTGCACAGTTGCCTCATGACCACTCGGCCATCCGGAAGGTAGTCATTTGCCGAGAGTACTCGTATCTGCGTATCTCAATGACCATCTGTGAGTATCTAAAAAGTGTTCAAGTACATGTATCCCTCAGGAGCAACCTGACTCTCCGACTCTGACTCATCAGTTAGTGCAAGCAGATCGTCTGACGTCATGTGGTGTGCTGTGTTTCGGTGCCGAGAAGAAAGTGCATTACTCTCTTGAGTAAATTGAATTTGAAATTGAAAATGTAGTTCAACAGATGTTGTTGGTGCTGTGCCGCTGGTGGGGCCGATTCGTTCGTCCCGTTTCGTACGTGACTCATTGTGTGGATGTGCACCTCTGTTAACCGAAGTGTAGCTGCATGGACTTGAATTAGATACATTTCACTCTGGGAATAGGTGCGTGCGCGCGCCATCAGTGAACACTCGTCATCGTCTCTCGGTCTGTGGTGGGAACGCTTTTTTTTGTGGGAAAAGTCCATCAACAAGATGCACTTGGCAGCGCCGGATTTTGAAATTAAGTAATCTGAGCTAGACACTCAAGCTTTCGGTATCTTATCGGTTGAGGCAGTAAAGATTGCAGATAAAAATACCTTTTAAGTGAGGAAAACAACTTAAGTGACACTCGGGGGCACAGTGGCGGCGATAATTGGTGTGACTTATGACGTGTGTGAGTTTGGCTCCGATCATCGATGACATAATTGATGCGATCAGCGATCGCCGCTGATCGTTGATCTCATCTCCGATCGGGGGTATTTTGTTGAGAGTTCAAGTTTGCGTCATCTCTCGGGTATCTTTGAGGGTTTTTTTTTGTATCTTTCCGAGATAGGGGCACTAAGTGATTGAAATTTCATTCTCTTTCTCCTTCCGTTGCAACGTCTGATTAACGTCTTTGTTTACCCAACAGGTGCAAGATATTTTGATTGAACACACTTGTTCAAATGAGAGCTGGCGAGTGCGAGCGAGCGGAAGGAAATCTGAACAAAAACAATCACCAAAATGACGACTGTAAACGCAAACGAATTGGAGGCTCAGGTCAACGTGGAGGACTTGCCTATGGAATTTAAGGTCAGTTTTCGTATTTTTTTTCTTTACAAACGTCACGATATAGCATTTCTTGGAGAGCAGCGAATGACACGATCGACTCCAACGGATGCCACGATCGTGATTCAATATTTGATCGATTTCCTGAAAATTACCTCAGAGAGTTTTGCTGTCGAAATTGTTGATTCTTTTGAAATTTGCGTGCATAATTCATCACCTTGAATTCCCCTGAATTTCTTCGGCGATTCATGAAATCCGTCTTTCGCTTTAAGCACACGCTTTGTTAGACTTTTGGTGGCATGTCATAGTCACGTATCTTTGTTATCACTCACTGTCAGACTCTGACTTGAGATAAAGTTGATTCCCGAGTGTAGGGGAAATAAATTCAAGCAAACGGTGCCACAAGTGTAGCAGCTTATTCCCAGGAACGCCGATGTTCCGTTGTAGAACGGAACAACGACACTCCTCAAAGTAGGTCAGAGCTCCGTCTGATTGTTCATGGCAAGCTAAGGTCTTATCTGCTCTCAAAAGCTGTTAGGTGGCGTTGTCAAGAAAATTTAAAATAGCTTCGGAAAGTGTTATGTCACTCGTGTTACTCGTACTGTTGCATTCAAAGAGAAATCGGTGTCAAATCAGAATAAAATGTATGCGAGAAACACAATACTTACTTGTGTTAGAAGTTAAACGTCAATCAACGCATTAACTCAGTATTGTGTTTTAGGCACTATTTATTTCCCGGGATATAAGAAAATATAAACTTCGTCTGAACTCAGTGGTGAGCGTGATGGTCATGCATCGCATGTTCATTTCCTGGGCAGCGGAACCACTCCGTAAAAAAGTTTAAACGGACTTTATTAAATTCGTCGCGCTATACTAGAAATAAATGGTTAGAAAATCTGCTGGACGAGAGGCTTGTTGCTTTAGATCCAGGTTCACACAGGAATGTACACCCAAGGCATGTCCTGTGTCGCTGACAAAATTTAGAAACCAACAATAATCAGAAGAATTTCACGAAATCACCATTTCCTAAACTTCTTTGCAAGGCGCTATGGACTAGGGCCTCAATCAACAAGCCTTTTCAACTAGCACGATCTTGTCTTCAGCTATCGAAATGAATTGATTGAGGTTCTTCCCAACTTGCAGCATAGATGCCAGCGTTCTCTGTTGCCTTATCCCACAGGTTGAGGTTGATTATTTAGACCGGAGCTAAGTTGTCAATGCTTACCCTTAGACCCTGACTACACTCATGTTGCTCTACGGCTCATATAGCTCGTGGTTAAATCTTCTTCTCCGTTCGTCATTAATGCGAAACGCGGGCGTCCTCTGTTGCTTGGAATCAATGACTCTTCGAACTAGAGCCAAGTTGGCCATGCGCTCCACGTGGCCAGGCACCCTTAGGGGTTGATGTAGATTAGACGCCTGGCCTGACTGATATCGCTGTACAGCTCACACTCGTAAACTTTCTACTAGCCCCCTATTTTTTTTTCGGAGGTTTTTTGAAAGACTCCTGGAGCACTCAGACTCAAAACTGGTCCATTGTACTGCCAGGTATCAACCTACTCCAGTGCCGTTAATTTGATCATAATGGCAAATGGTAACTGAACCAGATTCGATTTCACTGGGATTCGAACCTGGGAACCCTCCAACTTGAGGCAGGCACTTAACCAACTGCGCCATCCAGTCGTACTAGCCCCCTTACTATTTATTGTCGCTAAAAATCTTATAATCCATTCCCTTCCTGATATCAATAGGGAATTTTTTAATGGTTGAGAACCAAATTCTCTCAAGACTGTAGCGGCATAAGAAGAATGTCTTCCTTCCTAAGCTTGGCAAGAGCAGAATTACATCTAGTCGATTGCAAAAGAGTCATTTCAAGAACTTGCCATTTTTTTTTTCTTTTTATCTCTGGAAAAAGTTACAGTCCCTAGTTACATCTTGCAAGCAGCAAGCAGTGGTCTTGTGTGTGGTATTTTTTGATCACGGTTTAGGACCTACACTTTTTGACCGACTTCAAAAGGCGAAGTTTGAAAAACTTGTTTTGACAGTTTTACTTTCTCTGCAATGTCTGTGGCAAAGGAGAGATTATACCGCGAAAATTTAAGTTGGTGTGTCTGCGATCGAACCCTAAACTTTCGTCTTAGGTGTCAACGCAATTACCGTTTTTGTCACAGCGGCCTATTGGTGCCGCCTTCTTCTGCTGTGGCACTGCACTCCGGTGTGGACCTGGGTCTCAATCAACAAGCTTTTCTAGCTAACACGATCTTAGCTAGCTGTCTCCAGTTGCAAACACCGAGATGGTTAAGGGCTCTCTCCACACTTGTGCGCCACTTTAAACGTGGGCGTCCTCTGTTGCATTGTCTTACTGGCTAAGAGTAGGAAAAATGTTCGGTCTGAGTTGTCAATACGCTCAACATGATCTAGTCACTTTAGACATTGCATCCGCAGACTGTTGGCTAGACTCATGTCCCTATACAGTCCGTACAGTTAGTGGTTGAATCTTCTTCTCCAAATGCCATAAACGCAATTAGGACCAAAGGCCGCATATATTACTTTTCTCTCAAAAAAGACCAAGGGCTTCTTCATTCGGCTTTGATATTATCCACGCCTCTGCGCCGTAGAGTAGGACCGAAATGATCAATGTCTACTACAAAGACGGCTTGGTCTTTCAAGAACTAGTTTTATTACTCAATTGCCTTTCGATCCAAAAAAAAACAAGCGGTTAGCAAGAGTTACGTTTGGTCTGCTGTTTTTTGTACTTTTTACCGGGGTCCTTGTCCTTGACTTCTTTGAATCCCCAGTTTCTGCCACCGCCCTCTTAAAAATTTGGACATGAACATACATTTTTGCCTGTTAAACATAAAATCTTATTTTCTTGTTTTATCCGAAGTCTAGTTGTCTTGCTGTGTCTCTCGCTGTCTATAAGTCCAGTTTTTACATACCTTCTTACGAAGAATTGTTTTTCTCTTAAAAGAATCGGCATCTCACCTCGCCCAATCCAAACTGCGTGCACGATTTCTTGTTCTGGTGGTCGGATTGTCTTATCAAGGCTTATAAATCTTAACAAACACCCTTTTTCATGCTTAAGTGGTTTATGACGCAATTAATCTGATGGTTAAATAAAAGAAATGTAAGCTTTATGAGTTAATTCAAGAAGAAAAAATCTTAAGTTTATGACATGATTCGGATTCGGTGACTCTGGTGGCTTGGCGAATGTCTGGTGTACATTTACTTTATTTCTTTCAACTTATAAATGTTTGTATGAATACGTACGTAGCTGAGGGAAGCACATGACACTCTAGCCAGTTATTCGTTTCTTGGGTAAATCTTTATTTGTGTGGGACGTAGATGTTTGTCTACGGCTTGCATTTGCTGCCAATTAGAGTTTTTTTTTTACTTCCTCAGTGGCTTCTCCCTTGGTTGAGGCCAAGGTCCACCCGGACTGTAGCGCCTCAGAAGAAAAAGTAGTTTCTCCTTAGCCTTAAATAATAACTGACATTTTGCTAAAGTGTTTGTAAGACTATAGCTTCCTTCTATGATCTAAAGCTGGTCATCTTAACGTCCCTTTTAAGACATCCAGCTTTACACCTTAAAGCTGAAACTGCAACTCCATTTCTACTTTCTGTTGATAATACTCAACCACGAACTGTATAGGCTGTATAGCGATTTGAGCCTACGCAAGGATCTATGAATTCAATGCCTACTCGTAAAATGTCCAGCCCATGTAGAGCGCATGGACGATACTCCTCCAACGCAAAAAGTCTTCGATTCCGCGCCCGTGGGACTACCCAATTAAGGATGCACACGAAACCGATAGTGTACACAAGAGAAGATCCTCAGTCAAATCGGCGTGTGCAATCGGCGACAGCTGGCTAAAGATCGTGCCAGCTGGAGAGGCTTCTTGGTTAAGTTCCAAGTCCATCCCGGACTGTAGCGCCATCAGAAGAAGAAGAAGAAGAAGTTGATAAGATTTTCAGCGCTTACGCATTTACTTTTGAGTTCCCTAGACTAGATATCATTAGTCACATTTTTAGATTAAACAATTTTTTATTGTTTCCATTTTTATCTTTGTTTTGGTTTAGTCGCTGTAGATAGTAAAGTCAAGTAGGCTTCAATAAAACTATCCGCAGCTGCTTTGATTTTTTTTTTTAAATATGCATTTCAAACACGAAAGTTTATGGACAGCCGATTTCTGCTGCCGATACTATTGACAGCTGTATGTGTTTTCCTACTTCACTGTACAACAAATTTCGGCTATTGTCCGTCTGAGTTTTAAAATGAACTTATTTAAGGCAGATCTATATTTTCTTCGAATATTTTGTACCACTTAAGCATGGATTACGATTATTATTAGTTTTAAGACGACCTTAGTCGATTCGACGAAGTATAACTTCCACTTATGTTAAACATCCATAACCATCCAGAGTTAAGTAAAAAAACCTTATTTTCTGTAAAATATCCCCAACAGAGCTCACTTCTTTCCTGCGACAAATCTGCTTATTAACTTTCTCTCAGTGAACTGCTTGCCATAAGGAAGACAACACTTTAGACTACCCACATGACAACTCAGTTGCCTCCAACGAACGAACTGTCATCTTAAATGTCACCAAATTTTCTCGCAATAAAAACAAGCTCGATTTATATTGCTGCCACCAGTTGACACACTTCAAACTTTGAAGCCCATCTTCCATTTTCATCACTTCGACCACTCAATTACCCAGTCTAATGGATGACAATTTCGGGCTTTATCTACCGGCCGATGTATCGTTTTTGCATTCCAAACTGTTGCTCTGTCGCATACGACCCGTCACGCGTCGCTTGTCAAAATTGCCATCGACTACGGTGCTACAGCAGAACACAGTGGCGACCGTTCCCAATACAAAGTCATCTAACTATCCACTCGTATGTACGTGCCGTTACATCCGGTGCGCATAGGGGCGATAGTTTGGGGGGTATTTCCTCTTTTTGTCTGCCTTCGCTGTGCCCGCGAGTGTGTGACGTTCTAGTGATCTGTGCGATTAGAGCCATGCGGCAGCACACAACCATTGCCCGCTGAAGTGTATCGGTAGCCAGCGGATACGAATTATATGCGTTTCATGGTCATTACCTGGGCAATAGTGAGCGCCTGTCTCCAGCCGGAAACTGACTGGAATTATGCTGGCTAGACACATTTTCTTTTTAGTGCTCTTCACTCGACGAACATGGCTCCGTCTGTGCATGTGACTGGGATGTGTTCGTTTCGAAGCGGGTATCTTCTCGTTTATTTTCTTGGATTGCTCTTGAGTGAGAAGGAACGAGATGTTTTGTGCGGTCTCTTGACTTTGTAAACATTTTACATGAATCTCAAGCGGGTACTTGAGTCGTCGGCAATGCTTATAGTCTTTTATGAATACTTGCCACTTAATAGTTGCCACACCAAATAATATTTCTACTGTTGCGCAATCTATTTTCAGTGGGGTTGCTTTATTTGTTTTCACACATTCACTAGACGTTTTTGTTCAGACATGATCACCTAACTTCTTTGATAACAGTCACTTAAAATTGGAAACATCATCACGATGCTAATTCGAATTCGAATTAAATTCTGAACATCTTAAGGTAGGGACTTTTGGGAACACATTTTCGGAAAGAAAACTACAAATTCGTGCTAAAATCTGGAAAACAAAACCGAGATTGACCGCCAAAAGCAAAGTGTGTGTGAGATATCATCGAATTTTGTTATACGTTTGAAATGCCTACTAATGCCATTATGTGTGAAATATGACATCATTCAAATACCCGCTTCTCTGGGTGGCGCATATTCGAAATCTCCAATTTTCCATGACTCTGGCGCATAAATCAGGCTGAATTTGACCGATGGCATGGGTTATGTTGGCTCTGCGGGCCGCTGTGGTTTGTGGCCTATTATAGACCTGCGACTTCAGAAAATCCTACAAAAAATGGTCTAACGGGGTCAAATTGCACAATCTCGGTGGCCAGTTCATATCACCTCCACTTGAGATGACCGTGCCCTCGAATTGCTCGTGAAGAATTTCCAATGTGGCGTGAGCTGCGTGGCACGTAGCACCATCCTGTTGAACTCACATGTCGTTGGTGTCCAAATCATCCAATTCGCACCAAAAGAAGTTGCCAATCATCGACCTATAGCGCTCGCCGTCAGCGTTTTTCTTAAAAAAATATGGACCGATGACGGCGTCAGCCCAAAATTCACACTAAACAGTGGTATTTTCGGGATGCTCTTGGATCTCAAGTGTATTGGTATCGTCCCGAATCCGACAATTTTGTTTGTTGACGTACCCATTCATCCAGAAATAGGCCTCATCGCTGAACAAATGATTTTTCCTTGGAAATTAGGGTCAGTTTCAAACTGCTCCAGAGCCCATTCAGCGAAAACACGTCGTTGTCTATGTTCTGGTCGTTTACATACAGCTCCTGGATCAGTTGAACTTTAAACGGGTGCAGGCCCAAGTCACGACGTAGAATTCAAGTTGTTGTTTGCGAAAGGCCGAGTTCTTGTGAGCGACGCTAAATCGACTGCCTCGGATTCTCCTGCACAGTCTCTCGGACAACAGCGATTTTTTTTAGCAGATGATGCGTTTCTTCGACGTCGACGTACGGTTGTTGGTTTATCGTTTACTACTGGACTCAAATTTATCGACCACCCGGCGAATAGTCCTCTCGGAACGATTATGGCAATCCCAAATTGAGCGAAGCGCGCGGAACGTTGCCCGAACAGAACACCCATTTTGATGAAACAATTTTATCAGTTGCACGTGTTGTTGAACGCTATGTCCATCCGTGGTAATTTGGCAAAAACAGACTGAATAAATGGCAGCCAATTTGACAGATGTAGCTTCAACAATATGGCCGCTATCAACTGTCAAAGTTCGGAAGTCCTTATTGGAAGACCCGTTATTATTACTTTTATGCTCTTATCGAAGAAACCGGGGGTCTATTGTTAAAGAATGTTCCCCTATGAGGAGAACTTTAACTTTTTTGACTACACAGATTCTATACGTCCGAATAAAAGACGTATTGATTTAGATTTAATTAAGGATCTTTTTGGAAAGTTGATGTCCTCCTCCTAGTGTGTATAAGTTATGGTTGAACCTTCTTATCCAATCACCATGAATGTAAGCAACAGCAAGGACCAAACGCAAAACTTTGGCCACGAAATTACCAAGGATTGCTTACTTTACGTATTCATTTCTAGAGCTATCTATTTCTAGAACACACACAGATGAAATTCCTCACTCAATAGAGACAGTATTTCGCCAGATATGTTGCTTTTGGCTTCGTTCTGTTGAAAACAAAGATTTTTCAAGTCATAATCCTATCAACCAGTCAACATCGTTCGGTAGCAGAATCCTTTCACTTAAATGGTCGCACCCGCATCCAATGACACCACCATCCCTATAAATCTCACCACCGTCTCACACTCGTTGCGAATGAAAATGTTTTTTGCACTATTTCTTTTGGACTTTCGTAGCCCCAGAAGCGACTGTCTTGTTTATTTCCGTACCCAGAAAAATGGAAATGACCCTCATCACTCAGAATAATTTTGTTCATTAATTCCTAGCACTCAATTAGCGAAGTTTCGGAGTTTTGCGTGGTCTGCGGGCTGGAATTCTTCCATCAACTGGATCTTATTAGCATATAAGCCAAGGTCTTTATGCGAAATGCATTGCAAAGTGGTTGTGGGTAGGCCATATTCGTGTAATCGTGTCGAAATGAACATATCAGTCACTCTCTTAGTTACGGCGGCAACATTTTTAGTTAACGAACACTAGTCGGAGTCTTCACATCACTAAGCTGTTCGAAATGTTTAAATTTAAAGAATAAATTCATCAGAGCTGTGCAAGAGAGAACTTTACGAAATGTTTCCGTGGTACTTTCAAACGTATTTGTGATATATATAGTGAATTTTTATTATTTCTTCATGACGTGCGAGTGTGTATCGATTAATATTTAATAATCGCCTAGTTTTTTTTTTTTATTAATTTTTCCATCAGCAATAATTTATTAAAGTTCCTTTCAATTGCAGGTGAAGTACGTCGGTTGTGAAGTAGCACGCGGCCTATGGGGCATCAAATACACCCGCCGTCCTGTTGACATCATGGTCGGCGTTGCAAAGAACCTGCCACCAAACAAAGTGCTTCCCCACTGCAATCTGAAAGTGTCCACATCCGGTGTGAACGTCGACATAATTTTCCCAAAGTCCAGCGTAAGCAGCTGGAGCTATCCAATCGACACGATCTCGTACGGAGTGCAAGACCTTGTCTACACGCGGATATTCGCGATGATCGTAGTGAAGGACAACAAGAGTCCCCATCCCTTCGAGGTGCACGCCTTCGTCTGCGACAGTCGCGCCATAGCGAGGAAATTAACATTCGCCCTGGCAGCAGCATTCCAAGACTACTCGCGTCGTGTGAAAGAGTCCGGTGAGGGACACACAGACAACATAACCCCCACCCGACAGAAGTTCGCCATCGACTTGCGCACTCCAGAGGAGCTGCAGGAGGGCATAGAGGAGGAAACCGAAGCCTAGGAGAATACCAATTGTTATCGTTGTAAATATTTACTGTAAATACGAGGGAGGTCTGCGAGGACAGCAGGACGTTCGTGTACATTTCAATTCGACATACAGCAGAGTATTCCAAAAAATCTAAAAAAACAACTAAAACTATGAATTGTTTATAATTATCTTGTAATTTTTGTGTTTTTGTTTCCATTGAATAGCCACCGTGTGCTTTTGTATCGTGTAACAATTTGTATCTAATTTAATCGTGTGTTGTATGAGCTAGTCGTAGATAATGTATCTTAGCTGAACTAAGCGTGTAAAAGATACCAAGTCTTGTTTAAATAAATGCTTTCTCTTGGTTTGTGTTCTTTCAGTTGAGAGCTGACCAAAACTAAAACGCCTTGGAGGAGTAGATGGTGTATGTTTTTTAGGATGAAATGATGTCGGAATGGTGGCGTTGAGTTGGTTGTTCTGGTTGCAGTTCAGCTGCGGAAAAACGCTGCTGGCAATGACATTATCGGGCGTTCAAAGCAAACCGAGTACTTGAGGGAAACTAAAGTATAAGCCTAACGCGCTGGTCTCAAGGGCTCATAGAGCTAGAATATACGCCGTGAAGCATAAGTATCCACGTCAGGCACCAAGAAGCCACAACCTGAACAAGTACAACTGCAATTTAAGGTTAAAATGGAGTTAATTGATCTTGGAGCAAGCATAGACACCACATACGATCCCCGATGGGGATCTGCCGGCGGATAACAAGCTTCTTTTACTTTGCGAGGCACAACAGACCACGGTGGATCAGACTTTCAACAAAAACCCATAGCAAGCGGTGCTACTTTGGTAAAAATTATGTACTAAACTCGTTAAGGAACAAAACATGTACTGCATAGAATGACCGGCATAGGCACAACAGGGGCTGATGGTTATGCTACAGGGTGACCAGATAAGAACGATAGGAAACGAAATTTAAATAAAACAACAACTTTATGAGGCTACAAAGGGGTTTCTTAAAGTCAGAGAATTATTGCTCTTGAATACATTTATTCATAATTAACCACATTGTCTGTACATAATTGTGGCCCCGGTGTCCACTCCGGGCGGAGTTGATAAGTGCAACGACTCGAATGGTAAAGGGTTAGGTTCGATTCCCGACACATACAACTTTCATATTTCACGGTTCAAGCACTTATTTGCAGCTAACTACATGTCTGTCTGTCTGTATACAAGATTGCGGCCGCCGTCGTTTAGCAAGTAAGAGCAATGACTCGAACACTGAAGGTCTAAGTTCGATTCCCGACAAATACAACTTTCAAGTCCCACGGCTCTAGCATTTATTCGCAATGCACTACGTTCCCTGTGAACAGGATTGTGGCTGCCGTAAAGTAGTGGGTAAATGTCATGACTTCGACGTTGAAGTTCCAGGTTCAAATCCTGACACTTAAAACTTTCTCATCTCATGGGCTCGATCATTCGCTATTAATTACGTTGTCCGTATGGATTGTGGCCTCCATGTAGTACTGGGTAAGACCAACGACTCGAACACTTAATGTCCAGGTTCGATTCCCAGCAAATAAACCGTTCGTATTTCACGGTTCGAGTCACTGACAATTCTCGAAGAAGCTTTCAACAAAAAGCTTCTAAAAATGCATCGTTCGGAGTGGTGTAAAACTCTAGGTCCCCTACACACGTACAACGTGTGTGGTTGCTGCAGGAGCTGGGCCCAAGTCCACCACCCTGACCTCTTAAGCGAGCTTTCCGTGGACGTAGCCAAAAAATGGATTAAAAAAACCGATTCATCTTCAAGTTAATTTTCTCATGCATTTCAACAAATTTGACAAATCGAGATCGGTTCAGTTCTATGACTTTGATTTGTGGATACCCATATGAAACTTATGCTCGTATGCAGCACAAAAATCGTCCAAAATGCTCTTGCGGTGGGACAAAACACTGCCTCGATGCGCTTTAGCTGAACGCCCAGACTATACTCCACAACATCCGCACTGAGGTAAATCCTGTCCATCTGGAAGAGACAACTTCATACAACACTGCACTTCTTGTTGCAAGGTCACTACTTACCTCCTTCATCAGCTCGTAGTCTCGTCTAGTCCAATTGTTTTCAACGAGGGTCTTGCTTCGTTTCACCTCCAATCGAATCCGCCGGTACCAGCCAATCGCAAGAAACAGATCCAGAAAGGGTAATACGCACAAAAATGCAATGAAACCCCAAGGGAAGCCATTTATAGATCGCACGAGGGCCAAGGCGCTAACCCCAACGAGTACAATGACGAAATCCATCATCTCTGTGGTGAAATCGGTTATCAGCTTCGAAAGGCGAGCGTACGTTGAGACGAATAGCCTTATCCCACGTCTATTCCTTTCGACTATCGCAAAGGGCTGGTAAATCCGAAGCTCCTCCAGGAGTTCCTCCAACTTGTCGTTCAGATGAAGCAACATCACGCGAAGGCAGAAGAGCTCCGCGCAAAGGCACTGGCTGTGGGCGAACACCTTCACGAAGGGATGCAAGAACATGGCGAAGAACAACATTATTAAGTTGCCGCTAGGCAATGTAAATGAAAGCATTATACAACCACTCGCATGAACCACCATCGCCAGGACACAAATGTGAACAGGTATCAGTAAACGAATTCTTCTCTGGGTTATCCTCTGCACCTGACATACGCACTTAAGGCATTTGTTGAGGTGTTCTATGTTCTGTCGATGCCTCGTGCGAAACCAATAGTACAGGGTAACAGGAACTGCATTCAGCACCACAAAAAGTAACACTCTGTCGCAAAATACATCGTAATCAAACGCAAAGATGGTTGCAAAAAGCGATGTCACGAAGAAGTTAATGTGTCTGCACACTGATCTGGATTTCGATAGAACACTAAATCTTTTGTGCGTTCTGTCGTAGGAAAAGTCCACCAAGTCAAAAGCCGAGAATATTCTGTACGTTAGGATGAACAACTCTTTCTGGGCTCTGGCAACAGTCACAAGGCGGCACTTAGGCATGCCTTTCTATTCACAGGACGAGTCACAACTGCTGAGTGGCGTCCCTTGAGTGGTTGACCATTAATTTATCGATCGAAGGTGTGTCCATGGTGACAAAATGGTGCAATTAATTTCGGAGCGAAATAATGAGGGAATTTTGTCAAGTGGACACAATCGACTTGACTCGTGTGTGGTTTGCAGAGAGCTGATGTGGAATGGTCTGATGTTTGGAGTTGGGGACTATAAACAACAGACTAACGACTGACGACTGACGACTAACGACTGACGACTGACGACTGACGACTGACGACTGACGACTGACGACTGACGACTGACGACTGACGACTGACGACTGACGATTGACGACTGACGACTGACGACTCACGACTGACGACTGACGACTGACGACTGACGACTGACGACTGACGACTGACGACTGACGACTGACGACTGACGACTGACGACTGACGACTGACGACTGACGACTGACGACTGACGACTGACGACTGACGACTGACGACTGACGACTGACGACTGACGACTGACGACTGACGATTGACGGCTGACGACTGACGGCTGATGACTGACGACTGACGACTGACGACTGACGACTGACGACTGACGACTGACGACTGACGACTGACGACTGACGACTGACGATTGACGACTGACGACTGACGATTGACGACTGACGATTGACGACTGAGGACTAACGACTGACTACTGACTAACGATTGACTGACGACTAACTTGAATTGACCGAAACAAAAATTGACTGAAACCAAAATTTACTGAAACTTGAACTGACTGAAACCGAAATTGACTGAAACCAAAATTGACTGAAACTTGAACTGACTGAAATCAAAATTGACTGAAACCAAAATTAACTGAAACTAAAATTTACTGAAACCAAAATTGACTGAAACCAAAATTGGCTGAAATTTGAACTGACTGAAACCAAAATTGACTGAAATCAAAACTGACTGAAACTTGAACTGGTTGAAACTTGAACTGAATCAGATGTGCACTGATCACTTGTATCTACTCCTCAATTCGCAATCATTGACGGACGGCCGTTCTTCTGACGCTTGAACCAGCTAACAGCCGATCGAGATATTTTTTTCTTTATTTAGGTCAAGAGTTGTGTTCACTATTCACTGTTCAATGTCTTCAAGTAGTTCACTTCGGATTTTCGTCGCCTTCGTTCTACAATCCCTCGGCACTTTTTGTTCCATTTACACTCTCAAACAAGTGCCAACATCTTTATTACCTCTGTTTGCATTTCACCAGCTACGCAGAGTGAGATTGAAGCGCACAATAAGTCTCACTTGAGCCAGAGACAATACCTCTTCACAGCAAACAGCTGCGTTCAGTGACTCTGCCGCGCTTTCGCTTTCCACTGCACTCACCCACCAACGGTAACAATAAGTGATTTAATCACACACAACAAGTAGCGATCTTGTTCACCGAGGAGGCGGCATGAGAAGTGATCAGAGAGGAGCCACCGATCGTTGGCCCAAATCTCTGATCGCACTAGAAAAACAAACTCGGCCCGCCGCGACCACTGTAAACGGATTAATTATTCGAGGGATGAGTGAATGGCACTTGAGTTGATTAGGATTTTTCTTCTTTTTTTGGGCGGCGGGGTTGAATAATTGCGCGATCGCAGATTTGGTATCATGCGAAGCTCGATTGTTTCGCAATCGCTGTTATGCGGGCTAAGCAAATTTCAGACCCAACTGCCCAGTTGGATGCGGTGCCAAGCTTAGTCATTCGGTTTTGTAGGCGATTTGCTTGGTAGATGATGACGATGATTACGGAAGATCCCAGCAGGAAATTGGGGGAAAATTGAAATTAAATGATGGAGGTCGCGTTGAAGGTGATGCTTTGATCAACATCTGAGAAGAGGAGGACTCTTTGTGAGCCTCTGGACAATTACGCTGCTTTTTTTTTAAGTGGATATCAGGCTAATGGACGAATGTGTCTAGCCAGGCGTCTACGGATCGAAAGTTGGCTAGGACAACTGGGCTCCAAGTGGAGAAGGATCAACGGATCTACGGACCCCACGCCTAAGATGGCTTGGCTATGTAGAGCAACAATTAACCCGGGGAATCTTGGACTGGGACAATGCAACAGAGGAGGTCTACGTCCAGGGTGCTGGACCTAGTAGAAGAGGGACCTTAACGGATTTACTTGGCTCCTGCCCGGAGAATGTCCGACTGGGACGACGCATCAGAGGATGTCCACGTCTAAGGTGGTACACCTCATCACGGCGTTCGCAAGTGGCGACATCTAGCCAAAGACGATGCTAGCTGGAGAAGTTTGTTGGTTGAGGACCAGGTCCACTCCGGACTGCAGCGCCACAAGAAGAAGCAGATGTGAATGTACGAGACGTTGAGAGGTCCCCCGTAATGACATAACTTCCTCCGGAATCTTGGCCCCCATCACTCAAATAACTCCATCACGTGAATTTCCCCCTCAACTCATCTCTCAAATGTCAGTAAAATCTCGTCCCAACTTCAAAGCCCCCATCTCATCGCTCATTTCGACAGCCCATCACCTCATCAGTCAGCCATCGACAGATTAAGGTTGCCGAACTGTGGGAAAAAGCAAATCACCGATATATCCGGCAGTAAACACGTTACACCTTATCGCTCGTCTCGTTGCTCCATTTCCATGTGTCTGCGCACTCGTATCTGTAAGTCATCTCAATCAACGATCCAGGAAGACGGCACCGCAACACAAAACAGCTCATGTAACATTTAAGCTTAATCGCTGTTGCAACATCGCCCGAACTCTGGAAAACTAAGTCAAGAAGAGCACACTTTCGAACGCCGAATGTAGGTGAACCGCGCCGCAAAGGTCTCGTCTGGTCTGGAGAGTCGCAGGCACACACCGCCACCTTTTGCACCGCCAACAACTATTTTCGTGTCTTGTTAGTCGCATTAGGCAAACAATTTGTCCGCCATTGTGTCGGGTTAACTCCACCGCCGGCTCACTCGCGCGACTCATCGCCATCGTGTGTTACTCTTCTTGTGCTGAACTGATTCAATCGTTAATTGTCCATGGGATGAGAACATCAACTTCAGAAAATCACAACATCGCGTCGCCGGAGAATTCCCACGTTGCCACACGGAGTTGGCGGGGCGCACTGCTGGATGAGTGCGATTTCGACAAACGAATTCGAAATCTTTGGTTACGCTTCTGACGAGCTGGATGGCTAGGTGGCGACGGTGGTGGTGCCGGCGGCGGATGCCTGGTCCGGTGAGGTGAGGAATGACTCCGTAACCACACTTGAGTGAGGGGCGGGGGATTCGTTTGGTTCTTCAATTAGAAGCAGGGCCCGTCGCTGGGCAATGAAGTTGTCAGTTTCATCAGAACGACGGAAGGCGGAGAAGCTGGGCAGCTTATCGGGTGGATCGGTTTCGACTGAATTCGCCTGACCTTCCTCATTTCGGATGCACAATAACTAAGAACGCTTAGCGCGGTTGGGAAATGCTTCCGACACAGATGCGACGCGACGGATTGTAGTCAACTAGTTTGCGGTCGCATCCGCGAGGAAGATGAGTCAATTGGTTGCAACATTCTGTTGGCGTCCGTGGAGGTGGATTGCGTTCTCGTGGATCGAGTGGTGTGCCTTGGTGTGTCTCAAAGTTCTCATCGACTGCAGGCAGGAACTAGTATGTTCCCAAAAGTCCCTGAAGATTGCACACATTTCCCTCAGTTGCATCAAACAATCGCCGGAAGACCAGGCAGTGTCCAGCTGAAGTATGAACTTCCCACACAGGAAGTCACCTGTTCACACTAAATCAAGTCAGTCACTCAAAGCCGATGTCTAACTAGCTCCGGAATAGGATATTGACCCCAAGGTTAGCGCGTTGCAATAACTTACCACCGACCGCTGGATGCATTTGCATACATTGCCACGGAACACCAATTAGCCTCGGTGGCTAACAATGAAACAGTCGATGCAAATAATTGCTTCAATCCAGCGGATTCGAGAGAGAATCAAACGATTCATGGCACAACACCGAGATGCCACTGCGAGCTGCAACCATGCTAACCAGCCACATGACACCGCTGCTGCTGGTGACGGCTGATGTCATTAAAATGCCACTGGTTCAGGTCCTCCGCTACTTGAGTGCGGATGGTTCTAGTCGAATGACTGAGGGAACTGCTCCAGTTTCGCGAATGTCAGGCATTCGGTTGCAGTTTCAGTGAGTCTGGTGCATAAATTTCCGACAGCAACTGGGAACTTTTCGCTTATCCACGAGATACTTGCATGCAGATGGTGAAATACAATTGCGAACTAAAAAACCTGACCAAGCTGCCATGATTCAGTTATTTATTGATCATCAGTCGGATTGACTTTGAATTCAGATGGTGTGCAGAGATCCGAGAGGGGGATTGCTATCTAAATTGGCGGAGTGGCTGCGGATGAAGACATAAGTTGGAGCTGAAGGTTGGAGCGGGAGAATTATGTTTGATCTCACAAGGTTGAGTGGTTTAGCCGACGAGATGGGGGCTTGTTCTGTTTTGACAGTGAATCATTTGAAGTGAACAAGTAAGGGGACCATCGTTCACATGCAAGCCGTGGAGACCAGGTGGACTTACGGTAGCCCGTTGCTCGTAGCACTGGACGAAACAAAAGTTAATTGCCAGAACGACTTTATCTTCGAGAACATAATTTTGAGGTGCCAGCAGAATCATCTGAGTTTCATACATTCTCAAGAGTAGCTGAGAAAGGGAACGATCTTCACCCATCTACACACGATCTACAATGATCTGGTTATCTGCACACTTGGTTTTTATGAGCAAAGAAACCAAAGAGTTTTGAAACACTGCAGGGGAAAGATCTTCTGTTCTGTTGACTGTTGGCTTGTGCTGATGCTGGGATGCAAGTCAACGTGGACAAATCCGAGGTTATGCTTATTTTCAAAACGCCTGTCCAATGGACTCGATATTTAGTGGAGTTCCACTGAAGCAGGTCGAGAAGTGTAAGTACCTCGGGGTCTGTTTTACGAGTTAAGGGAGGAGTAATGCTAAGCTTTCCTGTAGGATTGACTAAGATTGGTCAATTTTGAAACAGCTTGGGAAATCTGCAATTAGGAAGGCCCAGCTTGGTGTCAAAGCCAAGTTAACGGTTGTTCCAACTCTCATCTGGTCATGAAATTTGGGTAAGTCCCGAATAAGATCGCGAATACAAGCTGCTGAGATGAGATTTCCTTGTGCTACTGCGGGAGTTACTCGCCGGAATAGGCTGGGAAATACGGCAGTGCACGAGCAACTCAATGTTGGCCAGCTGCTTCTTCAAACGGAAAGGGCTATACTTCGATTCAGTTTCGTCACGTGGCACGAATGTCCTCATCATCACGACTTCCGAGGCGTGCCTTGAATGCGATTTACTAAGGTAGGCGACTGCTTGGCAGACTCAGGACGAGATGGTTCGACTAAGTCCAAAAATTCGCCTGGTTGCGCGTCCTCTTTTACGTTGTTCCACAGGGTGGGAGCTCAAGATTCTTCGAGTCGGAGTTACGCCTGCGCTCTAAATCGTCTATCACCTATCAGGCGTTGGACTCGTTGTAAACTTTCTACCTCAAAAAGAAAGGCCTCATAGATTTGTTCGTTTTTGAAATTTTATGCATCTTTTCGATAAAATTGTTGACCACTCTATCATAAGATGCCCAATCTTTCCAGCATTTCCTTCTTTTTTGGTGCAGTGTATTTCTGCTTCTTTGGCTGACGTTACAGTCTGTGGCCGAAAGGTGCTGCTGGACCTCAGTCAACATGCATCCCTATCTAGCACGATCTGGTGCTAGGTGCTCCCAGTTACCGACGTTCCGTTGACTCAGGTCTTTTTCCAACTGTGTACGTCACCACAGTCGTGGTCTTTCTTTACCGCGTTGTTCCTCGCGGTCGGAGTCGAAGACTTCCAAATCGGAGCACTGGTGTCCTTTCGCCTGGGTATAATAAACTGGTCTTTTGAGACGAGAGACTTGAATTCGTTTAAACAGGTTGATGTTGCCATACAGCCCAGAAAGTTCTTCATTCAGTTTTCTACTCCAAACACCATCAGTGCATGCGGGACTGAATATATTCAGAAGGACCTTCCTATCGAAAACTTGCATGAAGCTTGCCTTAATGGTGAAGGCTATACCGACCTTGACGGAGCAACGGGCATTCTCCATCGTGATTCTGCAAACACTGACAAGATTTCCAGGGATGCCAGAACTAGGTAATGCGCGGTATAGCTCGTCTCTGTAAATACTGTCATACGCGGCCTTAAGATCGATGAACAGATTCTGGGTGCCGACGTTAAATTTGTGCCGTGATGTGAATATCTGATCGATGGTGGACTTCACTTGCCTGAACCCGCCCTGATATTCACCAGTCAGGCAGCTTACAAAGACGTTTACACAAGACTGACGAGAATATTTTATATGCGAGCTCTAGGAGACTTAAACCTCTGTAGTTGGCACAGTTTAGAGGGTCTCCTTTATATCACTTCACAGAAAATTCTGTCACTAGGTGCCTCGCCAAAGCCAACAGCAGACATTTTAAGACGCAACTCACTCCTCTGAATGAGAAAATTGAACAATCCGGAATCTAGTTGAGTAAGCAACTCAGTTGCAGACTCATTGCAGTAGCAATTACTTAAGCTTTGGGGAAGTCTTTCTCTCCCGCACAGCGATACAATGACAAGCAAATGCACCTCAGCCACATTTCCCATACACCCTCGGCGGCGCTCCCCACACCTGCATTCCATTCACAACCTATTGCAATCCGATTTGTTGCTAAGTACGGCTCCAGTGTCTTACCGAGCATACTCTCACTGAGACGCGATCAAAACCTCATCTTCACCGATTTCGAAAGAGGCGCACAACCAAAATTAAGACCCCTCCGTTTGGTGACCCATTTGAAATGTGTCCGAACAATGCATCAATATCTCACACTGTTGCCAAAAAGAAGAAGCATCAGGCGTCAGTTGAAGGGGAGAAGCGAGTGTTTAGCACGCTTAAACTGCTCATTTGGCGAGTTGCCACACCGCGCATTTCGTCAACGCCTTCGTCTTCGCAGGCGCATCTCAAGTCGATTGTAAAGCCGGCACTTAATTTCGCTTAAATGGCTTTCATCTTCGGGCGCTTTCGACACGACCCCGCGCTAACGACGTCTCATTGCAGACGCCTCCGCTCGGGTCGCGTCCATTACGACGAATTAATATTTTAATTAGATTTTGATATCTTCTGGCTTTGGATGCGATTCGAGACACATTCACACCACGACGGTCACTGATGGCTGGACTGGCACTAAGACCGCTGACAAGGTCGTCGCGACGCGCATCGGATCAGATCACAGCGCCGAGCGTGGATTCTTGTGCGCTAGCTCTTCGAGTGATGAGAATTCGGCGCGTTACACAATCTAGAAGACGTCGGGAACGAATTACCGCCGCTGAATGCGGGCCAAGGTGAAGTGAGCATATCGGGAATCGGTGTGGACGATTTGATTTCACTCTCGCGTCGATTGAAGCGGAATCAAGGTTCGCCGAGGCGCCGACAATGGGATGCGTATCTGATGATTAAAAATAAAGCATTTACCAGCGAACAAAAGAGCCGCGCTCTCACGGCGGGTGGAAGATGCGCGGATCGGTGGGCGTAGATGGAGGATCTGTTTTGGATTTTCTTACGCAACTCGAAGATCACGGCTCTGAGACAATGGCAGATGGGCCTTCGCGGAAACACGTGTCAAGCGGCATGTTAGATGATTTATTTGACGCTTTTGCAAGACTCTGCCCTCGCACTGGACGTGTAGGTCAAGCAAGAAGCGCGTTCATTTTTCCGATTGTTTACGCGCACGATGTCAGTGGAGCGTTGTGTGCGTCTTGAGCTAATAAAAAACAATCACTGACATTGATACGTTGAGGAGCTGGGTGATGGTCACGAGTGTCGACGGTGCTTCAGCCTCGGAGCCGATCGTTGGGAATGTTTGTTGACACTCGCTTCTAGTGGTTGTCCTGAGAAGGGCTGTTCAAAACCAAAACGCAAACACGAATGCGGAACCGCCGTGAAGAGGCGCTCATAGGACGACGAAAGTGGAACAAGGCGTTTGATGTGAAGATGCCAAACTTGATGAGTTCATCCGTCGATTATTTGCTTTTTTTTCTCAATCGACTTCATCCTTTTTTTGTGTTGTTTGCTTTTGGGACTTGACACTGATTTTGAGGACAGGTCAGAGGAAGGGTTATGACTTTAACATTTTCGATGACTTCTGTTTTTGACTGCATGCATGTTCAAATATTTGTCCAACGTCGGTGAAGGGTTTCTTCATTGCACTCATGTCATAGATTTGAAGATCGGAAGGAGGGTTTCAGTTCGATTTGAACTAAAAAAAAATGCATCCATCATGAGAATTGGGGCTTAAGAATAGTCTTAAGCAACTGAAAACCCAACATCATGGAACGAATAAAGAAAGCCATCACGGCAGTCTACTGTTGCAAAAAAGCCATTTGATGTATAGTAAATGGGGATTACACTCAAGAATAGCATACTGATTGTATACAGCAGTAGTCAGACCAGTACTAATGTACGGAATCATAGTACGGTGAACAGCTCTTTACTGCAACCGTCTTAACAATGTGCAAAGATCGCTAAGCATTTGCCTCAGTGGAGCTATAAGAACAATACCATCAACTGTACTGAAGACAATCCTCTATCTTTCCTCCACTGGACATTTTTGGTAGCGGCTAGCACAGCGGATGACTTAAAACACTATGTCTGTGGCATGAATACCACATCGGACACACCACTATTCTCGACAAACTCGAGATTCTTCCCCAAGATACTGACCTTTCATTACTCTAATCTCTCTCCTCAACCAGCATTTCCTCCAGATCATTCTATAAATCTAACAATCAGACGCTGGATAGTCCTCTGCATATTTTCAGGGATAGATTCGAGACGGATGAGGGAGTGGGAATAGGCATCTGCTCTAATACTACCAGATCCCTCCAGCTTCCAGAACATTGTGGCATCTTTCAGGCTGAGACCATTGGAATAAAAGAGGCTCTGTTTTAGCTTTAGGGATGAATAGTATAATATAACATATATATAACAGCCGTACGTAAGCTTAAGCTTATGTCAACACCAACGAAAAGTAACCAGAGGCATTGTCGAATTTTAAAGTGTCATGAAATTTAAGGAGAATTCACCTGTCCACTGACATATTAATACGTAAACAGCTATGCATTTCACTACCGCGTAGGTAAGCAAAACTGAACAAACTTAACGAATCTTAACGAAGCCGTTGTTATTGTCACAGTGGTATCATTTTTGTGTATTCACTCAGTCGCTTTAATTCTCTTAAGTAGGTAAATTTTCCATTTGTCTTAAACAAAATTAACGGCGATAAATCGCATGATCTAACGCCAATTCTGACCACAAAAATGGGAAATTACACAACCAGGAAATGACCTATGCAGTAATTGAATCATTCCCTGGACTACATGGCAAGTTTCGTCCACATTCATATCTCGTAACTTAGGCACAAAAAACTAGACGCTTATGTCGAAATAGCAAGGAATGTCGATCTTCAAGAAAGATCGGTCCGATGATGCTTCTAGCCCAAAATCCGCCTCAACTAGTGACAAGTTGTGGATGCATTTGATTCCGGATTTTTGAACCTAATTCTCGATTAACAGAGAAATCGATTTCATGTTCATGAATTTCAGCTCTGAAGATGATTTTTTTTAAATTCAGAAAAATCAAAAATCTTCGCTGTTCTCCTGTAGCGATCCATTCTGAGTAGCCGTGAACCGACAGCTGTCAAGCTTATGTCGATTTTGGTTAAAAACGCTTCACTGCAAAATGGCGCAAAACTCAAATCTTGTGCAAAGTTTTGGAATACCCTTTAAATGTCGTCGACTCGAAAACACGATCGGGAAATGATCTTATTTAAGTCCCTGTAAAGCTTCTTCGCCGATGGTAATGACTATTCAGAAGACTGAAATTGCACAATTGGTCGTAGATTGCAGTAGGACTCTCCTTGTATTTCAATGTTTCAAATCACGAGAACTTACAAAACTTTTTAAGTTAAAGTTTGTCATAGTTGCCAAATTAACTAAGTTTTCCACACCATTGGCTTAAACAACACTCACCTAATGTAATGATATGTCCCACTTTAAACGCCAGATGTCTTGACAAAACATCGGATCATCTGTGAGTCTAGCTTGCGGGTCACTCGCTAGATTGCGACACATCCTCTTAGGATTCTTCACCTCGAGGCACCGTCCTCAAGTTGAACCGCACTTATCAAACCAATTTACGTGATCTGTCAAAACAGCCTAATCCCCAGCAGCCACTCCAGAGGTGACATACTGGGAACAGTGTTTCCACTTGCCTCAAGTGCCCAACTTAATCGATAGAGACTTCTTCGCTACAAACAAGCCATCTGCACGGCTTCCAAAACAAACCAAAGCCCAGCTTATGCAACAGCCATGACCTAATGGGGCCTAAACGAAACAAATCTCCGGCATCGGGCTGAGAGTGACCGCTCGAAAGGACATTTCAAATCTCGTCCCATTGACACCATTCCCGTCGTCGGAGGCTCTTCACTAATTAATTGTCATTCAATGTCCAAGCGATCGGTGACAGTTTCACAATAGCACGCCGGTACAAGTGCCACCCGAACAATCGGTGGGAGAGAGGTGCGAGAGAAAATCAAAAAGTGTCGCAATGCCCCAATCACCGTTTGATGGATACGAAAATAATACTCAAAGACAATCCACCATACATCACGGTAATCTCTAAATGAATTGCCAGCCGATTACATTACCATCCAATGGATGTCAGATTAATACCTCATCCACCACAATCAACTGGCCGTGCACCCATGACAAGAACAGCACCGAGTGTGCGACTCCGAAGCGTAATTCCTCTCCGAAGTGTGGGACCGCGGAGGAGCTTCTGAGGTTACACACGAGCCATGAGCATTATCACCCAATGATCCGCCGAGATTACCAAATACGAGTGGATACATACAGCGCGCTCCTCTTTTAGGGTCACTTCGGATCCGAGATGCGATCTCGGATCCGTTTCCAAAAGGCCTTCACAGGTAGTTGTGGGCTGCCAAATTGTCCATCCACTGACTGGACTGGCGCGGCACTTCGTGGAGGGGGTGAGCGCCGTGAAGGCGGCTTGAACCGTCTGAATGGTCTGAATGGCCTGAAGCACCTCGGCGCTACTTCACTTCGCCGCACTGGAAAGGGAATTTCTCACACACAGCTCGAGCGGAGATGAAGGTAATCTACAGCCGCTGTTGCGACGTCATAGATGGTACTCACGGTGAATCGCATCTGCTTGTGGTAGGAGAGGTACAACGAGCGTCTCTCGCACCAGCTTCGGTATAAATAAAAATGTTGGCTGATTTTTTGTGACTTTCGTATTCGAACTGGCTAGAGATTCGCACGTGCATCAAACTCCCCCGAAGAGAGCATCTGACGCTGTCAATCGACCCCCGAAGCTGCACTCAAGACGTGTCATACAATCGTCCGCGATCGCGAGGATCTTCCGTTTGAGTTTTCAATTTCAGTCGTGATCTATTCCAGTGTGCCGCCAAATAACTTTCGTGAGGCTCATCGTTTCGGTTGAATCAGAGTTTCGCTGTGCTGGTGCCTTGAGTCCGTTTGGTCGGGTGATAAACTGTGTGAAGCTTAACGTGTTTCCTTTCTAAAACCCAAGAAGTCCCCCCTGCTCGGTCGGTGTAATCATCGTCATCATGTTGGTCGCTGCTGGTGTTTTTGCTGGGTCGCTGCAGAAGAAGATCGCTTGTGTGGCGCTGGCAATTGGATTACTTGTTGCCATGGATATATGTGTCAGTGGAGTAAGTATCGTGCAGTTGCAGTGTTTGCGGTTGAATTCCGTCCAAGTGGGATGTGAATCTCAGGAAATTAATAACCAAATGATTGTGTTGTAGTTACACAAGTATCTTGTGTGTGGTGCCGAATGATTTACGAAGGATATTGTTCGTGGTGAAGGGTGACTTTCGGTTGGGTTCCTATTCAGTTCATCGGTCTGTCTGCGCCGTGGGGTATGAAATTTATCTAACGTTGCTCGTCTTAAGTGGTGTTATGCAAGACGAGGATCTTCACCGGGATGGATTTGAAGTAAGAGTCTCTTTTGTCTTCATTGTTGGTGCCTGAGTAAGGTATCGATGTCTCGTCGGGCCTTCTATAGTTCATTTCCCTTTTCAAAATGTACACTCTCCTTGAGTCGTTTTGATTCCATTTCCGAAAAATTATCCTCACGATTGGAGCAGACAATCTCCTTCTAACCTTTCACAGAACAATGTTCAGCTGTGTTGTGGTGCTGAGAAAAAGTGATTTAATGAAAGAGTCCCTCAAGAGTATGTGCTTAGACCTGCCCTTTTAAGAAATTTACGTTCTAAAGCTGAACTTGGATTATTCTAATTCCTTGTGCAGAATCCTTTTGCTTCCAAAATTGTAATCACAGTCTAGTCTTAAGAGTCCCTGGCAAATTGTTTTCTTATAAGGGTTCTGCCTCAAGATATGTGTTTGCTGGATATAATAATTCAGAGCACTTCCTAGAATCTACTTAAGTTTTCTGAGTATGAAGATACCTTGCAGTTTATAAATTACCTGATAATTTTTTACCAGGACAACGGATGGGATCTTAGAAATTAGACATGAAGTGCATATTCATCGACTAAAATTTAAATGCGCAGGTATTTTAGATCTTCCAAGTCATTTTTGAAATAATTTAGAGATTAATCCTTGCTGATGTCAGCATAATTTCTTCCCTTGTTTGCTTGGCATTTTTGATCTCTTCTTCTTTTAAGTTGTTTTCCATTTTTGGATGAATATCTCTTGAAAATGTCAGATTTTTCAACCTAAGTAATCAAGATCTCGATATGCTCCTTCCTATTATACGGAGCACGATCCATGTATGTACCTTTGGGCAAAACATCTTATTTGCTTTTGAAGTCGTGGTTTTGAAGAATTGTGCAATTCAACTGTTTATAAAATTGCCTCTGAAGATGCTTCGATGCAATACTGAATTAATTTTTGTGCTATTAAATGTCAAATGGGGTTCTATTGTACTTTAAGGAGGCAAAAAGCTGAAGCACCTCCTGAGATATATACAACAATCTGGGTGGTTCTAATCAGCAGTAAAAGTGTAAGTCTCACGAGGGTACAATGAACCCAACCGTTGGTCTAAGTGACCCACGACGCTAGTCGCAGAGGCACCCTTCTACCTAAAATATATTCAAAGCGGATTTAGAAGTACTTCAGGATTTTGTAACGGATGGACTAAAAAAATCCAATGCAATGCCTTTGATATCAAAAGTTCATACTGCATACAAGCCACTGGACTTTTCGAACTTCTCGCTAGATTTAAGAATATAAAGGGAAAGCACAGCACAGCAAGAAAAAGATCGTGCTAGCAAGATTAGCTTGTTAGTGGATGCCAAAGATCACTATGGAGTGTAGCGCCATGCATAGAAGAAGAAGAAGCTAGGACATTAATCATTCGTAATGTTTTTATTTTCACCTAACTTACCCATATAAGGTCTGAGCCACCTGAGCTGCTTTCCATCCTTGGCGGGCACACTGTTTCTAGTTGTCCACTTTTCCACTAAAATATAGAAATGGACCAAGGTCGAGCTTCTACAGCGATCAATCTTGTCATGCGACCTATTGCTCTCTCGTGCGTATTGAACACACGTTTAAAATGAAACGATACCAAATGAACTGAAGGACATGACTTTCCGAACGATGACAATGCCTCCTGCCGGTACTTGGCAAGGAATATAATCGTAGATCACTGCTTTATCTCTAATTGATTCAAGAATCTCTCAACATTAAGCAAATTAGAAAAATTCATTACACACTGCGGTAGAAATATGTTCCTCCGATACGCCACAAGTTCGTGTTGCCCTCTCCAACTTTCAGAAGAAGGTTTCCACGGTTAATGGACATCGCCACACCACACCACACATCATTTCATTATTATGATTGCAGCATCTCGGAATATGTGTCAGAGTAACACCAGTGCTTCGTGTACATCCTTCACCCTCTTACCCGCCCACAGAGAATTTTGTTTCTTTTTTTTTCTTTATCTTGCATTAGCCTTGCACGCCACAGCTCCACCTGTGGCTGCGCAACGTTTGTTTACTCCGATTGTTCCATGTTTCGGGTGCCTCCACATTTGTCTCCCTCCCTCAAAAAAAAAAAATAAAAGAAGAAACTGTTACACACTCCCGCGCTCCACACAGACTGCCACTCATAAAAATGAACAACAATTCTTAACCTCGCGCTGAGATAGTTTCTCATCTCGCGATGGATGGCGCAGCATTGCCAACGACATTGCTACACGAACGTCAAAAAGACGTCAAAGGGAGACGGGGATTCCCTCGCGCATATTTGATCAGTTTTGCAAAACAGTTACTTTTAATTACTCACTAAAAAATGTATGCAAAGATATCTCTTGGATACATGGTTCACGGCATGCACTGCGTATTGCAATACTCGTACACTTCGGCTACAATGAATGCAGAAGCAGATCTGGGAAGGAGGGTGTTTGCAAGGTGGCTGGGGTTGGCACTGCTTAGTGGGGCATCCTACTGGTGGCAGCAGCGTTGTTGAAAAGAAATGGTTTCGAAATCGTTTGAGTTGTTTTTTTCTTCGGTTTTTCATGAACGCATGAGGGATTCGTAATTTTATTCTTAAGAGTTGAGTCAAGCGTCAAATGATTGACAGAAACATTGTAGCGGGAGATTATGAAGTAACGTGGCCCAACTATTTGTGACGTTGTATGAATTCAGAGTAAGGTGAGCCACCCGTGAATAGACTTCGAGTGAAGTACAAGGAACTGAAGAAGTAACCTTCTAGAATCTACTCATCAAAAATCACCGCAATGACAGTTGAGTGTTGACGGTTTAACAATGGCGTGAAATTTAAAGTGACACCTCCTATTGGATGACCCTATATTTGGTAAATTGTGTCATTTGAGTATCTGTTTAGATTTCGAGTGAAGTAGTTGTACCTTCGGAATAAGTAACCTCCTTGTATTTGCTCATCAAAAGTCACCGCAATAACAGTTGGGTGTTGACAGCTTAACAATGGTGCGAAATTTGAAAGGACACCTCTTGTTGGATGCCCTTTTATTTGGAAAATTGATACCTCAGAACACCCATTTAAGCTCGATAATTTCTGACGGAGGCACTGATTCACCCATTTGACCGTTTATCCATTTTTTACAAGCGATTCCCTTTGTATTTCAGCAAATTGACGGGTACGTAGCAGGCGAAGACTATCCAGCGTACGAGACCGTACCGAAAGGACTAGCGTTCAACTGCCAAGGACGACTCCCGGGTTACTACGCAGACACAGAGACTCGTTGCCAGGTAAAAGACTCCAAATCCCTTTTTCAAATTCGAATTCTCTTCAAATTTCATTTCAGGTCTGGCATTGGTGTCTCCATTCCGGTCATCAGTACTCGTTCCTCTGTCCAAACGGCACCGTCTTCAACCAAGCCTACCGCGTGTGCGACTGGTGGAACAACGTTAACTGCGAAACATCCGAGCAACTCTATCAGAACAACGAGGAATTGTATCGCGTCGAAACGACAACAGAGACCATTTGATATCAGGCCACCAAGCATCGAAATTCATCCACAAACACAGCCAATGCCACCGCTGCCAAATCTCGAACAAACTCCAAAAATCACCATCAATTCGTTGCCACAAATCGGAATCAACAAACCAGTCAGCTTCAGTCGCGAGTTATCCCAATCCACACCACACCAGCCACACAAATTCGTTCAACAACCAAAAATAGTCTAAGAGGTTCAGTCAAATATAATCGAAAGCAATCACAAAATAGCGTAAGCCGCCACACCAGCCACAAGGATAATCAGCCAATCAGTCCGAAGAATCAACTCGATGCGGATAAGCTAAAGGACTACAAGAGCAGAATCAAGAACCGATACAACATCGATTACGATCATTCGCTTGAGGACGAATATGAGATAATCGAGGCCATTGAATGAGGGGATCCGATCGCCGGAGGGACCGCACGGGAGACGCGATGGTGTAACTTTTGTGTATGATAGTGTAAATTGTTAAGTTTTACTTTAGATAATTTCTATTTGAGTAGCATAAGAATAAATTAAATGATTGTACAATAAATAGTGAATTGAAACAATTGAGTGACAGGTGGGCCTGAGAGTATGCAATGGAATTGGGCGTGCTAGAAGTGGTTTGAGGCTGCGCTTGAGCTTTGGTCGATCGTAGAAGGTTTCACTTGAAGCTCGATTCGTTGGCGGTGGTTAGGGAGCTTTGTTTTGGCGTGACACTTAGTTTGGCAGCTGCTTTTGTTTTGTTTACAAGTCTATCTCTGGCTGGTTTGTCAAAAAGTGAGTGTTTTCGTGTTTTTTCTTGGGAATTCCTTTATTTTTTGAACTGAAATTCATTTACATACTCTGTGCCCATTTGGTTGTGGATTGATCGTGTCGTGGAACGAAGTTAGTCTGCAAATTCAGCGTTTCGTGGGAACCTATGTGAGGAAGCTGGATAAACGTCAAGTGAAATGGTATAAGCTTCAGCAACAGGTGGTCTCGATTGGTATAAAGTTTTAGCTTAACAGTACGGCTACGAATACCGTTTCGTTCTCATCAAACGGCCAATGTTTTGCTTTAATCTACAGTTCACGTCGAATATTTTTTTTCTTGTGAAGACGGATATTTGTCTTGAAGGAAGTAATTTATTGAGTAAGTATTAGTTTGATGGAAAAACTCTGTGGCCTTTGTATGGAAATTTAATTTTTGTGCGGACGAATGGGGTTTTCCTTTAGCCTGTTCTCTAATAAAGTTGGTTTCTACGAGATCGTCTGCCCCATCTAACAACGCGATTCTTTAGAAAATTAAATGAGTCAATTGACATTGTACTTAACTGATAATTTCATATATAGTCTGGAATCGTGAAGATTATTTGAACGAGTTCTGTAATTCTGTGAATGTTATGAATTAATGTGTAAATCAATTGAAATTCGGAGCCTTCAGTTATTGAAGGTCTCTCCAGATACTCCCAAGGCTTATTCTTTTCAAATACTCACAAGATCCCGTGTTAAATTCGACTCTGTTCAAAAATCGCACGTCCCTTTGACGTGGTTCTCCTTCGAAATGTCTGACTCTTGTGAATATTCAGTATCGAACAGTCGTTCCGTATCTACCTGGATCTTCATAGAGTTTCTTGAATTAACTGTCAAATTGACGTCTTCTTGCACTTGACTCCCTTGACGATCTGTCGACTGTGTAGGTATAGGTTGTCTTGTCAGCGTTATGTAACCTTCTCCATAATTTGTGTCCTTCCTCAGGTTTTTTTTCTCGCTAAGGATATTCTAGAGAATTCTATTTTGAAACACAAAGTCTGTGTGGTTCAGTTAATTTTCGGGAATAATGATAGTGTTTTGGAACTTGTACATCAGCAAAAGGCGTTGGACTTGGCCGAAAACTGTTAACCGATTTCTGGCTCACATTCTGTTTCTAAAATGCAGTAAATCACACCGAGTGTCAGAACACGTTCTAATCAGCACCATCAAGATGACAGTTAGTACCCCTTTATGAAATTCGCACTTTCGTTGTTAACAGCCACAAATTCATGCAAAGTTCTTGCTTGTGTGAGAGGTACCAATTTTTTCTTGACTCCTCCGTGGTGGAGTCAAGGCCTTTTTGGGCAGCCTGGATGTCCAACAAGATCTAAATGGAAGCACTGTTATCGCATCTGCGTAGACAGATTTCTATGGCGTAAACCTCCGCCTAGAAGATGATGGGTGAGTTGGTTTTGAAAAACAAGTTTCAACAGTGCAACTCTGTTTTTTCCGGTGTTCATGCGTGCACCGTGCCTGGTTTTATTTAAAATTCCTTATGTCTTCAGACGTCCCTGTAACTACTGACGACATCAAATATTTAAAAAAACGAATTCTCTTTACCATCACGTCTGAAAAATATACTGTACCAACATTTCCACTTGCTTAACATTTTTTACACAAAATGATTTATCAAAACATAAACTTTAGTATTTTTCAAACATTTTTTTCAACTTTACGAACTTACTAGCCTTACTCAAAAAGCCATTTTTAAGCTTGACCAATTTTTGGTCACCTATTTCAATACATCTTTATTTTTTTTGCATTTAACAAACGCGAGCCTGTTAAAAGAAAAGTCGAACTGCAGTATATAGCAGTTCATGACTCCTTCTTGATGGCTGCCCCTTAATCCTTCGATGCGTTAAGTTTCCTGATATATTTCGAAGTTAATGTGGTTAAGGCAACCACTGTGTCTTTAATTTACTCACACAGTGGTTTTAGGTATTAGCTAAGCATCTGAAAGGGCGTGGACGTAGCTCACAGGTCCAAATAGACTCCTTGTGTTGCCCTATTGGATGGATGGGAACTCCTTTCCTATTCCGTAGCGTCGTGTTGTTGTTTATCCAGTTGTCCTTATAAGACTACAAATATTCTTTGGAGGCATTTCAATTAGTTCTTTAAGCTCTTCAACTGTCATTTGCTATCTGCAGAGTCCTGTCATCCACTTTCTTTCTTAAGTTATTCAGCGGAAGCTCGATTCTTTATGCTGAGCACGTGGGCCCTTGTTATCGTTACTTCACATCTCAACGCAGGGATTTGGCGGAAGAATGCCAAGCAGCCCTGTGGAATATGGCCGTGAGTTTAGATGTTGGTTTAGGGTGCCACGCAATGGTCTCCGCACAACTAGACCCTCTTCGCTAGAAATGCGACCTGGCAAATTTATCCGCATAATCAATGCCGGTGACTTCCCAGTGGCAACGGACCTATCATTGTCAACTAGAATTGGTCTTAACAAATGGGAAATGAAAGTCACTATTAGTATTATTTAATACCGTCATTTACCGTCTTTCTTCACCTCCTAGCATTATAGAAACTAGACCAAAAGTGAGATCTATCTCTCTTTAAAAGCCACGGAACACGTGCAAGGATGTTCACAAATTGGATAAAATTACTGCCACAACATAGTATTACTCTCCAGTCCACCGAATCTCGTTCCTAACCACTACTCTGACTCCAATCTTCATTTCGAATATAAAACGTTGAGGTCCTAGCTTACTCTCCTTAGGAATACCACACATTCACTCTACGAATCGCTGAATTCACTACAATAATCGTTGAACAATTTAAGAAAGTGATTTAATTTGAGTCATAAGCAACAAAACACTGCCTTTCTAAAGAACCACATCCAATTGTGCATGCCTTCTGATTTGAGGCGTGTAAAGTCTGCATCATCCAGTCACAGTAAATCACAGCAAATCACAGTGAAAAAGTGGAGCACCATGTGCACCGGAGACTATGTAACACACCGCCCCATCCCTCAGTTGCGGGCCGAGGAGGGCTTCTATGCCTCCGGCAATAGGTGCAAACTAGCCACTCTTCCTGTTCGACACACGAAAGCGAAAAGTATCTCAACAAAGACCCACTACGCCACCGCTCTCTGCCGCAGATACTTCAGCTCGGCCAGCTCGCCTGTGAAAACGAAAACAACAATTAGAGACAAAGCTGCTGCCACCTCGGCTCAGAGCCGCTATTTCTTGTCGAATACCTTCGGTATTGGCACAAGTCGCGAATACGAATGTGGCTTACACTACCACCGCCACCACCCTCGTCGCCGCCGCCGCCACTGGCAGAGCTTCTGTCTCACCAGTCGTAGAAGTCACGAAACCTGAAGCTTGGAATTTGGTTTCAAGAAATAGCTCAGTGCGTTCACAATGGGCGCTGCAAAGGGTGGGGGCTGAGCTGAACTAGTTGTCGTTCTACATGCGTCAACGAAAAAAACGAGTTCCCCCAGTCTCACCCACACACACGGCCCGTTTGACAGCTCACGACTGTGTGCTTCACGTCGGTCGGCATATCAGCCACTGTCAAACTGTGATTGCACGATGCACCCCAGAGCTCTTCGCGTGACAATCGCCACCGAACGGGCGCCCAATTTCAGTGGGCACCACTCTGAATTCGAATTAATTGGCGGTTGCATAAGCGGCGCACTGTTGTGGGCCGTGATTGTCGAATTCATAATTCCGTCGGTCATCGAGCGGAATTGTGCAAAACTCTGAGGTGAAAATTGTCAATTAAGGAAATTAAATTTGAAATCAACGAGGCGAGGGATTCACTTCCGTCTTCGGGCCGACTTTGAATGGTACCCCAGTGGCGGGGTGAATTGGGCAATCGTCACGCCAGCGGTGGGCGGAGGGCCTTGGGTGCAAGTGCTTAATGGTTCCCAGAAGTCTTAAAAGATTGCTGTGCGTGTAGACACTGAATGGTTTTTTAATCTCTTTCTTATGGAAATCTCAAGGGAGCCCAGTCACGTTAGGGGGACTCACAAACGAACGTGAGTTGAGTTCCTTGGCCAAGCTGTGGTGAGGTAATGCATTTTGTAACGTTGTTCTGGGCGGTGAAGGCATTCAGACTTTTGAGACGTGGTCAAAGTGAGTGGATGAAGATGACCCGATGTGTCATGTGAATTTTTTGATAAAATTTGTCAATTGATTGCCGCTGAAATGACAGTGGGCGCATAGTCGATTTATTCCGAACTTTTGTAGCTTCACGTGTGGTCTTTGTTGCCGGAAGATAATGCAGACGCCCATGGTTTTACTGTTTTTCATGCAGGAAGTTATGGGGGTTGCACACATTGCTTTGGCTGGATCGTGCTGGAAATTGGAACATGGACTTGTTGCTTAGAGTTTATAATATTTTCTGTGCAAAATTAGCATATGTTTTGTGATCTCCGGGTGGTTTGGCCTGAAAGGAACTGAGACAGGGCCAAAGCATAACGAAGAGAGAAGAAATTGATTTTTAGGTACGAGTGAACTTGATCAAAGAAGCAAAGTTGTGCGTCAAAACAGTAAAAAATCCAAAAATGTTCTACTTTGTTCATGGATTTGTCAAGATCAGTTCAAGATCTCGATCTCAAACTACAAAAAGTTCAAAGCGAGAACAGATTTACGTTACAAATTATTGAGTGGGGCTGTAATTCAGAGTGCACTTGAATCTAGGTACCACCACCTCCCTCAGGTGATTGAGCCTCTCATTGAGTTTGGTTGTTTCAGTGATCCAGTTTGGTTCAAAGTGATCAACTTGAACCTAGCTTGTTCCATAACCACTCATATTCTGTGTGCCATTAAAACTTCGGTTTTATGCCGGTTGGGTCTACGGTCTTCCGATCATCCAAAAAGCAGATAAGCACCTTCAAGATATGAGAGCAAGTCATAGCTTCTTCTTCTTCATTTCTGCTTGGAGCTGCAGTAGGGACTTGGCGCTAAACCTCAACTAGCAAGTCTCTCCAGCACGATCTTTTGCCAGCTGTCTCCTGTTGCGTACAGAAAGTAGTCGAAGTCCAGAAATAACCCCACAAAAAAAGTTCGGAGGGGTCAAATCTGGACATCTGGGTGTTCAGATTTTTCTCATTGAGACTGCTTTTCTTCGACCATCTTCGAAGCTCGTCTATTAGAGAGCTGTCGCATGCCCCTCTCCAGATCACCTCCAGCTGCTGTCCAAAGCAACAGTTTTGTTTCATTTCAGTCTTCATATTGCCATATTTTCCTGGTCTGGTCTATCATCATCCTTTGTTTGAATCCCAGTTCATACAGTGAAACCTCCTAACACGGAGACCACTAAGACGGACAGATGCCTTAAACGGACAAACTTTCCCGATTTAAGTTTCAGTCTGCATACATTTTATGATCCCTTTGACGGATTATTCCCTTAAACCAACAAAAATGTTGCCACCATCGTTTCCACTAATTTATTCCATAGGGTCAACAAGAAATTGATGATTCATTCAATCTTAAAAGGCAACATCTAGTTATTCCATTCTGTTTCATTTTGTTTCCATTTTTTTGCACTTTGTTCCACCCGATTTTAAAGATTTTCTAAAGTTTGTACTGGTCCCTTCTTCAAAGTTCTTGAACAATTTCTGGCTTCAAGAATGAGTCTGTGCCACAACAAGTCTTAACTTCACGGAAGTCTTTTGAGACATTGACTCACTTAAATCCGTATTGGTTCCTTTTTATTGTCACTGTCCGGTGTTTTACTTCACCGATCTCCTCGTTAACCGCATGAGCGAAAAATGACTAACACCCTTTGAGTACCTACTGGTTTCTTAATGTTATGCTGTGTGGTTGGTGATTCACTGTTCATTCTGTGTTACAGCCATTTTGTTCATTTAACATGTCCTGTATTTTAATGTCGGACAGTTCTTCTAGGCTGCTGAATGAATTTCTGCCCAGCGTTCTTTTTCTCATTCTTTTAAGACCTGGGCAGATATTTTGGAATTGTCTCTTTTTCTTCCTTGTCCCAACAGCTTTTACCGAAGCCATTGTAGGGAGCTCCCATTCATCTTGCATGTGTGCCGAGAGGGCAGTGTCAAGTTATTATGCCCACGGCATTACTAATTTCCTTTCTATTTGTTTTAAGGAATGTGTATGTTTTCACACAAGTCTTAAGTAAGAGCAATCAATTCTACAGCACAAAATGTACTTGTTTCTTCATTTAACGGAAAAGTTTTCAAACGTATTTTAGCTTGATTTCAAACGTGTATCGACTACAATCAATCGAAGTGGATAATGTCCAACAATGAACGAGCATCGGCAACTCTCACTCTTCTGACCCAATTTTCAGTTTCATTTTTGCTATAAAGACTTTAATTTCGCTCACGATTTCATTGAATCTTACTCAGCGAACAGACAATGGAATGTCTTGTCGATTTGCTGATTGGATTTGTATGACTTTTTTAATTGTTCAAATACAGTTATCGTTTAGTAACGTAACTCTTGCGATGAGTTGGAGTTGTGTGTTGGAGTAAATGAGGGTGGATGGCGTTGTTACAAGTCTCTGTCATTATTTTTTGGAAGACGATTTCATTTATCTTCACCAAAAACTCATCCAAAAGATTAACGATGGATGGAATTATGCGATCAGTGAATTTTTGGTTCAAAAAATGTATTGTGACGAGTATTTAGGCATCTTTCGTTTGTCTTACAACTCTTTATACTAATTCCCTTTCTACGGACTTCAAGTTACGGAATTCATACGGTCCTTTGTCCCAGAATTAGCCGAGAGTTGCTGAGGACGGACTTTAGCGTCATCATAATTATTATTATTTTTATTAGTCGAGTGATATACGAGTGTAATTCGAGAAATCTCGGAAAGTTTTCGAGTATGATTAAGTCCAGTACTTCTGACACACTCCGTCACAGTTTCTTTGTACCCAAGTGCATGTTTAGGCTGAAACTTTTACATCTAAGATTTGGCTTCCAAAAATGATACACGAGTGTAATTCGAGAGATCTCGAAAAATGATCGAGTATGATTAAGTCCGGTATTTCTTTTTGGCTCACACCGGCACATTGTTTGTTGTACCCAAGTGCATCATTAGGCTTTACTTCACGTAAAACCGCCACATCTCAGACTTGGCTTCGAATACTGCATTTCTAGGTCAATGTCCACCAGTAGAGTCGTTAATTTCCTCTCAATCAAATCAGACCAACTCTCTTTCCCTGAGGATCTAGTCAATGTCCCCATAAGTCTCTTATTTCTTCCTTCATTTCTTCAGTTACTCTCACTCTCCACCGTCTCACTTGTCGCAGCACAAGTGTCACTTGTGTCACGCCACACCTTCACTTGGCATTTCACTTGCCCCATTGTTGCTCTTAGAACGTCCACTCCAGACTGACCCACTTTCATGTGACTTCGAATCATAATCACTTTCTCAACATACCCTCCAGTCGCGCAGTCTCACTTCTCTTTTAATTGCCTCATATGCCGTCTATTTGCAGATCAATGCCACCTGACACACACACCACCCACGACGACGTAAACAATAGATGAGCACACTCAGCGGCGAATGGAACCAAAACAATTGAGTTACCTAATCCCTTGCATAACACAATCATCTTCACCGTCTCCGCCATCCCATCCGGCGTCATCGCGAAAACAAAACCGATCAGTCGAAGCTGAAAAAGTTCGTTAATTCGAGCGTTCTCGCACGTAAATTTGAAAACAATAACAACAAGCGTCATCCATCAATCGGTCGATCACGTCGCCGTACTAGATCAGAGGCCCCTCCAGCAATGCCTGTGATTTTGGATTCCGATTCCGACCCCGAGTCGGCGATACACACGGACACTGACGAGGCGGAGAGTGAATCTTTTGGGGAGGAGGGCATGTTAGAGGAAAGCGACACGGACACAGACGCTGAGTACAGCTACCACATCGAGGACAACGACGACGGGGACGAAATGGACTCTGACGAGGGTGGTGACCCGCTTTCCGAAGGAAGCACTGGTGATGCTGCTGAAAATGCGGCGCACGAAATGAACAGTGAAACCTCCGAGCCTGACCGATCGTCCTCATCATCACCATCGACACTGTCAACGTCTTCGTTAAAATCGTCACCACCGCCACCTCCACCGCCACCGCCACCATCGTCGTCCAAATGCAGCGGGATTCAAATGGTCTTCCAGCAGTTGACCACGGTGTTCGTGATCTATCTCAAATTCGCGGTGCTCGCAGTTCTTATCTATTCGGTTGCGCTGTGGTATGCGCTCAACTTCACTGACCTGGATGCCGAGCTCGGCAGCAAGTCCTCCGCCGACAGCGAATCTACAGATCACAGCGATACCTGTCCTGCTGGCTTGGTGGCATAATCGGCTCGGCCTCCACAGAATTCTCCCAACACTCTTCATCATCTTAGGGTCTAGATAGATCTTGCCACACACGCTCCCACATTACACCGCCGACAATGCGGCCTGCATCTGCGCCGTGCGTACAACTGCAGTGCGAATGCAATGTGCAGCAGAATCGAGCATAAATATGGAGTAGATGTGATAAATAAATAAATAAAAACCGCTTATTGCGTCACACTAATGTGAAAGTTGAATTTTTATTTATTTTTTTCCGTTCGTATCTGTATCTGAAATCGTATCAATTCGGAGCGCGCTGGAGCGCGGCTTGTCTTGGCTGCGGATTGTGTCCGCTACCATATGGCTGGTGACTTTGTTTCGGCCGATGTAGAGCGATGTTGGCTGTGCACTCGGACTGGACGAGTGTGGTTTCTGTATTCATTCATTTCGCCGTTGAGTCCGTGTCTCAGGCTGGGGAGACAGACGGCAGAGATCTGTTGACAAATGCGAAGCTTTCAATTTGCTGGCAGTATCTCAAGGTATTAGAGCGGAAATATTCAACAAGCTTTCGATCGAGACAAATCGCGCCGCTTCGGGCGATGTGTCAGCGGTGCGAGTTGCTGTGTATTTGAATTTGAATGTCCACTTATCAACAGGGGGAACGAGTTTTTGGGTGGAGGAACCTTTGGAGTCGGTAAGTTGTTTTAAGGAGAGTCTTAATTATCACAAGAGTGTACATAGCATAGAAGAGTCGCTTGAGACTATTTGGGATCTTTATCCGAGTCGGTGATGAATCCATTTAGTGGTTTACATTTATCGGTGTAAATTCTGAAGAAAAATTCCATTTAAAGCTCAATAATAAATTTTACTGGCAATTTGTTAATGGTCAGCTTCCACTTGATCGTGTGGTTTTTAACAGAAGCTTGATGGTCGCCTTTGGAAGAATAAAATTGAAAAAAAGATTGTCATAAATATTTAAAGACTTTTAATCTTTTCAGAGGTAGACTACCAGGCTAAAGTTGAAGGACTTCACTAAGGATTGCAGGTGTCTGCATTTTGAGCTCTACATAAGATAAGCTGTAAGGGTTTCTTGATTCAATTGAATGTCGCCTCCATTTAGTGATCCGGCGAAGACAATGAGATAACTTCTTTAGGACTTGATGGTACAAAGCATTGAGTGGAACTAGAACGAAAGTTGATTTTTAACTGCTCAAATTAAGGAAGAAGCCTCTCTCATTGCTGCGGGGTACATAAAGTCCTACTATGAATTGCTGAATTGCTGAATATGAATACGAGGACAAAGCCAATTTATAATGCAATACTCTTCAGCACTGACAAAATCAAATTATTTTGAGGAGTTCTAACAAAAATCAGTCCAGTTTCTGATTCACTTAAGGTGTTGCCAGTTATTTGACAACGAAACTAGGTCTGAAAAAAGGGGAAATCCGTCGTCGGATGCCTCGTCAAGACTAAGAATAAAGCCGTTGGCCATAAGAAAAAGGGTTTATCCGACTCCGAATCTACTTCAGATCTATTAGGCCAGGACCTAATCTTCGAGGAATATTTTTAAACCTTGGCTTCCGAATATGATGGAGTAGCCCTAAAAAGCATAGTTTACTGTGTGAATGTCTTAAACCATTTTGCATCGCCCTATACCAGTGCGTCTTCCGGCCCGGCTATTTTACTGTAGAGACTTCGTCAAATTCTGCTGGAAAATACCAGCGAGTTTCAAATCGACACGATTTTAAGTCCGCATATGACAGCTTTTATCGCTTCGACGTGATGCCCGAATTCGGGATCGCAAGAAAATTGAGTTGTGCTGCGCCACGCTAAAAAAAGAACGGTTTTAGAACTTTCGAAACATTTGAAACCTGCACCGGATTTCGGCAAGAAGATACTCTGTTGTATCTTTTTTTTATCGGAGTGTTTTGAAACACTGCGCTGGAGCACTCAGACTCCAAACCTGGTCCATTTTACTGTGCTGTCGTATGATTTCTTCAATCTGGTTCTGAAGAAGATAGTGCGGCGGAAAGGTGTAAACATGAAAGGCGTTATCAAATCGATCCAGCTCGTGGGTTACTAAGATGATATAAACATTGTACCGCGTTCCCAGGGAGCTGTAGTAAAAGCATTCACAACGATTAAGGAACAGGCAAAACAAGGTGGTCTTAAGGTGATTGAGGAGAAGACCAAGTATACGCTGTTGAGTAAAAATCGATCAATCGCCTATCATCTACGTCACAATCGACAGCTAAAATTATGAGGTAGTTAAGTTGAGTAGTTAATCACAATGGACCAAGTTTGGTCTAAATACACTTTTTAACCACTTTAACCCTCCAACCTAAGGAGCTTTTCTTTTTCGAGGCAAATGTGAACTCGACAAACAACATCTTGGTAGAGATCCGACAAAGAATCGCCCTTTGCAACCGCTGTTACTTCAGTTTGCCGAAACAACTTGCGTCAAAACTCCTGAGTCGAAGGACCAAAATCTTGGTCTAACAGTCTTGCTATATGGAGTCGAAAGCAGGACTGCAGAGATTATTCTTGCTTCCTTTGAAAGAAAAATTTTGCGTCCAATATTTGATGCTGTCTGCGAGGAAGGCGATTGAAGGAGAAGACACAACCACAAACTCTACGACTTGTACAAGGATAGACAGAAATCCTTCGACAAACTGGCTCGGCTACATCAAGCGAATACCAATTCTCCAGCCAAGAGAGTCTTCGAATCCGAGCTTCCTGTTTACGGCTCCACCTCTTTCGGGTCATTGTCCACTGTCCAGAGTCGTTTGGAGTCGGCATTAAAAGCTAGATCCAAGTCCACCTCGGACTGTAGAGCCACCAAATATTAAGTTATTATTTTTATTGTAAGAAATGGTGTACATCCTAAGAAAAATATAAAAGGCTAGAGATCCTAACCTACAACGAAAGTGCCTTGAAGCTACGGAACATGCTTTACAAAGAAAATGAATGTCAAAGTACAACTTTTCTGCCTCGAATGCAGCGTTTTTAGTTTTGTTCATTGAACATATATGACAAATCTTTGAATTCAAATTATATCCGCAAATTGTTTTGTCTTGAGTTGACCTGAGTTCATAGCCGCTGGTAAAAACAAAGCGCCAACATTAACCTGTCCAAAGAATTCTTAGTAATCAAAAGAGTTGGTGTGCGAACCTGATATTCAATTAGTCGAGCTTTTCAAAGAAAATCCTTTTGTTTCCAGTTTCCACCTTGTGCCTCGTGCCATTCTAGACTCGAAATTGAATAACCACAACACAGCAACCCCAGCAATTCAATAAATAAATCAAATTTATTTTCGTAGCGAATGCCACAGAAATTAAGCTTTTTCTCCTGCCGCCGAAGCCAAAGAAAAGAAAAATGAAGCAAAAACAAGATATATCGTCTACAGTATAAATGAAACCAGTTTAAGCTCAATCAGAGCTCAGTCTCTTACACAGGTATACCTGCGTTGAAACAATAACCACCAAAATCACCAACAATCGTAGCCACCAGCAGCAGTGGCAGCAAACTCCACATGCATTCGGATCATGATCATGTCGCATACAACGACCATGCCATTCCAAGAGCCTTATGTTCACCATTTAACAGTAAAGCGTCGTCGTCGTCGTCGTCGATTCCCCCCTACAGTCCACAGTCCACACACACACGCAGACACAATCTAATACATCAGAGTGAATTTAATTCGCGATCACATCTCGCACACAGCCACACGAAATCGAATGTCGTACCCGCGACTTGGGTCTCTATCTCCCACCGCAGCAAGTCTGCACGGTAACTTCAGTCTGCAAATAGGCAGCAGAGTGATCGGCGTTTGGTAGAAAAGCACTTGGTAAACGTTCGAGAAACAACACAAAAAAAACTAAATTTTTCTTTAAATTTTTCCTTCACCTCCACACACATCCGTCGGGTCGAGTTTGAGCTTGGGAAAAGTACATTTGTCGGGCATAGACCGTGGCTAAGGGACACCAAGAGAACTGTATTTTTGTGCTGAATTTGAAGAAGATTCAGTTTTTGGCAAAGCTCTACTGCAGTACGTATCTGCGACGGGACGAGAAAATTTCCATTTTTTTTTGCTTGCACTTGCTCCGCGTTGTTTTTAGAAATTTCTATTTTTTTTCTCAATTTTTTTGTTAATTCGTTCATAGTTGAGTGAAGTTTTGTTGCATTTTCATTTCTTTCGCTTTCTGTTGTTTGTTTTACCTTCTCTCTGCTCCTCTTTATCATCCAGCCATTATCACCGTCATATCTTCCATCCAACTACATCCATTTTTTTTTTGTTCGCTTCCAGTGATTGTCTGTGCAAAAGTGTGTAGATTTTCCTTCGCAATTCAGTGAAATACGTATGAGATAAAAGAAAATTAAAAGAAAAAATTCGAAAGAAAGCAAATATCGTGTCCAGCTGTTGGAAAAATCAAGCGGAGACTGGAAGCGTTGAAAGTGGAAGGAAACTCACTCTTGGATTAATTTTGAAAAAATTTACTTCCCCAAAGGTAAGTTACATTTTTACTCGTATAACCCTTCAGATACACATCGACTCGTACTTGAGTTGAATTCGAATTCGAACTTCCCCCGACCAGTAGCGGGCTATCTGCAGGTCTTATTCAACTCAATCAGTGGCCCTCCCTTCGGCCAGGTTTCACTGAAAGAGAGACGGTGGATGGGGGACGGGGGACTCCGAACATGCGAAAGGTATTATTTAATTGTCCGACTCCCCAGATATGTGACTTTGCCTGCGAACGATGATATTTTGTTAATTTATCTGACAGGTTTAATTTACTTGAAAATACCAGTTGCTCTCAGTGGCTCTCGGTGTTGGCTCACTGGCGTGGTGGCGCGGTGTTGCAATGCCCTCCGAAATGGCCAGTTTTTGGATTATTATTTTTTTTTGTGATTTTTTCCCCGCATTGACAGGCTTTCTGTTATGTGCTGGGATTAGTAAACGAGGTGCCAATCAGTTGGTCGTTGTTTTCTTGTCGAACCATGCGTGAGGTGGACGGATGACAATGTTTGAAAACATTTCGCAAAAGCAAACCGAATTCCATTTTGAAATCGTTACTCCAATGCAATCGTGTTCAGTGTGAATTTGAGGTGATTTATTCAAACAGTAAATATTTGCCGTCGTGGAGGAAGAACTGATCAAACAAGGCTAAACGACAAACGATTATGTGGGCACAGTGAGAGTGGCAAGAGACGTGCGATAGTTGTGATAGACCTTCGGAGACCTTGTGATCATTGATCGCGCTTGAATGTCACTTCACCATTTCTCAGAAATAGCTCAATGTCTCTGTCAGAGAGGGGAACTGCCGAAAAAGATTGGATTAAATTCCAAATAGCAACTCAGTCAGAACTTAAAGAGCTTCGTCTTTCAAGGTTAACATTTCTTGTTTGGATTCGATTAACTGCGCGATTCGGTTGATAGACTTGTTAACATAAAATTTGGTAATCGGTGATTTTTGTCATTAAAATAAGTACAAAGGAGCCGGCATTTACTTGGGGCCGATATGTATTCTAAGGTCACTCTGTATCTTGATGCAGGTGAATTTGAGCCTTTTTAGTTCCGGAACATCATCACTTTTCTTAGAAAATTCATAGTTGAGTGTGTTATAACAGAGTGCACACAATGACGTCTTCGTATCATGGAGACACTTAAATTGATTCCTTTATTGGAACTCCCAAAAGTGACTAAACTCGAAGCAAACAAAAGCAAACGCCGGAAGATTGACAGGCTAATAAAATAAGAAGTCTTTGTGTAGCTCACAGAACAAACTTAAATCATCAGATGTCCACTTACATACTTTCACATCATTACCCATGCAATTTAGTTGGGTTTCAATTCAAAGATTGATCAGCTTTGGTTCATTTCGTACAATCGGCAATAATACAGTACGCGCTTTGTCATGTCAAACAAGGCAATTTTACTGCATAATTAGGCAATATTTTTCAAAATGGACGTTTGCTAAACCCAGCTTGGACTTAGAGGCTAAGGGCGAATGTGAGCTGAAAGAGAAAGGCTATCCTTCAAATGTCTCTTCAGGGAAATACAGAGCACAGATGAAATATCGATGCTGTATTATATTAGGTACCACTTTGCAATTTTTCCACCTTGAGGTTCATTATCTTCCAAGATGTTTGACAGATCCTCTTAATTTTTTGTCTATGCCCAGAAAGAAACAATGATGTCAGGTGACATTTTGCATCAGAGTCACTGACTTACTGAACGAACCTCGTATGATAATGCCTTGATATTGATCCCTCTATGATCATTTAAATTTAAAAAGAATATTGGAGTGGTGCAAAGGCAGTATATCATCTGTATTCATTCAGAATGGAAACTGCTCTTGAGTGCTGTTTCCTATGAGACTCACAGTCCTGGTTGAAATAAGTGATTTTAATTATTGCACACTTTTCGAAATTCTTAGTCTTTCACAAGTCCTCCTTTTGTTTGTGCTCAAATCAGGTCTCCACAATTCATTGAAACACTTCCTACTCGTTTGGTAACTTTCCATCCATCATCCTAATGCTCAGATGAGGATGTACACACTACACAGTACCTGTTTATTGAAAAGCTATTAATTATCACTATCAGTAAGTGATGGTGCAGTCAAAGATGCCAGGAATAAACTAGAAAAATGTTTAAATTAAGTGGCTCCAGAGATTCTGCTAACCTGTTGAAATGAGTACATCAATCAGTGAGACGCGTTTCATCGTATGAATAAATAATTCTTCAAAGAATCATCTGAAGTTGAAAATTGAAAATAAAACAGAAATTGAAGACATTAGTGAAACAAGGACACTGCTTTTTGACACTAATCCATTACAGATCACACTGCTTGCAAGTGGTCTTTGGTAAGCCATATAATTTCTGATATTTCCTCTGATGTATTCGTCAAATGAGAGGTTAACAAACTTTTGTAATAAATCTCAGATAGTAGATTTTAGACTGGCGTTTTAGACACCGCATAGTACGTCCTTCTTGTGAATTATTCTCAACCCACACAAAATAGTCATCTTCATAAGTAGTCGCTAATGCTACTATGGCGTAGAATGGTGCCGGGTTATTGTGTCATCCACCAAGAGGTGTAATTTGAAATTTTTATGAATATGCACAATTTTTATGAATAGTGGTCACATTTTTAATTTACTCTAAAACAAAAAAACTCCGAGGTTAGAAATGGAATACAATACATATCATACACCCGCCTCAGCTATGCCTATGAATACTTATTCTGATCGCGTTTTTGCACAATATTGGGTGTATTTCGCACTGCATTAATCGCAGCATTGTGTAGATCTTACCGCAATATCTCAGCGATCAATCTTGAGAAATCACACGTCTAGGAAATGTGTCACGCAACACAGCCATTGTTTCACCACCTGTGTGTCTTGGCACGCCGTGAATATCGCTCCTGAAAATGAATATCATCTGCTTTCAATTGCATAAATTTCAGGCAAAAAAAGCCAGTCAACATTGCAATTTGTACACTGCACCCGCATAATTTTCGAAAATATATCTCTCTAAACTGTGACCAGTTTTGGATGAAAAGGTTGTTCACCTATTTGCCTAAGGTTTTGCGTTAGCCCCAAATGCGACAGATTTTTTTGTTTACGTGTGTTTAGAGAAACAGGCCGCAAAACTCAGAATAATTTTCTGATAAAAATCATGATTTTATTCAGTCACACGAAAATACGGTCTAATGGCATTTCACTTGAAAGATGTCAAGACTGTCCTTTTTAGACAATTTTGATATCGACATGGCACTCTCAGATGACAAATTTTTCACAATTAAACCACACGAGCATACAGGAGCTTTGTCCTTGACTTTGCGCCGTAGAGCAGAACTGGGATGGTCAATGGCTTTAAGTCTAAAACAACTCTAAAGAGCCAACTTTCACTGCCATACGCTAACTTCAGAGATCGGAAGCAACCAAGCAAATACACAAAAAAGATAAACTGAAAAAAAAACCACTTCGCCCAGTTTCGTTAAGTTCGTTCACTTTTGGCTACTTACGCAGGAGTGAAATGAATCGAACTCTATGTATGCACAAGTCAGTTGACAGAATTCTCCTTAAGTACCTACAAGGAATTGTGGACACTGTAGAATTTTACGATGCTTCTGGTGTTTTTTTCGCAGGATTTGTTTTTGAAATACTACTGGAGCACTTAGACTCAAAACTAGACTCCGATACAATACTAGACTCAAAACTCCAGTGCCATTAATTTAATCCCAACGGCAAATGGTGACTGGCCCAGATTCGATTTCACTGGGATTCGAACCTGGAACCCCTCGAACTTGGGGCAGGCACTTAACCAACTACGCCATCAAGTCGTATGCTTCTGGTTACTTTTCGTTTGGAATTGACATAAAGTCAAGCTTTCGAACGGCTATTATGGTTGGCTCTTAAGCATTTCTTATTTGAGATAAGAAACATCTTTGACAGAGGGCATCTTCCTAGACTGACCTCATCACAACCCAGTGTAATTAACACCACAACAGTGCATCCTTTTCGCACTTTGACATTGATTACTTGGAGAGATTGTCCGTTTTTTACAGCCTCTTAAGCAGGTCTCATTAGCAGCATGCACCTATTCAAGTCCTCCTCCTCATTCTGCAAGAGCTGTCACTGCCTCAAAAGCATCTGTCAATCACTGCGTGTCAAAACACCATTAAATTGTCGTAATCTCCACTCAATCACACGAGGAAACCAACAAACGGCTGCGCCTAACTCGAAATGAATTTCGCCTCCTCTTCCTCCGATCAATATCGATACTAGGCAACGTTTTCAATCGGAAAACAGTGAGCTCTGAAACAACTGCCTTCGGAAAGCATAATCAATAAAAAAATCAATTAAACGAATATCAAGAACTTTTGTGCACTCGTACAAAAAGAAACGACCCTAAGATTGTGATACTCCGCCAACCTGAGGTGACCCATATTTTTTGTGGAAGAGAACGCAAATCAGAAGGAATATGTCTGATCGCAAAGCAGTTATTAAAAATGCCGACATGAGCGAGGAAATGCAACAGGATGCCGTTGACTGTTCAACACAGGCTCTGGAGAAGTACAACATCGAGAAGGACATTGCTGCTTACGTCAAAAAGGAGTTCGACAAGAAGTACAATCCCACCTGGCACTGCATCGTTGGCAGAAACTTCGGCTCGTACGTGACCCACGAGACTCGCCATTTCATTTACTTTTACTTGGGCCAAGTGGCCATTTTGTTGTTTAAGAGTGGCTAGATACTAAATAAACAATCGAACCCATTGTGCGTTGGCTCTTCCCCAACATCGATGTCTTTCAGTTCGACGACAGGTTTTCACGAGCGATGGCATCTCCAGGCAGACGTCGCGACGTAACCTGCTTAGCACCCACGGAAGAGAGTTTCCACTAAGTGTTTATCTTAGATCCGATATCTCTTTCACTGACACCCCGTAACAACTTCATCGGCGGGGTGACGTATCGGCATCTGTCAGCTCAGATGTTGAAGATTTCCCGACGTCCCGGCCGTGAATGGGGCGCTCTGCGTGAGTGCCAACAATCGTGTGTCGATCTTAATTGCCCTTCATTGATGGCGACCAACCTATCATTTGATCTGTACCAGTCCCTCCGAGTCGCTTATCGGAATCCAGGTAGAAAGTGAAATGCTGCGACGGTGTTACGTAAGCAGCTCTAATGAATGCGAGCCCCACGAAAAATATTATTCAATCGACCTTGGGTCGGCTGATGCGGCTCCAAGTCACTATTAAGGCGTCTGTGCCGTTTCTTTCCCCCACTCAGCATCGCTCTCTCTCTCGCTTCGGCTGCCTTGGGTCAGAGGGAGATCCAGTTCTGCTGCGAATAGGCGTAGTAAGTGTCAAGTGATGAATATGAATTCGCGTTCGTTAAGGTGATCGTCGCCGTAATCGTCGTGATCGTCGCTATGGGGAACGACCTTTAAAACCTGTCAGATGCAAATTAGCCTAACCAAAGCAGGTTTGGCATGCAGGTTTGTCGAATTTGATTGCTCGAACTTGCACGGAGCTGGTGAGATCTGGAGATTTTTTTGCCAAGACAAAGAAAGTGATGATGAAGGCTGCTGTTGGCTGGAATCTGTAGTGGATTTCTGTTTGGAAAATGTTCGTTTTGTGCACTTCGTACCCACTTTAAGGACAGTAGCTGGTTTCTGGTGGAATGTCAATTGTCTGGTTCGACACAAGTTGCAGTACAGCACAGACGCGTGATGTTTGGCAAGATTTTGGGATAAGCTGCCGTACATCAGGGGAGTCAGGTGAATGTTGGAAGGTGTATCTGTTTGCTGATTGAACGATAACCTGTCGTGAACTGTAGGCAAGACCGTGGTGTACGCAATACCCGCCATGGGGTCAACTTGTGTGCAAGATCTTGACAAGTTTTGGTTTTACGATTTGATGCAAAGGTAGTTATATGAAGACAGGAATGGAGATGCTTATTGGTTGAGGAAACGAATCCTTGTCGATACCAGTTCGAAATTGGCACATGACCCATTTTCTGATTTACTTGATCTTGTAGACAAAATTTGAGGAATTCAAGAAGACACATGCAAAGGGGATCAAGTTGTTAGTCGGGAGTTGAAAGCTATTTATTGAACAGAACTTGCAGGTGGAGTGCATCGTATTGCTGAGACCTGCTTAAATTAATAGGATCTACTGTTGCCTTTTAATGTAAGTCAACAAAATCTTGTTTCGAAATTAGGCACCAACATTTTTTGAGTTGTCTAACTTGTGGCACATAGTGTCAGAAAAAGGTTCAAGTCAAGGAGCGACGAGGTGTCATGTGATTAGTTTTGATAAGCAGCGTTCAACTCTAGAAAAGGTTTATGTCAAGGCGATGCGCTGTTATATGATAATTTGGTCAGCATTCTTGAGAAGATCGTGCAAAACTCACTGATCAACACGAGAAACACGGTCTATCAAAGGCCTGTGCAGTTTTTAGGATACGTACACATCCGACATTGATAAAAAAACAGGACAGATCGGAGCATACTGTCAACAAACATGATCAGATAAAGTTTCGGGGTGGTCAAAAATGTCGTCAAACTCGTCGCCACAGCACGAAAAACAAGTAACAGCGCGGAGAACAAACACAGAATCAAGTTCGAAAATGTGTTATTTGTTCGTGTTCTGTCCAAGGGGTAAGTTGGTTTTGTAGGCTTTGATTACCCTAGGTCTGGTTTATAAAGTATGCACTTAATCAGTATTAGAATTTAATGAAGAATCCTGGTCGAATCGGGAATAGGGTGCGACTCTTAGTCCTACTTCCATTCATGTTAAAGGAAGCATCATATTCAATCATAATTTATGCTGGTTGTGCGGTGACGTGAGTTTGGATAGGTTTAAATTCAGCATCCAAACCCTTGGAGCAAATAGAACGTTTGAATAAGATGTCTCCGCCCCTAGATTTCAGGTGCGAACCTATGGTCAAGAGGGGTCTAGCATGAACCCGATTAGTGGAGTGTGCAGTGAGTTTTGCAGGATCTTTTCAAAGACGATTCTACAAACGTCACATGAGAGCGTGACGCCTTGTCTAAAACCTTTTTTGACATTGAAGGTCTCGATGAGTTCGTTGCAGATCTTTTTTTTTGTCGGAGGTTTTTTGAAATACTACACTGGAGCACTCAGATTCAAAAACTGGTGCATTGTACTGCCAGGTAGCAATCTACTCCAGTGCCGTTAATTTGATCCCAACGGCAAATGGTGACTGGACCAGATTCGAATCTGGAACCCCTCTAACTTAGGGCAGGCACTTAACCAACTGCGCCATCCAGTCGTATTTTGCCGATCTTGATGGACCAGCGAGAGTTCTCCACCATTGTCATCCTGACTAGTCTGACGAGTTTCGCAGGAATGTCAAAGCTAGGCTGTATAGCTCCTCTTATTCACGCTGTCATATGTGGCCTTGAAATCGACGACCTAGGTGGGTGCCGATTTCCATTTCTTTGGCTTTTTTTAGGATCTGCCGTAGTGTGAAAATTTGGCAGGTATTGGACTTCCCTGGCCTAAAACCACACTAACAAGGGCCTGTCAGATTATTTACGAATGGATTCAAGCGCTCACACAAGACGGCACAGAAGATCCTATGCGCGATGTTTAGGAGACTTATTCCGCGATAATTTTCGCAGTCAAAGGGGTCTCCTCCTTATGGTTAGGTTTGAACTGCTGCCTCTAATTTCACATGTTTTCTGTGAATCGTAGCTCGTCCCTATTTGAAAGTTCTGTCAAATTAATATGATAACTAGGCTGCTTAATTTCAGGTGGATGATGTTGCGTATTTTGAGATTGCATCGGTGAAATATACTGGCTGAATATGTTGAAGTCTAGCCCTGAGAAGGAAGACTAATGCCCTAGCAAACCTCGTTTGGACAACGAATGGAATGGAAAAAAAAGAACATAAACGATGAAAAAATATGAAAGAAATTCCCGAAGCTAAGCTACTTAACCTAAAACAACCCAAAACCGTTCTACCTTTTTAGTTGTCCGTCCAAAGTCTGTTAGGCCTCACCTTTAAGTATCTAAAGACGTTTTGAACAGTAGCCATGAAATTCGATGAACATTGTCCTTCTAAAGTGTCGTCACGATTGAATACGTTCGTTTAATTGTTTGTCAAACATCCATCACGAAATATGTCTATCAACTAGCCACTCCTCAGAGTCATGTGACATCAATTTCCTGCGCTCCCTTAAACCGTCACCATCCTTCCAAAGATGCCCTTAAAAAAATGTCAACAACCTCCAACTGTCATTTACGCTTGTTTCATCGTTAAATCCTTTCACTCTCCCATCCATCCACATCATCGTAGCAATCCATTTCATTAAGAAATGATGCGTTGACCTTTCCATTTCGTTTCGCCATCCATTAAGTGTGTTCATGAGGTAGAAATTAAAAGAACATCCACATTCACAGCGCAGGCAACCGAGGCAAGGTTTATGCAAATTTTCCTTTGTCGCGAACGAGCTACAGATACATCTTCACCCCGTGAAGACGTTATTTACTGTTTGAATTTTGAATAGCAAATGTGAGTTGAGATTAACATAAATCTCATGTTTTAAAAAAAAAGGGAGAACTGCGACGACGAACTTCTGCCTCCTCTTCAGCCGGCACCATGAATGCCAGCCGTATGATTGATGCGTACATTTGTAGACACGTCCGAATGGTGGTTTTCTCTCCATCTAACATGGTTTTCATAGTAACTTTAAGGGGCCCTTAAGGAAAGTCAGATTGTTGCTGACATTTTGGAAATGGGTGCATCAGAGCAGATTGGGTTGGTTGCAGAATGATGAAGGGCACTGCAAGCTGCTTGGAGATTGTCGAATAAATGTCAAATGTGGAGGTGATCTTTAGCTAATGGGTTTGAACACTATACCATTTTTAAAGACGGCGATTGAGCATGGTCTTCATCTTAGTTGGCATGATGACTGTTATGAAGAAAAGCTTACACCAAGGCTGCTAATAGTTTTGATTATTTGACAGCCGCGTTCATTTTAAAATTATGAGCACCTATTCAAGACCTTGGTGTGGTGTTGGAAAAACTAAGTGTGCCTGGCAGTTTTATGGAGGTGATGCGTGACGTCATCCTGTGTAGGATTTATGTGAAATGAAATACTAGAGGTGGAAACAAACAAAACTTGTGATGAAAGCTTAACAAACAAGTCAAAAATTACACAGAATGAGGTCAAAAATTCACGGACGGCGAATATTGATAAGCTTCAAGCACATCCTGGACTTTCTTTATGTTTAAGAACTTCTCTTTAGTTTGCGAGGGTCTCAGGGGTATCTTTGGTTTGGCTGATTTGACAAGTGTTCCATAGAGATGTAGGTTTCATTTTCAACTTGGTAGCACTGTTCGCACTGCCAGCCGTTTTGCCAATTGACAGATGATATATTGGCAGCATGCTTTGCCATTTGAATGGATAGACACGATTGTGCAATTTTGCTTCGAAAATCATGGTTCGAAGGCTTTGCCCTAAAGCCACGAGGCTCACCTCTGATTTAATGGTTACCACGAAAATAATAAATGCTGGACCTGTATGCCGAGACATGCCTCCAGGCCAGTCAACTTATCGACAGGACTTTGCTTTGCTTCGGATTCAGGAGGAGAAGGAGAGCGACGCTGAACTGGGTGCTTAATAGTTTTAAGTTTTCTTGAATTAAACTCCTTATCTTGAAGCTGACTCAATTGAGAGTGACTTATTTGTCGGCGAGGTTTATGCAGAATAAATTTGTCTGTGTAAGTGGATGCTTCATCATCTCTTAGGCGCCGCCCAAATTCGAAGCGAACATAAGCCGCAGTTATGTTAGGTAGAGTAGCTTAGGGCTTAGGGCTTGGCTTAGGTTAGTTGCCAAGCTCGGCGAGTTCCCTTTCGGGCTCTTTTATTCCGCTGCATAAAGTAAGAGCTACTGCATTGCATTGAGCATCAAGCCTCACCTTTCCCTTTCATATCTTAAATCTAATGCATCGTGATTAGCAGATCTTTAGCTGCAATTCATTGCGCAATACCTTGAAAGTAAACGTTCTCCATCAAATGTGATACACAGAAAATCTTTAATCTCTAACCATTTAGGTCCTTGGTTCTTCACCGAACATCTGCCATTCTAAAAAGACACCTCTCACTTTTCGCAAAAGAATAGACATATGACCTGCAAAGCAAATTGAAAGGCACGACTCACACCGTTTGCTGCAACAGTTGCATAATCATTCACTGAGCCATTTAGTAACACTCCGTGCCTACTTACCGGGTGGTGTGCCTTTCAAAAACAAAAAATTTGATTTCTTCGAATATCATCTAGCGGTACTTAGTTATATAAACCCATAATTAGTATTCAAGTTCGATGGAGAATCGTGCCACTGCCAAAAAGAAAACAAAACCCGGCTACAATGGCGTTGAAAAACGTCGCCGCGTCGCACCGCACTCATTGCAAGCGCAACCCAATAGCCTAGGCCTGCGGCCCGTACTACACTCATTCAGTCTCACCTCAGCAGATGCGACATGAAATGAAGAGAAAAAAAAACTTTTACTTTACGGCAGCGCTTACGGCTAATAGCAGCCGACACAAGTTGTGCGCGCAGTCCGGCGGAGTCAAAATTGATTCTCATTCGGGATTCCATCGAGTTACATGCCAGTTAATTGTTTACGATATGAGAGAGATATGCTTTTCTTCTTGATTTTCTTCACAGTTTTTCACACAAAAATCCAGCTCGCATTGAAACGAAAAATTTCACTTTGACGCCTCGCGGTTGCGCGCGACTTATTATGCCGGCCGTTCATGTGTCGGGCGTCATCAAATGAAGACCTCCACTGAATGGCGCTGAAAACTATTCGATAATCGCTCGGTAATGGTGGACACTTATGCTTGGAGTTTTGTTAATTGAATTCGAAGAGGAAAAAACCCTTAGGTGTATGATGTATCTGTCAAGTGAAGACTCTGTACTCTTACGAGTGCTGGTGGAATTCGTTATACAAGAGTGTAATGCGATTAAACCCAGCTCACGTAACGTCTTATTAGTGATCATATTCAGAGTTTTTTGGATCTTCCGAGACTGCGGCGACTCTTGGGAGGGAATCGAAGTTAAATGCTTTATTAGCATAATAAGCGAAACAGATACACCGTACGGTAAATGTGTACGTGCTCTTAAGGTGTGACGAAGCATTTGAAGTCTCTTCGTTTTCCCGATAGATTTCCGGAGATCAGAGGCTTCAATTCATCAACTGATCGCGTAAGCAGTAGCTGAGACGAAGGTCGGATGTGGAGTGAACCCCACTTCTGAGAACGACCTTTTCTAGTTTTGGTGGAAGTCGGATTTGGGTTCACTGGTGGTGGGCTTAAGACGTTAAGAAGTCAGACACAAAAGATGATCTTGAAGCTTGAGTTGTGAATAGGGCAACCTTCCGTTGAATTCTTTTCCGATTCCTTCAAAATGAAGCAGGGTGACCAGATAAGAACAATAGGAAAATAAATTTAAATAGAAGAACAGCGATATGAGATAGGAGATTTATTTTAGCTTCGTTTTGAAGCTACATTCATGCCGTTTCCATGAAATAATTTCAAAATATTAAAACGAACTATCCCCCATGTAGAATATTTCAAATACGAGTACTCTATATTTATACCTTTAAAAGCTGGCGCGCCGCAAGGGAGTGCTCTTCTCGTCCTATACTTTACTTTCTTTACTATAGTGATATATCGCAAGACGAAGGCATCGTACTAAGTAGGTCTGCTGATTACATTGCCATTTTGGCAACAGTCACGTGATTTAAATGACCACCTCGCTAGCAGTGGATCAAGAGATCGACCAAATTTTTGATGACTCTATCCAATATGTGCGGCGTTATTCCGACAACAGTGTCTCGAATGTTGGCCTCGAGCTCGTTCAAAAGTAGTTGGGGTTCGCTGCATGTTCGACAGGCGTTAAAACGGTGCATAATGAAATAACAAACCTTACTGAATACTTCGACAGCTGGATGTCACTGAGAACTTTTACAGCTGCTGACACATAACAGTTGGAGAAACTATCATTGCTATCTGGTCATTCTTTATGACACATCTTGTGGGCTGAAATTCGGTGGAAACCCCAAGCTTTTCAGGCAATGATTGGAAATTCATTACTTCTACAGGTCACAAGAGAAAGTCCAACAAATTAGGCAACATTTTGAAACGTAGTCTTCAGGGTCACATCTTGACTCACTTTTCAGAACATCAACTTGTATTCTTTCGATTTCCAATCCAGTCTCACGAACAGTATACAGCAACAGATCAAAACTGCTTCTTTAAAATGCAAATTCACCACCACATGCCTCCATTATGGTCTCTTGAGCTGACATCCAATTAAATTAATCATAACCACTTGCACCTGACTCCTTTAGTTCCATCATCATAAACGTAACTTTTAATCGATTAGCATCTAGCTTAACGTCAACAAGTGATCTTTTGTAAACGCTCTCATCAGACGTTACCCAATCACGGACCATCTTCAAGCCATTCCGCTTCGAATGACATTCTGACCTTTCCGTCTGAAGAACTGGTTTATAAGCTGCTCTTCTTGGCCGGTTTGTATATTTCTTTTGTGTTTCTCGAAACATATTAAATATTCGACGGTGGACTTATAAAAATTATCCACAAACATGGGAGGAAGCGGAAATGGGTCAGGGATACCGAATTGACGTCACCCGTTGTGAAAATATTCAAACATCTAGTTTCGCAAACAGGATTGTGCCTACAAGCAGTCGGCTAAATTACCATATTTAGATTGTTGTCGGAGTGAGGTTAATCTCTTGGTTGATATATTAACCAAGGATTTTCAAACATTGCATTTGCTCTAACATATGACTCAATGAATGTGACATTTAGAAATATAAATGGTCTCAGATAATGACATGGGATGTGTTCGGTAGAGCAGTACTCATTTTCTTTGAAATTTCGTACACAGCAGTAATAAAAGGGCCGACATAAAATAATTGTCTATGAATGAGACGTTTTATGGGCACTAAAAGAAGTTTAGGATCTATTAATATTTTTCAGGATAAATTAGAGAAATTACAAATGAAACCGTTCGACGTGCTTATACGCAACTTTAATAGACATAATTAAGAATGTTATGAGTACGATTGTGTTTGACGCAATGCAAATTTGGACGTTTAATAAGCTTGTATTTGGTTTTGGAAAATGATATCGTCTGATAGTTACTATTGCGTCAGCCAATTGCGATAGATTCCGAGATGAATTATAAACCTTGACATTTTAAGCAGATTTTTGCTGAAGTGTGCACGAGTGACTGGTGTTCAAAAAGATTCTTGCTCAGGTTTAGATGTACTCAATTTGAGAACAAAATATTTACGTTCACAATTTCATTCTTTAGTCCATAATACTTAGGCCGTATGTCTATTGTGTTCAAAGTTTTCTAAATATTAAGGCCTTTACACATGAACCGCAATTCGCCACCGCGATTTTTGTGAAATCACCTCATTTTAGCAAAAACCAACAAAAATGTATACTTTTGGACATGTCAGCGTTGATATTTAAAAATCAATCTTTTTTCGAGTAAAAACTCTAAAAAATTTGCTAAAAAATCAAAACTACTGATTTTTAGGTTTATAACTTGACATGAAATTGTATATTGAATAGCGCCTTCAACTCAACGTATTCAAACCTTACTGGCCTTTTTTTGTATTATTTGTCACTGATGTCAAAATCGACAGTTTTTAAACTCCGAAACTGTAGGTTCCCCCACTTGTGAGAGAATAATAGCACGCACAACACGAGTGGTTGCTGAGAAGCTAGACTCAAGTTCACCTCGGACTGTAGCGCCGCCATTATTATATTATTATTATTAAACTAGATTATCACCCGAAAAACTCCTTCATGAAAAACTATTAATGTTATAGAACCGTTCATGTTTTCGGGATCCGACTTTTATTTCTTTGTACCGTTATACGTTCGCCAATAAAATTGTGTAATTATTTGTTTTCACTTGGCTAAGTGACAGCTGAGAAGTGTATTGACATCAAATGCCACAAGATTTGCGATAAAGTGCGTACGTGTGTTTTATTGAAAGTGTTTACTGAGCGGAGTAGACAGTATTCTGAATTAGTTAGAGCACAAAACAGTTGTGTTGTTTCCATTTCAACGAAATGAGGCATATTGATTTTTAGATGATGACGCTTGAACATCTATACGGTTACAAGATGGTCCCATGCGATTTAACACAAACTACGCCATCTCTTGTAAACCCATAATTTTCAAGTTATAGAGCCAATACAAGTAGCATTCTTAACTCCATAAGCTTCTATATTCATTTTTCCATTCATTTGGCTATCAAACTTAATTTCATTAAATAGTGAAGCAAATCGTTTTAAAAACATGAATCCTTGCAAGATCACATATGGCCGCACTAAACTCATAAAGTAGACACTGCCACGGCGTAAACACGGCCACGGCGTCGTTTATTCTAAATCCTTGAAAATATGAGAAAACTGTATCATCGTCAGACCAAAACTCATTAAAATCGCTTAAAAGACAAAAATTACTCCTTATTTATTAAGGCTGGCTTTATTTAAGGAACCGTTTTTCATCATTTGATGGTTAAAAATTGTTAGTAAAAAGTTGTTGAATAAGTGCCTGAAAAAATTCAACATTTATTTGGTGTCGCCAAAGCGAAGTATTCAGTTGGTCACTCAGTTGATAGAAGAAACTACAAAGCTATGGAACCTATACGCAACGCAGGCAACAAGAGTATCTTCTAGACTATACCCTTAAGACTCTCATTATCAACACATTTGCTTTCAAATGACTTCTGTAAACCTTTAAGTGGATTAGGTCACCTTATTTTCGAAGAATTTTAATTAAAAAATCCCACATCAATTGTAGTCTCACACAAAAGAAAGGGAAACATTTTTTGTTCCTATTTAGTTTTTCTATACAAAACTAGGGCAGATATCTCAAAACGAGCCGTGTTGTTTGTCCCTACGCCACACGTCGATCTTTGTTTCCCTAAATTCATTACAGAATGGTCATAAATACGGAACACGCGTGATCTTTATGAGCTGGATTTTGCCTCTTACTTCCAATGATACAGTTGACGTAGAAACAAATTTAAAAAACAAAACTTGGATAAGGTTGGCTTCAATTCTTCATTCTCTTTTATCGGAAGTGGGTATTTTACTACCGTGACGATAGACAAAACACCCGGAAACCTTCAGCAACCTTCAACCACCACAGATGTTTATGACACATGCGCGAATGATGCCAATCTGAAGACATCAAGCCGACCTTTGTGAATCCACAACCTCCGGCTCAAATTAATCCTTTCGCAGAAGAGTTCCTCTGCTCAAAAACAAATCAACAAACTTCTGCAGCCACACCACGTACGTCCGAAGCTTCTCACATAATCTCCAGAAAAAAAAGCTCAAGAGTCATGCCCGTCTTATAATCCCAATCTCTGTTGGCTTTTATTCAAGTCAACAATCAGTTATTACCCGAATGCGGTGTGAATCTGAAATTAAATTCTACAAACCGAAAAATCGACTAAAATAAATAAAAAAAGAATAAACCTCAAAAAAGAACCATAAAAGGTTCTCTATGAGATATTGAGAAGCAGCGGAGGAACAGGAGAACAAAAAAGCACTGCAAAGAGATAAAAAGAATGAAGTAAATACCAAAGCAAGGCTAACAGGTGAATGCCTTATTAGTATGGCGGGGAGCACCTCGGCCTGTAGCCAGAACAGTGAACGCAAGCGATCGCAGACAGCGTCGGGTCACAACAAGGGACTCTTTGGGTTCCTCTGCCGGTCAGATTGACAGACAACGGTGCAAATGTGACAGACGTTCATTCAGCTCGAAGAGAGATCAATGACATTTGGCGTAGCCACGGCAGTGGCAAGACGGTGCGCATTGAAATGACTCGTAAAACGAATGTATACGGTCCCCGGGATGCACGTAACTTTGGCGTGAGTATGCAAATCGACGAATGATCATATTTTTGGCACATCGAGGAACCGTTTTGTTGTCAATATTTGAGGGTTTGTTTCGTTCTTTTTTGTGGACCGTAAGAGACAGGCGTGGCCGCAAAGTATGACTTGCATGAAATTTGTTACTCTTGGATAACAGAGGTTCTTAACACATTGTATACATTGGAATGTGCGAGATTATCAAGAACGGTCGCAATGCGGCATCAATAACCCCAACATCTTTTGTTGAAGTGTTCTTTTAGAATTTGACGTATGATAATCGGACTAAGAGATAACCATAAGGACCTGTATGTGTACGTATGAAGAATACAAGTGATTTGTATCCTCCACCCGTAAAGCCAGATTACTCAGTTTCCTTTATTTTTGCTTTGCAATCAGGATCGCACTTCGCACGTAAATTGGCATTTATCGGCTGATTGAAATCTGCAAATACTTGAGAGCAGTGGACTTTGTATACAAGAGCCTATTAGGGGCAACCATTCAAAGTAACTTAGAATAACTTTCGCCAAGGCGATTAATGAACAACTCTGAACAACTCCATCTTCATTAACACAGCATCAATACTTTCCCTGTACGTACTCTACACGCATACGACTATAAGACTTGATGTGCAATAGAGTGGAATTGGAGCAAAATTTGGTCACTATGGAATTGCTTGTTCAGTAGGTCGAACCGCAAACGGTGGCAGTGCGCGAAAAAAATTTTTCACAGAGCACGAATTTTGATAATGAAATCCAATTAAGGAACCAACTATAACAGTCGTTCGAAAACTTAAGCTTATGTCAAAGCAAACGAAAAGTAATCAAAAGCATTGTCAAATTTCGAAATGTCCATCTTTGTCTACAGAAACTTAAGGAGAATTTTGCTGTCATCTCATATTTGTATACGTAGAGAATGGATCATTTCGTTCCCGCATGAGTAGGCAAAAATGAACGAACTTAACGAAACTGAACGAAGTGGTGTTTGTTTTTGAATATTTTCTCCGTTGCTTCAGTTCTTTTAAGTTTTCGCAACCGTTGCCACTTAAGTTTTTCCAAGATGAAATGGCAATGCTAGCAGAGCGTAATTGAGTTTGACACATGTCACGGATCACACGCGAGCTGTCAAAAATAAAGCATTGGAAAACCAAAGAGCAAACAAATCACAAATGAGTTTTTGTTTTTAACACCACTGCCCTATTGTTGTTGTTTTTTTTATTACAACTCGGATTAAAATGTTTTCAGAAGCCTAGTTACTTTTAGCAACTCAAGTTCGGATGCGTTAACAAACTTCACAAGTCCCGAAACAGCCCGAGGGCTTCAAGAAGATTTAAGTTTTTTCATATTTTTTTGCCGCCATATTTTTGGGACAAGTGAATTGCATTTATAGTCCTTTCACTTTTCCAAACAAAATTTACATAAGCGCGAGTATATGAAACTCCATAACAACATGTGCAACATATTTTCATGTCAAGGTCCCGACTTTCGCCAACTCGATTGCACAACTCCCAGGGAACCAGGTCAGCGGTCACGATCTTGACTTGGAAGACAAGATGTTCAGCCATCTGACCGAGGTACACAGAATTCTCACAGAGAATCGCGGCAACATCTTTTCTTCTTTGAATTTTCGCCGACCCTTGAAGGAATTCTTGTGATTCTGAGTTGATTCTAAGAGTCGCTGTTGCCCATTCCTACCGTTTAAGCTTCGAGATCGATTTGTTTTTTTCACTCCAAACTCCCACTACATGCGGAACCAATTTGCCAACCCAGTTCCAGTTGCAGTTACGCAAGGCAAAGCCAAGAAAGAATGTCAGATTGAACAAAAACGTCGTCTCTCACAGACGACAAGACCGACTTCTGAAACGAGAAAAACCCGCAGCAGAAACAGCACGAGCGACTGAGATAATTATCTATCACCGAAACCATACAATAGGGTCAACAGTTATGTACCTGAAACACGACCAGATCCCACATACATTAGCATGGCTACCCTCACGATACCCGATGCCATTTCTATGCCACTCAAGTGTGAGCACGAGTTCCACGAATTGATTCCGATGTCACATATCAGGCTGGAGCTGTTTTGTGGTTCGGTTTTGTTTTTCTCTCCCTCCCTCTGCCTCCCTTTCTCTGCCGCTCTGTCTGCACTTGACCAGTCCCCAGTGGTGGCTATCAATGCGGAATTAAAAATTAGATAATCCGGCACAGCACGACGAAGTCGGTAGAGAAAAACAAAAGCTACGCTACGCAAGCGACTCCGCCGCGCACCGTGTTGCAACATCAATCATAAAGCAGACCACAGTCAAATGGGCTCCGCTCTGCCACGCCGATGCCGATACGAATTTGCCGTGCGATCCACTAAAGTATCTAATTACGCAGATTTTGCTGTTTTTGTTTTCATTCCCTAGTCGTAATGGCCGACTTCAGCCGATGAATATCGATCGATCAGCACTCGGATGGATGGACTTTCATTTTCACGGGCTTTCGGTTGCAAGCTACTTACACTACGCCAACTCAGCCGTTTATTGCCACACAAATCACCAATTGGTGATTGATGAGACTCTCCGGTGTGCATGTGAGGTATGTACTTAGTTACCGCTACCCAGTCCAAGTGCACGAAACAAAAAAAAAAGATTATTTATGCGCGATGTACGCTTAGATCTGCTTGCGAAGCCTTCACTGAACGCTTTAGTGAACTCTTCTTTTTTTTGGCAACACCACGCCGAACTGAAAGTGTTTTGCGGCAGCTCCGTGGGGGGCATTGGTGATTCTGGGCAGGCACCATGAAGCGGAGTGTATTTGCCAAGTTTCGGCTCGGGTTGCAAATGGCGAATAATTTGAGCCGACTGGGGGGCGCGGATATTACTTAATGTCGCATCGTGATTTTCTGGGGAAACACATGCTGGGGATTCTCTGGAAGCTTCCGTCGGACTTTTGTTGTGTAGAGTGCGGAATTTATTGCGGTTTCACTCGGTTGACAAAGTTGCTGTGAATGAAAAGTAAAATAATCCATTCAGCATTGGAAGCGAATTCACACGCAAGTAGAAAAGTGAGCATTTCAAAATGACGCACCTAATCACGGGAGAAAATGTGCAGTCTCGAGGATTTTCTGCCACGAAATGTTGCTTAATCAGGTTGACGACCTTGCCCTTCAGTCCCTAGATTGAGTGGCTATCAGCCTGTGGTCTCGCTTATGATAGTTTCTTTGACAGATGTGAATATATTGACGTTTCTAATGAACCCCTGTCAATATATATCAATTGAAAATCAGCACGTTGTCTGCGAAAACTACCTTGCCAATGACAATGTTGCCTTAACGGATTTCGATTAACTGCTTAAGGTCAAGTTGTATAATGTTCTCGAACACTGTCTGACAATCGTGTTAATGAGAAAACACTTGGCGACAAACTTGATCTGAGTGACAGTTAATTGGGGTATGTTCACAAATCCTCATCAGTCATGACTTGGCAGATGAAAGTGTCAAATGAGCATAATCACGTGTTAGTTGCAATTTATTACTTGAGGTTTTGTATCGATAATGTACGATTAACAGTTAACAATGATGTACAAAGATTCATTCATTTCCATATTAGATTGATCAATGGATTTCTAAGAGGACACCTTTTGTGTCTCGGGATTCAGGCAAGACTTGAATTTTGTGTCATTTGTGCGGTTGTTGGCGATAAAAAACGAGAAGACAGAGTGACAGCTGACAGTTCAGAGTTACTAAAATTAAACTTAAATTAAAAGCTCTTCTTGTTCTCGGTAGACGTGAGATTTATTTCAAATCTTTATGAGAACTTGCAGACTGTAGTGGCACTCAGTTGGTTTATTGGACCTGAATGAAACTCAGCAGATTCCTGAAACTAGGCAGTCGCCTAAAGAGTGAACGATCATTTCGGCTTGTTGTTGATTAGCCCTTCTTACTCGAGGTGATTCCTTGTCAATTCTGGGGCAGCAGCTCGCAATGTACCCCGAGTTGCCCATACAGCTGAATTCCTGGCAATTTTGTATATTTGCTACTTTCTATTCGTGTGAAAGAGTGAGATGAAAAAAGGGAAAAATCCATGTAAAGAATTGGCGTGTATAAAAGCATAAGGTAACCGCAAAAGAGAATGGCGGAGAAATCTCAAGTCTAAAATCATTACGACTGAAGGTCGCTTTATTGATCTTAAACACTCTGGAGTCCATTAACCCGTCTTTCAATACAAAAACATCGAAACTACTCTAGAGAGTGTTGCTGTTGAGTCCAGGCAGGGACATAAATTTGGCATCGTAGTCAGGAATTTGAGAGGCTCAGCGAGTTCTCATGAATGATTTGCATTTCGCATGAATACAAACAACATTTAACTCAAGAACTTAAGCGTGCTTACCACGCACAACAAAGGGAGTTCATTGAACGGATCTTGGAACAACAAGCGTAAAAAAAACATCGAATTTCTGGTTCAGAAAATTTGAGAGTTGCTCTTGGAAAGCAATGGCATCTACGAGTATAAGGCATCACTGTTTGGCGCGAATTTTAGACTGCACGCATCATCGGATCGATATTTTATGAAAATTCGGTCAGTAGTCATTATCGCAACGTTATAGTCCAGTTGTTTATGGTCAAATTGCATGTTATGGATGCGAAGCACACGTGGCTGAAATGTACTTTTATTTTGGACCATTACTGGATGTTCATCATTCAACCAGTTGTATGCCGGCGACTCAATTCGTCGTCATTTTTAGCTGGCGTTACATTTCGAGACCTGGACGAGGGCCGCAGTTAAAATTCCTTTCCATCCAGCATGGTCCTGTGCTATTTGCTGCCGGTTACGCTCGTTCAGTTGATTGAGATCCCTTCTTCGTTTCCTAAACCCACACTAATATTGACCAATCAGGCTGCTGACTAGGCGACAGAGAAGAAGGATCTCTTTTCTTAAGAATCCCAATTATGGAAGTAAATTCGAATCGAATTAATTGTCAATAGTATGAGGACTGCTCGGTTGCCTACATTTAATTTTTGCTGCTAATAAAGTTGCCTCTTCTTGGATGGGGAAACAATCCGATTAATAAGTCTCCCCAGCTATCACCATCTTTTGTTAGCTCCTTCCACTTTGGCACACCACCATTTGTATGATCGTTCTTTGTTGCTTTTTTAGAAGCTGTCGAGCCCTACATATCCTAGCCACCTTGAGAGCTGGGTCCTGTTGTTGTGGAATCCAGGTCTAATTAGACTCCTGTCTCTGGAAACACTGCATAGATTGTAATGGATTCAATCACCGTTAGGTAGATAGGTAGATAATGATCGTTGCCCCAGACTAAGGGGAGAGAAACTAGGACTAAAGTATGTCTGCTGTGCTTCACGTAGAATGAAGGAGTTAATCCACTTTTGAGCAGGGTTGTAGACGTACAACCCGCACTTGCCCATTTTATTTGTTTTCTACTAGAGTATTTTTGGTTCTGGTGTATTTTACAACAGTTTAAAAAAATAACATCAAAGTAATAACAATTCTCCTGGTTTTTCTCTGCATTTTTGTACTCCGTTCACCCTTTTGAAAATCAAAGCAATTATTGTAGTTCGCGGGAGGATAAAATTTTCCCCTCAATTTATAGTTTGTGAGAAAACATAAATTTAGCTCCTACGAGTAAGTGTTACATATTCAACAGGAGACAAGAGAAGAAATTCATAAATAAATTTATTATCCTACACAGACTCTAAATTTATTCAAGTTTGCCAATGAATTCTCTCATAGATCGATGACTCCAACTCTTGATCTTCGTCTCTGGAAAAACACCGAAGCAAATGCATATTCATTCTCAAAGACTAAGTTCTATTCTAATCAAGCTTAACGACCATAGTTTGGTAAACTAATTAATTTTAAAGCAACGTTCACCTCCTCCGTCTAATTCATTAGCCAATCATGGACACACTCTCATCTCGATGCGAGGCAATGACATTCCCAGTTAATGGACTCTTCTTCGCAAATCGTTTCCAAATTAAGGATTTGCAAGGCAATCTAATAAAAAATTAAAAACAAATACAGATAAAAATCTGATTAGAAAATAAAAGTCAAGAGAAGAAGATTCAAATGCTAATGGTGGTGGGATTGGCGCTCGCGTTGACGCTCACTTAACCTTTCGCTTGTCGAAGCTGAGTTACTCTTATGGAATCGAATTAAATTTATGTGATGCTCTGGCGATGTTATGCAAGCGAAAAAATGAACAGTAATCCAACTAAATTTGATATTTACATAAAAGCGAATAAAATTCGCTTGACAGATACACAGACTAATTCAATTCTTAGTCGGGGTTCTTGTTTTGTCGCTTTCGCAATCGCGAAGCGGAGAACCTTGATCTTTGTCATTTGTCATACAGATGGTAGATATTCTTGTGATCATCAGGGGAATGCAAATTATTGAGATGAAATGAAGATTCATGATCTATGGGACGTTATCGAAAAAATTCATTAGAGAAAGCGCTGTAATTAAAAATCATTCGAGATACTTTGTCGTTCCGTGCTATTAAAGGTACACGCTTCTATTGCATAAGCTGTTGTGTAATTTTATGTGATATCTGAGGCAGCTTCTGCGGTTTTAATGACAGGCTTAAAATTATGGGTACGAGTTTTGTGTCCGATTTGGTTTTAGTATCACTTCGTTTCCGTTTTCGATTTGAATGATTCCAAATGCAGTTCTGTCATAAGTTTAGTTTAGCAAATCAGCCTCTAAACAGTCTTGGCAAACCTGTTATTGGCTACAGGTTTCAAATAATTTGAGAATGATCTAGATTAACATTGAATTTCTATTTCTGATCATTATTCCAAATTTTGACAAAATTTTTTTATCCAATTAATGTGTTCAACAGTCGGTGTGATTCAAAAACTCGAGGAATGACTTTTCGATGATGACTAAATCGATTTTGATCAAAATATTGTTTTAATGCTGATCAAGTTAGGTAGGTAGTTAGATAGATAGCAGATGCTGAGAAGTGCGTTTAGACCAGAGTTGATCCATTGTGCCGCCACATAGATTGCCATGGGTTAATCCATTTGTCCGCTTGTGGGTAAACATTTAGAGCTTCCGATGTAGCGTAGTAGATTGCTAATTGGTCCCTCACTGAGGTCATAAAAGCTTTTAAAGAAGTAAGCCCAAAAAAGTGTTGTCGAAGGGAGGTAGAAAGAAATTATAGAATGTTTTCCACTTCTTCCCCATCTAAACAACTTCTGGAGAAATCGTTTGTACACGCCGAACCCTCTAGCATGTTCACCTGTGAGGCAGTGTCCAGTGATGACACCGACAATTATGCTGAAATTTGATCTTTCGAGGGTGATCAAATTCTTAGAGCATTTGGGATCAAGCGTAGTCCAGATCATTCTGGTAGATCATGAGGCACGTTGTATCTCTCATCCATCTATCGTTAGTTTTTGGAGTTGTACCCTCTCGAAGCAACCTCTGGAAGCATGCAGCAAGAATCATACATATTATTATATTATGTCTTTTGATGACGCTACAGTCGGGATAGACCTGGGCCTCAACTAACAAGCCTTTCCACCTGGCACGATCTTTAGCCAGCTGCCGACAATTACGCACGCCATATTGGCTGAGGTCCTTCTCCGCTTGTATGCGCCATCGGTTTTGTTGGCATCTTCTATTGAGTTGTCCCAACGCCACGAAGCCGAAGAAGTTAACCTACTCCTAGTCTATCAAACAAGGAGTATGTTAACTTCTTCTCAAAGCCTTTCTTCGCTTACACTGTATTTCAACTCGTCAAACAGGACTGCAGAGACACTCGCACACGTTGTATACTCCACTGCGTATGCAGATATCAGAACGAACTACATAAACGAGCTCCATTATCTGACTCACAGCCGTTATTCAGCCTCGAAGATTCTCGTTTTTAACGATTCAACTTTCGTTTTCACTTCTTGACTGGCTGTTAGCTTCACTTAACCTCGATTCGCCGCCGTCACCTTGATGCGTCCAAAAATGTCAACTGATTTGACATCAACAGTGTTGGCCGTCTCCGAGAGAATGGGAAATTACTTTTGTTTTCAAAAACCGCAGATAATACATCAAATTGCAGCCAAAACGAATGCCACGAGTCAAGTTACTTTCATTTCGCGGCCTTCGTCAACCACGAATGGGTTCACATTCCAACCTGTCAAGCCGTCTCCTGGCTCGAAACTCCCTTCCTGGTCGCGATGGTGTTATATGTCACACCCGTTGGTAGTCTACATCAAAAGGCGAGCTCAAGCCTAATCTGCGGTAGCGACAGATACATTCGTCAGCCGCTAAGAGATAGTTCAAACAACCGGAAAGCTCCGGCGCTCGTGTAGCAGCAGCGGCAGCTCTCGTCCGTCAGTCTCCGCAGAGGAACCGTCCAAATACTGAAAGTTATTGAATCTTGTTTTCGCTTAGATCCACAAACACATAGTCAGCCGCGTCGAATCAGAACCAACCGTCCTTCGAATGTAGGTAACGAGTTTCGTGCGGAGTTGTTGTTGGTGGCGGCGGCGCGGCGCTGCGTTGCTCAATCAAATGCCGAGCCGATGCCGTATCTCTCAGCAATAGGACGCGTTTCACAAGAGAGCACAATACAAACGAGCGAAACCACTTTCAGCAAAGAGAGCACAAATTGGTGGTGTTAGATAATTGCTCCAGATACGCGCTGGGCGCACACATGCGCTCTCAGCTGACGCGCTGATGAAATGGAAAATGTGTTAAGTTAATTAAATTTCACGTTGGCCTGATTAAGGGGAGGCTGCTTGTTTGCTGGCAGCGCCTGTACCTGTCGGCTTCGGCGGCGTGGCGTCTTCCTTTTGGAAAGTCACGCTCGACACCGGTTTGGACATACCCGGGTGCGCTCGTGTGAGTGAGCGTGTCTCGTTTTCTTTTTATCGCGTCAAGGATCTACTTTGGGTGCTGCGCTGGGCTTGTTTTCATCCGGCGAAGTACGAATAAGTTATGTCACCCTTGAGATATTTTCGCTTTCTTTTGATAGCCAGCCTACGGTGGTGGCTTATGCAAGAGAGCCACTAAATCGATTGCCGCGAGTGTGCTTCGCTGCCTGTGAATGAATGAAGATGAGGCTGAACATAAGTCGTTTGTGATGTGTGAGTGCTTTGGTGGGTAGGTGGTGCTATTAACCTGGTTACTGAATGGATTTGTTTCTTTATTTTACTGCACAAGTGAAGATGAAATTGTAGATGCACAAGTGACGATGGAGCCAATGAAGATTTCCGTTACACAAAACATCCATTCACTGTGCAAGTTTTGACGGTAGGGATTTATTATTGTATCCTCTTACTGAAGTCGTTAGATAATGGAAGAGGATGATCAAGATTGGATATTACCGCCATAATTTTGACGAGATGTGAATGTCGATCTTCTTCTTTGTCAAAATCAAGACTCTCTTGTTGGATGTTATTACGAAATAAAAACTATCTATCTATCTCCTTTCAAAGATATAATCCTTGATGAGTTTCGTGGATATTTCTGGCCTTTCACTGAGTTGTTATGAATTCGAGTTGGAGCTGAATACGTTCCAATCCGTGCCAACAACGGGGATTCAAAGTCTTCCATCGTAGCTATCGACAATTCGATCAGCCTTTTAGCATCTTGAATGATCCCCATTACGGTCCAATTACACATCGTTCATGAAAAGTAAGTCTTTGGTCCGTTAATGTTCTTCTTCTTTCTCTTTGAGTAGCTCTGCATTCCGGAATAAATTTGGTACTAGCTTCTGCATCAACCACTTGTATGGAACCTGCAGTTTCATGCTGACATCAAACGGCGAGGTTTGGGAAATTTTTCAATTATGCTCTGTGAGCATTGTCAGTTACTCTAGAGGGGTGGTGTTGTAAAAATGAAAATTGTTGTACCCGATATCGAAAAATGGATATTCAGTGGAGTATTCGTTGTGGCACAAGAAATAGAAGGATCTTCCTCCACATCAACTATAGAGATTTTGTCAAAGAAGATTTGACCGAAATGAAGCATCCACCGCGACTGCTGTGCGCAAGTTCGCGAGACTGGTATGTATGTGGAACACACACACGGTTCCCGTCGTACTACGGTGCGCACAGATGAGAATGTGGCTGCTGTGGCCGAGAGTGTGAGACTCAATTCACGAACATCAACTCGCCATCGATCTCAACAGCTCAGCATTTTGACGCCCTAGCCTGAGGAGAATTCTGCACAAGGATCTCGGATTATCCGCTTACAAGGTCCAATTGACTCAGCAATTGAAGGCGCGCGACCATCCGCATCGTCGCAGTTTGGGCGTTAAAACAGCTTGAATTGGACAACGATTTGGACGAAAAATCATCTTTTCTGACGAACCGCATCATCACTTTCATCTCGGCGGCTACGTTAACAAACAAAATTGCCAAATTGCATCTGGGGCTCGGAAAACCCGCACGTTATTGTCGAGAAGCCAATGCATCCACAGAGAGTGGCAGTTTGGTGCGGATTGTGGAGTGGTGGCATCATTGGACCATTTTTCTTCGAAAATTAGGCTGGGAACAACATTTCGGTCAACAGTGGGCGTTACAGATCCATGCTAACCGACTTTTTTTTTTACTGAAATTAAAGACATGGATTTGGACGACCTCTGGTTTACGCAGGATGGCGCGCCATGCCACAATCGATCTTTTGCGCACCAAATTCCCAAATCGTGTTATCAGGCGTCTTGGTGATGTCAATTGGTCGCCTCGGAGTTGCGATTTGACTCCTTTGGACTTTTTTTGTGGAGAACTGCGAAGGACCGATGTTATGCCAACAATCCGGAAACGATTCAAGCCCTTAAGGCCAATATCGTCCGAGCATTCCGTGAGAATCTGCAATTTCTTTCTCTTTGAAGCTAAGTAGTCGCAAAGAATGGGACAAACAAATTCTAGTGCTTCTGCCCTGTGACTTCTAAAATAGTCGCTGTGAATGATGTGCAAGCGTTTGGCGTGGAAACCTATTACACAGTGTCTGGTCAGGACTCCCACGACAATAAGTTAATTTTTTGTGGTAAATTCCTTTTCCTACTCAGGTTGTTATACACAATCGTATACAAACTCCATTGAGCACGGAATTAATGCGTCTGTTTTGTTGTTGAAATTTTAACGACTACGCTAGCTGGTATCGTGCACCTTAAGAGGGCGCCTTCCGACTTCCATTTTGAAGGTTAGTGATTGAACAACACAGTTACCAGCTTTTATTGGCCTTAAATTGGATTTATTTCTTGTGTTGTAAACGCTGTTATAAAGATTCTACGATTGATTGTTGTGCATATTTCGCAATTCCTGCGTCTGGGTTACACATTCAATTGTTTGCAGCTATTTGTGCTCTACTGGTGTTTTAAAGAAAAAAAAAGAAAACTTCCAAATCAATTGCTCATAGTCTTGAAAAAGTCGTCCTGCTTGTAGTAAACACAAATCAAAAATCAACACAACAATAAATTGTGTCTGATTCTGATTTGAAATTACGCCGTTATTTTCGGTCTGTCAAAGGGCGATTTTGTAAACGAAAATTATTTCGTTCACAAGAACTTCCAGGATTGCGAAGTTAAAATGCCGCGTATTCTTTTGTGCGTCACTTTTTTGCGTCCATACTTGCCCTTTCTGCAGGAGAATCATCTATCAATTTTCACTCTTCAAACCAAATCGTTTTCTGTTCATTTTTCTGCTCAAAAAGATAATTTTCCGATTCTCCCCGATTCTGCATGCGATCATCCCAGTTGGAGCCTCTTGTCCAAGTCATAAGTCAGTTCCGTACCCTTGAACAAGCACCACATGCAGCTGCAGAGAGTACAATGGCATCCGCCAACGCAGATCCAAGTCCACTTGTTCTGACTGTGATGGATGTGCACCTTTGTAAACAGAATTGCAATCTTCCCACCTCGTATCAGTTCGCTTAGCGTGTTCCTTCATTCGACGTTCTTTGTGTTCGCTATTAATCAAAGTCTTAACAACCACACTATCCATTGCAGCTGAACGATGTACAACTGGACTGTAGGATGTTCGAATTCCTAGAACAACACTGAAATCCTTTTAATTCACTTTGCCTCGTCTGCATACGAGATCTGTCTGTTTGCATTCAATTTACTGGCACATCCTCTTGTCAGTTTGTTATCTATTTTTAGCGAGGTCCACTTCAACTGCATAACGAACTCTTTTGTGTCTTCCCAGCACATCCCAGCCCGCTTCACACACATCGCATGCGGATGTGGGTCCATCGAACAAGACGCTCGGTTGCTGTGGTAAGGTGTTCACCGAGAAACGTTCACGCTTTCGATTTCTTTGAAATTAAATGAACGCTTCTGTTTTCGCTTTTTGTTCCGAAAAAAAAGTAAAAACTTTAATTAAAGAGACAAGATTTAGTGATCGAACACATGCGCATGGAGCATGAAGACGTTCGTGTTGGACTCTGGACGGATGGGATGACACGCCACTCTAATTCTGCAGGATATGTTCGTCTTGTCTGAAGCGTCTGATCACGATGGAGTCAGGGGGACTAAAGTTGGATGGGGACTTGAGACCACATTGTGTGTGGTCGTTTCTCATGGCAGTTTTGGCAAAGTTGACATTGTTGCTTTTGTGCTGCAGTGGAGAATACTAGACTTAAGTTGAAGACATTCTCAAAGTATACCTAAAGGTTCTTCCGATAGGAACTTCCGAGCTTTGACAATTGATAGCGGCCATATTGTTGAAGCTACACCTGTCAAATTAGCTATCATTTATTCAGTCTATTCTGCCAAATCACCATGGATGGACATAGCGTTCAACAATACGTGCAAATGATAAAATTGTTTTATCAAAATGGGTGTCCTGTTCGCGAAACGTTCCACGGACTTCGCTCATTTTACGGTCGCCATAATTGTCCTACCGAGAGGACTTCTGTCTTCTGACTTGGGGACAGAAATGAATTCCAAATCATTTTCTTCATCAGTCCAGGATTGACTTGGATCCAGCTTCTAAAACCTCGAGTTATGCGTGTTCGCTCACGAGCAGAGGCTGAAACCGAACCGCGAAATTCGGGATAGTTTCTTGACATTCTCTCTGAGCTATGTCAGTGCCTCGAGAGAGGTGGTCCCGTAAAAATGAGAGTTTTTGTGTCCGGGATTGAATTCAAAACCGTCATCCTATCACTTGTTCAAGACTTTACGGCGCCCACAAATCAAATCAGTTAAATAAAGGGAATGACAAATGATCCGGAAATTTAGAAACGCCATTCAGAGTTTCGTGTCCAATTCCCGCAAAATAACTTTACACAAATGAACACTCCATAATTCACTCTTATGAGCTTCTCAAAGTTACGAGGCTTGTCAGCTGTCAACTTTTTCTGTTAAATCAATCTGTCTAGTTACGGAGAAGAACAACCGTCCGAGCATAATTCATAAAACACAATTGTGACCCAACATTACACACTTGACATCCATGTCACATGTCCGCATTCAAAACTGTCACTATGTCAAATGCATTTACCTCTTAATCCCCATTGCTCCAGATGCCCGCCGACACTTGGAAAAGTAAAAGTAATAAACAAAACAAATCGTTTTAATTCACCTTTCAATCAAGCATCGTGATCAAAACGAAGAGGAGGAGAAGAAAAAATTAAAAGCAAAATGTTGAAGTGCCTGTCCAGTTAATTGCTCCCATTTCTTGGAACAACTCACCCAGCAACACACTTTGCGTGGCGGTAGCTAGAAGCTGCCTATCTTGCCTACCTCTCATCTTGCCTGGCAGAGATTTTCTCTAGAAAGTAAAAGCATTTTGGACAACATGCATCTCTAAGTATGCACATGTGAGGCATCCGTCTACCAACGCAAATAGGCTGAGCTAATGACCGAAACCGAAAATAAAGAGTCGACACAATGACGTTGCACTCATGTTGCCCCCTGTGCCTGTGCGCCATTCAATTACCCGCCTTTTTGAAAGAAAACGTTTAGCTCGCTTTACTTTTTTTTTTCTCTTTCTCTTATTCGCTTAGTTTTACTTTTCCTCGTTAATAATTTTCTTTTCCTTTTTGTTTCTTTCAGTTATCTCCAGTGCGGCTAGAAGATGAGAAGAGCCAAAAGATGGCTTCTGGTTTTTGCTGGTAAGTGTTGCTCTTTCAATGTTTTCTTACAGCTCTGTTCGATTTGACGGCATGTCTGCATTGAATATCGGCCTTGTGTTAATCAAGGATTTGTGTTTCTAATGAATGTGAGACATATTTCGCGACTAATTTGATGGCATAGAGACATTTGACAAAATCCCACCATTGCCTTGACCTTGGATTTGTTAAATATTAGGTTTGCAAAAAAGTAATTCCCAATTTTTTCTAGATAAATTAAACACGATATATTTTCCATTTTGCTCGATGACCTTTTGCCATCTTTCTGGGAATTTCATAGTTCCACGTTCCACGTAGAACTTCTGATCTTAATCGGTAACAAATGAGTCTTCCGATTTCACAGATTAAAAGTTGTACCATTCAAAGAGTTTTGTAGAAATCGAAAAAATGGTAATCTAACGGAGCAAGCTTAGGGCTATATGGTGGATGTAACATCAAGACCCAACCAAGCTTCTGACATTTAAAAACTGTGCCCCTTTCGTAGTTTACTTTGAGAATCGACACTCGTTGACGTACTTTTAGAGAATTCTGCTCCTATCTGGGAAAATGTTCTCCTTGAAAACTACAAATTTTGGTACAAAATGAACAGACCAAATGTATCAGAATTTCGGAGTTTTTTTCCTCCTATTAAACTCCGAATTTTGCTACAGAAAGCACAGGTCCACCGTATCAGCATTGCTCAGTTTTTATAATAATAGGATAAATTAAATAACATCTTTCCTCGAACAGTATTCCAAAGAGCCATTCAGTTTGACGGGGGAATCACTGACATTCAAAAGCCTTGCCGTAACCATTCGCCTTCGGTTTTTTTTCGACTTCGAGAAATGTTAATTGACATTTCAATCGATTAACGCCCAGCGAATCTTCGAAATGTCAAAGATCCAAGTGATATCAACCAACACAAAAAATTATGCATATTAACCGAACCTGTTAGACGCTGTTCTCGTACCTCACCAAATCGTGTACCATAATCCCCCGATCTGTTAACTACAAATGCAAACAACCACAGACGCTAGATGAAAGTGACAGTGCCACAGTGTCAGCGTTGAATGATCGAAATCCATGAATGTTATTGTTTGTGTTGTCAAATTAGCACTTGTCCATTCCACTTATTCACTAGTCCTACTTAAAATTTGTCTTCCACTTTTTTGCAGCTCTTTTGGGACTAATGTCACATGCGGGCGCGTTGAGACCGTCATCGTTTCTATTCGGTAAATCGACGACCACATCATCATCCACCACCACAACTACAACCACCACCGAGGTTCCAGAAACGACAGTAGCCGTCGTGGAAGAACACACAGCGAAGGTCAGTATAAATAATTCGCATGAGACGTTTGATGTGTCGCTTTTTGTTTTTATTGTTTTTTTAGTCTTGACATGGCTTAAATGTCAGGCAATGCAACAGGTACCATTGAGGTTTGTCACCGATGAGGCGCGCATACACGCACAGTGTCACAACGTCACAGCTGACAACCAACCACACCTCGAAATTGATTGCTTTTAGCCAAACAAACGTTCACACTTGACTATCTTGTCCCACTTACACAGAAACCCCCATATGGTCCACTCACCGTTACTTAATACGAATTACGAGCAGTAATCGTTGTCTTGCTGGGCAATACCGATTGTGCCAATCCACTACCTACGGAAAACCTACGTGGGTACAGGCGTCCGTGGCGTGGCACAGTATCTTGCAAATGCTTGTGTGTACCTGGAAGCCACAATAGAGTTTGAATACGTACTACAAGCAAGAAGGTCACCTTCAGCGTTCGGTGTAGGCGGATGAAGGTGGTTCGTTAGATCGAACTGGTATCGGTGGCATGCTTCTGAGTTTCGTGGTGTAAAGCGATGACCGGGGTATTGCTCTGCATTCGTGATGAATCACGACCTTTGGCCTTACAAAGGCTTTGTTCAACTTCCGACAGATGAGTTACTTGGCGATTGTTCTTGGAGTTTTGCGTGGAAGCAGGTTCATTTGAATAAACCGTTCTAGGTCAGAGTTTTTAAAGGTTTATTTTTTATTCGAAATGTGGGAGGTTGAGCTCTTCTTGATCGATGTTCTCATGCTTCCGCAGTTAAACTTTATTTATGAGCAGGGTTATTCTCCATATATGAGGAAAACGTTACAAATGACTGCTGGTATAGGACTTTTAACTTTTACTTCCGTTTTTGCTCGCTTTCTCGACCACGGTTAGTTGTTGTTAGTTCCTCATTTCCCAGTTAAACTTATATTCCGCTTAAGTGGATCACATTTTAATAATAATAATAATAATGGCGGCGCTACAGTCCGAGATGGACCTGGGCCTAGCTTCTCAGCAACCACTCGTGTTGTGCGTGCTATTGTTCTGTCACGAGAGGAGGGGACCTACAGTTTAATGCCGACTCCGAACGGCGAGATTGAGAAGCTTTTTTTCTAGACAGTTATACTCTTTGAACATTGTCAGTGACTCGAAAGAGGTGGAGCCGTGAACAAATTTTTGATGTTTTTTTTTCGAGATTCGAACTGACGACCTCGAGCGTAGGAGTCGACGCACCTACCCACTACGCCACGGCGCCCACACATTTTATGCCTTTCAAAATATAAGACTTTGTTGCTACCGATTTTTTGTACGGAAGGTTAAGATGACACTTCCTCTTTTTCATGCTTCAGGACTTTATCTACCTCGGGTCCGCAGTAAACAATACGTGCAACATCAGTACCGAGATTAAACGAAGAATAACCCTTGCAACATCTTTGAGATCAAGAGCCATTTGATTAGTTAATAGAGAGTCCAGCTTTCAGTTTTGGTACAGCAAGACTGGTTGGATAAGAGCAGGATTTTGGTCCTTCGAGCCGGAGTTCTGATCCAAGTTGTTTGGAGAAACCGAAGTAGCAGCGGTTGCCGAGGACGATTCTACGTCGGATTGTTTGTGAAGTTTGCGTTTGTGCCAAGGTAGATATTCCCCTTAGGTTAGTTTGGTTTACAGGGAAGGCAGAAATTCATAACGACTACGGCAGGAGATGTATGGATGAAGAAGAAAAGGAATCACCCTCGCTCCCTTTTCAGTATCTGTCCTGCAAATGCCCCCACAAGGAAAGAAACCCAAGGAGCAATTTATATAAATAATTTAGCGGAGATATCAGGGATAGATGTTCAGAAAATCTGGATGTTCATCCAGACAACAATATGGTTTCAATAGTAGCGGTTGGAAGCCGGCTCTTTAGAATCACAATGGATCCTCTGGGTCAAAGTGAATACTTCACTTGTGAGGGAGCCACCTTGCCTACAACATGCATGGATATTTTGCTGGTAGATGTAACAAAGCAATAGAAAATTACCAAAATTTTGTAAAATTGTGAGAATTGAGACCATTTACCGGACAAGACATACAATGGTCCAGATGTCGAATGACCAGAACTTCAAGTTGTTAATTGGCCACAACGAATTCTAAGAAAAACACCGTTGAAAACAACACTTTGTAATATCTGACCACAAAAATGTGCCTGTTCTTGAAAAAAAATTAATTTCGGATATAATTCTGTGATAATAAACTTGTATTCGTCATTCAAGTCAATAATTTATTAATTTCATTCTGCTTTAATTAATTTTCCTCTGACGAAGGCAAATCAGCTATACGTTTTGACTCAACTTAAACCATTTTCGAAAAATGTTGTCAAGCCGCGCTAGTAAAGATTGCAATTTCTCTGTCTCTTCGACTTAAACTGATTTTAGATTAAACTCAGAAACTCAGATTTCTCTACTTTTCGGTGTCTCTTCATCACCATACAGGATATGCCTGACATTGCCTTCTTGGAATGACATAACTACGAGCCTGACACGGAACTGCACGAAACAGTTTTAACACTTAATGACAATAAGACTAATTTGTGATTCTAGTTTTTAATTTAATTGATCAATTAGATGTCTCCTCTCTAAATGAAAATTTGTTAATTTTGATTTCAGCCAAATGCCACATCGAAACCGTCACGGAAACTTACCGGAATCCCACAAATTGACTGGGTCTGGGATCCTAATCTGCCACGTGAATTAAACGGGTAAGTGTACTCCTGTCCGTGAAAGAATTTTTTTATTTTTGCATATTTTTTCTTTCAGATATAACCTCTCGTCATATCCATTCTTCAGCACAGTGCCACCACCAGAGGAGATCTCATTCAAATGTAATGGACTCCACGATGGATTCTATGCATCAATCGAATACAAATGTCAGGTGTGTAACTTTGCGTGTTTGCTGTAAATCATCCCAAGGATATAGTGCTAAATACAATGCACAATGGTTAGGGTTTTCCCAACCAACACATTTCATCTTTTTTTTTTCGCAAATTAATTAAAACTAATTTGTGGGCATTTAAGGTTAAGCGCAACCTTGTCCAACATCACTCAGATTTACAGTGGGAAAGAATTGATTTTAATCAAGAAGCCACCAACGCGGACAGGGTCGGTAATGAATCAAATCTCAAAAAGGTGTTAACTCATTCTGGAGGTCACTGATGGAGACTGAGAACGGCTTCCGTTTTGGCACTCGTTTTGATTTAATTGACTTGACAGAATTAGACGAGGGTTTTGTATTTTGACAGCTGTCAGAGAAGTTATCTGCATGCATATTGGGTAACATGGTTAAATATGCTTCAAGCATATTTGACCTACCACAAGATGTATGTATATTGTATGGGTTCATCCAATCTCTTCGTATATCGACCGTTGAAGGGGGGGTCTAGTGGGTCCATTATTATTGAAAAAATTCGATTCATGCGTTAAAATACCGACCAACAGAATTTGTCCCTATACATCTTTCTCAGTCGATGTCCGCCACAGCGGTTGTCAGCTAGAAAACGTCGAAAAAGTCGCTCTTTTATCCTTGATAAACTTTGATTCGTGCTTAAAGATTCCGACATATTACTTCAGCAGTAGAATTTATCCCCTTACACCTTCTTCCGAAGAACGTCATTGGCAGACTAGTGGCAATCTGTACAGCGGGTGGGTTAAAAATACTCTTTTCGTAGATCGACCACCGAACCAGTCACTCCATTAGTCTTGATAAACATCGTTTTCTGCCTTAAAATACCGACCTTACACTTCTTCAAGGTTTCTTCAAGAAAAACTTTTAAACACTCGTTCCAGATCTGAGTGGAGGGCTGGCCTCCCGAGGCTGGATTGCTCTCTGAGATCCTTAAGAGGCGAATCCAAAACTGATGAGGGAGTACAGTTGCATCTCCTTCCGTCTTTCGAGCGAAGATTATGTCGATCAAAGAGGACCTGTCCTGGCATATGTACGATGCGGTATCCGAAAGGGACGCCATTATCACAGCCATCCCTGAATTATGTGAAATTCCACACAAAGGCAGCCCCCAATTGCCGATTATCTCTTAATGAGATGGCTAATAGTCACCTCATTTGAGTGCTGGGACACTGTTACATATCAGATAAATGCATGTATCTGATATGCATCAGATATTGCAAATTCCTTCCCTCCAGAGAGCCTCGCTGCATGCACTTTCCGACTACCTAACCTTATTTCCACCAATCTCAGGTGGTTTTATGACACAATGTGCTTCATTACAAAGCAAATCTTGCACACGCTGAACCTCAAGCTCTCGGCCTGTCTAATCAAAACGAGAAGGACTGCAATTGGTACTCTTATTCGCGTTTTAAAACAACACTGCATTACCGACAATCATTCCAAGAGAATGCAACTCCCATTTTTTTTAATTTTTATGGAAGAAGAGGATGAGGAAACTACATATAATTCACATCCTCTGTCCCAAGCCTCTTTTTCTTCTACAACTTGAGCCAGGTCAGCAGCTACAGGATCAACTAACTTTGTCGCTTTGTCGCGAGATGTGATTCGTACAACCGGTAGGAGCTTGATCCACGTAGTACCAGAAAAGGCCTTATTTGGTCTGCAATCCAGTCCTTCTTGGACTGCAATCCGTAGTCTGACACTCGCCTATGTTTTGTTTTGAGTATCACATGGTGTTCTCCTGAGGGTTAAGGCAAAAAGAGTTAAAGCAAAGGCCTAACTTAAACCTTTTGGACAAGAGGTGGGGAAAATTCAGAGCTCTCTTTATCTGCAAAGTGTCATTTCGTCAAATCATCATATTCATCATATTCTGTGCCCAAAACTACCCGTCAAACGATCTCAAAACCGCCTATTCAACCCTCTTCTCATTTCAGGTGTATCATCATTGTGTTTACGGAATTCGTCACGACTTCCTTTGCGCCAACTTCACCGCATTCGATCAGAGAACATTCATTTGTCACTTTGTCTCCGATGTGGACTGCAAGAATTCTGAAAAATTCTGGAACAGGTAACCGACATCAAGTCACTCTCATCTCGCGCATAACTGATCTTTACATTTCCCCAGGAACGATAATCTGTACATGGCGACGACAACCACAACTACAACCACAACGACGACACCTGCCCCTCCCACAGTTGAACCAGAGTTTAGGCGAAATCGAAGACCGCTGAGGCGCCGTCGTCCCACGGACTACTATTACGACGATGACTACGATGTTGACTACTACGAGGAGGATCGTCGAGTTAACAGGCGTCGTAAGCAAAGGCCACGTGGTCGTCGCCCAGCTGATTATGACGAGGAGTATGACGACAGGAGGGCATATAGTGATGAGGAGCCGAGGTAAGTCGCAATGTTAGACTCACAAGCTTGCAAATAACTGAAGTGATAATTTCTCTCTAGACCTGAAAAGCGACCAAAGAATCGTGATCGATTCCGAGACTCTGTTGAGGAGGACTACGTTGACGATCGCCGCACGAGGCCAAGGCCACGACCGAAAGCTGGCTCCACGGGAAGACAGGGTGACGTAGCCGAACGCCGCAAGTTACCAAATGGCCGAAAAGGACTAGGTGATCGCCAGTCAAATCTTGACGAAAGACGCAGCTTGAGTGATGATCGCGGGGAGAGGCCCAGGAATAGGCTTGATGATGTAGCAGATGTTCCAGAAAGACGCCCCATAGCGACTGGTAGACGCCGACATAACGGCGAACGACGACCGGCCCCCATCGATGATGACTTGGACAGACCCAACCGACGTCCAGAAGCAGACCCATTGGTCGAGGAGGAGAAGCCAGTTGAGTCAAAACCAGAAAAGGAGCTTGTTCGTCCATCGACCTCGGCTTCTGGAGGAAGCGGAATCTTTGACCGACCACGTGTTCCCCCGAAAATCGCAAGACCGGTGCCAATAAGTGAGAAGAGGAAGTACTTGTATCCGGGACAAAAGACGACCACCTCAACCACTGCGAGCCCCCTAAGCGATGAGTACTATTACGACGATGAGTACGACGAACTGAATCCCGCCAAAGACGTACCTGCACCAGTGGACACAGAGGACGTCAAAGATCCACCTCGTCGCAAGATCCAAGATGAACTGAACTCGCGACGCGCTGATGATCTTCCCCTTCGCCGGGCACACAGTCAAACGAGGCGAGGCAGCGATGAGTACCCCAGACGACCTGGCAGACCATTTCAACGGAAACCAGTAGAGCCAGTTCGAAAGGCAGTCGATGACTACGACTCTGCACCGCTCAGTAACGAGTCAGACGAAAAGATTCCTGCAAGAAAACGTCAGTACGCCGGTCGCGAGAAGCCTGCAGCTGATGTCCTACCCCTTAGCGATGAGCTTGAGCAGAAGATTCCCCCAAGAAAGCGGCCGTATGCTGGCCGCGAAAAGCCAGTCGATGATGCCCTTCCCCTCAGTGATGAGTTAGAGGAAAAGGTACCACCCCCGCGGAAACGACCATATGCTGGTCGTGAAAAGTATGTCGACGATGTCGATCCAGAGGACACCCGCGACTATAGACCTCGGGGCAGAGACTCACAGCGCAGGCCTCTGAAAAAGGAGGACCCAGTCGTAGAAGACACTCGGGACCACCGTCTTGCTGTCAATCGCCGCCGGCCCCAAACGCCGGCGCCAGAAAAAGCACAGCCCCAGCCAGAGGCAGTGGATCCCATAGACGATCCAGAAGCATACGACGAAAAGGTCGACTACAATCTGGATGAGGCTGCCCCGGAAAAGGCTCCCGAAGGCGAAAAGCCACAGCGCGAAGGACGCCCCGTTGTCCGAGTTGTGAAGCGTCCCTTCCTGCCTTCTCGCGGTGGCAGCCCCTATCTGGCGAGGGGACTGCAGCCCGTTGGAGCTGCCCTCAAACAGTCCACCACAGATAGCACCCCCATCGATATGGGATCAACTATTTCCGGAGTTCGTCTCTTGGAGCATGGTGCCCCAATTCTCAGAGACAGTGCAGCAGATAATGGTGACACAACGAACACCAGGAAAGGTCCCAGGACCACCTTACCACCGCAAGTCGAGTATCCTAAGGCCTCTCTCGACGAATTGTATGAAAACGATTATGACGTCACGCTAAACGATGCTCTAAATCCCACTTTAAAGCCCCTCTCTTCTAGCAATCGCAACTTTCTAGGTCCGTTCAACAAATACGAACGTGCTTCATACTCGGCAGCAAACAGCAATAACTATAACAACGGCGGCGATTCATACTACTCGTCTACGGACGTTCGAAGGCGCACCTTACCCGCACCACGTAACACACGGCAAGAGTTCCGAGGAGCCTCGAGGATAGCGCAGCACTTCTACGAGGACTTCGAGTACTAGAGAGTGGATCCAGACATCCTCGCCACCGCTTAATTGCCCTGATCCTTCGCGCCGAAGGAATCCAATCCAACACCGTCGTCGTTGTCGTCTTCTTTTTAGGATTCTACCGCCAAGACCACTTAAGATTTTGCAATAATTTTAGGAATACAACAACAAATCGAATAAATTGTAAATATATTGAGTACGAAGCAGATTTTTTTAGACCGCCGCCGGTCACTTTTTTCAAAAAAAGCAAGGAAACGAAGGAAGGAAGGATAAATAAATACTCAAGAGTCGTGATAGTGAAAGGCAGACTTTCTGTCTTTGTTCTTATTTTTAATGAATTATTTCCCCTTTTCTCTTTTAATTTTATTTCTCCTTTTTTCTTTTTGTTTAATGAAATTGTAAATTATTAAATAGTTCTGTTTATCTGTTTATTTTTCTACACTCTTAGACGAAGGAAATGCGAAACGCGTTTTTCGTTTTTCGTTTTTTTTGCAAAATTTTTATGTACGCTTAAGGATAATAATAGTGCATGTATATGTTTATCTATTTATGTCGCCGATAAGACTTGATAAATAACTTTAAATCGAATAAAGATTTGTGAAGAAAATAATTGATAAGACAATTACTGGGTGATTTCAGTTCATTTTTGAGATGGATTTGCGGTAGGGCTAATCTGGAGAACAGTCGGAAAGGGATGTTTTGACGGTTCAGAGACTAAACTGACGTGGCGGTATATGAGTAGTAAAGTAAGTAGTCTTGTTTACGGCTGGATGGCGCAGTTGGTTAAGTGCCTGCCCTAAGTTAGAGGGGTCCCAGGTTCGAATCCCAGTGAAATCGAATCTGGTTCAGTCACCATTTGCCGTTGGGATCAAATTAACGGCACTGGAGTTGCTTGCTACCTGACAGTACGATAGACAAGCTTTTGGGTCTGAGTGCTCCAGTGTAGTGTTTCAAAAAACCTCCGAAAAAAAAGAAAAGTAATCTTATAGGATTTTTAGTCCAATTCCGCAACACAAAAGATTATGTGCATCGCCAGGCACCTAATAGCATCGTCTTTCGGTTAAGAGTATTGGGTAGTTCGGTAACTAAGCCGATTTCCATTGGACTGAGGCAGTAATTATGCCAACGACATGTAAATCAGATTCAGCTTAGATTAACTGCACTTTGAAACGCTATTTATTTCTTCCTCCCCTTCTTAATAATGGCGCTACAGTCCGAGGTGGACCTGGGCCAAACTTCTCAGCAACCACTCGTTTTGTGCGTGCTATTGTTCTTTCACGACTGGACGGGAGCTACAGTTTAATGCCGACTCCAAATGACGAGATTGAGAAGCTTATTCCAGACAGTTAAACTCTTTGGGCATTGTATTGGAGCCGTGAAAAAATTGTGTTCTTTCGGGAATCGAACCGAGAACAACGACGTAGTAATCGACGCACCTACATTACGCCACGGCGCCCTCTACAATCCGTGGTGATGGGCCTCAACCAATAAGCCTCCCCAGCTAGTGCGAGCTTTCGATAGCTGTCCGCAATTCCGCACACTTATTTGGTTTAGGCTCTTCTCCACTTGTTTGCGTCACCTCGTGGACGTTCTCTGTTGCGTTGTTCCACAGGCTCGGAGTCAAATATTCTTCAGTCCGCAGCTAAGTTATCCGGGCGCACTACATGTCCTAGGCATCTTAGTTTTTGGATCTCCAAACGCCTTGAAATCGACGAATTTGTGGATAGTGTCTATCTGCATTTCTTGGATTTTTAAAAAAAAACTGTCGCAGTGTAAAAATTTGGTCTATTGTGGACCTCCCTGGCCTAAACCCACGCTGGTGAGGACCTGTCAGATTGTTGATGGTTGCAGACGTTCAAGATCAAGAAGATCTTATGCGCGATGTTAAGGTCCAGCCAAGGGAGTTTCTTGTGGACGTTTTTGTTTAGGGGAAAAAAGACGACACTTGTCAACTTTTTAAGTCATACTTCTTTTCTGTTTTGTTCATTACTCTAAGGACCCAAAACTAGACTGACCTAAAATTATATTCAAGCGATCGGACGATTCTTTCAGTCTTCTTGCCCAATGGCGCGATGGTCTCAAGACTGATTCTTTTGTGATCACTTTGTAAGATCCCTGGCATTAAGTGACAATTGCAGGAAAGTGACAGCGATAAATGGCGGGTTTAACACGAAAAAATTTAGTTGCTTCAATTGTCTGTCACTCCATTCTGCCTCATGTTTTTACTTTCGCAGGCAATTTTTCCTATTTATCCCGCTTTTCCAGAGGATTCGAAGATTCACAAAATTGCGAGCAATTCACTTACTTCCGCAAATCGAAACCTGCCAAAAAAACAGCACCATCAATAAAAGACCTCAACGATGAATCGATAACTACATACCGCGACAACCGAGTGGCAATTAGAGTCATACCGTCCAATATTTTGACATTGGACGTCGTCAAGTTATGCAGGCTTAAAGTAAATGTCACTGTCACTGACACTTCGTTGGCTACTCGGGCATAGACTGATCCAAGGAAACAAACTTTTATATTATATTAAAAATGGCAACATCGCATTTGTATTCGTTCCACATTCCATGCGTTCCAATCATATGCCAACGAGTATGTTTTGACATAAGCAACCGAACAAAACAAATGGTTGTTATCTGCAATTGTCAAATTCCCACACAAAAGCAAAAAATTTATCCCAGATGATCAAGTTCCTCCATCGCACGAATTGCCTTCATCCGCGTGAAATAAGTTCTGCCGGCCTTCAAAGTCGTTTCTGTGCAAAGTGAAATACTCTGTTTTACATTTTCGACTCACAAACGTACCGAATAATAGCAACTAACTCAGAAAATTGAAAACCGAAAGAAAAAAAAATGTTGAATGGTTAGAAATAGTCGTAGTTATTTTTTTCGCCTAGAAGTGACTATATTTTGCGCATGAATTTGTGAGCGCTACATACATAGATTCCACTTGATTCAGTTTCCTTGTTTTTCATTTTCGCTGAAGATGCTAATTTCCTTTTAATGAAACACTTATCTCTTTTAATTATTTCACGTTTACTTGGTGTGCTTGTCGTGATTCGTCGTCAGCGTTCGACTTCGTTGCATAATTTGAAAACAAAAACATAAATGTTGAGCACTGTAGAAACTAGTTGCGCTTGATGACTAAACACTCGCATGTGCACATACAAACATACGAATCATCAACTTCATCATCATCTAAAACCTTTGTTTGTTTCTCATTTGCTATTTTAAAATGTTTAGCTAATTGCATGCAATGAGAAGAGAGCAATGTAAGAACATATTCTCGCTTATCGCCATCATCTCCAGGACCACCCATCCGAGCAGAATTCATAGTCAATAGCACAACATTTGTTCTAGAATGTTCAGCTACTGTGTGTGAGAGAAAGATCCATGCCTATGAATCACATTCCATAAATCAAATTCATTCATCCAGACGATAGACTCAGCTGACAAAACAAAAACCAAAGCAAAATGGCCTGGCTGGGCCTTGGTGCAATCGCTTCCGGCTTCGGTACATTTTCATGCAATTTCCCTTACTTCAGTTTTCTCTCTTCACCCATTCGTTGATTTTACTTTGATGAACTAATTCGCATTCCAATTTGTTTACCTTGTGCAGTTCTTCAACGGCTTCTGGGTGGCGATAACCCACCGAATAAAGTTCTCGAAATAAAAAGCGAATCATTGGGGACTCTGCAAATCGTCCTTCGCGATGAATCGATGGTTCTCTTTGAACCACCAGCAAATCAGCTCGATAAAAAGAACGTCTACTGGGAGATTGTATTGCAGCGGTCATGCAACGACTCAAACACTTCATCGTTCAGCTTGTATAGGGCAACTTCACGACAAGAGGCCGAGGACAGGTTCAACGCTTTCGTGCATAGACTTCCGACCTATGTGGGTATAGTGAAAGAGGTGAGTAAGGCAGACGATGGGGAAAAGTCACGATGAACTATGCATGTTTCCATTTTCAGCACTACAATGTGAACGGACTGCAAAAGGTGTGCGACGCGCTCGCTGAAAATCCGTCATGGTCGATCGCCCATCTGGTGGCTTACTTCAATCTGCCCGACTATGTAAGCAATCCGAAAGTACTGGAATTCATCGACTACGCCGATCACGAGCACTACATGTCGCCATTTCAGGTGCGTACAAAATGCATGCCAAGTCGTATAATTGGGATACCAATACAGTTATACGAAATCTAATCTTGCGAGGAGGAGAGATCAGTAGTATATTCATTAGACTTTGATCGCCACTGGCGTTCTGCACCGTTTCGTTGGTAGAATGTCATTAAGCTCAATACTGAAACAATTATCTAATGATAATTGTTATCTGAGTCACTACATAGAATTGTCGGCTTCATGGTGTTTCGTATAGTTACTCTGTGACGCTTTGCGACCTGTGTGAGTCAAACGTGTGCGTCGGCGACTTTGACGAATTTGTTTACCAACGTCTTCGGTGACAAAGGTGATGAATGCGATAGCGATTGTCAGACGAACGACAAAATGTTTGAAATGGTGTTAGTTAATTGAATTGAGTACACATTCGAGTTTACACAATTTTGCTAATGCAGTGTGCATAAATTCGCATTGTACATGCCTCAAAACGTAGACGATCGTGATAAAAGACTTGGAAGATATTTATCTTCGCTTGACCCAATAAGAGAAGACTAAGATAGAGTACGGGGAAGTCTCGAGCCAGTCTAATGAGCAGCCTGTTTTTTAAGCGCTATACTGAGTACGGGGAGATCCGAAAAATAATGAAAAAGCAGAGGGATAGGCGGCATATGAGCCGTCTGTTTTTGAGACCCAGTACGGGAAAGTCCCAAGTCTTATAAGCAGGCTGTTTTTTGGGCGCAATACTGAGTACGGGGAAGTCCCAATAATAATGGAAAGTAGCTTAGGTTGACAGAGATGATTGTCCATTTTTGAGACTCCAAAACGTTGAGTACCGGAAAGTCGCAAAAATTATAAATTGACAGAGATAGATGGGTGTTTTTATAAACGTCAGACATCTGCACTAGTACAATCGCAGTAACCAGATGCATCATCAAATTTTAAAGTGTCCATAATTGCTTATAGAAGCTTAAGGAGAATTCAGCTGTCAGCTGACATTTGCATAGGTAGAGAGCATTTCGCTCCCGCGTAAATAGGCAAAAGTGACCGAACTTATCGAAACTGAACGAAGCGGTTACTATGATCGCACTGTATTGCTTCAGTTCTCTTAAGTTTCTGTACGGCCATTATGGTTGGCCCTTTAGAGTACGGGGAAGAAATCAGAAATTATGGAAAGTGGCTTAGAGTGACTGAGAGATGAACGGCCTATGAGCAGTCTGTCACTTTCGATTGGTTAAGTACACACACCAATTCATCTGTAAGATCTGGTCCAATAAGTAGTATGCTCACGGATAGTATCTCAGCTTCGCTTCTCCGGTCCCAAAGAAAAGAGATCCTCTAATCTATGCCTACTATAGAGGGATCAGTCTCCTAGATATGGCATAAAAAATCTTCTCTGCCGTCTTGTATAAGCGCCTGAAACTCGTCAACAGACTGGTTAGTCAATATCAGTGCGGGTTCAGGCCAGCGAAGTCCACCATCGACCAGATTTCCTCATGGTGGTAAATGCTGGACAAGACCCCGAAGTTACAAGTCGATGTCCACCATCTGTTTATCGATTTTAAGCCCGAGTATTACACTATTTATTAAGGCAAGTCGTACAGGTTTTGGCAACCCTGCAAAGCTTGCCCATCTTTGCAGAATGGCGATGTAGAAGCATTCTGGGTTAAACTGGATTCAATGCATTATCCTTTAAACAACGTAAACTACTTTCCTTTGCGCTTGCCTTCACGACTAAATGAGTACCCCAAAGAAATCCTTCCTTTCATTCGTTACCCCGAATCTTACACAAAGACTCCTTCAAATTTCAGTTGGCGGCTAAAATGGGAAACCTTGAGATGGTCAAGACTCTCACACCATTTTGCAACATCGATCATTTGGACAATAGCGGCAATTCAGTATTTCATTACGCAGCTAGTACAACTAAAGAAATTATAAACGTGAGTAACACATCCTCCTCCGCCATCAGACTTCCTTAACCAAACCTGTGTTCGGCTAGGTTCTCACCGAAAAGAGTACAACAAATCTAAATCACTGCAACACCGATGGCTACACTCCACTCCATCTTGCGTGCCTATCCGACAAACCAGATTGCGTTAAAGCCCTCCTGCTAGCTGGAGCCGATGTGAATCTCCCAGCGAAGAACATCAGCAAAATCTACAAGACTTCCACCCCGAGTTCCGTCGCAGAGTTCTTAAAAGTGAACGCAAACAAGTTGTACACCCAGGACATGAAATACGGTGGCACACCTCTACACTGGTGCTCATCGCGGGAAACTCTGCAGGCTCTGATCACCCAGGGGTGCGATGTGAATGTGCACAACTTCGATGGACGAACTGCGCTTCACATCATGGTAAGTGGTTGATTACAGAGTAAATTCGAAGGCGTGTGATCTGTTGACTGCTTCAGGTTGCGAGGAATCGATTTGAATGCGTAGTCACGCTGCTTGCTCATGATGCTGAGATCGACGTTCGCGACAGGGACGGCAATACCCCTCTCCACATCGCCATCGAAAAGAAACTCGTACCAATTGTGCAGTGTCTGGTTGTGTTTGGATGCGACATTAATTTGAAGAACAAGGATGGTGAGTATTGGAAGATGTGTCATCATTTTGCCACTAACCGCTTTTGTGAGGTTAGGTGTTACTCCGCGTCACATGGTCGGCAAGGAAGCGAGTGGCAGCAAGGATGACGAGATTCTCTACATCTTGCATTCGGTTGGCGCAAAGAGGTGAGTCGTGGACATCATCTTGCTCTGGGTCTGATATTCGAATGTTTTGTGGTGTAGGTGCCCGGAGTCGTCGAAGAACTGCGCTCCAGGTTGCAGCTCAAAGGGGACCTACAACGGAATTCCACCAGAGGCACCGGAATCGGTCGAGCAACGGGAACACATCGAAAACATGCTTGCATCGACCAGTCGTCAGGCATATGGTCTCTTTGGCTCAACAGGCAACGGCCGAAACTCCATATCCGCTAAACCCATAGAGTAAGCACTTTACCCCAGCGTCTGAATGTGTACTGAGGGGATTTTCTTCCAGACCTCCTGTTGTAGTTGACACTGAAAAGGAGAAGAAGGGGCAAAGTGTCATGGATACATTGCTGGCGATGTTCACGACCAAGGTTAAAGCTGAATCACCGTCAGGTTTGTGGGCAAAAATATTTGTGACGCATTAGCATAACCTCATTCTCTCAACCAGTGTCTCCATCGAACAGTCTTGAAGGTATCCATGCGGCCGATGAAGCAATGGCAAGTGTACGCGCCTCTCCAACACCAGCTGCTCCCGGCGAATCATATAAGGGGGAAAAGCCGTATGGGCGCGGTCGTTTGTTGTCACTCGACGGTGGAGGAATTCGCGGTCTGGTTCTGGTTCAGATGCTCTTGGAAATAGAAAAGATCTCCCAAACACCTATAATCCATCTGTTCGACTGGATTGCCGGCACCAGTACGGGGGGAATCTTGGCCCTTGGCCTTGGATGTGGTAAAACAATGCGACAGTGCATGGGACTCTACCTGCGCATGAAGGAGCAGTGTTTTGTCGGCTCTCGCCCGTATCCCAGTGAACTATTCGAAGCGATTTTGAAGGAGAATTTGGGCGAGTACACTGTCATGACGGACATCAAGCATCCAAAGATTATGGTTACCGGTGTGATGGCGGATCGGAAGCCGGTTGATCTGCATCTCTTCAGAAACTACACGAGTGCAAGTGATATTTTGGGAATTGTGACGCCGATAAGTATGTGAACGATCATTTTTGTAAGAAATTTGAGTTGAAATGGTTGAATCTTCCTCAGGCAATCGTCGCATCCCGCCACCTGCACCGGACTCCCAGTTGGTTTGGAGAGCTGCGCGTGCAACTGGAGCGGCACCATCCTACTTCAGGTAAACACGTTGTTTATTTTGACGTTTCTCTTTCTTAACAGAACACGAGGGTCGGGTCAGCATATTCAATTCGTTTTCTCGTTCTGTTTGTTTCGCAGAGCATTCGGGCGTTTCTTGGATGGAGGACTGATTGCGAACAATCCAACATTAGACGCCATGACTGAAATTCATGAATATAACATGGCCCTTAAGAGCGTCGGCAGAGAAGCAGAGGCAGTTCCGGTAAATCCAAGTGACATAACATAGTTCTCAGAGGTTAATTGTGCCTCTTATAGGTATCCATTGTGGTTTCGTTGGGAACCGGGTTGATTCCAGTGACTGAGTTGAAAGACATCGACGTTTTCCGCCCCGAGGGTATTATGGACACATTCAAACTGGCCTACGGCATCTCAACCATCGGTAAGATCCAAACACTCTCACCAAACGGCGAGGTAAACTGACAGAATCTTATTGCTTGCAGGCAACCTTCTTGTGGATCAAGCAACAGCATCGGATGGTCGTGTGGTTGACAGAGCACGTGCTTGGTGCAGTACCATCGGCGTCCCCTACTACAGGTACAGCAACTCCTTTTGACACAAAGAAACGCATTAATTCCCATCTCTCGTACACAGATTCAATCCTCAGCTCTCAGAGGACATCAACATGGACGAGAAGGGCGACCAGAAACTCATCAACATGCTGTGGCATGCCAAAGCGTACATCCATCAGAATCGCAACAAGGTCATCGAAATGATCAATCTCGTAAAATAGCGCTTAGGAAGGTTTTAGATCGTCTCACTTCTGCACCGAATCAAGATTTGTCATTTTCTCTAAGGGCCAACTCGATCTAAAACTCCATCTCACCCTGGCCATTTTTCCATCCAAAGCATCCATCCCCATCCGCAGTTCTCGAATGTACTACACTTGACCAATGTCGCGCTCATGACAATATGTATACAAACGGTAGGTAGACAACTATGGAAACAAATTGCCCCTCACCTGACTCCTTAGAGTAAACAGACGATGACACGGTCAAACTCTCTCTCTCATTTAATTGTACCTCATTCTTACATAAAAGCATCTCTTTATCGTAAATGTGTGATAAGTGTTTTCTCTTCGCGTTGGGCGTCGTCGTCTCGGTCAATCATCTGCTCCAGGACAGCGGCAGGGCTCTCGGCTGAAGTGACATTCCGATTATTTTATTTTTTACAACAGTTTGGCTTCCAGTGTCTTGTTTGTGTTTCTCTCTGAATTCTTGGCTAATTCCTGCTGCAGTCGTTGGGGATGATTGACGCTGTCGTGGACGATAACTCAACTCGCTCGGAAAAGAAAAAAAAAATTGAAATAATTTTTCTATGGAATACCCTAAATTAAAGTCGAGTTTTAGATAAGTGTGTGAATTTGCAAATGATACTGTAAGCAATGGCATATGTATTGTGTACGTTTGCATATGATTATTTAATAAATGTTAATGAAAGCTAAACATTCATTGTTCTTTTGGGATCGGTTCTTCTGTCAGCTGGAGCTAAAGTTCGGGTGGATCTGTCAACATTCCTCTCCATTTAGCACGGTCTTGTGCAAGTTGCTTCCAGTTACGCACGTTTAGCTGATTGAGGTGACTTTCCAGTTGTGTACGCCACCGGAGGCGTGGTCTTCTTTTACCTTATTGTCCCTCGGGGCTGGAATCGCAGACATTCTCTGTCGGAGCGTTCAGACTCCTCCATTCGGTGTATATAACATGAGACGGGACACTCGAATTCGTTTGAACATATCGATGTCGCTGTACAGCCGTCGTTTCCTGCTCCAAACACCATCAGTGCGTATGGGATCAAACTTTCCCCTCAAAGCGACAAAGAATTTCCTCCTCCGTTAAGGTAAATGTCCATGCTTCTTCGACATACACCAGGACTGGAACTATCAAGGTCTTATATAAAAATATCTTGGTTCTTCTAAAGAGAGGACTTTATTGGGATCCATTGGTTTCTTGAAAATGCTAAGCAAAAACATTGGCCCTTAACCCTTCTTTTTATTCCTTCTATGGCGATACAGTCTGTGATGAACCTGGGCTTCAAGAGCCATGCCTCTCCTGATAACGCGATTCTTCGCCAGCTGTGCCCAACCGCGCTCACCAAGTTCGTTAAGGTCCTTCTCACACGCGTGTGCCACGTCGATTTGGGATGTGCTATGTGGCTTAGAGTCGAAGATTCCCCGGGCCGAGCGTTCGCGCGGTCGGGCTTTGACATTTTCTGTAGAATACACGTAAATCATTAGTCAAGTCGGAATAGCGCGGTCGGGCGTTGACATTTCACAGACCGTAATGGCGGGCAAAGGCAATTATTTGTGTAAGCAAATAATTTTTTGTAGGAGTTTTTTTAATTTGCATTTTTTTCTTGTAAAATGTATTTTAGAAAGTATATAGCTTCGAGGAACATATTTTACTTGTCAAACGCGCGAGTTCTGTTTCGATTTGGAAAACTGAGTGCTCTTGCTTTGACATAAGATTCTCGTAAATTCGATAAAACGCGTACCAATCCCTGTCAAAATCCGAGCGACCGAACGCGCTGTTGCGATTTGGGCTTAAGGCAGATTTCCGATCGGACTCACTTAGTTGAACTGCAGTATCTACAGTTCATTAACGTCAATATGTCATCGATGTCGGACGACTGCATAGTCGTTATTTTTTTGACTGCAAAAAGGGCGCGATTGGAAGAAAATATTAATTTTTTTGATAACTGTACTAAAGCAGGCCTGCAGGCATTCTGCATTTTGTGTGTTCAACAACGCAAGAGAAAAGAAATTTGATTGTACTAGCGCTGATTTCTGATGTTTATGCGCACACCCTACTTCTGCATAGAAGTCAACATTGTGAACAAGTTAAACACAAACACAGTTACCAACCACTGTTTACTGGAATCGTCCATTTCCAACCACATCATTACTGTGGTCAGCTCGTTTCTGCTTTACAGAACTGAGTTACGGAGAATGTCAAAATCGACTAAAATAACCCAGGCCTTCGATTATCCATCTAGAAAATGTTTGATCTCATTTTGTGAAAGAATTTACAGTTAAACGTCAAATGTAGATTGTATCAAAATCCTGTTTATTGGCTCACGGTGGAATTTTTCTAAATGCAACTGCGAAATTTACCAAGATAACTGGCAGTACGTAGGATACAGCTCTTTGAAGCCGAGTAAAGTGCAGCTCCACACCAAGTTCCCCAATCACCGACGCAACGAGAATGACGTTCATCTAGGATAAAAATATATAAAGTACGTTATTATTATTATTGCTGAGGGTATATTGCATCGCGACCTTTAAGATCTATTGTGCCCCATAAAGCACGTTAGACGAAACCCAAAAAATGTGGTGTACTCACATCATACATCAGCTTGGAATTCTGTGTGGTTTCAATGTCTTCAGCGAGACTCCGGCTGCGCCTGAGTTCATTTAAAATCAGTCGATACAAGTAGAAAGTGAGTAAAATATCCAAAGCGGCCACAATACTCATCTTTACTATGAGGTGGTCGTTGTATACGACGGCAAACACGACTTGAAAAATCGCAACAATCGAGTCGAAATTATGCATTTCGCCGAATTCGATTAGCAATTTCGACACAGTCTTGTATATCGACGAAATTTCTTTAAAGTACGGTTTAAAGATTCTGTGCAGAAGTGTATAACTTATCGATTCGTTAAAATTATCGTTCAGCAGCCGAAGCTGAGTTTGGAGGTAGAAGAGTTCAATACAAATTCTCTGTGTGTAAACGTACACATTGGCGTATGGGATCACAATGGCAAAGCACATAAGCAAAAACTGTCTTATGGGCATTCTGGTGAAAAATATACAGAGGAAATACAGTATAATTAGATATCTCACTAGAAATGCAAAGTATATGGGCGTCGAGAAACAAATCTGCGTTTTGGTCAGCTGCTGTGTCCTCCGAACGCACTTTAGGAGCCGATTCATGTGCGTGATCGTTCGCTGCTGGTTTGCTAATTGCCTCCAGAACGCTGCCGAGGGGTAAAGGAACAGTATAAACATGTACATTATCTTTTTGGATACAGCCAATGAACTGTAAATGAACGCTGACATGTTTAACCATATAATGGAGAATATTGTGTGACGTAAAATTGATCTCACTTTGCTAAGAGTTGTAAAGTGCTCTAGGTTCCAGTCAAACGAATATTCTAACAGGCTGAAGAACGCGTATATCCAGTACATGAAGCAAACCAAGTTTCGCTTAAACCGGAGCCGGCGTTTTATATAGCGCAACATTCTGTTCGATTCGAGGGAAATTTAGTAACTGAAAGAAACAGTGCTTCCCTTCGACAGAAAAGTATCAATTCCATTAACGGGCATTTGGGTGTTAATTTTATTCGTAAAGCAATCATCCGTGAGGTGCTTGAGTGCGTGAGTGTTGGAGGTGTAATTTGCATAAAAGGAAGAGTCTGGTTGAGTTCAATTATCTAAGAACAGGAAAAACATGAATATTTGATCGTAGCATTTAGCTGACAAGTCATACAAAATGTTCAGTAATTACATCAGAACTCTAACACGGAACACATTACCGATTGCCATGAGAGATGGGGAGGAGTGAGCAAGCACAAGAACCTTGACCACCACAACAGCTGGAGATGATCTGGTTGAGCGCATGCATCAGCTCATCTGTAAAATATGCTCGAAAGAAAGTATCTATGTCCGATGAGTGGAGCGTCAGTATCGTTTCCTTGATCCGCAAGTAATGAGACGACTTTGACTGCGCTAATTATGGAGGGATAAGTCTCCTTAACGTCGCTTACAAGACCTCCTCTGCCGTCTTCGTTGAACGATAATTTGTCAACGATCTGATAGGTCCTTGTCAGTTTACATCCGATTTTCATACTGCGGGCGATACTGGAAAAACCTGGGAAATATGGATCGACACCCACCACATTTTTGTCGATTGCAAGGCCGCATATGATAGCGTGCATAGAGATGCGCTATACAGCGCCAAGTCTAGTGTAGTAGTAAGTTACTATTTGATTTCTGGTTTTGACATTCTTGCCAAACTCGTCAGCAGAAATCAGTTCTCTCGGTAGGATTATGTCGACCGTAAAATCGGCGAAGTGCGCGGAACGTTGCCCGAACAGAACACCCATTTTGATAAAACTACATCTGTCGACTGTGATTTGGTGAAATAGACGGAATAAACGACAGCCAATTTGACAGGTGTACCTTCAACAATATGGCCGATATCAACTGTCAAAGTTTTAGAAGACCGTTTACTTCGCTTTTCCCTCGTTTACCGGCAGACCCATTTTACCCGCTTCCTTTTTAATGCCAACAAACACCTCATTGACGGCTCACTGAGTTCGAACAATAACGTCAATGTCATCCGCGTTTGCTGGGAGAACTGTACGGGCTATTGGAAGATCGTGTCTCTAGTGTTGGGCAGTGAGTTTTACACAATTTTCTTAAGAATGATGTTGAAAAAGTCACATGACAGCGCGTCACCTTGTCTAAAACTTCTTTTGACATTGAAGGTCTCTGTGAGTTCGTTACCGATCTAGATGGGAGTTTTCAGTCATTATCCTGCTCAGTCAAAATCGTCTAATTTCTTGTGGATAAGGGAGACGATACTGATATTTCACTCATAGAGCATGCTTTCCTCCGATATATTAGCTGGTGCATGCGCCCAACCAGATCATCTCCGGCTGTTGTGGTGGTCAAGGTTCGGGTGTTTGCCCATTTCCATCCTCATGCCCCATCCCTCATGGCAATCGATAATGTGTTCCGTGTTACAGTTCTAATGTAATTACTGGCTCTATGCAATGAACTTATTGTCCATTTAGGCATTTGTGTGACTTGTCAGCTAAATGCCAGGACCAAATAATCATATTTTTCCTGTTCTTAGATAATTGAACCCAACCGGACGTTCCTTTTATGCAAATTACTCGTCCGGCACTCAATCATCTCAAGGATGATTGCTGCTGGAATAAAATTAACACCCAAATGTCCATTACTGGAATGGATACTTATGTATCGAACGTGAGCACTATTTCCCCCAGTTCCGAAATATCCCTCGAGCCGAACAGAATGTTGGACTATTTAAACCGCCGGCTCCAACGAAACTTGGTTTATTTCTCGTACAGGATATACGCGTTCTGCAGCCTGTTAGAATATTCGTTTGACTGGAAGCTGAAGTACTTCACAACTCTGAGCAAAGTGAGATCAATTTTACGCAACACAATATTCACTTCTGTATGGATAAACTTATATGTGTTCAATTATTATTTCCCGACTTCATCCAAAAAGATAATATATATCTTCATAATGTTTCTTTACCCCTCGACAGTGTTCTGCAGGCAATTAGTAAACCAGCAGCGAACGATCACGCACATGAATCGGCTCCTAAGGTGTGTCCGGAGGACACAGCTGCTGACCAAAACGCAGATTTGTTTCTCAACACCCATATACGTTACATTTCTAGTCAAACATCTGATCATACTGTATTTCCTTTTTATATTTTTCTTCTGCATGCCACTAAGCCAGAGTTTGCTTGGGTGCTTTGCCATTGTGATCCCATACGCCAATGTGTACGTTTACACACAGAGAATTTGTATTGAACTCTTCTACCTCCAAAGTCAGCTTCGGCTACTGAACGATAATTTTAATGAATCGATAAGTTGTACACTTCTGCACAGAATCTTTACGCCGTACATTAAAGAAATCTCGTTGATATACAAGACCGCGTCAAAGTTGCTAATCGAATTCGGCGAAATGCATAATTTCGACACGATTGTTACGCTTTTTCAAGTCATGCTTGTCGTCGTATACAACGACCCCTTCATAGCAGAATTCAATATTGTGAATACTTTGGATATTTTACTCACTTTCTACTTGTATCGACTGATTCGAACTGAATTGAGGCGCTGTCGAAGTCTCGCTGAAGACGTTGAAGCCACACATAATCCCAAGCTGATGTATGATGTGAGTACACGAAATTTTCTGAGTTTCATTTAGCATGCTTTTTTTCTTGTTTCCTAGATGAAAGTCATTCTGGTTGCGTCGGTTATTGGGGAACTTGGTGTGGACTTGCACTTTACTCGGCTTCAAAGAGCTGTATCGTACGTACTGCCAGTTATCTTGGTCAATTTCGCGGTTGCATTTAGAAAAATTCCACCGTGAGCCAATAAACATCAACTTTGATACAATTTTTTTCTTGACGTTTAGCTGTAAATTCTTTCACAAAATTAAACCAAAACTTGTCTAAATGAATAAACGAATGCTTGGGTTATTTTAGTCGTAACTCAGTTCTGTAAAACAGAGACGATTCCAGTAAACAGTGGTTGATAACGGTGATGTATTTTATTTGTTCACAATGTTGAACGCGATGCAGAGAAGGGTGTGTTCATAAACATCTGCAGACAAACATAAAAGGTTAACCTAACCTGCAGTTCACATAAGTTATGTAGTTCGATCGTAAATCTTCATTAATAAACGAGGATAACGCAGTTCTTTGTTAGTCTGATGTTTATGAAAATTCACGTAGTTTGAGACGGACTGCTTTGAAGTCTTATAGTTTTAACTTTTGGTCCACCGTCTTGGACTGCAGTTCCACAAGAAAGGAAACCCTTTGAATGCATCAATTGCCGAGGGATAAGTTCCTTTAAAATCGCGCTTAACATATTTCCCGCAGTTCTGTGTGAACGATTGAAACCTTTTGTCACAAATCTGATCAGTGTGCTTTTACCATAGGAAAATCCACAGTAGACCAGTACACCTTGGCGTGCTGTCAATTTATCAATATTATCAAATTCATTCTGGAGACGAACGTGCAAAGTTCACTGGCTATCTCTGAAGACACGATCTTCCAAAAGTCCTCACAGTTCTCCTAGAAAACGCGTATGGCTTTGACATGATTGACAGAATACAGCGAGAGATCAGTGCGGTGCTTGCTGGGATAGTTTGTTCGATTGACCATCTAGAACGCAAAGGAACACCTTGTTATAAAAAACCCAAATCACACCAGTCTTGGAGCAGAAAGCTGGACTATAATCACGACTGCAGAAATGATTCTTTGTAACTTCTTGTTGATGGCATTTGGGGAAGGTTCAACCACGATCCGAGTACACTTTGACCACAACCTAACCTCATTCTTTTCATCATTTAAAGTAAAACGAAACAAATCACGATGTCTCCTGTTTTTGCTTGTTCATTTATTTAAAAAAAATCAAAGACGTACAATTATAATTACTTAAGCGCTAAGGACATGATTCCCACCGTTCCCCATCAGTCTTCAATGACACACATAACGTTGATGCCGCTCTTACCCAAGTTCACTCCCTCCAGCAATCCCTCATTGTTCTGCTTCATGTAAATCAAGAACTGAATTATCACATAAAACAGGTTGTTACGATCGTAAACACAATTGTGGATCTCCTTGTCACTGATGAAATTGAACTTCGGATTCAACAGGTTCGTGCAGAGTATGGCGCATCGTGATTTGTTTGTCACATCGGTTATTGTTTCTCTGGCGGATTTCTTGTCTCCAATGATCACGTAGCGATTGAAAAACGGCCGACCTCCAGGCTGCGGCAATGGCATCAATTGACTGTCCAAATATGTGCAGAACAAATGGAAAAGGATCTGAAATGAGAGTTAGGTTATGTGGTGTCGGAATGCGGGGGTGAATTTGTACTTACGGCAGAATCTGTTGGCAAATGCTCATCCCATCGTTGGCCTTGGTGCGAGGAACCACAATTCCAGCGGTAGTCAGCAATGCATGTACCCTTGGCGAGATCTAGAATGGACGTAGGGAGGATCTTCACATTTTCAAAGAATGAGGTTAGGTTAACCTTTTATCCTTTGAACGACGTACTCTTGATTGGTGGACATCTCAAGGAAGGGGACGATGAGTGGGAGCATTGGGACATACTGCGTCACAAATTGCTGATTTTCAACAGTCTTCTTTAGGCGCTCCAGGCCAACACTGCCGATCTGCATGTCGGAGAAACCACGCATTTTGAAGGCGTTGTCAATGTTTTTGATTTCAGCTTCCAGTCGGTTGAGGATGGTAATTGACATCCACTGAAAGGGAAACATAAAAACTGGTCTTTACAATGTAAAACTGATGTTTACCCTTCTCAAGTTCGCGACGTATTGTGAGAGTTTCTCCGAGGATATCTTCTTGATGAGGTCTGAGTTCCCGTCAATGTCGCTCACGCCTTCTTCTTTGCTAGATTGCTTATTTTGCGATGACGGAGCTAGGAGGGGGATGCTATGTGAACTGGTTTTTGCAAATGGCAAGTTCCACTTACCTGTGGATGGTGACAATTGATAGAGGGAAGTTTTCAGAAGGTTCGCAGCAGTGTTGCAGTAGTTCCAGAATGAATTCATTGATCCGGGATTGCAGGCAACGCTGACATCGTGTGTCTCTGTGATGTTAAACTCCTTTTGTTTTGATACCTCCCTGAAATGGATAAAAATTTCGGGATTGAATGGGATATCGAGTGGTTCCCCAAGTTGTTGGTGTACCTCAGATAGTGTTGTAAGCCCTTTTCATCGGTGATTATCTCGTCTCTGGCATACTTCTTATACGGCGACATGAATGAAGCGCTGCTGCTGACTTTGCTTGCATTTAGTGAGGAATTATTTTGCATAGATGAGTTCCACGAAACATTGTGACTAGGGCTCAGGCTTGTTCGAGGAGGTGTTGTCCGACTGTAGCTCCAATTAGGCGAACGAGCTAGGTAACAAAACAAATCATTATCTAATCCACAGCCTCAATCAATTACCATTCTCTTACAGTCATTAAACGATGAATGCCAACTTAGAATGGTCGAGTTCAGCGGTGCTGAAGATGTGTCGTCTTTGGCTGGGATTGGGCTAGCCGCCATAACAAACGAAGTGTCTGCAAAGTAAATTCATAAAAAGCTGAAGATATTTAAGTGTGTTCTCCTTTACCATTTTCATCGAAACCAAGGAGATTTTTCTGTTCTTTCGTCCCTTTCACCGGCTCCTTACCGAGCATGTAAAACAAATATTTACCGAAGTAACACACTACACTCAACGTAAGAATCCCTGCCGCTGCATATTCAAGGTAATACCACTTGGACGTGGCAAACGGGCATTTGTTGACGATGTCAAAGAGAACCACGGTAAGAAGGACTATGTTGATGGAGCCCCAAATCAGGCATTCCCTGGCACGTTTTGCGCGAAGTTGGATATCGAGACTTTGCACAACGACCAAATTTGGTTTTAAAGGTGTACTGTAAAGGGGGACAATAAAAATGTTTGCTTTCACTTGGGAACAACAGGAAGCTTACCAAAATTTTTGAGCGCATTGCATTTTTATTCAGAAAATAGAGTCAAAAAGATAACTTAAACAATTGTGCCGAACATCTGCAAGGAAATTTGCGAGATGCCGCTTTTTCAAATTTTGACATATGTTCAATTGGTTGCCAATTAGTAGTGCCAAATCTACTTTTCACGCGGGATACTTTAATTTTTATTTAAAAAATATATTTCTGTCATCTTTTATAGCAACTATGATATATTTGCTTTTGGAAATTGTAGAAACCTGTTATATAGTTTTTTCTTCATGTCAAATCAGATTTCCGGCAAGTTGCAAAATGAGATTTACAAAAAATGGAATTGATTCGATTATTGGTTGCTTTCTCAAAAAGCCGCGCCTCTGTAAATATTGTGTTTGTCTCCATTAAATAAATAATTTTAAATATTCGCTGCAGCCTTTAATAAGAAACTAGAACATTCGAGGTCGAATAGTTGAAAAATGATGTCATATCTGAATCTGTTTCCTTCGACGTATCACATGAACACACCCGTATGTATTTTCTGCCTTCTGTCAGTGAACAAGCATGAGATGTGTCAGAATCCCCAGAAGGAAAGTGGAAAAAAAGAAAAAAGTACAATAAGCCAGCGAAGAAGAAAGGGCGAGTGTCAGTTTTGTAGTTGTGTGAAGGATTCTTTGTAAACTTTTTTTTCCTCCTCCATAAAGGAGATGCCACAAAGTTCTTTCCAAAACTATATTTAATAGTTGCTGTTAGGTGTAATATGCAATAAAAAGTTTTAGCATAACATCGCAATTCATTCATCAAACCCCAGGCAAGTCCACAAACATTCGTGATTTTCTTTGCACTTTTCTCACCGAATCCGGCTCTGAGTTATATATCGTTTTAAATGTTTATTCGCACCTTCCTGTGCACGGTGATATACTGAAAAATGATTAAGCTATCACACATTGCGACCTCTAATCACCCTCGCGACCATTAAAAAATAATGAAATAGTTAACTAAGGGTGTTAGTGTCACAATCTGGAATAACGAACACCACAAAGCAGATGAAATCATCGCATGCACCCCTCTTCATAACACAATAAATCTGTTTTCATTTCATTACAGTATACAGTGAGAGCAGAAAAGTGCAAATTCAACAAAAGTTTATTTTTGGTTTTCGCAACAAACAACACGAGGCCAGAGGCATGCAAGGTTCTCCAGATGCAAAGAAGCCCTGCAAGGGTATTCTTAAAACCTCCAGCAGTTTCGATCGGCATTCAGGGTCAGGAGCAAGGTACACACATTTGCGTGCTTTGTTTGTTTGATTGTTGGATTTTCTCCTCTTTGTAGCTACCGAAAGAGCGCTAAATTCGACGAACTGAATGTGCTACAAACCTATCACCCACCCGATAAGGATTATGGACACATGAAAATCGAAGAGCCAAAAACTCCGTACAACTACGCGGAGACAGATCCAGAGCACACAGATCAGTTGGATGCTGAATTGCTGGCCGAAAAGTGAGTCAGACTGCACGCTCAGTCATATGTTTTGTTTTATTTCACTTTTTGTCTCTCTTCTCAGATTGAGATTGGCCGCGAGTGGCGGTCGGATGTACTCCTTTGATGACGATGATGAAGATTCATCGGACGATGGGGGCGAAGAGACTGAGGAACAGAAGGGTAGGCATTGATTTGACTTTCATTGAAATTTTATTCACTTGCTTGATGTTGTGGCCGTCGATTGGTACTTTGTTGAATTTGATGGCGTTACCGCTTGTCCTTGGATAATCACAACTCGCTTAGGTGTCATGACATTTCGACCAAAAATACTTCACTCAGCCGTGTGAGTGTGAAATATGCTGTTTCTTTCTTCGGTTGTTGGTTGTTTTGCAGGTGTAAGGTGCTGCTACAGGTTGGCGTTCTACCATCCCATACAATGTTCGGTACTTATTCTAAATTTAGTTATTTGCAAAAAAATTCCTGCACACATGACTTGAGCGGTAGTTGAATCGATTTTCGTGGTAATGGTTTAGGCGGGTACTGTGCTGGCGGTTCACAGGCACCAGCTAATGAATAAGTGTTGGGTAACGATGGATATATTGCAGATTAGGCTGTGCCTAGCCTTCTTGATTCGATACGATGGCGAAGCGGTTTGTTTATCCAGCGAATGAGTGGGTGCTTTGTATACAATTTTTGTTTTATTTCCATTTGTTTTTGTTGACTGAGGAGTTTTGTGAATTTCAAACTTGGTAACGTGAGCATTTGTTTGGGTTTTTATTTGCCTCGGCTGTGGTATTTAGCATGCATGTAAGTCTCGGTGTCTTATGGTTTTTCTTGTATCAGATCTAGAGCTTTGTTTATTCGTGACGTTTCCCAATACCCGACCGTAAACGAATGCAGACGGGAGCAGATTGAACACATCACCGTACATCATATTCTGCTTTATCGGCTTGCTATGGAATATTTTGAAAAGCTATTTATGTTTGCTTCAGTCTAGGTTTTTTCCGTTTTAAGTGATTTACCGTATGACATAACTTCCGCAGCTATTATAGACTGACACTTTATACAAATTGTATTCTATTTTCTCACATTTTGTTTGTAAATAAAAACAGAAAATCTATTTGCTGTGCAATTTTGTTGATGGCGCCAGTCTCCTTAATAGCGCATTGGAAGGAGGCTTAATGAAGATTTTACTTTTCATCTTTTGCAGACGAATTTAGTCCATCATGACCAGTCTATAAATCATATCTAAAAATATTGGAGCTCGTTTCTGGTTAGATGCTCAAAATAATCGAATAAATTTAGAAATTGCTAGTATCTTCTGATCAAAAAGGATCCGGTTAAATTATTATTCGAAATTTATTTTATTCCCTCTCAAAGTAATTTCCATTGCAAGCAATACATATACTCCAACGCTTCTTTCATTGTTGAAAACACCTTTCGTAGCTCGAAATAGGGTTCGCTTTCAGCTCCTTCTCCGAAGTGGATCACATCACGACAATCAGATAGAACAGTCAACAAAGCACTGATTTTGGATCCACACTATCGTGTTGTTTTGGAGTTTTGCCCGGTCTAAGAAGCGCATTCCAATGAGTGATAATTAGTTTCGATGCCATATTTATAGACTCATGTCTAATTAGTGGTGATGATGCCGCCGATAATATTTTTTCGTTTCTTTAGCCACATCAAAGCGGTGCTGTTTTTGCAACAAATTTAAATTCAAAATCCACGCTTCAACACTTCTCATATCAAAATATGAAGCATAACGCTCTGCACCGTTCCAAACGAAAAACCACGATTGGCTGCTATCTCCCTGGTGCTCAAACGATGATTTGCGAGTATAATTTGCTTAACTTTTTCGATGTTCTATTCAGAGATATTTTTTTATGTCGGAGGTTTTTGAAACTCTAAACTGGAGCACTCAGACTTAAAAACAGGTTCATTGTACTGTCAGGCAACAACCTACTTTTACTGGAATTTTGTGGTCTTCCGAAGGCAATTCTGTGATGAGGAGCCTACATCATCAGCTCTCACCTCATCAGCATCGAATAACTGGCGAGACAGTGGAAGAGGAAGTGCACTGCAGTGCCACCGTCTACTCCACAGGCACCGCAGAGTGTTCCGTCTCTTAGGCCAAGCACATTTAGTTGTTTGGCGAAGGTGTAGTGACCCGTTAATACGCCAGTAAGTAGTCTGCAGTCTTTTCTGTTAAGAGACAACAAGAAAGCCGCGGATTTCCTACAGACGTTGGGGAGCATGCGCTTGGTCTGTCTACATGCTGCAGAGTCATGCCACTTGCGGTTATGTTGTCGAAATGCTCAAACATCCATGGAAGCCTTAATCAAGGACGCAGGCAGTCCTAGCGCAGGATCAGATCCGGAAAATATGTCTACTGATTTTCGCCTAGAAAGTTCATCGGCGATCTCATTTCCTGTGATCCCGTGGTGACCTGGGACCCATACAAGTCTTACCGAATTTAAACTGGCGATCAAGTTCAGAAAAGACTTGCATTCCTGAACCATCCTGGAAGTGGTTAAAGAGTTGAGCAAGGCTTTAAGCACAGCTTGGTTGTCACTACAAACACAGATACTTCCCCCTTCCACCTGTTCTTCACAATATAGTTTGTGGCCATTAAAATCGCATAGGCTTCCGCTTGGAAAACCGACGCAAATTTACCCAACGAGGTGTGCAGTCTAAAGTTGTCGCTTTCCACGAAGGCATCAGCACCAGATGTACAGCCACCTCTTTCAAGTCGTTCTTTCGTATAACCCATTTCGTAGGCCTGCAAGGGACAGGCAAGGGAATTCGGCATGTACAAAAACAAGTGGTGATCGGTTGGTGCAATGTCGCGGCTATATGGTGGATGCGTAAAAAACTCCTCATACTGATACAGTATTAGATCCGTAAACTACCCTATGTTGTGTTTTCACTTTGCGTGTAGAGAAAATGTAAAACATGACAAGTCTCTTGAGACTTCCATCTTTGATGAGTTATAAATTGAAACCAGTTTGATTAATGACACAGTCGTCAAACTGACTTTTTCAGGCCACACCCGCACCTCTCCAACGAGTGCAAGTAGGAATCGGTGCGGTGACTAACATACGATATATACAACTAAAGGCATTTAACGAAAAAATACGAAATTGCTTTTCAGCCAACCACACATAAAGAAAGGTTAATCAAAAGAATTGCCATTAAAAACTGTTGCTTCTATATTAGGTGATATTGTTAGGTGTTGTTCCAATGTTTGGAGTCACCTTGATAATTTTGGTAAAATTGATAGACACGGCTAATTCCCTTTCATGTGTACAGCGGAATATCTTTGACATTTGTCATTTCTAACATTGCTGGGCATGTAATCAATTTGTTTTGTTGCGCCACACACTGCTTATCCGGGCATTCTTTGAGTAATCATCATCATCCTGACGACATTTTAATCTTATTCATCCGCTGCATACGTCTAGCAAATGTGCAGTCATCTGATACACTGAGGGAGCAGACTTTCGTCTGCTGCAGTAAACACTTTCATAAGATAACAATAAATCTCTTGTCAATTGATAAGTGCTTTCTTCTTATCACTTAATGAGTGTGAACATGTGAGCCGATGATAAAAGTGTTGTCTGTGGCACTTTCTATGTGAAATTTTTGTCCTCTTATCGGTCACATTTGTTTTCTATTTTCAGCTCGAAGACTTGAATTTGAGAAACGCCGAAAAGCTCACTATAACGAATTTGAAGCAGTTCGACTAGCTCGTAAGCTAATAGAAGAGGAAGACGACGATGACGATGAAGACGATGATGAGCTAGCAAAACAACAAAATCAACTGAGTAGCACCACAAGAAATCCTTCCACAAGTTACAAAGAAATGGACGTGGACATACAAGAAGACGCTCAGAATACCTCGCCATCATCCGAGCACTAGTTCACAATCTAACTCTATGCTGCAATGGACTTCTTATATATTTAATTTATATCTCACTAAACTAAAAGTAGAAGAAACATATATACTGCAGATATTTTTAAATACCATTTTTATTTAAATATTTAAAATTAAAAAAACAAAAGAAAACTGAAAAATAAAATGAACTCAGAGAAGGGGAGGAGATGAGAGGAGGACCAGGAAATGATTTTATGAAATCTAGTTTGCTAGTGTAGTTGTTTTAGGAAGGAGTGTATCAAACGTAAGGATCTCTTAGTATCTCCCTATATCCCACCACAAAGATGGTAGATTCATGGGATACTTGGAACACAAGATGACGCCTGGGTCATCAATTAAAACAAGAACACTTGCTAATTGATGATGTGAATAGAACCAGTGAGTCCTGTAACATTTAGTTTCGAAGTAAAAAAAAGTGCCACGATTGAGCTTAGAGCGTTAGGAAACTCAACATGACAACTTGACGCGTTTTTCGTTGGTTAAATAGGAAAAAAATTACTTTCATTTCCTTTGTTAGACTTCTACAAACTTCATTGAAAATTGAGATTTTTTTTGAAGGTGTGCTAGGCTTGTAAGAGGTTGATTAAACTAAGCAAGGAGAACAGAACAGTTTCTAGTAGTCCCCTCTTGGGGTTTACATATCACGTTTTGATCCTTTAAACTCACTCACTACAATAGTTCGGAACGATATTTGCTCACTTAATTAATGCTTAAAAACGAAGAAACCTATGTGTCATACAAGCAAATGCTACAAATTGTATTTTTTTAACAGTCAATCAACCATATTTTGAAAAAGTTCTTCCAAATCAATCACCGTGTAGACGTATTTGAATTGAAATTTGATTTTTGAATAGATACTGCACTTCGGCAATGTAGAAGTAGAACGATTGTATTTAACCATTAACCATATAATATAACAATAGGGTTGTTTAATTTAAGATTCAGCTAATGTTAATGAAGAAACAACAAAAACAAAAAATAAAACGCCAACAAATCAGTTCATGCATAAGTGAAATTCATTTGAGGTTAGTTCGCTTCTTTACGTAGACGAAGAAGAATATATTTAACTGTAATTTCGTGTCAAAAACTAAGCCGAAATCAATTTAACGGTAAATACAATTCAAACAATAATCATTCAGACATTTCACCAGAATATTTTGAAAAACTATTGTGATTGCCCGGATTTCATTTAGAGAAGAAATTTAAGATGATAATTTTGTGAAATTATTTAACAATTTTATAAACCTCTGGTACAGCTATTTGTGTTTACATAAAAGGTTGAATAAGTAAAAATGTTTTAAAACAATTATAAAAATCTGCATTTTAATTCTAGTTTTCAAAGAATTTTGTTTCAGCATCCGCAGGAATGAGGTCCTAAACGAACAGGAGAATGCAATGACTATGCACATACGGGGGCTGTTCGAAAAGTCAGTGACTTTGAAATTAAATAACTGCCTTTTTCTCAAAATTTAATTTCTTTTCAACGTAGTAGCGCGATATACTTTTCCCAATGATAATTCCACTTTTTTAATTTGTCCAAAATATACGATTTTTCAAATTCTGCCTACGGAATCGATTTTGTCTTTTTGTATCCATTGTTTTTATTGTTACTTCATTTCTGTTGAGTATGGTTTATCCGTAATTCATCAACTGTCGACAAAATGCCGTAGAAATTTACTTGAATTGCGCTTCAAGAGTTCCAAATTCTGTTTTGAAAACTTCACCCGAATCCGATTCTTGCCGATCATTATTTCAATTTCAAATGGTAATGCAGTATTCGAATGATGTATGACAAATGACATTTAAAATTGCTACAATCTGATCTCGATCGTTCAACACGTGTATGATTTTACCATTTCTTCACTTTTGACGTGATTTGGATGTCCTGGGAGCTCAGCATCTTTTGTGCTTGTACGACTATAATAAAATTCATTGAATCACTTGTGCATCATTGCATGCAGAAATCAGCAATGTAGCTGATTTCTGATTCCATGCAAGGAACAGGCTTCATAATAATTTCCCTGTCTGCCTTCAGTTTATTTGGTTTTAACGCGCAAAAAATATTGCTTTATTTAAAGACGAAACTCACTTTTTTTCATTTGGCCAAATCTCACAAATCAACGTTTTTTCAGACCAGATCAGATCTATTTGTTTCTTGATGTATTTGCATAGAAGGAAACAAACATCTCAGAAAAAACCCTCCATGCGCTATAGGTCGATAATTTCCAAATTCTTTTGGCCTGAATTGGAAAGATATGTACACCAACGGCATGTGGTTTCAACAGGCAGATGCTATGTGCTACACAATAATCAATATGCCTTTTAAACGAGTAAAAACTTTCGATGATATCTTATACACGCTTTGTTTTATTTGTTTATTTATAATTTATAAAGTTAGGAAGCGGTTAATGAAAGACCCCTTAGAAGAAAGTAAGACGTTTATAAATGAATAAAACACTAGCAAGAACAAGAAGGGCATCTTTGGTATCGATTTGGAGAGCATACAACCATAGGAACGTTGATCACAACGACGTAGAATATGTTTTGTATCCAATGAAATAAGATCAAGTTTGTGACTGAACTCGCTACAAATGACTAAATAAATTGTGGGTGGTCGAAAAAAGAGAAAGGTCCTCTTTAGCAATCAAATTTCTTGTTGTCTCTCAGCAAGCGATTCACATAATCCATCCAACCAAATACCGCATAATCAAAACAACTTGCAATCAGTAAATACATCGAAAATAATAGTTTTTATTTTAAGCAGAACAAGTACTGAACAACAATTTGTCGATAAATAGTGATTAAACGAGCCTCATTGTCTAATCTTAGCGCGTTGCATTTGGTCGGCAATAGGACATCAGTTCCGACATGGAGCATGATTTTTGACAGCATTCATGGACAATTCCGTGCCTCCTCCGTCTGCTCTTAATCACTGAATTGCTTTCGATGCCAGTCAAATACGGTAAACCCTCCAAGGCCAATACTGTGTCTTCTGAACCTTCTGAGTCTCCATAGAGGTCCAAAGGATCAACTGTAGGGTAGATTTAATGAAATACTGAATGTATCAGCACGAGCAGTTTTTTGAATACTCACTTGACTTCTTGACTTTGGTGCTAAAGCCGTTTTTACAGAAAAGCGTTAATATGTCGTTCAAGTTTTTGCCACAAGCATGTACGCCTTCACTGGGTGAAACGTTCAGGCAAACAGTCAACAACACCAGGTACATCCAACTTGGAAGCCCGATCATTTTGGTCGATGGTGAAGTTATTGTTTCGCTTATTTGCTTGAGATGCTCACCGCAATGGCGACTAAAGCAATCTGATGCTCTAGTCGTGAGGACTTGGGGTTTTTATACACGTACTCTACATCCTCGAAGTCGACACTCATTCCAATTGTTGCTCATAATTTTGACGCCTACTCGGGAAGGTTTTGCATTGCAAATGTCTGAGAAATCTATTAATATTCCACCTTTCACGGGAATCTGTTTAAGTGGAAGAAGCCGAAGGAAGTTGGGAAAGTGGGGATTGAGGACAAAAATTAAATGTTCTTGTGGAAGGCATCAAGTTCAGTCAGGTTTGTGTTGAATTGGTTGAGGGTTTTATACTGGCCATCAGTTTGACTTAAAGAATTAGTCTTGCGGATAACAAGAGTGAAAGAATTCTTCCGTGCGAAAAAACTTGCATGAAGTTGCCTAGTTCTCAGAACTTTGACCACGCCTCATTCGAGAGTGAAGTCACATAGTAGCAATGTTTCTGCACTGTAAGTTTCTTCGTATGGTGCTACACTTGGGGATGGACCTGTGCTTGAACCAACAGGCTTCGTTTGGACGGTTGGCTGAGCTGCTTCTCCCCTGGTGTACGTTACCTCAATCGTGTCAAAGTCAAATATTTTTCGGTCTGGTGCTAAGTAGAGTCCGAAAGTCAGTTATCCGCCCGAAGTTGAATGTTTGGTCGGATTGGATTTTTAGCTGCCATTTTTGATGTTCTTTCTACCTCTACAAATTGTTTTGGCGTACCACATGACTAAGGACTGCTTTTCCCAGCCAATGTGCACCGAAACCGCTTCTATAATGAATTCAAACGAATTCTCCCTCTAAGCCGTCGGCCTATAATATGTCTTGACTCCGGACATTGAAACATTTGCGTACACCTTTTGCAGGTTATAAAAACAAGTACTAGAGTAATTTTTCCAAGGCAAAATCATGCTCTGAGGAGGACAGCGGCAATTATGCGCCTTTCTAAATCAATGGGGCTTAAGAAAAGACTCTGTCTTCAAGGAATACGCTTGTTGATCTATCACTTTACCTTTCTGCGCTCGCCTTACAGTTGCCCTCTCCAGTAGTTCGTCGTTGAATCGCCACAAATAAATCACTTAACACAATACAGCTTACAACTTCACATTTATTACAATAAAGAACAACAGAAATTTATTACAATGGTGTTATTTGAGGACTTAGATGTCGCTATCCTTAAATCATATATGTATCTATATACTTGCATTTGCATGAGATTTATGTTTGTTTCATAGGATTTCGTGATGTTTGCTTTTATTTTGAATTAAACTCAAAATGGCACAAAGCTGCTATAATCGTCTTTACGTACTACCTCTCTCTCAACTGTGTTTATGTATCTCTATCTATATAAAAAGTGTACAAATTCCCTTATCCATCGGATTCTCTCTCTGGATCTGCTATATATATATTCTTTTTTTGTTTTTATTTTTTTTTGGTTTTCTACCCGCCTGAGGGGTGTTGGTTTTGTGTGTTTGTATCGCATCCTTAACCATCAAAAATTGCTAACACAAGGCTGTTCAGATAACCAACGATGTTGACCGCCTCAAGTGAGTGATCATTGGATCAGATGGATATTCGCTAATTCGTTTAAAATAAAAAAAATTCAATTAAAAGTAGAAAGCTTCTTCATGTTTTTTCTTTTTCTTTTCGTTTCGAGTTTAAGTAAAAATTAAAAAAAAAATCTATTCATTCGAAATCGATGTTACAAATATCTTTATTGGATCATGCTCTTTTCAAAACTAGTATCTTCAACTAGGGTCTAGTTCGTTGTATTGGTGCTAATTAAGAGTTTGTTTTCAAAAAGGGCTGTATTCATCAATAAGATTGTTTTTTCTTTTGTTTTGTATTATTTAAAATTGCTTGTCACTTTCTTTGTTTGCTTTACTACAGTTGGTTAATTCGATTTAAAGCTCGTTATGTGATTAGTTATTCGTTTCTTTCTCTATATCAGTTAAGACTAAGTATATCATTTTTTTTTTGTATTTTTTTGAGTTTTTTTTTTGATCATCATGCAACAACAAATAATATAACAAACGTATTAGTAGAGAACACTAGAAAATAATTGGTTATGGTGTAACAAATAAATATAAGAATAAATTATTTAACAAAGTTTCTTAGTTCATCAAGATATATACTAAATGACTGTTGTAAATGTCAATGAATTGGGGGCTGTGACGTTTGATGGATTCCCTTGGGAAGACTTGGGGGTATTCTTTCAAAGGACGTCGATAGTTGCGCTTGCTTTGTTGTAGATGTTCTTACTGTTTATAGAATTACCGTGATGAGAAGCGGATCCATCGAGATCCTTGTAAAACAACACATTTGTTCTGCCTATCCCTTGACGGGCCCCTCTTCCCCACGGAGCATCTGTCACAATCCTCATCGGAGTCATTTTTCATTGCATTTAACATTCTCCTTACATGTCCCTTCTTATTATAGCTTACTAGAGGAAAAAGAGTAATTATCGAGTGTTAGTGGGTTAAGATTGAATTTTTTTTGTATTTTTTTTCATTTTGTATGCATTTTGTGGTTAGTTTTTCGTTTTTTTGGTTGTTAGATATACAGATAGTGTATCATAATCGTCCATAATCGTTGTCCGTTTTTTAATAGGTGCCATAAATGTGTTGAGTGCCCGGTGGAACCTTGTAGCTTGGATAGTGATGGCTGAGAGCGTTTTTGGCGAAGAACTGCGTGTAGTCCTGGAGATGAGAAAGGACGTTAAATAGTTTTTAGCGATTTGATTTGAGATGAATGTTCTGTTCTACCTTATTGATTCGTCTTGGTCGGCACACAGGTCCTTGAGCTATTCTGCGCCGCTCATCATTTTCTGCTGCTGCTTGCTCCTTGTATTCTGGTGGTGGCCACTTCAGATCTCCGCGCATGTTTGCTCCTCCTTAAGAAAATAAAGTTTAATGTAATGTAAAAGTGGTCTTAGAAAATAGAGCTATGCAAAGTATTCTGCCACAGAATGAAACATTAAAAACCATCTAACCTAACTACAGAATGCTTTTATGGATAAGATATACGACCGACGTGGTACCACAATGGGCCTATATTGGCCTTAGTGAGACTGTAGTCAGCCTTCAGGCACTCGAACCTAACCTAACCCAGTCCCCGAAGAGGCTCTCTCTTCTTTTCAAATCATTTCTAAGGAGGGTTGTCATATTTCTAGACGGAACATCGAGGACAAGTTGCTGCAGAGAATATTTGCCAAGCATCACTCTCAACCTCCTTTTCAAACTTAATTCAACTCAGATAGCCTTCATTGTGGGCCTTGTTCCACAAAGTCTCCTAAGAGGTTTTATGGTCCCCTATAAATTGACAAGAATGTCCTTTTCAAATTTCATCTCTCGAATGAATCTCTCGAAAATCAGTTCTGCCTGAATCCATACAATTCTGTGGTCACTATGTCGAATACGTAACAAAAAAAAACAAAATGTTTACTCACCTCCAAAGCTAGCGGCGGCTGGTTGAGACGTATACACCGGAGCTGGCTTCTGAGTGATTGGGGCTTCCTTGCGTAGGGTTATAATGCCAGGACTCTCACCGCGGTATTGCTGTTGTTGCAACTGTTGTTGTTGCAGTTGTTGTGGCTGTTGTTGTTGTTGTTGTTGATATTGTTGCTGCGCCTCGGGCTGTGAATAGTAATTATATTGGTTGTCAATTGGTTCAGATTGCTGAGTATATTGCTGCGGTTGGGGTCGCTGATGCGACTGAAAGTACTGCTGTGGTGCAGCAGCGGGAACAGCAGCAGCGCCAGCAGCAGCAGGAGCAATAGGAGCAGGAGCAACTGGTTGCTGTTGCGGATGTCCGTAATAGGATGGTTGACGATCGTAATTCTGAATTTGATTCACTTGTGGTACAGATGGTGTCCCATAAAGGTTCTACATGATGCATATGTGTGTGTGTGAGTGTGTTTTTTGTGTGTGTGTGGATGAGGATGGATTTTGTATGATGGTCGTGCAAGAGGGGTTGGCAGTGGTTGGTTGTGGTGGTGTCGATGGTGGATATAGACGAAACAGAACAAAGATATAAACAATTTGCTTAGTACAACAGAAAAAAAAATTGATTTTGGATTCAGAAAATTCATATACACGAGGGGGTTAGTGTTGGTAGGGGTTAGAGAAGTAAAACGAGCGTTGCGCAGCGTTTCTTAGCGGTTAGTCGAGCAGTTAAGGGGGTTAGAGAGTACACATCTTATCCGAGGGGAGGGTTTGGAGTTCTCGGTTAGTTGGGGGTAAGAGCGTCTACGGTTAGAAGCAACTCGAGGGAAGGCGTTCTTCCCGTCATCTAGCAAAGCTGCGTTCATTTTTTTGCGACTCTCATTGTCTCTGCGTTTTGTCGCTAGTAAATCTCCAGAAACACTTTGGTGCAGAATAGCTTGCACTTTGGTGGCGGTACCTGCTGTTGTGGCTGGGGTCCTCCATACGATGGCTCAGGAGCGAATGCTGGCTGAGAGCCCTGATTAGCCTGTGGCTGTTGGTAGCTCTGTATGTAGCCAGTACGCGTGGGCACTGGTGAGGCTACGTGACCCCAACGACAACGGGGTGGCTCATCTAGTTGCTGATTGCCGCCCTGTTGTGGATAGTCAGATAGGGGCTGATATTGTTGTTGTTGCTGTTGTTGTTGATATGGCTGTTGGTATTGTTGCTGCTGTGGTTGCGGCTCTGGGGAGGGGGGCGGTTGATACAGCTGTTGCTGCTGTTGTGGTGGGGACTGAATGGGGTAGTGGTACTGTGGTTGGGGTTGGGGTCTTGGTGGTGTATTGTTAACCGGTTCAGCAACTCCGCCCGCAAAGGACACAGTGGAACTGGGCTTGCCAGCTGCCGCCGGTGGCTGGGAGGATCTCTGCTGCAAATAGTATGGTTCCGGTATATTATGTTGCTGTGATGATGGTTGTTGCTGTTGCTGATTGGGGTATGAAGATTGATAGTTCGGTTGAGATTGAATGTAATGACCACCCTGCGAAATATGGGGAAAATGATTTTTTTTCTGTTTTTGTTTTTGTTTTGTTTGTTTGTTTCTGGTGACATTGTGACAAACTGACAGGTGACAGGTGAGGTTGACACCACAATTAAGCAGGGTTATACATATTTTTGCAAGTCTCAGCATTTTGTCCTTTGACTTCCCGCACATCGGTGATGGGTTCGTGTGTGTTTTCAAAGACGTATCAGATGACTGTGGTCGTGAGAGTTGTGACTCGCAGAGGGTTAAGTTCAAGTGTTACCAGATTTATTTTAACTAGGCCGTGTTACAAAAATTTGTAGGGAGTTCTTTTGTTTGTTTTTTTGTTTTGATTTTGTACAGATTCCAAAGTGATACCGAAATGGGTTCTTAGCGTTAGGAGCGAAAGCTTATACTTACATTCATATGTACAGTCTACAATATTTTACAGAAACCCAATTCCTCTGTCCAGACTACATAGTGTGCGGATTTGAGATAGGAACGGGCTGATAAGGGCATCTTTTGTTTAAGGGGTGCTTATCATAAAAAAAAAAGATTTTTACGTTTACATACAATTGTTATGGGATCAAAGTGATTGGGGTAAGAATGATGATGAACACTTTCTTTTTTCATAAATTTGGAGCCGTTGAAAATAAATGATTTTTTTTTGTTTTCTATACAAGAATATATGGAGTATATATATATATATATATATATATATATATATATGGAGTATTTAAGCGAAATATAAATTAAAAAAGGATTAACTTATATGTTAGACCCCTTGAGTATTAAAATTAAATAAAAATAAAATTGTTTTCTAAAAAAAACAAGTTTTTCAGCGGCATATTAGTCAAAGGCATCAATGTCAATGCTGTAGAAAAGGACGACAATGAGTATCGCTTTCTCATCTAGTCCGGTACAGGAATAAGTCCTAGGATAGCTATTAAAATGTTCACAGCAGAAAAAATAGTAAAAAATATCAATCAGGAACATAAAATAAAATAATGCTCACAACTCTCGCTTTTATTACTTACTATAAAATATTTGAGAAAAAAAATTAAATTCAGAAGTTACAAACGAAAGGAGAAAAAATGATCCGAATATAGAAGTAAGGAAATAGTATACACTTAAAAAATAAAAACTTGTTGTCTTACATAGGCTTAAAAACGGTTAAAGTCAGTATTGTGGTGGACTTCCTTTGGCCTTGAAAACTGCAGCCATTCTTCTACGCACCGACTTTGCAAGGTTTTTCGTGACCTCAGGGTACGTTTGCCCATTCTTTGGTTTACATTTTTTCTGGGATTTCTGTCCAAAAGCTTCCCATAAGTGTTTAATGAGATTAAGGTCTGGAGGAGGTAGGAGAGAATTAAGTTGCTTTGAGGTATGGTACAACAACCATTTCTTGACAATTTGTGCTGTTTGCTTCAGGTAATTATTTTGCTGCAAGACCCAAGTCATTGGTAGACAACATTTTCGGACACTATTATTTTTAAAATGGCTAAATAACCCCTGCTGTTCATTGGACTCAATGAAAACAAGACTCTCTGTTCCACCAGTCAAAATGAATCATTACTGAACCATCACTGTACCGTGCTTAATAGTCGCTGTGAGATTTGGGAAAGAAGCTCGCAATTTGATGATCTCCAGACCTTACTTCCGCGTTTTGAATCAAATGTATTTTTTCCAACTATTTTGGAGTGAATAATAAAAGCGGGAGTTGTGAGTCCCACACAGTACAGTACAAGTTTTTGACTCTCACTGAACATGTTTCCCACTGAGGTTGGTCAAAAGGAACTGTGAAAGCCGTAGATGACAAGCTGCAGTTCAGGCGACTGACTGTCTTGCCAACTTGCCAACAACTGGTTTGGGTCGCCAGGGCGATTCTAGTTTACAATCAGACCCTAAATTGATTATTTAGCTGATAAGTATGCGGATAATTTGTCTTGGTACAATTCACTATCAATATTACCAGTGTTCTGTTCTTGGCGAACTAGGATGTCGAATTTTTTTGCTTACTTTTTTTGCCGTATACTGATGAGCACAGTTGTAAGAATTTAACTTTTAACTTTAAGTCAATATTGACGCTGTGGCATTTATAATTTCTGACGCTCTTTTTGATAAACATGTTATTTATCAGTTGAAAGAAAAAACATAGAAAATATCCCTTGACACACATTTTGATACCCAGCCCCGAATATCACTAGGCCCTATGTATGACTCACACCCAATAACAATAAAACCTATTCGGCACACATCCACACATGTCACATGAAAGTATGTGACTCCATCAGGCGCGCAATAAAGTCCGAGTAGCCTGTGCAATAAAATCGAACAAGTTGCTCTGGCCTCAACCATAAAACATGTGCATTTAATTTGGAACAACTTCACCTACATCTCCCTCACTCCCCTCATAACTCTCAAACAATGACAAACGAAACTACCCCGCCTTAAAACTCTTACACGAGCACAATCAGCGGACATTTTAGCCCCCACTCTGTTTGGATTGCATCGTAAAACCGCCTTCTAACGGTTATTGCAATCTTTTATGGGAAGAAAATTAAACAAAAATTTATACTTATCATGAGCGAATGCAATCAACACATTCCCTCTAATCCTTCCTTTGTACGCGTACAAAAGCCGCCCTACCCAACGGAACAACACTTGAATTGCCCACACAGCCGGGTATCCACCACCCGCTTCTGTGGGACTAGAGGGTGCGGCATCTATGGCGGCGCAGGAAGTTGCCACAGGATAAAACAGTTTATGGCATGCCTTTGAAAATTATTACAGTTATTATGTTCATTATGATTACAGCTATCATTGTCTGCGATTTTTATCGCTTGTTGGGCTGCTGCCTCTGTTTTCTGCGCGAAAATGAGCACCCAATACCCGATGGAGCTAAAACGCCAAACTCCCAGCGCATGCAGTGTGCTCTGAGGCCACCAGTGTTGCTGCCATTGCCGTCGTCGTTGCCACCGTCACATCACTGCCAATGCCGTTTAATGCATTTTAATAAAGCTCCTCCAGGAAGACTCCCGTCGTCGCTGGGACTCTCTGCGCTTCGGTGGCTTCCTGAATGGCTGAAAGTTGTATTCTCCGGCGCTGTTCGTTTGTGTAACTTTTTATGGAAAATTATAAAAAATCAAATTTCCATTGTTATCATGAAGGTTTATGGGTCTACAAGTGTGCGTATAAGGGCTGCATTCGGCGCAATGTGTGTGGCTCCTATTTACTTTTCAGCATGTAACACGCGATTTTAATTTTGTGCGGTTTTTCTCTCTGCCGCCGCCACGCGGCTTTACTTTTATGTTCTCAAGTAATAATTTCATTTTATGATTCCTTCCATCAGCATTATAATCGACATGGCCGTAATCATCATCATCATTTGAACATAATCATTCCCATCGGTGGCGCGTTGCGGTGGTCGCAGTTGCGTCTTTGCCGCTGGCACATATGGTGGGCCAATCTGAAGGGATCCTCCCCCTCCACAGCCTCTGATACATCGACACAATTAAACAGTCATTGTCTCGTCTGCCTGTCTAATTAAATCCTTCATGTTCCAACAGCCCGCCCACTGACAGCTCGCCTGGTGTTGGGGCAAGTTCATCAGTTCGGCATTTAGGGAGTAAAGGTTTTTTTTTTAAAAATTAAAACCCATTAACGAACACCCCCGGCCAATTAGGGCAGCAGCAAAAGGGAGAGATAAACAACACCAGCTGGCAGGTTGGGTGTCGTGTGTGTTTAAATTGGACAATATCCGACGTGTCAGAATTTCAAAACGGCATAATTAATGCCCTTCTGTGGGTGGAGTGCGGATCCAATGTTTTCATGATGAATTCGGGGATTCAAAATATAAAATTACGCTCGGGCTTTGGTGTTTGCTTTTTGAATTATCGAAATCACAACAAGTCCATTACGCGTTGTTTTGGAATATATTAACGTTCGGTGAAAGGGTCTGGAGCGGTGGGAATGGGAAGCCATGCAGTGTAATGAAACGAACGAATATGTCATGCTTGACATTTTGTGGTGTGCACAAGTGAGTTTGCAAAATAGAGTTCTCTCGGAAATTATTTGAAAGGTTTGTCGTTGAAATTTTAGTCGGCTTAGGGTTCGAGTTGTTTTGATGGTTTTACCCATTCCTGGCTCTGTGCTGTTGTTAGGTGTGGGAAATTCGTGATTTGAACGTGAAAATCAGTTTTTTGAACTTTTGTTTGCAGAAATTGATATATTTTGTAGGGATATTGAATGTTTACACAATTGTGTTCATTTGTATGAAAATTTGCTGGCTTTATTAGCGCTCTTCGTTGTGAGGGGGTCACATTTTATGCATTCAGCTTTAAGTAATCTTAAAAGTTCTACTTCGTCTGTGTCGTTGCAGTTTGGGCTTCAGTCAAAAAGCCTCTTTAGTTGGAACGAGCAGTTGCTTGACACTGTAGAACGTCAAGTTGACTAAAATCTCTTTAAACTTATGTTCGTCAACTTAAGGCCATACGGCAACTTAAGAGAGCTATAAAAACCGAGCGGACCTACCAAAATGATACAGTGTAGCTATAATGACCGTTTCATCCAGTTTCGATAAGTTCGTTCACTTTTGCACACGATCTTTAGCCAGTTGCCTCCAACTATGCACGCTAAGTTGGCTTAGGTCCTTATCTAAAGCTAACAGAAGCCATTGTTTATGGAGGACCAACACTAAGTGTATAACTCTCATATAGCGAACGCTGAATTGCTTTGAGGTTAGCGAAAGCAAAGAAAAAGAAGAAAGGTACGAGTATATGTCGTATACGTCAGAAATAAACGAAAAGTAACTAGAAACATCGTCCAATTTTAAAGTGCCCATAACTGCCTACAGAAACTTAAGGAGAATTCAGATGTAAACTAACATTTGCATACGTAGACAGCGATTAATTTCTTTCTCGCATAAGCAGGCAAAAGTAAACGAACTTAACGAAACTGATCGAAGTGGTTACTATAGTCAGTGTCGCCGAAAAAATACTGATCGCTAGAATTATTTATATAACGAAATTTGCATCTGAAACGAGGTCTCACATTTCCTTGGTAGCTTTAAAGGACATAACTCCGAAACAACACCAATTGCACACTTAATTTGATGACTATCAAACGGAATCGTATGTCGAATGCGTGTGCATGAAATTGTTCACGGCGAATTACCTTGGAGTCAAGTAAAATCCTTCATAACCTTCATAAGTCGATTATTATCCTCACCGGAAATCCTTAGTCCGAATACATACGCACTCTCGTTTGCGATACTTATGCATGCGAGTTCGGTAATCATAATAAACCATTAATTGCATTTCTGTCCAGTTTACTATACATTTTCGCATTTCCGATTCATTTGTTGGCAATATTTCTCTGTGCGAGAAACCGGATATATCCATAACCAAGTCAGTGCGAGGAGCTCAGGCTCAGTAGTGCATGTTTGACATGTCCACCGTGAAGCTTATAGACATTTTACAAAATTTTGCACATCCCTTTTGTTTTTTGGAATGCGTGAATATGCACATATGCGCAAAAGCTTGTGCTTGGCGTAGGGGATGTGTTCGGCATTTTATTTAACTTCAGGCAGCATGTAAACACGATGTTTTCTCATGAACGCATGCAAGTGATTTCATTTTACTTAAAAGTTATGACACAGCGGTGGGTATTTTATTTATATCCAAACTATTTTTGAGTAGGGTGCTGGCGCATGTTCGAGACAAGTTGTCAAAACAGAAGATTTTGGTAAATGACATTTTGACTGGCAGTTGGAAGTGATACGGTTATCTGAAACTGAATAGCTCATAACTAATTCCAAATGTATGTCCCAAAACCTTCTATTCAATGTGTTTGACATCTTACCTTTGATCTGTTGTCTTGATTTTTTTCTAGTTCGCGCACATTCTTCTCGACAACAATTCCTGGCACGTATTAGATTGCATGCCAAATTAGATTGCATGGCTTAAATATCTTAAAACTGGTCGAGAAACATATTTAAGATGCAAAGACTTCTGAAAATGACACTGACAGTTTGCAATCTGACAGGTGGTTTGACAGATTTCATTGTCTGAAGTTTGAAGTAGGTTAAAAAAACTTTCAGTATTTTGCGAACACGCCCTGTTATTGACAGTTCGGCTTTAGCACAGATCAGCAACAATTTGACTTTGACAGCTCCAGGAAGTGACAGCTAGCACTCGTGGCACTGATCGTTTAAGATTTGTCTAGCAGAATGCGGAAGAGATTTAAATGAAAAACCTTAAAAAATACAGTCAGGCACAACACGTGACACTAAAGATCTATGCCGACCTCGAAGGTTTAAGTTTCAGTAGCTCTTCATGTCAGTTTTATTCTCCCATCGCCCGCGACTCTATGTGTGGCACCATCAGGAATTGAGCCCGCGACATTGACACAGCAGCCAACGGACATAACCAAACCGCCACGCGATGCACTCTGCACTCTGCTAGGTTGTACTCCGCCTGTCCCATCACGCGCACTAGCGAATTTATGAAGCTTTTCCTGTTTAACAATTACAACATTATTTAACATTTCATTTATATTCACAAAATACCTCATCGCACGAGGGCCTGCATGACGATACATTAAATCCCTACAGACGCGACATTCGCTCGCGCATCCCTATTGACACGCGAAGCGCCGCATTAAAGTTCAGTTCAGCGTTTTAATGAACGACATGATAGATAACCTTCTTTGTCCTTGGCTGAAATAATTGAAATTAAATGTACGAGTAGATAGCCATCCCGTGTTTTACGTTTCATCTAGATACATTTTTTCAGCCTTATTTTTTTGCCTGCCCTTTGGAAGGGCGCCTCGCGTACATATTCGTACACACGCACGTGGGGGCGTGCATTCGGGGTGTCTTGGGTAATTTATACGAGGCCAGGAGTTGATGACTTCAAAAACGCGGACGCAACGCGGATTTATGCATGAAAAATTGCAATTTTATTGCAAAAATGAAAATGTTTCACATTAATTTTGTTGCATTTTTGATGTTTTCATTTTGTGCGCACTGGTGCTGCCGGTGGTTTATCCACCTCGGATGGGGGGACCGGCCGGAAAGGTGGAATCATAGTAATCCCCGAAGTCCTATGCATGAATGTATGGATGCGCGGCCCTGAAGTTGATGTAGTTGGACAATTTTCTGGAATAACGTTTACCAATCTCGTTAAGTTAATTTAAAAGTACAACAGCAGTGCGTTGGACTGGGGTTATTCTGTTTTTTTTTCGCATTTGCGGCTTGATGGAATGGCGCCCGCCGGAAAGCTGATATATGGTTGGTGTGCTAAATTGGATGGAGGCTGGCTGGGGACTGGGGCTCTTTGTGCTGGACCTTATTTATTTTTAATTTTACAGGATGTATCGGAGCATTTTTTGTTTTTGATTTCATATTCTCGGCGGTTTGCGGTTCGTTTTGTTGTTAATTGACTGTGAAATAGTTTGCGCGGACTGATTCAGTGCAGATGGAACCTTCAATTATTAATAATTCCCCATTGTCTTTTCAATTGTGCAAATTGAATTCATAGATCGGAAAAAATATATGATGTCCATTTTTGATGTGACGAGAGGTTATCATCGGTGTGACAGATTTCGAGAAACTGTTTGCAGTTCAAATAGATGACAAGCGGTTAATGGATGCAAGAAGGGGGTGGTTGACAGCTGGGAGGTTGCGGAATTAAAATGGGCTGTGAAATAGATTCCAAAAGACCCATCATTAACGGAGAACTTCAGTAGTTTAAGGATTTCTCTTTGTATACAGATAGATGAAGAAGGGAATAGGAAACAAAACTGACACTCAATGTTAGTGTCACTGTAAAAGCACTATTTTTTGGGAACCAGAACCACGATTATCTCTTAAAAATGATCAAAAGTGCATGTAACTTCTGAGAAATATGTGCTCAAAAACTTTTAAACCAAAAATTGCACTGTCCGAAGGATATTAGGCCAACAAAGCCTTAAGGATATTGAAAATGAAGAAATATAATATTGAAAATTTGCTAGGAAGCATCAATGCTGCGAGTGAACTGCTAATGGGAGATCGTCATGTGACTTATTGTCAGATTGGATTACGTTAACTTGAGCACAATGGACACAAATTGTTGGTCTAAGTGAATCGCGGCTATAAGTCGCTATGGCACCAGTACGTTGACAGTCAAATATTTTCTTTGTGTTGGATACCGCATTATTTGACTATCGCTCAAGCAAAGGATCTGCATAGACGTCTATAAGATTGTAAAAGGTGACGAATCATGGATCTAGTATATGAACAAGAAACCAATCAGCCGTCGACAGTATGAACCTGTCAAAATCAGCCAATTCCGAAAAAAGCAGTGCGCGAATTATGCATTTTGAAGCAAAGGATCACCTGTTTCTTCCGAAAAAAATTACATTTTGATAAAACGCAGAAGAGTATCCATTGAATGGTACATAAGCATTTATTCACCAGAAACTTCTAGAGAAATAGGGAAGATCAACCGGACAACACAGACCACTCTCCACCACGATAATGCTAGATTTGACCATCAAAGATAATGCTCAAACAATTGACTTTTTCATTAATGTATCGTCCGGCGTACAACCCTGACTTGACGCCCAAATCCTTCCGCTTATTCCCGCACATAGAAAATTGTTTGCGAGTTCATGGTCTTTCGACCGCTAAATAGCAGTTGGTGCATCAAAACGCCTGTTGTTGAGTTACATACTTAGTTCGAAGTGGTTAGTTAAACTGCTTCAAAATTGGTTCAAACGCATACTTGGAAAACAATGAATTCCATTTCTCGTTAAGCATGGACAAATTTAATTTCTTTAGAATAGTGTCTTAAAAATGGGCCTTATTCGTTGGAAGTACAGAACTTTTTTTACCCAGTCCAACTGGATTCTTGAATTTGTCATCAATTAAAGCTGCAAACGTGTGTCTGTCAACGAACTCTCCGCCTACAGAGTGTTCTACCATAAAAATAAACTACCATCAGTTAAAAGGAATGAAGATTTAGTCGTGCACTTCGTTTCACATAAAACATAGCACCACATCCGAGATATTCCAACCGATGTATCATCTAGTACCTCATGAATTTCGCAACTCTGCATTCACCTGTGTCTTGTCATGGCCTTAAAATAGGCCGATTCCTGTTAACAAGACCATAAAAATAATCCAATAAACCATCTAATTAAATAGCAAATCACTCGGCACCGTTAAATCCGTCATAAACAACTTTACTACATCTCATGCGAAACTATAACAGCCTGCAAGTCATATTTCCAACGAAACGTTCTCATAAATGCGAAAAGTATCTCTCATTACGCAGATAAATAGTTTCGAATCACATACTAGCAGTGGATGCCTCGCAACAAGCACCGCGCCGATACGAAACGGGTCGAAATCGAAATCGAAAGTAGCACTTTTTTCCCCCAAGGCGCCAATTATAAATAAAAATAAACTCATATCGCACCACTTCATTCGCTCAGACGCTCTACATCTGATCCGCAACAGGAAAACACTAGAAAAGCTGGCTTCGCTTGTAAGAAAAACCCGAATAATTAATTTCATCTGCGAGAGTTGCCACCGCAGCGGGATGGCGATGGTTGTGATGATGACCACATGTATCTGCGTCGCCTATGAGCTTTCCATGAGAAACTATCGCAATTAATCCGAACTACGGTTTGCAGTTTTTAATTACATTCCGCGTTCAGCGCGAGATGGATTCATGCCTGCGTCTGTTTTTCGTTTTTGTCATTTGCATCCGAAGGGGATCACAGAAAAGTGTGTGATTCCATCTCAAACTTTTCGATGCATCCGGTTTTATTTGATGTTCAATGAACAGAACGTACACATAAACTGTGTAAACATCTATGCATCGAGTATCTCTCTAAAACTAAAATGATTCACAGCATCTTCTGGGGTATCCTAGCGTTTACATGGTAACATGAACTTGATAACACGAGGACATATAGGATGTTGAGGACTTCATCAAGTTCACACGCGCAACAGAATGCTTCTGCAGCAGCAAGAGGTGAGGTTGAATGAAGACGACAACAATTAGATGGATATGCTTTGGAGTTGAATTTGTAGGGAAAGAGGTTAATTCCTTGCACCCACCCACGCTAATGGACAATTAAGGAGGGAGAGTGAGAAGAAGTCTTTAATATTTTTATGGGAGAACGAATGTGTAAGCTTGGGATATCCCTTATTGTTCGTACAGTTCCCTCCTTTTTTGTTTCTTTTTAATTTGGTGCTGGAGTTTGATGTTGTGTATGATTTGTGCATAAAGGTAAAAGCTGTGGATAGTGAGGAACAACGGAACGATTCGTGGCATTTACAGAAGGAAATATATACACAGGTTCGGCGGTTACAGTATGTCCAACAAGAAAGAGACGTTTTTAAATCAGGGAAAATGATACAAACTCATTTGATGAATGAAATCTTAGTATAGTGTGCCTGATCCACAGATGAAAGGGAAGATCTTGCAAGCAATGTTAGGGAAACCAGTCCTAGGAGTAGTCAAAGTCAAATGATACGACTTGGACAACTTCAGTTATCGAGGGATTGTTTTTTTTATATCGTTTACAAGATCTTCCCTGTCATCTTCTTTGAACCACTGAAACCGTTTACTAATAATCTTCATCAGTGCGGTTTCAGGTTAAAAAGTGCACAATAGACTGTACCTTCACACTCCTGGCGAACCTAGAAAAGACTCAAGAAATGCAGATTGACACCCACCACCTATTCGTGGATTTCAAGGCCGCATATGACAGTGTGTATACATAGAGTGCCTTGTTTTTACATTCTTGCCAAACTGTCAGTGTCAGGTATGGCAGCGTCAAGTGGAAGCAGAAGACCTTGATCATCCCAGTTCCGGCACAGAGGCAGAAGGATAACGGCACAAAAATTTAGGGGGATTGCATTTTTTACGTCTACAGAAATATTCTACGGAAACGTCAGAGTTTTTCTCTTGTTTATTGTTTAAAGATGAGATTCGATATTTGGGTTTTTTTCCTTCTAACCCGAGTCACGCAAATATTTAAAAAAAACACGCGCCACTGAAGCTTTGCGGCAAACGATTGAAAGTAAAATTAACTCAAAGCAAATTGTTCACGCTCACGTAGAAAAAGAGCTATAAACATTGACACTGAGGTCAAAAACAGCAGCTGCTGGTGTTTCTGAGCAGCTCGAGATGATCTGGTTGAACTCATGTTTGTATACGGTGGCAAGCATGTGCGCTCTATCCCTCGAAATCTTTTATGTAGCAGGTCAGTCTATAGTCAGGGATGACCATACAATAGGCAGAGTTCACCAAAATTTGTAAACCATTCATTGATTGTGACGGTTATCCTCATATTTTGATTAAATTGGATAATTTTTACATTTCTATCCCTAAGCCATTCCTGTAGAAGATCGGGTACAAGCAGACATTCTCGTAATGATATCACCGTCTTGTTGGACACACTGTACTTTAATTGCTGGTCGTTCCCACACAGTCTACCTACATATATACACACGATATGGAACAAATGGCTAAAAGGGATACCATACCACACGCTACTAGGCTTTTAATGCACGAAACAAATTGTCTGTTATGTTTTTTTTTGTTTGCCTGTAATTTGCACACAGACGCATATATGTACGTCCAGAGGCAGACTAATGAAAAGCTCCCTCGGGAGTACTTAGCATCCATCTTTATCTGCATCCATATATGCACCTGCGTGCAACTATTCCTTGCATTTTTTCTATATACACATTCATTTGCCGTTACACTGGAAACATTCAAGCAAAAGTTGAAAATATGATACCAAACAACAGAAAAAAAAATAAAAAAAAAATGCGAAAAAATAAAATAAACGAAGCAAAGAGATATAATTGTATTTATACCTGGTTAGCTGCCTGGACAGGGGATGCTCCAGGTCGTTGTTGCTGCGGTTGCTGCTGTTGTTGCTGGGATTGCTGTTGGTACGGCGGCTGTGGAGACGGCTGAGGGGTGAACTCTCTGATTGTTCTACTTTCTGACACTGGTGGCCAGGCAACACGTTTATAACCTGGAGAAGGATAAAAAAAAAAAAGAAAAAATAAGAAAATAAAGAAAAACATGAAAGAATCATATTAATATACATTTTTCCCAATTAATTTTGACACGCAAATAAGCTGTACACATACACGTTCGGATGCGGATGCATTGAGGGGTGGCAGTGCAGCGGTGCGGATGTTTTTTCGTTAATTCTTGAAGTTAAGTTTGAATTTAACGCTGCCGACAGCAGAAAATTGTTTTATGCGCCGCTATAAATTCATTTTTTATGAAAAAGAAAAGCTTGTAAAGTCACGAAGGATTATTGGGAAAATGGTGGAGAAATGGATGCCCGGAATTTGGGGGAAATGAATGTAAATTGAATCCTTTTATAAAGAACCAAGAGCGCTTCAGTTTTATCCGGTTACACTTGGAAAATTCAAGGGCTTTACAGCCGAGAGACCAGTAGGTTAAGCGAACTCAATAGGATTACGGAATGATGATATTACGCTACTTAGCAGTAACTCTGTGAGGTGGGAGAGCAAGTGTCGGTTGCAATCATGTATCGAAATGGATTTAAATTTGTTGCGAAATATGGTTAAAGGCCTTTAATTAACTGAAATTATGGCTAATTGAAAACATGGTGGTATCATAGGGCCCTGTCCAAGCGGAAACATTGATCCAACTATTTTGAGCAAACGCGTGGGTGTCTTCCCTTAAAATCTATAGCCTTTCCCAAGGGCATTAATTATACAAATTCGCTCCCAAACATTTATAGGCTAACATTTATTCCGAATCCTAATTTGCAAGTTTAACATTGGTTTCTTGGGGTCGTATGCCAACATGACTTTGACCTTGATGTCCGACACTTCTTGACGCAACAGCACATGACGGGTGGCAGTCTCAAAGTAAGCATTGAATGGATTACCAGAGTGAATCATCAAGCTGTCAACACATTTTATTGACTTAACATGCGAAGTTTGCCTGAAGCAATAATTACACAACCCTTAGCGTCAGATTCCATGATGAATAGGAGCACACCATAGAACTCACGACGGACACCCAATCCTCCGGTTAGCTTGCAATGCAGAGATTCGGTTTCAATGACCCAGAAACCACAAGTACCAAATTTTCGACGTTGTCTTTGTTTTTCTTTTGCTTTCCTTTAAAAAAATTCTTGAAAGCAAAGTACAGAAAAACCAACATTCAACGGTTTTCAATGTTTCGTGTAAAACATGAAAAAAAAAACAATTTTAATGTTTGATCACAAATATTTTACATTTTTCTCCAACGCTTTATATTATTTTGGTATGTAATCTTAAGTTTTATAAAATTCGATTTGGTCTGATTTGTATCCAATTAAAAGTGATATTTTCAGCACCAGACCGTATCCCTCGAATATATTAAAATGATATAAAGGATCAAAAATGACAAAACTATCTCAAGAAATATTTCATGTATCTATCATAAGAAAATTCACAAAACATATTTAGATCGACATCATTCATCAAAAAAATGTGGTCACAAAATTAAATTCCAAAGACGTATTCCTCGAACATGTGGCAAAACATTTGATCTGAAATAAACCAGACGCATTTTTTTGGACAGAGACCGTATTGAATGATGTGAATTAATGTGTTCAAACGATGAACAAGGAAGATCACACATGTTATAAGTTTTGTGGTGAATTCTTCGCGGTTTTGCATAAGAATACTACAGTTCATTGAATCTATATTAATAAAATCGTACTGTCTGTCTATCTGTCTGTCTGTTTGGGCTACTCTCCGAAACTGCTGTACCGATTTCAATGTAACTTTACAGCACAAATCAGTCACATAGAGATATCCAACTTCTACTTCTCTTGCCCCTTAATTTCATCTGACAGCGTTTTTTATAACATTTTCACCGACACGATTCTGAGAATACGTGTGAGCTATGCCGAACATCTGACAGAGTTCCTCTTCAACCTGATGTAGTGAAATAGGCTTGGACAGTGTTTAGATGAACGGAAGAAGTCAAATTTATTGGAAGATTCGTGTCAAATTTTTGAATGAGCTAGGGGTTTTCCAACTGGAAAGTTACGCTTCTTTATATGACTGATTTGTGCTTTACAGATACAGGTTTTCAAAAGTAGGCTACTTTTTTAGTTTAAAAGAATTTGAGTCAACCTTAAATTTAAATAAATATTTTTACATTTTCTGTTTTCAAAATTGTTTCAAATAGAAAAACCAACATATCCCATTGTTCGGAGTCTTCTACTGGTCATGTTTGAGAGAATATCAAACTTTTCTCGAAAATCAGAAAATGCATCTTGGGCGACCGCATTACAATAGACGCTTCAAGGCACCAGCTCCCAAAATGATTCCAATATTCAGAAGATTCGAGAGAGCTCATGAATAAGGTGTGTCTAGAAAGCAACGATTAGAAAATGACCGTTTACAACACACAGTCAACCGGAGTCAAAAAAGTGCAAACCCTGGGAGATGACGTGAGTCAACCTTAAATTTGAATTATTATTATGAAATGGTGACACCTTATTAGCACCCTCCGCAATTTTCAGCAAATATTCTAAGTAGAATTATGAAATTTGGGACACAAAGTAAACGACCACAAGAATAATTAGATCCACGGGAAAAGGGGACGAAACGAAGTACGCCAAGCACGCTTTTGTTGGAATTAAAATGGATTGTGTCGATACAGTCCGAGATGGACTTAGACCTGTCTCCAACAGCCAACTAGTGTTGTGTGTGCCTCTCACGAATTCAGTGGACCTGCAGTTTATGGCTGACTTGACATCGAAAAAATACTTGCAAATTACAAAGTTCGATGAGAATATAAAGAAAAAAAATGTTCCACATACGCCCGAGTGTTTACAGATAATTTTGTAAATTTTTGCTAATTCTGTCGAAGTTTGCAAAAAGTTATGTTTTTCCTTTATTTCCTTATTTTCTTATTTCTTTCTGAACTGACATCGATTTAGATGGGGCTACACAAGCTGTCAGGATATGAGTAGACCGAGGGATTCGAACATTTTTGGGAGATTAAAAGAATGAGTCTAAAATGACCAAGGGGACAAAAAAAGAGCCTAGAATGAGCACGAGGAGTGTAGAAAGAATACATGTAATTTGGACGATCGCTCGAGAGTGTGTGATCGTGTAAATTAAAAAAAAAACGTTGTCATTATTTTTTCTGAATTTCGAAAAATGAATTCGAAGAAATGTTGGCTACTAAATTCTAAATGAGTTAATTTCAGTGCGGATTAAATAAATTTGATCAATGGAGCAGAAAAAGAACTGAGGTCTTCGACGAAAAATGTTAGCGCATATGTACATACATCAACTTCTAGATGCGAGAGCGAATGGAAATCTACCAAAAGGTGATTAGCTCTATGATTAAGAGCCTTGTCTGCAAAATGATCTCACGTCTGAACGAAACAGGAAAACATACATAATTCTCCGCTTTTCGTCGCCTTTCGAATCGAATTTCAAAACCGTTCAAAAAAAAACTCAAATGCATCGTAAACAATCTGATCTATTTCGGTGTGTAGGGATGACTCCCAAAATAACACTAAATGCATACACACGCCTCTCGGTCAGACACATTTTCGTTTTTTTTGTTTTTTGAGGACAAAAAACAAAAGAAAAATAACCCGCCACGTGGCAACCCCCAAGACTTTGTCAAAACAAAGAGAACCAAGAAAGAAAGAAGAAACAACAAATTTCATTTTTGTTGAAAATAACATGCGCGGCCATACATAACATCATTGCTCTGGAAAATCTAATAATAACCCCGAGATATTTCTGTGCGTAAAGCAACTGATATTCGAAAAAAAAAACAGAATAGAAAACTTTTTGTATCTCGAATCGAAATTCACAAACGCCACACAAAGGCGAACTGTACGTAGTCATTAAAAAACTTTAGCCACATCTCACTTTCACATCAGCTTAAAGCCATAAAGCCTTTTCCAAACTTTCAAGAAATGCAAAATTAAAAAATCATATACGAGTATATATATATTTTTACGACATTTTTCAGTATTTTAATTTAGGTTGCTATAGTTTCTTTTCACTTAATACAAGAAATTAACGGAGCAGTGGAGGGGTGGTGGAAAAAAATCGCCATTGCCAAAGTATGGCAGTAAAAAGCTCCTCAAAGACCATAAAATATCACAAAAAGGCAACTTTACACAACTTTACAGGGAGCACCCGCTGCTGTGGCGCGTATCCTTCGGAAAGTGAACAGCTCGGTGCGGTAATAAAAATCAAATTAGCTGCATGCGCGATATCCTTAAGAAAAGCCAAGCAAACAAAAGGGCAAAAAATACGTACTGAACTGAACAAAAAATGGTCAAATTGAGTAGTAGGTTACTTTATGGAGCACATTCGGTTCGGTATCCCTGAAAATAAAATCTCATATCAACACACCTTGAGAACAGGCACAGGATACACGCCCGAGGATGAGGTTGAAAACCGCACTCGAATGCACAGATACACGGAGTTAGACACGACTTGGGAAGAAATTCATCGACCGAGATACACTTTTTTGCGCTAAGCTCTTTTTTTCGATAGACACTTTGCTCCTGCTCCTATTGCTGCCGCTGCTGTTACCCGATGACGAGTAACCACATAGAGTGTACCTTGCCGGCAAAATGGGGGCAATTCAGCTGCCGTTCAGGTGCTGTCTATGTATCTCTTCCTCGTCTTAGATCGGAGATACCGAGAAAAGCATATTCTCTGCTTGATTACTCATTTGCGCATACAGTGCGGCGGCAGAAAGAACGAGACGGGAAGAGATTCTTGCATCTTTTGGTGATCAGCGTGAGCGATCTACCTCACGCCTCCAACGAGAGAGCTTTCCCACTCACTCTCGCGGTTTTTCGCTTCAGTTTCCTTGCGGTTGTTTCAGGAAATCATGAAAACCGTTCCCAATGATTAGCTCAGTCGGTAATGAATGGTGGGGTTGGCCGATGGTGTCGAATGCACAGAGACACTGGTGGCAGGAGGAATTTTATTGGGATTGAGATCATTCACACATTCTCGGGCGAATGTGTATTATTGTGATGGGATCCGAGTGAACCGCATCGGTTTTGTGTTGTCTTTCAACTCGAATGCCACACGCAGGGATGCGGAAGCGGGTATTTTTATTGCAAGCATGTGGGTGGGGATGCTAGCTGATGCACTTGCACTCCTATTCCCCCCTCGAATGAATGTGCTGAGATATGTATAGCAACTGAAATTGTTTTCACTCATTTGATACGAATTCGGAATTCAATTTGAACCGAAAATCGAATCGATTTGAGCGACGGATTGATGGAACGCAATTTGTCGTCGGCCTTGTTGGTGATCTGCCAAACCAAATAGATTCGTATTTTTAGGGACACTCTCTGTCGGTGGACGCGTGTATTCTGATCTTGAACGAGGGTGATAAGGTGTATGGGAAGTAATTCAGCACAGAAGTCATTCACTCCGCAGGAGGTGGCTAGTAAAAGATAATCGAAACACATAAAATGACGTCAAATAGCGAAAAAAAACGACTAATTTTCAGTAAAACCTGTTGGCGCTGAAATCATCTCAATCAGCGCAGCAGTATCCTAGCGTTTTTTAGTGCTTGTCTTACCTTAGCCCGACAGGGGCTAACATTTTTGGCGCCGGGAGAAATATGTTTTGATTGCAAACATTAAATTCTGGAGTTATCTTTATATCTTAGAACCATTTTAAGCTAATTGCCTGTTGGCACTGCGTCACATTTCATGTCTCTCGCAGATGAGGGGGCTGACGTTCAAGAGATGAGTCAGAACCTATGATTCTGTGCGAACGACTTGGCCGACCATTAGTCACAAGTCATAATTTCGTACGGGAAAAGAGTACTGCGAAAAATTCTTTCTGTATCCAGACGGATTTCATGTTTTGATCGAGTGGTTAATCTTGAAAACTCTTATGGATCACATGGATTGAGAAATGTGTTCGAATAATGAAGCTTTCATTTCAAAAGCCTTGAAAAATAGCAATGTACAGAAAACATGTTTCAAATTTGTGTTTTCAATTAAGAATGCACACAATTTTCTGTTTTGTTTTTCTAATATTTTTTGGTGCTCATTTCCTCACTTCGACATGTGAAGATGGATTGTGTTTACTAGATGCCACTTTTCATGAGTGTACAGTTCGGCAAAAAAATAGATCGATCTTCAAACATGGGCAACATCATCGTGGAGAGATGACCTAAATTTTTGAAAAAGGTCATCTTAGTAACAAAAGTGAATAGACAGCATAAACATTTATCCAAGTGATTGTTTCGTTTGTTTTCTAAAGAATAAATTCTAAGGAATTCAGTGTACTCCTATTGTCCTCTTTATCAGAGATACAGCTGTTTGTAGTGTGGTCCGGCTGAAAGTATCCACGTTCTGAGGTAGTCGGCCTGAGGAGTCGATATCAAGCAAAATTATTGCGCTTTCGACCATTACACTGGATCTGCGGTCATGAACGCAATTCCCGCAACGAAAATCAAGTCCACGCTAGTCACTTTCTGCCGGGAAGAGTTCAAAGCTTTCGGTTCACAGCACTTCATTAATCTTTGCAGGGTTCTTGGACGAATTTGACCAGCATTGAGAAAAGGGTCCAAAACTGATCCATTTCAAACAGTGGGTCGAACCTTCGCATTCATCCTTACGTGTAAAAGACCAACAAGCTCTTACAATGCGACAAGAAGTTGCTTACGATGGTGGTATACATATGTCACTTAAGAAATCAAATTCCTTGAGATTCCATAAACAACTTGAGCTCTTTTTTTATATAGTCGGTGTGGGAATCTGGGCCTCAACCATACACGATCTCTTTCTAGCTGTCTTCAGTTGAGCATACCAATTTGGGTGAGGTCTTTCTACATTTGTGTGCGCCACCTTAATACTGGACGCCTGTTGTTTTGTTCCACAGGACACGAACAATGTTCGTGACAGCTAGCTAATGTCGAATGGTAAAGGCAAACGAACTGTACCATACCAAGAAGAATTTGGCCCAGTTACTATAAGCCTGAAACGATAGGTCTTCTAAAACAGATCTGGAGAAGTCATCTCAACATCGGTTGCTATCGTCACGAGCCATTGGGCAGCAGGAGGCCATGCGGATAAGCTTGCATCCCATGCAATATGTTGTAGGTGCAAGGATATAAATGAAAAGGAAACTTTTACTCTCTTCCTGGCATATATCAGACAGCTTGTATGCAAAACACTCTTTAACGACTTCAATGAATGGAATCAGTGAACTGATCCTCTATTTAAATTGAACTGGTTGGAATTAGCTTTGTTCTCTCTCCTATCCAGTTCTTTTGGCCACAGTTCTAAAATTAGGTACACCAGTTCAGTGGTACCAAAATAACACTTCTCTTCTTCCAAAACCTGTTTTCTTTGGACACATTTACCTATCTATCAACACTCAATGTACAATTTTATTATACAGCCAACTCAGTAGGCGTGCCACTTGGAATTTTATTGTCAAATCAATTTTCAAATTTTCCCAGTAATAAACAATATTACTTTTTCATAGCCAAACATTTAGTTTTACCGAATGGTTAATTTCGTCGATAAAAACAAAGGAGATAGTTAAAACTAATTAGGGAAAAATAAAAAAATTAAAGTAAATTACTCCAACAAATTAATTAGGTGTGAGAAGTAATTTTGATACTCATATTAAAATTTACTCGACTGATGGTGGGTGGTTTTCGCAGAAAAATTTTGAAAAAAAAACGCTTTGTAGATTCGTAGGATTCCCAACTTTCCTCTTTTAGATGCCCTTCTAGAGGTTTCTCTTCATTCTTTTTCTCCATAGTAAAGCAGATATAAAATATCAATCTAATTAAAAATTATGGTAGAGCAATTTAGCTTTTTGGTCATCTTATTTTAAAACAGCGTTCATTTTTTAAGGTTCCGTCTACAAAAACGGAACCTTTATAATTTCGGTGTGTCCGTCCGTCCGTCCGTCGTGTCTGTCACAAAGATAGAACTCAACTTTTGAAGGCGAACATGTGCAGTGCAGCAACGCAAGTAATGCAAGAAAGGACATTTTAAATCAAGAGAGAACTGAAGGACAGTGGACGACGGCTGGGAACATTTGTCGACTGCGTTACTTTATAGGAAGGATATTCTATGAGGCCTCGATGTGGTTGTGACTAAGTTTGTGAATTATTTGATAGCTATTATTTTTGTATATGCACTCCCACAGATTTGTTATCAGACTATGGTCCACCCCGGATTGTAGCGCCATCAGAAGAGAAAGAAGGCCCATGCTAAATACATCTGAATCAAGCAATATGTTGGAATTGTCGTAAAAAACTCGCCTTTAGACAGATCATTGAGGTTAATAACTGATTAAACTTTTCTAAGCGATACAAGTTTACACGGGATTTTCCAAAGAGGCCTCAGGAGAGCCGTTCTCCTTTTTTGAGTCATCAGCCTTCGTGTATAGGACGAGCTGCCTCTTATCCACTGTTACGTAGTCAAGCCGCTAGCTCCTGTCAGACTACGAGTACAGAACTTTCTCGTCGGGGCTAGGGTTGGTGGCAAATAATTCCTCTTGCTACGGGTATATTTGTATAGATTTCTTCATTGTTATAGGAAGAACGCATGTCCACAGGGTGTCTCGTTTCAAAGCGGCACTTTCCTGAGCCAGAGAGCAGTTATTGCTGCTCTGGTGCTGCAAAAAATGTCGTGGGGGTAAGAAATAGTAACATTTCGAGTGTTTCAAGCAGTGCTCAAGAAAGGCGGATCTGTGAATCCTCCTCAGATGGGAAATATGGTATTTTTTCTCTAACGATAGCCATTGGAATATTCAGTCATAGGTTATAAGGGGTCTTTCTATCGTTTTTCATGGAAAATGCAAGATAAGCGGTTAAAGGTCCCAAGTATTTTCAAACGAACGTCAGCACGTGTAAAGCGCTACAGATTTTTTTTGTATCCATTCCATAATGTTTTGCTGGCTGACATTTTGGCTTTAGCGGCATTTTGGAATGGTGTCCCAAAATAAACACAATAAGTAATTTGAACGAAAATACAGATTCTAATTAATAACAGTTCATTTTTGAATGTATGACTTCAAACATCACACATTCACAGGAGCAGTGTCCAACGTACCGACACATCGAATGCGGTTGATATTTTCATCTAAAATTTGATTCAACATCATCAGACAACCGCTGCCGTCAAGTGGCTTCTCGCTGATACCTCAAATTGCCAGCCACCCAAAGACCGGAGGCCTTCAATTTTAGCATGTATTCGAATGAGATAATTACACTTTTTAGTGCGTGTAATTTTCTTTTGCTGAGGTATGTGTTTATTACCCTCGATTACGCCTACTTCGTGTGGGCGGAGTGTGATCGCTTTCCCGCGGATCACAACGCTTTCCTCTCTACAAAGAGAGTCGAAAAAAAAAGAAACAAACGGTGGGATCTATAAAAATTCTTCAGAAATCTGTTTAATTGGACGATGTCTGCATTCCATGCGGAGAAACATAAAAAACAGAATGAGCAAACTCCCAGAGGGGTGTACGTAACCTTCAGCTGCCGTTTGGCCGCAAACCACCGAACCCCAGTGCACACCGCCTAGTGAAAGTGTTCAGGAACTACTTCTGAATCCGAGACCAAATATATTTTTGTACGCCCATGTCGATGACCTGTTCCAAAAATAAAAGCAACACAGTTACGGACACAAAAAAATCGCTGCACTATTGACAGTGTTTTCCGAGCTCAGAAAAAATAGTGAAATTTTTTACGAGTCTATTTTGGGAACAAACACCACTCCTGCAGCGGTGCCGTGGGCCACGTAACCCACTCAGACAGAAAAAAATATTGAAAGCTGTGTCCTCACGGCAGCGTAACGATGTCATCCAATGAATGCACTCGCTGAATCATAACGCAGACTATGCTCCGCGGTGTCATAGCCCGAATCTAAATCATTTCGTGTTGTATCGCTTTTCTATTTTTAATCGAATCATTGCAAAACCCACAGATACGCCTCTCACCGGTCGCTGTTAGCCCAAAATTGCACCTGCTAAGTGTCAGAAGAAGAAACGAGAAACAAAAATTACTCGCCGATCAAAAATGTGTGCGAGAGCCTGAGCAGATAGTTTTTCAAATTCGAAAACCAGGTTATTTTCGTTTCATTTCGAATTCCATCGGATTCCGCCGCTCAGGTAAAAATGTGAGTATCTGAATCAAGGTTATGCATCCGAGTGTGTGGTGGGCCGCGCACACGATGCTCCCAACAAAAATAGATACAAATGAATTTCATATATTTTTGTTTAATTTACCCTTCTCCCCCGCTCATACACACACTCGAGGGTGTACACTCGGCTCGCTGACATGTGAATTGTACTTAACTACATTTTCATTCAATGGATATGTGCGGATTGAGTGGTGGGTCTAGAAGATAACTCAGTCAATTAAAACGAGAATTGCAGGAGGGAAAACCAATGAAATGAATGGGTGGGGGGGGGGGGGCAATGAATTAATTTTTATTTAATTAATCCGAGATGATGTGATGCTTATTGACAATCTGGCATTGCGTTCATTTCGTGTTTGGGGGCGATAAAACTATTAATTACGAATTAATAACTGCAAGGTCGAATGCGAGGGCGATGAGAATCGCATGGTGAGTGAGTTGCGGTTGGGAAGGGAAGTATCCTTCGAAAACCCACACCCTCTTCGTTGGCTCTCTTTAGTGACCTCGAGCTTTCGGTGGATTTCATGGAATCTGTTGAAATATTGATATTTCCACATTTTCAACAATTTTCATGGCTGAAGCGTGTATATCTTCATCAACAGGATGGAGATTCTTTAACTTTTCAGGCGATGGGAGAAACTTAATGTGAGTCCTACGGAATGAGTGGCATCTACACTTGGATGCTGTACTCGAACCGAAGGTGAAAACCCGTCAATTGCATTAAATTCAATCCTGGGGGAGCTGTATAACTTTGCATGGACGATAAAAGCGTGTATCCTCGTACAGCGAGCAATCTGAAAGGACTATAAGCTCAAGATTGAAGGGTATATATTACGTAAAGTTTGAAGTTGAAGGGCATATAGTACGTAAAGTAATCTTAAAATGCTAGGAGCACGTGAGATGATCATTGACTGCAAGTATTTTGAAAATGATGCGATGAATTTAATGGATTTTTTGATACTCGTATAAGATGGAAATTTATGATTGCCTTGTCAGAGTGACAGGAACATTATTGCAATACCCTTGCGCTAGTAGACAGGCGTTTCTGTGATAAGGAGCCTACATCATCAACTCTCACCACTGATTGCAAAGGAACGACCGTAGCAGAAGAAGTGCTCTGCAGTGTCGCCGTCATCTCCACAGGTATCGCAAAGGGTTTCATTGCTTAGGTCAGCACCGTTAGTACGCCGGTAAGTTGTTTGAAGTCTTTTCTGTCAAGAGATAACAAGAAAGCAGCGAATTATTTATAAACGTCGGAGAGCATGCGCTTGGTCTGTTTACAATCTAGAGAGTCATGTCACCTCCGGTTGTGCTCTCGAGAGGTCCAACCATAGATGGAAGTCCTTACCAAGGACGCAGGCATTCCCAGCGCAGGTTCAGGTCCTGAGAGTACCGCCTCTGAACCTTGTCTAGCTAATTCATCGACGGTCTCATTTCCTGCGAACCCGTGGTGGCCCGGGACCCAGACAAGTCTTAGGAAATTTAGAAACAATACTTTGGACAGTCCCCCGCAGTTTCCTTGATCCAACTACAAAGAGTTCTCAAGGTCATGCACTTGGACACAACTATCTGCACCAAAATATGAAGGATTCTCAATCAGTTCGTCAGCTTCAACTGAGTTTGAGTAGACTAATTTCAGAAAAATGACCACAGTTTGAATGGAAGCTATTCAATGGAAACCGAAGATAGAAAATGTTATTTTCTCCTCAGTTTGTTGCTCGATCATAAACTTAATTAATTCATCCTTTGTGACAAACTACGCCGCATATTTTTGGCAGTTCCTTAATAAAATAAAAACCATCAGAATATCTCATCCCTTTATGACCCCCATAGACTGAAAGCCATTCATCAAACTCTGCTATCGCTGCCGTTCAAGCAGTTCGTTCGATCCCCAACCTCGGCACCTCTCAATATCTAGATTAAATATAATTTAAGTTATAGACGCAAGAGCCCATTCGGTAAGCCATGCCAGTGCACACAGAGATCCTAAGCACACTTTGCCGCATAAATCTCCGGATGGTATCGTTCCGAAGTAATTTTCGGAATCATGCCTCATCCGAAATTATCACTCAAGCAAATAACCGCAAAAATCCCAAAAATCCCACCACAACATGCGAACACTGCTCTCCCACACAGCACATACTTACATAGGTTCATATTTCCCCCCGTTATTAAAAAGGATGTGTATCCCTTCCCTGCGTAGCTCAGCCTTCACTCTAAAGCTCTATGAAGCTCAGTCATAAAAATATCCACTCTTCGTGCAATAATTTTCGACGCAAAGAAAAAACCGGGAGCTAAGTGCCTCGTCTTGCGAAAGAGATGACGAGATCGGCGTTTTGGGGAGCGAGACGGCGGCTGCGGTTCGAAGCCCCAAGTCCAGAGACGACGTGCACACACTCCACGCCGTCTACGTGTGTGAGTGAGGGATGAAATTAATTAATATTACATGCTAATGAAATTTTAATGTCTTTGCATTTTAATTATGAGGCGGACCGCCCTTTAATGGAGCTCAGCGACATACTGGAGGACATCCGAAAAAAGAAGGAGAGAAGACCAAAACAGAAAAAATCCTATTATTTCGAGAATACTGCGTTTTCGAGGGTAGCACGCTCCCGCACCCCGGGGGCTCTGCTGATGATGGAGGACGGAATGGCGGCTTAGTGATGTTTTGGTTTATCACTTTCGCTTCATAAAATTATGTTAATGTCTGAACGGATGCTTGGGCTTCTTCAGCGACGAACAAGCGATAAATTAGAGAGCAACGACAAAGTTCTTGTCAGCGTTGTGGCTTTGTTCTATGAGCTTGTTGTTCGGGGTGCAAAACAGAAGCTCAAGGTCGAACGGGTCTACGGGTCTGTGGGTTTGAATGGGCTGAATGAGGGGTGCTTTCGTTGGGTTATGAGATAACAATGAGGACAGAATGGTTTTGAATTGATTTTTATTAGAGTCCTGGAGTAAATCGTTAAAACAAGGCGAATGGAAGGGTCGGGGTATTCCTGGTTTGACAGGGGCGACGATAAATTTTCCTTAAAGAGACGAACAGATGCTGGGTTTCTTTAAAAATGTGTATATCTGCAGGGAACCAAGAGATTCTTTCGAGTAATCTGAGGTATCTCTATGCGAGATACCCTGGACTGGAATCTCGTCTCATCTTCGGCTCTGGGCTTGTGTGACCACGCAACAGAGGACGTTCATGAATAGGTGGAGCACACTAGTGGAGAAGGACATCACCGACCTGGTGGGCGTAACTGAAGGCAGCTAACAAGAGATCGTGCTAGCTGGTGAGTCTTGTTGGTTGAGGCCCAGGATTCCCGGAAAGGGTCCAACATTGAAAATGTGATCGGATAACTCACATCTGGAACAGTTTCTGTGGAAATTTTAAAGTTGCTAGTGATAGGACTTTGAACCTCTTGAAAGTCTGGATTAATTCATGACTGGAAAAATTGCGCTTTCTTCGAAGACATCATGTCCAAACATAAGGGTACAAACCTATTTTTTTAAGAAGTTAATACCACGCCTTAATCATGATATTTGAAGAATTAAATCCTTTCAAATTCTGTAGAAGAAGTCTTTCACTATCGAGATGGTAGTCTGTAGGAAATCTGAGATATTTTTGTGGAAAGATGTCCAAGCCCACTCCTCCATTTCATTCCGCCAAGCAAAACCTCAGATGGTCGTCGTTCAGTTGGAAACAACAAGCAAAAGGTTTGTTTGTGAGAGAGTGAGGATGTCACAAAGGAAAACTACTTCTCCTATTCCAATTTAATGCAGCCCACGGCAGCGTCAGACAATGCAGTTCTTAGAAGTCTAATTCAGAAGCTCTGCTTATCCGACCACCTCATAAAACTGACATCAAAGAGTACATTTATACTTTAAGTAACAAAACTTCGCCTCTCCAGTTTATCCGGAGGAACATTCATCCAATTCTGAGAAATTGGCCCTAATAACCGAAGTAAGACGTCTCTGTTAAACGGGAATCTGGAAAATCTCTTAAAGAGCTTCTGCCTTTTCATGGAACTATCATAATCCAAGCAATCTCCAGAATTACACTTAAGCTTCAGCATGCCTCCAAATAGACACATCCGCCACTTGATTTATTCCAGTCAGTGAACAAAAACTAAAGCGTAGCGCAGCAACAATTTGAATCCATCCACCCATCCGGGAGCATAATAGTTCAGTCTTCATCCTTCGCAATTCGCATCTACGACGAGGGATATTATTAAAAATGATTAAGGACACGGTAAGTAGAGGAATAATAATAAAAACAAAGAGAACAAGATGCAGAAGACAGAAACATCCGCCGCTAACGTTGAGTTTAAGGTAAAGTAATGAACGGAGCAAACAAGACAGACTTGCAGACAGCGCATCCAGCTTTTACCCTCAAAAGGACTCAGCGCTCAAGAAAGAACTAGTCCACTTTATTATATTATCCCCCTTCAGCGTAATGTACTTAACCGACTTTTTATGCTTTCTATTCTTTCGAAAGGCTGACGACTAAATTTGCTCTCTTCCGCTATTCCGAAAGGATTACGAAACAAGGTAACAAGGTGGTGCGAGGAGACACCGCTGCATTGGATGGGTGCCCCGTACATGAATCCACAAACTACCTCTCGCTCCTGCCGCTGGTGAGATGTATTTGATTATATTCCCTCTGTGCACCCTTCCCTGTAATTCCTTGTCCCGCTGCCGATGAAGAAAGAGGGATTGTGAACAAAACAAAAAATAAACCACAACCAAAGGGAAGAAACGTTTCCTTTGAAGCATTAGGGATCAGACAAGTGAAATAGTTTCTAGATCTTAATTACCTCCAAGAGGTGAGGATTTTTATTCGACTCCGTATTAACTCAAAGTTAAACGGGTCTCGAAAGGTGAAAGGTGCTGCAGTGCATTTCTCGTGAAGGAATCGTAATTGACGGTAGTTTCAAGTGAACAAGGACAAAATGATGTGAAAACTGTTGCGAAACAACTTAAGTTATTAAACGAGTTGTTGTGTATTGCTTTGACAGGTGAATAACTTGGGGGGGAATTTGGTTCAGGGGTCTATGTGGGGGATGTCAGTCAGTGTGGCGTACACTTGCCAGTGCCCTCAGGCTATGCAGACACCTTAAAATGACGTGTTTGAAGCTTCAGCACTAAATTGATTATTTTGGACGTTTATGCGAACTCAGTTGACACCAATCAGTCAGTCAAAGTCATGGTGTGAACCATCCTTCATTATCCTGACTGAAAATTGAATGGATGTTCGAGTAGTTTTCTTCGTATGCAGTTTTTTTTCGGATACGACGTAGGAAGGGTTGCTTGCGGATTTTGTTGCAGGTTTTTAGGTGTAATTTTGAAAAATTTACAGCGGCTCAGCGATCGAATTAAAGTCTATCAAGGTGGTCAAATGCTTAATGTATTTCGTTCTTTGACTGCTGTTAATGTGTGACAATTTGAGTGAAAAAATGAGTACACCTGTATGAATAGTTTCTAAACTCTTGACGTCTACCTGAAAGTATGCAATGCGTTTTTGAAATTTATTTCCAACCTTTAGTTCGAAAATAAGAAATTTGTTGGGCTAAATTTCACAGCACAAGAAAATTTCTCACCCTCACGTGAGAACAAACACATTTTCGAGTATGAAACAGTCTTGTGCGAAATTTTGTGCGGTTTATTGCAGAGTTTTATTTTTTTTACATTTATTTGAACAGGTCTAATTTTTTTTTAAGAGTATACTTATTGAGCGTCCTCGGACTTGCAATTTAGTTCCCTCATCATTTCTCAAACCCTTCAATTTCTGCTAATTTCTCAGAGATGTTCGTGCGCAACCATAAACATGGACAACAAAAATCTGCTGTTGAGTTTCAGACTGCAGAACAGATTTGGAATAATGACAGAATATTTTTCATATCTACATCACCCAACGACTGTGCTCTCAATTATTTGGGAACTGGCAACCTGTCAAGAGTAGTTTGAGAATTCTGTAGCATGTTTTTAGGTGTCGATTTGAAAATTGTACAGCGGCTCAGCGATCGGATTAAAAACCATGCTAGTCAACAGCCAAAAGTCTTTCATCCTTTGGTTGCTTTAAATGTGTAGTAGTATGCAATGAGTTTTGAAATTTAATTCGAACATTCAGTTCGAAAATGATAATTTTGACGGCTAAACGTCACTTACTAAGTGTCGTCGAATTTGATGGTTGAAAATCTTCTATTATATTCTTCCATTTCTACTTCTCAGCTACGTTCGTGCATCACCTTAAACGTGGACGTCAAAGAGCTAAATTTAGTCCCGGAAATTAAGAATTCTTGCGCTTCAGGTTGCAAGACCGATTTGGAATCATGACGGAATACTTTCCATTTCTAAATCACCCAGAAACTGTGCTCTCTTGAGTAGAACATTCACTGCCATCGTCAGGTCAAGTTCTTTCGCCACACCAAACGATGTGCTTAACTCCATTTAACACTCACGCAAGTCGTCCTGTAAAATTTCACTCACAGCCAGCATTTGAAAGAAATCCAAAAAACAGGCAAGAAGTCTATGAAATGACGTGCTCATATCTCAGACACTTCTTAATCCAAACAATCGAAGCACCCACCCAATTCGAATTGTATACAATCGAAGTCGAAAAAAAATCTGCTACCGATTCAACAATGTGGTCTTTGTCCGAGCGCTTCGGATAACAAAAGGAAAAGAATCGAGATGCCTCCGCCCTCGTTCAAGTGTTTATTTTGCAAATCACTTTGCTGGCATCGTTTGCCTCTTGCTCTTTAATAGAGTTAGACCATCGCATGGTTTTTGTTTGTTTAGGAATGAGAATGAGCTCTTCATTGAGACCGAAAGTGAAACTATTTCTGGAGCAGCGTTTACATGCTGCGGCCGTAAACTTTTAATCGAAAGACTTTTCGGTAATCCATCATCGTTCCGCAGAGAGATTGTATCAATTTTCATTTTTTTTTGCATTTTCCCTGCTTTTGTTTTAGACGAACACTTTTGATTCTGGGGAGGGCCTGAGCTGTCAGAGGAAGATACAGCTCAGGGGAGAGACATTTCGGCTTCGAGGTGGAATGCTAACAAAATGCAAGTGGTCTGTACCACACAAATTTAGGACTAGAAATACTTAGCTCTAGTTCACACCATTCCGAAAAACTGTAAATATCTGACGGAAAACCAATGCAGTCTGTTACACTGTTAGAAATAATTTTGAGCCATCTGCGAATGTTAAGACTTAGAAGAACATAGAAATCGAACATCATTTAAAAACAAAGTAAATAGCAACGGACACGACTGGATGGCGCAGTTGGTTAAGTGCCTGCCCCAAGTTCGAGGGGTTCCAGGTTCAATTCCGAAATCGGTCCAGTCAACTTTTGCCGTTGGGATCAAATTAACGGCACTGGAGTAGGTTGCTACCTGGCAGTACAATGGACCAGTTTTGAGTCTGAGTGCTCCAGTAGTGTTTCTAAAATCCTCCAAAAAGAAATAGCAACGGGCCAAGATGAGTACCTTGTGGGACGGCAGATGTTACTTTTATTTCTCGAGATGTACAAGAGCATCCACTCAATAATGAGTTACTTGAAACAACATTTTTGAGAAGTCTCATTTGAAAGATTTTCAAGAAAGTAGGAATCCCCTGGTGGCTATAAAATGTTGCTGCACTACAGTGCTCCTTAAGGCTACTATGTTGCATTGCTGTAAACTTCCACTTTCAATCATAGACATCAAATGCATCTGACCAATTACGATACTCCTCAAATCCCCTTTAAATTTAAAAAATCCCATACACCGTTGAATTTCGTGACACCTAATGAAATCCAGGTTTCTGCCAATGAGGCATTTCAAAATCCAATCAAATCAAATTTCCGACGAATTGACACCGTCGGTATTGGACGACACATAAGGCGCTGCAGCTCAAGAAGTCCTCCTATCAGCCACGTCGAGTGAACTGACCATCTGTTGGAAGCCAACAAACTCCTCTCCCACACACACATGACGTAAACTAAACAAACAGAAAAAAAAGCCAATTCAATGCATCAGTACACCGAGAAGGACACAAAAGTAACACCTCATCACAAACGGGATATCAAGCACAACGACAGTGACAACGAGCAGGACAACGAGGACTCTGATTCCGATTGTGGCCACGAGGAGGACGTCCACGGAAGCGAACGAACACTGGAGAGAGTGGTAATAACCCATTCCGAGGGACAAATTGGTAACTTAATGGACAAGCAAAACCAATAGAACACCACATCTGGGCATCGACGACTGCGAACAGGCCAGCGGTCAACAGACGACGAATTACAGCGAGACAAAAGGAAAACGACCACCAACGAGAAACGAGAAACGAGAAACGAGCAACGAGCAACGAGAGTACCTGTGGTGGCATGGAAGGGTCCTGGAAAGTATAAGCACGGTGACACGTTATTATATCTTCGATTGACGAAGGCGTCGTCGTCATCTTCGTCCTCGTCATCGTTACCACCACCGCCAGTGGCACCGACCAGATCGATTGTGCTGGTCGTCATCGATTGCAATGACGGGACGGACTCCGTCAGATATTCAAACGGTGGCGGCTGCGAGAGGCTACGAACCTTGTTGGCGGCTCCGTCTGATTTACGATTTCTGGCACGGACTGGCCGATCGGCCGGGTTCCTTGAGGAGTCAGCAGCCGCATCATCGGCGGTATCCGATGCCACAACTGTCACCAGACCGACGTCGTGAGAGTCCAGACCGTTCACGTGGTGTTTAAAATTATTCATCGGCGGCGGGGGCGGAGGTGGAGGTGGCGGCGGTGGAGGTGCATCCCGGCTGTGTGTGGTTGCGTTGCTTGTCGATTGCACACCGCCCCCAGTGGTGGTCTTATTTATTGAACTCTGCTCGCTCGTGTGTTCGGACGGCTTTGTCCCGAGAGCTAATTGCCATCGACCAGCGTGCGTTTTCGAGTGTCCTGTGACATTTTCCACATCAGCCGCCTTCTGTGCAGCTGCGGCGGTCTCTGTAATTTTGGACTGCGGTCGCACGGAGGACGAGGAGGCTTTGGCGACCAGCTCCTCCTGATCCTTTTTCGTTATTATGTAACCGGAGAGGATGTTTTTACTCAGAATTATCTCATCGTCCCGGTGCGGTTGATTGGACACCGAATGGCCGTCGTCCGGCTCGGTGTCGGTGAAGGGACTCTTCGCCGTGGCTGTTGTCGCTTCCGATTGACTGCTTTGACTGCGATTATCCGGCTCGGTGATGTCAACCAAAACACACTGCGGCCGTGGCTCCGGTATGATGGTGGATAGAATCACCGTTTCTGAGGGTGTTGCGCTGTCGCGATATTCGTCGACAGCTAACGCCGCCGATAGATTGGATAGGTCTAGGAGTGCTTGCTCCACAACAGGCACATTTTCCACTTCAGTGAGCGACGCGCTCGTGAAATCAGCACACATGCTGACAATCGCTGGTCGCGGCGACGGCGACCGTCCGTAGCGAAAGATACGTCTTATCGCTGCCTGCAGCGGTGTCTCCCCAATGGGTGTCTCCAGCGCCATCACTTTGGGTGGCGTCAGTGGGTGGTGGTGCTGCTGCAGTCGGTTTAGTGCCGTCTTGGCTTGCATCATGTATCTGTCGATTTGCCGGAGGTCCTCTGTGATTGACTGTTGTATCTTTCCGCACTTCTGCTCCAGGCGGGAGCTTTCAATTCCATCCGACGTCGGTGGTGGTTGCGACGGTGGGGACGATGACTCCTCCACTTGGATGGGGATGATGGTGACTTTTGGATGCCGACGCTCCTCCGGCGCCGTCTTGCCCTCGTCGTCGGGATTCGGAAATGGACCGAACAGATACTCCCCGTCGGTGTAGTAAATACCCTTTCGACGTTCCTGCACTGTCTCGCGTCCTGATGGAGATTTGTTGCTATTGCTATCCGATGTCGGGGCGGGAGCGACTTTGCCATCATCCCTTCGGTATTTGTCACCATTAGAGGGACGGTCCCCAATGCTGCTTGTATCCGTATCCCTTTCGAATTTGTTTTCATTTCTTGTTACTGTCTTGTTATCGCCTTGCGGTGGGGGGGCGATAATTCCTTGTTTGTCTCGTAATTTCTCATCGCCGGCAGAGGACGACTCCCGCACGACCTCGCCTGGTTCGGACGCGGTTCCGTTTGTGTCATCAATCAAATCAATTGACCTGATGCATGCACGGGATGTGTCTTTGGCGGAGTCACGATCCGGAGTACATTTGGGATTTAATTGCGGCTGAGTGGATGTGTGATTGCGGCGGTTCAGCTTGCCGTTGCTGGTGTCGTTGCCAATTGGACGGGGCTTGCCGGTCGGATGGCCGTCATAATTTTTCGTTGAACACAAATGTTGCTGGCCACGGTCTGAATTTCCCTCTGTGGTCTTGTTTCCGCGTGACGATGAAGAGGCAGTGTGCTTCTGGACGGGTTTAGGTGACTTTTTCCGGCATGAGTCAATTATGCGCGGCGCTGCGGGCTTGGCCGGTCTAGATGTCTCGCTGGGATCACGTTTATTATTCATGGCACTGGTCTGGTAATTAATTTGACTGCCGCCTACTGGTGGCGACAATTGGATGGTAACCGTTGACGACGGACAAATGGCCGCTTTTGATTTTGTGTCCCCACACGTCGGTGATTTGTTGCATAGCCTACCGGTGCTCCGGTGGCGGGGTTTTAGAGGCGGCAGTTGATGTCTGGACGTGTATCGATCCAGCGACGCTGTCTGGGGACGGCTAATGAAGTGTGATGCCGGCTTGGATGGTTGATACAAGGACTCGGTGCTCCTCCATGGCTTCTCATGGCGCAAGGGATGTTCCTCGTGTTCTGCGATTCCCTCAAAATACTGCTTCCGCGGCTCGACGATGCCCACATGAAGGTGCTCCCCGTGGCTAAAGGCCTTCCTCTCCACCCCCTGTAGTTGCCGAAGCTCGGTGGTCAGGAATTCCGGGGTTCGAGATCGCTCCTTGATATCTCGGCTGTCGTCTGTCTTAAGCGAGATCCCCTCGAAGAACTTCTTCTTGGGCTCGAGGATGCCCACGTGCAGGTGCTCCACATGCTCCGGCAGACTAAAGGTCTTCACGTCGCCGCCCAGCAGTTGTGTCTGCTCGGGAGGCCATTCCGGGGTGCGGGACCGTTCATTTATCCGGCGGCTCATGTCGGCACTCAGGCAGTCACCAGATTTCGGAGGGACGGTATTCTCCCCGTCCTGGCCATGGTCAAACTTCCTCGCAATGCTATCGATTCTGTGCTGCTTGCAAACCCTCTCGTCGAAGTGAATCTCATCGGAGGCGCTGCGTGATCGGTCGTGGACAGCCTGTGGCGGTGGCCAGCTGTGGTCGCGACTGCGATGACGTGATCCGCGGCGATTTATTTTAAGAACCGTATCACGGTCAACAATGACACGCTGACGCGGACGGCTCTCACGGGTATTTTTACTTGTCTCCTGCTGACGGTGTTCCCTGCAGCGCGCTTGCGGGAGGGGAGAGATGGAGATTTTTAATAAAATTTTTCAAAAGCTTTTCATTGGGGTAATTTTAGACACTGTTGGACATTCTGTTGACTGTTCTGTTAGCTGTTCTGTTGGATTGTTATTGCAAAACTGTTTCATCTTTGTTGCAAGAGGGAGAGCGTGTGCGGTGCGGTGGGGTGTGGTGAGTCACTGGTGGGGACTGGGGGTGAGGCTATTTTTGAGAAACCTGTGGGCAATGCAAAGGTGTTTCGCGATGACCGCCGAAAGAGGATGTCTGTTTTGGGAGATGAGTGACTCATCATTATCTAGCCGAAGGTGAATCGATCCGATGCCAAGTGAAATGAGAAGTGAGTGGGCGAACGGACGGCTTCGGCATGAAATGGACGCTGCAGGACTTGTTTGGCCATAGCGTATGACTGATGAGCAAATTAGAGGTGAACAGGTGCATGTAGGTATTTGGCTTTAACGAGATTCGCTTGCCAAAATATTTGAAGACACAAGCGGGTAGTGAGTGAAGTCTGGCTATTAGCGAAGCATGACACATTTGATGAGCATGAGGAATTTGTCATGTCAGTTGTGTTGTTGTTTCGAGACGCACAACTGGTGCGAGGGACTCGGCTGCTGATTGAGTGATTTCGAGGTAAATAGTCTGCAGAAGTTTGCACACATATAGTGTCTTAGTGAGCGTTAGGGTTAGGAAAGTGGAAATAGCAAGGATGGCTTATTCGTCACAGTTTAAGCGTGAATGAGAAACTCTTTTAGACCTTAAGCCACCAACCACACAGAGATTCGTGCGAAATGGAATAGATTTAGCCATAGCACCATATAGAAAAAGATCCAGAAATGTTGGTTTGGCGCCTTTTAGCTGAATTGGGCATCCCCAGAGTGTCAGACCGGCTTATTTTGTGGCTAGATTTGGGCCTACATCCGTAAAAGATTGTGCTGACACAAAAATTTAAGCCGTACGACCATAGTCAACGCAGTGAGTTCGCTAATTGGGCACTCAGGCGAAGTCATCAAGCAAAATTGACGTTATTGAGCCATCACAATCCACAAGTTTGATTGACTGATTTGTGCGTTTTATGGCATGGTGGCATCATTGGACCTTATTTGCTTCGAAATGAGGAATGAGACACCATTAACGTCAATGGTTTCAGGTATATCTGAGCTGTTCCAATAAGACACAAGCGCGCTACGTGCCATACAGTGCTCTAAGTTGTGAAGGATAAATTTGTCGACTAGATCTTTTCACGGCAACCGTTCATCAATTGGTTCCCGCATCGCGATCATAAGGCTTAACGCCACATGGTTATTATATTGTATGGTCTCCTGGAGGCACTGCCAGCGAAGTCAAGGCAGGCATTTGAATGATGTCCTATTCCATACACACTAGCAGGCTTTTGGACACCTACTCTAATGCACTGGCTTAGAATGATTAAACTCAATTTTTGTTAAGTAAAATAGACTCTTCACGTTGACTGAAACCAGCTATTCTCTATTTTGCAATGAGTCCTCGGCTGTCCGGTGGTCCTGATTGCAATTTATAGTGTAATGGTAACTAAATTTGGAAACTGAAGCTTTGACCATCGTCTACAACAAGCACACGAGAGTACATGTTACTGATCTCACTGTCTAATTGCAGGGCAATTATTAAGAGAGTTCGGTAATGGTGAAATCGTGATACGACTGGATGGCGCAGTTGGTTAAGTGCTTGCCCCAAGTTAGAGGGGTACGAGGTTCGAATCCCAGTGAAATCGAATCTGGTCTAGTCACCATTTGCAGTTGGGATCAAATTAACGGCACTGGAGTAGGTTGCTACCTGGCAGTACAATGGACCAGTTTTAAGTCTGAGTGCTCCAGTAGCATTTAAAAAATTCTCCGAAAAAAAAAATATGAGTAAAAAGGTCAACACCAGAGGCCCGATCTTCCACGAGGGACAACGTGGCGTACATAGCTGGAAAGGGACTTCAATCTGCTGAAGATTCGTAGATGGAAGCAAATAGCAGGAGACTATGATGGATGGAGGGAAATGTCAAATAAGGACCAGGACCATCCCAAACTATAGCACCATATCAAAAAGGAGAAGCTTAGTCAGAAACTTTACGACAATTTTGACCACAAAGTCATGATTTCTAAATTAACCTAATTAATTAAATTTCGCCCACTGATCGATGTATAATAAGGGACAGAGAAGGAACTCTATCACAATCAAAACGATCGAAGTTCCGATTCAGAATGACCCTAAGCTTCTATCCAACTGTTGAATGACAACCGGCAGTCAAAAAGCGCCCATCACTAGTGCTCGTAATGACGTTGGTTCTCGATGCACTTTAAAATGCCTTCTCTACTATACCACCGTGGTGCTAAGGCATAGATACACTTCCGTGCCTAGGCATCATTAAAAGGTGAGCAGTCCTTTAAAAAATCCATGAACCAATCGCTCCATCTACAATCCGCCACAATCTAAAACTCTCAATGACAGATCAATTTTTGAAAGTCCTTTATTTTCGCCCTGGAGGCATACAACGTCACCGATTCTTTTGTGTCGACCTCAAATAAAATTAAAAATTTATCCATCATTGTGCCCGCATTGTGTACATTTGTCCCTCAGAAACTCACATCTATTAACCTCACACAACCTCAGCTTTGATCAGTGAATTCTCCTCGTCGTTCATGACACACATCAGTGAAAGAAAATAAAACCAAAACCCATCGCATGCTCCTCAACAGATTTTCTCTCTCAAACTACAAAAACTGTGGCATTATACAGTCCGCCCTTCCCTCAGACCCCCGCTGACCATTGCGAGCTGGAGGAGAGCGAGAGCTCATGCTTTATTCATTTGCGATTTGTGCTGCCGTTCCATGAATCAAACATTTAATAACTTTTCATCCCCAAGACCATCAGACCACTCTCACCTGCCTGCCACACCTCACGCCGTCGGTCGTCCTCTGTGTGAGAGCACAACAAAAGGATGGAACGAGGCCATGATGGGCGAAAAAAAGAAAAACAATTTATTACTTTCCATTGAAATCGATAAGCTCCGGCGAAGATTGAAGCCGAACATTACCAGCACCGACCGAAAGGAAACTTCGCTAGGAGACCCGTGCGAGCTGGAAGATTAGGATCCGACGACCTCTCGCCCCTCGTTCCGCTTGGATATTGGATACACAACGCAAAATATGATCAACGACTTCACGGGCCGCTTGGGCCGTAAACCCAAATAAATATTTGAACCTATAAAGCGAGCTCGTGTACAAATAGGCACGGGGAGCGCATAAAAAAAGGAAACAAAAAAATATGCGAACAGACCGCTGTACGGTGGAGTGTCCTTAATTGAAAGATCCACCGAACGGAAATGGACGGTAGATGGAAAGGCCATATTACCCAGCAGCGCACACCACGGCCATCATCATCACCATCACCTCGGCCACCACCCAGCCAATAACTATCGGGTGGCTTGAGGTTCATTCTGTGGGTTGCGCTCCGAATTGAGTTATCCTTTCCCCTAAAAGACACGGGGCGAGCAGTCCGACACACAAAAAATGACTTTCACTTCGACATTGTCATCAGGCGGGGGCGGAGAACGAACTGCAAACTCAACGACTACCAATTTTGCGCAACGCTTTGACTTTAAAACGGACTTTAAAAGACACACGGGATCCATGTGCGAGGAGGGGCATACGGGGCGACCGGATGACCTCACGCGAGGAGAAGTTACGAAAAAGTTCTTCCTTCACTCAGCGCCGCATGTAATATGTTCCTTTCCGGGCCGGGCACTGGCGGGGATCGTAAAGTTCCCTTTCATATCCTCGGATGGAAACATTGAAAATCAATAACATCCTCAACCCGAATAGTTGAGGGTCCGCAGTTAGCTGCGAGTCAAACTTACACAGATAGCACTTCGAACATTAAGGATATCCTCCCATTTTGAGTGGTTGAGCTTTAAAAATTGACCCGACCCGAGCTGGGTACCGCCAGCCGAAGGTCCTTTCGCCTAACAGATGCGTACATACATCGACGTCGTCGTCGTCGTCGGATCCCGGATGGGATAGGGATACCCCGACAAACGCAAACAGCTTTTCAGAGATACTGATAATGTCCAACGGCAGCACAGCACACACAGACTTTCATTTTATTGATTACACATTCGGGATATCTGCAAGGATATGCTAAGACTTGAAGCACCCCCCCCGACGACTGTGCTCGCATCTGGTCCCCGTCTGCGGTCCCGCCCAGAAGAAGAGTAAGTGATGTCCATTTGGACGTGAACATTAGCCGAGTTAATCCCTAATCATATGTGTAGTTGTAGGGCACATTTACTTAGTCCTTGGTCCTTCCCCCACTCCGCCCTAACTGCATGCACAGTGTGTGCGAGTGGGGTGGGGTGCAGCTCTGTAAGCAGAGCTCATGGCTTATGGAATCGAGTCAAAATAATCCACTCCTTTGTGAAGTGGGTGATTTTTAGGGTTATCCTGATTTAAATGAGGTTCATTACGAGCATTTTTTTCCATCCCCTCGATTGGCTGCCAACCACGCGCCAGGCCTTTTGAGCTGTTTTCGGATACATTTTCTAGCAAAATTGATGTCGGAACCTTTGAACTGAGATTTGGTGACTGTGTCGAACAGAAAGGAACATGTGTACGTGTATGTGTTTGAGAGGAGATAAACTTCGACATCACTTACCACCATATTGCTCATTTTCCTCCTCCTCGAGGGCTTTCAAAACCGCCGAGTTGGCCAGATTGGATGGCTTAATGAGTGATTCGTCTACTTCGATCCTGAAACGAGAAGGGGAAATATTAATAAAGTATGGAAGCTGTAGCTATGAGTGGAAATATGAAGATGCAATTTATTTTGATAAGGAAAACTATTTTTACTCCAGTTATGGAGATATACATCTTGGATGGAATATTTTCGAATCATAAAATATGGGTCAGGGACGATTGGTGGACTTTACATCACTTTGGGATGGCTTAAGCTAAGATACCGATGAGTTTGAGAAGATTTCATAAGGGAACATTGTGAAATAATGGTTTTGCTTGAGTTTACTACGAATGCGTGTCAATTTAATGAACACTCCTCAAGACATTTGAGGATATTTAGGTGCTTTTTCAATGACAAAGGAACGCCAAACTGAAATTACTTATTTTTACAGAACTCTGTCAGAAATTGTGTGGTATTACAGTTCATTTAGAACAAGGACTTTTTAGAATTAATGTATCCAGTTGGGCTCACGAAAATGTAACAATCTGCTTCATATTTCAATGTCTCCTTTTCTGTCATTTAAACTCCTCGAGTATCACGAACAAAAGTTTTTTATTTTTTCTTTACCTTAAATGAAACCGGCTTTTTTTAATTTTTTGTATACCAAAATTGTAAACTGTCGTTTGTTCACAATCTTAAATCATTAAAAATTATTAACACAATATTTTGAATTTTTGACACAAATTTCGTGTGACACTGCGTTAGAAATGAGGCGTGTTGTTTATCAGAGCGTTCAAAAAATCCAAATAAAGGGTATTTCAATAGGGACTTCCAAAGTTTGAAAGCTGCTAGAGGCCATATTGTTGAAGCCACATCTCTCAAATTGGCCGTCATTTATTCAGTTCATTCTGAAAAATCACCATGTATGGACATAGCATTTAACAACAAGCGAAAGTGATAAAATTGTTTTATCAAAATGTGTGTTCTGTTCGGGCAAAGTTTCGTGCGCTTCGCCCATTTCATTGTCACCATAATCGTCCTACCGAGAGGACTATTCGCAGTGCGGTGGGTGAATTTAAGTCCACTGGTTCAGTTAACGATAAGCCAACACCCGCACGAAAACATCATTGCTGTCCGTGAGAGTGTGCAGGAAAACCCGAGGCAGTCTCTATTGCGTCGCTCATAAGAACTCGGCCTTTCGCAGATTACAACTTGGCGAATTTTGCGTTGTGACTTGGGCCTGCAACCGTACAAAATTCAACTGACCCAGGAGCTGAAGGTAAACGAACATAAACAACGACGTGTGTTCGCTGAATGGGCTCTGGAGCTGTTGGAAATTGAACCTCATTTTCATCGAAAAATCCTCTTTAGCGATGAGGCCCATTTCTGGATGAATGCGAACGTGAACAAATTAATCTGTCGAATCTGGGACGATACCAAACCACCTGAAATTCAAGAGCGTCTAATGCATCCCGAAAAATCACTGTTAGGTGTGGATTTTGGGCTGGCGGCGTCATCAGTCCGCACTCGTATTTCTTTGAGAAAGACGTTGACCAAGCCATCAGCGTCGAGCTCTATGAGTCGATGATTAATAACTTCTTTTGGCCTGAATTGCATGATATGGACACCAACGACATGTGGTTTCAACAGGACGGCGCTACGTGCCATATAGCTCACGCTACACTGGAAATTCTGCTCGAGCGATTCGAGAGCATGGTCATCTCACGTGGAGGTGATGTGCACTGGCCACCGAGATCGTTAGACTTTTTCTTGTGGGGTTTTCTAAAATCTCAGGCCTATGCGAACAAGCCGCAAGTCACAACGGCCCTCAAGGCCAACATAACCCATGTCATCGGTCAAATTCAGCTTGATTTATGTGACAGAGTCATGGAAAATTTTACATTTCGGATGCGAGCCACCCAGAGAAGCCGCGGCAGATATTTGAATGATGTTATAATTTATAATGGCATTTATAGGCCTTTCAAGCGAAGGACAATTTTTGATGATATGTCGCACACACGTTTTCTCTTTTAAATTTAAAGATATGAAGCGCTTAATGAACTTATCACCAAAAGTAGAATTCATGGCATATTTGACATACGTCACCGTAAGCGGACACAAAATACAAGAGGTTTCAAAGGCCCTACCCTGAATGAAAATTTAATCAGTCTTAAATCAGCAAATAGGAAGAAGTCGAGGAATTCTTCACACAAAGAGAGACTTGGTTTGAACATCAGTAAGGACAGCTCACAGATTGAAGTGGTCAAAGACTCGGTCCATTGCCTGAGCTGTAGCACCCCTACTTTTCAGTTTTCTTCCCAGCTATTCCATGAATTAACTTAAAACTGATTGAGTTTCTTCTTCACTTATGTGCACGACCTTAAACGTGCACGTCGTTTGTTGACGGGCTCAGAAGATTCTTCGGGCAGGAGCCAAGTTGTCCGTGCGCTCTACATGACCTAATTATTCTAGGGATTGAATCCGTAGACACCTGGTTAGACGTCACTGTACAACCGTTCGCGGTTGAACCTTCTCTTGCAAATGCTATCAACGCAAACAGGACCAAAGATCGCCAGCAGGACTTTTGTCTCGAAAATACCAAGAGCCCCTTCATCCTCTTGGGATATTGTCCATGCTTCTGCGTCGTAAATACGGACTGGGATTATCAATGTCTGTCCACAAAGTTAGCTTGATCTTGTGAGGAAGGGCTCTACTACAAAATTGTCTTTCAGCCCCAAAAAACAGCGGTTGTCAAGACTTACTCGGCCTTTGATCTCGGTAATGGTGTTGTTTGTATTATTTACACCGAAGCCAGGGTAGAAGAAGTCGGTGACCAACCCAAAACTTTTGCAGTCGATTGCAACTTTTTGGCAAACTCGTCGACGCTTCGCGTCATTTTTCAAAGTGAGCGTATACTTTGTTTTGCCCTCGTTTACCGATAAACTCATTATAGCCGCTTCCGTTTCAATGACAGAAAACGTGTCATTGACGGCTCGCTGTATTCAACAAAACACGTGAATGTTATCATAATTTCACTCATCGGGTATGCTTTCCTCCGACCATAGTGCATGCCCTTCAGCTGTTGTGGTGGTCAAGGTTCGGGTGCTTGATGTTGTTGGTACAAACCCGTCAGACAACCATTCAGTAAATCGATAATGCGTTCCACATTGGAGTTCTGACTTAACTACTGTACCTATGCAATGCACTCATCGGTCATTTAGGCATTTGTATGATTTGTCAGCTAAATGCCACGACCAAATACTAGTGGTTCTGCTATCCTTCGATAATAGAAACCAACCGGGAATTCCTTTTATGCAAATTACACGTCCGACACTCACGCTCCATCTTAAGCATGATTGATTTACGAATTAAATTAACACCAATTTGGCTATTAATCGAATTGATACTTTTGTTTCGAACGTCAGCACTTTTCCTCCTCAGTTCCGAAATATCCCTCGAATCGAACAGAATGTTAGGCCGTTCAAATCGCCTCCGGTTACAGCTAAGCTTGGTTTACTCCACGTACTGGATATACGCGTTCTTCAGCCTGTTAGAATATTCGTTTGACTGGAACCTAGAGCACTTTACAACTCTGTGCAAAGTGAGATCAATTTTACGTTACATAATATTCACTTTTGTATGGATAGCCATGGCAGTGTTCATTTATAGCGCGCCGGATGTATACAGAAAGATAATGTGTGCATTCATATTGTTCGGTTATTCCTTGACAGTGTTCTACAGGCAATTAGCACACCAGCAGCGAACGATCACGCACATGAATCGGCTCCTTAAGTGCATTCGGAGGACACAGCTTTTGACCAAGACGCAGATTTGTTTCTCAACGCCCATATACGTTATATTCCTCGTGAGATATGTGGTCATAGGGGGTCTCCTCTGTGCATTCTACACCCTCATGCCGATAAACGAATTTTTGTTGGGCTGCTTTACAATTTTGGTCCCATACGCCAATATGTACGTGTACACTCAGAGAATTTGCATTAAACTCTTCTACCTCCAAACTCAGCTTCGTCAGATGAACGATAATTTTAACGAATCGTTAAGTTGTACACTTTTACACAAAATCTTCACGCTGTACTTTAAAGAAATGGCGTCGATATACAGGACCGTGTCGAAGTTGCTGGTCGAATTTTGCGAAATGCATAGTTTCGACTCGATTGTCACGGTTTTTCAAGTCGTGCTCGCCGTCGTATACAATGAGCGTCTCATAGCACAGATCAGTATTGTGACCGCTTTGGATATTTTACTCACTTTCTACTTTTATCGACTGATTCGAACTGAACTGAGACGCAGCCAGAGTCTCACTGAAGACGCTGAAGTCAAACAGAATTCCAAGCTGATGTATGACGTGAGTATACGACAGTTTTTGGGGTTCATCTAAGGTGCTTCATTTCTTATTTCCTAGATGAATGTCATTTTTGTCGCTGCGGCGATTGCAGATCTTTGTGTGGAGCTGCACTTTACTAGGCTTCAAAGAGCTGTGTCGTATGCATTGTCAGTTGTTTTGGTGAATTTCGCGGTTGCATATAGAACAACTTCACCGTGAATTATTAAATAGCAATTTGGATACAATGTTCCTTTGACGTTTAACTGTAAATTTGTTTAAAAAGTAAAATCAAAATGTGTCCAGATTTATTTTATATGGATAAACGAATGGTATTCTGGTTGAAGTTATTCATTTTAAGAAGCTTCATAAATGAGTTACGTAAGGCAGGAAAGAACTGACCACAATATCCTGGCTTGGATTTTCGAGAGACCGTTCCAGAATACAGTCAATTCGATGAGAATGTTGACTGCGATGGATAAGTGGGTAGACGGTGTGCTTTGGTATTTTAAGGCTTTTGTTCTCAGTCTATGGTTTTAAGTCGAACACTTAGTAAGCCGTAGACTTATCGCTCGAAAGACCTAACTCACTTTGTACATAACCTAGATAGTTCTAGTCTTGTGCTTCAACGCAGAAGCATGGACAATGTCGGAAGAAGCCCTTGGTGTTTTCGAGGGAACAGCTTTGCGTTCGATCTTTGGCGATTGGAGAAAAAGATTCAGCCACGAACTGTTAAGGATGTACACTGACATGCCAGACGTCTATGGATCCAACGTCTACGGTGGCCAGGCCGTAGAGCGAATGAACAACTTGACTCCGGCCCGAATAATCTTTGACTCTGAGCCCATGCAACAACCTTCAGAATTGAATTGGCGCATTCAAATGGAGAAGGTTCTAAGCTAACTTGGTGTGTGGAACTGGAGACAGCTGGCAACGAATCTTTCTTGTTGGAGAGGCTTACTGGTTTAGACGCAGGTCCACCCGACTGAAGCACCATACATCTTTACATGAAGAAGAAGGAAGATAATACTTGAATTTACTACAAACTTTTCAATTTTCTTCTGACAGCTTTCTGCATCTTTTTTTTTATATCGTTACTTTTTGCTATAAAAACTTTCAATCCCATCGGTTCCAAAAACACACGAAAAGAGAAGACTCGACCATCAACCCTGGAAGGGACAAGTCACATTTTCTTTCCTTCCTTGAAATAAACTTTAATTTTTGTGTGTAAAAGCTTTGTGTTTGATTCCACCGGTATGTCATTCCTCTGATACTAGGACCTGACTCCAGGACCTTGCTCTCAGCCAGAGCAACTTGCAACCTTAAAAAGGCTCGTTATGCGAAAAGGATGATGTCATATCAAGCCAACGTATCAGTAAGCGGAGGAGGGAAGAAAAAGCAAAGACACAGAAGAGCCTTCGAGTTGCTCCGTAGGCAGTGAAAAAATTAAAAAAAAACAATCGAGCTAACTGTATCCATCCAAACTAAAAAAATTCCAGCAGAATGCCATCAAGACTTTAAATCCTTTTTATATGGCTATATGTCCGTTTGAAAACAGCTTAGTGAATAATGGCGTAAGACAAATGACAGGAGAATGTCATGTGAATGAGCTCAAGATATCATGAAAATATCTCTTCTATTTTCATGATATCTTGAGCTCAGGGGGAAGGACATGTATACTTCATTCGCAAGATTTCTTGAGCTCAGGGGGAAGGACATGTATACTACATTCGCAAGATTTGTGGCGTCACAGACCATGCACCAACCCGAAACGAAGGCCCCTTTTGTCCCACCACACACTCCGTGACAGAGTGTGGTAGGTGAGTGAGGGTTGATCTCTCAATTAGGGACATCTGTGTCGCCCCTAGGGAGAGATTGGCTTTTAAACTAAAGGTCACTCAACCCACTAAAGTTAATGATCCCAAGAGGAGAATCATTCCGGCAATCTGAAGCCACACATCACCGCCATTAACCGTCCTCGGCCTGCAACCCTCCACGCACAATACATCACCCCCGAGTCAACTGTAGCCGAACTCTCGAAGAGTAACACATCAAACCGGGAAGAGAAAGAAACCGAATTACCATGTAATTTTGTCCCATTAGTCCCAGGGGACCGACTACCGACTACCGACCACCTCACACCCCCCTCGGACCAGGTCGACCACAGAATCGACCAACAATGCCCAAAAACCGAAACCGGGTCCCATTCGATTTAATTAAGAAGCAACATGTCTTCCCAGAGATTCCCAAGAAAATTATTTACACATAAATTATTTGGTCAAGGGGCAAAATTAATTAGAGCCCCATTCAGTGATGATCCTTCGGGGAGGCCAGAATGGCTAAAGGATATTTATGCGCAGCCGGGTAATCGGGTTTTGCTTCGGTCCAACTCCGGACCGGCTTCGACTGCTTTTGGTGTGACAACGTACAACGGCCTAAACGAATTGTTATCCTTCAGCAAATTCCTTTAAGCACACTATCCTCTTACGGTTGTTTGATCTCTCGCCAAGGGGTGCCGGGTGACGGGTGACGGGTGGTGCCTAATGTCCGTGTGTATCCTCGAAGAAATTTCAATTCAATTTCAGTGATGGAATAATTATCCACTTAGAATAATCTTTCACAGACACACATCCGGCCCGGACAGTGTTGCACACAGCACATCCTTTGAAAGTCTTCGAGCAAAAGATGACTCTGATGAGATGGAGGGCAGCATGCCATCACTCGGCCCATTTGGTGCTCATCAAAGAACTGCTCCGGCAATGTGTGCTCTAAGTGATTTCAGCACAAACATTCGTTTACTCGGTGAGGTGGATACGCTCAACGTTCAACCACACGCACACACGAAAGGATTAAATGCGATCCATTGGCACATGGTTGCCTTGCCGGATCCACTCCATCCCCGGTTTAGAGCCAACACTTTCGTGTGGGAAGCACAAGATGGAGCATAATTTCCGACCGATTAACCAAATGAATTTCGTTTTCATTTTCTAAAAAGGTTAAGATTTCTCCTGATTCGTCCTTTCGTCCTCCCCTCCTGACACCGCAGAAGTGGGTTGGCGCTGCAGTCTGGGGCACACACATGGACACCATTTCGTTGGTGCCACTCTGACAGAGCTGAGCTAGTGCTACGGCGATAAAGGTCCTGGTCAACCCCTTTATTTAGCATTTTATGGGTGGCTCCGTCCGCTGGAATGGGTCTGCCGAAAGGGTGGTTGTAAATCTCATCAAACTTTTAGCCAAATGAACTTTTCTATGGCTTCTCCTGGCCACGCTCGTTCGGGGTGAAACAAATCAGTGAAGTCTAGTGCAACAGTTCTGCAAATGGTCCCTGATACATTCATCTGAGTGGAGTGGCCGGGGGCTGGGGGGGTGGGGGTTCTTAAAAGTTTTCCACCCCTTGTTGGCGCTGGGACATGAGTTGAATGCGAATTGGTGTGCCGCCAGACTTGGCAGACTTGTAAATAAAATTAGCGGCGAGATTTATTATGAGGCACGAGGACACCTGATGGCCTTGGAGTCAGTTGCCTAACTGAGGGGGAGGGAGGGAATTTTTAATTCAAAACAAATTGATTTACGAGGCATTTTCGGAGGTAATTACAAAATTGTGTTGTAAATACATTGCAAACGTGGAAAAGATGATACAGTCGCGTAGGCGATGAGTGGGGGAATCTCAAATTGGGGTTTAAGTGGCCGGTTGGGTGTGGGCGGGATTGATTTTTGGGCCTTGGGGGGAAATGCTGATCAAATGAAATTTTGTTTTAAGCAGAGTAGATTCGCAATTGAGACAAAATCCTTAACAGAAAGAGAACATTATTGCATAGATCTTCAAAAATCAAATCAAATTCTAATCAAATTTCGGGCTCGATGTGAAGAAGAGAAGAATGTGTCATCTTCAGTGACAAGCAAGCCTATTTATTTTTATTCGACACTCTTGAGAATTCCATTTTCGTTTGTAAATCGCTGTAAATCAATATTTTAGCGAATCGATCATTTAAAGAGTCTCCCAATGGGGACTTCTTAATTTTGACAGTTGATAGCGACCATGTTCTTGAAGCCACATGGCAGAATTGGCTGTTAATTATTCAACAATATGGCCTCTATCAACTGTTAAAATTCGGAAGTCCCTATTGGAAGACCCTTTAGTAGCGGATCTATAACAAAAAAAATTCAGAGTCGCCTGTATTCTATAGAGACTGCAAAAAGTGCATGATTTATGAATCGCATACAGAATGAGTTGAAATGAAATTAATAACCGCCAAAGTATATTTGCCAACCACTCGTGGCTTGATTAAAATTTCCTCAATTTATGATGTTTTTTCCTCCGCGGGACTCGTGCATTTCAAGTGCCTGTCCCCACTTGATTACACGGCTTGCGCCACAGAGGAGCGCATCAGCAGCCACCTCACTTCAGCCAGTATTTGTCTGCCAGCAAATCACTAAAACACGTTTGTTCCACAAATTACCCTCACCGACTGGGATGCTGATCCGCTCCACTTCACCTATTCAGCATCCGAACAACAGCCCGCTCCCACCGGACCACAAAAATTACACATCCCCAGCCACCAAAGACAAAAAAAAAAAGAATGGGTGTCAAATTGATTGCAATTTGTTCGATTACTTAATTTGCCAAAGTAATTGAAATGAAATACATAAATTCGATTTGCCGGGGCGGGCGGCAAATCGCACAGATGCCGCGCAGGACAACTGACAATATGCCCAGCCCCGACCGGAAAATGCGGCTCACTCGCTGCAGCGGCGTGCTCGCCTCACATTAACGTGCAACACACACTGGCGGCTCCGCGGGGATGAATGCCAAACAGGATCGTGCACACAAAACGACGAAACACAAAATAAAGTCGCTTTATGTAAATGCAATCAATTTAAATTAAATTGCTTTTACTCATTGTTATCGATTGCGAATTGGAATCGTGTTGAACTTTTAAATAAATCATCGGCGGAGGGACCGATGACGACAACGACATCAATGACATCGACGGGTGACTGTGGGTGGGGGTGGCTTGACGACAGCTAGCTGTGCGCCAATGCCACAGTGCCCTCCATTTGCATTGTGCTCTCGTCTAGGCGTCTTGATTGCATGCCGCCGCCGCCGTCAAGGAGAAGCGATGGAGCGAGGGCGGGTTTTCCTTGAACGTAATCGAATCAATCGAATTTTCCGACGGCAAATTGGTATAAGAAACGCAAACGATGAGTTAAGGGGGGAGATGACTGGGAGGGCGACGATGATATTGAAAGTGGCGGCCAATGAGATGCGTGGGAAACGGCGCAACTGTTGGGTCGGGATTCTCGGGTCTGGCTTAAGGAATTTTCGCGAATAAATGAGTTAAGCAAAGGGGATTAAGACGGCAAGGAAGGAAGAGTGCTTTAAATGAAAAATGTAACGGATTACTGTCATTACCTCTTGAGTTATGTGTGCGCCGTCGATTGCTTTCGCAGATTCGATACTGGATTGAGTGTCTTAAGGAAGTGCTTTGAAGTTCTTAGCCGAAAGACACACTCATGTGAGGCATTTTTGAGGGGGAATTGGTGGCAAATATGAAGTCATGTCTAACTTCATGGCATCAGATGAAACTGGAACGAAGTTCACACATAAATCAGATTTTGAATGAGGTCTTTCTACGCTGAGCTGAGCAAAACTTCCACCGCTTTATGAAATCCTGCCCTGCCACAGGCACTGACACAGAGAATAATTAAATAATGCGCTTCTGCAATGTAACCCTTTCACAAAAGACCACACAATCCCGCACAAAGACCTATTCTCCTCGACGTTGTTGGCCATAATTCACAATTAAAACGAATAAATAATCGTGTGGGCTGTTGATTAAATAGAAAAACTCACTAAATACTGTGTACTTAACGGCCTGTTAATGAAGACACAACAAAACCTATAATTGTGATAAAACATAAACAACAAGCGCCCGACTGCGTGGCAGGATGAGGGCGGAAAAAAAAATAACAAGCAATTTTTAATTATGATTCCGATACACTCGGGGGTAATTATCAAACCGACACTGTGATTGCAGTATCGACCAACGCACGGCTTAATTCACCTCTCCCGTGATTGTCGGCGCAACGGCTTCACTAAATTAATTAGCGAATCGCCTTTTGATTGCAATTTGCCCCTGCTCGTGCGTGTGGATATTAAATTGTGAACGCACTCACACACGAGTGCAAACGCAAATGTTGTGGATTTTTTTTGTATAATCTATAAACAAAGCAATTAAATCTATTAATTGAATGGTATACAATGGCGATCGGCGGTGCTTTGGGGATGCTTGAGGGTCCAGGAAGTGGAAGGAACTGGTATTGAGAGTGCAACTCTGACAATGAATGCGGCAAAGGAAGTGCTTTTAATCAGTGGAGTGGAGATACATTTTGATATTCCATGGAGCTGACTCGGGCTCAGTAAAAATGCCCACAGAGTGGAGTATATTTTTCAATGAACAAATTGGAATATTCTCTAAGCTTACGTAAATTCATCATCGAATTGAAAAGACAAGATGTCGAAACGGTATATAGAGTAAGACAAGTTTTATCTTCTTTGCCGAGATTCATTCGAGAGCAATTTCTGAACAACTTGTCACACAGAATTCACTGAAATCCCTTTGAGAACGGATTCACTTACAGAGACTGTGTTTCGTTAGAAATTTGGCGATTTGGGGGTGTTTACGATCTTGGGGCAATTGGCAGCACGTTTCTTAAAGGAAAAGGTCGAATATTCTAAGTTAGAGCAACTGCAATCTCACTGTCAGTTTGCCCAGCTGAAATTGATGCTATCAATTTAGCAACATGCGCCCGTCTTCCGAATTTTAAATTATTTGAGCGGCTTTCGCACCCGAGTATGGAGGGACCACAACTAACTAGGCACGAGCAATTGGCAACAGCAACCGAAAGTTCGAAATCGCTGAGGGAAGCTTGTTGGTTGAGACCCAGTTCCTCTCCGGAATGTAGTGCCACAAGAAAAAGAGCAACTTTCGTTGCATAATTGCATTTGTAGACATCAGTGAAACAAAACCTCCGTCCAGACGATAAACTGAACGCGAGGGCGTACAGCCATTCTCTAAACCAACAATGGACACTTACTTGTTGACTTACTTCTCAGGCCTGCGACCCATGGAGACTTTGAGCCTGAGCAATTGCAGCCTTCCTTCCTTCGCTGTCTGCTGTTTCAAGTCATTAAGACCTAGTTTTCGTGCATCAGCCAGCACTTGGTCTTTATACCGAAGATTTGATCATCCTTTTCTTCTCGAACCAGGAGGCTCGGATTCGAAGGTTCTCTTAGCTGGAGTAGCCGAGCTAATTTAGTCCACGGATTTTTACCTTCCGGATTATATCTATTATCTTTGGACAGGTCGTAGAGTTTACGGTTGCGACTTCTCTTCCATTCGCCTTCCTTGGCAACATGACCAAATATTCGATGCAGAATCTTTCCTTCGAAAGCACCAAGATGCAGCTCTGCAGTTCTGCTTGTCGTCTAGCTTTCGGCTCCATATAGGAATACTGGCAGAATTAAGGTTTTGTAAAGCAGGATTTTGGTACTTTGAGTCAGGAAATTTGACCTAATTGGTTTCGCCCAACCGAAGTAGCAGAAGTTGCAAAAAAAGATTTTAAGTCGGATTTCCACCAAGATATATGTTTGCGTAGCTCCAGTTTGGCCTGAGCGGGACAAACTCTTTCTTCTTTTTCTTCTTAGGGCACAGTCCGAGGTGGACCTGAGCCTCACTCAACATGGCTCTCCAGCCAGCACGATCTTTCGCCAGCTGTCTCCAGTTTCGCACCACAAGCCGGCTGAAGTCCCCCTCGACTTGTGTGCGCCACTTTGTACGTGGACGTCCTCTGTTGCGTTGTCCTACAGGCTCAGAGTCGAAGACTCTTCGGGCCGGAGCTAAGTTGTCCATACGCTCTACATGTCCTAGCCATCCTAGGCGTTGGATCCGGAGACGCCTGGCTAGACTCATGTCGCTGTACAGCCCATACAGTTGGTGGTTGAACCTTCTCCTCCAAATGCCATCAACGCAAACAGGACCAAAGATCGCGCGGAGAACTATTCTCTCGAAAGACCAAGAGATTGTTCATCCGCTTGGGATATTGTCCATGCCTCTGCGCCGTACAGCTGGACTGGGATGATCAAGGTCTTATAGAGAGTCAACTTGGTCTTTCGAGAGAGGGCTCTATTACTCAATTGTCTTTTGAGCCCAAAAAAACAGCGGTTGGCAAGAGTTATTCTGCGTTTGATCTCGGTACTGATGTTGGTTGTACTGTTTACTGCTGAGCCAAGGTAGACAAACTCCTTAATTACCTCAAAATTGTAGTTGTGTCCTAGATGATGGGCGACCGATCGATTTTTGCTCGGCAAAGGGGACGTACAGTTTAATGCCGAGTCCGTACGGCGAGATTGTGAAGCTTTTTCTCCACAGTTATACTCTTTGCGCACTATCAGTGACTCTGGAGAGGTGGAGCCGTGAAAATATCAAAGATTTTTCTTTGGGGAATCGAACCCAGACTTCGAGCTTAGGAGTCGACGCACTTACGACACAGCGGCGCCCCAATTAAGATAATTGGTGTAGAGTATTGCTTATGAAAACATTTCCGTATAGGAATGAAAGCAAAAAAAGCATTGATGTGTTTCACTTGCGTGATATAAGCTCAAACTTATTAAGTTAAGATCCCCTTGGTCACACTATATCACATTTTGTGCCCTTACATTGCCAACTCAACTGACCGATGGCGCTTGGCTTCCATCCGAAGAGCCAACGTCTGCCAACCTAAGTGCCATCAAGTGCCTCTGACTAACTCTGCAAACTATAAGCAATAAAATCCCCACCACGGATGGTACTCTTAAAAACCGCACCCCAAAGACAACCATTTTCCCCTTTCAGTAAAAAAAAATATTTTCAAATCGCAAATCTGTTTCCAACTTATCCTCGCGTAAAAAGATATCGTTCACATAAATCAAAAACAATTGCCAAAAGCAATTTAATTTATGTCCATCCCCCGACCACCCCGATTGTAACCAGTGTCTGCCAGCGAATACCGAAAATTCGATATCGAATAGCACAGAAATGTCATTTGAAAAGTGACAGCAACCCAACACCAAATCACCTGACGTCCATTTCGATGGCTCATCCCCTCGGTGGCCCAACAAAAACGCACTTAACTTTTATAAATCATTCCGTCAAAACGGAAGTGTGTCGGTGTCCATGCATATATGTACGTCTATCCCTGCTACAGTTAAACACCCCACTGGGAGTCATCATTTCACATTTCGCTCACACACGCCCTCGCCGCCACTCACCGGCCCTCACAAGTTCGCACCGAGGCAACCAACTACAGTGCACTTTTGTGGGTCGACATAAAAATTTTTCATGTGACACTTAAAACCTGACATTCCGGACACATTATGTGTCCTAGGACAAAAAAAAGAATGGGACCAAACATACAGGACGAGAGTATAAAATCCTAATTGCAGATTCGTGGAACTATCAGAGAGCGCTCTGTGCAAAGTTGCTGGCACTCTGGCCGGCCATTACGTCAAAACAGTAAAAATTCTGTAAAAAGGACATTCCGCACACAGATAGAAATCCCCGCCTAAGCGGACAAGTGGCGGAACGGGCGAACATGGACACGACGAGGCGCAAAATTATCAAAATCAGTTTGAAGAGCGTAAAGACCGAGAGTTACCGAGGATTTCCCTTCTTGATCCTACAAGCGACATTGCCACACTCAGTTGTGCGTTGCTTCGAGACGGGGGCACGGGGATCGTTGTTGCAAGGCACACACACTCTTGTTCATCCCAGTTTTCTTCTCGGTCTCCGCAAGGATAATCCTTTCCAATGCAGGTACATTGTGTATGCCACTTCATCTTCCTCATCTTCGCCCTCCCTGACACACACACACACAGACGCACATGTATGCCCCACAAAGGGACACATCCTCGCCCATTATATAGCGCTTAAGTAGTCCCCCGTATAAAGTCGGATTGAATTGTATTATCCAGCGTTCTAGTTTGGTTCGTAATTATTTTTTATTAGTTTTCATGGAGCGAGTATCCTGACTCACATTCAGCTTCATTCCAGGCCACCACCCCACACACACACGGAGTCTCTGCTCACATATGGCATGCACGGATCCAAGGCAATGAGCGGTCTGTTTGGGTAGACATAAAACCTCACAAGGGATAGATTGGTCTAATAATAATAAATGACTATAGATATGGCGTTTGGATGGGCGTTTTTCGAAAGCGGGACAAATGGAGTTGGAGACTGGTAGCTTAGTGGTTTTGTAGAACTTGCTCTGGATGATGGGGCATGGGTAGGATACCTAGACCAATTTGGTGGTGTACACAGCACAGACACATCTTACACCACACCCGACCTGGTCGATGGTCTTGAGTTATGGCACGAGCGTGCGGAGGGTCTGTTCTCAAGCGAGACACGATCTAATCGATTTATGCAGATACGATGTGGCGAACTTTCACGATGCCCTTTGTATCGATTTTCAATTGCGGGCTTGCTGGCAAAACGTTTGTCGATAAAGGGGCGCTGTGAACACAATTGGATGGCCCTCGTTCGACACCCTGTGACAGACAGTTTTTGGGTGGCTCAGTTGTTTGAGGGTTTACATGTGGATTGCCGAAGTTTGTCCATTGTTTCTGTTCTCATAAATCTGGTTCAGGAGATTGTTTGAATTGCGTGAGTTGAGGTTAATTTAATGGGAGATAGCGGTGTTTGCTTATCACTTTGCTTCTTTGTTGCTGAACCACATATTCTCTAGAAAGTTGCAGAAAATTCTTGCCGGTGGATCCGGGCAGAAGGCAAAGAAACTAACTTTTTTGATAACCTAACCACATGTGGTCCTGTCTGCGAGGATGGCGATTGGAGGAGGAGACACAGCTGCGAACTCTGAAAACTCGATATGGATGTGGTCATAGTCCGTTGACTAAACTGGTTCGGCCACTTCGAGCAAATAAACACCAATGCTCCAGCTAAGAGTATCTTTCAATCCGAGCCTAAGAGTACTGAATAACAACTCCTTACGTCCTTAACTGCAGAGCTCCTCATGTCCTATTGGCAAAAGAAAAGACAAAAAGGAGAATAATTGCACATGACCTTGTCTTGTGAAGCGCCTCAGTTCCCGATTGATTGTCTCATCCATCAGACAAGCAGAAAAAAGCTGAAAATCTACTTCTCAGAACCAAATCGGATCTGTGACCCATATCCCATCCGATTGGCGAATAAATGAATACTCTCACGATGCTCTCGGGAGTGTATCAGTCCATTCGCGTGTAATGTATTCAATTTTGCATACATTACTCCACCCGAACGTGATCAGGTCTTGAACATTCTGTCCAAGTGCGGCGCCTGTGTATCATCCACTGAGTGTCCTTAAAAACAATTTACACACCCGCAGCTCGATTGTGGCTTAATGCACGCAAGTAAGCTCCACACACTCTCATCAGGACCGCCGGCATTCGGCTTAATTGAGTTACGATATCGCCAATAAAACTGAACGATGAGATCATTTAAAGACCATCCGAGTGTCCTTGCGCAGGGATATGCCCACTCGCTGATCTGGGCAGGGCATGGAACGTAATTAAATATTTCCAAAGGACCCTACTCGATTGATTCTAGCGAAATTGATTAATTTCAAGTGACACAACGCAAGCACAGAGCATCAGTGCCCACACCAAAGTCAAACAGCGCTTCCAATGTAATCCTGTGAAATTGCATCCTGCCGACGACGCAGACAACAGCCACCAACCTGTTTGCGGCGCCCATGTGCATGCCAGCAGAACCACCTGGTTGTCAACTGCATTATGATGAATTTCAGCAGTCGATACAGACGAGCACCGCTCTCAAGGACTACAACGCCTGTGAATGGGCGGGCGGACGAGTGTGGGTGGCGAGGATGGCACTCGACTGAGCTGAAGGAAGTGTCAACCGGTATAAGGCATTGTGCCCGACGTGTGTGTCAACACATGTCGCGATTGGGAAGCCATTCCTCTGTGGTCGATTAGTGAGTCAGTCAGAATGTGCAATTTGCTCTGGCAGGATAATGGCTCGCACCCAACCACTGTCTTCCCAACCACTTGGGTGAGGGTAATCACTGCAATTTCATAATAACCCGACACATTACCATCGTTTTATGGGTTAATGAAAGAGTCCCCCCGCATCGGGTCACCCGTCCAGAGAGGGGGCGTCCTTTTTGCCGAAGACCGGGTCCGGTGGCCGTCTGTTGCGGCTGACGATTATGATGATGACGACGATTACACGCAGCTAATGGTAATTATTGGCTTATTGAAACACCGAATATTGAATTTAATAATTCAGAGATTGATTGTGTGTGCGCTGGGCAGGTGGGTGACCACCCTCCCGCCGGACAGCATAATTCAAATCGATTACATTGGCCGTGCGCAGGGAGGAGGTGGCAAAGGAGCTTCGGTTTGTCGGATGCAACACATCGTAAACACTTGGATTAGATGGCAGAGGATTCTGGAATTATTGCGTGTCAATCAGTTCGACAGGAGCCGTGTGGGAGGGGGTGTGCTTGAGTGTGTCCATTTATTTGATGAGCTCGCTTGTTGCCATCGTGATTTTGAAGTCCATTTGTGTTGCATCAGTCATTAAGTGGGGAGCTTTTCGGAAATGGCCTTCATTCCGAAGCGAAGGTACCTTAATTAGAGGCAGCAATGACGTTAGCCGTCCATTAAGGCTGACATCATCAATGATGCATGACGCCGAGCGGAGTGTTAAGTGATTAAACGCGAGGCAGACAGGATGATCTGAGTGATGAATCTATCGCAATGAGAATGGACATCTTATGTACTCGATTTGAGTTGGCAGATAATTTGTTTTTGCCCTCGACAACATGGCCTTCCTCATTTGGGCTTAACAAATGGGGGTTGGGCACGACCTTGGATGGTGTGAAGTGTGTCCGATTTATTTAAAATGTCAGTCAATCGAAAGCTGCACGTGAAGAAAAGTATTGGGATAGGAATCAGAAATGGGGGTAATTCAACACTACAAATACACCATATTGCGTCAGCAGGCAGAGGTACGATCAAAGACAAATTTTAATTTGAAAAGAGGACTTTCCAGAGATGAATAAATAGGAACCAAGGGCAACAGAAATTGGGTCATTACAAGTAACATCCCCATATCCTTAAGAGACTTTAACACAACTACGATCGACATCTAGGTATAGATAAAACTTAGATCAGTCTCTGTCCTACGACTAGGGACGATCTCCTCTTACACAGCGTGTGAAACTGAAAAGACGGCAAGAGGACGTGTATGCAATTTGTTGAAGCTGTGAGCACTAATCTGGCCTGTAGTTCGCGGAATGGTCTTGGAAAATTTCGACGGAAACTTTAATTTTTTCTACCTTTCCTGGTTTATCCAGACTTTTACTCATCATTAGGATGAGTCCGGCTACACAATTCAGCTGTTATCTTTGTATTGAAGATTTTTCCGTGATCCACAGTGATCCACAGTGATCCACAGTGGTCCACAGTGGTCCACAGTGATCCACAGTGGTCCACAGTGGTCCACAGTGATCCACAGTGGTCCACAGTGATCCACAGTGATACCCAGTGGTCCGCATTGATCCGCAGTGATCCACAGTGGTCCGCATTGGTCCGCAATAGTCTACAGTGGTCCGCATTGGTCCACAGCAGTCCACATTGGTTTACAGTCATCCACAGTCATCCACGGTAGTCCACAGTGGATCACAGTCATCCACAGTCATCCACAGTCGTCCACAGTCGGCCACCGTCGTTCACGAGAGGGCGCCACATTCGCAAAGAAGGTGCGTTAAAATCTTTGTTTTCTGATCGTCTTTGAAACGCTTACAGAAGTCATTGAATAGGAGACCCATAGTATTGGCACGTATCCTAATCAGAATTCCAGCGATTACAACGTCGATCAGTGTACCAAATGGCGGCCTGGTCATTCCTTCAATTTTAAGCATAGTCAACGTCTAAGGCTAAATGTGGGCCAGATTTGTTTTGTAAGAAGCAGGTGATGCTCTTATTTGCGATTACTGGAGGTTAGTGAATTCCTGTCAACTTCCTCATTAGACTTAACTCGTCTGTAAAAACTCGCAGAGCATCGAACACCGATTACGAATGTCTAACTTTCAATCAGATTTGTAGGGAAGGCCTGTAGGAAGGAGGTCAGTGCCATAAGAAAGGAATTTAAATTTATCAAGAATAGTAGTGTCCAGTCCAGTATACAGACCACATGTGAAGTATCATGAGTCTAACCTTTGTGACGGCTTCCACTTGTCTACCAACCAACGGAGGAAGGTGGAGAAGTACGCTCAGTGGAAAAGATGGTGTAACTTATTACTGAACATACTCCTACGAGCGCTGGACAGGATTCATCGAAAGATATTAGCCAAAGAAATCAGTGAAACCTTGTGCGGTCCTTAATTGTTTCAATATTTCATGGCGCGTTTTTCCGTTACTTGTTCGATGCTAAATTAGCTCCGTTTTGCTTACATACATTTTAGCCAGAACTCAACTTTCAAGGTCGAACGAACCTCATCTACTCATTCCGCAAATCAATTAGTTCAGAAATTTGTAATCGTGTAAGAAGCCTCCCGAATCCAACCGAATTCCTGCGCCACCATCATTTTGTGTCCCTAATCAGATTGCTGCTGATCTAATTGTCGCCTTTTAGAAGTCACAAATCGCATTGCCATCTCCTAATTCATCGCCATCGCGGCGCAAGGCGAATCACTGGAGGCGAAGCCTATTCGCCGAATAATTGAGTTTTTCTTGGCAATCTCCTTAATTACCATCTGAGCGTGGGTTTGCATTCGAATTTCACAAGGTCCTGACTTACGTTGCCTTGCACCTCGCCACCCATGCTTTTCAAATGGCATAAGCCAATCTGTGATGAATTTTCAACACTCCCTCCCCCCCAATAGTTCCTTGTCGTCCTTGTGCCAGAGTGCGGTATGCGCCGGAGAGAGAGACTAGCAGAAAAATTATCAAAGATTATGAGCACTTTCGGTAGAAATTAATTCCCACCCGGTATTTGCCAGACTCTCAGGCACTCCTCTACGACCCTGATTGGGAATCTTCAAAATAAAAACCCCTCCATCTCAGCCGGGGCATGGATGGATAGAGATCTGTCACCAAGATGGTGACGCTACACCGTTATCGGTCATATATGCGCCGGGTTGAGTGCCAAAGTGAGGAATGGAGCACTCTTCATCTTTGAGGACTATTATCCCGACGTTATCCATCGTCTTTATTTCTGTCATTATTTTCTTCTCGCCAGCGCTTGTCAACGCGAGTGACGTGGTGGGTGGCTCGGGCTGGTATGGAGCGCAAAATTTGGTTCAATGGATGATTCTTAATGAGTTGGCAGATTCTACACGAACAAAAAAGGACTTTTAAAATCCGCTCCTCAATATCGGCAAATTGCAATCCTATGCTGGTGCTTGACGGCGGCGCTGCTTGGTGGTGCTTGGTGGTGCTTGGTGGTGCTCGGCGATGCCTGGCGATGATGGCGGTGCAGTGACAACAGCACTTAATCCTTAAACCGCAATGAGAGTGTAAATTTTATCCTGTCTGCGTGTCGTGGAGAGTGTAAAGGATGCCATTCATGGATTATTGATCCAGAAAATGTGGAGCGCCTGCTGGCGAATGTGTCGGCTTGTGATGGGAGCTGAGCGTTGCAGCGTGTGTGGGTATGCTTATCGATGGGGGATTTATGTTATCCTGCAGCGTTCGTATTCTAGTTTGAAGGATATAATTAATTTCGCGGTGGAATGTGTTGTGTTGCGTTGTTGTCGGTACAATGACGCGAATCTGGTGCTCATAGGGTATCGGCACATTGAATCGCAGTCGATGCGTCTGATGGTACATCCGTTAGGTGGTGAGGATGCACTAAGTACTGTGTCCCACTTTTGGCACGATGACACGCACAAGTGAAGCGCTGACAGTGATAGGGAGAGTGCTTTCGGAGATTTTGTAGAGGAAATTTATTAAAAATTAAATAGACGAGGCCTAAGTAAACGTCTAAAATCGTAAACGGCTTTACGGCCTGAGCGACGATCTATTTCAAACCTTTTGCAGTCGTCCACAGTCGTCTGCAGTTATCCACAGTTATCAGATGTTATCCACATTCGTCTACAGTCGTCTACAGTTATCCACAGTCGTCTCAACCACTTTCGCCCACAGTCGTTCACGATCTTCCACGGACGTCCACAGTTATCCACAGTCTTCCCCAATCTTCCACTGTTATCCTTAGTCATCAACAGTTATCCCAGCTTATCTCGTCAACTTTCGCTCGCAGCTCACAGTTTTCCATAGTATTCCACAGTCGTCCATAGTTATCCGTAGTTATCCACGGTCATTCACACTCGTCCACGATCGTCCACTGCCGTCTACAGTTATCCACAGTCGTCTACATTTATTCATCGTTATCCACATTTATCCACAGTAATCCGTAGTCATCCACAGTTATCCACGCTCGTCTCGTCCGCTATCTTTTACAGTCGCACACGATCGTTCACTGTCGTCCAAAGTTATCCACAGTCTTCCACAGTTGTCCCGAGTTATCCACAGTTATCCACAGTCGTCCACAGTCGTCCACAGTTGTCCACAGTTATCCACAGTCGTCCACAGTTATCCGCTGTTATCCACATTCGTAAACAGTGGTCCATGGTCTCCGCAAAATTGTTCCATGCTTTCTCTCATTCCGGCATCCATACGAAGCACCGCACCAAACAAGGCTCATTTTTGAAACGGTATCCCACTTAAGGGGCTCGAGTTACTTCTGTCCATGCATCACATCCTTAGTGCATTACGGCGTCAAGTTCCTTCGTAAAAGCCCCTCAAGCCCATAGCCAAATCGAGCACGAATCCCTTCAGACTCGCATGGCAATCCATTAGTTATGATTCAACTCCGAATATCCCATTCCGTGCATACTCCAGACGCACCATCGTAATGGCCAGGATACTTCACTTTTCGATTTGCTTCTTCCGCTGACCGCACCGACCGACAGGCAGGAATTCAATGCTACCTAGACCCCGAAGTAATTTATTACGAATTCTATGAATTCTCGTCATACACACACCCCACTCCCCCATTTGGAGAATATTTGCTCTCAGGACGTGGAGGAGGACCCACTGCTGACGTCAATATGAATGCAATACAAATATGTACCGATATATGGCCGTTATTAGTTTTATTATATTTAAGCGAAATTTTATTATGGACACGCAAGGACTCTCACGTAACTGAGAGCGGATTCCTGTGATGTGCGAGGTGGACGTGTGGGTTAGCAGCCGATACTGATACTTTATGCTTTGCGTGTCGACTGTCAGTTTGTGGATGCGATGCGAACCAATTTTGGGATAAAAATGACGGCTGTGGGAAGGGCTATGGGCTGGAAATGATTTTTGCTGAAAAAAAACTGAACGCGAAGTGGTCGTTGACTGGTGAGGCCGAAATGTACTCAAACAGAGCAGCACACGAGTGGGATCATAAATTATTTGCATGAAATTGAGCGTCGGTACACATCTCTCGGGTCCTATTTGCATTGGCATCGATATGAAATGTGACCCATTACAGGACAACACAGCCTCTGAAAATTGGGCTAATTTTGATGAAGGTTTTCTGTTCGATTGAACAGTTACATGCGTGACCTTTTGCGGAACGGAAAATCAAAATCAAATTAAACATCATTGAAATTAATTTGAGTTTCATTTATTTAATTTGAAATTGATACTAGACTACAAGGTCTCCGGAACGACCATTATTTCCCACAGTCCTGCGTAGTCGAAAACAGTGATTCACAATAGTTCATTGTTGTTCACAATTACTCAGGGTCCTTCGCAGTCGTGAACCATCACGGTTATTCACAGTCGCTCATATCCGTTCACAACAGTCGCTTATATCCGTTCACAGTCGCTTGTAACCGTTCACAGTCACTTACAGCCGTTCAGTGTTATTGAATGGCATTCACAATCGTTAGTCGTACACAGTCTTTCATAACTCTCAGCAGTCTTCCGCTTATAGTCGTTCATGTATGGTAAAGATATATGAATGTCGTTCGTAATTCACGGTAATAAGCTCTCTCTTGATATGGCCCAGCAAGTGCCTACTCCAAGGTTTATCCTTGCTTCTTGCCGCTGGTAATGTCCAAATCTTACAATAATCTGAGGGACTTCTCAACAAGGCCAAGGGTTTGATTAATTACGTTAGTAACGCAATCGAATACATTTAATGCGCGTTCTCTGCCTAAAAGAACTGCTTAGCTTCTCGTAAGGCGATTCCTCGTGTCTTATGTCTGATGTACCAGAACACCTTCTGCGCCATCCGTTGTTAAACGTTAAACGTCTATTTGTCTCCAAACTCTCCCCTTAATGGTCTCCCTTCTATAAGCTCCCATCCCAATCATCGCTCATCCCCATTCATTCGGAAACATTCATCCTGCAGCGACAACTCAATCAAAACACATGAAGATTTCAAAATATTTTTCACAAACAATCAACCTCGCGAAAGGATTCCCGATGTTATCCCGACACAAAAGCAAATATCGCGTCCGAACCATTCTCTCGAGGGATGATGCCCGGGCGTGGCTGTGTGAAGGGAATGAAGATATAACATAATCCGCCTAAGGACGGCTGAAAAAATCGACAATATCGAAAACGAAGGCATTGTCATATCGAAAAGTGCAAAAATATCCTTCTCAACTGTAACGGCAAGCAGACAAGCCGAGCCGAGCACACAACACATCGTCCTCGGGCGATGCTGTGTCATCGTCATCGTAATCGCATTCGAATCGTCCTAACCAAACATCCATATGCACGTACGTCTGTTACTGTATCCTGCGACATCAGCCCCACCACGATGTCTGCAGGTCCCTCAGCGAATGCCGGAAATTGGAACCAGGAAAAGTGAATGTTTTTTAAATTCCGCCTCTTTTTCTGTGCGGCACATACGAGTATCTCCGAACGGTCCGCAGGTTGTGCAGATCCTTAGGATCATCGGTGATAGGTAAAAAAAAAGCCCAGCAAGGAGAACGGCGAAAATAATTCCAAGCAAGAGACTCGGTTGGTGAAACAGGTTTTTGACATCTGTGTAGCGTAAACTAACGCATCTCTGTCACAGATTTCCTGAGCAGATACAGGACGAGTCCCATCGGTTTTTTCTCCTGCCTCTCGTCGTCGCCCTAAACGCTCACGTGTCGGCTGTGTGCAGGTCTAATCCGCAAGGTGCAGGAATTTTATAGGGAACCATTTCAGATCGATTTTGTTTCGGCTCTCCAGTGTCCGGCATGTAGTGGCAGTTTAAGCAACATCGAGAGTGTCATCCGGTGAATGGCATGAAAGGGAAATTCCCTAAGCTCTGTCCACTGCCTGGAAATATCAATGTTTGGGCTTTGTGTTCGTGCACAGGATTTCCATGGCATTCTTACGTCGACCAGGATCGAATATTATTTGCCTTCGCAGAGGCACACGTGGGTCGGGGTGTTGCACATGCAAGAGATTGATGGGATGTCCTGCGGAACACCTAATGGAAAACGAGTTTCAAGTTGCGACCGTCTGCACCGAGGCCTGCTTTGAATGATCAGGCTTAACGGGAATAAACAAGTTCCTCTTGTTGGTTGCCTTTCGAGTGTTAATCGAAATTGGATTTTGAAACGAGAATGTCATCACGATAATCCTTATAAAAATGGCAACGAGGAGAGAGTGGGGTGTGGTGTGTGGAAATAATTTACACTGATGGAGAATACTGGAGACTTTTGTTTGGTTGCTTAATTAAAGAGACTCCGATGTGATGCCAAAGGAATGTGGGTTACCTCTTTTCAAAGCTTTGGAAGTGTTTGCAAGGAATTCAATGAAGATGAGGGGTGAGGCATTTCACCGAGATGCAACAAATTACTGAATTAAAAGCGGGTAGGAGGACTCCTTTTTCTACTTGAATTTTAGGATTCAGGCTAGAAGTCCTCAAGTATTCGTAATCTACATGTGGCTTCAGCGGACTCAGGTTCTTTTGGTGCACACAATTTCACTTTCTCGTTATGCTCACTTAAATCAACACGCAAACATTCCGAACGGTTCAAATTGTTCAAAATGCGTCGATTAAGATATTCTTTTTATCTCACAATTCTACATTCTGTTTTGGATTCTCAACTCAGTATAAAATGTTCACTTATTTAAGTTGATCTCCCTGCATTCATCTCGTCATCTTTCCACACCATTCAACATTTCTCAAAATTTTGCAGCCCTTTAGACGCTCAGTGTGTCATAACAGATTTCACCCGTCCGACGTGCTGGCGACTGCTGATCCAGTTGAAGACCGTTAATGTCCACTGTGCCATCAGACAAACCCACTTTAAAACTCCTAAATGTAATTAGTCGAAACTGTATTCGTGGACATGATTTATTCAGTTATCTGTTCCTTACAGCAGCTCCACTCGAGGACACGAACCTCATTGTGATGTCGTCCCTTATCCCAAGCGCGCACTTCAAAGGGATACAATTTGGCAAGAGTTCCTTCCCTATAATTATGCTAATCCGCTCGAAAGTGTACTCAAATCTAGATATTAATGGTAATTGGCGAAAAGGAAAAACTACACTCACCACTCCGGACTCGTTTCGTAGCCAAGGACGGACTGCTGTGGAGTGGTGACATTCATTGGATGAAACAACGGTTCCGACATCCACGACTCCCCTTCCGATTCAGCCTCTGCTGTGACGACCAACCGCACAGCAGTTAAGGGAATCGATGCTCAGAGGCCATTGTTTGACTGTCGGTGGAGGAACCCTGTGATCTATTCGAGACGCTCATGCAGATTTCATGCTGTGACAGATGATTTCGACTTAACTCCAATTTTCCACCTTTCAGTAGTTTCGTTTTTCTCCAAGGAGCAGAAGCACGGGTGCCTTCCCACCCTCCTCTCGGTAGACGAAGGGGCGTGGTCACAGGGGTGGCCAAAGGAAAGAAAATTATAACGAAATAATTAAGCTAATCAGACAGCAGCTATCTGTGGTGAGTAGCAACTATAAATGGCAACTTCACATTAACCAAAGTGGTTGAATGGAATTTAAATGAGGCAGCGATGGAGTGGCGGGTACACAAAGGGCCTGCACCCCTCCCGAGTGGGACGGCACTGGATCTGGGTTTATAATTCTCCGGGTGATTGTAGCTTGAGATATGAGGAGGTAATTTCAATTGAATGCCATCGTGTAGTCCCCCGAGGGGTGAACTTTCGCGTCAAGGGCGATAAAATCGGTGCCCCAATTTTGGCTGGTCTTATCCGACTGGATCTGTGTCAGTGATAATTTTCATTAAGCGGAAGAAATATGGACTCTAACACACACTCTTCTTCTGTGGCGGAGGGTGGTTTGGGAGCACGGGTGATGATGAAATACCTCAGTGTGAAGACAGAATGCCGTGTCCTTGAAATGTCGGAAATTGATGACAACATCTTGTGTTTTGGGATGGGTGCTGCCAACAGTGGTGGGCTTAGGAATATGAATAATCAATGACGGGGAAGAAAGGGACGGCTGAGGGGCTGTGGTGTTAAAGAAAACAAGTTCAATTGTGTCAGCTCTGAAGGGGAATAGCTTAATCAGGCAAGCTCTTCAGGGAAGGCGATGCCAGACTAGAGAATCCTTTTTAGAAATTCAACCCCAATTTGGAACAGTTCAAAAGGTCAAACAATACCCACAGGAAACTAGTTGTGGATGACCTTGAACGAATTTTCGAGTTGAGTCAAAACAGGAAGACATGAAATATTGTTCCGAGACTACGCCAAGGGGGATGACATTTCAGATTCGGGAAATGAATAAATAAAAGGCCCACTAGTGAATGACTGGAATTGATGCCAGTGTTTGCAATGAGTGATGCAGTGTGTGCTGTTCTTGAAATCGGAATACTCTTGGGACATTCACAGCAAGCTCAGGGCTCAAGTTCAGCATTGAATCTGAATCAAATTCGAATGGCAGTCTTGCTTAGAGATTTCGTACTTTCTCATTTCTTAGGGAATAATCTTCAAAAGAGGGTAAATTTAAATTAAACTTTGTTACATGTTGGAGTCAAACAAAAAATGTGTGGCCTCAGGAGACTTGTAGCAAGTCATTGACTCAGATGCTTCTTCTTCCCCTGAATGTTGTGCTACAGTCTAGTGTGGACCTGCGCCTCAACCAACAAGCGTCTCTAGCTTGCACGATATTTTCGTAGCTGCCCCCCATTGCATACAACAAGTTCATTGAGATCCAACTTATATGCAGCACCTTAATCGGAGACGTCACAGTTATACTCTTGAAGCACTGTCAGTGGCTCGCAGGATATGGTGCGTGAATATGAAAGTTGGCGGATAATTCTGTTGACCGTGCGTTTCTCCGCAACGCATGAAACGTCCGACAAGCCAACCATGACTTTTGATATTGAGTTCGAACTAATTTACTAATTTTTGCTGAACTGCTGAATTTGACACACTACTTGGCACAGTTTGACGTTAGTTGTCTAAATTATTTCAAAGTTTTTTAGGCGAAACCCTACATTTCAAATGCCTTCTTGAGGAAACTAAAACCAGGAACAGATGTGCAGCAGAACTACATGCAGAGGAAATATTTATTTTGTTGTTGAATTTGAAATCAATTAATTTCTCTTCTATTTCTATTTTCGCAGTCGACCTTAAATTGAAAACATTCACTTATATGAAACGCCAATTGGCAAAATTGTACCAAAATTGAACTACCTTGCTGATCTACTACATGCGGATTGCATCAAAATTAGAAATAGAGACAATTTGCATCGATGCGTGGCCGTGCAGTAAACACATGCTCTTTAATTTTACTTTAATTTCTATGCACATCGATTGCGACCTTAATTCAAAGCATCAGTCAATTCAAAAAATTTATTCACTTTCCATGAGACTGTTAAAAGATGTAAACAAATTTGACATTTCGCACTTTTTGCCTATTCTAAAAATATTTGAACGAGTGAAACAAAACAAACATCATTATCAGACCCTGTATTCCGTAACCCACTTAGTCGATCACGTAGCTATGATATGAGCTAACATCTTATGACCGATACACTTTCCGTATCCGCGAGCGAAAATGTTAATGTTACCGTCATACGACCTTGCTGTTTTACGAGAGAGGCTCTTATCAGTGTTCATTATGTCATCTGATAGAGCAATCTTTACTGAGCTTATGTTGCTTACTTTCTTAAACAGATAAGATATGATATATTCGCATTATTCAAGATAACTGAACTTTACCCATGCAGCTGTATCAGAGCAGTCTCTATTCAGCGCCAAGTATGATGCACTTACCTGAAAGAAAAAATTAAAAAAAAGAACGTAATGAATTTTAATTTAAAATAAGAAATTATTTGAAATTAACTTATTTACTACAGGGTGTTTTTTAGAGTTTTTTTTTCGATTTCCGAGACTTTTTGTAGAGGCAACCAATTTGACTGATTTTTGCTCAGCTTGTTTTCCCATTTCGGGAGCTCAATCATCTTGGCGAATGTGTGCAATACCCAAACGCTACTTCTTCTTGTTCAGCTGTGGTGTTCAATTTTGGGTGAATGACATTTTCAAGAAGTTTAAGTTATCGCATTTGAAGTGGAGAAGATATTCAGTTTTTTGCTCTTACGGTGCTACAAACTCGGCTACAAAAAAAGCACGATCTTTCGCCAGCTGTTTTCAACTGCGCACACCAAGTTGGTAATGTGCGTCAACTTTAAAGTGGACCATTTTTGTTGCTTGGCGCACAGCTTTAGTGGCGAAGGTGAAGAAAATCAACTAGCAAAACAATTGAGACATCACTACATGCACAAGAAGACTCCGCCTGGTATGCTTCAAGAAATTTTGAATCAGTGGTCGATGCTGATGCATGATAGGAAAAATTATGCCAGCCTGAAAATTACACTAATATGATGCAGCCTCTTTGGTGGAGAACCCAATAGACTATTCATTTAATTTTCATTCGCATGAAATTACTCGTAACTTGGGCTAAAAGTGGCTTTCAGGACAGTATGATTAAATAACTTTTTAATATCCTCTGTGAGGATATGTGCTGTTTTTTGGGGCTCAATAGGCAATTAAGTAATATAGCCCTCCCTTGAAAGACTAAGTTGACTTTTAATAATACCTTGATCATCTGGTCTACGGCGCAGAGGCATGGACATGAATAATACCAAAAGCGGATGAAGAAGCCCCTGATCTTTTCTAGAGAAGTTCTGCATTTGGTTCTATTTTGTGTTGATGGCGATTGGAGGAGAAGATTCATCCAGGAATGGGCTGTACGGAGATACGAGCTAACCCTGGCAGCTACAGATCCAGTGCGTAAAATGTCATCTAATATGCATCGCAACTGAGGATGTCCACGACTGATTGTGGAAGGACATCCACTAACTCGCCGTGTGCAAATGGATACAGATAACTGGAAAGGCTTGCTGGTTGAGTCCCAAGCCCACCTCGGACTGTAGAGCCAAAAAAAGGAAGAAGTCGCTAGTCTATGCTGCTAAAGTAGAGACGACGCATGAAAGCCAATATTCCACATGCTACAAATAAAATGCCGCTGGTACTCTTTTAAAAAGTCGTCAAATAACATTTTCCGACCTTATTTTATGCGAATAAAACTGCCGTGCTTCTACAAATGCAACAAGTTGAACGCAGCTCCAAATCAGCTTGTCAAGCTAATTTCAATTCCATCGATCTCTTAGTATTTACAATAAGGACTCAAACAGATTATAATTCAAATGTACTCCAGAAGCATGCCTACAATTTTTTGGTACTGGAGTTGAATTTACAACAAATTGAATCCAAACTAAATCCGTTTTTTGCCAGTTTTTTATGGCAGCATCATGAAACCATATTTTAACTCGAAAGCAAATGAATGGCGATAGAGTTAAAAGAGACAGAATATCGAATAATAAGCAATGAGTACCATCTACCAGCCAGACGACTAGATGGCGCAGTTGGATAAGTACCTGCCCCAAGTAAGAGCGGCCCCAGGTTCGAATCCTAATGAAATCGAATCTGGTCCAGTCACAATTGGCGTTGGTATCAAATTAATGACACCAGGTAGCAGGTAGTACAATGGACCAGTTTTAAGTCTGAGTGCTCCAGTGTAGTGTTTCAAAAACACAGAAAAAAACAATTAATTGCGTCAGAGTTCACTGCCGAATAATATGCAATGAGTACCAGTCAAGCTAGTGACTAGTGGGCAAAGCAGTTCCACGACCATCTCATGGACTGAACAAGTCGATGGTCACTGAAGGGGAATATACTAAAGAAGTTGCTCATGTTGACTAATCCATGATGGTCCACATAAAATACGTTCTAGAGTTTCAGTACAGTATTACAAGTATACAGAAGAGTTCAAAAATGTGACTTTTTGGATCAAACAAAAATTTGGCTCGAATTTGGGACCCACCCTTGAACCAGTAGAGACGCAGCAAAATGGGAGAATTATTCTGATCAAATACCAGTCCAAAAAGAAGAAGAAGAAGAGAAGTTGCTGTACTTAAACCTGTGTTTCCTTAAACGGTTCCTAAATACCATGAACAAAACCGAAACACTGTGGATCACTCATCCAATTCATCAATCCAATCCAATCCAACCGAATTCGGGTCAACTTTCCAGACGCTGTGCATTCGATCGCAAACAGACATAGTCGTCTCAGTTCTATTGCCACAGAGCATTCCTCCATTTTGTTCGTGAATTTATCCCCTTTCACAGTCAATTTAATTAAAACATCATGCTCCATTGTGTTCCCCTGTGCAGCACAACGTTGTTCAGATGCAAATGCTAAGCCCTCTCTTGACTTGAACTACACGCTCGTCATGAAGACCCTCGTCGGGGCAAAAACCTCTGGAGAAAAAAAAAACTGATAAAACCATCTTCTCGGAGGTTGTTTTTTTCGACTAAAAACTTCGAACACTGAATAGTCCGGCAAAGTGAAAAGGTTCAATTGTACGAACAAATTAAAGTATCCTTTCAGCCAGGCACAGTCCATCACCATTCGCCAACATGCTGCCTGCTGTCTGTTGCCACAAATACGCGGTGCGCATCGTTGCATTGAATTTTCGGTCAAAAGTTCCACTGAACGATCGGAAAGCACAGAAAAAAAGACGAAAAAAGAAAAAAACGCAAGGAGCAACTCAACGAATTGTTCAAAATGCATCTCCCCATTGAAAGACAGAAAAAAGCCACGATGGATTGAAATTTATTCCAAACCAAATGTCGGACGGGAAAAATGAGGACGTTCTCGCAAGTGAACAGCGTCCAGAAGACGGATTCCGAGAACGGAATCAATTTGTTTGGCCGAGGATATACATATGATGCTCATTGTTCGACTCGCACGGAGACCTGCAACCACAGGCACCGACTTAGTCACCGGCGGATGCAAAAAAGTATCAAAGTTGAGAATTTTACTTTATGTCCATTCATCGATTGATTCGGTGTTTTCGAGTTTAATTGGACGGACAGATGAAATTTTTGTTCCGCACTCTGGCAACCTGTGCGCAAAGTGCACGAGTGCAGGCGGAAGGGGATTCGTATTTTTTGCAGCTCCAAACTGACCGCATCCGATGACAGCAGAAGTGGATCACCACAAGAGTTTATTTGCAGCGAAACGTGAAATCTTGTTCAATTGATTCCAATGAATTTCACTATGAATTTGACGGGTGTTCATGGTGATGGGTGGGTTACCATGACGAGACTGAAAACAGTAGGAGTTCACCGCAGCCACGGGTTGGAGGGGGTGCAAAGCCGAGGGATATCGGACAAAGGATATATATTTTTTCAGATGAAATTTGTGAAATTTTGGACTTTTATTTTTGGTCTGTTGAAGGCGGGAATATGAATGATCTGAACGGTGTTTGGAGCATCAGAAATTCATACAACTATTTGAAATGTGCCAAATTCAGTTTTGAAATCCTTAAGTAATTCGAGGTACAAAGTTGCTGACATGCTGGTGTATTTCAGACCCGATAGGGGGTCAGCAATCGCTTTAAGCCACCAACTGCGGAGTGAAGATTAAACTTAGGTCTTTTATTATCCTGTCCAAGAGACCATCGAGTTGGGCACGTTGCTGGCTTCTTCTATTTTTGCTTCAAATGGAAGGTGTCACCGCAGAGTTGGCCACAGGGTGATAGCGAATATGTAAAGAAGTTTAATATCAAGTTGAATAGGCCTTCTTTTCGGATTATTTTTGAAATCACTTCATTGATTAAAAATAATTCCAGGTCTTTCTATTCAGGCTGCCAATTTATGATGGACCCAAAACTGAGGAGGGAGTGAGTGATGGAGTGCGAACATTAGTCTCTTCTTTCACCACTCTTTCATTGAAGCATCATCACCATTTTACGTGGTCAATATGTTTGACTAAATACTTCGCGGGAGAAATGCATGCAGGTGAGATCTCCAGGCCACTCGATCCTCTGGCATCGATTCTTACTCATCAGGAGCAACGCCCAAGCGCAACTAGGTGAGTTTTTTTTGGACTTGGACCATCTCGTCCTGGGCCTGGGACAGGACCATCTCGTTCTGGGTCTAGCAAGAGGTCGCCTACCTGATGGAATCGCATTAAAGGCACGGCTCGGAGTTCGTGATGATGGGGACATTCGTGCCACGTGACCAAACCATCGAAGTATAGCCCTTTCCGTTTCGAACATTTGCAAGACGCAGCAAATTCTTTTCAACACGTGCTAAACAAAAACGAAGTCTGTCAGCAGGGACATCATTTGAGGTGTTACTCAACATCGCTTCTCTCCAGACTCTTACTTTAAAAAGGCGCTTTATTCGAAGCTTCAAGAGTTTTCGATCGTGTTTAATTTTCATGTTGAACAGAAATAACTGAACAAATCAATTCAATGTCTTTGCAAATTGGTTGCAATTAAACAATTGATAGCAAATCTAATCCCAAAAAGCCCCGCATTCAATAGATTCAATTCAATAGATTCAATTTAACAGATCCGAAACTTGACACAGCTTCTGAATAACCTATCAAAATCATATCCCTCCACCACGGTGCTGGTTCATCGAAATCCGCTTAAAGTGGAGTTTAAGTAGGCCAAAAGAGACTTCCCCACGGGCAACTGCAGATTGATCTGCGAATGGGATTCGCAGCCAGTCAACCTTGCACCTATTCAATTATCGTTTGCGTTACATAATCACCCGACCAATGCGCACCCGTCCGAATCTGGATAACACATTTTGGCATGTAGTAAGCTCTCAGTGTGAGTACTAAAACCCTCCATAATTCCAACACAATTAATCCACTATTCAGGTGAACTGGGCAGATTGCATTAAGGGAATCCCGTCCGCCCGGCCTTTCGCCACTCCATCTGCTTTGATTGTCTGGACTGAATTGCACAAGCCCTTTTTATCTGTAATTGCATCCCCGCCAATAATTGCGGCCGTGGTGTGGATATAAACAGGATTTTTATTTCAAACTGTTTCACCCCATCCACCGCATTGTTAGCCGTTCATTGGTGTGTTGGCATTTAAATACTTTTTGCAACTTGTTGTTGTTGGCCTGCTGTGTATCTTTCAATTGCAATCATCAATTATTTAAGCCTCGTTTGGTCTTCTCTTGTTTGAGTGTTTTTTTTTCCATTTTTCGTTGTTTTTGTTTGACTTTTTTTTCTGCGGCAGTTCGTGGTGCCGTCTATGTGGTTTGATATGCGTGGTGAATTGTGGTTTGAAAAATATTCAAAAAATACAGACGCACAGAATTACGGTGGTAATTGCTATCCATTACAGAATTAAGGTATATCCACTCACTGGAAACGCAGTTTATGAATGAGCCGAGCTCGGGGGAAAAAAACGCGGGCAATTTGATAACAGCACTCACGTCGGGTGGGATCTGAATTTAATTCTGAACATAAGTCTATTCTGGGAAAAAAAAGAGTTATGTGGGCGCTTACATGTGGCCTTAAATGTGAGCTGAATTATGGCAAAAGTTGGATGAGGTGGGTAAAGCTTATTAGCTGTTGTCGGGGACACGTGCACATGCAGACATTTTTTGCAACATTCTGCAAAATTTTGCGGGAGGAAACTGTTGTTTTAGAAAGATCAGATTTTTTAGGAATTTCGACTATTTTTTGGCTTACAGTCGAAAATCACAATTCCAATCTTTAGGGAAGGGATTGCAGGCTACCCATTTTCTGCAGAGGTTCCTATAGTCAAAAAACAATAAGACATCGAGGAAAGAATTTCTTCTTTGATAGAGCTACAGGAAGGAATTTAGGCCTCAACCAACAATCTCCTAAAATTGGTACAAAAATTTGGTTCAGATTTCTTCTCTGGTTCTGCATGTCAAGTTTGCTGTGGTCCCGGTCAACTTGTGTGTGCTACCTTAAAGGTGGTCTTCGTCTGGGTACAAGGATATTACCAGAAGTCGAAATCAGTTGTCGTTGGTTGGTGCCGTGTTTAAAAGTGACCCTTTTTTACCCAGTTTAGAGTTTAAATCTCTTAGAGTCGCTTAATCGCCATTAACGCAAAAAGGACACAAGATCGCGGGCAGAACGTTTCTGTCGAAAGTATGCTTTGGATATTGCTTGGATGGGTCTCTTTTACTTCATTGCCTCTTTAGAGTTATCCTCTATTTTGATCTCGGTGCCAATTTTGTTCGTACTGTTTACCGAGGTCGACTATGCCGAGGTAGACGATGTACTTCATTACCATGAAATTATAGCCGCCAATTCGTCCAAATCGTCAACGTTGTGCTTACTTTCTCATACTTCGTTTTCCCTTGTTTACCGGTAGACCCATTTCAGCCGTTCTATTTCAATGCCGGCAAATGGCTCGTAGACGGCTCCTTGAGTTCGACCAATCTTTTATCGGTTCACAGTAGGCTTGTGTAGTTCACGAACGAACTAGTTCAAAAAAGAGCTCTAACAAGTGAACTAAGTGATTTAGTTCACAATGTCAGTTATTTTAGTAGATTTAGTTCAGTAGTTCAACATTCTCAGGTATACCTTATTCTGCGTACATATAATTCAGTAAGACTAACTGAACTAAATTGAACTAAACTGAACTAAATTGAGTGCTTTGCTTTGTGTGTGTATAGGCATTGTGTACATCAGGATTGTTTTTGTTTAACTACTGAAGCACAAGCACATCGAGAATAGCTGGGCTGCCGGTGGTGTATGTGCACGATTGTACTCGTATGTACACATGCGTTATATGGTCTTTATAACGGTTTTCTGGCACAATGAATGAATGAACTATTAAGGAGATTCTTCCTGGTTAAGATTTGCTGTTGTCTATTTGTTTTTTCCTTCAGATTAGAAGTGATGGTGGTGTTATTTGTAACGAATATATAATGACCAATCGGTGAAAAGCGCACAAGACTCAATTTCCTGAGCAGTGAACTACTTTGAACTAAATGAACTAGAAAAACGAACTAATTCAATAAGCATATTTTCATTAAACTGAACGTTCTAAAATGCACAAGCCTAGATCGCAATTGCAGAAAAATCCGGGAGACGCAAAAGGCATTTACGAACTAACGCGAACAGGATTCAATCAGAAAAGATTACTTCACTTCAAATTCGAAGTCTTGCGGGCTTTTCCTGTTAAGAAGATCCAAATATAACTTATCAACTGTTCCTACAAAATAACTCTTGTAACTTTCACATTCATAAAACCATTACAGTCCTTGGAATCCTTCCAACTCCCAAGCACGTTTGTATATTTTATCGTAGAATACAGGAAACTCCTGCCACCACTTCAGCCATTTTTTTTTGCAAAGAAATGTTTGATTTATACTTAAGCGCACACGTACCGTAATCGTACATTACCATTCAGCGAACAGGCGCGTTAATGCCTCCCGAAAGGATAACAAAGCGAACACTGAGAACGAAGCGCAGATCAAACAAGGACGCACCACATTCGATGCTGCGAGCAAACAAATCCGAAATCTGCCGCATTCGAAATGAAACGTTCTTCGGAGCCTAGAACGGAAGCAAGTGCCAGTACCAGTTCCAGTTCCAGTGGCACCGTCGAACTCGAACAACTCCTCACACAAACAGTCCGTCACGTTTGAACACTTTGACTGCACTTCATTGACATTCAATCGCTGGAGGCCATCAAAACATCAAATGTATTTCAGTCTCGCATTTAAATCAGTTGTTTACTTTTAATCGAATCAGTTCAAATCGGTCTCCAGCACGTAAGGCCGTATCTTTGGGGTTTAAGTGCCCCCTGAGAGGGGTTGGGGTGTGCGGAGCTCGCGGTGCTGCAATGCAGCGTTTAAGTCCTGAATACATGTACGGAATGGGGTATGTCCAATGTCCCACTGCGTCAACCGGGAACCGCCCCGCGGAACTGACGGCAGTTAGCGCGAGTCGACAATCCCCCTAAAGCGGATCGTGATGTTTGGTTGAGAAAATTTAATTCTGTCACGTGTTATCCTTTTATCACCTGCCTTTTGTTAAAATCCTTTTCGGGATCTAAAGGATTCAACTGGCGCTCTCCGCTAACTAAACAAGATGTCATCGTGATCTTTTGTCTCATTCGGGAGTCAGTGAGTTTCCTACAACGTGTGCGATTGGAGCAGGGGTTGGGGGTGGAGTAAGGCGCACACATTCTGGGATGTAAATAGTCATTGGATTGTTTGAATTGCGCTGTACCTGTGTGACTGACATTCCGGAGAGCTCTTTGTGGAGGGGATTGGAATTCATTTTCGCGAGGATAAATCAGTGGATGGCATCCTTTCGACCGCAGTTGTGTGCTGGAGTGTTGATCACCTCGAAAAAAAAAACACACACACGCACTGCTCTGGTGGCATTTGACGGAACTGTGATTTTCGCAGCTATTAATTTGCCACCGGAATGTGGAGACACGGGTGGGTTTGGATGGAATGCTTCTCATGCGGAAGAGTTACTCAGCTCATCAGTGGTGGCAGTAGCCGTAGACTACAACTCTAAAATGAAGTTGCTAAACATTTTTCTGGATGTAGCCATGGACGGTGCCTGGATGAAGTTGGATTTTATTTTATTTGAACTCAAATGTTTAGTAGTTTGGCCAAAGTGACTACCGTCGGTGAGTAGTTGAGTAATGAGATTTAATGAGATGAGTTAAAGAGGACCCACCCAATGTTCGTCTTTTTAACAGAAGCAGCTGTTACCATCGTGGCGCTGTGGCATAGTGGGTAGGTGCGTCGACTCCTACTCTCGAAGTTCTCGGTTCGATTCCCGAAAAATCATCAAACATTTTTTCACGGCTCCACATCTTTCGAGTCACTGACAATGCTCAAAGAGTATAACTGTCTAGAAAAAGCTTCTCAATCTCGCCGTTCGGAGTTGGCTTTAAACTGTAGGTCCCCTCCACTCGTGAGAAAACAATAGCACGCACAACTCGAGCGGTTGCTGAGAAGCTAGGCCCAGGTCCACCTCGGATTGTAACGCAACCTTTATTATTATTATTATTAATATAAACATGGGCAAACAAGAAAATCACATCTTTCATCATCTCATCTAGGTCATGGTTTAGAAAGGGATGACATTTCTGTGACATTTTGGTTGGGAAGCGTGAATGCATGAACTTGACACATCGAATGAAGGAGGAACATTTACTTGGGAGTCCCGATCTATCCTAACTCGATTGTTTTTTTTTTTAAGTGTCAACATCTGCACTTAAACACATCTAAGGTGATGGACCCAAAATAAAGGAAAATCGTCAAATTTGGCGTTCGTCACCTGAGACAGCAAACAATCAAAGAATGCTGGTCTACAATCCACTTCAAAGTGTGAACTCAGAGGTGGACGAGGGTCACACCACGCGGATGTCACCTCGCCGAAAACACCTTCGATCGTTAGAAAGTCAGCAAAAAAAGCATCAATTCTAAAAAGAAAATCCTTAGTCATGTCAAACATGATCGAGCAGTGACTAAAAGAAGAAACGCTGTCGGCGGTCTCGTCTTGTCATGTTATATGACTCCTCACCTCACAAATATGTATATTAGCTGTGCTTCTATTCCCAGCACATCTGACGATCATCACTCAGAACAGATTTATATTTAGATCACACAAATGTCCATGAAATCAGAGTGCTCGAAGATTGCTCGTTTATCCCCGACTGATTCACCTGAAATCGCCATCGAACTGAATCATATTCGCCAGGAAAAGTCGAACGAACTGCATCCAACGATCTGCATCGAAAGGCACCCAAGTTTCAGTGCTTTGCAAATTTGGAGGCAATCCCTCTAGCAGCATTCCATTTACACCGTCCATGCTGACCGATAGATACACGCTCCCCTCAGCGGTGGCCTCATTCCGCAGCAACATCACTCACTCACGTGTAGAATGCGAAAAACAAACAAGAATTCCATTAATAAATCGCCAAAAAAACGAATTAATTCGAAACAATTTTGAAATTAAAACGCATACCACCTCTCCGGCTTCATTTTTGCGTGAAGGATAATTAAAATACTGAGTTCATAACTGTGAAACAGCACACAACAGACCTGAAGCCGCTGCAAAACACAGTCACAGATACAAAAAAATTCATCATTCATATCTCGGCAATGATAACAGATACACCATGAAAGCTCAGAGATAAACACTTCATTCGAAAGATACAAAAAATTCGCAAAAAAATATAAAAAAATACAAAAAAATGCAAAATAACTATGAAAAGTATCTACGTACATTTTAGCGTTTCGGGTTTCGTTTTTCATCATTGGTGCGGTGTCTTGAAAATTAAATAAAATTATGTGAGCTCTTCTCGTGAGCGATACGACCACGGAATTTCAATCTTTTCCTCCACAGAGATACGCGAAAATACGTGTGCAAAAAAGAACTGTGTTCAAAAACCAAAAAAAAAGTGTATCGCGAATTTTCTTTTTTGATTAAATTGATTAACGAAATAAGCTCGACATTCGCGAATATTACCCACTCGAATGGATAAACAATAAAATACTGAAACTCATCGAAAGATACTCGCGAATGACGGGGGAAAAAAAACAAACTCAACCAAACTAGCGACCAGCTGTTTCGGATCTCACCGTTGCTGCTGGCGCTGTGCTCCTACCACACAGATACTCGCTGTGCTATATGGTTATGTGCATAATATTTGTAAATTTATCTACAAATGGAATTTGAGTCAGCACAAGTAGTTTGAGTCTACGAGTATCTATCAGATGTTGTGTCGTGCGCGGATCACCTAAACCACACACTTTCTCACACCACCGGTATCTAGAAGATTCGCATATCTCTACACCTCACCTCTAACTGCAAGTAATCGCGAAAAAAAAGATCGTATCTTGTGCGTGGAGTACTGTGAGAAGAAGAGTATCTTCTCATTGCTTTCCCTTGATTTGATACACTCGTACGAGGAAAACAGTTCACATGTGTGTATCTTATTGTTTTCTATTATGCACTCAGTGCATTGATAGTGGGTACACAGTGCACACTCTGGGTGAAAATGTATCTCAAACACAATTAAAGATAAGTGATGTTCCATTGGATTGCCACGACAACAGAAGAGAAAAGATGTGTACATCGCTCTTGAGGAAATCGTGCAAATTGTAACACAAGAACGGACGACGATGACGACGAGGAGTCTCCCCCTCGAAGGGCATCATCAATTGTTTCACTTTGAAGGTAGTTTCTGTCAGACTTCCTGGATAAGAGGCGATTCAAAAGATTTCATAGAGCGAATGAAATGGAAGGGGTGGAGAGGGGAGGGAGATAAAAATCCGATGATGCTCTACTTGGCAAATATTTGCCAGACGTGTTCTACAATGTGCATCGCTTCGTTCTTTGTCTGGCCGATGTGTCGCGCTATATAAGTAGCCCGTCGCGTCGGTCGCATGGCTAAGGGGTTTTTCTCTTGTTGGCTTCCTCATGCTGTGCCATCGATGATGGCGCATTATAAAAATAGCTTAGCGGGCTAGAAGATATGCCCGATGCCGTAGCCGACACCAACATGCTCACTCGTCTTTGAGTGCGACCAAAGTGATTTTGATTTCATCGGATATTTGAGATACGATGTCTGTGTGTGCTTGTGGCAGAGATGTCTTAAGTCAGCGAGAGAACAGAGGCAGGAGTTAAACGAGATGATATCGGATTGTGGTTCAACCTTCCTCCTCATTTGGATTGCTGGCATATTCAATGGACGATTCATCGGATAGAGATTTGCACTCACAAGGGGGGCCTCTTAATAGGTCAGATGTGAGACGAGATAAAAGAACGAGAATTGATTCGATGTTCGGCGCTGGTGATGGTGCCCGAGGATGCGATGCGAGATGGGTGCATGCTCTCGAACAATGAAATGAGTTTTGCAACAAACAAATTAGTTTGGGGCGGAATGCTAATCCATTGGGTTCAGGAGTTGGGGGGTATTATGCAATTGTTGGATGATTTCCAATAAACGGAAGATACGTGCGCTTAGGGATGAGGACTGGCCAGGGGATAAGTGACCATGTAAGCGCTGTGAATGGGAAAGTCTATCAGTTCTGATTGACCTGGATTTGCGAATAGTAAGGGCTATCCCTCTGTGAAGGATGCTTAGGAGAATTTTGATTAAATTTTCCTGGGAGTTTTATGCAAACCTGGCTCAATCTACTTTATCGACACGGACTCTAGTTGGGTAATGTTTCTTGTAAATCTGAAAATTTTCCTTTAGGACACGAGTCATATTCTCAGGAGCCGAGAGGGGTTGCCTTGGGGTCATTTGTGTGCATTTTTTTCACCAATAGCGAGAAAAGCCAGGAAATGTGGTTCTGTTTGAAGTCAGGAATACTGAGGCCGTCCAACACGAATCATAGAAGCGGTTCGCGAGAGTTTTGCTGAAGGTACACACTTTGTGCCATTTCTGATGAGACTGGTTTGAATTAAGAGCTAATTGAAACGCCATCTCTGACTCGTCTATAGAACTTTGTCTTCGCACCAAATTTCGTAGCGTTCTCATTGTTCAAAGCATGTTTGATACTCGAGGACTGTACTAGCCTTGAGGATGGCGATGGAAGCCTTCTTGATGTTAGGAAGCATACAGTAGGTGATCCCCTTTAAGTAAAGACGTAAAAGGCAGATGTCGCAAGGCTCTACATCATAGTTATGCTTTTTGGAGAAGATTACAGTGGTTGACAAAAGTTTTCACACAAAGTCATTTTCAAAGAAAATGAAGCGTATATTTTGTCTTACCCTCAAGACCCACTTAGCCGCTTCCTTCTCGATTCTCACAAAAGCTCTCCTGTCAGCTCGCTGTGTCCTTTCGTTGGCGTCAATGTCGGAGGCATATGTGAGCTGTGCCACAGATTTGTGGAAGATCGTACCTCTCGTGTTGACGTTTGAATTACGTACGCAAATTGCATGACATGGTGTCGCCTTCTCTAAACCCTCTTTTGACATCAAAGGTCTCGGTGAAAACTTAACCGACCTTGACGGAACAACGGGCATTCTCCATCTCCATTCTGCAATGATGGACAATTTTAACAGGGGTGTCAAAAAGAGACAATGCGTTGTATAGCTCGTCTACTGTCGAATGCATGCTTAAAATGTATAAACAGGTGATGGATATCGACTTGGAACTCCTGGATTTTTTCCAAGATCTGCTAAATATTTGGTCGATGGTGGACTTTGCTGTCCCAAACACGCACTGATATTGACCGGATTTCAGGCGCCTACACACGCCAGCAAAGAAGATTTTTGCTAGATAGCACGATCTTTGTTAGCTGTCGCCATAGCAAGTTGGTTTACGTCAATTTTCACATAAGTGCGATTGCTTACGAGGCGAAAAAAATAAGAAAGCTGTATTTACATAAAATAAAATAGACGTGGCAAATACAGTCGACTTCCTTCCAGTGGAATATTAACGGGATATCAAAATTAGTTCGAGTTAGAGGGAGTTCGACTTAGAGAGATTTCGACTGTATTTAATTTCTAAATTCACTCAAAAAATTGACACCCATTAAAATCGGCCACCTGACCCAATTTGTAAGAAATGTGGACCCTCTGAGGCCAACTTGAAAAGACTTCTCTGTAGAGTGTTGATAAGCAGTTTCCGTAGTTCAAACAAAATGACAGAGAAGATCGTGCAAGCGACGCTAAGGAGACTTATCGCTCGATAGTTGTCGCAGGGGTCTCTTTTTTTGAGGATCGGGTAAATGAAACTGATACTCCACTCATCGAGCATGCTTTCCATGAGGCATGAGGCCAACCAGATCATCTCCAGCTGTTGTGGTGCTTGATGCTGCCCATCCCTCATGGCAGTCGGTAATGTGTTCCACGTTTGAGTTATGATGTAACTACTGACCTTATTCAATGAACTTATCGGCCATTTAAACATTTGTATGATTTGTCAGCTAATTGCTCACGACCATCGTTTTTTGTATATCCTTCGATAATTGAAACCAACCGGGAATTCCTTTTATTCAAATTACACGTCCGACACTCACGCCCCATCTCAAGCATGATTGATTTACGAATCAAATTAACACCCAATCGGCCATTATTCGTATTGATACTTTTGTTTCCTCCTCAGTTCCGAAACATCCCTCAAATCGAACAGAATGTTAGGCCGTTCAAATCGCCTCCGGTTACAGCGAAACTTGGTTTACTCCACGTACTGGATATACGCGTTCTTCAGCCTGTTAGAATATTCCTTTGACTGGAAACTAGAGCACTTTACAACTCTGTGCAAAGTGAGATCAATTCTACGTCACACATTATTCGCATTTGTATGGATAACCATGGCAGTGTTCGTTTTCAGTATGGAGAATATATCCAGAGAGATGTATGTATTAATTTTGTTCGGTTACCCCTTGAGAGCGTTATACAGGCAATTCAAAAACCAGCAACGAACGATCACACATCTGAATCGACTCCTAAAGTGCATTCGGAGGACACAGCTGCTGACCAAGACGCAGATTTGTTTCTCAACGTCCATATATTTAATGTTCCTCGTGAGATATGTGACCATAGTGAGTCTCTGTGTATATTTCATCAGGTTGCCAGGAATCCATTTACTGAGTGGGTGCTTTGCCGTTTTGGTCCCCTACGCCAATGTGTACGTTTACACTCAGAGACTTTCAATTGAACTCTTCTACCTCCAAACTCAGCTTCGGCAGCTGAATGATGATTTCACCGAATTTTCCAGATGCACAATTTTGCACAAAATCCTTGAACCGTACTTTGAAGAAATGGCATCGATATACAGGACCGCGTCAAAGTTGCTGATCGAATTCTGCGAAATGCATAGTTTCGACTCAATTGGTGCCCTTTTTCAAGTCGTGTTCGCCGTTGTATACAATGCGTCCATGTTAGTGAATATCAATATTGTTACCGCTTTTGATTTTTTACTCACTTTCTACTTGTATCGACTGATTCGAACTGAACTAAGACGCAGCCAGAGTCTCGCTGAAGACGTTGAAGTCAAACAGAATCCCAAGCTGATCTATGACGTGAGTAGATGACATTTTTTGGGTTTCATCTAACGTGATTTATTTCTTTCTTGTTTCCTAGATGAATGTAATTTTCGTTGCTGGTGTGATTGGAGAACTTGGTGTGGAGCTGCACTTCACCCGGCTTCAAAGAGCTGTGTCGTATGCATTGTCAGTTCTCTTGGTGAGTTTCGCAGTTGCGTATAGACCGTGAGCTAATAATCAGCAATTTTGACAGAATGTTCCTTTGAGGTTTTACTGTAAATTCGTTTACAAAATAAAATCAAAATTTTTCTGGATTTGTTTACATGGACAAAACAATGCCTGGCTTATTTTAGTTGAATTTTCATTCATTTCGAAAAGCTCCGTAACTAAGTTCTATAAAGGTAGCCCTAAACGACGAACATGATCGCCGAACTTGCTCGTGCTCGCCGCACACAACATTCGTTGTTGTGCCGTGTAGGGCCATGTTCGCGAGCAAACTTAATTTTTGCTATGAACGTCGCCGAGTGCATATCGCAGATTAAGCACAATGTCAACAGTAAGCCACGATTTTATCGAGAAATTCACCACTTGCGCTTCCCTATCATAGCAGAAAATAACTGACTGCAGTACCGGCTTGGTTTGTTTGTCCGATCTACAAACAAGGAGACCCTCTGAAATGCGCCAACGATAGAGGCATCAGTCTTCTGAACATTGGCTATAAGATCTTATCTGCCGTCTTGTGTGAACGCCTAAAGCCATTCGTCAACAACCTGGTCGGTCCATACCAGTGTGGCTTTAGGCCAGGAAAATCCACCATCGACCAAATATTCACACTGCGGCAAATCTTGGAAAAAACCCAGGAACAACAAATCGACAGCATCTATGTCTAGTTTTAACATCCCTACCAAACTCGTTCGTTTGTGTAGGATGACGATGGAGAAGCAAGCTACTCCATCAAGGTCGGTAAAGACTTCACCGAGACATATGATGTCAAAAAAGGACAGACAAGGCGGTGCGCTGTCATGCGACTTCTTCAACATCATACTTGAAAGAATTGTGCAAAACTCGCACGCCAACACCAGAGGCACAATCTTTCAGAAGTCCGTTCAACTGCTGGTATATGCCGACGATAATCGGAAGAACACAGCGTGATGTCAATGGCACTTGACAGGCCGCGAAGATGGGTTTAACGGTAAATGAGGGCAAGACCAAGTATATGCTGTCAACCAGAAAGTACACCCAACACCGACGTCACAGCATCATCACAGCAGACAGATATAACTTTGAGGTAGTCAAAGACTTTGTTTACCTAGGAACTGCTATCAACTCAGACCACGACACCAGCGCTGTAATCAAACGAAGAATGACTCTTGCTAATCGCTGCTTCTTTGGGCTAAGAAGGCAATTGATAAACAAAGCCCTCTCTCGAACAACCAAGGTAACTCTGTACAAGACCTTAATCGTCCCAGTCCTGCGCAGAAGCGTGGACCTTGTCAAAAGCGGATGAGGTTGCTCTTGGTTGCTTTGAGAGGAAAATTCTTCGGGTGATTTTCGGTCCCGTTCCGGCGCTACAATCCGAGGTGGACTTGAGCCTAGCTTCTTTCAGCAACTGCTCCTATCTTAGAAAGAGGTTTATACATTCCTTTAGTTGGTACATGCCACAAAATGGGTGATAAACGGGAAAACACAACACATTTTCCCATTTATTAAAAAGGTCATATGAAAGCCTCAAGACGTTTTCACCAAACAACTGGAACTTATTACCTGGAAATAATTGACTTTAAGGACGAATGTCTTTCACTGTGAATTTTGTAAAAAAATGTTTAGAAAAGTTTATGTCTTTCAAAGAAACCCGAGTTTTTTATTGTCTTTGCCAAAGAGAACTAAGTGGGTGGCTGTTATGGTGTAGTGTCTGCAGCAGCGCAGGACGTGAAGTCTGGGTTCGTCAACAAAGTTGAAGTTTCAGTGGTGGAAGTTTCTTACACAAGTGCAGAGCGCTAGAATGGTTTCTCTTTGACATTTGTTTTGTTTTTTTCCTTCTAATTGTTGGTAGCCAGGATTTTGTTGACCGCCCTGCAAGCGAACTTAAATGCTGTAGCAATGGTGCATTCAGAAGGGTTCCAAAAACGAAAGAGACGGAAGGTGTCAAAGTCAAGTCACGAATGGGAGTAGAAGTCTAGGGCGAAGAATTTGTAAAGAAGTTAAATAATAAATGAGTGCCTTAATAGTTGCACCCTTTAAAATACTCACAATGTTCTTAATGCTTTCGCAATGGACTGTAATCTAATAGTCGGCATGAAGTACCATAGAAGAGATCAGGAGAATAACATATTCTTTGCGTTCTGCTGCCACACTCCCCATTTAAATCGCACTTAAAGCCCATCACTCATCGAGCGTCTATCTATCAAATTATTACCCAGTTTCTTTGATGAAAAATCAATCAATCAATCAATTAAGTAAACAATTGTTCACACGCTGTCTGCGCAAATTATCGCCAAAACCAACAGATCCAACGGCGAACCGGCTAACCTGATGACCTGAACAGTTTGCAAATGAGCACGTTTCTTTGATCATTTCCCCCGAAGTGCGCATTCAATTATGCGAGACATTAATTAGCAAAACTCACAGTCACACACACCCCCCACCGCCCCGCAGTCATGTGTCAACTTAATTGATATGCAAGCACGGCATCACCCCCGCCCGTTGTATGATAACAAATGTGCAATGTCATCAATTCTCATTCGGCTAAGGGTGAGTTACGGTTGTCAAATGCTGATAAAACAGCTCTCCGCAATTTATCGCAATTAAATTTCAACAAACAAACACATCGCCGATTGATGCACTTCCAACTTGCGGCCCTGATGCCCGGTCACACAATCGCCGTCTTCGTTGGCACATTCGAGTGCGCACTCTGCTCCACCAGGCGACGGGGCGAAGGGCGAGATCCCAAGAGACATAAAAGAGCGGACGTTCTTGTCAACAGCGTTGTGTGTCCTGTTTGCTCACTCGAGGTCAGCAAATTGAATCATTCGTTGTGGTTCACGGACACCATCCCCACGAATATAATAATAATTGTTTGGCAGTGATGTAGCCACACAAAGATACACGTATCCGTACACCCTCTACTGACTGAGTGAGGCGAGAGCCATTCGGTGACGAGGGAGAAAAAAATGTTGCTCATACGCCAGGTAGACTGCCAACTGTGCCCTTGTGCTGTACATACGTGTGTGTACACTTAATCGAGAAGTCCTTGGGCTCGAAGAGATTCATCTCAATCTCAGCACACTCCCCTCAGCCTCCTCGTTCGTGCTTGCTGTTTACAATCGATTCCAACAGAAAAATCGCAATCAATGCGATTAGTCACCGTGCCGGGGGTGCATCACGTAAACCAATCACAGGAAGAACATCTAGAATTTTTCTTTCTCTCTCTCCTTTCATCAGCTTCTTCCTCTCAGTTACATCATTGTTTGTGCTGTTGCCCGTGCAGATACGGGCTCACAGAGACTGCAATCACTGCGAAGTGTCTTTTCACTTTTCAGCGATTATTCCCTCAAGGTAAGGGAAGGAAGAATTGAATTTCTCGAGTGGTGTTTGTTCAAGGAGTGTAACGTAAGGGCTAGCCATTGTCGCAATCTGCTCGTGGAAGGGATCTAACAATCTCTCGTTTGTTAATCAATTAACCCAAGTGAAAGATTCATGCGACGAGAGATGAATGAGTAGTGCCGCGTGGGCGGTTGGTGGGTGGGTGTTTGATATGAGAGTTTTCGATGCACACGTGGAGGATGTTTGACAAATGAATCGATTTGATTGAGAATATGTAAGGACCAGGACATTATTGGCAATATGAAACGAATGCAGTGAAGGAGAACTTTGCTGAGTAGACGATTTAATCGGTTTTCGAGGCATTAAGGCATAAACTTGTAAGGGTGCAGAACGAAATCTTATTTTGATGCTTCGTTTTTTGGCTTAAAAATGTGTTCAGTTCATGGGTAAACAATTAGAGGACTCTGAATAATTGAGTTCAAGAATTTGACGGGGGATGAAATTAATGATGCTTGAAAACTTTGGAACTGTTGAAAGCCAACCTCATGTCCATTGTCAAAAATCGCAGCTCATATGCCTAGCAACACACAGAAACTACAGTTTATGACTCATTCAGCCGGGTTTTTGGTCTATTGTTGTTTTGGTATTTTGATCTTACTCACTTGACTCTTTGATGAACCAGCAGCAGTAAAAAGCGACTGGAAGATGACAAATGAACCTAGAAGCGATCATTTCCGAATAGTCGACATTTGATACTGTCACGATAACCGCGGTGAGGCTAAGAACACGGTCATAATATTTTGCAGAAACTAAAGCCCATTGAGTCAAGCACCCCAACGCCTTCGTCGAACACCAAAGTTTGATTTGAAATACTTTCTTTCTGCCTTCTCGTTTCCCAGAATTTTCGTCAAATCATCAAGGACCATTCTCAAAAGCTCACATCATCGTGCAACTTACAACTAAGGACGGACTCTAGTCCGTTCCAAACGAAGCCATTTATTCAATTCATTTCCCCGCCCGACTCAATTCCCCATGAAATCCGACAATTAACTAATTAATTTCCTCAGTCGATATCGCGCACAACGTCCTGTTACAAATATGAAATAATCACCAATAAGGATTAATAAACTTTTAATTGCGCTTTTAATTGTAATCCGAAAACAACCCGGCCCTCCTTGGGCTTCTGCGAGTGCGATGGCCGAAAGAAAAGGACCACCACACCACCACATCCGTCCGCGTGTCCAGACAATCATCGTTACAGCTGCGGCGGAGGTGGCCAACTCTGAAGAAAGGCGCCCGGCACAGAGTTGGGGTCACTGCGAGAGAGGAGCGATAATTAAACGAATTGCCATATCGGACTGAACTCTCCAATGGACCGGCAAATTAAACAAACAAAAGTATGGACACAACAATTTGCCACAATTCAAGTGCCGTCCATATCCTGCCTCCGTTCCCACCTCTCGCCGGTCGAGGGCATACAACGGTTCGGTAATTATTTTTTGTATCGCTAGACACTCAAATAATTTACTAATATTTCTTCGTACCGTTCTTGCTGTTGTTGTCGTTGCTGTTGCCGTTGCCGTTGCCGTTGCCGTTGCCGTTTGAATGGGGGCTATAAAGCTGTGTGCGTTGTGCTCCGCGGAGGAACAATTACCTTAAGAACCTTCTGCAGGGGGTGGCGATTGTTGGCGGCTGATGGTGGCGCAGAACAGTGCCGGTGCCGGTGCCGATTATCCGCCATTACACCGGCCACCCCCAGCTCGTAAAGTATGAAAAACCCATCGCAATAAGTAATACCCCGCACCGTCATTGCAATCGACGTTTCGGCGCGTGTTATGCCCCGTCTTCGTGGATCCAATTGGGTGGGGTGATGGCGAGGAGCACACAATATTCACCCCCACGACGGGGTGAGTGCGGGAATACAAACAAAAAAACAAAGTTGATAATAGTGGTGGTAGCACACCCAGTTGGTCGGTGTTTGTCGGGACGATGGAGAGGATTGCGCGCTGAAGCCATCATCGACATCGTCAGCGTCATGGCCGTTCGGCAAAAACTATGTTCTTCTGGAAGACGAACGATACTGCCGGCGTCTGCACCGTCTCAGTCTTGATGAGGACGTCGGCGATGACTGCGCCTGAAAGGATGGCGTTCGAAAATTATGTTTGGCACAACCTAATAGCCACGACGAAGTTCAACATTGTGCGGATGGGTTCTGTAAGGTAACCAGGGTATGGCAAAGGACGAGAAAAAATCTCATTTTCATAAAATTATCTTTCGTCGAATATTAAATCAAATGTTGGAGACTAAGTAGGGCAGCTAGTACCTCCGGCATTTGTCGGAAGGCGACCTTGACGCGAAACTTGCGGCGGAATTATTCGGAAAGCACAGTCAAGCCGGAAATTTCGTTGAGTGTACATAACTTAAAGGGATTCTGGACAAATGTTTTTTTTTGTCGTTCCACTGGAGCACTCGGACTCAAAAACTGGTCCATTGTACAACCAGGCAGCGACTTACTTTTGCTGGAATTTCTTGGTCTTCTGAAGGAAGACCAGCAGGCGCTTCTGTGATAAGAAGCCCACATCATCAACTCTCACCTCATCAGCACCGAATAACTGTCACCTGATCCGAGTAAAGGCGGGACAGCAGCAGAGGAAGTGCTCTACAGTATCGTTGTCTTCTCCACAGGCGTCGTAGAAGGTTTCATCGCTTAAGCCACGCACATTTACTCGTAGTTGTAGTACAACGGTAAGTTGTCTGCAGTCTTTTCTATCAAGCGACAACAAGAATGCCGTGGATTTCTAACAGACGTTAGTGAGCATGTGCTTTGTCTGTCTACGTCCTGAGAGTCTTGCCACCTCCGGCTGTGCTCTCGAGAGGTCCAACCATCGATGGAAGCCCTAACTAAAGACGCAGGCAGTCTCAGCGCAGGTTCAGGTCCTGAGATTACCTCTTCTGATCCTCGTCTAGCAAGTTCATCGGCGATCTCATTTCCCGCGATTCCGTGGTGGCTCGGGACTGAGACAAATCTTAGGGTCTCAGACCCTGTGGGTCTCAGGGTCTTAGGGTCTCAGGGTCTTAGATTCCCAGGGTCTTAGATTCTCAGGGTCTCAGGGTCTCAGGGTCTCAGGGTCTCAGGGTCTCAGGGTCTCAGGGTCTCAGGGTCTCAGGGTCTCAGGGTCTCAGGGTCTCAGGGTCTCAGGGTCTCAGGGTCTCAGGGTCTCAGGGTCTCAGGGTCTCAGGGTCTCAGGGTCTCAGGGTCTCAGGGTCTCAGGGTCTCAGGGTCTCAGGGTCTCAGGGTCTCAGGGTCTCAGGGTCTCAGGGTCTCAGGGTCTCAGGGTCTCAGGATCTCAGGGTCTCAGGGTCTCAGGGTCTCAGGGTCTCAGGGGTTTGGGGTATCAGGCTCTCAGGGTCTCAGGATCTCTGGGTCTCAGGGTCTCCGATCTACCGATTAAATTCAGAAAAGGCCTTAAGCACAACTTAGCTGTCGCTAAAGCCAACTGTCCTTCAAAATATACTTCGCGGCCATTATGATCGCATAAGTTTCAGCTTGGAAAACCGACGTAAACGTACCTAACGCTTTGTACAGTCTAATGTTGTCGCTCCCCACGAAGGCGCCAGAGCCAGATCCTTCATAGGTCTGGATTACAGTCCTTTTCTGGCTCAGATTCTGGTCAGAGCCAGTCCTGAGTGCAGGAAGAGTCGACTTTGTATGTTCGTCGCAGCTAGAGTACTGGTCTCCGTGCGTCAGACGGCCATAAGACCGGAGTCTTATTGAAGCTAAAGTGCGAGTTGTACCAAAGACAATTTCTTTTTAAGCGGAAGATGGGCCTGAGAGTGCACCCCATGATGTGGATATCAAGGGGTGGAAATTCAGCAGTCCATTAAGAGCAGAACCAGGAGTACTAGGAAAGGCTCCTATGCAGCCGAGACAAATGCCTACTTTAGCAGTGTTGAAGATTGATGATTACCTACAAGCAAGTTTAATGAACCCGAAGCGAGTAGTCAAGATAGTCTCAAGACATCTCTAGGATAAGTGTTTTTGCCGCAAAAGCTTTGTCATTGGTCCGATCTAGTGATTTGATGGTTTCTCACAACTGGGCTCTAAAGGTTTCGTGGGACTTCGGTAGAGGATCTTTCCTTCTAGTTTGCTCTTTCCTTGTGGTCTCGTCAACCACAAAGTTGAAGTCGAAAACTCACTTCCAACTCTCTTGGAGAGCAGCCTCCCCCACAAAAAGAAAACAAATTTCCTATTAAAACAATGTATTGCTCATTATATGCTCGTGATGAAGCCAATGCTACCGACGAGGTATTTGCTTGCTAATTAGAAAGAAATACTCAACATGAACATCCACCCGCCCTTAAATCCTTTGCGAAATGTTCGCCCATCATTATTTAGTAATTATTTTGCCACCTCCCGCCTGTCAGCATCGACTGCGCACAATGGAAGCGTCCACACACACACACATACACACACACACATACACACACACACACACACACACACACACACACACACACACACACACACGACACAGAGAGATGCCTCAAAGGACGGACGATACAACGCCACACGATGCAACCGAAGATACTTGCCTCGCCGCATCCATTGAATTGAATAGTTTCCCACCCACATTCCAGCAGTCGAAGTCATAAATCATGACTGGCTGGAGGATTAGTATTATTATTGTTATTACCTCGGTTTCGAACTACAAGCCTTGGACTGCCATACGCGCACCTCCTCGTCCCCGGTTCGATGTGCAACAATATCCTTGCCGGGCACGATCCAGGGGGTGGCTGAGAAATGAAGAATAGGTAGGCTATTGGGAATAATGGCTGGGTTGTTGTTTTGTAAACTTTGTAATTAGAATCGAAAATTGTTGTGAAGTTATGCAGATGGCTAACGAGCAGCCGTTACGTGAGCATAATTGTTGCCAGTGAACTGCGTTCTTCGGTAATAAGAAATTTTAATAACTCACGAAGGGATAATGGCCATTTAATTTGCAGCCAGCGGATAGTTTGATAGATTGAAAGTTCTGATTTGGTTTGATCAGCCGGTCGATTGATGCCCCATTCTGGGCTGAGTTTGAACACGCTCCTGACGATGTTTTTGCGATGCCCAGCATTAACCGCATAAAATTGAGCAAATTATTAGGCGACGGGGTAAGTTTTCTCCCCGTCAAACAAACTCTTCCGCCCGTCAGCCGCCTCCATATGAAGCCACAGTCTCTATCTCCTCGCATCAAATCGATTATTTTCCGACCGAAACTCCGGCAACTTTGCTTAAGAGTTTTAAAAGCTGATAAAGGGGTCTTTAACTTTACCCTGACTCGATGCAAAACCATCCGCAAATGGTTTCAACTTCAACAACGAATTAACTCCCTCCGCGTCTGCACGCCGCGCCGTCGTCTATAATGTCGGTTCTAATTAATTTAAAAGTGTTCAGCTTCAAAATGCAACGTCAGCACATGGAAAAATACCGTCCCCTGTTCTTTCGTCCTGACCGGAGTTTTGAACTGAATCTTTGGCCCACCCCTTCACTCATACACTCGTTCCTAGTCCCCGCACGGTAATGAGTTCGGAGTTCGTCTTCCGCAACGGCTACCGCGACCGAATATTGAATATAATTCTAATGAATTCGGTTTTTAACGTTTTCCAGACGTTTCTTTTCCATTAACATACAGGGTGTGTATGGGCGTGTGCGTGTGTGCGAATGTGTTCCCGCCGGGGGGGGGGTATTAAATATTTGCATGGAAGACAAATGAAAATACGTTGCGACGAACAGGTGGCGGGTAGTTGGTGTTTTGAGAGCATTTTGATTTAAGCCGAAATTCGAACAAACTGCTGGAGTTGGGAAAACACTTTTTGAAAGCTTTGGAAATGGAAATGTGCACATGGGCGAGTGAATTTGATTTTCATTTGCTACTAAGTGGTTGTTAGTCGGGAGCTTGTTTGAATAGGTTTCTTTGATTAACCATCGGTTGGTTGCTTAATTTGATTTATTTTTTCTTTTCATTTGCAGTTTTCTTCTTAATCATTTTGTGGTATTAACGGCCACTGATTTGGACGATGGTTGATTTTGCAGCTCAAAACTCGGAAGGGAGGGCTAAAAGTTGAGACGCTAACATTTTAACTTTACTCAAATCTTCTCAAATGGATAGTTCTTTATTCTAGGCCTTAGATAATAGTCCTTTTTGGCTGCGACACAATCTGTGCTTAAGAAAATACAGTGATCTATGCAATTTTTTCTAGGTTCCTTCAATTTTAGGTCCCCTCGAACCTTCGATCATACTGATCTATCAACGTTTTTCACAACTTCAGCAGACACCTGACTACGGACATTTACTCCTAACTTGGCCTGCTCAATATACAGTCAGCGTCAAGAGTGAGTGAACATTCCGGCATCTGCTGAAGGTTTATACACTAAATTTTTTGTTTTTATTTTAAATTTAAATTTATTTCATGAAAATGGTACAACATTTATAAAGAGCGTACAATTTATGGTATTTACAATGTTTAATCATTTCATCATGAAGTGTCCCCCAATTGTATCAATTGCACGTGTTGTTGAACGCTTTGTCCATCCATGGTGATGTGGCAAAACAGACTGAATAAATGACAGCCAATTTGACAGATGTAGCTTCAACAATATGGCCGCTATCAAGTGTTAAAGATAGGAAGTCCCTATTGGAAGATCCTTTATTTTCAAAAATTGGCATCCTAGGAGAGTGCTATTAACAATAATTCAAAATGCTTTGTCTAGAGCTGTGGCTGAATCTCCGTCAACTCACTTGTTTATGGGAGCTTTTCAAAACAGCTAGAATACAGCGTTTCTGTTGCTTGAAGTGTTGAAGAAAATAGCGAACCGATCTTGTGGTGGTTACTTCGTGCCTGAACTGGGTGAGTTCTATACCGCAAAGAAGTGAAGTAAACATAGGCTAGAGCATCACTTAGTCTCGACAATATCTCAATGAACTGCTTGTGGCATGTTGCTCCATTGGTCACTGTGAATGGATCTCCAATGACCCCAAAAGTTCACGCTGGACTCATGAATCAACCAGAGCAGTGTCAGTGACGCTTTTCTGCATTAGTTCAGTTGTGCCAACGTAACCATTCAATCAAAAATTGGTCTGATGTGGTTGTGGAGAAAAACAAGGGTGCAGTTCAAACTCCGTTTCGTTTATGACACGAACAATGGTCTTCAACTTCAATGAAGTGGCAAACCAAAACTGAGCAGAAATCAGCTGTCAGCTGTCAGATTGGTTATGACAGGGAAAAAGTTTCTTTCAATTCAAGAAATAAATGCAAAGTCATTTGCCTTGGTTCAGCTGCATTCACGTGGCTTAAATGTTGAGAGTAAATATTGAAATAAATTAACCACTTTATTGAATGCATGCAGACATTAACAGACAAAGTTTCGAAGTTTCCCTTACCAGAGGTGACTGAGACTTAAATTGAGTTCCAAGTGAATGGGAGTTTAATGAACTCAATTTTGAAACTTTCTCAACTTTGGGTTGAAGAAAATGTTAAATATAGTGTCAGAAGCAAGCAGCTAATCTTGAAGTTGGTTGGGGTTCCGACGGTCGACCAAAGTCGATGGGTGATGACCAAACGGGTGCGACTGGACGCCTAGTGTGAATTTTTCAATGATGTCAGTAAATTGACTGACAAAAGACGGAATTTTATGCGGTAGACAAGACTTCTAACATTCTGGACCAAGTTTAAGGTAGACTGGTAGGTAGAAGGGTGCTCTTGCGACCAGTCTCGCGGTTCACTTAGACTAACAGTTTGGATCCATTTTGCCAAGAGCCTAGTTTTAGTAGCAAGTCAGTCAGTTGGTTGTTTCCCGAGGACCGTTTCTTTGTCACATTGTTCGAAACTGAAGGTTTTGAACGCCTTCTAGAGGTTCAGGGGAAAAATAAAACTGCTTCGAATCCTATATAATCTCTAAATATATCTTGTGTCGGCAGCTCAAATGTGAACAAAATTGTTTAACTGACCGTCAGCCGGATGTAATTGGCGTCACATTTTCAACTGTTCCCCCGGTTTGCTGTCATGATTCCTGCTCAAAACAGTGATTCCCATCAGAAGATAAAACTTAGAACAGTGATAAAAGTGTTACTCACTGCCGACAGGAAGTTGGAAGACACGAGATTACTAGACAATCTTTACCAGGGACGGACACAGCCACAACCTCATCACTCCGCTCATCCTCTGTACCCCCTAAGTCAGTTACAGTCAAAAGTCTCCTTTAATTGTTTGCGTTTAATTTTCCAAATGAAACTTTTTAGCTGCCAGTCGAGATCCACGCGCTAAAACTGAAAATAACTCTTCGGGCACGAGCTAATTTCATTGCGTTGCTTGCACAGAGAACGAAACAAAAAACCCCGGTCGCCCAGACTAAGTGACGACAAGTAGCACATTCCACGCCATCGGAGGGACGGATGGGCAGTGTGCGCTTCTGGGATTGTTCTCTATAAGAGACGGGGGGAAACTGCTCTGTAAACTTTATCGCGCCATTCAAGTGGTAATTTATTTCGCAGCAGTTGCCTCGCCACATGCAGGGAGAGCGAGGATTGTTGAATCAGACAAAAAGGATACAATTGATATCCATTTTGTTTCTATTTCCCGCTCCTCCTCTCCTCGCTTCCTCCGCGTAGCGAGTACTTAGAGCGTCGCCTTGTTGCAGATGGAATGACAAGTCCTTTACGAGCGATACCTCCCAGGCAATATATTAAAAACGCCACGGCAGCGGCACAGATCGCAACGGGTGCTTGGGATTTTTTCCCCGAACAAGGATCCTGATTCAGCTCGGGACGTGAACATTATTATTCCTTTTTATCGCGCTGCACATGAATTATTTGCGTCTTCGGGAGGCCAATTAGCCAAAATAACTTTACCCTGCTCCACTGAGGTGCGGTTGGAGGGATGGCGAAGAAAAATAAGCTGCTTCGACTTGAATCCTTTTTGCTCGTCTGTGTCTGTGGTGAGCGCAAAGAGTTCTTACCCGATGAATCGTTTTGTTTTGCATGGCCCCACAAAGCGGAGATGAAGTCAAATGCCATCCGCATGGGGAAGCGCGGGGTGAACTTTTCAACTCTCCCCCACCACCAGTCGAAGGCGAAACTCCTTGGACGTGGCGCAGTCAAATCGCTTCCAAGGGCCAGCGAAGCGACTGCAAGGAAGCGGAAAACCATCGCAAAGTGTGATAATTTTATGATTTTATTGTTTAATTTAGCAGCGGGTCTCCGGCGGGCGCGAGGGCGGCGTCGAATCCGCACTAGCAGAAAAGTTTATCTGCGGATAAATGGATATTTCAACTAAAGCTGTTATTTTAATTATTTTTTACCCGCAATAGTGTCTTAATTAACTAATGCGGCGCAGAGCGAACGGAGGGCTCTGGGCGGGTTGTTCACGGGCGCTGAAAAGTTTCTCGCCTCTTCGGTGGGGTGGGGTTGCGCTGGGGCGCCAGCATAAATAGAGACAAACGGCAGTGTTTGGGGGGCGAGCGACAGACGCAGAGCCGGCAGAGGCATTGTGATTACGATGATGACTATTTATGAATGCCATAAATTTTGTGGCGGCTCTTGTTATTGCGCGATTGACCCTGCGAGTATAAATTATGAGGTTATGCTTGGCGGGGAGTTGCTTATTAGGTAATTAGGAGTTTTGTGGTCCCTTTTTTGTTTCTGCGGAATGGTTTTGTTTATTGGCTGGGGACACATTCGGATTTGTTTGCGATGATGTTGTTTTGAGCCCGTTCGGAGATTAGTCAGCGGTTTATTGAGCGAAGCTTTGCGGTGGGAGGGGAGGGCTTATGTAATTGATTGGTGCGCGGATGGGTGTAGTCGGAGATATCGCTTAGTGGCGGGCAATGAAAGTATTTATGGTTAACCACTGGAGGAGTTGATGGTAGGGAACAAAATGTAATAATTTTGATGGACAATCCAAGAGCAAGTGAAGAGCGCCTTGACAAGGCATTTCTGTGTGGGCGGAACCTGCAAATAGTTCTGTCACAGAGAGATTCATCATTGAGTCCAATGGTTCATCGAAAGGCATGTACGGAGCCCCAGCAAATATTTAGTCGATCATTCTCTCAACGATAAGTGTAGTTCTGATAGCTATTTCATGGCAATATTCATAATATATCCCACGAGTTTTTGAGATCTATGTACACCACTCGTCTTGGGATTAAGTGAAGTAAATTCAAGCAATCAGACAAGAAAAACTCCATTTTCGGTACAAACCTTAAGAGAATTTAAAAAGTTTCTTTTAGACGTTCGATTTTCGACTTGGCACCACTGTTCGCAGTGGCAGCTAATTTGACAATTGAAAGTTGATTTTTTGTCACCATGCTCTGTCATTTTGCTTTGACGGCATTTAGAGAAGAAGATTCAACCACGAGCGACATGTGTATAGCTAGACATCTACGGATCTAACGCATAAGAAAGGTATGCCATGTAGAGCGCATGGATAACTTGGCTCATGCCCGGAGACTTTTCGACTCCGAACTAAATGGATAACGCAAAAGAGGACGTCCAATTTTACGGTGGCGCACCCATGTGGAGAGAGACCTCAAACAACTTTGAGTGCCCAATTAGCGGCAGCTAACAAAAGATCGTGGTAGGAGACGTTTGTTGGTGGAGACCCAGATTCACCACGGAATATAGTGCCACAAGAGGAAGAAAGGCAGCCTTTACAAGGTCTGAGCCTGAGCTTGGACTGACATTCTCCACTGAGAGTCAAGCGCAACGACAGAACGCCTATAAATATCAAGAGCGGCTTTTAATTGCCTATGGATTGGTCTCTTTATTTGAGATTTGATCCGTCGGGAACATTCCTGGCAGAAGCATCACTGTTCACGAATGGATGTCGCAGTTGGTTAAGTGCCTTCCCCAAGTTAGAGGGGTTCCAGGTTCGAGTCCCAGTGAAATCGAATCTGGTGCAGTCACCATTTGCCGTTGGGATCAAATTAACAGCACTGGAGTAGATGCTACCTTGCAGTACAATGGACCAGTTTTGAGTCTGAGTGCTTCAGTAGTGTTCCAAAAAATACTCCGAAAAAAATGTCACTGTTCATGCATTTGACGGAAAGGGGCCATTGTAGTTGATTATTCATTTCCTTTTCAGAGCATCCAGCGCTTCTGAAGGGTTTTCCAATAGGGACTTCCAAATTTTGACAGTTGATAGCAGCCATGTTGTTGAAGCTACATCTGTCAAATTGGCTGTCATTTATTCAATTTGTTTTGCCAAATCACCATGTAGGGACAAAGCGCTCAGCAATACGTGCAAATGATATAATTGATTTATCAAAATAGGTGTTCTGTTCGGGCAACGGTCCGCGCTCTTCGCCCATTTTGCGGTCGCCATAATCGTCCTACCGGGCGGACTATTTGCATCGTGGTGGAGTCCACTGGATCAGTAAACGATAAACTAACACTCTATGTCGACCAAATGCAAGATCTGCCGAAAACATCGCCGCTGTCCGTGAGAGTGTGCAGGGGAATTCGAAGCGGTCGATTTCGAGTCGCTCACAAGAACTCGGCCTTTCGCAAACCACAACTTGGCGAATATTGTGTTGTGACTTGGGCCTGCACCCGTACAAAGTTCAAACCTGTAATTCCGACCTACTTTAGCCTGGTGTGGATATCTGCGCACCCGTCATGGCATACGCACTCTTCTCAAATACAGTACATCCACGTCTTATCACTTTCCAGGATGTCTCTTCTTTTCAGCATTGGCAACTCCTTGCCGCAGAAATGAAATCTTGCGTAAATTTTGGGACATAATTTGGGATATTTTCCAGCATATCAACTTTAATTTAGTGACATTTGTGAATTAGATGTCATAATAAATTTAAAACTGAAGTCAGTACTTTTTAAGGAGTAGAAGCAGAGAGGTGGGCAGCCTTTTCGTAGCGAGTCCTAACACCGCAATGGGAACTTTTCAGTTTTTTTTTTGGGACGCTTGAGCATCAAACTTGCCTGGTTGCGCTTGGTCATAGCTCCTGATGAGTTAGAGTCGATGGCGGAAGATTGAGTGGCCTGGAGATCTCTCGTACTAGCATTGCTCCTGCGACCCCTTTGGTGGAAGATGCGGGTCACTGAAAATGATGATGACGCTTGAGCATCAAATAATTCGTCTGCTAACCACTGTTCAGCCAAAAATTCAAAGACTAAGCAATGATCAGGAGAACATCCCACTAACAACGCAAACAGACCTATTGCCGTCCTCAAAACACCTCGAGATATACCCCTAAACCTTAGGTACAACGCCGACACAATGCCAATCGGAAGCACTCTCCATAATTCATAAGAACCCAGTATGCGTTCTTATTCCGTTCATAAGTCAGTTAACCCTTCCAACAGAGTGTGTACATTCATGCTCGCTAAACAACTCCCCTCTGCAGACATCAGTGAAGACATAACACTAACACTCGAGAGTAACTCGTCGCTGCCCCGAAACCCATTTGCTTCACCTGTCACGGAAAGTAAATTGAAGTTAAGAACAGTCTTAGATAGAGTTCTCACCGAGAGTGCAGTGCTCCATAAGCAATTGTTGCTCTATAAACAACAGCATCCCCCTTTCACGCCTCTCCCCCCCCCAACCGCCATCCGCCCACACATGCTCCGACAATCAACTTCGAAGAATAAAATAATTCCAACTCGTTACCGTGGAGAAATGATCCGTGCTTACCGTAGCGCCTGCCACCGTCTTCCCAGGAAAAAGTGAATAAGTAGCAGCTCTTCCCTTGTTCTTCGTCAGTTTCCTCATCATTTCTTCGCTCTTGCCGCACAAGTGTTTATCCTTTTAAAAATATTAATCCTCCGCAATTCCGGTGGATACCAAAGGACACCAGCGGCAGAGGGACGCCGGCGGGTGACTGGTTTCGGTTGCACACACGAAACAACCAGCGTTCACAGTCCCGGCAATCATATTTCGTCTGTCAGCCGACATCTTGGTACATTTGTTCCCCGGCATTATGACAAAGATACAGAGATACACAGGACGAGAGGAATGCTTCTGCATATTATATATAGCTCTCAATTTTATTGAAATATGCTCGACATCAGGACTGTAATGTCGCTCACACACACCACTCTCGCATGGAAGACGATGGCATCGCCGCCGTCGACTTGGGGGAGTTGGATGAAAAAAGATTTTCCCTTGATTTTCGTTTTTCTTCTCCTCTCCCATCACTTTTGCGAGTTTTCATAATGCAATCAGATGACAAATTTCTGCACATTTTCTGTTTTTCTTTTCCGCTTTCGCCCATTTTAGGCGGTTGATGGGCGGGCGGGCCGGCGTTGCTCTCCGCCATTTGCATGCATGCCACGGCGGGGGTGAGTATGTGTTTGATGGCACATGCCACCCCGACTTCATTGTCGGTAGTGGTTGCGGAATTAAAGTTGCATACAGGCCCCCCACTCGCTGAATAGAAGTGGGCGATTGCGGGGAAACTGATGGAAAAGTTTCAGATTACAAATGATGGAGTCAAGGAGCAGGACATCGAAGTTCCTTTCATTCTCGGCTCCGGCTTAAGTGCAATTGGTGGTAGCATTGAAAAAGTTGACTTGATTGCGAGCACTTCCCGTCTGCGGAAGGCGAATGCGAGTGCATAACGAATGCTCTACCGGAAAAGTTACTTTTCTTGTGTTTTAGTTGATTTAACAGTAACTGCTACCCAGGAGTTTGGTTTTGTTCTTTTTTCGCTTCAAATCCTGGAGCCATTGTAACCGAATTTGAAGCGGAGCTCCTTGAAGGGATAAGTTCAGCGAGTGGTTGAGGAAAAGTCAAATAGGTTTTCTGGCGGGATATCTGATGTGGGACTTGAACCAAGAAGTTACGCATATTTAAACCACCAGCTTGGGTGTTGTCTTGTAACCATTTCGAAATTGAATTGAGGCTAAGTCTGGGGTGACATGCTTGTTCTGCGGAAAATGCTTTTACTTAAGGGAGCAGTCGTGTCATGAATGAATTGAGTAGCCAAAGTGGCTGTTTGTGTGTCGTCCCATATCATGAATCTGTGAGAGTGGAGGCTAGAACAATGTCTGCAGCCAGAAGCTTATTTTTTTTTAATTGAAGACTGCTTTCAGTGTGTATTTAGTGAAATGACACTCTGGCTTGTTGGGCCGATAACAAGTGATACAAAATTGGACAAATTTGTACCAAAACAAGGTTGAAATCGTGAATGCTCTGTGTCATGTGAGCATGTTTCGATGCAATGATCAAGAGTTTTCAATCTAAAGGGGTGATGTTGACTGATCTCAGCTAGACAGTCGTGCATTTTGCCATTTGGAGCAATTTTCATAGAGCTTCTTTCATCTATAGACTGGAACTCTGAAGGAGATTAGTGCAATCGGCTTCTTGCGCAAAGAGTAGGTGCCAATCTGAAAGAAACTATCTTCAAAAACCCTATTCGTTTCGCCAATGTCATCATCGCGTGTCGTTTAATGTGGTTGGTGGTACAGTGAGTACTGATAAACGAACAGAAATAATAGAGGATCATCCAGCAAGAGGTGTTATTTTAAATGTGGCACCATTGCAAAACTCTCAACACTCAAATATCATTGCGCAGGTCCTTTGATTTCCCATGAATTGCAGCTCGATGTCATTGGAAATGTCTGTCTTTGGTAAGGATTTGATGAGCTCCTCGATGATAACCTCCTTCAATACTCCTGATCATTCTTCTGAAGAACCAGCATAATCGTATGCTCTCCTGACTTGAATTCTCTCTGAACATGTTCACATACATTCCAACGCAATGATGATTAATAACCCATTCAAAAGCAGCCCATTTGTTCCCAAGCTCCTCTGACATTCCTGCGGTTGTTTTCATTTCATAAGGAAAGCCTCCAGACTCAACCAATTACCGAAATGAAATCGATTGCATACTCGTAATAGGACGGGTATACGAACACGTGTAAGCACGCAGATATGTATGTTTGTGTGCACAGCCAACAGCAAAAGAGATGTCCTGCCGGGATACCACGACACCAGCGGAAGTGGTCGCTTATGTTCATATTGGATATTTGGTTAGATAACCGAAACGAAAGTCATTAGCATATTCCTCGCAACCACAACAAAAAGGACCACTATCTACAGGATGCAATCGTTAATGTCGTGGCCAATTAATTACACCGAAGAACACGACCGTGTTAATGGCTCCAGAAGCAGACCACCCACCCTCAGACAGAAGCGACCCATTGTGCGTATCGCCAGAATGCCAAATTATACACGACAAAGCAGAAGGAGCACACAAGGACCCACAGAAATAGAGCCTAATTAAGATGAATAAAAATTACTCGATTGCGCCATGCTTTGAATTATTCATGCCATCACAGTGGCTGCCACTCTACGCCACGCCACGTTACGCCACGCCAAATAATGCACACAACAACCGGAGCAGACGTATACCAAATTAGGGATACAATAGCCCACCCGTCCGTCTGTCCAGTCCCTTCAGAATCCTGGCAATTATGACAAAGGGAGCACAGCGGAGGTCTATGGCAGAGATAGACGCAGGGTATCAGAAGCACTGCCCTAGAAGACGAATGGAACATCGAAGCAGCGTGCAGGGGAGCATCTCGCAGATGCGAAGCAAACCAACCAACTTACGTAAATCGATCATTCATTAGAATCAAGGACGACTGCTATGACTACCACGACGGCGTCTACGATGACGACAATGATGATGACGACGACGACGACGCGGACGAGGACGACGGCAATGAGGAGGCTCCGCAGGATGGACCGTGCTCGAGCCGAGAACATGATTCCACTCTGCCAATTATTGCGCTGGCAACATTAATCTTTGCCATAAACATTAAATTATTAGATTTATAAAGTATAATGTTCGTGATGGTTTCATTTATCAACCGAGATTCCGGCGAGCGAATCATTTATCTTTGTTGCAGATCTGCCGGAGTGCTAGAGTGCTGGAGTGGCTGGCGTGCCGAAGTACTGGAGAGATGTACTCCTTCGTTTGAGTGGTGCCGGTTTTTGTGTATATTTCATCCGATCCCTGTAGATGTACAGATACGCGTGGCTGGTTGGTCTTGGGTTTCGCCGCGTTTTTCGTTGATAGTGACGTTTGATGAAACCGGGATACGGAAGGGATACTCTTCTGCGCTTTCGCAGACACACTTGAGTTATGCTCGCTAGGAGGAGGTGCGTTCTACTTTCAGTCATCCTGGATTTGACATCCGTCAGGGGTTTTTGTTTGTGCCACGGCTTTTTACTGTTCCCCTTCGATGTCAATTATGGAAGTGGGGTGTAGGCTTATGTGGCGGTAACTTTGGTTGCCGGAAGGGGGTGGGGGATGATTCATGGGGTGTTAATTATTCATTGACGCGAACTTAGTTGTGGGTCGACAGGGGGGGGGGATTGCAAAATGGAGTCTCATGGGGTGGCAGCTCTGAAGCTTTGAGTGATGGTTGCGAGAACACGGAGCAGCACTAGATTTGGTTGGTTTTTCAATATCCGTCATTTCTCCAAGGCGCCTGCTTAACGATTGCTTACCAATGGGGCCGCAGATGGTTAGGTAAGATTGATGTGGCTGACTGCAGGTTACCAGCCTCTCTAAGGCCAGCATAGGCCCGTTGTGATACCACGCGGATCGAGTTTCTCCTATCCACTGAATCATTTTGTGCTTGCTATGAAGTGCTTAAGTTAGCTGATGCTGGTGTTATTCAACTGACTCAAGTCATCGAAGAAGTAGGCTCCTATATGAATTTAGCGTCGCTCACAAGATCGCGGCCTTTCGAAGACCACATCTTGGCGAAATTTGCGTCGTGACTTGGGCCTGCACCCGTATAAAATTCAACTGACCCAGGAGCTGAAGGTAAACGACCATTGACAATGACGTATGTTTGCTTTATGGGCTCTAGAGTAGTTGGAAACTAACCCAAATTTTCATCGAAATCGAAAAATCATCTTCACCGATGAGGCCCATTTCTGGAAGAATAGGTACGTCGATAAACATAATTGTCGAATTTGGGACGATAGCAATCCACATAAGACCCAAGAGCGTCCAATGCATCCCGAAAAATTCACTGTTTGGTTTGATTTTGGGCTAGCGGCGTTATTGGTCCACATTTCTTTGAAAACGACGTTGAGCAGGCCATTGCCGTCAACGGCGAGAGCAATAGGTCGATGATTACCAACTTCTTTTGGCCTGAATTGGGTGATAAGGACGGACACCAACTTGCGGTTTCAACAGGACGGCGCTACGTGCCACACAGCTCGCGCCACGTTGGAAATTCTGCACGAGCAATTCGAGGGCATTGTCATCTCACGTGGAGGTGATGTTAACTAGCCACCGAGATCGTGCGATTTGATACCGCTAAACTTTTTCTTGTGGGGTTTTCTGAAGTCGCAGGCGTATGCGAATAAGCCACAAACCACAGCGCCCTTCTAAGCCTACATAACCCATGCCATCAGTCAAATTCAGTCTGATTTATGCGCCAGAGTCCTGGAAAATTTGATATTCGGGATGAGCGCCTCCCAAATAAGCCGCGGAAGACATTTGAACGATGTTATATTCCATACATAATGACATTAATAGGCCTTTCAAACGAATAAATTTTGATGATATCTCACCCACTTTTTGTTTTATTTAAACTTAAAGTTAGGTAGCGCTTAATGAAAGATCGTTTATAAGAATGGCACAAACCAACAAAAAAAGGACAGTTTTAAGCCTCGCTGCAAGTTGCAAGGTCACACTCTCCCTTTTTTAGAGCTACGTCCCATCAACTTGTGAAAAACGGAATCACCAGTTGTCGATGAATGTCATCAGCACTCACCACAGTCCATCATCAGCTCATCGCCGCATTGACTCTGAAAATCAGATCGCTCTGTCCACTGCAGCGACACTATCACATCCAACTGCATTCAAAAGACACCCTGTTGTCCGCTGTAAAACACTATCGAATGAACTTTATTCCCCCGTAAGCACTCATGCACCCGGACACGCTCACTCATATCCGCTCTGGTGGCCCTTCCGGTCAGTGGGGCGGGGGTTGGGTCACTTTTGAATGCAGAAATCCTTGTGTCGACAATAATTAATGACTGCAAACATATTAATTATACGCCAGTCGAAAATACACATGTCGAGCGCGAAAAACCTCGTCAAAAGTCCCGAACATAGTTGCGATGCAATTACGTGCAATTACTTCGTTCCACTGGCGTTGCTTTGCCTGTGCGACACTATGCCTACAGCCGCCCCTTGTACTGCGGCATATTTTCAGTTTTTTATTTTTTGCTGCTGTCATCCTCAATGCGATGTCTGTGTTCGCATTTAATTAAAAGCAAAGCTTGCCCACAGACAGCGACAGTAATAGTCGACAAACAAGCGCATAAAACGTCCCATTTCACTCCATCCGTTTCGAAAAGGAGTTAATGTCCTTGAAGCCATCCATTTATCCATTCAAAGTGGAGTGCATTTCTTGGGGTATCATCCATCTTAACATCGAACCGTGCATCTCAACTGCATTCTCAATTCTCGTCCGCCTTGATGGGTACATGGGACGCTAACTAAACTCCGATATGTAGGTGACTGTGCACGACGATCGTTTGTGCGGTGAGGAAGGATGCTTAGGGACAATAAATCGTGTCGCTGTTGTATTGGAATGCTCTCTGTCGGTGGTACATCCTCATTTAGGGGGCGTAGCAAGGAGAATGGAGATTGATGCGTCTAATGCAACGCCGGAGATGGATCAATTGCTGCTTTCGCTTGGGTGTCTGGATTCGTAATTGATTTGCTGAATTTCATCCAAATCCTCGTGGAGGAGATGTTCGGGGTGTGGGAGTGGGTGGGTGTGGGGAGGAGGTCTGGGATGTGTTTTGCGATGAAAACGCGGTCACATTGCATTCGAAGGACTCCGCAGTCTTTTTTCGGGAGGAAACAAGTGATTTATCAGACGGCACTCCGTGTGGGGATTGAATGCTGATGGGAGGATGTGTCCTTTTTTGTGACCTTCAGGTGTAAAAGTGAGGTCAATAAAAGAAGCGTTTTATCGGCACTTTCAGCGGCAAAAACTTTACAGACTCTCGTCTGACTTCAGATGAGATGGTGTGGGTTCCAGACTGACAAACAACTGCGCCATCATTTGTTGACTTTGAGACAGGCTGTGCTGCGACAGAGGGATGGGGATCCACTCTACTGCTCAGGAAAAAATTATTTTGAAATGAAAGGACGAACAACAACTGAAGCATGTTGCCGAACAGGGTTTTTGCGTGCGCCCCTACTCAGTCGCTGTCTCCAAAGTTAATCAAAACTCGTTTCGCCATGATATCAGTTAACACTCAAAGCCCCTTTGCCTACGTTCATCCCGAAATCCCCCTCATTTGCCCGGGGATTGCAAGCGATTCCATCGCGTCTACGTGCAACAATTTAAATCGCATCCAGTAATTGTTTGAAAGGATAATGTCGAGCGAAAATATACACACAGTCCTTCGGAGACAGCAACAACGGCAGCAACGGAGATGGAGATGCAGGCTGTCTCCTGAAGGCAGAGAAGTGAATTATTGTTTATGCCACACCAGGTATCAAATGGCAGAACATTTGCATACGAACGACGACTCCGGGGCGGCTGGTGAGATCGATGTGAAAAGGACGATGCCGCCAGCCGGTGTCGAACGACTAACGACGAACGTCATTGCCGTCGTCGTCGTCGTCGTCGTGAGCAAAGCCAGCGACATCAGAAATTGCACTTCACATTTTGTCGAGTGTTCACCTCCATTCACATGCAGATACGAGTACAACAACCAACGAAACCCCATCGACGGATGTGAGTCTGAATGAAAGTCCCGTTGTGCATTACATCCCCCAATGCCCAGCGAAAATAAATTCAGCTCCTGTGCACTCCACCGAGGCGGCGGAGGGTGTGTGTGTGTGATTCGAAATGGCATACGAAACAGACGACCGAGAGTTATGCACAAAATATTTAAAATATGCAAATACAAGCCAGTTTGTCACACCGTGCCGCTGTGTGTGCATGCGGGGGCGTATGGGTGCCACCGAGCCGTCGAGGGGAGGACAGAGGGAATGGCAAAATATTGCAACACACCATATCTCCTTTGTGGCGCAGCGCAGCACACGATAATGTACAACATTAATTCCCTTCATGTTTTCGGTTTCGGAGTGCCTTTGCTTCTAATGCTGGTTTCCCCCCCCCCCCCCTCCTCACCATTCAATGGTTGCGGCGGCTGTGATGGGGAAGGGGAGGACCCCATCCCGGTCGCTTGGGAACACGACACTTTATTTTCACGAGCCAACCGGAGTTACCCTACTTTTCGTTCCCCTCACGTCCCATCACTTCATCCAGGGGCTGCGGGAGAACACCGATGCAATCTCTAGAGCTTCAGCCTGGAGCTGCAGCCGAAGCTCTCACTACGCCGAGAGTCACTTGCACTTTTGTGTTATTGCTTCTTGCTTTTTTGGTGCTCCCTGGAAGTGCTGGAGAGTGGCGTTGCTGGTGGGTGATGGTGCCTCCGCTGCCGTGTGCATACATATGCTGGAGTGCTCTCGTCATCGTGTGTAGGAGGCTAATGCGATGTGTGAGATGTTTTATGCAGTTTTTCCGTATGCACTTTGAGATAAAACCGTTGCGACAAATTCAATAGAATCTACCACAATTTCTCGTCGGCACCGGCTGTTGGTGGTGGCACCGTTCGTGTGGGCGTCTGAAGTGTCATGGCTATGGGGGTGGTTGTGCAGCAACCGAAGTTGTCTTTTGTTTGGTTTCTCTCCTCGACAGTGTTAAATTGACCCTTTCGACGTATTTTAGGTGTCAATATGAGGTGCATCCTTTCAACTGTCTGATCATAAATTTTACTTTTGTTGACATTTATTGCCATTCGGATGAGAATTATGCATCCCTGCTAGGGGAATGGACATTTTTTTGAATAGGATTTTGGCTCTTCGTTGTCATCTTTGGTTGTGTGGAAAGACATACTCTCCATTTAGAGAGTGTTCATATTCAACGTGATTGCCTAGGGATGACGTTCTAGCTTTTGTTCTTGGAAATCCATGAAAATTCTTTGAGAGATACTCCCATTTCGACTGCTCTAATAAGATGAGCGGATGAATCTTCACGTTGTGAGTCGAAAACTTGACTGTTGACAAAGACGACTGACTTGTGGAGGAAATGATTACAAATCAGGAACCAAATTGGTGGCAAAAAAATTGTCAATTGTAGATGCAAAAGCTTAGAAAAAACACCCTTTATTTAATAAGTCAGAAGCTTTTGGTGACAACTGTAAGCACAATAAAAAGCTGCAGCTGAACTTCACTCCTCTCCTGCATCAGTCTAATGCAACTTATCTGCGGCCCAGTCTTGTCGACTGGAAGTCTTACAAAAGATCTCGTACCACTTTCAAATGCGAAATAAGGAGAGACAAGCGTGAATTTTAGAGGCTCTTGTGCGGAAAACTTGGAGCATTCTCCGAGGCATATAGAATCAGGAATCGCTTCTGAAAGCTTTCTTCAAAAATCTGGACAGATTCTATTTCGAAAACCATCGATCTCCTCTTGAATTTCCACTTCCCGGGAAGTCTAGTCCAGAAAGAATCTCAAGAAACTATCTCCCTAGCCCATTTATAATAAACAGCAACTCTGTCATGTGTCATGTCATGTGGGTAAAAACGACTGGATTGCGCAGTTGGTTAAGTGCCTGCCCCAAGTTCGATGGGTCACAGGTTCGAATCCCAGTGAAAACGAATCTGGTCCAGTCACCATTTTCCGTTGGGATCAAATTAACGGCACCTGAGTAGGTTTCTACCTGGCAGTACAATGGACCAGTTTTGAGTCTGAGTGCTCCATTAGTGTTTCAAAAATCCACCGAAAAAAAAATCTCTGTCATGTGAGCTGGCCCTGATTGCACTACTCCTGTGATATTTTCGCGATGCATTGGACGCTCTTGGATCTCGTGTGGATTGGTATCGTCTCAAATTCGATAATTTTGTTCGTTGACGTACCCATTCATCCAGAATCCAGAAATGGGCCTCATCGCTGATGATGATTGTTCGATGAAAATTGAGTCAGTTTCCAAATGCTCCAGAGCCCATTCAGCGAATACAGGTCTGTCTCTGTCTGTGGTCAGCTCCTGGGTCAGTCGAATTTTTGTATTTTTGTATGGGTGCAGGGCCAAATCACAACGCAAATTTCGCCAAGTTGTGGTCTGCGAAAGGCCGAGTTCTTGTGAGCGACGCGAAGTTCTGCTTCGGATTCTCCTTCACACTCTCATGGACAGCGGCGATGTTTTCTGTAGGTCTTACGTTTTGTCGACATAGAGTGTTGGTTTATAGTTTTCTGAACCAGTGGACTCATATTTATCCACCACACTGCGAGTAGTTCTCCCGGTGGGACGATTATGGCGATCGTAAAATCAGCGAAGCGCGCGAAACGTTGCTCGAACAGAAAACCCATTTTGGTAAATCCAATTTTATCATTTGCACGTGTTGTTGAATACTGTGTCCATCCATGGTAATTTGGCAAAACAGGCTGAATAAATGATAGCCAATTTGACAAATATGGCTTCAGCGGTATGGCCGCTATCAGCTGTCAAAGTTTGGAAGTCCCTATTGGAATAGCCTTTAGAAGTTCTTCTTCCTCTTAATGCGATACAGGATCCGGGTCTCAATGAAACCTTTCCTTACGAAAGTTTGTCAATGCATGTTAATGTTATTCCTTGGCTATGAAGGCTTAGTTAAACTACAAGCTCGCAAATGGATCAAAAGTTATTCAATCGTTTCTCAAAATGGATATACAACTCAACCGAAAGTAACTCCAATGTGTGTAGATGTAATTCAGAAAAAAGTAATGGTCCCTTATGTTCGTCTGTTTGAAAACTTGCCTAATCCAGCAGCCCACGTCGAGTCAATACCCTTGATCTGAGAGAAGGGGGGACACGACTCCCGTCCATTTTCTGATTGGTAATCACTGATTCATTGGGCAGAGGCATCAATTCAATTGAAGTCTCATCGACTTAATGGAATTCTTCCACTTCACAATAACAGCACTTGCCACTCTCATCACAGCCGTCCAGATATAAGCCCGAATGTTCTTCCGCCTAATTAACCAGCCTTCTGCTTGGGACAATCGCCATTTGCCCGACCATCGTAATTCACATCCCACAGCCCTCGGTGTTGACCAAACTCGCTCGCTTCCTTTCGCAGCATTCATTGCCAGTTCATCGAGGAGAGAGTATCCATCAAATTTTTGTTGTCCGCCTCATAATCCACCAATTAAGCGCCCAAATAATCCCCACCCAGTTCAGTTGGCAAACAGCAACAAAGACAAACCGAACAACAAAGCCACCACCACTGCTTGCAGATGGCGCATCTGTCATTCAAGTCCCTAATCCGCTGCTAAAAATGATTTTCATTAGATGTCTCATTAAATTATTTCGAAACATCCCATTGTCGCGCAGCGACACAAGAAAGGACCAAAATTGTGTTCGCTGAATTGGAAAATTATGAGTGATTATCCTTGCCAAGGAGTCGGGGGGTGTCCCGCGCGCTATTGTTTCCCCGCACTCATCCACCACGCCTACGCAAGCCCACACCCTAGACCGAGACGTGAATTGCGAAAGCAATTCCACTCAATTTCGTAATTAAGTTTTGAATTAGTTTGGCGGCTGAAATGGCTGCCTATTTGACGGAGAAGGGGTGGATGAGTGGGTGGGTGGCGATGATAGACAACGTCGCGTCGGTGGGTTGGTGGTGGTGGATGGTGCAACAAGGTATTTGACGACTTTGGTGTGGCTTGAAATCTCGAAAAGGATGTCCTTAATCCCGTGCTAAGTTGTGCCACAATTAGGAGCGATGTGATCCTGGTGTAGACGGGATAGGCACTTCGATAATAGGCGTCATCAAGTTGGTTGAAGCGCGTATCTTGTTGAGGATAGTTGGAGAGTGCTCGCTCTTGTGATGAGAAGGGAGGACTATACAAGAAGGAGGGTTAAGTGTTCGAAGGAAACTGCACGTGTTTTGAAGGTTTCGCGTAAATTCTCTAAGTGAAGCCAGAATTGGAAAAAGGACATCAGGGAATTGGGTTTGAAAAAGGCACACGACAGTTCCGAGGCCACAATGTGACTTTGGGGTTCATCTTGTGTTCATAAGGACCATCTAAAAATTTAGTTTTAAAAGTGAAATTTAGACAAACTAACACTTACCCATCAGTACCGAAAGCTTTGAGCTCCCTGTTCAGTGTATCCTGGACGTTCTGCGCTGAGTACAGGCCCATGGGTGAATTGAATTGTTTGTGTACGAGTTTGCGTTGTATAGCTGCCATTTTGAGTTTATCTTCCTTAACCTCTTTCTTCCTTGATTTCTATTGAACTTTATCGAATGTAATTCGTTTCTTATCTAATTTTATCTAATTGCCTAGAACGAGAAGATGCCCTCTTCACGTTAGCGCGCGTCTCGTTTCTCGTTTCTCGATCTCACTAAATTGCGTGCTTCGTTCGATTCTGTGTCGCTGTTCGCTTCTTGAGAATGGGAAATCCGTTTATCTTTTCGGTTTTCTATTAAGCGCGTCCCGATGCTCAAGACAAAGTGACGATTCCGACGGTTTCAGCTTCTAAGCAGGTTCGTTTGATTTTGTCTTTCAATTTGGTTCCGTTTTTGTTCGGATCGATTTCTGAAACGAAAAAAGAACGGGAAAGGGATGAGGTTAATGAGAAAATCCACTTCACACATGCGACTACAAAGGAAGGAGCACAAGCAGACAAGGACAATATCAACCAACACCTCGTCAAGGCGATCATCCTCAACAGTGGCAGCGCATAATGAGTTCTTACATTAATGTGCCGCCTGCGGCAGACACCAAGGACACCGTAGGACTGCCGCTCCTCCTCCACTCACACACTCACGCACACTGCATATCCTTGCATCAAACGTTAATTGCCTTACATTGAAGACGAGGTCTCATTTTGTTATTTGCCGTTGTATCTTCCCTTGTCACTTCCGCCCTCAGAGCGGAGTGCAAAAGGCTTCTTTCCTTTAAACGGTTTTTTCTCCTCTCTGACACGGAAAATCCTTCTTTAGAATGTGGAACCACTTGGCAAACATTGTGGTGCTGTCAAAGGTTAATCATTATGCAGGAAGATACATAGAGCGCTTGGCTGGAGTGACGAACACGAGAAGGGTTATGCTGCATGGATTGGCTTGGCCCGGTTGACTTCAACTCGACACGATGGCAAGGAGACTGAAGATGGATCTCTTGTGCTGGAGGTGAAATAGTTGAAGTAGTGGAATGTGTTTGATGGGTGAAATGATTAAAAGGAGCAGAAATTGTTACAAGACCAAGTGGCTGGGGGAGCCCTGATGTCTTTCACAAACCTTCCATCCTTCTCCTTGCAATTATGTTGTACAAGGATGTTGGGGGGGTAGGGGGCTGAAGGAGTGTGAAGAGACTCCAGAGTGAGAAGTGAGAAGGTGGGTAGATGAATGGACACTCTAAAGTGACACAAATTGAACGAATGGCTGGGACTAGTTGGTTTGTGTCTAAGTTTCACAGCAGGAAGTCAAGTGTGCTCTGTGCAAACATGATTCTCCGAAGGAAAATCCATCAGGTCTTGGTAGTGTAAGCCATAAGGTGTGTAGTTTGATGATATCCTCTGTCTGCCAACATTCATTAGTTTGCATATGCTTGTGAAAATTAAAGTAATACGTTCGGATTGCTTTACGGAGACTAATGAAAAGTTGGGCAAACTTGTACGTATCATTTCACATCTAGTAGCAATTTAGTGAGGCTGCATTCTGGGGTGGACATTATTGACTTCCGATAGCTGTGATGCCTCATCCATCAACACCTAACAAATGTTCAGGGTCTCAGCGTTTGGCTTGACAACGAGGGTACTTTGGGTCGAGTATTTAGTAACCATTCAATCCCTATGGCGTGGTTATAAATGGTGCTAGTTCTGTTGACACCCGAAGAGCTCTAAGTCAATGTACAACCCAGTACCAGTAGTAATTAAAGTGATTGTAGCCGAGGGATATTGGGTAAGAGCGTTGTCTCCCACTTTGAAGGTCCATGTTTCGATTGCGGACGCAACCGGCATGAAAATGTATGTCTTGCTAGTAAAACTCCACTTTTAATAACCTTGATGTTACGTAGTCGTTTTTATCTTTTCTTTGGCAACACTTTGGCTGGAGTGAATTTTTGGGCACTCTTTATCAAGCCAAGTCGATGTGACTATTGAGAGCTCAAGTACTAATTGCCTCTCAAGCCCGAAAGAACAGCGAATAATATCCCCATTCTGGCATATCTTTCAAGGTAAGCCTTGTGGCCTATCTGACAAAAAGTCGAAAAGGAATCCCAAAAGATCATAGCTGCTCAAGTCGTCCGTGGTTTAGTCCTAAGACACGTTTCAACAAATTCCAGTTGCGTGCCCAATATGCACAGGAATCAGCTTGAATGCGTCAGCTATCAAATGTTCGGACTTCTTACCATCGTGTACTTCGCTTTGGGTAAATGCCTGAAACAGTTTGTCAAAAATATGGCTCCATACAGCAAGACTGGCAGGATTAGGATTTTATAGGACATGATTTTGGTCCTTCGAGTCAGAACAAAGTTGACCCAAGTTGTTGCGGTTGCCAAGGGCGAATCTGCGTCGGTTTTTCATCTGGATTGTGGAGTTAACGGTTGTCTCGAGGTAGACGTTCTCCTCAACTACATCAAAATTGTAGCTGCTGGTTGACCGATTTTGCGACGGACCGATTTTTGGCCGACAGCATATGGTTTGTCTTCTCGGCTTATTTCGCCTGTACTTCATTTGCCCTAAATTCTGCTACTACGGTTCGCAGATAACGCACGACAGTATCGATGTCATCTGCGTCACCTGGCAGCTCGACTGAGAGATCGCATCTCCTTGCGGAAATCCGGTTCAGGCTTCAAACCGATTGGAAGTCCTAAAAGTGAACTGCATCGATGTATCTCGTATTTTCTAGCGTGGTGCGACCGACAACCGCATCACTTTTCACGGGATCCCGAATTCAGCCATCGCATCGAAGTTTATTGGGGTGAATGCTGTCGTAAGCTTTCAATTAACGAAAACCATGGAAATGTCGCGCAGCTACACCCTGGACTTAACCCCATAAGGAGAAGAAAAAGTTGTGTCCGAAAAAAAACGTTCCTTGCATTCGCCTAGTCTAGTCAGTGAAACTCGTCTTTTGTCTCTGTCTACTCTTAAATCTTCGACGTATAGGGGTATGTGAAAGTCTTCAGAATTTTTTGGCGAGCTGATTGCTATCAACATTTACGACGAGGGAGGTTTCAAACTGGAAGTGGCGGATCTAGGTGCACTTTGGCTAGGAACACATGCAATTTTAAGAAGAATTGAACTTGTGCAGTGATCAACCGCAAATTTCTTTTTTTCGAGGCATCAATCTTTTTTACGTAGAGAGCACCACTGTAGACTGCGGCGTTCATTTTGTTTTGTGCTTAGAAAAAGGATTGTTGAAAATTAGGAAATATTTCCTCAAAAAAGTCTTAAAAACTCTTCCAAAACGCCAACGACAGGATGTAAAGAAGTGAACCATTTTACTTGCAATTAATGAACTTCAAAAAGAAAAGAAATATGTCATCAACATATATTAGAAGCCACCGTCACTCCCTTGAGAGAGAGACATTTTGGTTACAAAACTCCTTACGAGCATGCCGACGGAGGCACTTTCGTTTAACCCACGTGCAGTAATCTCTTTCGCTTTTATTGCAACACAAGAAAAACCCCATCAACAATAAGTCTTTTCTAAACTTAATCGCAGTCGCTCTTTATGTTTCCTTTGAGTCGTGTCCTTGACGGCACGTTTCCGCTGCCACCACGTGCCCGGCCTTTCGCTCTCTAACTCCCAATTTCCGTGGCAAAGCCGACCACCCCTCGTCGTCGGCTCTGTTTAAATCTGTGATATCTCAGTCAATTTAATTCCTAACCAAAGTCACTCGCAGTGTGCCCTAAGCCCAAGGATAACACACATTGTACGCCGCACAAAGGCACCTTCCACACACAGACTCTTTCTCTCTCTGTTCCGTGTTTGCTCATCCACTAACACTGCCAACATCAGTTTTCCGGGGACGAAACGGAACGAACACAAAAGCATTAAGGTAACCCGGCAAATCCTTTAGATTACGCATAACGATAAAAAGGACAACAGCCACAGCGCCCGTATGCAAAGAGAGGAAGACACAAAAGTAAGCCAACCAAATACAAGAGAATTCAATTATCCTTCTCAATTTTCCATTTGGTTGACACATTCCTCGCAGGCACCTCCCCACCTCCCTCCCTCTCGCAGCATGCGTGGGCGTGCATGAGTCTGCGTTTGCACACGCAAATATTTGCGGATCCCTCAGACTGTGTCAGAGAGTCTGGGTGTCCAAAATGAGTAAGTGCCAGCGTATCGGGAGCCCTGTAAGCCGCTTCGATTAGCCGGGACCCGGGACCTCGGGCGTTGGCAGCTATGGCAACGACGTCGTTGATGAGAGCGGCCGCCGTCGACGACAGAGGCAGCATTGAGACATTCTCCCTTGGCTCGGCTAAACAATCCCCTGGAAGCCAAACCCACCCGTCAACATCGACCCGGCGGGGGCTCTGATCGTTGTGTCGTCCTATTCACGATTTGGCACGTATTTTTAACATTGTCACGTTCGCCTTGTAAACATAAATCAGGCCTATTCGTGTGGCTGGAGGTGTTGTTTGCTCGGCGGCAATGCCATAAACATCTTGGCACACTGTACACCGTACACCGCAGCACCAAAGGATAACCAATGAAATATTTACTGAAGCGTTTCGTGTTTGCTTTCCTTTTCTTCTGCTGCTGCCGCCGCCGCCGCATCCTTACAGCACTCCCGAGCGCCGCAATGGCATATAATGCTTCCTCCGAGTCTCCACGGTGTATTAGCATCGTCCTCCCGACTCCGCACATTCGCATCGCTCCCGTTCAGCATAATGATTAAATTGTGAGATTTGTAAGGTAATGCCTTGATATTTATGGTACATTATTACTTTATTATTACGGTGTTTAAGGTGAGTGGGGCGGAGGGCGCTGGCGCGGGCGCTTTGTGCGACGTCGGTGAAGCCCGACGAAGCCTCCCTCTGGCGGAAATGAGATCGATGTGCCAGACAATGAAATATATTCATTATCCTTTGAGTAAGTAAATTGCTCAGTGTGCACCGGGCACGAGTTGCTTTTATGATGCAAAGTGGAAAATAACTCTGCTTACAAATTGTGCTGGATAAATCAGGGCGACCGGCCCGAGCTAGTCGGGCGGGTGTAGCTCGCAGTTCGACGGATTCCCTTATCCGTTTGGTGGTGGTGAGTCAATTTGTTGTGTCTGGCAATTCAGTTGGACGGTGTAGCTTATTTTGGGGACAATGCGAAATCATTTGTTCGGCTTAAGCGGGGAAGTCAATGTTCGACGCCGTGCACACTTTTGCAGGCAGTTCTCCCCGGCTCAGTGGATAAATGACGATGCTTTTGCTTAGAGAGAGCTGCTTGGAGTTAGGTTGACCTTGGGATGACTTAAGACTTCATCTAAGCATGTGTTCCATGTATGGCCTTAGGGGAGGTTGTCGTTTGGGATTGTTTCAGAGTTGAAGGGTGTATGGGATATTGATTTTGGTAAGGATATTTTGATGAGCTTAAGTGTGAGGTAGACGACAAATCGGTTTTTGAATTTCCGGGAAATGTTGCTGAAGACAGTACTGCTCCAGCAGTTCTTTTTCCAACGCCTTAGAGATATCTTTGGGTACAAGTGTACGCTCGCTGCTCCATCAATATGGGTTATGAACTCACAGAGTCCTTCAATATCAAAAGAGGATTCAGGTTCATGAGAAGATCGTGCAGAACTCACGGTCCTACACAAGAGGGATGCTCTTCCAAAAGTCTGAACATCTGCTGACAAACGCAGACGATACTGGTATGGTATGGTATGATATGGTATACAGCGAGCCGTTACGGATGCGTTTGCTGGCATTGAAACGGAAGCGGCTAAAATAGGTCTGGCGGTGATCGGGAGCAAAACCAAGTATATTCTGTCATCGAGAAAGGACGCACAGCATCGACGACTTGGCCAGAACGTCACCATAGGCAGCTATAACTTTGAGGTAGTCAAGCACTTCGTCTACCTCGGCTCCGCGGTAAAGAAACCGTTGTTAATGTGGTTTGTCTAAACAGCTGGGGTCAAAGCTCCTAACTCGCGGAACCAAAATCGTGCTCTACAAAACCCTCATTCTCCCAGTCTTGATTTATGGAGACGAATGTTGTACGATAAGCAGAACGGCAAAGCTGATTCTTGGTTCCTTCAGAAGAAAAACTCTGCGTCGGATATATAGTTCTACGTTCAATCGCTCTTCGCTCACTTCGTGACCGCAGCCTTAAGCGTATTCTTTAATGAAAGCACACGCTCGTTTTCTAAAGAAGACTGACGCACATTTTAAAAAAATGTTCATTTGCCACTTTAAAAAGATCAATTCCGCCGATTGGCCTCACAAAAGGTGATGACATCTTGCATACGCTCCAACGATCTAGTCCGGTGGTTGAAATATACGTTTTCACCAGCATAGGGATTCTGCAGCTTTGAAGAAAGTCTTATTATTTTCATTCAAAAGACCAGTTTCGGCGGTCATCTGTTCCCTTAGTCATCAGTCAAGCAATGAAACGATACAATTTTCAGAAATTGTTGTGCTGAAACATATTAAAAGTTTTGATCCATTCTTGGCCTTCGACCAATGATTTTCCATTGACTTTTAAAAACGGTTACTTCAAATGGGTAACCCTCAATTGAATCTTCAACCAGCGACCTTCAGTGGCAGCATTCAAAAAGTGCTCAAGTGCTAATTTTTCAAAATCTTTTCAGTCATCTCCACGCATTTGTACAAAGTGCAGTATTCACTGGAAATGTTTTGAAAGACGCCACCAAATCGCCTAGCTCTCTATGCAGACACGATGAAAACGGTGGCAATTCTGGCTGGGCGGGGTAGTCAGCAACAAATCTGAGCGCAAACAAAAGTTTATAAGACGGACACAGTCAACAAAATGTCACCAGGCTTCAATTCATAATTTGAAAAGTTTTCCCTAATTGGGTTTTCTACAAGAGTTGGTCATAATTTGTCACCGTGGCATGGGGAGTTTCGAAGCACCTAAGGATTACAAAACCCCAGCCCCAAAAATATATATAAAACGTCTCTCCAACTGGCACAACGACAATTCACCCCAGCCTGCCGCCAGCCCCTTTCAATGTTTGCTGAATTTATGCCACTCGTCTACCAAAAATATACATTTGTCCTTGGCCCAGGACACTCACAACTGACTCAACTGACTGGCGAAAGTAATTTTGTGTGAGTGAAGGTGTGAATGGTGTGGAAAATTACTAGTGTTCATAAATACAACCAAACCGGTGGAGCAGACCTTGTTGAGTGTGATCCCCCTACAGTAGGCGCTCGTTTCATTTACTCTCAAACACACACAAGGACACTCAAAAAGTTCGTCCTTAAAATTTAATTGACGAAATTTAATGCAAAAGATCTTGAGAAATTCTTACTTTTAGTGCCTTATTAAATTTGTCGGAAAACTTTAGCCAGGCCTGGGCAAAATGGGGCCGTATAGGCCGATATTCAAAAACAAAACGACAGAGCGAAGGAGGGAGTTGGGGAGGGAGCTGTTGGTAGGGCTGTGTGAGGGGAAGTAAATTGTACCTCGTAATGTGCTTGAACGTCGGTTAAAGGGTGGTGAAGGTGGTTGAGTTGTCCAGAAGGACGAAAGTTCATATTTTAAGGGTGGTCATGGAACTGCTTCTTAATTGAGCGTTGCGGGACAACTTGGGTGAATTTGCATAATCTTTTGAGAAATCGAGAGCCTTTTCGAGGATGCACTTTTTGTATTGATTCAGGGACGATGGGGGAGTTGCTGGGCATTGGAGTCGACATGATCGTGTTTGTTCATCAGATTGTGCAACAATTTCTGTCGAGTTGGTGTGACTTCGGAACTTTTGAAAGATACATATTGTCGCAAAGTAGAAATTAACAGGGTGACCAAATAAGAACGATAGGAGAAAAACTTTTAAAAGAACAAAAACGGTGTGAGTTTTAAAATTGAATCTGACTTTATTTTGAAGCTATAATTATGCCATTAACTGAAAAATAGCTCATCGTTCACATGACCGCTTCGGCTTCGCTGGCAGTTCTTTAAGCGGTCCGTCCATATGTGTGTCGTTATTCCGGCAATTGGTTTATTGGCATAAACAATGGACTTGACGTAACCCCAGAGTAAATAACCGAGTGGTATCAAGGCGCTTAATTGAGATGACGCAGCCGCCAAATTTTTCATTCGAAAATTCGAGCGTTGGGTCCATTGTATGGCATGTAGCTCCGCGCCATCGTGTTGGAACCATAGCTCGGATAAATCGACGTTGCCGAACTCTGGCTACAAAAAGCCAGTTAAAATCGCTAACGGTGTCTCCTTCCTCATTTCGAAAGAAAAAAGGTCCGAAGATGTCGCCCTGCCATAAACCGCACCAAACAGTCAATCTTTGTGGATCCTTTGATGCTTGGTCAAATTTTTTGTGATCAATCCTATGGTGGAAAATTTGCTTGTTGACACAAATGCTGCTGAGCCATAAATGGGCCTCGTCCGGAAAGACGATTTTTTGGCCAAAATTCGGATCCCCGGCGTCCAATACGCGAACTTACGGTGTTGTCTATGTTTGTCCGGCTTCAATTCTTGCGTCAGCAGTATCTCATGTGAATGTAGGCCCAAATCCAACCGCAAAATAAGCCGGTCAGACTCTCCGGCGCAGCCCAATTCGGCTTATCGGCGCCGCATCGACAATTCTCGATTTTCTTAGATACTGGCACCTACGGCGGCTTTGTTTTCTTAATTTCGCACCAATCTCTGTCTGGTTGGTGGCTTGAGGTCCAAAAGAGTATACTCGCGCTCAAACTTTTTCACAGTGCGACAAATCACCTGCCACTGAAGCCATTATAACGACCGATCTCACGACGAAATCCCATTCACGAAATCCATTTACAACTGAGCGGAATTTTCGATAGTATTTTTTAACTACTTCCCCAAAAAAGCCAGACTCAAAAGCAAGCTCCACCCATGCCACCTATCCTATTCAATTCCCACTGCCATCAACATCGACATGCCACGCAGTCAATAACACTGACAACCTCAGTCGCAGTGGCAAAACCTCATAAGTCCGCGGAGACACCTCACCGACACGTCGGATTTATTAATAAAGCTCTCAAGCTCCTCAACCCCGGGGCAAGACAATTTATCGCCAGTATGCCCTGAAACACTTAATCTCCGCGTTAAACCCAAAACGTATCTCATAAATAAGTTTCTTTGGAATTTCCACCTCCACACCTCCACACACATGCCGCCGAGGTAGACGCACTCGCCTCTCAAGAACTCGTATTTCTTCAAGACTGACGCACATTGTACACCACTCGCAAAAGCGAAACGAGGAAAAAATTCCTCCAAAAATATTCCTCGAAAACCCTATTTTTAGCCCTCAAGTGAACACCAATTTTCACCTTCCGGCAATTTCGAATTTGAAAAACAAGCAGCGTCACCGCCTGCACCGCCCTGCAGCACTTAATCTAATTTCCTATGCAATTTTTGAAATGCAAATCAAAACACATCGCCAACATGAGCGGAGGAGCGATATTCAAAGAGTTCGCACCGATGTCGGAAACGGGGGCGAGAATTGTCGAACACGAAAACGGAGATTCTGTCGAAACACACCCAAGAGTTGAATGTCATAAATTTGCATTTAACGACCGCGCTGTTGTGATGATGTATTTTTAAAAACGCCAGGCCAACGAGCAGGAATGCTTCTTTATTGGATGGCGAACATGTTCTCTTAGGCGGATCGAAAAATTAAAATAATTCTCATCCGATTTTTCGAATCAAAATATTCTTTTGGGGACACCATAGAGACGCCCACTGGCGGCATTGGACGGGGTGAAATGCGGTGCAGTGGCGATTTGATTTACATCGAATTTTCAGGTGGCTAGAGGTTTGTTTTTCTCGGCGTTTGATTGATGAGATAGTTTGTTGGGATTTGTTCACTTCCATCCGAGCGTGACGCGAGAGAAATGCAGAATGTGTGGGAAATCTTTGACCTTGCGAGGCATGTAGCGCTTCCAAATGTGCTGCCTTTGATCTGTCTGCGGCGGTGTGGAGGGAATCACATGTCTTCCTGGGTGAGTGTTTTCATTTATCATGCATTCTTCGAAAACATGAACAAACAGTACGTCTTGAGTATTTGGAGAAATTTCCTCTCATTTGGTTTTGATTTTGAAGTTTCTGATGAAACGTTGATGAGTCGTACAATCATTGACAACTGGTGAAATTTTAGAATAATAGTCTACTTCCGCTTAAGGTAGTCTTCAAGTCAAAATGTTTTGTTAATGTATCAGAATACTAAGAGTCATCATAAAATGAGTGAGTTAAAATGAGTTACAGGATGTCAGAAGAAGTCGTTTGGCATTACACTCCTGTCGTCATCCAAAACTGTCTACAAATCTACAACGCACACGCTTACCATTTGCAGGTAATCACGCTCAGTTTTAATGACCAGTTTTTGGGTAAGGCTTCAGTTCGTGGTAAGATTGGGTCAAGCTTCTACAGGAACCAATAGTGCTGTGCGTGCTAATGTTCTCTGGCGCGTGGAGGAGATTGATGGCAACCAGTCAACAGCCACCAGCCACCAGCCACCAGCCACCAGCCACCAGCCACCAGCCACCAGCCACCAGCCACCAGCCACCAGCCACCAGCCACCAGCCACCAGCCACCAGCCACCAGCCACCAGCCACCAGCCACCAGCCACCAGCCACCAGCCACCAGCCACCAGCCACCAGCCACCAGCCACCAGCCACAAGCCACCAGCCACCAGCCACCAGCCACCAGCCACCAGCCACCAGCCACCAGCCACCAGCCACCAGCCACCAGCCACCAGCCACCAGCCACCAGCCACCAGCCACCAGCCACCAGCCACCAGCCACCAGCCACCAGCCACCAGCCACCAGCCACCAGCCACCAGCCACCAGCCACCAGCCACCAGCCACCAGCCACCAGCCACCAGCCACCAGCCACCAGCCACCAGCCACCAGCCACCAGCCACCAGCCACCAGCCACCAGCCACCAGCCACCAGCCACCAGCCACCAGGAACTAGTCATCAGCCACTAGGCACCAGCTACAGTAGTTTAGAAATTTATCCCGTACATGAATATTCGTGACTTTGTGTTACTGTGTATCGTAAAGGGTCGTCTTCGAATTGTTGCTCCCTAAACTTATCTGATTAATGAGCTCACCTGAAACTTCTTCTTTTTGACTTAGTTTTGAGAGCTGGTGTCTAGAGGTATCTGAATCTGCCGCATGAGATAATTAGGCTTTCTTTGCCTCTTTCGATTTCCGAGAAAGGTTTGCATTTCACTTTGACGAGCAGGAGAAAAATTGAAAAATTTGAAAAACAGGCAAAGCCTAAGACGCTCTTGACAAACTCGTCATCCTGTCTACAAATTTTCATTGAAATCGGTCAAGCTGTTTCGGAGATTAGCCGGAACAGACAGACAGAGACTACGATACGTTTTTTCAACAGGGGTGGCAGAGTACTTTTCCTTCCGATGTATTGTAAAACACTTTAAGTGGTTCAAATGCTTATTGGGTAGGGATTGCAAAACTAAATAAATCCACTTTAAGGACGCACCATCTCTGTATGGCTTCAATAGAGAGTTCCTGACTATGCACGTGGTCAATGTGCTATGTTTTCGAATATGCGTAAATCGCTTCCCCCGGATAGCTGTCAGATTCAAAGGAGTACATATTTCTTCCCCTTGTCCTTTGTCCGATCGCAATGAAGACCATCATCGCATCCAGTCAGACGTCCTTTCCAAAACAATTGACCTCAACTTCAGCTAAATCTGCTGCTCATAAAAAGAAAACTTGAACCATAAGCTTACAATTGTAAGCTACATTAGTTTTCCTCAACTGACACGATTGCATTATTTCACGTCTCATTTTCAATCCCCTTGACCTTTAAGAATCAACAAAAAAACAGAAAAAAGGGATTTACCAACAAAATTTCGTGTCCATTGTCTCACGACAATATTCAAAATTTGTTGTTTCCCGAGAAGTTCCCAGAGAGGAAGTTTGCTGCAGCTGCTCGCAATATTTTTCACTCACTTTTCCACAACGCTTTTCTTCGTTATCCTGAGAGAAAGTTTCCATTTTTCGGTCCAAGTTAACGCAACATTAACATGTTGTTTAGTCTGAAAGGAATCCCTGCACCGCCTGGACATCATTACAAAACCCCCACAGAGGGCGCAAGAACTATGTGAAAAGTTGCCTTCTGGGACAAAAGATGCCGAAAGAAAACAAACAGAAAAAAACATGAAATAGATACGAAAAAGTAACGAACCACTGTCTGGAGGTGGTGGGCGTGTTGGTGGGAGTCCTGTGAAAGTTTTCTTGGAAACGACTGAAGTTTATCTTGCAATTGGAATGGCGAGTGGCTAGCGCATTGTGCACAGTAAATGAACTTAGGAATCTTCGTTGATGGTTCATCCGAAATTTAATAAGGAATTTGTGACCTCACGCCACTTTAACTGGGCATCGATTGGTGGTGATGGCTTCAATCAAGTGGCGGGTTGCTGAGTTGATTCTTATGATATAAGTGTTTAAAAGTGTGTTGGAAGAGCCAAAGTTAAGGCTGGTTGAATGACAAACCAAAGAGCGCTTGTCTAGCTGAGCTTGAGCATGTTTGTGTCGGGCGCCATTTTGATCTGTGTAGAAGTTTACTTGACCGCCACGAAGTTGTGACTTTCAAAGGAGATGCCCCGTCCCAGTCATCGGTGGTGTGCTTCATTTTTGGAGACAGCATACCCTTCGTCTCCGTATCGGTTGTTCTAGACGCCTCATTGACAGCTCGATGAAGGTTTGTGTTGGGAGACATTGTGATCTATACAGAGGTTTTAGTTGCCATATGGCAGGTAGACAGGTAGCCAAAATGTGTTCATAAGGCCTACGGTTCAATCCTTTTCTGAGAGCTTTAGTCATGTGATGTTTATTAAAAATTGCCATGCGGACCCGACTTAAGACATAAACGTGTTTCAGCACAGTACATAATTCTTATCCTATCGTGTGTCACTTTTTATGTAGACGCAAGATACTAAAAGCAAAATTTCCTTCGGAGGGTAGAAGTGTTCATCGAAGAATTAGGTTATCGAATAGGTGAACGACTAAACAGAGGAAGTGCATCTTTCTATGTAAATTTCAAGATTTTTTTAGGCCATTCCGGTAAAGCGCATATCTAAAAGAAGAGAGAAAATGCAGAGAGGGCCGCTGGTAAGGCAGGAGAAATAGCTAGGTAATTAAGGAGTTTGTTTACCGCGGGGCAAACGTGCACTCAAAAAACGACATTAGTGGAGATGCGACGTAGAATCGCCCTTGGCAACCGCTAATACTTCGATTCGTCGTAAAAACTGGGGTAAAAACTTCTGACTCGAAAGATCAGCAGCTTTGTTAGACTTCAGCCTCGATATTGCCATCTTGGCTTCGTCTAGGTGGGGGTGACGTTTTTGGAATAGCGCAGATCGATCAGTTGATCCTTACTGCGGATCTAATGAAATTTAATGAAATGTCTGCTGACAGAAGCTAGCCATTTCGGTAGCTTGCTGTCTGCAACAATCTTCATCTGTCCCCACACTCGATTTGGACTTGTCTTTTGAACACATTGCCGATCTAGATGCAAGAATATTCGAACAATCTGACCGTCATCACCGGCATTGAGTGCCTGACGTTGCACCAGAACAAAGTGTAACCAGTCGCAGAATGTCCCTGCCACGTTCAATTCGCTCATCGCCAGAAAAACATTTCCACTGTCTGTTCATTAAAATAATTCCCATCAACAGGTGAACCTGAGGCTGTCGTATTCACAAAAACTCACGCGCCCCAAACGTACACTCGAGCAGCTGCAGCTGAAGGGGGAAAAGGTCAGTCACAAAAATGTAAGGCATGCACCTTTCATCTCCTGCTGTCCTGTGGCACCTTAAATTATTTAAAATAAATTCAAACCTGTACCCCTGCTGCCACATCGGCAGTACGTTCAGTCGACCGGATCGTGTCACAGCGCCTGCCAGACCGTGTTGCAATGCAGAGCACTCATTCGACACACAACGCGACGAGCAGAGGAAGACCTAAATACTCACGAGTCACGACGGCTAGCCAAGGCTAAGCATATATTAGTGCACAGCCACAGTCGCACAGATTGGCGACGCAAATCAAAAACGCACAGCTCCGGGAGGAAAAAGATCAGAGATGCGCCCGACATTAGCATGGGATGTGGTGTCCTGTTTATTCTTCCAGGTCCTCCTTTAAATGTGCAAAAAAACTTTTTAATTAGACTCCTTTCATCAAAACGTCACTGTCCTCAGAATGTTGCGAAATTAACAGAAAACACTGCGAAGCAGACGACTTGGGGGATAAAAAGGGAAAATCACCATCGAGTCGGGGAAAACAAACAGGATACCTTCAATTTCAAATAAAATGCGCCATCAGGACGAGTGCCGGATATGTACACCATCTCATGTGTATCACGGTGTCATTTATGCACTCGTCGACGTCGTGGTCGTGTGCCACCAGTGGCAGGGGCTCTCCGTTCACCAGGATTCTTGAACGTGCATCGTGTTCATGAGCAAGGACGTGTCTATAGGCAGTTGATTACATTGCATTTGATAGTAGCACCGCATCCCAAAAGAGAGCCGTACTGGAGAAAAGTTAATTAGGGATCCTACACGACGGCTGGATTGCTGTGGCTTGTAGGTTACTGCCGGAATGGCAATATTCACCGGGATAAACATAATCATAATCATCCGTCTGTCTGCGACTGTGTGTGGGTGATGGAGGGAGATGAGATGACGAATGCCACTGTTCATTTGACTGCAGCAGGGCATTCGTTTGCTAATTTCAATTCCTCGACACACTGCAATTTGCATTTCGTATGCAACTTCATTTGCGTCAAGTGTGAATTGATTAAGGATTCTTATGAATGAGCTCATCTCGGTGAGATGAAGAGTGCGAGGAAGCCTTCGTGGGGAACTCCAGACGGAGGAGGTGGTGATGCATTTGCGTAGAGCTCTTTTTCATTTACTTCACTGACGAGGTATGGAAATGTGATACGTGTGGCTTTTTTTAGCGTGTAAATTTTGTGGGCTTAGGTGAGCTTAGAGTGGCGATGAGTTTCGTGCTTTGTTTTGGTTACAAAAATTGACTCTGGAGGCGATTAAGGTTGTTGGCACTAGTCTAGTCCTTTTCTGTTGGTAGGAAATACTTTCGGTTTAACAGGGACCGTACATATTTTTGAGAGACGATGTGGATGTTTTTGAATGAGGCGAAGCACTGTAGGGTGATTTTTCAACGCTCAATCGGTTGTGAAGGGTGACCAAATAGCAATGATAGTTTTTTTTAATTTTTATATTTCAGCTGCAGTTAAGGTTACCAATAACATCCAGCCATCAAAATATTCAGTAAGGCTTTAATTTAATTTATTTAATTATACATCATTGCACTCCTGCCAAACGTGTGAAAGTTATTGTTTAATTAAGAACTTTGAAAAAAATGAAACACTGAAATTATTAAATATTATTCTTTATTATTTGGGTGTTGACCCTTTGAATGCACACGACGGACTGAGTCGAGCTCTCATACAAATTGCACCTTGTGCGTACAAAATATTGCATCGTAAGCTAATTCAAACCGTGCGACGCAACTGCAGCGGTGTCAAATATTTTGCTCGTGGAGAATACGAGACGCGTGAATTTTGTTTGCGAGTTCTGGTCCCACGGTTCGTTACAAAAATTATTGACATAAGAGCTCGACTGAAATATAGTAACTTAAACATACTCCCCCCCTTGAGGGTTTCTAAGCCTCTAAATTTAATACAATATAATTGAATAAGAATCGGACTAAAAAATAAACAAATATGTTATTTTGATGTGAGTTTACTGTATAATTATTAAATAATGAAGTTATAATTAGATGTCATTTGAATGCACTTGAGACTTAAATAACTACTTCAAACCGTTGCGGTGGTTGAGACCGGGGTGCAGGCGTAGGTCTTTGCCTTTTCGAATAAAAGTGCGCAACTATCAAGCCAATCATGCCAGCCAATAAGAAATACCCTAACGCATAGTGATGATAATCATGTGGGTTCATATCTTCTGGTCTCGGAAGAGACTTCGTTTGGTTAATTACGTCATCAATCATGCTCTTTAGTCTATCAAACTCCGATATGTCAACGTCATTTACTTCAGATGTTTCAGTGATGTCTTTTGCAACGTTGTGATTTAGTATCCAATTGGAGATATTTGCGCTGGGAATGAAGGAGCCTTTTATGATAGTACTGTGTTCTATTCGTCCGTGGATAATGAGAGAAGGTAACTTGAGTGTGCAAGACCTTTTGAATTCCAATAACACGTTTCCAGTTAAATGCAAAGGGCGGGTACTGCCCTGACAAATAAGATGCGCGGTTAGACTAGAAACAATGGAAAGTATCCATCCGTTGGATGTCTTTAGATTCTTCCATTGGTTTTCTGTGGGTACTAACTTGATAGTACATTCAGCCATTGCGTTATGAGCATCGTTCAATAAGGCCATTTCACAACTATGGTGATCGTTTTGATGTATAGAAACCGGGTGCGTTTGACCGCAAAGATAATTCCGGAGCTGAAAAACTTTGCACGACCCTAACTCCGCTTCTGTTAGTGAAAAGTACTTATCCCTTGTTAAAGTGACTGCCAAATACGAATAACTGCTCTCTATCATATAGCTTGAATTTTTGTGAAGTATGGGAATTTTAATTAGATTGAAAATTTGGAATTCTTCTGGATTTATGAGAGGCAACTGCATCTTAAATATTATTGTATTATTCATCAGGCGAGCCTTAACTGTTGCCATTTTGTAAATATCGATGCCAGATCCACTGGGTAATGTTAGTGTGCTTGGGAGATGGTTGCGTATTAGCTGCAGTTGCTGAATAAATTGGTCTGGCGTTATCAATTTTGGGTTTATTTTTTCATGGCTCAGATCTAGCATCACGTCCAATAAGACGTCTTGGATGCGTTCGAAGTTGGTGACCAGCAAGGTTAAATACGATGTTAGTGAGGACAAGTTTAAAATTACCTCATTTATTCCTTCGTTTTTTCGAATGGCGTTGGTTGTTTGAGAGAGATGTTCTCGAAGAGTCTTAAATTGTTGGTAGATTTCAATTGTGTTGCGTTTGAGAATATTTGCCGTAGTATCTGCTATAGAGCTTTGCTTGCGTACTAGTTCTGCTAGATGATGCTCATTTTCCTTAGCGGAAACAATTTCCTTTTCGATATGATTGGCATCATCTTGGTCTAACACCCCAAAAAGGCTATGGGCCAGAGTCCCAACAAAATCAAATGGAGATCTTCTCATTCTGGTTCTGATGTGCTGCGATGAATGAAGGTTGAATAACAGATCGTTGTTGTGTTCAATAATTTCCATTCTATGTCTTACGGATCCGATTATTGGATTACAGTTTGCTTGTTGTGATATTTCCCTTGTGCACATTGTATTTAATAACTCCAAATATGCCTTTATTTCTCCGTACTCTTGCCAATATGTAGTAATGTTATAATAAACATATATATTCCAATATGTATTAATTGTTTGAATTCTACCAATGTCCTCAAAATAAATTCCTGCTGCATCATCAAGCTTGCTTACCAGAATATCTTCGTTCGTTGCTGTTATGGATGTGGGTAAAATAAGTAACGTCAAAAGCATTGCGGCTAAGAGTGAAGGTTTCAGAGATTTCTTACTCCGAAGGTTTCTGCCCTGAGTACACGTATCTTCAGTTATGATGGTATCTTTTTTATTATTGGGCTCTTGGTTATCCTCTTCTATTGAACTTTCTATTGGTAGTGGGCACAAGTTGTGTATTGCTCAGGAATATCTTCCAGTATTTTTGGATGGTTAGCACAAAACTTTCGTAATTCAAAATTGCCCTTTTTCAGCAGATGACAGATTTTAGTTAATAACCTTTTGGCATCTTCTATGCTTTCTGCCCCAGTAAGGCAATCGTCGACATAAAAACAGTTTTTAACAGCATGCGAAGCCAGATGACATTCTTCTCCATTGTCATCCGCAAGTTTTGCCAGACATCTTGTAGCTAAATATGACGCCGATGCTGTTCCATAAGTTACAGTATTGAGTTGGTATATTCGCAGTGGAAAACTCTGATGTGGTCTCCATAAGATTAACTGCATCATCCTGTCCTTAGGATCTATCAAGATCTGTCGATACATTTTACTTATATCAGCAGTAAAAACATATCTATGCATTCGGAAGTTAATGATGATTGAGAATAAATCTGGTTGAACTGTTGGTCCAACCATTAAAATGTCATTCAATGAACAACCAGATGAGCTCTTTGCCGATGCATCGAATACCACCCTCAGTTTTGTTGACGAACTTTCGGGTTTTATAACACAATGGTGTGGAAGAATATAATGCGTTTTACCAAGTTTGCAATCGCTGATTGGACTCATGTGACCGAGCGATTCATACTCTTCCATGAATTGCGTATATGCTTCTCTCAACTCACTATTTTTTTCCAATTTCCTTTCCAATGCCAGAAAACGTTTTTTAGCCATTTCGAATGACTCTCCTAATGTTTCATTAGGATCTTCTTTATATGGCAAACTTACTACAAATCTATTGTCTGCATTTGTTCTAATGGTTTTCTGGAAATGTATTTCGCAATCATGTTCCTCTTTGCTCATTGTTCTTATCGGAGCATCATGATTCTCAGTTTCCCAAAATTTCCGAACCAGCTTGTCCAATGATGAGATTGAGGGCCTTGTAGCTATATGACAGTGCGTCGTTGTCGCGTTCACTGGTATACTTCCGGCTACAATCCATCCTAATTTTGTGTTACGTAGCATTGGAAGGTTATCTGATATTCTTATTTCTCCTGGCAGAAGCAAATCAAAAAATATTTCTGCTCCCAACAGAATATCGATGCGTTGCGCCTTGAAATGCATAGGATCAGCAAGGTGCACGTTTGGCGGTAAATTCCAGGACGATGTGTGCATTTCATGAATGGGCTTGTATTCGCTTATACGAGGCATGATGCTGGCCTCAATTGATGTTTTATAGGATGATGTCCTCGACTCAATAGTGACATGTGCGATAAACTCGGCCTTGCACTCATTACCTCCTATGCCGCTGATTGGAACTTCCAATCTGTGTTTCTTGAGTCCTAGCTCATGTGCAATGCTCGCCGTTATAAAGCTGATTTGCGAACCGGAATCCAATAGAGCACGACATGGGATGCGAGTGCCGCAGGCGGAAATGACGTTAACAATCGCAGTAGCGAGATAGACGTGACGTTTCTTAAGATCTATGGCTGCATTACCGGACATGACAGGTTGTAATTCGCACTTCTTATTCAAATAGGACTTACTTTGAGTTAGCTGCAGTTTCTTCTGTTGGTTAGATGTTGGTTGAAATTGTTGTTTTTCCTGCTCAGGAACCTGTTGTTGACGAGGGTGAAGGAGTGTGTTGTGCTTGCCATCACATTTTTGGCAAGATCTGGACTGGCATGATGGAGAATAATGACCTGTCTTGAGGCAATTTCGGCAAAGTTGTAGTCTGCGAACAGCCTTTTCTCGTTCATCCTGTGAAAGAGATAGAAACTGTGAGCAATTATAAATCTTATGCTTACCCGAGTTACACATAGTGCAATTGATACTATTGACACTATTTGTTGCAGTTAGCGCGGCTGATCTTTTCCTGTCATCCTTGGTACCCATCGCTTCCAATGTCTGGAATCTCAACTCCACAAACTTCAGGAACTCATCTAAGCTCGGGCTGGTTCTAGGATCTTGTAACGACTGCTCGAACAAACCTCTGCTTTCCTTATCCAGTTTCTGCAGCATTAGATGAACTATCAGTGGGTCCCAGTTATTAATGTCGATGCCCAGGTTTGCGATAGCTTGCATTCCTTCTTTCGTTGTGTCATGCAATCTTCTCAGACTATTGGCAGTTCCCATTGCTGAAGATTGTGACAGTAATCTTGTCAGTTGAGCCGTTAGTAGCAGTCTCCGATTATCGAATCGCTCAACTAACGTTCTCCAAGCCACTTCATAATTAGCATCTGTTGGCTGGAAATGCTGAATTAGATTATGCGCTTCCCCAGTCACGTTGGCACGAAGAAAGTACAGCTTTTGGGCCGGTGGTATTGGCTGTTCATGAATAAGCTGCTTAAAAAGATCGTGAAATTGCCGCCAGTTTAGATAGTTGCCATCGAATTTTGGCAATTCTATTTTCGGCAGTTTCATTGTTGTGGTAATTGGATTCGCTTGCATTTTAGGTCCTTCCAACCTTTCGCACAATTCGATAAGTGTGACCTCGACTACATCTCTCATATCGAAATGATCTCGAGTTTCTTGGATGGATGCTTGATCCCCCAACCTTGTACGAAGCTCACGAATTTCATCCCAAGTTTCCTCAATGGACCTTGCTCTGATTCTGTAAACGGAATCAGATTTTCTTTGGTCTAATTCTACCTTGCTCTTATCGAGGGATTGCTGAAGTATGGACATGAGCAAGGTTAGCCTTTCTTGTAAATTTACACCTTCCTTTGATCGCTGTCCCACTGACTGTTGCTTTATATTTCGCCTTTCTGTGGCATAGTGGTCAAAACCATACGTCCGTTCCGCTGCTGGGTCTGTTGGTGCTGCTTGAATTGCTGCTGCTGTGGCTGCTGGTACTGCTGCTGCTGTGGCTGCTGGTACTGCTGGAGCTACTGGTCCTGCTGATGGCTCCTTTCGCTCCGTCTGCACTGGCTGTTCCGATAGCCTCATGGCTATGTCTTTATTAATGTTTTCATATACTGACTTTATCTTGTCATAGTATGACTTAGCGAAATAATCGTGATTAACACTTTCACTGTAGTTGTCACGTATCTCGCTGTCATTATTATCGAATTCCTCCCATAAGGAATCCAATAATTGCCAACGTTGCTCCAGATAGCTTCTTGTCTTCCTGCTTGAACTGTCTTTTCCATAGTTGCGAGCAAGAATACAAATTTCTTCTCCAACTTTGTTCTGACGGTCCGCAAGTTCTTCTAGTTTACGCGACATATCACTTTAATATATTTTTTTTTTTTTTATTAGAAATGAAATCACCGGACACAACCTTTCACTTTTTACTTATTTGTTTTTTTTTTTTTTTATTTCACAATTTACAGGCTACTAAACTCTTTTAGTAGTGTCCTGTCACGGTCGCCAATGTTTAATTAAGAACTTTGAAAAAAATGAAACACTGAAATTATTAAATATTATTCTTTATTATTTGGGTGTTGACCCTTTGAATGCACACGACGGACTGAGTCGAGCTCTCATACAAATTGCACCTTGTGCGTACAAAATATTGCATCGTAAGCTAATTCAAACCGTGCGACGCAACTGCAGCGGTGTCAAATATTTTGCTCGTGGAGAAAACGAGACGCGTGAATTTTGTTTGCGAGTTCTGGTCCCACGGTTCGTTACAAAAATTATTGACATAAGAGCTCGACTGAAATATAGTAACTTAAACAGTTATTAAAAAAACATTCGTATTATCGAAATTCGGGCCCAGTTGTGAATACACTAAGTGAATTTCGTCATGAGGTCGGTCGTCAGCATGGCTTCAGTGTGCAGACAATTCGTCGCACCGTGGAAAAATTGGAGCATAAGTACATTCTTTTTAACTTCAAGCCACCAACAAGATGGAGATTGGTGCGAAATAAAAAATAAACATATCCGCCATAGTGGGAAGTATCGAAAAAGACCAAGAAATGTGACGAATTTGACGCCAATCAGGCGAATTGAACTTCGCCAAAAAGACAACTTGGCTCATTTTCCGGATGAATTTGGACTCATATTCGAACAAAATTGTGCTGACGCAAGAATTGATGCCGGACGATTATATATACAACCACGAGTTCTCTAATTGGACGCAGGAAATGTTGACCGCAGATCTATACTTTGGCCAAAAAATCACCTTCTCGGACGAGGCTCATTTGTGGCTCATCGGCTATGTTAGTAAGCAAGATTGTCTTTATTAGAGCGAACACAATCCACAAGAGTGACTATTTGGTGCGGTTTATGGCAGGGCGCCATAATCGGACCTTATTTCTTTCGAAATGAGGAAAGAGACACCGTTACCGCCAAATAGTCTCAGGTATAGAGCGATGTTAACCACTTTTCTGTGTCCAGACCTCGACAACATCGACATGTCCGAATTGTGGTTCCAACAAGACGGTGCGGTGCTATATGTCATGCTAGCGACGCAGTGGTCGACGATGTGAGGGGGAAATTTGGCGACTGGGTAATTTTACGGCGAAGGTTCACCAATCGTCTGACGTGATCATGTGACTTGACACCACCCGATTATTTTTTCTGGACCTACATCAAGTTCTTAATCTACGCTAACAAGCCAACCACTTAAAAGAGCTCGAGGCCAACATTTGAGACGATATTACCGGAATAAACCATCTTGCGTTAAGATGAAGTAAGCATGCACTGCATTTTTTGGTTTTTTTTTTTATTTTCGGAGGACTTTGAAACACTACTGGTGCACTCAGACTCAAAACTGGTCCATTGTACTGCCAGAGAGCAACCTACACCAGTGCCGTTAATTTGATCCCAACGGTAAATGGTGACTGAACCAGATTCGATTTCACTGGGATTCGAACCTGGAACCCCTCAAACTTGGGGCAGGCACTTAACCAACTGCGCCATCCAGTCGCTCTATTACAATTCATTTAATTGAAGACACAAGTGAAAAGGTATATCCAATTGTTCTTTAAACAGTTTTCCAAGAAGTTCACTGATGTCCTCAAATTTCCAAATATTATTTATGATTCATCAAGTAATCATGGTCTCCGCAACAAATAAAGAAGTATTCGGCTGAGGAGACCGCATTTTTTATCAATCTTGTCAACTTTTATAGAGGATGACCTTTTTTTGATCAATTTTGCCACCATTTTTTGTCCCTCGCTTTTCATCATCCTTCATCGCCATGTTCTTCTTCTGTTCTCAGGCTAAGAAATTCAAAGATATCGTTTTCGGTACACACTAGACGAAGTGTTCAACTTCCCAGAGAAAAAGTGGATAATCTTCTTTGATCTAATCGACCTTGAATACCAGGCAGGTGTCGGAGACATTTTACGATACATTTTGCCTTCACAATTGGGTACTCTAGCGAACTTATGTATCGCAACCATTAAAGTGTGTTCTTTGAAGATGTCGTCTGAAATTGTTTCATCGGAAAATGTTGCTTGGGCGACAGATACGCCACCGTCTGCCCATAACTCACATCGACACGTCTCTTGTCCCTCGGGAGTGAGAGGCCAAATAAAATGTCTTTATATCTCAAATTAACGACCACTGAGTTGCACTGAGTTTTGACTCATCGCTCATGCCTCATTTTCAAAATAATTTCTTTACGACCATGTTGCAACTACTCGGGAAGATGATTGTTCGTTGTTGAGGTCAGTTCTCTTGAAGTTTCGCATCTAGGCGTGGTAGCTCAACTTGGCTGTAGACAATTTGTATTCCGGGGGGATTTTTAGACAAGGGATTAGAAGGGAATAAATAGCTGATCTCTCACCCAGGTTGAGAGGCATAAACTTGCCGTGCGCAATTGGCGACAGATAGCAAAGTACGTGCTTCCTAGAGAGGAAGACGAAGATGAAGAACAAAAGGAAATAAATCCAAATTAGATCTGACTCCCACTTAACCAAAGCAAGTCTTGAACACAGGTCAATTCCATTCTCAATCTTGTCAAACGATAATTTCAACAACGCTTTGGAAAGAAATGAACAATTGAAACCAGTTCACAGACCCAATACGTTTCGACTATCATCACGGTTCCCTAAGCAAATTGGACGATATGTCATATTCAAAACACAAACTCAGATCGATGACTTCGACTCACATCACTACTCAATGGAATTATCCAAAGACAATACACTTCACAAATTGGAACTCAGTCCTTCCAAGTCTGCCTGCACAACACGCCCACCTCACTGTGCGCACTTTGTACGGTGTATGCCCTTAGATCTTTGATAGACGTAAACTGAAATTGCACCTTAAACAATGTAGCCTCGCAAATTACATTCCATCAGAGCTATCCACTTCTCGTGGAGTGTATGCACCCTTGTTGGTGCCTTTTATTGCTCGCCCTGCGCTGGTGTTTTACATGACCAGTGCTGGCGATGGTTAACAAGGGTTCTCCTTGTATCCAACTCCAGCCCACTCCACACCCGCCGGCACATCCTTCAAAGAGCGGCGTCGGGAAGGAACGAAAAACCATTTTTAAAACGTGACTTCTTCGTAATTTAGGGATACAACTTGGCACACAAGTTGGTGTGTACAGTCTTGGTGAGGGATCGCGAATGCAGCACCGCGCAGAAAGGGGGTCGAACGACTTCAGCTTCAGCGATTACATCCTGTTGTGTGCGCTCACATTTATGCTTAACTAGCTGCGAGGATATTTTTCGGCGGAAGGTGGATATTATGTCATGAATTTTCAACATCTTGCAACTATTAGGTGCAAACGAGGTTGAGTTCCTTCACGTATTATTATGTAGGTACGTCGCTTTTATTGGCTCATTTTACAAGGTGATGAATTTTAATATGCAACCGAGATGCATTTAATGGGAGAGAGTTTCATTCTGCGGTCGAATTTATCCGCAGATAACACGGATATGCGTCGGAAATGGGTGAGATGGGGTCTTGCACCTATGTCAGGGATCTTGGGGTAGCCTTAATGAAAATCCTGTTTAAAGAACATTAGAGTCTTGCATCACCAATGGAAGAGCATTTATTGCAGGGAGTCATAGCTACCTAGATCCACCTGATTTTAGATGCATTTCTGTAGTCAAAAAACGACTACTTTGTCTGTGTGCCCATTCGCTGCCGTGAAACTCATTCCCTTATTCATTTTAGCACAGCAGTGAGTTTTTACAGTAATTTACTGCAAGAAGAACAGGGTAACCAGATAGGAACGACTGGGTAAGACATTCGAATAAAACAACAGCGTAGTGAGGCACAAAATTGATTCTGGCTATATTTTGAAGCTTCATTGACGCCATTTTCTAGGGAAAAAATGAGAACTTTTAGCGAACTATCTCCCAGATAGAACCTTTCGCGTAAAAAACGAGTACTCTATAAATCCATAAAAGCTGGAGTGCCACAAGGAAGTGCACTCGGTCCTCTCCTTTACTTTTTTTAGTCTAGCGATATATCGCAAGACGGACGCATCACACTAGGCATACTTGCTGATGGCATTGCTATTTTGGCAATAGCCACATCATTCAAATGGCTGCATCGGATTCACCGGCAGTGTTTAAGGCGGTCGGTCTAATATGTGCGGCGTTATTTCGGCAACAGCGTCTCGAATGTTGGCCTCGAGCTCGTCCAAAGAGGTTGTCTTGCTAGCGTAGACTAAGGATTTGACGAAGGCTTAGAGAAAATAATCAAGTCGCAAGAACCAGTTTTGAGCTTGAGTGCTCCAGCAGTGTTTCAAAAATCACCCGAAAAAAATCCGGTGCAGTGGCTATGTTTTCTTTATTTTCCAGCAATCTTTGTCTGATTGGTGGCTTAAGGTCTAGAAGAGAGTATTCACGCTCAAACTTTTTCACGTTGCGACTAATTGCCTCCACGCTGAAGCCATGATAACGACCGTCCTCACGACGAAAATCACGTTGCATATTTCCAAATGAGCCGGTATTTCGAGAGTATTTTTTAATAGCTCCCGCACATTCGACAAACGTGAAACATTGCAGGATGAAATGGCAGATCTTACTGAATATTTTGACAGCTGGGTATTGTTGGTCACTTTGATGGCTGGTGAAACATAACAATTTGCAATCTATCATTTCTATCTGCTCACCGTTTACTTTGTCCGTGTGCTCATTCATTCCCACGAGACTCACTCCTTTATTCACTTTTGCACTGCAGTCGGTTGTTACAGCCATTTAGAGCAAAAAGTAGCAGATCTTTGGATAAATAAATCTTCAGAGCGAACTCATGTCGACGAAGGTGGCCTTATTCCGATTCCAGTGCTAAAGAGGGGGGAATATATCCTGTCGGAGTATGGTCGGTGATTCTAGGGATCGACGTCAACGAACGCGTGTACAGTTCCAGGAATTTTGTGCCACACCTACACGTCGAAAATTTGATTTTCAGTAAATCACAATTCACACAACTTATTCTGTGTGCAAATGAAATTTAAATGAATTCCACGAACCAGCTGAGCAACGACCCGAAATGATGATGTCTACCTACGGTGCAAAATCCACAAGTCATAAATTTCCCTGAAATCAAACAATTATCTGTTTGCTTTGAGAATTCAATTCCAACTCAATTCGCAAAAAAAACAGAGACGCTAGGGTCCAACTCTCCCATTCACCCGCCGCCACACAAACAGTCACTGTTACGCTTCTGTGCACTGTTTCCAAAGCCATTTCCACATGGACTGTGGGTGCGACAGAAAAAGAAAACACCTTCCTTCTCCTCATCCTCACGTTCGCCAATCATGTCGCCCACATGGCAAACGGATGCCACAAAACGCTAGCCACCACAAAATTTCCCATTAAAGTTGTTAAAAGGCAGCAACACTCCCAGATGCATCATCACAAATGAATTTCCAGCTGTGCCAGCACACCCCCGAATCGAGCGAACCACCGAAAACACCACCACCGCCGGGAACAGCAGCGTCTAATGCAAATTTCCGTCCGTACCAGCCGTAAGTTAGAATGCGGATCGGAAACAGCTTCAGGGTGGGTTATGAATTGCAATAAGGTACGAAAAATTAAAACGAACGAAGGCAGGAGCGGAGCCTCCATCTGCAAGCACAGAAGGAGACGGAAAAAAGCTGGGACGACTCAACGTTCCACGGAATAATGTCTAAGGTGCAGCAGCGGCGACGGAGCACACGATGGATGTGTCAGGCGAAGGAAGCAGGAGCCGAACCAAACCGCGTGGGAATAAAATAACAGAATTCCATTTAGCCACAGGTGTTGTGCGGCATTGGCAGTGGCGGAGCCGCCATGCTTCCCCGCGTCTGGTTAGCATTTTCGCACTTTTATTGAATTCTCCTCGTGGCGCATCGAGCACATTAATCCACCGCCCGAGCCACGGTGTGAATCAACCGAAGACACTATCTCCCACGGGGGTTGTTATCCCCGTAATGCCGCGCCATAGTTTTCGACTCCGACAAGGCCGCACGAAGGGGCGGCATGCTGGCATGTGGCTGCACATGCACAGGTGGCTGGCATGATTTATTGAACAGCTGACAGATGAAATTCATGGCAAAATAGAGTGAGAGAGCGGGCACTTGTTCATGTCAAGGACGGGTTGTCCTTCCAGTTTGTCTATTGTTTCGACGCGGTCTGTCGATAAATATTCTGACGAAACGCAATATCCTTGAAACCATCCACCCAGCCAAGGGCAACCACCCAACCCGCCACCACCTTTGGGTTTGATTTTAAATTTCGTTTACCGATTCGCAAATGTAACACCTTGCGGGCACGTCGGCGGCGAACAGGGAGACTCGCATGTATCCCCGAAATTGGAAAGGTTTTCAATTACTTGGCAGGCGAATAAATTGTCAGATAAACTACCGCAAGGCGCGTCCAATCGCACGCCAGCAATTTGAGGGTTCGATTGCGATTGAATTCCCGTTCTGTTACATGGTGAGAGATGCGTCCTTGGGGCGGTGCCCACAACTGACGGAGCAGAAACGTAATCTGCATAAATTTTGTCCTACTCAACCCCTTGATGTGCGGGGTGTTACCTGTGGCGAGGCGCGGCGAGGAGACCACTGATGTCATCCTCTTATCCCCGAAAATAAACAGCGCACAAAGTTTTCGGGGGATGGCAGTGATGGGGTCTGAATTATGGAAGCAATTGCGGTCAGAAAATTTGCTCCGAGGGCAGATAACCAATTGGCCGTTAGCCCCTTTCGCTCGGTGTACATGTGTGGCTTAAGGAATGTTCGAATATCCTTCGGTTGAGTGAGAATATTTTCTCGGGTCGGCTGGGTTTGGAGGAATGTACATTTTTGGAAGGGATTTTTCCAAATTAAGACCGTTAGTTATGCAGAGTTCGGTTTGAGTACGGTTTGTGCTGGATTTAAGGATAATAACTCTTTAAACCGAAATTGAAATAAGAAAAAGGGGAAAAGAAAACGATTTTTGTTTTGATTTCATAACGAATGAGAGTTGAGGTCAAGTTCATGTGAAGGGCTCTCTGCTCTTCTCATTGCGCAATGTCCTGTGAGGACTTCTACTAGTTTGGCTATGGTTTTCCGTAGGTCCATTTTTTGGCCACGTTTGTCTCGCATGTTGGCAGGTACTAAGGACTATCCATCTCTCACAAGCTCTGCTGATTGCTAGCTTTGAGATCTTGGTTTTCAGAGTTTAATTTTTTTCATTCAGTAGTCTGTTTCATGTTCAGTATTGAATGTCTGCTTTATTCATAAAGTGAGCGAGTTTGGCTTGAAGCAACTGTGCAAATACTGTGGCAGTTGATTCTTCCATAAATCGTTCATAGAATTCTCAAATCTTTCAAGAATCGAAAGTTCCGTGGATGCTTGACTGAACAGTGAAGAAATAATCAATGGATCATGGAATAAGCATAGATATGATACCCTCCACACAATGATTTATGCCCTTCTCACAGTCTGGAACTAAGTGCGTCTGAACAGTCTTAAGGCTCTCCTTATCTCCTTTCCAACGAACAAATCCCAGAGTTCCAGTAAAAACAGATAATTTGAAACTTGATCAGATAAGAGATTCCCCCCTCTACCCCTTAATCACTGGCCTCTGCTACCACACAAAAACGAAAAAAAAAAAAATAATGAATTCAGAATTCAAGTCCCGCAGACAGGGATAATATTTCCAATACACAAAAAGCCCATTTCCCACAGCCAAAGACATCCAATTTGCATTCACAACCCAGAAATCCAAGGAAACCATGTTCCTTGACCTGTGTGTGTGTACATCTCTTTCTCTTCACTCATTCATCGATTGCACGTTGCAAAGGACCTCACTCCGATACGTAGCCTCAACGTAACTTGAATTTATTTCAATTCGTTGCAACCGATTGCCAAGAAATGCTTTGTTTTCAGCCTTGGAATCAAATTTCAATCGGTTACGATTCGGTTGCCTTGTGGATCCCTCGTCGGTCTCCGTCATAATCTCATCGTTTCCCAAGCTCACCCTCTGCAATACTTGGTCATACGATTCCCATTATTGCAGTCGGGACAATGTAAATTGTATGTTTTTACCCAAAGACATGGTTTGTGGAGAGCACCATGATGGGTGCGGGGGCCTGTGGGGGGTTGGCTTGGACTGGGTACGTGGCCGAAGATGAGGTGCGAGGTGAGGATATTTTAGATTATTAAATCGCATAAATTCAAAATGAAATCGTTGATATTATTTAACTTGAACTCGATGCAGATGCGTCGGCAGTGAGGAGTGGAATGCTGGAGAGCATGGACGTAGTTGATTTAATTCATTCGATGGGGGCTATCTTCAAATTTCACATAATGTTATCTATTTTGGGAAGAAATAGTCTGCATTTGAACAAATGAGTGTTTTCTGTTCCGCACGTTGTGGTAGAAATCAAGGGTTTTTCGTGACAGATACTCAGGATCAGCGTTCAAGAAAGTAGCTAAAGCTATTCAAAGGGACTCAAGCTTCTTCTTCAAAAATTTGTATAACGAGTTGATGAAATTGACAGTCAATTGAAATGTCATGTTCCCAAGGCGACTTGATGAGAGAAGTGCAGCCAAGAGTGCTGACATTTTTAAGCTGCTTAAAGCATATTGACTACATCATTCAGCATCTTATTCTTAAGGCTATTTGTGTACTTATTTTTCTAGAAGAATCTTTCCAAAGCGGCTCTCCAAGGTTTCGCAGTAAACTCCGGATAACTCTGTCCAAACGCTGTGTCTTGGCTTGGACGCCAAATCTCTCTCGAAGAACCAAGCTACATATCTATACATAAGACCTGAATGTACTGTACACTGGGCTGAACAGTGACATAAGTCTAGCCAGTCGTCTAGGAATTCAAGGCCAATGATGGCAAGGTCATGTAGAGCATATAGACAACTTGGCCTGGAGAATATTCTAATCTGTACCAGTGCGACAACGCAACAGAGGAGGTTCACGTCAGAGCTGGCGCAACCAAGTGGAGAATAACCTTAATCAAATTGCCGTATCAGCTTGAGAGGCTTGTTGGTCAGTTGTTGTCAGCTTGAGAGACCCAGGTCTATCCCGGACGAAACTGCCATCAGAGGATGAAGAAATGGTGTCGATATTAAAACACAATAAAGATGACGTCGGCTTATGTCCATTAATTTAGCATATTGTACGATGTACAATATTTTGTGGCACAAATCAAAATTGACCTTCTGCCAACACCATCCAAGGGACAGTAGCTTTCCTTCCCATTATCCACTCTTTCATTCAACATCCAATTTTACCATCCGCTGCTCATTGGCTTGGCATCGATAACTTGGTAGGATTTCAAACTCCTTACTGTCCATAGCACTACCAAGTTCTGACTTACAAATGAAGGCATTTAATCCTAAAGAGGTTATGTAGCTAAAGGACTTGTGTTAAATTTCCTCTTCGATTTGACAGCAAACGAAGTTTTCCTCTCGAACTGACCAAGTCTTTCTTCAGTAAGATTAAGAACTTCATTTTAAGGAGAAATTATATGAATGGCTCTTATATCTACAAAAGATGGTTTCAAGTGCCCAATTGGATATGTGACTCTGCACTGATACCCTGCGTTGTTCCCATCACAAAGCCATTTTGTGCAATTTTGAATTGTTAGACTTAATTAGCTTTTCTCTGAATCGTCTGCTAGCGATTCATTCCCTTTGTGGCATCAGCTATTAAAGTGGTATGTCGAGTGGGTCAGACAATGTTCAAAAATAAGACATTTTCAAAATGTACGGTTAAGGTACGTGAAAAAAAACTCTATCGACTGACTGAAACGTATCCTAACAAGGCTCAATAAGGGATGGGGCATCATCTGCCATCCGAAATTTAACACGAAAAGCATTTTCCTCTCACAAGATGAGACTTCTTTCAGCAGAAGAAGCTGTGTTGATGCATTGTCTGCCTAGTGGCCAGGCGGGGCAACGTGGCGTATGTGGAACATTTTTGTTTTTGACAAACAATGCCATTATATCCACTTTTTCAATATAATCGTCGTATGCCCCCAAATTCTGATCACTCAATCGACGCCCATGCATCCAATTGCATCGAAATGGATCGTCAATGATTACCCGCATGGTTATGAATCGAACCTCTAAGGTGCTTCTGAGGGGAATGAGAACTGGACTCGGCCTCGGTCAGATACTAAAGAACAATTTATTCCAGTTCCACTGGTTCGTACAGAATGAATTTTCCCATTTACCAGGGAGTTATTGTGTGCAAACAGTGTGTGCATGAATATATCATATCAGAGGGAGCAGCAGATACCATAAACGGTACCAGACTGAGTACGGATGGGTGAATTGAATTCTATGAGTAAATAAATGAACGTCATAGTTGGTATTGTTCGAAAATGCAAGATTTATGTTTCTGAAAGCATGGTTATTAATATTTTGATTGGTTTCTAAGGATGCCGATTATCTGTGGGATACATTTTGTAGCCTACTTAGGGGTACTCATGAAATTGGACTAAGAAAGTTGGGGGGGAACGTGCTGAAATCTCACGTGAGGCCCAGATGCGATTGAAGTTTCAAAGCGGATAATGGATGGTGTGTGGTGTAGGACAAGTGGTATAGAAACATGATTTCGTAGTCGGATTGTGCTTAGCTTTGATACCACCATTAATTGTTTCTGCCTCGAGCACGTGAAGGACTTCGATACGATGAAAGATCGTGCTGAAGGGGCTTGTTTGAAGAGGTCCAGGTCCACCCCGGGCTGTAGCGTCATTAGAAGTAGGAGAAAAGAAGAGGAGGAACGCTAAAAAAGTTGATGCATCTTTTTCGCAATAAAATGGCGTATGGGTTGCGGTGGGGGCCGTCGCGTAGGGATATGTGCGTTGACTGCTGATACTCAAAGATACTGTTCTTGCCTCAAGCTCTGGTGTAGTTCTACTCGCACTTGACCTTTTTTCCAATGACATTCAAATCTGCAGAGCCTGAGCGCTCCCCACGGTTCTGTGAAACTCGCTTCCAGATTCACTCGGCGGAGATATAGATTGTGAAAGGAAAGGGAATATGTGAAAACGCCTCGATCGAGCTGACGTCTTGATCCTAGGACTTACCCCATACATACTATGTAAAGTCTAGGGAGGGTCAAACCGCAGACGCAGAAAAATCTGGAATCATTAAAGAGGAGGAAGGAGCAAAATCCTGGTCCAGGTCTACGCAATCCTCACGTCCTCGATTTATTTTGTCTGATTTTTTTTATCTGTCAAAGATTTCGGAAAGCCTCCACGTCGCAGCGACGACCAGAAAGACCATTTATGACGTTTCGCTCATTCCTGCAGTCGCCTCGGCTAGACACAATAAAATTTTAATTATGTCCCTTGAACATAGTTCTTGGGAGGAAAATCCACTTAGATGACCGCTCGACCCTAAACCCGACTGCGAACACTCCTCACTCCAGTCTGCACGAACCCTCCCTGTCTCGGTTGACTGATGATGGGGACGCGGCCAGAGTTTGTTTCTCCATCTGACGCGAAAAAAAAAAGTTCCTAAATCACTTCGCCACCAATCTTCGGGCAAGCTTCAAGGCAACTTTCAACGATAATCCATCACCCCGAGACAAATTCAACTGTCTACGGTCCACCAGGCTACGTGTCCTAAGCCATGATATAAATTGTCTGTGTCGCCCGCCCGCCATGTCATCTGCCCCCTGTCTTTGCGGTTTTGTCTCTAATTTTAATGGATTATATGATGAATGAGCCGAGATGAGATATGAAGACAAAATGTCCAACATGCTGGTGGCGGGTGTGTGTACATGTGCGTCCATCTTTGCACGCCTGCATGCATCCCCAACTGAGGGATGTCATTCTCAATGAAGCTCACCACACACGAGCAGAGGCGAACGTATGAACACATGCCGATGCACTGGAGAGCATCCCTCACAATCTGCTTCAAACTTCCCCCGTCCTGCGGGGACTCTGTGTGGGGAGGGTTACTAAAGTGCTTTTGTTTGTTATTAATTTGCATAAGATAAATGTGCTTGGGTTTATTACTCGTGCTTAGATATTCAGATGATGATGTTCATTCGAATCGAAACGGATGAACTCGTTCTTCCCACTCCTTTGTGGACCCACGACGCACTTGAATGTTAAATGGAATTAGGTACCAACTTGTTCGGCGTCAGCCCGCCCACACCCGCTCAGAAGAATCTCATCAATTAATCAGCCACACATCACCTCACCGTAATTGATATACATACCCAGCCCGCAAAACAGCAAAACAAGGACCCATCAGGCGCCGAGGAGGGCAATTGCGGATTGGAGTCTCAGGATTCCCGACAATCCGCAATCCCGAATTGTACTCAATCTTCGGCATTTGAATCAAATTGTCATTAGGCAACAATGGAAGCAATTTCCTGGCACTCCTTATTTCGTTTCCCCAATATCCTTAATGCAAAGCAAACGGAGTTCGATAGAAAAACACGACAAGTATTTAACAGATGAGGCGAGGTGTGTATCCTGCTGCTCGTTGTTGATGATCCTGGTGCCGATGTGAAGACGAAAAAGGATATTGACTGAAGGAGTAGACGATTCACGGTATATCGGATCGTTTCCGCTCTCAGGAAACAAAGTTAAATCATCATCAGTCTCACACATTCCACCCCCACCCACTCCGGGCGTTCGAGGACGAATGACAAATTTGTTGGACTCCGGTACAACCGGGTAGCAATGACAGGAAAAATTATTCCATAGAAACTTCTCCGTACCCAGGTGTCACACGATGCTGCGGAGGACGATGACGACGAGGCATCGGCAAGAAACCTCCGTCTCACACTGCGGAAGAGTGAGATGGACGAAAATAATATTTAGATAACGTGAGTGAGAGACACGGCATTCGTGAACCATTTATCTACGTCCTGGAGATGTTTTAATAGGACCGGGACACGTCAATTTCGTTCGTATCGTCTTTCAGTGTTTCTATGCTTTTTTTGGATGTATTTTGTAGCAGATAATGCGAGCCTCGTCATCGTCTCTCTCGTCTGGATGTCAGGGAATTTATCGTATTTTTGGTTATTTCTCTTGGAAGCAGATTAGGCGTGTAGGCGAGAGGAAGGCAAGCGGATTTGTCATTCTTTTGATATCTAATTGAATTGCCGTCGATACGGACGTAATAATGTTTTGATGTTTGTCTGAAATCCATGTGAGGTGAACTGATTGTGTTTATTCGTTAGAAATTTATGCTTTCTTTTTGGGTAATCCAATAGCATTGACATCGTTTAGGGGAGTGTATCATATTTCCGTCGTTCAGGTGGGCGTCGAGTGGGTAATTGGAAGAGGCTGACTGTTGGGGAGATACATTTACTTACATACGGGGATGATTTTCATTGGGGATAGACAAATTTCCGTCTTGGAATCAAACTCACCTGTGAAAGAGAGAAAAATGAGATAGATTAGGCGGTTTCAATGATATTATTTATATATTTTAATGATTTCAGATAAACTTTGGCTGCACTTCGAAATTGAAGGCGGGCTCTTTTTGATTAAGACAGAAGCGACTATATTCTCATCTGAGATGCAACTGTAAAGTCTGGGATGGAACTAAAAATTCTTCAAGCTCCATGATCATTGATTTTTTCAAAAATGTTTATACCGTAAACCGTGTTTATTTTACGCGGTTTTTTCAATCTTATCTTCAGAAAAGTAAACAAGGTGCTTCAATTCTTCCGAATACCCATGGCGTCCCTCAAGGTTAGATTTTAGAACCTCTTCTATTTCCTTTGTGAAGGGTGACCAGATAGCCATGACAGATATTCCAATTGTTATTTTTTAGGTGCTGTCAAAGTTACCAATGACATCCAGCCGTCAAAATATTCAAGTAAATTATACCAAGCATCGTTTCACTCTTGCCAAACGTACGGAAATTATGAGAAAATTTTACCGAAACTCCGGCTCAGTTGTAAATAATCAAGTCGGTCGTTATAATTACTTCTGTGTGCAGACAATTCGTCGCAACGTGGAAACGTTTGAGCGTGAGTTTACTCTTTGGTTCTGATTGGTTCAAAATAAAGAAAGCAAACCGCCATGGCGACCAGTATCGAAGAAGACAGAGAAATTAAGATTCGGCGCCGGCTCAATTTGCGGCAGGATGAAATGAAGCCAAAAGACCATAGACAGCTGTTAGGCAGTGAGCTTGCTATAGGCGCTCGAAGTGTTAGCCGGAGATCCGGATTTTGGCCAAAAAATCACCTTCTCGGGCGATCATCCGTTTTTTGACTCAGTGGCTATGTCAATAAGAAATTTCGTTATGGAGCGCACATAATCCACAAGTGTTTGATCAAGCACCAATGCATCCACAAAGATTGACAGTTTGGTGTGGTTTATGACAAGGCTTCATCATCGGACCTTATTTGTTTCGAAATGAGGGAAGAGATACCGTTATCGTGAATGGTCTCAGGTATGGAACGATGTTAACCAACTTTCGGTGGCCAGAGCTCGACAACATCGTTATACCCGAGCTGTGGTTTCAATAATACGGCTCTGCATGCCATATAAGCAAAGCAGTGGCCGAAGTTGTGAGGGAGAAATTTGGCAACTGGGTCATCTCAAGACGAGCGTTCATCAAAAGACGGCTGCGATCATGCGACATGACGCCACTCGATTTTTTTCCCCTTGGGCAACGTCAAGTCCTTAGTCTACGCTAACAAGGCAACCACTTTGGACGAGCATGAGGCTAACATTCGAGATGCTATTTGCCGGAATTATGCCGCACAACTGGACTGGTCATCAAAAATTTGACTCTCCGCCTTAAGCTCTGCCAGTGAAGTCGAGGCGGTCATTTGAATGATGTGCTAATCCATACACAATGGCATGAATGATGCTTCAAAATAAAGTGCAAATCAATTTTATATCTCACACCTTTGTTGTTTCATCTCAATTTCTTTTCCTACCGTTCTTATCTTGTCACCTTAAGTCTACCACTCACTTCAATCCGCTCATCGTTTTCTCATTACAAAACCTCCCGGTAAGCAGTTCAGAAGTCTGAAAAAAAAAACAAAAGTTCCCAATCCAAATGCAATATTATATCGTGGTCCTGCATCCCTCGTTCAGTTGAAAATTAATTTAATCCAAGTCGCTTTGTCTTCCGATTCTCCCCGAGGACGCCGCCGACGTGTAGTCGCCAGGTCACAACTCACGTGTATGTTTACTTTTAAGAATGTCTTGTTCATCATCCACCCCACAAGAGCTTCCCTCTAACTTCTGTGTTTGCCTTGCCACTTACTCAATGAACAATCAGAGAGGCACAGCATCACCCACCTCGTCCACAAGGAAAAAGCGCCTTCCTGAGTATCGTGTAGTAGTCGTGTAAACTTTTCCCATTAGCCCTCTACCGAATGTAGAGTTTCTATCGCTCTACGTGTTCACCTTTCGTTGAAATTCGGCACCAGTGCGAGTCAAAAGGAAGCACAAAGCGAACACGAGACAACTGCACTGAGAATCGCACAACAACGAAAAAACAGTTGCAGTCGAAGTCGCAAAGGCGCACAGGACAACAAATGCAATGAGTGTCAAAGTTTTTCCTCGAGTTTGAGTCACGGGAAAGGATAATGGAATTGAATTTCAAAAATTACAGCGGATACACATGGCTTCACTGAAGTGAGACCAAAACCCGAGTCGTGTTGAAGTACACAAAGTCTGCGTTCTAAGTTTTCGCCTGTCACGGCGAGTGTCACTGTTGCCGTCATCAACACCATCACCTGTCACATTTGGTAGCTGAATGCTGTGCGCGCGGATCCGTAATCGTTCGTCCATTTCTTCATCTCATTCCACCAGATACTAAATATAGAGTTAGGGGTTTTTCTTTTTCAATCCTTTTCCTCGTGAAGCAGATTCTCGTACCTTCTCCATACCATCCTCCTAGTCAAAGAGTCGACGGTTCAGATGGCTGGCTGACAGGTGGCGAAGGGAAGAGGGGGGTCATGAAGTTGGATACATTCTCTACAGTTACCTACAAATTATTGTCAAAGAAAATTTTTAATTAAGACATTCAGTGTGCTCGTAATGGAATTAAAAGTATTTCTCTATCCGACACTTCATCTGAGTCCTGCAACCGGATATTTGTTGCAGATTCTTTTTCCCTTTCTTAAGCTCATGCTCCCTCTCCCCCTCTCTCTTTCTCGCTCTCGCTGATATACACAGGAAGAGAGAAGGAGTAGTTTTGCAACGATGGCAGAGAGGGCTTTTAATTAAATCAAATCCATTAGAGCTGGGTCGAACTATTGCTTGGTGGATCGAACTGATGAACTGTGTCGACGAGCATTCACCGCTATGAACGTACGGGATAAGTAGTGCGAGTAAAGATGAGATCCGGTAGACTTCAGCAGAAATTTCAAGATTTCTTGCCAAAGTTGATGGCCATGACGTGGTGGTGTGTGCAGTTTATTGTTTTTTCAGTGGGGGTCAGTAACCACAGCAGAAGTTGTTAAATTTGACAATTGGAAAGAAATCGATTCAGTTTAGTTTTGATGATGCCAAAATTCGAAAATGTTGATGGTACTTTACCATGGATCGCATGCATTTTCCTTTAATTGAAGTCTTAATTTATCCAGGCCAAGCATTGGACCTGTTTTGTTATTGAGCGTTTTAGTTTTATTTTCGGTGGATTTTTGAAACACTACTGGAGTACTTAGACTTAAAACTGGTCCATTGTATGTACCTGGCAGTATAAAGGACCAACCTACTCCAGTGCCGTTAATTTGATCCCAACTTCAAATGGTGACTGGACCAGATTCGATTTCACTGGGATTCGAACCTGGGACCGCTCTAACTTAGGGTAGGTACTTAACAAATTTCGCCATCCAATCGTTGGGTATAGAGAGAGGTTCATGAGAGCTCGTTCAGTTTAATCTACTGATTTTTGTCCAATGATTCAGCAAGACCGTCGAGTCTTTTATTTCAAGAATGAGATGAAGGCCGAACCTCCGGCACAAAAACCAATTGATCGAGGATGAAGGACAACGTGGTCTTGATGACTGGAATCACCAGACCAGGACCGTCAGCGGCAATTGCTTAGGCTCCGGCCCTTCAGTCGTTGGCCTCCTGATAAGTAAGTGAGAGAGGCTTCTATCTAATCTTTTGTGTGTTTTAATAGTTAATCTTTGAGATCTCATTAAACCTCCCCTTTCCCAGCTTAAGTTGCTCAGCAAATATTCCTCTTTTCAGCTTCCGACATATCCAATTTCTAGTTATCGATTATGCAGTAAGAAAAGTTTAAGATTGAAGTACTTTAACCACCCTCTACTGCAAAGTTTTTTGACGTTCTTCAGTCTCGGGAGTTTGGGGTGTTTAGCCTAAGGTTGTGAACTCCATTTAGAACCTTGGAATACACGGCCCTAGCCGATTACGCAGTGAAACAACGCAACGATGAGTAAACACAAATTGTAAAAATATATCACCCAACTTAATGTTCGACACTGCCGTCAGATAGCAGAAAATCAATCTAGCTTCTTAATTGTTACGTTACTTGAGAAAAGTTGTCCAATCATGGGGTCCTATTAAGCTAAGCACAACCCGGCCATAAGCCTCTTTCCTTCCTGATGCCAGAAAATTGTACGTTGAACCTGCTTTTTGCCAGTGATATGCAACAAAATTACAAATACATCTTGGAATACAGTTTTCGAAGCACTACACCAAGGAAACATAGTTCCCTTCCATGGTTTTTATTTTCTTAACAGAAAATTTGTAGTTCACTAGATTTCCTCTTGATATCTGAACACACATTCTAATTTTAATTTTTCTCAGAACCCTAGGGTCTTCTCCTGCTCATTTTCAGATTCTTCGAAAAATGATCAGTTCGAGAAAGTCCATTATCGCATAAGGTTTACGATTGAGCCCGGATTCCTGGAACAAACTAATACATCCGCTTCATTCAAAGTACACGCCAATGCGCTTTAGTGTTACAATATCTGCTCCAGAAGCCCACGAAATCTATCCATGTGCAGTTTCCTTTTGCAACCCGATGCACAACAGACGCAACGCAACGAAATCCTGCTGACACTGTGCAAGCATGTCGAAGAAAAGAAACTCGTCTTCTCCTCCACCGTTTGGTGGTGTGTGCAAGGATATTGCAAAATCATGTGCACATATCCTCCGCTGAGTACGTCACTCATAGTCGTCGCCTTCAAATGTTCAAACCGAACCCGTTCATGCGCACCTAATATCGACAATCCTGAATATCATCACAGCATCCATTCAAGGATATATCCTAAGATAAGGATAAACACACTCAAACGAGCACACCCGTCAGCAAAGCGAACAATTCGTTGGACGATTGTGTGGCGCTTCCGGGACCATCAATATTAAACCTTAAGGACTGTGTATCATTTCGAAATGAAATAAATAAACAAGTCCTCCGCCCTCCAGTCAGCGCACCAGATGATCGCAGGCTAAGACCAAACGACGCTGCGCTCTTCAAAAATTTATTAAGAAACGAACGAAAAGTCTGTGAGAGAAAGTGGGGGAAATGAGAGCTCGAATGGCTCCTCTGAAGGATGCCATTCGTCGTCAATTGGGCAAATAATGACGTCCTTATTCTGGGGGTTCTGTGTCTGAGTATCTGGTTCTCTGATTCTTTGAATCAGTGATTCCACTGTGTCATGCATTCGTGATCAAAGGACATAATTTCCAGCAGAAATCCAGCCATAACTGCAGTCAGTGCCGTAAATTCAGTGCTCGGTTGTTGTCGTGCCGCATGTCTTATCCTGGATGCTGGGACTTACGTTGTATCTACTCAAGGAAACTCGAAAATCGGTTAATATACGAGCATCGTAGGGACGAGTGGGGGTTCTTCGGTTGGGGATAGACGTGCATTTGTTTAGAAGTAAATTGATGTGATCCGTGCGGATAACAATATGAATCCTTTCGTCCTTCTTGCAGGGGACACAATTCATGGAGCGACAGAGGGACGGGCTTCGTCCTGAAAACATTCATTTAGCATTTGTTTACATCCTTCGTCGGACTGTGTGTGCCTTTTGTGTTTATCTCCGTCATTGGTGGGTTCCCAACAGAGGACGACCGGGTCATTTGAATCCATTCAAACGTCTTGGGACCGCATTGTGGGGTATTGGAAAATGTAAAATCAATTGTAATCGGTTGCTTGGGGATTTGAACGAAGGGGGCCTGTCTGCCGTGGGTGAGCGGTACATGGTGGAGAGGTGCAATGCCAGGGGTATCTCCTAGTTGTAGCAGGAATATGAGAACTGTCGGAGATTGCAATGGGATGGTGAAATGCCTTTGTTTTGCGGATGTTATTGGGGACAATTTTCAATTATTTCAATAAAATATTTGATTTGGATGAATCTGCTCGGGAAGAGAAGCATGTAACTGGACGAAACCGATTGAGATTCCTTTAAATTAAATAAGTACGAGTAGTTATGTGGCTCGATGTGGGAATGGACAACAATTGGGCACTGTTCAAAGCGTGGTTAACCGACGTTTGTATGCTTTTGGGAATGATAAGACAGAGAAACGTGTGCAGTGGATTGATATGCAGCTGGCTAAAATGATGTTATTTCAAGTCTAAGATAATCCTTCACATGAGTTAGGTTTTGGTAACCTAAAGGGAGTTAATGAAGAATCCCACACTGGCTTAGGGAAAAATGATGCATTCTTCTACGGAACTCAAGGGCCCAGAGAGAATAAAATAATTTCCTTGAACGAAGATTATTCTTGTTTTTCGTCAGGAGAAACTAACTTCGTTTCATTTTTGTCTCTGCAGGACATGAAAGGCACGCGTTAAAAAAAAAACGTTCGTTGGGTTTCTTCAAGCTCCTTCTGAATTTGTTTTTGATAAAGATTCTTACCCAGAAAACTCAACATTTCACACATAGCTAGTTACCAGAAGTTAAGGGCCAACGGAAACTGAAACAACTGAACGAATACTCGTAGATAAAGACAATACACTGAGAGCATAGTCACATCTTCGTTCAGTTTCGGTAAGTTCGTTCAGTTTTGTCTATTTATGCGGGAGCGAAATCAATCGCTCTCTACGTATGCAAATGTCAGAATTTCACAACTGGCACCTTCAACTTCCAGATGGTCATGTACTTATTCTACCTAAGATCTGTTCTAAACTGCTCTAACAGGGACTGTATCGAGATCAAACGCAGAATAAATCTGGCTAACCTGTGGTTCTGTTATTAACTTAACTTTAAACAACACACATGCCAGTCCTCATAACAGTCAGTCCATACCAGAGACAGAGACGCTATCTTAAACGAATGAAGAAGCTCATGGTCTTTTGAAGAAAAGAGTTCTGCGTTCGATCTTTAGTCCCGTCTACCTTGATGGCGATTGGAAGAGATTGATTGGGCAGAGTTTAACGCCCATCTCCACTCTAAGCTGTAGTGACACACAAAGAATGACGTCGAGAGAGAATGATTGTCGAATAGCACAAAATAGCTTTTATTTCACGACACTCAAGAGCCCCTGCCAATGACATAAGTTCACTGAAAAACGTTTCAAATCGACATTCGAAGGCAGCTTAAGAATCTAGATCCATGAAAACAGTGACTGCATCACAAGAATGTTGCCCAACCTTCTCTATGAGCAGTTGTATTTATTTATTTAAAACCCGTCACCAGCACCGACACTCCATCATCGCATATTGACTTTGTATCGTTTGATAGCTTATTTAATAGCTTCGAACATCCTGTGTGCTCTGCCTCCGATGGCACATTCCTGCGTCCGTCCAATCAAACGTTCACTTCCAGTCTCTGCGATGCTCGTGTGCAATTTGATTCCTCGGTGTCTGCTAAACCGTAGCACTTGCCCGTTGAGTCGACGGTAAAAGACTCAAATTGCCCCCCCAAAAATGTGGTTCCGTCCTCTTGTGGCTTCACATCATTCTTCGGCTCATATTACCTTTGAAGGATGAACTTAGGAAAATTGTCCGCCCCTTCTTCGGCTGCCGCTTGCTAATGTCTAAAGTTTCCCATCGATCGTCATCACAAAAATTCTTCAAAGCTGCTCCAGTGCTGTGGGTCCACCTCCCACTGATGTCTGCCCCCTGCTGGGCGGCATCAAAAGATTGATGAAGACAATTTCAAGAACTTCACCGAATCGATCCGGCTTTGAATGCCCCTCTCCCTCCCGTCTTCACGATGAATTAGGAACTATCTCCGTTATGTGCTGCAATTAAGTGCATACAAACAGCAGTTTCCTTGCAAGCAACATCCCCAGAGGGAAGTGCTCCGAGTAATTAATCGCCTCGACTCCAATCCGCCAAAAAACACTCGTTTGCCGAATTCACTGAGCAATTTCCATTCCTGCTCTGAATTCTCGTTCCATCCTGGGCCCCCCTTTTGGCATTCGAAATGCATCGAGCGCCACCCTTTTCAATCGTGCTGGAGGTGGCAAACTACCCTTGCGCCAACCGAAATTAATTGTAAACACCGGAATGTTGGAGCGCTCTAAGAAGCGCACGTTTCGGGAAAGGTAACGTACACACCATCATCACCGCTACTTGCAGCAGTAATATCCTGATTAATCCTTAATTTTCTCAAAGACGCCTCACTCGCCTGCCGGAGCTCTGCTGGGGAAGGAGAGAGGGAGAAAGTTCGGGTGGAACATCCTTAGTCAGCACAGCAGCACAAATCTCCGGACTGAGCGAAATCGAAATTACGAGTGCAGCCCTGGTTCCTTCAGATCCATTACCGTCTCGTCGGAGTCGGCAACGAAATGCGGGGCATTTGGGAAATTGCCCTAGTATTCGACTCGCTTTGGAGAGCTAGCGCTCCCGAAGGGCGTCTGTGCCTGCGCACATTAATGTGCACGAAATTTCCCATTCATCGCCTCATAGACAAACACTCAATGATTACGTCTCTGCAAGGGCATTTTCAGCGCCATCCATCGCGCATCAGCATCCTTGTCGACATATCGTTCGAGCATCGTGCAGATCATCATTCCTGGCCCCACGGTCCGTGCCTTGTAGCAGTTAATTCCGTCCAACACCCACCATCAACTCAACCGCATCCATGGGCATTTTCACCGCCGGCGATTGTAGTGGAATTTGCATCCTTTCAAGCGGAGTGTTGCTACATCCAGAAAATAGCACCGCCATGATGGCACGAATTTGGAATCGTATTTAAGCGCAATCAAGCAATTTTTGAGGGGAATACCCTCCGATGTTAAGTGCCACGGTATCGCCCTCCACACCGAATGCCTGCAAGCGTCCATAAACACATGAGTTCCTCCTCAGCACGTAGGGTCGATCCATCCCGTTCGTTGGCTATGACAAAGGATCTATAATTCATGACTGATAATCAGAACCGGGACAAAGGATGCTGCATACACCAAGCATCCTCGTCGGTATCGGCGTCCGATCAATATTGATATCATTAGCAAGAGGAAGCTTGTTCCAGGAGTTGTTTGCTTGCTTTAATTTTTTTTCTTTAAGAGAAGCTGAGAGGGGAAGCGAAAATGTTGTTAATTGAGAACCGGCGGTGCACCCGGACGCACTGCGACTGCCAGTAACGGAAGCGCACTGAATGCATTCCAGGTCAGTAATGATCTAAGACGAGAGGACGAACAAGGAGGGAGCAAGGAAATAGACGCCTCATAATGGCAGAGTAACACGATACGAAGTGCTGATGAGATGAGAGAATCAGTCGTTTTTCTTTGCTTTCTGCAGTTTGTATACAAGTACAAAGGGTACAAAGGATGAACGGAAAGTCGGAAAAAGTGGAGGAATTTCTCGATTAAAAGGCAGCTTCCATTCCAGGAGAGGGAGGGGTGCACAGGGAGTATTCCCCTTGTGCAAACGACTAAGGGTTGGTTGATTCTGTTTCTGACTAGACAAGGTCTGAGATTGGACGATAATAAACCAGGAAACAATTTAAGAAAATCTTGCTGGTTTCTTTTTTGACGGTCTGAATGACAAGGATATTGATATGACAAGGATTTCCATAGCATTCCAGGAGGAATTTGTGATTTTTTTTTCCTGTCGGCCTACTGATGTGGACCTGGGGAACAAAGTTAGGCTCACAAAGTTCGCTTCTCCACTTATGTGCGCCTCTGTAGCCACGACGTCCACTGTTGCAGAGCTTAGCAGACTTTCGTTCGGGGAAACTAAGTAGTCCACGCGTTCTAAATGGCTTCACCAAATTAAGCGCTGGTTCCGTAGACACCTCATGTCGCTGTAAAGCCATCAATCGCCGTACAAGCAAATCGGACCCATGATCGAAGGCAAAACTTGGACTCGAATAATAAAGAATGTTTCATTAAGCGCTTCCTATTTTAAAATTTAAATAAACGAAAGTGTGGGTGAGCTTTCGCCAAAATTTTTTATTCGTTTGAAAGGCATATCAATGCCATTATGTAAGAAATGTAAAATCGTTCAAATGTAAGCTGTGGCTTATTTGGGAGCCGCGCAACCGCAATTTCAATTTCATGTCCATGACTCTGGCGCATAAATCAGGCTGAATTTGACCATTGGCATGGGTTATGTCGGCTTTGAGGGCCGCTGCGGTTTGTGGGTTATTCGCATAGACCTGCGATTTCAGAAAACCTCACAAGAAATCGATCTCGGTAGCCAGTTCACATCACCTCCACGTGAGATGATGAGATGACTATGCCCTCGAGTCGTTCGTGCAGAATTTCCAATGTGGCTTGAGCTGTGTGGCACGTAGCGCCATCCTGTCGAAACCACATGTCGTTGGGGTTCATATCAACCAATCCAGGCCAAAAAAAGTTGGTAATCATCGACCCATAGCGATCGCCGTTGACGGTGATGGTCTGGTCAACGTCGTTCTCAAAGAAATACGAGTATGGACCGAAACCCCACCAGCCCAAAATCCACACGAAACAGTGATTTTTTCGGGATTCATTGGACGCTCTTGGATCTCATATGGAGTGGTATCGTCCCTAGTTCGACAATTTTGTTTGTTGACGTAGCCCTTCATCCAAAAATGGGCCTGATGGCTGAAGATGATTTTTAAGTCCGTATTGAAAGACCCTTACACTCTTTAAATGGCTTTACCACCTTGGGGATTGCATCTGTAGATGCCTCAGGTCGCTATAACACCATCAATCGCCATCAAAGTAAAACTAAGAAGAAAGCAATGTTGCTGAGCCACAGAGCAAGTCACTGATAGTGCTCAGAGAGTATGAATGTTCAAATTTAGGCTTCGGACTCAGTATAAAACTGGGGGAGCCCTCCACTCGTGAAAGAAAAAAAGCGTTCCCATCACGAGTGGGTGCTGAGAAGCTAGGCCCAAGTCCACCTCGGAGTGAAGCGCCACCGGAAGAGAAATTGGAAACTTCTAAAAGATGAGGATTTCATTTAAGTGACATGTAAAAAGCGACTGGTTTCTGGAGAAGTTACATATCGAACAAAAGTGCAGGCGTTCCAAGCCTAGAACCATATACGAGTAAATAACACTTTTTCAATGAATTCCGAACTCAGGACAGTGTCCAACCATGTGTATGCTTCTAAGCGAGTACCTTCGCAGAGGCAGAAAAGCAAATTTGCACACTCCCATTCGTGCCTATGAACACATAAACACCACCAGCAGCAGACCAGAAAATCCGTTCAGCAGGAGTGATAAATAAATGTAAATACAAACGTTAGGCATTCCTTAAATCCCATCAGCAGACTTGCCTTTAACCTTTCAAACCTGCATCCCGTGCATTCCCATTGCTTCTTCAATTCCAATTTTTTTCTCCATTTTTTCGCTGGCAAAGCCTAGACAATGCTTCCAGAAGGCAGTAGCGTGATTTGAAACGAAAGTATTTGCCACGGCACAATGAAACTGGTGAAAAGAATGTTGTCTGACATTCTGGCTGCTGGAGGATCCCTTAAAACGGTTTGTTTCCCTCGAATTTTTTCTCATTGGTTGCTTGGCAGCGAAACGACGGTGTGGTGAGAGAGCGCACACAGACAAACGAGGCGAAAGATGTTCACGCGATTTACGATGCAAACGTGATTTTTGTTTCCGGTGCTGTGTTCACAGAGGTGGTTGAAGCCGATGTGCTGCTGGTGGATGTGTAAAGGATTCAATTCTCAGAGGCCGGAATCAGTTTTCTCGTTTTTCCCCGCAATTTTTTTCTTTCACTTCTTTTCCTCGTTTATTCTTCGTCTTGGTCTTGTATGCATTTTGTGAATTCTGTGGATGGAAACGCAAATGAATGGTGGCAAGCCCAACAGGGAATACTGTTGCGGAATGAATCCGAGATCAAAACTGTTCTGTGGACGTCATCTGTTCTGGCCGGATGGATGTTATTGCAATGCAGATGCTTTTCATTTGAACGCTGACTGTGGGGCTGTGGGATGACAACTGAGTTTTCTGAAAATGATTGATATTCCTACGAATTCCTTTCTGCAGGAATTTACATTTCAAGTCAACCGATGAAATGTGAATTTTTTCGTTCTGTTGTGAGGAAGACGAAAGGGAAAGGGGGTGGAGATGGCATGGAGCAGAGGAGTGCTGCCAAAGAGCGCAGACGAGGCCGAGTGATCATGAAGCAACAGAGCTCGGCATCCTTAAGCAATTAAATTTGAGTCAAAACATAACAAGCAGTGAAGTTGAAGCAATGCGTCCATGGGACACGTGAAGAGTTTCAGAAAATCTCTTTATGGCCCCAGCCTGTCGTTGGATGCTAACTCATGCATTTTCATGGCCAGGAGACCCTGTCAGCAGCGCATTTCCTAATGTCCTTTGTAAGAAGTCCTTTTACGGACTTCACTGCTGCTTCCTACCGCCGAAATTAGAAGCCCTTTGCGGTATAAAGGCAAAGTCGAACCCTTCCTCGGGTACGTTGGAGTGTTGAGACTCTTTTATCCGGAACTCCAAAATCCGGAGAAAGCTCTTATAACCGAAATTTTTTTACCACACACAGTAAATTAGTTTCATTTAAATTTTGCTTAAACCTCTAATAATCAGAAACATCGGTTATCCGAAAGGCTGAAAATTCCGGATAAAGGAGCTTTTAAAATTTTTCTAAAACCTTTAGCAACCCGAAACATCGATTATCCGAAAGCCCATTGGTGGCGAGCATTCTGGATAAGAGTTTTTACAATTCTGCTTAAACCTCTAATAACCGGATACCCCGGTTATACAGAAGGCAGTTGGTCACCAGCATTTCGGATAAAAGATTTTTTCAGTTCTGATTAATCCCTTTACAACCGGAAACATCGATTATCGGGAAGGTTGTTGGTTCCCAGCATTCCGGATAACATTATTTTTTTAATTTCTGTTTAAATCTCTAACATCGATTATCCGGAAGGCTGTTGTTCCCGAACATTCCGGATAAAGGAGTTCCTAAAATTTTTCGAAAACCTTTAACGACCGCAAAACATCGATTATCCGGAAGGCTGTTGGTCCCGAGCTTTCCGGATAAAAGGGTTCTTACAATTATGCCTAAGCCTCTTGCAACCGGAAACATCGATTACCCGTAAGGACGTTGGTTTCCATCACTCCAAAAAAATTTGTGAAACATCGGATATCCGGAACGTCATTAGTTCCCAGCATTCCGGATAAAAGAGTGTTTCCAATTCTGCTTGGATCTCGAACGACCGGAAACAGTCCAGATAATCGGACGACGTCCTAAATATTCCGGATAAAAGAGTTTTTTACTGTATTTCTTCGCCAAAATGTTGACTACTGTTTGGAAACTTAATTTCAATGTCCTTAACTGCAAAATACACAAAAGAAAAGAATATCTGAGAATGAATTCCCCGTGAATCAGGATAAATTAAAACATGACATTGCACGATGTTCCATATGTAAATATACCCCCAAAGACGACACAACTCATGAATTTCGTAGCGAAATCCACACTCCATCCCCATACACACAACGCGAAATCCTTGAGCTCCGACACACGTCTGAATTAAGCGTCACCAGCACAAAAACATTCGCCCAACTATGTTCTCGGATTTCAATTAAATGTGCTAAAGAATTACGTGTCTGAAAGTTTGTCATTTCAGTTTCCCGAAAACCACCCACCGCCGCCGCCACCGGCATCCTTTGATGGAGGATTTTCGTAGTGTCCCTATTTCCAGTTCCTTTTGTCTTTCAGTTCGTCAGCATCTATATTCGTCAGGCAGGCGGGGCAAAAACAAAAAAAGAATTCACGTAGAACCTGCCACATTCGTTATCAGAATAATATTCGTGTGAAAAAGTTGTAGCTGAGGAAGCAGTCAGTCCAACGCTAACAGTTCCAAGGATAAGCTCAATTAAATGAAAAGGAAACTCTAGTGCAACTATTTCTTTATCCCGGATCCCTTCATCATCATGGCGTGCCTTTGGAGTTTTCCTCAAGTTTTCTGGTTTTTCTGTGTTTTTTTCTTTTTTATCTTTATCCTCCATCTGGTCTGTCTGTCGGTCGGGATGCTGCTTCGGTGTTCTCAGTTTCCCTCGTCAAATTTAATGACGAAGGATTTCATATTCGGTATCCTTGAGGGTTCCGTTTTGACTTTAATGAAGGGAATTATCATATTATTGGCGATTAGGTCGCTTTTTTAATCCTATTAGGCGGGTGAGGCTAAAACAAACAGATTGCGTGGCCCTTCAGATTTGCATACCGACCTAATCTAAGCGCAATCACAGTTAGAGACGGTTTTCGGGTGAGCAGGTGAGAATGTAAATGTTTGATCTTCGAAGGCTACCGTGTGTGTACATTGGAATACATGAGTACAGTATGGACTGCAGGAAGTGGTCGTCCGAAGGGTACAGAGTCGGAAACTCTTAACTACTCAAATGCCAGTCGTAGTGTGATGTAGACGTAGTCGCATGGTCCAATGCCTTTGATGGCTAGACCGTTAAGAGTGCCATGAAGACAAATCCACCGTAAAAATCTTGGTTCAGTGTCGAAAGGGATCAATTTGTATCGCTCTAGACGTCATGTTCCTCGCGTAGCAAAACTTTCATGGGAAAACTCACTCGGCTCCTTTAAATCTTCCAAGAGAGTTGGGTTGTCACATAAGTTTGACATTTAATGGGTCAAACGTCAAAATAAATGAGTGTTACCTCACTTTCGTTACACACTTTGCCTCAGCTCTCTCAAACACCGCAACGCAACCTCTGCTGACCACAAATCAGTGATGAATTAAAGAGAAACCTAATTCGCATTTGAAAATCCACTACACGCCTCGTTTGTTTAATTTGCGGCCACTCCAGGTCGTTAATTAAAAATTTACATTCGAGCTCTTGCCCCGATCAAACGCCACGAATATCATTTATCTTATCCGCCACGAAGCCCCAGCGCATACCTTATCTGTTGTGAATCAAGAGGAAAAACCCAACTCAAAGGAACACAACATGAAGCCTCAATGATGCATGAATACACCCGCTCATCGTCGGTTGTCTCCGCATCGGATTCCGTGGGCGCCGCATTCTGTATTATTGCCACGGCGCCCTCATCATTCTCTTATTGGCATCGCGCAATAAATTATGCATAATCCATTGAATTGAATTGGAATACACGAGCAGGAGCACAGCACACGGGATATTAAAGTAAACCACTTCAGCCGCAATTGGATGCCATAATGATGCTTACGAAGGCACCATTCTAATGGCCATAGATGCGGATGTGGCTGTGGATGCGGATGATAATAATAATCGTTGAAAAACTCATAATCTCCAGAGGGTCTTGTTCGGTGGGCAGGGGTGTTTGCTGTGCGAACTTTTGAGACGCATAGCCGCAGGGTAGAGCGTCACCCAGTCACGCTAGAATTACAGGTAATAATTCGAAGTGTTTTTTTTTACCTTCTCCCCCCGCCGCCATTGCGCGCAGCTTCCCTGCAGGATCCTCGTAAATGAGAGTGCCCACCATCCATAAAACGAAATGAGCCGCCACGTAGTCTGGCTGGAGGGTCTTTGATTGCAGATTATACGTTCGCCTAAATAGATGGACGAGGTGGGAGGGTGATTTTTGCTTCATGATGACCGTGAAATTGTTTGAATTGTAAAAGTCTAGAGATGGCTCGTGGAAGAGTGTCACTTGGTGGCGATAACATCCTGGGATGCCACATGGAAGGATGTTTGCGTTAACTGCTATCTAGGACTATAACTTGTGCTAAAATTTTCTGAGAAGGTGTGGGGGGATGGTTACGCTCGTGCCTATAATGGCCCTAGCCTTTAATGATTATGTTTACAATTTCAAGGTCAATGTGCGTTGTCAGGTCGACTGAAATTTTTACGAGACAGTTTTAAGTACGTCGTCTTTAGGAGGCACTAATGATTCAAACAGTTTGGACTTTTTTTTTGCTGTTGGGATGGAGGCGGGTATCTTGGGACAAGTTATTTTGATTGTTGAGGTCCAGGCGCCACATAAAGAAGTTTGATGGTTTCCTTTTCTCTTGAAGGCGGTTTCTTGACAAGAATGCTTATAAAGCAAAAAAGTATGGGTTTTCGTTGAATGTTTGTTAGATTTCTTATCATATGTACAAGAATATGTTCAAAATTTGCTGAGAAAGAAGGTTGAATAAGGACATAAACTGCGTCGCTCCACAAAGTCGCATAGTTTGGGATCAAATAACTGAAATATTCCTGTCAAAATAACTGGGAGAATTTTAGATCACTAACATAGAACATTAGCCTAAGGCTCTTGGTGCTCTGGCTACTAAGCTACAATATAATTTGAATTATATTGTAGTTACTCAATAAATAAATAAATAAATAAACATAGAACATCCTTTTTGCAATTTCCCAAGAGATCATTCGCTGCAACAGGAAGCTGAGTTGGCAAAGGAAATGTATGCGAATAAGGTATAACATTGAAAGCACTGGCAATCACAAATATCACAGATAACGATATTTTAAGCTTGCTAACATTGTGGGCGCCGTGGTGTAGTGAGTACATAGGTGCGTCGACTCCTACGCTCGATGTTCTCGGTTCGATTCCCGAAAAAACACCAAACATTTTTTCACGACTCCACCTCTTTCGAGGCACTGACAACACTCAAAAAGTATAACAGTCTAGAAATAGCTTCTCAATCTCGCCGTTCGGAATTAGCATTAAACTGTGGGTCCCCTTCACTCGTGAGAGAACAGTAGCACGCACAACACGAGTGGTTGCTGAGAAGCTAGGCCCAGATCCACCACGGATTGTAGCGCCGCCATTATTATTATTACTATCAGTGAGGCACCTATCAGAAGTCTCCTTCGCTTCAAGTTGATAAACTTTTTTTTTTAAACTGTGACAGTCAGTTGGCCATTGAATCTTGGCAACTTTAGGTTCTTATGGCATTTTTATTACATCCTTTGAGGTATATATATATATATACTTGTGACGACATAAATTAATATATCTTTAGGCTCTAAAAGTTGGTCAGCGACAGAGCACCACTGTCGTTTTCATTTTTTGAACAGCGCCCGCCCGTGTCTTTGAAATGGTTCTATCCGGTCTTTGAAATGGTTTCACTGAACTATAAAGTCCTGGATCTACGTCCGGGTAATCTTCTCTCAGAACACTTTTATGACATATCTATGTATGTGCAGTGTTCACGCACTGCAGTAATTAAACACGTTTTAAATCGATAGCCGTCCACTGGACTATCTTCGTCTTTTATATCGGATTGGTTCATTCATTTGGTTTATTTTTAAGCAGTTAAATAAGATGCACGTGCATGTAATCCCATCAAAGTAAGGATGAATCCTGAAAAGCATCCTTCTCATCCCTCCCCCCACGCTGAAATCATTGCAAAACAAAAACTCATGTTAAATCATAGCCCCAATCCCCTGTTTTGCACCTTGTGTCATTTAAGAATAATCGGTATGTATGTCCTTCCGTTCGACTGTTAGTGCATCGTAAAGCCTCACACTTGCTGCGTTGACCATTATCCAGCTCTTATCCACCCGAAGTGGAGCATAATCAAAAGCACACTCTAGGTTGCCTGCTAATGAATGTTGTCTAATAAAACGGAAAAAAAAATCAAACAGCATCGGGGTTGTCCTTTGCTTTATGTGCACCCACAATCCGTGGGATTTGCAAAGTTTCTAAATGAAACCGCAGGCGATGGCCAATGATTTTCACTTTTAACAACGAAATTTAAATTTTACGCTCTGTCGTTGGGTCCGCTATGGTGTGGATGATGGTTGTTGCCCAGGAATGGTGCTGTATGTGATGTGATAAGTAATTTGCCGCCAGCCAGATGGTGTGCTATTAAACCCGTTCCTAGTAGTGGCTCGTAATCGTAACGATTATAGAAGGATTCTGGAAGGTGTTATACGAGCGTGATGTTGTATTAACGATATGACTCTGAAGCTGAGTGCCATAAAGTCTTGAATGAAATTAATTCGCTTCATTGGACACCTTAAACAAGGCGAACATCTTCTCACTCTATGGACAGAAGACATTTGCGGGTGTCAGATGCATCTTAAGTGACACTTGTGGTCTGGTGCAATGTGAAATGCTTTAAGTGTTTTCGTGTTAAAAATTCACTAATGGGATGTCAGAAAATGGGGCGTCCTTAGTTCAAACTCATCCTCAAGATCCATCCAAGGAAAGCATCAGCATCAAAAAGCACGACAAAAATGTGCTTTCGGTGAATCACAAGCGAACCTCACCGACGAGAGAGTCCTTAAACATTTTATTTTCAAAGGACAATCATGACCCTCACATTTGTAATTAAATTTTGCGGTGAAATGTCAAAAGCAAGGCAACTCTCGATGCCGAGAGATGCTCCGTCTAATGACTGATATTTTCCAAATGGTCCTCCTCTAATGAGACTATTCGGATTTATTTAGCATTTTTCTGAAGTCCTTTTGCCCCTGCGACTAGGACGATTGTCAGATTCGGCAACGGACTTGACTTGATGTCCCATTTGTCAGCCAAATGACCAATAACTTTCAACGAGTGGATGAGAGTAATTTCCCGGCATTTTTATAATCCACACCAAACTTCCACGCAAATCCTGAGTGTCACTCATGTTCCTCAAATCGCCGTCATAAACCAAGACCACCCCAAACTAGGAGAGCAAGAAACCGCATCCCCATCGCCTTCCACTGATCTTAACACGTTAATTTCATTAAACAACGAAAAGTATCTATTTCATTGTAATCCACAAATCTCGCTCCCGCACTCCGTCAGAAATTTAAAAAGCAATTTGCAATTAAAAGGACCTCTTGCCTGCTTGTCTTCGACCGCTGCTGCACAGGCCGCGGTCCAATGCCAAACAAATCCCCCCCAATTGTCAATGAGCCAGGCAGCAAGTCCCACTGCCATAAATGTCGTTGGACGTATACAACCGCAAAGGACATAAAAAAAAACCCACAAACAACAACACAGCCAAGCCAGAGGAGCACCCAACATTAATTCCGAAAGAAACGGAAGCAAAACGTAGACTCCACCCGACCATAAAGCGCTCACAGAAAATCTGTGCGCCTGTGTAAATTAAGCCATCGTACAACTACAAGTACAAATACCATAACATTTTATAGGATTAAGTTTACACTACATAAATTTTGTTAGCGAAAAATAAAATTAGCCGCGTTGCCACCCTCGTTGCGCTCGGCCCGGTTTCCACTAGAGCTAATCGTCCTCGAAATGCTCAGCGGTCCAGTGGTATTTGCCGTGAAACATGGCAACACTGGATCCCCTCTCTGGTATATATACGAGTATTCGAAGGGGATGCGGTTAAGAACGAACGGGACAGTATGAAGGAGAACAGTTTTCCTTGCGATACAGCGGACAACAGAGAACGAGGTAACTGGGCAAGGACACGTCCTCGAATATGGATGCAGAGCTTGGTCGTGTGAATTTGCATATTCCATGGAGCCGAGCCGCCAATTGTCCGGAACATACTCGTCACAGCTATTCTCAGAGTGAATCCTTTTTCCTCGCCACGGTGGAGTCTCCGATTCGTCCGGTGCGGCTGCAGCCGTGCCTCGTTGTCGGGACTCGCATTATTTTAATTTGAAATGAGCTTTCGTTGGGGAACTTAATGGCAATCGTTAGCATTTCTTCCCATCGCTCGTCAGAAGTGGATGGAATCATGATGATCAAACCCCAGAATTGAGGCGATGGTGTGGTAGTTGAGGAAGGCGATCCCAGGGCTTTACTTCGAATGTATTTCAATGAAGCGCTGACGAATTTAGTGAAATTTTATGACGAAGTCAAAAACAACCACCAAGTGGATGCACTTTGCTGGATGCCTCCTCCGAGAAGCTCGAGATTAAAGGTTCTGCCTGAGGGCGTACATAAACCAGGATGCTGCCGATGACTTTACACAGAAATGCTTAACCCCAAAAGATGGTGATTACAGCTAGGAATGAGAGCCATTCTAGTGCAAAACTGTGACGTCTCACAAGTCTTGGACGAATGAAGTTAAGGCCAAAATCCTCTTGAGGTTTATTTTTCTTGAGTCTCTTCGACTTGAAGCTCTAAGCTTTATGAAAAGCTCTGTACATCTGCGACTCAATTTTAATTATCCTAACGCCTTGATAATTTCGGTAGGTGTCATACCAGTATGTCTTATTAATTAAGATGCGAGTTATTCCCTCGATTCTCTTCCCAACTAGGAAACCAATAATTGCCTGGTGCCACGATGTTAGAATTGACAAGCAATGTAAGCAGCAAGTAGTTGCACTGCAAATACCCATGGTTGGAACTGGAACTGTCTTTTGCAATTCTACCGACATTATCATGTGTGATTTTTAGTCGTTCTTAAAATACAACAGCTTCTTTAAAACTAAAATTGTTCTAGTTGGTGATGAATTCTTGCTATCCCCCACGGTGATGAACAACCTGCCCACATTTGTTTGAGTGAAATTCGTAAAAGTACCTTTCCTTGACCTATAAATATCGCTGCACGTCCAAATATTTTCAAAAGTCATAAGTCATAGACGAAACCTGAGCCCCACAATACCGTAATGAATTCCTTGCTTTGATTGCTAGACTAAACCTCAGCAGACCGCACAACAATTGAATACCTAAAGCCCACACTCAGCACCGTAAAAGACATCTAAACTCATAAAACGTGCAAGTCCTTTAAAACTGATTGCTTGCTCGTTGACCCTTAATTCACCGATCACTGCACAGCCCGTCCACAGTCCCCTAATGATGCCGCCATCAAATCAATGGCACATTCCAAAATATCCTCTCGTTGTCCTAACCCATTTGTCCTCGCTCTCCGTCCGTCATCGTCTTCGGCAGAAGCAGAAATATTATACTGCAACAAGTAGACCATAATAACCGAAGCCGAACTGAACTTGTCCAAGAAGAAACGCAAGGACAACACCGCACCCCAAGGAAACCCCCTCAAAAGTTAAGAATAAATCTCCCTCTCAACAATACGGTCAGAGAGGCAAAATAAACCGAAATAGCAATTCGTCATAAACATCGTTCAGGCATGAAATCGTTACACTCCTTTGCGTGTACACACTCACACAATCCCCCTTCTCCGAGACACTTATCTGCTGCCAAGGATTTTGCCTTTCCCACAGCCCCGTCCGCGTGGAGGGGAATATTTTCTTTTTGTCTTCTGAAAAACAGCAACAGTCTCTTGTTCTCGTTTCGGATTCCGCTTGTATAAACAAAACTCATTAATTCCAAGTTAAAGTTATCCATCCGTAAGACGAATATCATCTCGAATAAGTCATCCACCGTGGAGCATCCACAATCCATACACACTTGGCTCCCCTGACCTGTGCGCACCACCCCCGGGCTGGCTTTTATTTTAGAACCGTGAGATGGATGCCGAAGTATATTTTATGAAGAAAAAAGGAAACAAATAAAAACGAACTAAATCCAGAGCAAGACGAAGAAAATTGACGAAGCATTCAGTGCGGAAATTTCACGCTGCTCACAGCACACAGCACCAACGCTTGAGATCCTTTCTAGGAATCTTAGCTGACCGAAGGTTGAAGGTACCTACACGTCGTCGTCGCATTTCTCTTCGATTCTTTTCAATATTTTCTCCAAAAACAACTGAATTCTCCATCTTTTATTTTTTATTTATGCACATATTTATGTGCACAACAGAAAATTATGAAAAAAAAAAAATGAAAATAAAGGAAAATATGTGTTTTTCACCAAAATCGATGGGAATCCGGGCCATAATGGATGAAAGATTTTCCACCCACAGAGGGATCTGGAGTGTGACCGTAAGCTGAAATTTATGGGAGCAGCGTATGTCGACTTTTGCTGGCTTCAATAAATATCTGAAGCGTGTTGCTTATGCGAGTGCCTTTTGTTTAGTTTTATTTTTTTATTTATTTAATCTTATTTTTTGGTTTCAAAATGGACATGCATCTGAAGCTGAGCTGTGAGTGCTATCGTTGAGATTTCGGAACGTAATCGTAACAATTTTGTGAAAAGGGAACCATTGTCGGTGGAACTGTGGATGCTGTAAGCTGTACTGTACAATTCGCTCATGCTCACTTACGAGTAATACTCTTAGAAATAAAATTACCGATTGTCGCAGTTTCCAGGTCCTAAATCACTCTTCATTTGAAGTCCCCTTAAGGGCTTGACCCAATGGAGTTTAGGGATCGTCAGAAACGCTCTTCAGCCCAGGAAATGGCGCCAATTCTCAGTAGGTCTTTTTTTTCGAATTCCGAATTCAGAGCGTTTTTTGCGTCAAAATGTTAGTACGGCTATCATCATGGACCTAAGAAGCTGGAGCATAGAATCCGTGGCTAAATTCGTTAATCAAAACAAATTGGGAGACGCTCCAGCAAACATTCTTCTTCTTCTCGCATCGAGGCTATTTGAACGTCTCTCGTTGGAATCCCCAGAACAACTAGGGTCTTTGGACAGCTTCTGCGGTTTTATGAGTTAAACCAAAAAGACTAGAATGGAGTTTATAAAGTTACGCAAGTATCGAAAGTGCCAATGTGGACAAAAAATAAACTTTTCAGATTAGTGCCCACCCTTCAAAAGTCCACATTCCTCTGACCTTCCCAACCCCTCTTCCCACCCGACGAAACAACAAGATATGAGTTTGCAACGAGTTACGAAAAGAATTTCACTCAAAACCCTATCCCCAACGCTTTATGTTTCACTACTCAACTGAAAGTTTTGATTTTACGTTATCCACTTCCAGTGAAGTGGTTGCCTTGATTCCTAGATAATAACATTGCAACGCCACACACAATAAACGCCACACGATGAGGAGGGCACAAGGACGGCTGCCACTCAGCAGTGAACATGTGGCAATGTGACGGTTTGCGAAATTCATCGCAGGAACGAGTCCAATATATAGCCAACTACCGACTCACCAGTAGCAGCACTTGCGCTGGTCTCCATGCGAGAGGAATGCCATAAAAAATGACGATATCCTGCGAAATGCACGGAATCCTTTAAGGAACAATGAAGTGACTTCGGAACGGCACGATGTGCTTGGCAACACTAAAACCTCGAGTACACACAATCACAGCCCGCATATCAAAGAAATTCACTGCACATACAGCAAATGCTAATAGAGGGCAGTAATTTCAACCTATTTACCTCGTCCTTCCGTAATGTACGTGATTTATCATTACGTAAGCCTCGCATATAGGCAGTGTCACACAAAGCGGACGACCACAACAACACCGCCCCCCGACCACTGGCGCACACACGAGTGCTGCCGTCAGAAGAGCAATCCATCGCGACGCAGTCAGCAGCGTTTCAACAGACAACACTGGATACAAGGGGATACCGAGGGTTAGTCGGTGAGAGGCTCGAAGGATGTGGGGACGTCAGATAACTCTCTCGCTCTCCCATTCTCTCTGGCGGAATGGCGGAAAATGTGTCATTAATATAATGTCCCGTTGCCAAGCTCCTTAGAAGTTGCAAACATAAAAGGTCCGCATACCTAAGTCGAACATTATACGAGATCATCTTGCCAAAAACATTTGTTCCGCTTTTTCATTCGCCGGCAGTTGGAATGCTTAGCGACTCGCACACGTCTCATCCTCCCACTGCCGGCATGTGGGTATCTAGTCTCAGTCGCCTTTGGTGGTGGTGGGCACGAGTGGGTGGAGGTGGAGGTGGAGGCAAAAGAAAAGAAGCGAAGGTCCTTTATACGAAATGATGGAACGTGTACTTCCTACCTTAAGTGGAACTGCAAAGCTGCAGCCGTGTCGTGTAGGAGACGAGTGTCGCCCGCTACGACAATGATATATGAAGCTGGCACTTTGTTGGCAGGGAAATGGAATTTTAGCATTTTTCTGTTACTCCTGGCATTTGTTTGTTTCAATGGGTTGGCGCGTGGGGAAGGGAGTGGCTGGTGAATTGGGTAAAATTACGAGGACTTCGCGAATGGACTTAATGAGCCTTAACTGCTGCCATTCAAATGCGTCATAGAGCACTTAACATATGAGAGCGAGTCTCAGGGACATCCCTAAATCGTGGAGAAGTTGAATAACAAAAGTGGTACTGAGCTAAATAATGGCGATGTAAACTGTCTTGTCCTCATAATTTTGTTATCCTGTCCAATGTCCTGGTAATTGGACGTATACGTGATTTGTCTGTGGGAAGTTATGTGTATGCAAGTACAAGAAACGTGTTTGAAATGGTTGATGAATTAAGTAAATTCATTTGAACTGTTTTGGAGGTGTTTTCAAAGATGATCTGAAAGCTGTAGACGGGCGAGGTTCTTCAATTACCTTGTTTTAGCACATTTCGATCAGAGACAGTGCTAAGATACATTATGGAAGACAGAGAGACTTCTCACACTAAGAAAACGCCTTAATCAGAACAGATGACTGATTTCAGTTAACTTAGTCCTTGTGTCTGGACACGTTTGTGTTTTCGAGAAAAAAAAGTGAGTGCAGATGTTGGCATCTTTAAGTATCAATTGTTGTCGTGACTAAGAAATCAATCAAATTTTGACTTTTATTCACAGTCACTATGATCTCAAGACACCCAGAAGGTGTTTCAAATACTGACTGACTGCAGAACAACTGCATGGCTTTAATGCTAACCCATTTTACGTCACACAGGTAACTAACATTTCCAAAAGCAACAGAACCAAAAATAACAGACTGATCGTCATAATCAATCAAAACTCAAAAAAAAAAACACCCCAACCATTACTCTACCAGAAACTTGAGCAGCGTATCTCCAATATCCACTTCAATCTTCTTAATCAATTGCAGAATCTTATCAACGTGCGAAAGCTCTTCATCAGAGGAGCCTTATAAATCCTCCATACCCTTGCCTCGGTTGAAAAATTAAGACAATCATCCCCGAAGTCTGTCAACTCTGCGTAACATTCGTCGACAATTAAGAGACCCGCCCTTGCCTGTCCCTCTCTCCGGGTAAATGATGCAAAAACAACCCCCAAACAGTTTACACGAACCAGCGTTGTATCCACAATTTGTTTACCTTTCCGTTGAAAACTCATCCCACTGGCATCCCCCTCTCCCCCTCAACCGTTTTACGATTCTGAGAAAGTTAATTTATCAAAGGATAATCTCGCAAAAAAAAGAAGAAAATAAATAAAAATAAATAAATGATCATCCCCTTAACTCATTCGCATTCAGCATCAATATTCTCATCATCACGCCATAAAAAATGGAAAAAAAAACTCAAAAAGGATATAAATCATCGACACACACGCACACACAAACATCCAGACAGGATCCGCTAGCTCGCTGAATAATGGACCCCCCAGCGGTTGACGTGAACGAGTGTGTTTTTCAATAGCATCCAACCGCTTCTCCTCCTCCTCCTCCCCCTCCTCCTTCACACAGGACCACTGACAAAAGGAAATGTGAGATCCTTTCACTGACTGATTCCGAAAGGTGATCCAGAGAATGGGTCGAAGACTGAGAAAGGACTGAGTTGGGGAAGGGGGTCGATGCGAGAGTGTGGATGTGTAGAGATTTTAAATAACGGCAACAACAATAATAATAAAAACAAATTTTAAGGCCTCTCCCACAATAAACCTGTTAATCTAAGCGTAAGGAATAAGGAATCTTCAATGTTATGGAAGGGACCATAAAATCTGATGAAATATGATCCCTTTTCGTAAGCTCGCTTGGAATGCACGTAACTCGCTCAATACACCGCACCCCGCACCAGCCACTCGGCCGCTTCACACATGTGTCTGGCTTTTGGTTAAGATTGCTATTACATGCGAACGTTAGTGTGTGTGAATCGAAGAGAGAGAGAGGGAAAGAATATCCTTTAAAATAAATTTTGATAGCAGCACTCCCCTTCCTATTCAGCAGGGGACAACGGCATCTAACATCGTTCCTGTCATCATACTCAAATATTTTTCAGTTTAGTTTTCATTTCGCACACAAAAGGGGGAGGGGTGTGTGGGGCGTATGCTTGTGGTCCCCACAACCCCACAGTGGCAAGCATCATCACGTATGATGAAGAAATAAGGGAAGCAATGGCATCATCCAGAGCGCGGCGTGTAATGAAAATTACTCACATACATCGACTTGGTACAGTCGGTGTGGCAATTAGAGAGACGGTGGCAAGTCAAATGGATTGCACATGAGAAAATAGATTCCATTTTCAAGGAACAATGGGACTCGCTAGATCGTGGCTAGACCAGCTTGGCCGGCTGGATGAAAACACTTATGCAGTTGAATGCTTTTGTAGTCGTGGACATCGATAGGCCTTTCAAATGACAGGAAGTTAGCACACACTTTGCTTTATTTAAATTTGAAGATAGGAAGTGCTTAATGAAAGATGATTTTCATCGAAATTACGGCTCAATTGTAAAGGCGTGGCGTGAACTTTGTTGTGAGGTCGGTTGTCATTATGAATTCAGTATGCCGGCAATCCGTAGCACCGTGGAAAAGTTTAAGCGGGAGTGCACTCTTAGACCAATGGTTCTAAAAAATTTACGGGGCTGCAGCGCCATCTACTTGATTAGGGATGGCTACACTTATTTTCGGTTTTTCGAGAATATTAGAAAAAAGTTTTGAAATTGTTACGAAAAACGAAAAAAATTTAACTTGCATACAAGTACATGCCTTGCGCAACAGACTGTCCTCAAGCGACCTCCAGATGTTGCTCAGTGGGCCCAAAACGAGAATCAACGCTTCGAATTCATGTTGTCTTTTCCAGCACTTTTTTTTCTTGAAAACCTTTCGCCCTTTGACTCAGCTCCTTGCTCGCATCCACCGCCTCTGCCACATCCGCACACGTTCCTACATATGTCCTCATCAGAAGTAACCTCATAACCCTTCTCCTCAGACATGAACGGATATAATTTAATAAAAGCTTCTCAACTTCCCTCCCCTCAAATACAATACCACACACCAGGACCAAACGATGAAAAAACAAAATTGTTTAAACCAACTGCACAGAGCACACAGCACAGCACCGACATGCTGCATGAATCACTCGTCGGGCACAACACTCCAGCAGCGCTGAGGAATTCAAAGGAATTTCCAAAAAAGAAAACGACCAGAAAGGAAGAAAAACGAAAACTCGGCTAAGAAAAGAAAAACAGGAGCAGTCGAACAGCACAAACCAGCAGCCGTTAGGATTCTGCACGCAGAGATTTCATAAAACGTTTCCTGCTTTTGTGATTCAATTTTCTAATTTAATATTTTCCCGCCCAGTGTTACTTAACACCCTGCTGCGACGCGTACAACCCACCATCACCTCGGTCGTCGTAGCCCACCCCAATCATCTAACCCCCACTGCCGCTGGGGTGCGAGCCGAGGACGACAACAACGATGGAGCGTCTTAAACGGATTTGTTTTGTTCGTCCTTTTTAATGTTGTTTTTCCTTTGTAGCCAAAAATTATTCTCCTTTTCCTCCCCCCACTCCACCGTTTCTTGTTCTTTCGGCACTTTGTTCGGGGTGTCTCCTTGTACGGCGATTGCTTGTGTGCGAGTGTGCGAGTGGCGGCCGGCTGGGGGTGATGTGCGACGAATAGGCATGAGATAAGCGTGAGAACTGAAAGCCAAGTGTGCTGTGTGTGTGATGTTCGGTTCCGTTTTCCGCAGTCATCACCCACCTCGATGGCGAGGATGAAATGAAAATATTTTGAATAATTTGAAAATTTGAAAATTTGCTAGGCACACCATCCCATGTCCTGCGGGGGTGGACGGGGTTGCCTCGCAGTACTCTGCCGCAAGCACAAAAGGTGAATGGCGGAATCGGAATGCGTGCGGCATAATAAGAAAATCTCAATTAAGCTTTAATGTCGACGAAGATTAATTAGACGCAGAGGCAGCGCTGCAGGGCCAGGCCAGAGTTGAGCTGAACACCATTAGACTTATCCGAAATGAAAACAAGCAGCGACCCAAAAGTAACGCAACGGTAGACAATTTTCCAGCAGCACAGCGAATGGGTGGTGGATGGGTTTCCGTTTTTTGGCAGTGCGCTCCGTTGTGGGCTAAGGTGGGCTCTAGCGCTAAGCCCGACTCGCAACTAGACAAGTGGATGTGTCTGCGTTGTAGAATTTTAATTTGTTGGTTCGTTTAAGAAGCGTGAATTGTGAAATTAACTAATGCCTCTGGGCGGCGGTGGCGGCGGTGGGGGCGGGCATGGATGACTGGGATTGTCATTCGATGGTGAGAGATTGAATGGAGGAAAAAAGGAAAACCGTAGAATGGCGGTGTTTGGTGTTCGATTGTGGCTTTTGTTTCGCGCCGGCAGTGGGAGAGGGATACATTACGCAGCCACAATGCGTCGGGTGGATGGATTACTTCCGCTGGGAATTACATGTAAATTAATTGGTTTTTGTGTTCTATTCAAATTGATTTTGAAAATTAATTGTGAGTCACTGGGAGAGATGAAGTTTTTTCAAGGGGTGTGTGGTTGAGAATGGCGGGGGCAGTGACTGGGAGAGAATACAGAAACTTTTGAGGCCTAGGGGGATAAGGTGTTTACTTCTCTAGAGACTGGGTAATTGTTGGTTACTTTTGTTGTATTTACAGTGAACTCTGATGTTTCATTGACTGAATATTAAGTACCAGAAAGAACGTCAAAACATGATATTATAAGAGCATCAACGCATTGGATGATTACAGTCAATCTTCTTAAAGTCAAACTTACGGTGAATTGTCTGCCGTATTATCAAAAAATAAACGATCTAAGCACGGTTTTAATTTTCATGTGACTAGTAGTTCGTTTCGTGTGTTGTACTTCTTTTTAGGAATCGCTACAATCTGAGGCTAATGACTGGCCATACTTTGGTAGGAAGCATGCAGCAGATAATCTCCAGAATTTGGGGAAACAAAAGCGTGACCGATGATTGAAATATCTTGCCCATGTGCACCTGCCACAAAAAAAAAAGAATATCTACCTCTTGCAATAGCTTGAGAAGCATATCAGTGCTCAATGTCGCCTATGAGATCCTGTACAGCTTATTATGTGATCGCTTGAAATCTCTAACAAACTCTAACAAAAACCGTGCCCTACATAACCCTCATCCTGCCAGTCTCGATATGTGGGTCTGAAAGTAGGCGGTAAGTAGGACTGAAGAGCTCATTCTTATTCAGACCTGAGTCTGCGTCAGATGTTTGGTCTAGTGTGCGAGAAAGACGAATGGAGGGAAAGACATAATCACGAAGGCTATGAAATGTATAAAGGTTTTGATATAATCCGGAGGGCAAGGAATCGTCAACTTAACTGGCTCAGACGTGGAGCATGAACACCGAAGCTCCAGTTAAGGGAGCCTTCTATTCGGATTCTCCTTTTTCGTGAAGGAAAGGAATGCTTTTGGTATGAAGACCAACCCCACGATCACTTGGTGCAAGGCAACTTGGTGTTGATGACCGGAATAAACGGAAAGCAGCATTAGCTCAGGCTTAGACCCTCTTTTGTTTGCTGTCTTTGAAAATAAGTTTAATAACGTCTAATGTGATTTGTTACACTTGAATTTTGGTAACGCCATTTTAGTACAGTTAATTTTTTTATCTGTCCACATCGGCTCGCAAATATTTTAAAATCTCCAAATCTCTCCGGTGTTTTAAAAATTGCATCATAGCATATCTTGCGGTTCAAAAATAAACCTCAACGCTGAAGAACTTTGTGGTCAAAATGAGAATACGTTGCCAATCCTTTAACCGAATGCAGAATGCACACGATGACAAAGCGTCTTCAGTTTTTCAAACCCTAACCAAACTCTGCATAGCTCAGTCGATTTGACAGCTGTTGAAGTAGGGAACGCTGTGAAACTGTCAATTCAAAGAATACCTCTTTCAAGCTTAAAGACTAAAGGATCTATACTGTGTGTGCTATTGTTCTCTCACGAATGGAGGACACCTACAATTTTATGCCGATTCTGAAAAGCGAAGTTTAAGAACGTTTTTTTGACAGTCATACTCTCTGACCATAGTCAGTAACTCGAGAGAGGTTATGCCCTGAAAATGTATGTTGATGTGTTCGGAATCGAACCTGGACCTTTAGTTTGGGTGATGGCGCACTTGCTCAAAACCACATCATTCACATTTTTAAATGAGTAGTCTTTTGCCGACGGATCATTTTATTAAATGCTGTATTAGTTATTCTGTTTAAGACGAAATAATTTGGCACAATGTAAAGAGGATTATTAAACCAAACATAAGCGGATTGAAGAAAGTCATTGGGATTTTTCAGTCTAGAGCTCGTAAACACATTCGCAAACTGATGTCAAAACCCCTCTCTGTCCGTCTATGTTATATTGAACAGAAACAAACAATTGACAGCTGCAATATATGCCTATAGAACGTCCTCACTTGAAAAACAAAACAAAGAAATAGTGGATTTCATTAATGATACCGAACGAATAAACAAATTTCCAACGTTTGCATCTCTCAAATTCCCTGAAAGACACCATTTTCACTGAAAGACGCAAAAGATGTCTAAAGCACTCATAAACGACGTCAAAAGCAGCCCGCTAAATGCTTTCGACGCTTAAAAATAATGCCGCTTTAACTTAAAGACAAGTGTTAAATTAGCAGCGAAATTACACGGGCGTACAGAATATCTGCAAACCAAAGTCAAAATAAAATGCACTCACACGTAAATTAGCTCGAGTGTGACATCTTAACGAGGCATATTACATCCTTCGTTCATAATGCTGCAGTGAAGTGGGGATTATTTTTGAATGCCGTAGAAAATGTCGTGACAAATAAATTCAAAAATATAAATGAATTCATATACATACATTTTTTTCAAAGTATCAAAAGACTTTGTGGCATCGCAACAATGTGCTTTCTAGATGGAATTTTCCGTGTTGTTTGTCTGAAGATTGTTGAGACTACATCAATGGACTTGTCCGTTTCTTTGTAAACCCAACCGTTTGATAAGGGGCTTAGAGCGAAGCTCATGGCTTAACTTTGACAGTCCTTTGTTTGCTGTTTCCAGTTGCTATTTTGAATCATAAATATCTTTGTTTTAGTGCAGGATGTTCGCGGTTCTTCTTCTAAAACAACATTGCTCAACATCCGATGTGCTCCCTGCTAACTTTAAGATATTGTTAACTTCCAATGAACCATGAGGCCACGTGCAAAAGTGTAGCCGATGAAAACCCCAAAGAAGAAATAGAAATCGTCTTAAGTTAAAGATCTATAGTGATAGCAAGACTTTCGTCAGCTATAAGGGATTTATTAAACTGTCGTCGAACTAACGAGAATCAATCCAATTCCATCTCGTTTTGATGAGTTTTGAATTGCTCAAATCAGCTTCTTAAAGACACAGTTTCCGCAGCAAAACATGTACATGGCAACTCCATGAACTTATACAAAATATATTTCAACTAAAAAAAAAAATTTCTGACGAATTAAAAAAAAAAAAAATGGAAAACATTTTCAAATTATAAACACGCTTCCAAAAACATTACCTCAGAAAATTCACCCAATTTGCACGCAAAGTAAGCATTGCCAGACAAGCAAAAAGTTTTGTGTTTTCGACGTTGATAAATTCACAAAAACAATAAAAAAAATCGGTTTTCCATATTTTCAGGGATTTCGAATGAAATTAGAAGATAAACAAAAAAATTGATTGGTGAAGCATAATGAGGCAATATTTCGTAATGATAATTTGCACGCAAAGCAAGCATTGCCAGATAAGCAAAAAGCCGCCATTATTAATGTTATTATTAGGAACAAAACTAGGAAGTCCGCATACGTTGGTAGACCTGGTCTGAACATCAGTAAAGTCAACTCAGACATCAACGTGGTTAAAGACTTGATTCATTGCTTGAGCTGTAGCACCACCAGATTTCAGTTTTCTTCCCGACTTATCTACCAACCTGCACGATCGGATAAACTTCAGAACAGAATTATTTGCTTTTTGAATTTAAACGTATTAAATTTCCAGTTCTTCTACGATAAATTAAGGCGCAATGTCAATCTTAGTAAAATTTGATATACAGCTCTACAAAGACGTCTAAAGGAATATACGCCGAATTTGAAAGGCGAAATTTTACAAGTTTTCCAAGATAGTTCTGCTCTCTCAGTATTGTAAGTGATGCACCGTTAACGCTATATTTCTGCATTTCGGTCTTACACTCGACAGCCGTTTACCCTTATAACTGCAACAAGAAATTCGAACATATGTTTCAAAGTTTAATCCTAAGATACACCTGACTCGCAAGATATCTGAAAAATCAATTCACTAAATTTAGACTATCTAACTATTACTTTTAAAGTAAAAAAAAAAATATTTAAGGTATTCTCTAGTGGATTCCCCCATGACCAGTTAAATTTTATGATCACCATTCTCAAGGAGATTCTTATTTTCTTTTAGAAATCAACGTCAATTCCCTTGAAATTCAAAGCAAACAATTGCAAAATGAACAAAATAGCATCTCCTGTCATAAAGATGACAATTCCATCCTTCAAATCAACAATAGCTGTCATAAAAAATATTCAAAATGTCAAAATTATACACGGAGTCTATTTAGATCAAAAATCCAACTCAGCAAGCCTTCAGCTGACAGATTCATTTTCGAAAAAATCAAATTCAGCGAAAATATTCAAACGCAAACCGAACAAAAAAAATATTGTCTCAAGGTTCCAGCGAGGTAAGACACTCGTTCTATTTTATTCTTTTTTATGATTTATTAAGAGAAGAGTAAAATAAAATAAAAAAAAATTCTTACATTTGGAGAGGTCTACAATATTTCACCGCCCACCTGTTCGGTTTTATGCTCGAGCGTAAATCTCATACTCAACGGGCACGCAAATAGCTCCAACTGAGCGCGTGTGTTTGGGGGCATCATGTGCAACCTGTTGTGGAGCGACGCTTCTGGCAACATGTTGATGGGCGAGCCGGAGAAGAACGCGATGCGGTACAGATGTTATGTAAGGCTCGCAATACACTTTTGGGAAAAATATGAGAACTCAAAAATAAGTTCAAAAGTCTCGTCAACAAGTTGCGAGCCGAAAATTCCACTCAGCACGATTCTGAGTGGAAAGTGTACAGCAACGGCCCAACATCTGCCTTTGAACACGAGTAAAAAATGCGAGAAAAAAACGTCGATAGCAAAGGTGAGTTCCCCATAGATACGGGCGATATAAAATCAGAAAATACATCTCTTCCTCGTTGGAGGACTGCGCGTTGTTTGGTTGTTGTTGATATTAGTTGTATTTCTTTTTTCGATTATTTTTGTGTTCCTGGTGCTATGGCGTCTATTTTTGTAACAAATTCATTCGCCGATGGAACGAAGCGACGGCGATATGGCGAGGGGTTTGAAGGTGAAAATTAGCTGGCGAAAGAATTAAGCATATAGCCCACCTCCCACCCACACGAAAGCCGAGAATAACATTCGCTATGACTAAAAAGATATTTCCACTCTCGAACTGTGGAAATAAAATCCTCACAAAGATACAGATGGTCCATCCAGCTAATGGCGAATTTTCCCCACCCAATCCCAGTATCACACAGGTACAGGTAGTCTTTTGTCAATTCACCTCAAATGCACAACAGTCCGTGACACAGTGTCACTTACAGATACACAAACACACACTTACCGTTTAAACAGATAACACGTCTCGTACGATGGAAATCGCCTTCGTTGCACAATAATGTGCGTTCTCTAAACACTTTGACTAAACTGCCAAAACCGAAATATTTCGAAGCGAAACACACCCGAATTGGATATTGGATTTCCCTTTCCCAAACAAATAAAAAAAAAATTTACAAGAACCAGAACTAGAACGAACCAAAAAAATTCAAAAAGGAAAACCAACGAAACATAACGACTCTAGGGAACCGAACGAAGATACACAGAAAAGGAGAAACGAAACACGACAAACAACAAGAACAACACCTAGGTACTCTATAGGAAATTTGTATCTTTGCGTTATTCTTGATTTATCTTTTCTTATTTTTTTCTTTTTTTTTGTGCCTTTTTAATGAAAATTGTCCAATTTTTTTGTTGTGCTTTCTTGTAATGTCACTCACACTTCAGATACAGATTCTGATTCAGATTCAGATTCAGATTCGGATTCAGATGCAGGGGGCACGCTCTCGGTTAGATGCTTGCTTTCTAAATACGAAACCAGAACGGGAGGAGTTGTCCGTTGTCGGTTTGTCGACGGAAAGTGGCTGTGATTCTGTATTTTTGGTATCGAAACACTTTTGTGTGGAATCAAATTGGCGGTGGTGGGTGAGGGAGGTCGGATCTGACATCTGCATATGAGGTGGATTGTGATCAGGGCTGTGGTCGGCGGTGGGGCCGGGCGGCTGCCAAAATGTGTTTGGATACGAGGCGATTCGAGAAATTAGTGTGTTGAGTGGCACATTTGAGAAAATAAGCTAATTATGTCGATTCGATGGGATGGCGAGTGGAGGCCTGTATAGCTTTTATGCTGTGTCGGTGGAGAATGGCTAATAAAATTGTCTGAATCGGTTTGTTTTGTAATTAGTAGTTCAATAGCGACGCCATGGAATACTAAACAGAGGCTAACTGGTGGCGCTTCGGTGGAGGGGTTGAATGGGGCCCACCAGATGTTGACCTAGTGATACACAAACAAATGGACTGGCACTTTGTTCGATGACAGCAGACATGTGGGGTAATAGTATTATGAGGTCGCATAAAAGAGTTTCACTAGGAAGGAACTAATTGTGGTGACAGGCGATGAAAACTAATGAAGACGTGTTTATAAGATGAATGTGTGTAACTGAAAGGTATTCACAGTCCACTTTGACACTTTGTGGCCTTTGAAGATCGAAAGGTAAATTCTATCACGAGCTACATCGATAAGGTGGTAAAAGTGTTTAACAAACTCCGAGCCAATAAAAACCCTTCAAACTGCATTCTGAGTCGATTACTCAAAATTTAGCGTTGCAGAGTCCTTATTTTTTGGAATATGAATTTCGATAGCCGAAGTCTGCCTGGATCGCCAAGAATTGAAGCCAGCTTAAACTATAATTTAGATTTTCTAAGAGTTATTAGTTTAATTAATTAAGACTCGCAAAACTCCAAACGGTTGTAGATCTGAATTTGTAAGAATTCTCGAAGATAATATAATTAAATGAAAAAAATAATGTTATATAAAAATTAATTCTAAATTTATGGGACGGATTTTTAGACCACCAAGTAACCGTCTTTGTTATCCTTATTGATTCTTTATACAGTCGCTCCCAGCCAAACTAGCGCACTTCAAAAATAAAATAAAAAGGCAAAAAACTGAACAAAAAATATTTAAAGTAGCTTAATTTATTAGTTTTTGTGGGCGCCGTGGCATAGTGGACAGGTGCGTCGACTCCTACGCTCGAGGTCGTCGGTTCGAATCTCGAAAAAAACATCAAAACATTTTTTTCACGGCTCCACCTCTTTCAAGTCACTGACAATGCTCAAAGAGTATAACTGTCTAGTAAAAAGCTTCTCAATCTCGCCGTTCGGAGTCGGCATTAAACTGTAGGTCCCCTCCGCTCGTGACAGAACAATAGCACGCACAACACGAGTAGTTGCTGGGAAGCTAGGCCCAGGTCCACCTCGGACTGTAGAGCCGCCATTATTATTATTATATTATTATTTATTAGTTTAATTAGTTTCAGAAGACTGTCTTTGTTACTTAATTGTCAAATTAATCAAAGGATAATTATGGGCAAATATTAACGTCAAGAAAATTTGACAACATTTTAATTGCCTTTCGATAGCATAGCCCTAAGCAGCTGTTATTTTAACAACTAAATGTGCAGATGCGTTTTTTAATGCTTTTTACTTTGAAAAATCTGAAATGTGCTCTTTTTCATATCCCAGCACCGTTCGCAACCTCGCTTAACTTCTCCCACCTTTACCTAGTCCGGCATTTTGACAAGCTTAACCGAATCAACGAAACCTGCCCATCTGAGAAATTCACTTCGTTCTCTCATTTATGAAAATTCAATTTTATTTTCCCCCCGAAAATTTCCCTTGAGAAAGTCAAAACGATGCCACAGCTCTTTGCACTGCTTACTCTGCAAAATCATGCCAAAAATGTCCCTTCCACCAGCACATGCGTGCTGCGGGAGTGATCAGGTTGTTTTGTGTATCGCTTTTGGAAAATGAGTGAAAATTAAAATAGACTTTTGAATATCCCAAATCTGAATCGAGTGGCTCGTTCAGTTCCGCGATGACTTATGTCCGAGACGATGTGTCATGCGGAAAATGATTTAGATACGAGTTTGCCTCCGGATTGAACGGCTTACGTGGAGCAGTCTGGTGGGGCCATTGAATTGGATGAATGAATTATTTGCTATTTTAATTGCCTTATGTCATCGTTTCACACAGCATTCAAGATTTATCGCAATCGAATGAACATCAAATCACTAAACACCCATAATTCGGGTGGAATTTGACATACTTGAGCTAATAATGCAATAATTGTTCTGTGACTGGTGGAAAATTGATCGATAGCGATTTGCTGGCGTGTTTCCCGTATCTAAACGGACAATCAACTCGAATAAAGATATCGGGCCTTGCCTTTCTATAGCAATAGCAATAGAAAATCTTTCCCAAAAAAATGTTGTATTCAATCAACTCACCTTCGCAGATGGATTTTCTAACATCAGCCAACAATCGGAGGTCACTAAACCTCAATTACAACCCTTCCATTCACGAGTCAAAGCTCCAGCTCACATCTAATCAGCATTCCACAGCAGGTACTGGAACAGAAAATGAGTTTGTCACCAGCAAGCAAAATGAGTGAATAACTCAAGCATCCTGTTGAGAGCTACAATGACGCAGCTGCCTTCACAGAACATTCATTCAATACCTTCAAACCCCCATTGAAACCTTGACTAAGCTGTAAAAATCAATGGCGCTTAAGGACATGACACATAATTAAGTGCCAGCGAAGGAGCGGAGAGGCCCCACTATCAACCAGAAAATAATATCCGGCATACCGAGCACTGCCAGAGGCAATTATTTCCTGAAAACCTATTAAAGTCATTGATTGCAGGAAGCATTTGTCATTTTGGTATCCTTTTTATTGCATGAAAGAGAGAAATATTCCTTTCCTTGCCTGGGTGATGGCGAAAAGAAAAACAGAAAAAAAAAACACAAACCTCTGAATAGAGCCAACAACGCTCGCTTCTGCCGTTGCACACACTTCTTGATGTGTACACCTTGTGTAAACTACTTCTGGATACTTGAAAACGAGGTTAATAAGGTTTCCTGATGGCGAAGTCGATGCACGAAAGGGAAAAGTGTGGTTGCCGGTGGAGGAGTCACTTTAAAAGTGAGTAACACCTTCCAATGGGATTTTAGGTTGACGATGGTGGATGCAGGATGGCAAGTTCTCGTCTAGGGTAGTGTGCAGAAAAGTCCTCGGAGATGAAGGACACTCTACGTCAAGATTATACCAGAGCAGAGTATTCTGGTTGCTTGCTGGGAGATGTCACTGTGTGTGGGGGAAGGGACCAATTCATTGTCACACGAAATCGTTCAAAACTGCGACGTGAAAGGTGTGAGATGGTGGTTAGTATGTTAACGAGTTAACTATTGAAGAAGAATGCTTTTTTGGTTCCCTTTGGACCAGTTGGAACTAATTCTTCGTTGAGGTCCTGCACTGACTTTGGTTGGGGTCTTTGGAGGAGTAGGCTTCGGCTAAGTTCTCGCAGTGCTTTATTGACACCCGCATCAAAATTGATTTTCAAATTTAAGATGGAATCCATACTCTCCAGCATAAAGCGGTATACACTTAGGTGCAGCTACAGTGTCTTACCAACAAACCTCCCCAGCGATTTCTCGTTACCTAAGTGTACCCCAATAGGCGCCCACAATTGCGATGACTTCTTGTTCAGGCTATAAGACAACAAACCATTGGGCTCCATGAAAACGAACCTCTGTTCTTAGAGAAAACAAAGGTAGTCCCTTGAAAGATCACCGTCAGCTTTGTTAAATTCTTTATGCAATTCCCTACTCTACCTATTTAGAGTTTACCCAATTTTTTATTTTGCATTTACCCAACGCAAGTCATCGCGTGCTCTTTGACATAAATTGAGTTCCAAGGACGAAGACTTGACCTGCTTAAAAAAACCTTCCCGCCACCAGCCGCAAAAAAATAACAAAAACCTCGAACTACGTGTATAACAACAAGCGACCTTGAAGTTCCTTAACGTAATTTACGTGAAAAGTCCAAATAAATCGCCCGTGTAAGGACCTTCTTGTTGGCATCACTAAGAATCGCTTTAAGTGAGATTAATTCCGTCGCTTTATTAAATCCCTGAGCTCGTAAACGTCGTTATTGTTTCCTTTTGTTGCCTTTTTTCACCTTTCCCCGCCGGCAGGCAAGGCGACCTCTTTCAGTTACAACATAATGTACGCTTGCGGCTAGAGGACATAAAATAATGGCTAACCACACCTCTCCCCAGGAGCACGACGCAGTGGAAGGCTAAAAATGAAAAGACCAACCTAAGCCCAAACAACACGGCAGCGTACTAAGATGCTGCTGCACTTTTCTGTTATGACTCGTCCTTCGCACACCACATTCGTCCACACAAAGCGACAAAACAATTATTTACAACACCATTGTCATTGTTTCACAAGCAGCCAACACCAGCCAGGACAACAACGGGAGTACACTTCGTCCGCCGTCCCTCGGCTGCCATCGTCATCGTCGTCGTCGTCGTCGTTGTTGTCGTCATCATCATTTCACTCGCAGGAGCAGGACTCGCACACAGTGCGAAAAGGATTGTTCTAATCCAATTAAAATTGAAGTTAAGTTGGCTACATTGCACCGTGAGATAGGGATTTGTTTTATGCAGCGTAAAGGAGAATGCTCTTTTCGCCTGCATACACAGACAACGGCAGAGCGCCGGCCGCATATCCTTTTCAGTTAAACCAACGACTCAGCAAACCACTGACAGTCACACAGTGCCCTCAGCAGTGAATACTGTGCGGGGTGGGAACGACAATGTTCGCATTGAAGGCTTACAATGAGGCAATTCACTTGGTTGGACTTAATAGTGCTGGGCTGGGGATGCGGCCGTAATCCTTGGTGAATGCGTTGGAGATACGCAAATGGGACGTGTAGTGCGCTGAACGAGAGTATGTGTCAATTTGTGCCGATGAATCCTTTTCTACTTTGGCTCCGATCGAGTGAAGTGTTGTTGCATGCAAGTGTGGAATTTCACAGATGACTTGATACTTACTCCTGATTTTGAGGCTTTCAAGGCAGTTAGAGACAATTCCTTCATCAGGAGCTAATGAACAAGCTAAATAGGGACTGAGCTCTCAGCCTAGAGACGATTTTTTGATTTGTTCTTAGAGGTTCGATATGCTGGTGTGTCATGATCCGGAGATATGTTATATCCTGTGAGCACTTAACTTCATGGCCCCTTTCAAAATGTGTCCAGTTTTGTGGTAAGTAGCAGTTCACTCCGAACAGAGATTAAGTGTAACCACAATTCCACCTTTAAGGGAACTTGCACAGGCCGTGTATAGTCGGTTTAACTGAAAAAGATAAGCGTCCGGAAGACTTTTTTTCGCAGGACTTTTGAAACACTACTGGAGCACTCAGACTCAAAACTGGTCCATTATACTGCCAGGTAGCAACCTACTCCAATGCCGTTAATTTGATCCCAACGGCAAATGGTGACTGGACCAGATTCGATTTCACTGGGATTCGAACCTGGGACCCCTCTAACTTGGGGCAGGCACTTCACCAACTGCGCCATCCAGTTGCATTGTAGGTTTTCTACCGCGTTTAGAGAGCATTCTGTCAAAGTAGTTTAATGGCAATTTTTTTGGCAGTCGTAAACTGCAGATGCAATAAATTCATTATTCGAGATATTCGATAAACGAACGCGTTTAGATCGTAAAAGTTTTTCTGAATGAAAACATCATAAAGGGCGATACGGTTTATATCCATTTAAAACAGTGTATTAATAAAGGAACGGTCGATTCTTGAATTGGATACATTTTTGCTTGTTTGACATATAAACACAACTTTACATACAGTCAAGCAAAAACCGCAAAGATATCTGCTTCCACAATAAATTGCCGCAAGAATAGCCCATTTATTTCCAATATTTGCGAGTGTAATAACGTACGACTTCTTTGTGGGTTTATTTTTTATGAGCTGGACTAATGCCGACCAACTCCACTTCAATATTTCAGTAATCTTAAAGATTAACTTTCATGCGATATGGAATGAAATACTGTCTGAAATATGCTGCAAAATAGAATCTCATTTGTTAGTTTAGTAGATGCAGATGTTTAGCTAAAATTGTCTGCTATGAGCCATTGGTAATATACTACAAAACATTTTCCAGCATTTTCCGTAATGATACACAACAAATAATGTAGTTAAATTTATGACATATTCTTCTTTATATTGCGGTACAAACCGAGGTGTGCATAACTAACTTCCTTAGCTGGCACGATTTTTCGCCACCTGTCCCCAGTTGTACGCACAAAGTTGGTTGAGGTACTTCTCTACATGTGTTTGCCGCAGAGGGGCAGCCTGCCCCCTACACCTATTCCACCCAAAATGCCAAATTGGTTTTTTGACGCTTTACCAAAACGACATTATGCCAAATGGAAAAATTCGGCCTAATGACACTTTCAAAAGCGTCATTATACCAAATTTGTCCATTTGGCACAATGTCACGGCACCGTTTGCCGCCTTTACGTTGACTCACAAGTTGCATCGAACATTTTTCGGCCCAGACATACATTTTTCGTCCGCCAGCTTGATGCCTGGTTAGACTCATGTCGTTGTACAGCACGTACAATTCGTGGGAAGAATCTTCTTCTCAAATTGCCATCAACGCAAACAGGACCAAAGATAAACAAGCTGTACCAAAACAAGCGTACACCTACTTCAAGAATTCACTGCTATCCTCCTCGCAAAAGCACCATTGCCTTCAATTTAAAAAAAATGATCTGCTTCCAAGCGTCTCCAGCCAGCTCAATCTTTACTAGCTGCCTCTAGTTTCGCACGCATAGTCAGTTGAGGTCCCTTTCCACTTGCATGCGCCACCTAAGTCGCGGTCTTCCTCTACTGCGTCTTCCCTCGAGGGTGAATTCGAAGACTTTCCGGACCGGAGCATTGGTTTCCATTCGGTCTACATGACCTAGCCATCTTAATCGTTAGATCTTCCACCCTCCTTGCTAAGTCGATCTCGCTGAACAGCTCGTATAGTTCGTTGTTATATCTTCTCCTCTACTCACCCTCTATGCAGACGGGACCGAAAATCACCCGAAGAATCTTCCCCTCAAAGCAACCAAGAGCAACCTCATCCGCTTTTGACAAAGTCCATGCTTCTGCGACATATAGCAGGACTGGGACGATTAGGGTCTTGTACAGGGTTACTTTGGTTGTTCGAGAGAGGGCTTTGTTTATCAATTGCTTTCTTAGCCCAAAGAAGCAGCGATTAGCGGTTCCTAGATAAACAAAGTCTTTAACTACCTCAAAGTTATATCTGTCTTCTGTGATGTTCTGTCCGAGACGTCGGTGTTGGGTTTTCTTTCTTGTTGACAGCATGTATTTTGTTTTGCCCTCATTTACCGTTAAACGCATCTTCGCGGCCTCCGTCGCAATACTCACAAAAGTGCCATTGACATAACGCTGTCTTCTTCTGATTATGTCGATATGGTCGGCATAGGCCAGCAGTTGGATAGACTTCTGAAAGATTGTGCCTCTGGTGTTGGCGTGCGAGTTTTGCACAATTCTTTCAAGTATGATGATGAAGAGGTTGCATGCCAGCGCGTCGCCTTGTCGGAATTCTTTTTTGACATCAAAGGTCTCGGTGAAGTCTTTACCGACCTTGATGGAGCAGAGTGCATTCTCCTTCGTCATCCTACACAAACTGACGAGTTTGGTAGGGATGTCAAAAATAGACATTGCTCTGTATAGCTCGTCTCTATAGATGCTGCTATACGCGGCCTTAAAATCAATGAAAAGATGGTGGGTATCGATTTGTTGTTCCTGGGTTTTTTCCACGATCAGCCGCAGTGTGAATATTTGGTCGATGGTGGATTTTCCTGGCCTAAAGCCACACTTTTATGGACCGACCAGGTTGTTGACGAATGGCTTTAGGCGTTCACACAACACGGCAGATAAGATTTTGTATGCAATGTTCAGAAGACTGATGCCTCTATAGTTGGTGCAGGTTCTCCTTTTTTGTGGATCGGACAAACAAACCAAGCCGTTACTGCGGTTAGTTATTTTCTGCTTTATGGAGCTTTTCGAAATGAATGAAAATTCAACTAAAATCAGCCAAACATTCGAAATGCAGAAAAATGTTTGATTTTATTTTGTAAACGAATTTGCAGTTAAACCTCAAAGGAACATTGTGTCAAAATTGCTGTTTATTAGCTCACGGTCTATACACAACTGCGAAACTCACCAAGAGAACTGACAATGCATACGACACAGCTCTTTGAAGCCGGGTGAAGTGCAGCTCCACACCAAATTCTCCAATCACCGCAGCAACGAAAATTACATTCATCTAGGAAACAAGAAAGAAATAAATCACGTTAGATGAAACCCAAAAAATGTCGTATACTCACGTCATACATCAGCTTGGGATTCTCTTTGACTTCAGCGTCTTCAGCGAGACTCTGGCTGCGTCTTAGTTCAGTTCGAATAAGTCGATACAAGTAGAAAGTGAGTAAAAAATCCAAAGCGGTAACAATATTGATATTCACTAACAGGGACCCATTGTATACGACGGCGAACACGACTTGAAAAAGGACACCAAATGAGTCGAAACTATGATTTTCGCAGAATTCGATCAGCAACTTTGACGCGGTCCTGTATATCGATGCCATTTCTTCAAAGTACGGTTCAAGGATTTTATGCAAAATTGTGCAGCTTGAAAATTCGGTTAAATCATCATTCATCTGCCGAAGCTGAGTTTGGAGGTAGAAGAGTTCAATAGAAAGTCTCTGAGTGTAAACGTACATATTGGTGTATGGGACCAAAACAGCAATGCACGCAGTCAGAAAATGGATTCCTGGCAACCTGATGAAATATACACAGAGACTCACTACGGTCACATATCTCACGAGGAACATTAAGTATATGGAGGTTGAGAAACAAATCTGCGTCTTGGTCAGCAGTTGTGTCCTCCGAATGCACTTTAGGAGCCGATTCATGTGCGTGATCGTTCGCTGCTGGTTTATAATTTGCCTGTAGAATACTGTCGAGGGGTAAGCGAACAAAATTAATACATACATCTCTTTGGATACACTCTCCATACTGAAAATGAACAGTGATATGGTGAACCATACAAATGCGGATAATGTGTGACGTAGAATTGATCTCGCTTTGCACAGAGTTGTGAAGTGCTCTAAGTTCCAGTCAAAGGAATATTCTAACAGGCTGAAGAACGCGTATATCCAGTACGTGAAGTAAGCCAAGCTTAATTGTAACCGGAGGCGATTTGAACGGCCTAACATTCTGTTCGATTTGGGGGATGTTTCGGAACTGAGGAGAAAAAGTGCTGACATTCGAAACAAAAGTATCAATTCGAATAATGGCCGATTGGGTGTTAATTTGATTCGTAAATCAATCATGCTTGAGATGGGGCGTGAGTGTCAACCGTGTAATTTGCATAAAAGGAATTCCCGGTTGGTTTCAATTATCGAAGGATATAAAAAACACGATGGTCGTGAGCATTTAGCTGACAAATCATACAAATGTTTAAATGGCCAATAAGTCCATCGAATCGGGTCAGTAGTTACATCATAACTCAGACGTAGAACACATTACCGACTGCCATGACGGATGGCCAGCATCAAGCACCACAACAGCTGGAAACAGTTCTGGAAAATTAATTTTTTTTGGAGTATATTTGAAACACTACTAGAGCACTCAGACTCAAAACTGCCAGGTAGCAACCTACTCCAATGCCGTTAGTTTGATCCCAATAGCAAATAGTGACGACCAGATTCGATTTCACTGGGATTCGAACCTGAAACCCCTCTAACTTAGGGCAGGCACTTACCCAACTGCGTCATCCAGTCGTTTTCGGAAATTCAGTTAAATTCAAATATTTGGTGGGAGCATTTATTACGTCCTATTCGTGACACGGATGTGAAAAATTCGAGACCAGGTGTCTCGTTTTCATGCTGGGCTTCATTTATTATTTGTTTAGACTAATTTAATTTTTTCAATTTATGCATTTTTATTTATTCTAACAATCACCGTTTAAACGGCTTGCTTTGTGTGTTCATTTACGACTATACTATGAATTCTAAGAACTTCTGTTAATGAACCAACCTAATTTTCAAAAATATCGTACAAAACAAGTGCAAACTCAAATAGCTTTCAGCCGCCAAATGACAACAAACTCACTTCAGTTACGAAATCCGTTTTATTACGTTTCTCCAATCAATTTTCTACCCGTTCTGATATCCCACATCCCACAATTCTTCCCAATTATCGAGAAAATCGTTTCACTCAATTTTTTAATCATAAACTCCACTTCCACAGATATTTGTTCATTTTCATCGAAAAAATTGCGATTCAATTGTAATATCGTTTTCCATCAGTATTTCATGTGAAATGTATCTTGTTTTTAAAGTGATTTTCTTTCTGTTTGAACAAAAATGTAAGCTCAGTGTGAAAATCATAATTACAGCTAAAGTTAAAGTTTCACTTAAAATCCTTGAAAGAAAAATGTGAAAAAACAGAAGTTTTCATTTGTCACTCATTAAATTCGATAGAAACACTTTAATTATTTGCATGCAAATTGAGGAAATATTTACTAAAATATTTTCCACCATTTGGCGAGAAAAAATCAAAGAAAAATGTTGTTGAATATGTGTGAGAAATATTTAAAAATGTGTTTTATGAATTTGTTCTCAGTACGATTATGGAGTTACTATGTATATATGTATGACGTTTCTACGGGGAAACTATGTTTGTTACTTTAAAAAACATTTTAAGGCATTTTTAACGTTTTTAACATCATTAAGACGATGAATTTGTTTTGAAAAGCAAATGGAATTAAAAATGAAAAGTCATTTTTTCTTTTCGTAGGAATAGGACAATTGAAATAAAAAGAGAATGGAAGGACAAACAGCTGAAAAAGATGATACATCTCATAAAAGAAGGGTAGATGGAAGCCCCAACTTTGGACGTGACACATGAAAGGTTTACTATCTACTTGATACCCCGGTTCATAAGTGTTGAGCAATGAATGAAAGTGAACTTCTTTGTTAAGGTAAGTTTTTATTACAGATCGTATTTGGATAAGATAAGCCATTGACTATGTGTTAATCAAGATTACAACTGTTTTACCAATCAAAGGTGATCCACTTGAGATCACACTATTTGCCCCGATTAAATTAATCCCGCAACAGTTCAAGCGAGAAGATGTGAATCAGCCGCTAGAAACTCGTTCACATTCAAAAACCTCAATAGAAATCGACTTTACACAAAGAAAGTTGTCAACCTTCGCGGGCAACCAACAGTAAGCAACTCCTGTGTACTGAAGCAAACGTCATGCGTTTATGGATTTACGATGGGTTTTGGTGGATACGGGTTTCCTCTCCGATTATAGAAAACAAGAGTCTAATCTTTACGATTTGCTGTGCTCCATTTCCTTTCGGTGATGCAATCTCAATCTAATCTGATTCGTGTTCTTATTTTTATTTCTGATAAGGCAATTGTTGGTTCAAGAATCGTTGAATGTCACTTCTTCTGGTGTATTCTTTGCACACTTGAACTTGGGTTTACATAGTTTGCCGGCGATAAAGATTAATTTTTTGCAAACAATTTCTGATTTGATCGTGGTAATTAAAATTGGTGCGAAAGAACGAGTAAGTAAAGTAGGACACGAGCGTTGTCAGTTTGAATGAACTTTCACTGATGGATCTTTTTTGCCAACGTTTCACCAATCAATTCTAGCTAGACTAAGTGTGAATTAGGTGGGTTATATTGGTGGTCCAGTCACCATTTGCCGTTGGGATCAAATTAGCGGCACTGGAGTAGGTTGCTACCTGGCAGTGCAATAGACCAGTTTTGAGTCTGAGAGCTCCAGTAGAGGTTCAAAAAATCCTTCGAAAAAAAAATACAATCTGTCAAGTTTGGTAGGTATGCCAAAACTAGACATGGCGGAGTATGTTTCGTTTCTATGCACGCTGTCATATGCGGCCTTGAAATCGACGAATTGTGCATACAAATGTCCACATAATGTATTAATTATATAAAAATAAATAAAAGCAATGGTGTATCGACTCCTACGCTCGAGGTCAAAGGTTCGACTCTCGAAAAAAAACCTAGGATTTTTTCACGGCTCCACCTCTTTCGAGTCACTGACAATGCTCAAAGAGTATAACTGTCTAGAAAAAAGCTTCTCAATCTCGCCGTTCGGAGTCGGCATTAAACTGTAGGTCCCCTCCGCTCGTGAGAGAACAATAGCACGCACAACACGAGTGGTTGCTGAGAAGCTAGGCCCAGGTCCACCTCGGGCTGTAGCGCCGCCATTTTTATATTATTATTATTTGCAGGGAGTGTGTCAAAACTCCTTACAAATACCTAACGAAAAATCATTTCCCAAACTATTCCGCCCATCGCATAGCCAGGATTTCATTCATAGTTGCACATAGAAATCTACCTCGTAAACTAATCCAAACAATCCAATCCACGTCACATCACCGCACCCAATAAATTATTATGATCCCTATCAAGCCCGGCAACAGAACAAACCCGATTGTAATCAAACAATAGAGGCAAATGTATCGAGATACCTACCCTCATATGTACCCACACGATTGCCCGAAATTTCTATGCATTCCGATCGTTTTATCATACCTGACGGTAGACAGATACATGTTTAGTTAACTCTTGAATCATTTCGCCGTTTGGGACTTTATCGATAGCAGAGATAAAGAACGCTAACAAGACCTGCTACTCAGCGGCAGTTCGTATTGCTAGACTTGTTGTACGGTGAAGCGGTGGATTCTGGAGCACATTGTCGGAATCAATTTTAATTCGTTCAGCCTCTGAATACGGGACAAATGATCGGTTTTGTGTGCGAGAAATTAGCCAATAAAATTAAGTGTGCGCTGCATTCGTTTCTGACAAGCTCGGAATTTTTCTAACCCATTTTGAGGATTTTACAGTGACGGCAAGTGGAGAAAGTGTCTACGAAAATGACGGAGGTAAGTTAAGGTCATGTTGACTTAGATTGAACTGCAATGGAATGATGTGCTTCTAAGTGTGAGTTGAAAATGTTGTTTTAGCATCATGATTTGACTTGAAAATGTGCGATTTTTTAAAACATACTTTGTGCGTTGTGATCATGTAGGAAATAGTGAGCTTTTGGTGACAAAATCTGTCTTTGATGGAAGTTGGTGACCGATTGGTAACCATTTTCTGAAAGTGAAGAATGCGCTGAAGATTTCAAACAGTTTGTGTGTAAATTTATAAGCACAATGAGATGAATCTTAATTATTAAAAAAATTTAATTAATGTGACCAACGGTGGGTCACATGGCCCCTTGTGTTAAGTGTTTGTGTCTAGTGCCACGTGACCCACCGGTGGCCACACTCTTAAAACACATAAAAAACACTTACAACTTGAAACAAAAAATATTGGAGATACAACGGCGTGTGATAAAAATTACTCTGGCTTTATTTTGAAGCTGCATTTATTGCATTATGTCTGGAATAGCAGATCATTCAAATAGCTGCCTCGGCTACACTACCAGTGCTTCAAGCGGTCGGTCTAATTTTTGATGACACGGTCCAATATGTGCGGCAATGGCGTCTCGAATTTTGTCCTCGAGCTTGTCAAAAGTAATTGGCTCGTTAGCGAGGACCAAGGACTTGTTTTAGCCTCACCGAAAATAATCGAGTGGTGTCAAGTTGCATGATCGTGGCGGTCAATTAATGAATGCTCGCCGTGACATGACTCAGTCAAAACCTTGAGCGTTGCATCGCTTGTGTGGCCTGTAGCGCCCACCGTCTTGTTGAAACCACAGCACGGATATATCGATGTTGACGAGCTCTGGCTTAGGCCACAGAAAGTTAATATCACTCTATACCTGAGATCCTTCCTCATTTCGAAAGAAATAAGGTCCGTTGATGCCGCCATGCCATAAACCGCACCAAATAGTCAATCTTTGTGGGTCGATTGACAATGGTTCCACAAGGAACTAAGTGAGGCGTGGCTTCCGCCCATCAACCCACTTACCTACCTATCTACCTTTGTTAAGTTCGTTCACTTTTCCCTAATTACGCGAGAGCGAAGTGAATCGCTCTCTACGAATGCAAATGTCAACTGCCAACTGAAGTCTCTCAAGTTTCTATGAGCAATTATAGATACTTGGAAATTTGACGATGCTTCTTGCTACTTTTCGCTTGATTTTGACACAAGCTTCATTTTTTGTACGGCAATTATGGTTGGCCCTTGGGTACTGAGTATTTCCAAATAATAACTTAGCTCACAGTTTCTTACATTCCTTCAAACACAACTCCATTTTTCCTTCCCAAGAATGTGAAGGGGAAAAGAGTGAGAATCACTGTAGCTGAAGGCGTACATCCATTGACATTAAGGCACCGCGCGGATCAACAGTTGATGAGTTCATGACCTAGAAACTTAATTTTTTTATTGCCAGCAAGGACTTTATCATTGTCTGAATGTACGATGCCGCTGCAACAATACCCATTCAATCCGCTGTATTTACATTGCCCCACTTTAACACCCATGAACGTCCATGACTGTAGAAAAGTGAAAATCCATTTTGTCATCATCATCATCACCATTATCGCCATTTTTACCCTGACACACTCACACACAGCTGCAAGAGAAATGAAGAAAATAGACAAACGAAACCCCGGCGATAATACTTCCATCCCATAACATCACAAAAGCATCCATTCACTTTATCCAAAGCCAGAAGCATCTCCACCATCAGTATTCACTGTCAACCGAGAGCTCAAGGATTCTCCCACCAAAACTCACCACAATCCTGGTCGTACCCAGTGCCAGAGTTTCTCACAAGTTTCCTTAAAATAAAACGAAAGAGGACGGACGAAAAAATGAACAAATTGCAGAACCGAAACCGAAAATCCCGAGTCCCGGCGGAAAGCGGTGTCAATTTGACAGAAAATCACTAGAAGACGTGCAAGGAATTTCAATACAACTCACTCTGGTGCACAGCAGAAAACCAGAACATCCAGTTACACCAGCAGCAACTGCGGCGCTGTGTGCCACCAAACTGTCACTCACTCGGACGGATGCAATGCAGCATGCCGAGCGTCCTATTGGGGTCAAAGCGAATATGGGATTCCCCGCTTCCGCGTGGTTTTCCACCGCCAGCTGGCATATTACAATCATTTTTCGCGTTTCCGAACAGTCTCGGCTGGTCCAGGGGGAGTGAAAGTTTTGACTTCTTTCGAGTGGAAGTGACAAAGGGCTCAAGCAGTCGGAAGATAACGAGTGCGGGTCCTGAGCTAAACCTGCCATTCCTCTTATCAATCGCTTAAGTGGATTTCATCAATCACCTCGTGCTCTTGTCGCCGATTTGTCGCCGCCCGCCACCCTGTAGGACTCAGCACAAAAAGGCTACTCAAGACGCCGATACCTGAGACGACGACGGAAGGGTGCTCGCCCTTTCTTGGGGTTGGGGTAGCAAAAAACTACGAACAGTACGAAAAGTTTTCCGATTAATTTCCAAGGAGGCAACTTAAAGCATCGGATGGCTGGTTGGCTTATGAGCTGGGATTACTGAGACACACACCAGAATCGATTTGGAATTGATTATCATCGCCTAGAGGGGGTAATCAACTAGAAATCAAAAGTTCTCCAGTGTGCCTATCCCCTGGCGGGCCTCCTGGGCCATGTACCTGTGGTTCGGTGGCCAGGAGCGCTTCTTCTGCGATTCGGTGGAACGACTTACTGTGTGTTGTTGGCTGGGATTTGCAGTCAGAGAGAAACTTTGTGCACACACATGACGACGGACCAGGGGTTGATGGTGGTGTGTATCTGTTGTTAATCAAGATGTAATGTATCTGTTAAGCTGGGATTTGAAATTCCTTTTTAATTTCGATTGAAGTTGTTTTTCTTTTTCTCTCTTTTCCTTCTGCTTTTGGGGATTAAGTCGGTGGGGAAGTGTACGCTTAATCAAGAGGGTGAGATGGGGGGTTTTTGGGGTCGATGTTAATCAGATCACGAGCGGCTTAGCGATTAAATTAATTTAACAAAGAGATTGAGCGGCTTGCAGGGGTCGTTTAATTAGAAGGGGAGTAAGTAAACAGCGCCTCAGTCTGGTTTTCCTTGGAAATTTTCTTTGATTTTGAGATTAAGGTGAGAAAAGAAAAAGTCGGAAGAATATACAAATCGCTCAAGTCTAACCATTTTACTTCGCTGTTACGCCTATCGCTGTTGGCTTAAAATGCAATTGAGTTGCAGAGCCTCCTCTTGCGAATCTAGCTGACGGATTTTATTCTCATTTTTCTTAGGGTGGCAACAAAGTCAATTGCAACCACTCAGGGTGTTCTGCAATTGAATGCCGACTTGGCGATATTCCGTATTTTGAGAATTTTTTTATTTGACAACTATACTTCCTGAGCACTGTCTTTGACTCGGATAAGGTGAAGTCGTGAATTAAGGAAATTTTTATCAGTCCCGGGAATTGGGCCTAGAGTTTAAACATAGAAATCGACGAACTTATCCGCTCTGCCATGACAGATGTGGGTCAACAGTGTACACAAGTCAGTGCAGCAAAGGTACAAAAATTGAATGAAGTAGCCCTTGGACGTATGCGATCTTTAGTTCATCTCTTTTGATGCCGATTGGAGATGAATGGTTTCTAATGAGCTGTATACAAGGTTCAACGAAATCGATCTAACTAGGAATGTCTGGAACTAGAGCCTGAGACTTGGTCACACAAAAAATTAAAACAAGATAATCCCAAGCATCCACAGACACTTTATACCTGAGTTCATACCGCAACTATGGACGTATGGAAACGTGTGTTAACATCAAGAGATTGACGTGATTTCTTGGTAATTACCATTAAATACCCATCAAACTGGAGGGAGTTGTAAAGGTCTACATTTGAAAATTTCGAAATTAATTCAAGCAAACAGACAGCCTCGCCCCCAGAATATTCAGCTGTTCAATCATGTGAAACTTACGTGAATAAGTCGGTACCCAAAGCCAGTTGATAAGATTCCTGAGAATTTTGGGAGAAAAGCCTCTGATTAAAGGCAGTCAGATGAATAATGTCGGTGGCAATTCGAGAAAACGTATTCAAATCATTACCACTGCGGCCGATTAAAATGTCATTCCCCAATACCGAGAGTGTTCAAGGCCAACTGCCATTAAATTCAATTTTACATTAACATGCTCCTAAGACCGACTCAGACAGACAGCCATTGACACATAAATTCCACCAACTTTCCCCTTACACGAGCTTTAATTTGGTCTTGATGCTGTTTTGCTTTTCAACTTATCCCAACCGCAGAGTGTGAAAATTTAACGAATTTTTGAAGAACACGACCCAGACAAAGCTGCCTTCACATACTGACGCAAACAATTGTTGAATTCAATCGCATTTCACCACAAGCCCATGTAATTTGGGCTGAGGAGCCACAAGATTACCGACATGCATTTAAAGGGCAGACTGGTGGAGGTTGTGTCGCGTTTTGATGTTTCGATTGCGCCGCAGGGCTGTTCAAATTCTGTCGCAACTCCAGTGCCATTTCGCCACTTTCGGGTTCAAGGCTGACAAGCCCTCGGCATATCTCCTTACGAGATGGAAGGCGTGCGCTTGGAATTCTCTCATGAAGCTCAGATAACCGGCAAATCCCCTCGCGTAAAACCAATTCCATCACCTAATTGCATTGCAGTCCCAATTCTTTCATTCGCTTGAACCTAAAGGAATTGATTTCTGAGTGATTGCCATGAAATCTGAATGGGATTCGGCTTAGATGGGAAATTGCAGTTGGCAACATGACAAGGAGCAATAATTGTCGCCTGACGATAAATAAATTACATCGTCGCGTCTGTTGACAAGGTGTCAGGGTGTAGTTAATAATCCAGCGAATAGTGTCATTAATAAATTCGTTTGTAATGAGATTACTGGCGAATGGTGCTGATTAGTCAATGGAGGACTGTGATTAATTAATTTATGGACTCACTCTTGTTGAGCTAATTAAATAGCCATACGTCTAAATGCATAGCATGCCTCTTGACAATGTAGCAGGGTTTTGTGACTTTGTGACAGACCGAAGAGGGTTGAGGAGCGATAAGTCATATCTGCAGTCACTCCACAGTTCGGAAGATACAAATCGAATGAAATGGATTGAAATCTTGGACTGGCCCGCGAATTTGAACTGAATGATACGATTGTATTTGATTGTGAAAAGCGATAAGATACTGTGGGGTTTTTGACTGTTTTGAACTGATTCTGGTCAAACTCTCTTCATTCGGAGATTATTGGGGAAATCATAGATGTAGACTGGTTCTATGTGGATATTGGTGGTGATGACGTAAGTTTTGTTCTTGCAGTAGATAATGACTTGTTTTTGAAAAAGAGTGCAACACAGTCTCTCTTCCTTTTTCATTTTTTCTACAGTCTCTCTTTCAAAAGTCGAAAATTATAAAAAAACAATTTTTGATCGAAATTAAAATCAGCTGTATTCGAAGAGCCAAGCGCAAGTTTTACCTACGATGTTTGAAACTTAAGTTAGGTTTGATTGACTACAGCGATAAGAAAAGACCGTGGCACACTTAGACCCTGATTTGGTCCATTAAGCTGTCACTAACCGGTAGTTGGAGACATCATTTCCCAAAATCATAACCTAAGAGTTTTTACTCGTGTCTGAGTGGATTGTCTCACAGTGTTCACAGTGTTAGGTACAGGGTAGGTCGATTTCATTGGGATTTGAACCTATGACCCCTTGAACTTGGGGTAGGCACTTAACCAACTGAGCCATCCAGTCATATTGCTTAAGGTCTTACTTAATCCTTTAACCACTTCCAGGATAGATCAGGAATGCGAGTCTTTTCTGAATTTGATCGGCAGCTAAAATTCGCTAAGACTTGTCTGCACCCCCTGGTCAATGAGTTCGCCGATGGATTTGCTAGGCAAGGATCAGAGGAGATACTCTCATGACCTGAACCTGCGCTAGGACTGCCTGCGTCCTTGGTTAGGGCTTCCATTGATGATTGGACCTCTCAAGAGGTGGTATGACTCTCCAGGATGTAGACAGACCAAGCGCATGCTGCCCAACGTCTGAAAAAAACTGCAGAGAACTTAAAGGCGTACTAACGGGTCACTATCCTTCGCTAAACACCTTAATGTGCTTCGTCTAAGCGATGCCTGTGGAGAAGACGATGACACTACAGAGCACTTGCTCTGGTTATGTCCCGTCCTTGCTCGTATAAGGTGGCAGTTATTCAGTACTGATGAGGTGAGAGTTGATGATGTAGGCTCTTCATCACAGAAGTGCCTCACACATTCCTTCGGAAGACCATGAAACTCCAGCAGAAGTAGGCTGCTGTCTTGCAGTACCATGGACCAGTATTTGAGATGTTAGTATGATGCTTAGTAACTAATGCTGGAAATGGAGTACTACCCACTCGAGATAGACTGCCCATCTCATGCCCCAAGTTGCCCATAGAACATCCAAGGATGACACATAATCCTGACGTCAGTAAAAAATTCCCTAAATTCAACATTAGCTTAACTGCCTTCACACAACCCTATCCGCTCGCCAATTATCACTCGAGTGATTGTCATAAGAGGTGGAATAAATTATAGATTTCCAAATATTTGCAATGCAAAACCGTGTGGGGGCGTCGAAATCAGGAACACCAACTGGAACGTGTACAGTCTCCAAGGTCTCGGCGAAAGTATCGAGTATAAATAGGAAAGGATGATAGGCAAGAGACATCACATTAGTTTCCCTTTTGCTGAAAGAACCATCTAACCAACAGCCAAAGCCCCGAAATAATGTCCTCCCAATCAAGCAAACTGATCGGAGTCTTGAGTTTTTCCTTGTTGGTGTTGTTAGTGGTGTGCCTTTCCACTCCACCCGCTCACGGGTTACGGGAATGTGGTGGTAGTCTAACAGACTTACTTATACTCGTCTGCAAGAATGGCTTTGGCACGAGAGTCAAAAAATCATGTAAGTACCGAACAATTGATCGCACAGGGATCATAGAATTTATCGTCTCTTCTCCGCTATAGTTGATCGTTTGGACTACGATGGCGACTCAGAAGGTTCAGAGGATACCGCATTGGCCTTGGAGCGTTGGCCATTTTTGACTGGCGTCGAAAGCAATTCACTGACTAAGACCAGGCGGAGGAGGCACGGTATTACTCATGAATGCTGTGATAAGCCATGCTCCGTATCGGAACTGAAGACCTTCTGCCGATCAATTGAAGCCCCCTAATTCACAGAGAACGGACCTCACTAAATGTTCATTAACTATTATTTTGTTGTAAAGCAATTGTTCCGCTCATAATAAAAACGATTCAATTCGTAGAGAACTCGTAGCAATCGTTTTGATGAACAGGGGGAACTTGCCAGGCTTTGAATTTGAGGCAGCCGAATACTGCAGGATAAGTGATAGAACAAATCTCTGCTCCGTGTCACTGATCACACTGATAGGTTGATCTCCCGTGATTAAGGTAGCAGATTTTCAGTTTCCACCCTTCTGAAAAATGTCATTCTTGACTGCATGATGCAACTGCACTGTGCATGTTTTAATGGCTCTTGGGGTCTCGGTATCTTTCTTCATCAAAGAAACCTGGTTGAGGATGTTCCCAAAAATATCACAGATACCATGATCACAGCAGGGGAGAGTTTTACACGAAACGCATTCTCGTCCCGGCAGTCTTCTGTTCGCACTTTATATCCATTCGATAGTTGTTTCACCCTCTGCTAAGACTTTCGGACATCAATCCTGCCATAGCACCCCTTCATCTCTTAGATAGCTCGTTTCTTATGGTCTTTCTGTTTTATCCTGAGGAGCTGCGTCTCTTCCTTTCATTTCTGTTCGTAGAGCTCACGAACAGCTTTCGTAGTTCGATGCACCGTTGCCTGGTAGGCTTCTTGTTTTGCTGCATGTGCCTGCCTGAACTCGTAGTCAAAACATGGGTTTTGTCTAGGTGGTGTCGCAAAAACGAGCCCATCAGTAGCGGTTTTCTGATGGCTTTTTGACAACGTTTTCATCGCATCCCGTCCATCCCATCCCATCCATCCCACCGCACTTCCGGGATTGCGGTAATGTCAGCTTTTTTAGCAGTCTAGGGACTGCTTCATCTTGCTTTGCTGCATGTGCCTGCACGTGGTCTGTTGAGGAATCTCGCGTTCCACGTGCAGAACCGAAACCGTCGTTGTTCTTTCTTTGTTTGATGAGGTTGTCAACAGTGAATCCGCCCGTATCCGAGGCATGTTGTTGTTTCTGAGCCCGTCTCTATGCACGGTCTCATATGCCGTAACGAATAATTTTGATGTCCACCAAAAATTTAAGGAGTCTCTAATGCCTCCCATTATATGCTTCCAAAGGAGTGTGCTGATTGGTTGACGGTGCCTTAATTGACTTCTTTTGGAATTCAAAATTTCAATACTCCAGTCTAGATTGGTGCACTTCCTTACAATGGCCTCGCGTTAAAGCTCTCCCCTCTGTTGGAAATCATTTCTGAACGTCATGTGCTGTAAACTAAGCCTTTAATCCAGAGATGGGATCCCATTTATTTAACCAAAGGGAATTGTGCTTCCCTCCGTATGCACACAAAAGTGCATACAAACAAGTGCCCCTCCACAGAATGCAGGTCATAAAATAAATCATACCCGCCTCCCCTCGTCCATCCCATCACGGCTTCACTATCAACCGGCATGCGTGTGCGTACAAAAGAACACACTCACCTGACAAGCATTGCAAAATTTAATTGAAAAACAAAAAAGGGAACAAAAAATGAATTGAAAAACCTTCCAGGTATCAATCAATGTGGATTGAGAGGGGATTTGTTCTTCGGAACTGATCTCTCAATTCCAGTCACTCTGTGGGCCTGCAATACCTATTCACTGGCATTCAAGTGCCACATCAATATATTGGAATATGCTTAAGCCCAGCGGCAGCGGCGTACACATGTACCGGGTGGGCGAGTGTTGCTCCTCGAGGGCGATATCGTATCGAGGAGGTTTAGTTGAAGAGGTTGCTCCGGCTGTCTCTGGGGTGGTGCGATGTGAGACGAATGAATCGCGTGGATTCCGCTGTCGATTTTGAATGACTTGGGGGTAAATGTACACATACCGGCATGTCAATGATTCCCTTTTGTTTTTCATCTTCGTTTTGCTTTTTTTTCGATTTTTTGTTGATCCAACCTTGGTTCAATAAGAACTTGAAGGCGGCTGCCAGGCTCCTCTTTGAAATGCTCTTTTCGACAAATTTTCAATTTAATTATTGATTTTGAAAAAAAAAATGTTCTTTTTTTGTAGAGTCTGAACTGGTTCCTTTGAAATTTTTGGCAGCAAGTGTCTGCTGTCGTTGAAAGTAGACTAAAGCAACTTGAAGTACACAAGTCACGTCACTTCTAGTTGACTGGACCATGCTTTGAGTTTTCGAAAATTTCTTGGAGCAACAATCCACTCTGTTCGCGGTTTTACATATAGCTTAATAGACTTCAATTCAAACTCATACAAGGTGGGTTCTCTTGCATTTGTTCTCGTAACTGCCATGGGCGAGGAATTGCATCTTACTGTGGTACGTCCAATTTGCATGCACGTTTTTATTAAGGTTTCGTTCATAGAATCTTCTTGACTCGACTTGTTGAAAGTCTTTCCAGCTGGCATGATGTTTAGCCAGCTGCCTCCGACTACATACGCCAAGTTGCCGAACTTCACTTGTGTGCGCCATAGGTTTTGTGGGCATCCTTTATTACGCTGTTCCATGGGCGCGATTTTGAAGATAGACACAAAATTCGAACCTCTATAAATTCGGTGTGGCTGCCCGTCTGTCTGTCTGTCACATTATTTCGGCTTTTGCCTGCTTCAGGACATGAATTCGGTTGACTTGACAACCATATGCTTTTTCCATTTTTGCAAAGAAAAGAGCTTCATGGTGAACGTCAGTGAACATCGGTCATAAATGTGATTACCATCGCAATCGTCTTAAAATTGAACCTCTTTCATATTTGATGTCGGCCGGCGTTATTCCCGCAATAGCATCTCGAATGTTGGCCTCGAGCTCGTCCAAAGAAGTTGTCTGGTTACTAAAAACTGAGGACTTGACGTAGCTCCAGAGAAAATAATCGAGTGGTGTTAAGTCGGCAGCCAATTGATGACCGCTCGCCGTGATATGACCCAGTCACCAATATTTCTCCTTCATAACTTCGAGCGTTGCATGGCACTGTTCGGATATATGGTGTTGTCGAGCTCTGGCCACAGAAAGTCGCCAATGTGCTGGAGATGTGCACGACTGCAGATGTCTTGAGTGTCCACCTTTATACGCCCAGACAGGCTATAGCCATTGGATATCACTCATTCTTTTCAAGGGCGATGTAACATGACACCACATCGATTTTCTAAAAAGTCTTTGATCTCAAAAGTCTCGGCAATAATTGTCGTGTTAAGATCAGAAGTGGCAGATGAATTTATGACCTTCCTTCGGAAGACAATGAAATTCCAGTGAAATGGACCAGTTTTTGTGACTGGGTGCTCCAGTGTAGCGTTTCAAAAACTTCCGACAAAAAAAAAAGGCCTTCCGATGCAGCTGAAATTATTTTTCTGCCTTCGATCGTTTGCCAATTTGAATGCTCTTTTTGTGACTGATTTTCTCTCTCAGCCGACTGTTTGAATGCACGTGACAATTGAGAAAAATAGTAATAAAGCGACTGAATTGATCACATCCTGGGTGTTTTGCAGTCAATTTACTTTGGCTAGGTCACCAATTTTTTTATCCGCCGTCTGTTACTCGAGGGCACATGATTTCTTTTACAAGCAACCGCTAATTGTCTCAAACAATGCTCATAGCCACCATTTGTAACCAATTAAATGGAGTTTGGAGTACCATCCAGTTTAATCGCATTCATCCCCCCACCAAAGTAAAACATTCGCATGGCAGCACACAACATTTACCCAACATTCGCTGTTCGATTAATCGAGGATCGCTTTCTGCCCCGGGAGTTGTAGTTGCACACAGCTACGAGGAAAATACTTTAATATCCCATATCCATCCACCGGCTTAGCTTGTATCAACAAAGAGTTCGGACATATCGCTCGGAAACATGTGTACCCAGGTCATACACGATTGTCCTTACCGCCAATGCCGCTGTTCAATGGCAAAAGTGTCAACCACTCTCATGGGTACAGTCGCAAGTCCCCTCAACTCCTAAGCCGGCGACTCCCCCACCGGCCACACCATAGAACAATGTTTTCGCAACCTCTAACTGAAGTGCAAACAAACAGTCACCATGCACAGAATTGATGAAATTTCGGTTAGCAGCCGTTACCAATCCATGATGGGTGGCGGTCAGAGTATCCATTCGCATGGACCCTGTGCGCCACTGGTGTGCTCATTTGCATGCGGAGAGAAGAATTGAACAACAGCGCCAGGTATCCGGGTCGCGTGTGATCGTCGCATTGTTTTGCATCGATGAGATACATGCTTGTGAATATATATCGGGCCGTTGCCGATAGTGCTGCCACAAAAATCAACCGGTAATTTTTGGTCAGTTTGCCAATTTTAGTTTGTCTATGAGATGGACATCGCATCGAGATACACAGGCAACGGCTGGTGGCCGTGTTTGGGTGATTTCAACAAAAATCAATTTCAACTCGAATGTTAAACAGCAACGAAGGGCAAACAGCAAAACTGGTAAAACATTTGGGACTAGATTGAAACTCTTGTTGGGTGGCGCTTGTGGGTATGGTGTTGAGCTCTGTGGTGGCATTGGCAGATGGGATTGGAAAGGATCACATCGACAAATTGTTTTAGACATGACCGTTTGCTTAATTGGAGAGGTTTACAGGGAAGTCGTTTACTTTCTATAGGCTTAAATTTTTGACGGTGCGTATTGTCGACTGTATTGCTTATGTTTTTAGGCCAATATTTTGCACCATTTGTTGAGAATAACCTTCAAGCGGGCTAGTCCATTTACAGAAAATTCAGCAACGAACCATACGGGTAGCATGGCGGCATGAGCCTAGTCAAGCGTCTACGGATAACACGCTTAAAATGGCAAGGCCAAGTAGAGCGTATGGGCAACACAGCTCCAGCCCGAAAAGTCTTCGAACCCGAGCCATTGGGACAACGCAACAGAGGACTTCCGCGTTATAGTTGGCGCACACAAGTGCAGGACCTCAACCAGCGGAATTGGAAGCAGCTAGCGAGAGACCGTGCTAGCTGGAGAGGTTTGTTGGTTGAGGCTACGGTCCACCCCGGACTGTAGCGCCACACAAAGAAGAAGAAGAAGAGTAGTGGTCTATGTAGTAGCTTTCTGGTTTTCCAAATGCTTTTTTTTATGCGCCTAAAAGTATGTACGTTCATTTTGAACAATTCGGAGAATTTGTGGTCAGAAAATCTGAATTTAAAAAATATGTGTATCTCCCGAGTGCAGGAGGAAAGGTCTTCCATGATTACTAATGGTAGCGGGAGTTGAGCAAAAATCTATAATTTTCATAGGTTAACCTTAGCCGCGAATGAACGAGGAAGCGTGATAATAGCCTGTTGTTCGATTGCTCAACTCTAAGAAGAAGAAGATTGTAGCTATTAGGCAAACATTTCTTTAACGAGCTAAAAGATCTGAATTCAATGAGTTTAAATGCCCGATTTCGAAGGGTAATCTCGTTACCAAAGTATTAAAGAAGCATTTTTAGCAGACGCATAATGAGCACAACCAGGAGGCGGATGGAGAATGAACACATCCCACCTCCAGTCGATGAAGTGGTTCAGTACCCCCAGCACTGCAGAAGAATTTGTAATTCTCAAATTTGTCTTAACTTTTCTTCACTGTGTTATGACATCTGGAAAGTGCTGGTGGTGTAACTGGATCATCCTTGGTAACCTCCAGACCGTAACCGGATCGGGCATTTGTGAGATTATTTTGATACGCAAATCCGAAAACGGAACATATCAAGCAAAGAGTCGTTGAAGTAAATTTTAAAGGAAGAATGCCAAAATGACTAGAAGCTGTTTTAAAGTCGAAAGGGAAACAGACTTAGTACTAACTATGAGATTGTTAGATTTGTTTGTTAAGTGTACACTTTTATTTTGACGCAAAAAATAAAGCATTTTAGTTATTTTTTTATTGAATTTTTGTTATTGTGTTATTTGTCAAGGCGTTTTGTTTTGTTATTAGAAAATAAAAAAACCTTTTCAAAATATCAAAAAATTCCAAAATCCGATGTCTGGAACCCTTTTTATGAGTCTTTTAATATGTCACCACATATGTAGGTGTGCACTTTCTTTTAACGCTCACAGTGAGTAGTATGGAGATGAGCTAAGACTTCCACCTAGTGTCTATGTTGGAGTGAAACAAATCGTACAACACGTCACCTCACGTCACCCTCACGCCACCTCATGTCACCCTCACGCCACCTCACGTCACCCTCACGTAACTCTCAGGTCACCTCACGTCACCTCACGCCACCTCACGTCACCTTCATGCCACCCTCATGTCACCTTCACGTCACCTCATGTCACCGTCACGCCACCTCACGTCAATCTCACGCCACCTCACGTCACCCTCACGGCACCTCATGTCACCGTCACGCCACCTCACGTCAATCTCACGCCACCTCATGTCACCGTCACGCCACCTCACGTCAATCTCACGCCACCTCACGTCACCTCATGTCACCTCACGTCACCCTCACGCCACCTAACGTAACTCTCACGTCACCTCACGTCACCTCACGTCACCTCACGTAAGTCTCACGTCACCTCACGTCACCCTCACGTCACCTCACGTCACCCTCACGTCACCTCACGCCACGTCACGTCACGTTACGTCACGACATGACATGTCACGTCATGCCATATCACGTCATATTAAGCCACCTCACGTCATGCCACTTCATGTCACATCACATCACATCATTCCACGCCATGTCACGTTTTCCACGTCTCGTCACTTCACGTGGGGTGCAGTTAAGCGTGATGTATGTATACATGACAATTTCGAAGAGTCCGTCCATATCGAAATTCGTCATGAATTATTTGTTCTTAATTTCTGTCTATGGCCAATAAAACATTTGCAACTAGAATTGAAACTAAGAAATTTCTTCAAATTTTTTTTCAAAGGCATAGAATCCTATATATATTCTGAAAAGTCTGTATTTCTATTATAATAATTTTTGAAATCCTGTAAAAAAATTGACTACTTTGCGTGGACTTGAAAATGTAACCTCTAATTGGTGCGCGACAAAACAATTGCAACTTTTAATTGTAGTTACAAGAAAACTATAAAAATCAATTTATAGTGGCAAATAATTGTCTTCGATGACTGTTTTACACCTTGGCATTAGGTGAATTTAATTTAGCATAGAATTTAATGAATTAATGGTACATATGGAGCTGATATTCCAGTCGTCGGATATGCTTTCGTCTTCCCAAATATTACAAATGATCTGGTTTATGCTCCCTACCAGAACATCGCCGCCAGCCTTGAAGAACTCTGATAGCAAGTCATCTGAGCAAGCGGCTCCATTTTTCTTCAGCTCTTTGATAACTGTGCATTCTTCTTTAGCACTGGGTGGGAGAACTCCTTCATCGACTGGAGGTGGGATTTCATCATTCCCTATCATTCTCTCCTGATGGAGGCCTTAGATGCGAGTATTTTAAAACTCATTAGTAGCTTTTGCCTCCTAACTTTGCCAAATGGCTTCGTAGAAATCACAAATGTCGAACAATAATAATAATAGAATAAGCTCCGCATTGCTGCCATCCCGTCCATACCATCCCTTCTCAACAAACGACATCTGAAAGACAAGACATCCTCCTCTAAGCCATTCCCTAGAATTTTTCATTCATCAATTTGCTACAAAACTAGTCAAAATTAATAATCTCCTCTCGAGGTTTGTTCATTAAATTCAATGGAATATTTTCACGTTTGCAAAGCGGGCGTACACACAATGGGAGCCCTATGAAAACAATTGTTTCAAAGAAACCATACTCAAGCTCTTATAACTCATTGTACTCCATCATCTATCCATCAGATGTAAACCAATCTCATTCATAAAGATGAATCCATTTTTCCATAATCCATCAAATTGATTCAGGTAGACTAGTGGGAACGAGGTAGAGATGCTGCGTTGAATAGATTTAAAGCTAAACAATTGGAGGTTGGTACTTTAACTTCAAAAAATGTGTGCACTTTTTAGATTGAATTGAAAACTCGGTGGATTTCTTTCAATGGCAAAAGTAGCATACAAAGCCTATAAGTCCGAAAAATAAGCGTGGAAAGAACTTAAATGATCTGAATTACGTTAGCATTTTTTTTGTAAAATTGGTTGCCTCCTTTTGTTTCAGTCAAAGTTGGAAACCCTGGTCTTCAGACAGTGACGTGCAAGAGACAGTCTATCTGCCATCTTCACCAATTTTTGTTTTGTCATTAGAAGACCGAGACTGTTGCCAGTATAATCAACAGAAATGAAACAAGTACTCTACCATCATCCTCGTCATATTTTACTCGTATCCAGAAAAACAATTCTCACCACACTGCGAACACAGATAAAGGGCCAACTATAAGTGCCGTACAGAAACTTAAAAGAACTGAAGCAATGAAGTCATCTCAAAAAATGAAGCATAGGTCTTGTAATTTTTAAATCAATAAGTCATGGGGACCATATTAAAGTCGGGAGCTCGAGCTCTATACTCGGTAGCGAAGCGAAGTTGATATAAAAATTCACCGCACGCAGTTATTTTTAAAAAGAGGATCAGTGTTGTTCTCCCTCAATTGATTTACACTGCAACCTTTTATTGAATAACTCCTTACGTCCCTTGCAGACTTAATTTTCATTCTCATCCTGAATTGAGAAGTCAAGCCAATTTTTAGAATGAATCCGCCATTACTCATCATCCATTCGCCCTTTATAAATTTGAGATGGAAAGAACCGAACAACATCTGTTGCATCCACTTGCGCCATTCATACTGCAAAACATGCACAAGTATCTGCTGAATGATTTCGACTTGTATCCATTGGCAGAGCAATTTCCACTTTAATTACTCGCCTCACATTAAACTGGGCATTTAATTAAAATGCAAAACTATGAAGGCGATAGTGAGCAACAAGCACACAGGGATATGCCCCGACTGGAGAGTATGGGGGATCAGTTCGAGGAATTTTTCATTTCTATTTCTTTGCCTTGTGCAATCTATTTACTCTCATATCTCTTCACCCTTTGCTGCGTCGTTTCTATCAAAATTCTTCTCGAAATCAGTCAAACGAACATTTTAATCAGTGCCATGGAATCCGTTTTGCTTCGTTCGCCTTTGAAAACGCTGCCCAACCACTGCCACTGCCGCTACGACCGCACATCACAGCAATACAACTCTGCGTGCCTTTTCACACAGCGAGAGCACCAAGTTAACAGACACTATCCGGCTGCTAACAGGAAGAGAGAAAAGAACCAAAAAAACAGTCCTAGCGGCAGGCAGACGACACACAACGATTGAGATGTAAGATGCAAGATCTGTCAGTCCCAGACAAACTTTCATCTCTCCCCATTGGATGACTGAGGAAGGCACAAACGGAAAACAGGAAAAAACACACGATAACTTCTGAGATCTCACTCATAGCCCATCTCCGGGAGCTGGTGGTCTTACTTGACGATGACACGTACTCAAAACTGCTTTACGTATGACAATATCCTGACGTCTCCACACACACTCGCAGTAGGAAATCCATTCCGTGCATGGAAATCAAATGCGAAATTTGCATCCGGCAAACATGAGTGAAGACGCTGGTTTCGATTGTGCACCGAAAAGGTACGGAATGGAGTTAAACGGTCTTTCTTTGCGAGGGAAAATATTGAAAAATTCTCACGTCAAATAGTTTGCATTTCATTTTTTTGGTTTTTGGAGTTTTTTAGATTTTTCTCGCCCACCAGAGCCAGGGTGGGGTTCCCAGCTGATTTTGTCACTTAACAAACTTCTCTTTGCTTTGAGCTGAGTGCTGTGTTTGTCCTTTGTCTCGGTGACTTTGGCAACAGACTTTTGAATTTTTCCTCGTCGTCGTTTCTTTTGTAGAGCAACTCGAAGTAGGAACTGCAACAACAGGGGATACATCGTTTGCTGAATAGAGTTGCCATGTGAACCAGTTTCTCTGGAAGACTTTTGCAGTCATTGTCAGCACTGAATGACTGGATTTACTATTTATCTCATGAAGGCTTTGTTGCAGTTCCATCCTATATAGGGAAATATTCAACAAATTCCTTGGCCCCTACGTGGGCACCTGGGTCTTATGATCGAAGTTTGAAAAATGCGATGCATGAACAATATTTCTGTATTCGAGCAGTCCCTTACCCGACTGTGTTCTCATTTTGGAACGATGATTACAAATACCTTCACTGACACAGGTCAGTACATGTCTCATGGCGTCGTGATGAATTTTTAATGCTCCCTTGCCATCATCACCATCCCCAGCAATCAAATGTATTTTTATTTCGATTTCATGCACTGAATCAATTCTGATGGCTTCGGTCCCCCTACGTGCAGGCACAAACTTCAAAGTGACTGATTGTGGGCTTTGCTGAATGAAATACAATCGGAAATTTCGATCGAAGGCGGATATTTATTCAAAACCCAGTTGACATGTCCGAATTTTTAAAATATTCATTTACGAAATGAAAACGTTGGCAACCATCAATCTGCACAAAATCGTTGCATTCACACCGGGGGCTGAATGCGTTGACCTGTACATTTTCATTAGACTTTTCACTTCGAATACATTTTTCTGTGAACGAACGACTGTTGCTGCTTAGGGTTTATTTTAATGATGCCTCTTGCTGTCTGATGAATTTGGAAGGAGTTCTGAGAAGCAATCCAGTTGAAAATAAATGTGAACATCAGTCTTGTTGTTTTAGAAATTAATTTATTCCTGGTACCGCCTACGAGTTTTTGAATTTTAATTTCTTCGTTTTTCCTTCTCCGAATACTTACGATTTTTGTTACATGCAACGGTGAGGCTTGGGGTAGAAGGACAGATTCGTTGAATTTGAGAACGTCTGTTATTTCATATAGATCATTCAGGCTCATGCAGTATTTGTATGTAGAATAATTTATTTGTTGTGTATCTTATTTTGCAAAAAAAATTATCGTTCGGTCTTCTTTACAATGTAAACTTAATTCAGGTCCTTGAGTTAATCTTTAATTTGAGTTAATACTGCAATCGATTGAAGTCAAAAGTCTCGAATACTCTCTGTATCTATTTTTGAGGCTTAACTCAGCAAATAAAGCAACTCTCAACAGCCAGAAATGTAATATCTTCTGGGCAACAATCTAGTGCCTTAGAAATCAATAAAACATGAGTAAAATATTTTTTTTCCTAAAAGGCACGGCCATTATGACAAATTGGATGACTTCAAAGCAGAAGGTCCATTGTCCGAATCCAAAAAAAATGTTCAGTGCACCACCTCTCAGGAATCACTGATAATTCTCAGGGAGCACAGCTGTCAAAAGTCGACGCTCAGAGTCCGCATGAAACAGTAATTCACTCTTCTAGTGAGAGGTCAATAGAACGCACGATAAGAGTGGTTGCTTTATAAGTTACGCAACGGCAATGTTAACGAAAGTTAAAGGTGTTAGAGATCAGTCCATCCACATGGCAGTCTCATCTCTCTCTCTATGTCTCTCTCTCTCTCTCTCTCTTTCTCTCTCTCAGACCTCAGTATAGTTTCAGAGCTCACACCAAAATTTGATCAATCTGTCATCTATCTTACAATTCTTCTTTTCCTTCGGAGCACCCTATAATCTCGGTCCCCTGCCATCTGTCTACAGTACCACGTTCCAATTTGTTTGAGCTTCCTCTTAACTAGAGCGCACCAACGTATTTGTGGTAGTGATCTGCTGCTTTATTCCTCCGGGTTAAACTGAAAGACGAGTCGGATCGGTACTGTCTATTTTCTTTACATTGTCTAGCCATTTCCGGTTTTGGATCGGTGCACATCTGAACGGGCAGATATCGCTGTACAGTCTCTCAAAGAGACTGCGTTTGACAAGAATAACCCTGGGTTTCAGGTTACCTAAACTAGGTTGGTTTAAGTAAATCTAACAATTTCTTGGATTTTTTAATTAATTTTTCTTATTGTTTTTACAATTTTTTGTATTTTTTTTACAATTTCTTTCTTTAAATTACCCAGTGTAGTGACCTAACCTAAATGTAAGTTGGCCGTAATAAGCCAAAAGTTTGCTGATTAAGTTGACGACAGCTGGGATGTCTGATGGAGCTACAATCGCCAGTAGAACCCCTGATCCTTTTCACTCTCCGTTCTGTCGCAAACAGGCATGGATCTACCGAACCGGAGATCATCCAGACTAACTCTTGCGACATCGACTTCGTAAGGAAGTCGCGATTGCCCTTCGCACCGCGTGAAAGATCAATGGACATGCCTCCGTATCCTGGATTAAACCAATCCAATTCGGCGAGATCTCTCGTGATATGTTGGGGTAGTAGGCTCCAAGTATCAGCTCGTTTTCCGAGGTCATGACTTGTGAAACTTGTTTTCGAATTAGCTTAATAGTAAAATTATCCATCCTGTTCGTGTTTGCTTCGTTTTACAAGAACTCGTTGGAAGAGAATTTCTTGTACTCAGATTCTGGGGTTCTGAACTTCTTGAAACAAGCACGAAGATACTACCTCCAGAAGGGCCTCATCTTTTCATCTTTGAAGAACCCACGTTGAACCACACTGAACAACCGTATAACTGGACACATGAGGGCCATGTATCAGATATTCTTCATCCTGGTATCAAGTTCTTCTTCTAAAGGCGCTAGAGTCCGATGTGGACCTGGGCTCAACATGCCTCTCCAGCCAGCACGATCTTTCCCCAGCTGTCTCCGAGGTTCCCTTCGACTTGTGTGCACCACCTTGTACGCGGACGTCCTCTGTTGCGTTGTCCCACAGGCTCAGAGTCGAAGACTCTTCGGGCCGTGGCTAAGTTGTCCAGACGCTCTAAAGGGCCTAGCCATCTTAAGCGTTGGATCCGTAGACGCCTGGTTAGAGTTATGTCGCTGTACAGCCCATACAGTTTGTGGTTGAACCTTCTCCTCCAAATGCCATCAACGGAAACAGAACCAAAGACCGCGGGCAGAACTTTTCTCTCGAAAAGGCCAAGAGACTGCGGGTTAACTATGCTGAATTTGCGCCAGTTTCTTTTCGTATCCCTGTATATCGGATTTCGGAAAAGGATGATTTCACACTTCTTGTAGTTTATTTTGAACTACCAGTCGTCACAAAATCGTTGAATTTTCTCAAAGTCACGTTGCAAGAGGATGTTGATGACCTCAACTTTTGGGGTTGTCCTGTACGCCACCAAGTCGTCGGCGTATGCGATCAGATGCTGCATCGAGCCAATCAGTTCGCTGGTGAAAACATCGAAGAGGACAAGTGAGTTAACTGCACTCTGCTGATGCTGGGATTCAGGCTAATTGCATTGCTACTCCAAATATTGGAAAACATTCCTACCGCGGAGCTAGCTTAGGCGATTCCTTTGGCAATGCCTTGTTCGGTTCCAGCATTGGTTGACGCAGAATTTCCAAGATACTGGAAGTTCTCTAATGTATCAACCGGTTGTCAGGCAATGCATATCTGAGCTGATGAAGTCATTACAGGACTGATGATTTTGGTCTTCGTGCTTGCTTCCCCTTCCACCTTCGATGTCATTTAGTGGAGGTTCAGTATTTTGTGAGAAAGAGGGCATAAATCGTCGTTGTGGCCCAGATGGATACCCAACAACCCTCAGACCCTTCACTTTTATTTGCTTGACGAAAAACACCTTCAGCCATGAAATCAATAACTTCACACCCTCTCTCCACATACAACGTATCTCGCATCTTAACCCTCCCGCCTTCCACCAACTCTGACTCCTTTTGACGAGCAACTAAACACAATCGAAAGCAAAAAAATCAATTCCCTGCGCCAACGTATAATCCTCCTTACATCCAACGCCGAATGTCAATTGTATCTGCATCCCTACATCCGTATCTGTAAACTCAGAGCAAAAGCAGAAAAATTGGAAAATAAAATTCCGTCTATTCACAGCTGTGGCGTGCCTTTGGTCGCATTAAAACGACAAAGTGCCATCATTCGCAAGCACCGTCAATATCAATCAAAACAACTTAACGACACTTTGCGCCATCTCAACGCATTTGGGGGATGCAAAACTGCTCGTAAAAATATTCATGATGACAATTTTCTTAATCGCATTTTACTTCGTTTAGATTTTGTTTTCTTTGCTGTTTCTTTTTCTGGTATCTCTCCCTCTCGAAATAATTCGAATCGATTTGAGTTTCCTTCGCTCCGTCTCCGGAGGATACTCATTCGCCGCCTCCCACGCGCGCCTTCGAATCAAAATCGGAATCCGAGTACAAGACCAAAACCGAGCAAACCCGGAACGGTGTGTGCGACTCCGCATTGACATTGAACTTGAATAATTCAATAGGATTTGCCCCATTTTCCTAACAGACTCTCGCTCCGCCTTATTCAAATCTGAATGTCATCAATTATTAACTCATCCGCAATTACCCATATAAAATATCCGCCATTCGGCATCCGCCATCAGGCTGTCACTCCGGGATTTCGGTATTCATGACTGTGCTGGGCTGCTCCTGCACATGGTGGGTTGGATAGGATCGTCGTGGGGCTTCACGTGGCGGGGCTTAATGCTGCCGTCAAAATCGAACACAAAATTTCAATCACGCACCTGCCAAACGTTATTTTCGCAGACCCGTCCAATCTGTAACCGCAGCGCCAGTGGTTCGATGGAACAATCGACATGGATGTACATAGACCAAGGTGAGTGCGTGTGGGTAGCGGGGTGGCACTTTCGGCTCCGAGAAGGAGCCCATTTTCCGATCGTTTCATCTTGCCTACTTTGTGTCTTTCTTGAGGGTTTTATCAGACTTCCACGCTGATTGGGGCTGCCTCCTTCGGTTGTCGGTAGTCAACGGCCGTATGAATTATTCCCAAGGACAATAATCGGCTCAGGACACAATTTGACGAAGATGTAATCGGCACTAAGAGCTAACACGAAGGTAAGACCGCAAAGTGTGTACACCGGTAGACGAGCCCATCTCTGCCCGGCCGCCGCCGTTGGGAAGGTATGAATGCGTTGTATCTCGGGGATTATTCCCGGAGGAGGTACCTGGGGCTGTAAAATTTTAATCGAATATCGAAAGGAGAGCGCGATAAGAGTCTTTTGCTGTTCACCGGGTCGTATCGTTCGTTCGCAGGGACATTCACTTGGGAGACGTCTCTTAACCCAAAGCCACGATGAAGACAGACTTGGAGGAGGGATTTCCCACATCAGGTGACGACGACCCATTCCATTCATTCAAGCACATCGCAATTGTCGGCGATAAAGAGCGAGCTCCCACCGTTTGATGATCGATTCAAGTGATGCAGTCGTATCTGTCTTTGACACATCCGTTGGGCGGGAGAGGAATGGTCGCGGGGGGACTTTTCGAATTGGCTTCACGCCCAGAGCGTGTTTTAGCGGTGAATCGTAAAAATTAGTTCAGGCGTTAATATATTTACGAGCGGCATTAAAAGAGGCATTTAACCACATCTGTCCAGATGGTATTTTCCGAATTTAAGTGCGAACGCATTTAAATTTATTTCGATGTAAAAACTCTCGCAGGTGGTGCAGAGCGGACAATACAGTCCGAGGGTGATACATTATCTCCCCATTCGAATGGCCAATAAAATTGGATCTGTGCACTCAAGGATTTCAAATACTTTTGATTGCGGTACAAAGTGGGAAGTAACTCAAGTGTGGCTTTATTAGCTGTACTGAGTGTCCTCTTGGCGTGTCCTTTGCAAAGTCAACAAGTGATGCGGGGTTTAGTTGGCAACTTTCGATTGAATACTCACTGAGAAAGAACAACGATTTGAATTTGGTGTAACGACATGTAGATGAATTTGAAAATTGGCAAACGTCTGTCCCGTTCGTTTGTTTAAGACGCCTGCGCTATCGGTCTATGGTGGGTTCGAGATACCTTCAAGGACTTGATCAAATCAGGGAGAGTCGTGTTAATGGGTAATTTCTTACGTACACACATGAGATCCTCTTCAGTCCAGGGAGACCTTAGCCTCAACAAACAAGCCTATCCAGGTAGCACGAGATTCTAGCTGTGTCCAGTTGCGCAAGTTGGTTCAGTTTTTTCTCCACTTGTGCGTGCCCGCTTAAGCGGGCACGTCCTCTGTTGCGTTGTTCCACAGGCTCAGATTCAATGGTTTTTGGAAACGGAACTAAGTTGTCCATGTGTTTTACATGGCCTAGCCACCTTAGGCATCGAAACCGGAACGCCTGGCTAGGCTCTTGTTGCTGTACAGTTCGTAGGATTTGTGAATCTTCTCTTCCAATCATCAACAAACAGGACCAAAGATGAACAGTAAAACTTTTCTCCCTAGAGGCTTGTTTATCCGCTTTGGCTGCGCTGTTCTGCGAAGTTCTGGTACAAGGATCTGGGTCTTATGCAAAGTCAACTTGGTCAACTTGGTCTTCCGCTAAAAAAAAAAAGCAGGCAGAATTATTCTGCGCTTGATTTCGGTACTGATGTTGTTCGTACCTCTTACCACGCTTACCACTGAAAACCCTTTTTCTGTGTATCGTTCCTTCACCGTTCTATTCGACGTCCTTAACTTCTTCTTATTTTTCTTCTTTTTCTTCTTCTTATTCTTATAGCGCAACAGTCCAGGGTGGCGCCTTAGCCAACAAGCCTCTCCAGCTAGAATGATTTTTTGCTGGCAGTCGCCAATTGCGTACATCAAGTTGGTTGAGGTTGATCTCCCCTGGGTGTGCCATCTTAGCCGTAGACGTTCTTTTTTGTGTGTGACAGTTTTTTTTTTTTGACCAGTGTGACAGGTTCGGAGTTGTCGTTCTTCTACAAAATTTACGTCATCCTCTGTGGACGAATCTGCGTGGGTTTTTTCCGTGTACTGATAGACCTCAACTATCTAACCTTCAATCTGCAATTTACAAGCGCTGCATCCGAGTTGATAAGCTAATTCACTGGTCATCTAGAAACGCTGCCACTCTTCATTTGCCGCAGTTATCTCAGATCTACTTTTCAGAGACAGTCTCATTTAATTTTTGCATCAACTGGTAGCTAGCAATTAAATGAGAAGACACTTGTGTGAAACAACCACCTCTCGTTCCTCTATAGACACAGTCGTTCTTAAAGTAACGCAACAACGACTGAACATTTTTCCCATAACTCGGGAAATCAAGAACATGTACAAGTTATGTATCTTCGGAATGGAATTTCAAGCTTCATGTTTGTCATGAACTTGCTTGCTACAGTGGATAAGTGATTTTGAGGAAGGAAGAAGTTGAACTTAAAAACTATCATTCATTCATTGATTCATTTATTCATTTTTATTGCCTTAAGTAACAGATAACAAGCAAAAAATAGATCGAAACAGCACTGATTGACTGTCGTTATATGAGGACGAATAATGACATTTCACTTCCCAAACATTGAATACTGTTTCTGAAATATTCATAGGAAACGTTATTGGTTGAGTCCATTTTCTTCAGTTTCGAGTGATTTATTCACAATATACTTACTTACTTATCAGGCCTGCGACTCAAGGAGGGTCTGAGCTTGAGCAATTGCCGTCTTCCATCGCTGACGGTCCCTGGCACTCTGCTTCCAATCAACAAGACCAAGTTGTCTTGCATCCGCGATCACTTGGTCTTCATACCGGAGTTTCAGTCTTCCCTTTCTTCTCAAACTAGGAGGCTGGGATTCGGCGACTCTTTTAGCTTAAGTATTGGTGTTCATTCGCTCGATGTGGTCGAGCCAGTTTAGTAAATGGATTTTTCTCGCGGACTATGTCCACATCTTTGTACAGCTCATAGAGCTGCTATTGTGTCTTCTCCTCCATTCGCTCTCCTAGCAGACAGGGCCTAATATCCGACGTATAATTTAACTTCGAAGGCACCAAAAATCAGCTCTGCAGTCCTGTTTGTCGTTCAGCTTTCGGCTCTGTATACCAAGACTGGCAGGATTAGGATTTTGTAGAGCATGACTTTCGGTTTTATTCCGAGTTGGTTGGACAAACCGAAGTAGCAACAGTTGCCAAGAGCGATTCTGCTTCGGATCTTCACCAAGTTCTCATTTTTGGAGTTCACATTTGCCCCAAGGTAAATAATCATCCAATCGAAGTCATTATCAAATCGAATATTACAGCACTAGTTGGATGCCTTTTCTCTTAAGATCTGTTGAATCAAATTCCAGATACATTACAGCCAGTCAGTCTTAAATAGACCACCAGTAGAATACCGACATTTCGAGTGATGTAGACAGAATTTTAGGATGTCATTTGACCCCCTGTTTTCCTTTGAATTGGATGACTACTAATAGTTGTTTAGTAAACACTCCACACTCTCTTGCAAATCAGATGCAGCCTTGATTTCAACTTAAATGGCAACATTGGGAAATCAAACCCCACCTCCTTTCCACAGGGTTGACACCACATCTCATTACATACTTTTGCCGCAGAACCACCCACGTGTAGCCCCTTTGAACTGCACTCCCTCTCAAGACATCACATTTCAGGACTCACTCAGTTTCCAAAATGAAAACCATATCACATTGTCAATGTCAATTGTTCGAACCGAAAAGACATGGAAGACCACTTCACTTAATTTACATGCATTTCGAAAACAACAAACACTTTACAGTCCTCCCCCGAAGATAGAACACAACCCGACCGACCGACCGCTCGGAGACCACCATACAATCGAATGTACAGTACACATCAGGCATCAGCATCATCTACCAAGATATCAATTACCATTCAAACCGGAGTATGACATCTTGACAGGTGTCCTGCCAGGATGTAGGATTCGATGTTGTAATTCAGTTGAGAGCCCCCGCTTAGCATTACCATTGGCTGCGGTTACATGGCATAACGCTCAAATTATGCGGCTAAGTAGATTGCCCGACAAAGGATACAGAATACCCCTACATTATAGATGAGGTTAGGGGTGCCGTGGCGCAGGTATGCAGACTCCTGAATGTTTCATTGACACAAATTCAATTTACACAAACATCATTATCTAATAAAATGTCCGTCACCGTCATCTCAATCATTGTCTGACAGCAATACCGCAAGGACCTCGATGGCGACGTGTAGGAAAACGGAGAAAAATGATCCGTCTGTCGGTTGGTGAGTGGCAGACCGGTGGGTGGAGGTGGCGTCAAACTTTGAAAGCGCAAATGCATCTGGAAATGGGGTGGGCGTTTGCTGTGCAAAAAACATCCCTAGGACGTGATTTTTACTTCGGGGTTTGAGGTTATTCGTATCTCTCACGCACACAGCGGCCTCTGTAGCCACCACCACCGCTTCGAGTGCGAATGCCGAATGAGTGATGATTGAGGGAAAATGTTATGCTAAGATACATTTCGGGACGCTCAAGACAAGCTGCTCAAGGGCGCACCCGTACGTAGGTTTTTCGTCATGACGGCACTCTATTCCTGGCAGCGACCTCCCCCCGGCTCGAATCCATTTATGAGAGACCACATCACTCTGGCACTCCGGCAGAGGGTATTGATTGATGCCGATATGGAGGAGGACTAGCTGTCTCTAACGCGCTCCTCTCGAGGATATTCCTTTCAAAATTATTCATCTATGCATGAAATAAATTTTTCACTCGCCATCGAAACGAGTTTACGAAACAGAAACATGCTTGCCTTTCCCAGCCGCACCACATGACCAGCGCCACAGACCGACATGCCCGACCTCCCTCTCCGTAGGGGTGGCGTAGGCGGGTCCATGTGGAAAGCCAATGTCGGTGCGCCTCATGCGGGAGTTACTTTGAGCGGAATTCCATCTGAATGTCTGAGATTTCGAAGAATTTTTTTCTTTCCTTCTCGGTTGCTTCTGCTCAGATGGTGAATGGGCTGGCGGCGGTGTAGTTGGCTGTGCTCTCTCATGCATTATATCTTCGGGGGAACATCTTAATGGAATGATAAGTCAGTGGAGTTCTGGTGGAAAGATTTATGTTTGCTTTGACTGTTTCCTATATTTGTTTTGCTTGCATTGAGGAGCTTGGTATTCAGGGACTGGAAGCATTCAGGAGCAACCAGGCCATCAATGGACTTAAATCGTGTATCGGGGACGTTTCTGATTGTAGATGTTGCTGCAATCAGAATACTCGAGGAGGTATTGATTTACAACTCAATGCGTGGTAGAATACGGTTTGCTTTTGAATGGTTAGTTGACAATTGACGACTAATTGAGTCGTCGGTTTTGAGGCCATCATTTTCGGATCTTGTTGTACTTGATTCAAGAAGTCATCATTTTGTCCGTAAGTTCGAGAAAGAGGATGACTTGATACCATCGCATTTCACTTTGCGGATGATGTAGGTAACGTGGTGCTTGAGCAACGTTATCGACCGAGGCTTTCTCTCGAAGGACCATGCTGACCATAAGAGTCTTCGAATTCGAGTCTTCGAATTCATCGTGCTCAGTGGTGTATCCCGACAAAAAATCAAATGTTTGTCATTAGCGTACATCAAATGTCACGTTTATGAGCATTTTCACCACATAATCATGTATCATCCGGAATACAGATGGACAGAGTGATGGTTAATGTGAAACTAAAATCAAGTTCTGTCTTCTCCGATCTCCGAGGTAGAGAGCTTTGTCAAATTCCATGCATTGGAATAATGCGTTTGCAGCATAAATTCAAAGAACTGCTAAACACTTTCTTTGGAAAACCGACTGTCCATTTACTCAAATTAAACCCGCACATGAACGAACATTTTCCAGGAAAAACACTCCCACTGATGAGATTACTCTACGCACTTCTGTAACCATGCACGTTCAATGGTGAAATGACTCAGTCAACCCACACTCACATTCTTAACCAAAACCTACGTTTGACCTCATGCACTTGAACTCAGCTCAATCTTCGAGTCAATAAACCAACGAACGTGATCCATCGCAAAGATATGCACTCACACAAAAAGCTTGTTACCTCTCAACGGTCTTCCGTACATTGAATCAGTTCCCAACCAGTTTGTTGCGCAGAACTTTCTTTCCTACCAGAGCGGCGCGGCGGTGTCTCTCTCATCAGTGTCATAAATGCTCGAGATCTGCATCTAACATTAGGTCGGAGAGTTGAACGAGACTCTTTCACGGTTCGCCCAGCCCAAATATTTGACCATAAAGCAAGCTCAACAGCAATCACGGGACGTAATGACACTAAAGACTTATGCAAACACCTGCGTGCCTTATCGACTTCAATCTGTGACGCAATGAGGAACAGTGGAAGCAGCCCATTTGCAGACTCATCTCAAATTTCCCTCCAAATTAGTCGTGGCCATTGGGATGCAAACTAGAGACAAGCGCATTCATCAGAACTTGGGGGCCAGCCACTTGCCGTTGACAAGCCACGTAACTATTTCAAGAATTCAATTGTGAGACAGGCCGTTGCTGGATCTTAGACCGAGCTCCGAACTGAAAGGTTGATCAGTTTCTTTCGGCAATTGCAATCGAATAGTCGGGATCGGAGGGCCAGTCGACGTTCAACTATCGCGAACATCATCATCAGCGTGAACTCGTACCACGTTTACCCTGCTAATTAGCACGTGTGTCCAAAAATAAAAGCTATTCGCCGGATCGCGTCCGACACACAGAGCGTCATGCACGCGTCAATTGGATTAGAGACTTATAAAGACAACGGCTTTGATAAGCCTCCACCATACTCGCGTTCGGTGTCGACAGCGGTGAGTAGTGTGTCACTTGGATTTGTGTCTCCACCGCCACCTGTTCAGTGTACAGTTTGGTATTGCTAATTGAGCCTATCATATTTGGCGGGACCGTTCGGTTGGATTGATTGATTCAAAGTGCTGTTTGGTGGATCAGGTTCGGTGATTTACATTTGGGGCTTTCTGTGCCGAACTTTCGGCAGTGTTTAATTTGCTGTCATTGAATTAGTGCGCTCATTTGAGTGTGTACTTCCCAAGCCCACTTGAGTCAGACAAATGTGTCACCTCAAGTCGTGTGCGTTGTTGGTCAATTATGTTCGTCACAGTTTTGTGGTCTTAAGAATTAAGTCATTCATTTTTTTGTAAAAACGTGATGAATTCGGTAAAGGTTTTTACACGGCATCTCCTGAAAACAAAAAGATTCGATGTCGAGTAATTGAGATAGAGAAGGTTTTAAGGCCAGTGCTTTTTTTTGAGAAGAAAATTTATTGATCGCTTCGAACAACAAATTTACTATCTCTCATCGTAGCAACTGGCTTCTGAAGCGAGAGTTTTTTTTTTCATTTACTGGCCCAACTGGTTTGTGGTGGAAAAAACAATTAATCTCTGGGAGTCACTACGCTTCTCTTTATTCACGATTCATCTTCGTTTTCTTCTTCGTTGGCTCTACAGTCCGGTCTTGACTTGGGCCCAGCTTGTACTCGTGACGTGAGTGCCATTGTTTTTTCACGAGTGGAGGGGAATTACAATTTCAAGTAAACATACGAAAGGCGGAGTTTGAGAAGATACACTCTGAGCATTTTCAGCGTTTCGAGAGAGGTGGGGCATTAAAAATGAAAGTTGGTGTGTTCGGGATCGAACTATAAACGTTTTGCGTAGTCGTTACTGCACTGCGCCACGGCCATATCTTATATTTGACTGGTCTGCATTTTTTTTTTCAAGAGACTAGTTGTTCGGACTTTCTCAAACAATTGCGAATCAAAATTTGACGGTACAAAATGACTGAAACTTTATTTAAAGTTCTGCCAAAAGTTCAACAACCACATTCTCAAGCTTTTATTGACGAGTGTAGCCATCTTCACATTTAGGTCGGAAACTTTTCAGTCCATATCGGCATCTGCCGGTATCAAAGTGTGGAAAACAAATTTTTAATATCAACTAACTCTAAAACTAGGACATTTTGGTAAACCAACTTTCCATCAAAATATGACCAAGACGATTCAATCCTTTCAAGAATACAGAACGCAGCTGTTAATGTGTTGCAACTCTTTCACCTCCTTTCAGCCCTAAACTCTATAATACTCTGCCACCGAGAGTATTATAACTTTCAGCCACGCAAGTCATGCCCCAACTCCCACCGGTTGGGATTACCTCATAACCTCATTGGACCCAAAAGCCTGTGCGCATTCCCGACTCCTTCCCCCTCCCCCCTTCCCTTAGCCTAAGCCAGCAAAAGACACTCGTCTTAGTGTTTTATGACATAATTCCCATCTTCGTTATGATCCTCGTAAATTAACCCTTAAGCTTTCAAATAATACTACTCCTAGCGGATGCCTCTAAGGCCGTAGCATAGGCCCAGTGATTTACGTATGATTGTGTAGATGAAATTTACTATTCATTACACCAACAATAGCGGCAAAAAACGACTTCATAAATAAAGTCAACAGTTGAGCCCTCCTTCTCCCGGCCAGTAGCCACAAATCATCACAAAACGCGGCGGCGTTGCAGTGATGGCCGAAGATGAATCTCATTCAGGGTGACTCCTCAAAGATGGACAAAAAAAAAGAGCAGAACAGAACATTTCAACTCTCAGCTCCAAATGAACACTGCATCCCTTTCACATAAATCTGATTGCTTGTGATTCTGCTTTAACTGATGCCGTCCATCAGACTAATCCCGACACAAACGCACACGCTCTAGCAAAACCCTCCAAACAGGACGTCGGCCGTTCCCCACGTTTCGAGTGTGTCCTCGAACTGCTGTTTTGGTGGATGTTTCATCAGCGTACAATTTACAGTTAACACAACAACTACGTTAACACTCTTTGGCTTCTATGCATTCATTTACTGTTATTTTTTCGGCCCTAAAAATGTGTATCCACTTTCTCATCGCGTCTGAAATTCTTCTTTTTCAGAAAAATTCAATATTTTCGAGCAATGACCCACGTTCATCCATCCGTCCGACTGACAGCGCAAAGGATACGAGCGCCAGGGCGTCCGATGCCAGCAAAGCGATGACGCCAACCACGGCAGAGCCCGTCCGTGGCAACTGGGGCAATCAAGTGGAGTTTATCATGGCCTGCATAGGCTATGCAGTGGGCCTCGGCAATATTTGGAGGTTCCCGTATTTGGTCTTTCGCAACGGTGGAGGTATGTATCCTTTTGAGTGGCTGTGTGTGTGTGTGTGTGTGTTGAACTGCTGGTGATTCTATTATTTCGCATGGATTCAGATGTTTCAATGTCCTCTCGCACATGTGTGCCCCCCACTCCCCTGTGGGCAGTTGGTCAGTGTATCGCTTTCTGGGGAAGGTACTCGCTAAAGGACTTGTCAGGAGTAATTGTTTTCGTTCCTCTTTTTTGCTGCTTTTGAGGGTTTTTGGGCCGCTTTGTGAGGAGCCTGTGGAATAATTTCTTGTGGGAGTGGTTAAGTGAGAGGAACTGTGAGAGATTTATTGCTCTCTCGCTGGTGGACTGCAGATGGAGTGTGCAGCCGTTTTGTGCCTGGAGGCTTAGGAATGACTTGGAGATATTATTTATTGGGAACCATCGTTGAAACAGACTGGTACACATGTTGGCAAGACTAGCTGGCAGCGATTTCCGTGGAATTTCAAAGGGATATGCGTTGAAGTGTCCTTCTAGTCGGGAGCATGGGATTTCCCGATTCTGACAAGACTTGGACTGGGACAGCGCTTTTGGAGATGTTCGCATTACGAGCGATGGCATCGCACCCTTATACTGTGAAGAGAGGGTTCTCGCGTTGGCTCGTCGTGGCATTTGAACTGCAATTAGGAAGAAGCTTAAACATATACTCGTAGACCAGTTTTTCGGACAAATTGCGCCTCGGAACTCTATTCTACGAAGTCGAAAGCAATTTTAAGACGATTTGGTATTCTCTGTCATTGGCAGCTGCTGTTTTTAAGTAAAAGCTTAGTTGAGTCTTAGATAGATATGTAGGTGATAGGGTTGCCTTGCTACTGGGTCGAGGCACACTGAGACCAACAGTTCATTGTCCATTGTGGTCATGGTGTGGGGAGGTGTGCCTCCGTTCCTGGACATATTTTCGAGCCATCAGTATATAAGGAGATCTCTTCACCGCCATTCGCTGATAGCTCTTCCTAACCTCTCCTGTCCGGAATTCGGGTAGAGAACTCGTGGCAGTCAGGGTTGGTGGCAGATAATCCGACGTTTTGTGTCTATATGATGCTGTCTATTTTGAGGGGATGGACGCGTGCCCATATGGCATGTATTTCCACATCTTGACTTTCCTGAGCCTCATTGCGGTCATAGCCCCTCTGCTACTACAGATGATGTCAAGATATAGAGTACGACCTCGAGCACTGCTGTTGGCGTTGTCCTTGGGGAACCCGTGATTCCTAAACAGATTGATCTTTGGACCTTCGTCAAGATAGAAAGAAGGTATTTCTTCTCCAGTGCTTGCCACCAGACTGTTGATCCGTAAGTTAAGTTGAGTCTTGCTCTGCAAGAATATTTTCGATGGTCAAATATAGGAGTTTAATACGGTCGTCGTTTTGTTCTCAAAATATGCATTTCAACGTTTCAGTAAACGAGGATATGTGTTGACACTTGAATCCCAAATAAATTTCTTCACCGTTCCTGACGAAATAAGTTACCCTTTCAACCGCACCCTTGTGCATCATGCTCCTAAAAATCGAATTTGCAACTTAATTCAATATTTTCCCCGAATGTAATCCAATTCAGACTAAAATTAAACCGATCGACCGGAATTTCTTAACCGGCTCTGTAGGCTAAGCAAACACATTCACTTAGCACAACTATTGAAGCAAGTGAACCTGAAGTGACTCTTGACTCCCTCTAATCCCGACTTTCAACCCCCAATCACTTGAGATGCACCCCGTTTCCCCGTCCAAAAGGTGATATGTTCACTCCCAGTGCGGTGTCTTCAAGAAAACCATCGTAATTCCATCCCAAAGGCCGACCGAAGCAAAACTAAATCAACCGAATTTTAATTAATTTCGAGAAACCCAACCAACCTCAGTGGACACAAAGTCAGGGATGCATCGGATCCAGGCGACATAATGCAGGTAACCCAGTCTAAGAGGATTTGCACTTGCTCCAGTGGTTTGATAAGCACAATATCTCCAGAAACATTCCCGAAATGAACTCAAATTCCCCCCGCATCGGCTATCCTTGGGGATGTGCAAGCAGCATATGGCATTCTTGAGTGATTTCATTTACCAAACGACGATCATCCATCGAATCGTAAGCATCTTTCGGTTATCGCATCATTTGGCCGATGAACGCAGGCAAGATGCTGCCTCTGCTCTGCTGGGCTTCATCTTCCAATGGAGTATTCGATTTTATCCTTATTCAGGTCGGATTAACTTTACTTAGAAGGTGCCAGGAGGTGTGCACACTCGAGAACGCTCCTGCCACGAAGACTGGGGTATCAAAACCGGATGAAGTTAGCAACGAAGCCAGGGGAGACAGTGCAGCCACAAACGTGGTGCTTGCGAACGGACGAACTCGAATCCCAAGAATCACAGCGTTCATCTTGAATGCCAACCGAAGTCCTGGCGATGCAAGGAATAAAATGTTTCCATCGAAATTCACCAGCAAATAACGTTATGTCTGAAACTTTCCATCGACGGTTACAAAGGCAACAGTTGCAGCGTCAGGAGCACCAGATGTGTACTGTCGGCGTCCAGGTGCACCAGATGCAGGTGCGCTCCATCTCAGGGCTTGTAATGAAATATACGAAAGTAGAATATCCTGTTTATTTGCTGACGTGGATGACTGAGTAGCACACACACACACACACACACACGTGTGTGTACGCCGAACACATGATATGCATGAATGTCTGCTTCATCCTCCAAAGGATATCGACGGCAAATAACAAGAAATCGAAGCACTTTCTGTGGAAACTACTAGAAGATTGAGTTCGCTTACTTATTCCACCCAAAAGAAGGTGTGTGTGTGTGGAGAGGTGGTGGTGTTCAGGTTGAATGCATCCGCTGATGCCCTACTTTTCATCTCACAGCAATCCATTGAGTTGAGGTGCTGGAAATTTCCGCGATGCATATGGTGGTGAATTTCATTGGTCTCGCCGGAGAATCGATACATTTGTGTGGTTGGCAAGCGGTTTAGTTAATTGTTAGTTGTTCCGTCTGGTACGTGGTTTTAGACTGTGGAGGTTCACATAATTTAGGAAATACCTACTACCCTGGTCTGTGTGAGGCTTGGGCAACAGATGCAATGTTTACGCCTCAGAAAAGTATACGAAAAGCAATTAGGTAGGCGATCGGCCAGTTTGTACGTGTTCAACAAGATTCTGGCCATCAAGTCTGGTAACCCGAGTATGTTCTCCCAGATTAATAAAATATTTCGGGGGAACAATGCCAACGAACTTCTGTGTATTAAAATACCACGAATAAAGAACAATGAACGCCTACTCGCAGCAGCAGTGCTGTGGATGATGAAGACTTTTTCGTGATCGAAGATCCCCAGGCGAACGTGGAGGTTATAACAACCATTTTCGAGGACGTATATAAGGAAAATTCTTGCGTTCGCCCCAACCAACTCTTGGAAAGTAGAGTCTTTGTGTATCGTTCGAAATGACATGGAGCACTGCCGAGCAGAGAATTCTAGTTTCACCACATTCAATGAAGAAAATTAAGCAAACAGTGCTTTCGCCAATGGAGGGGTTCATCTTTCGTTCGTATTGAAGGTGGAACTCTAAACGATTTTCGAATCATTGAAGAAAGATTCGTGAACGCCCCTCCCACGGAGATTGTGGTATCAAAAGCGGATGAAGTCAGAAACGAAACTAGGGGAGCTACTGCAGCAAAAAGGTGCTTGCGAGCGGACGAAGGCGATGGGAATCGATGGGATATCGAACTTAGTGCTTCGACATCTCCCTTCAGAAGTGGTCAAACGCTGTTCAACATTGCACTGAATAATGTTTACTATCCAGAGCATTGGAAAACAGCTGCAGCTTACCGTAACCCTAAAAAAGGACCGTTCCAATCCGGCAAGTCTTCGGCTATTAAGTCTCCTTCCGATCTTATGTGGATTGGTATCGTCCCAGATTCGAAGTACCCATTTATCCAGAAATGAGCCTCATCGCTGAAGATGATTTTTCGATGAAAATTTGGGTTAGTTTCCAACAGTTCCAGAGCCCACTCAGCGAACACACTCGTGGTCTATGGTCTGGTCGTTTACCTTCAGCTCCTGGATCAGTTGAATTTTGTACTGCTGCAGGCCCAAGTCACGACGCATTGTAAAATTCGCCAAGTTGTGGTCTGCGAAAGGCCGAGTTCTTGTAAACGACGCGAAATCGACTGTCTCAGATTCTCCTGCACACTCTCACGGGCAGCGGCGATGTTTTTGCCAGATCTTGCGTTTCGTCAACGTACGGATGTTGGTCTACTGGTTACTAAACCAGTGGACTCAAATTAATCCACCACACTGCGAACAGTCCACTCGGTGGGATGATTATGGCGACCGTAAAATGGCCGTAATGCGCAAAACGTTGGCAGAGCAGAATACCCATACATTTTATTATTTGCGCGTGTTGTTGAAAGCTATGTCCATCCATGGTAATTTGGCAAAACAGACTGAATAAATGACAGCCAATTTGTCTGAAGCCACTCTCGTGTCATCTGTCGGATTCATTCAGTCCCTCGATGGCAGTCAATAAGTGCAAGCTTACAACTTATTCACGCACACAATTCCAACGCCAATTAAACATTCAACCAACCCGAAAAATGTATTTTTCAACTTTGGCAGCTCCTCTCTCCTCTCCTCATACTAAAATAAAACCCACTTAAGTAAGTTTTGCTTGAGCAGCAAATCGAAGGAAAAACGAGCCAACTTTGAGTAGGGAAAACCTAAATAATAATGAGCCTACTTTGAACTTCTTCCACGGATCTCCGGAACGAAATCAATTCCATCAAACTCTCCTCCACCCGCCCTCACCGGAATATAATTATCTCCCGAGGAACTATGTCTTCACATTGTTGGCGCTTCCTCCATTCACTCCGCTGACATGTTTTCATTAATCGACTCTTCAACAAAAAGTCTACCTCCCCCCCTACTGCCCCCAAATCACGTACCGTTCCAATAACAATTCAGACACTTTTATAGCTGTAAATTCTTGGAAAACCCATGCCAGGGATAAAATTGCCGAAGCCACAGAATGTCGTGCACAACTAACGTTATAATTGTCAAAAGCAATTCGTAATGCCGGAGTGCCTTCAATTGTCAAAGGCACTTCCTCCCATCCACGGCAGGATGCCGAGTGGCTGAAGGGTAAAGGGAGCTGATTTCTTCTAATTACCATTGTCATTACCAATGTCATTGTCTTTGCCACAGAAGCCACCTTCATTGTCGCCATTACCATCTCCCCCTCCGCCTGGTGTATGCCGTCCCTCGTCCCACTCTCATCCCAATCGTAGCACAATCGTAATAGTCATCACCATCGTTGGCACTGGTGCTGGTATTGTCCCTGTCGCCATCGTCTAAGACGGCTGTTGAGGGCTATGCAGATTATTAGAAGCCATCTCTAACGAGTTTTCAACTTTCGAAAACCGGATTCGAGGGAATCTTGAAAACGTGGATAATTCATTTTACGAGAGTGCCACACAAATGAACATGACGACGATTATGATGATTATGATTATCCTTGTAACGTGCCACGCACCCCTCCGACAGCCCGTCACCCTTCGTGTGTTGAGATAGTAGAACAAACGAATGACGTGACGCTCAACAAACACACACACACACACACACACACCCCAGTCAGCAGTGACGTCGAAGTGCGCGACAATAATGCAAATGAAGAACTGTCTCCACCACCCACTCACCCACCACCCTCACAAAACCCCACGGTATATACAGGAAGTCGCCTGTGGGGTTGCGGGGGGTTGTGTGTTGTAAAATGTTTCCACTTTGATGCCTCTGATGGGGTAATAAGTAATAACTCATTTTGAGCTTGAGCTCTCGGCTGGTGTTCCATTTTGCTTCTGCTCCTTCATATCAGACAATTAAACGGATAGTCGAGGGTGTGGGTGCCTGGATGAGGTGTTCTCATGATACACGAAAAGTTCAACAGACTGATGCGGGCGCTGGTGTCGGTGGTGGCAGTGGCTAAGATCGTAAATGCTTTGCTTTGTTTTATGAGATTTAAGCCTCGCTGGGGTTGTAAAATGTTTAATGCAATTTGATGTACGGGGCTTAGAGGTCCTTTTCTTCCGTCACCCTCTGCTCCTCACTCCCGTGGCAGTAATCACAGTCATAGAAATGGCATTTGGTTTTATGTCTACAATAGGCAGGCTTTCGGAATTTGATGTGGCGACGAGTGAAAATTGCTTCCGTCATGAAGTGAGAATTTAAAGACGCTCGCAGGGGAGTGTATACATACGGGGCCTACCACATTGGCGCATGCCAGTTTTTTCGTTTGTTTGTTTGCACCCTTGTTGGAAGAAGCACCGACCGCAGTAAATAGCTCGGGTTATGAGGAACATTCGGTGCCTTTTCTCGGTTTTCTTCCCGATGATGGATTTTGAAGGGAACCAGCGTCAGCTATTTTATGTTCAGACATGGCCACCGTACCAACATAAGTCGTTGAAGTTGAAACAATTGGAAACATTGAGAAGGAGGAGCACTATATGTCTATATACTATATGGAGAAACGTTTGCGTTGGACCATTTGCGTAGACATGAGCCGAAAAAGACCGTGTTGAAACCTGCTTCAGATTTTCATTCGTCGAGAGCACTGAGATAATCGTCAGGAAAGCTACAACGAACTTCTGGGATCTCTGTTGAAGATTATTTTTAGCCAAATCAGCAGGTGATAGATCTAAGTGTTCATTGGGCGAACATGAAAAATGCGGTCGTCGATTTGGGCAAGTGCATCGACTTTTACGCCGAAGGTCCATGGTTCAACTTGGTACAACTTTCTTTTTTATGAAACCAACTCTCTCAATTTGCTGACAATGATCAGAGAGCAAACTTGTATTTGAGTAGCTTTTTGACATATTTGCAACATCTTTTTGGAGCCACGTATCAGTGATGTCAAGTCCATTCCATTCTGATCAAAAGTAAACTTTGAACATGGTACCATTGGGAACTCCATTGACGTGACCATCATTGTCAGCGACGAAAAAATAAGATCCAATCACACCTTTTTCATGAGGGGTAAACAGTCACTTTTTGTGAATGCAATGAAGATTTTTTAAAGGATACTTTAGTTTGTTGCGTATATCTTGCTGATTGACAAAACCTTTAAGCCAAATGTGAGCTTCATTGCTGAACAAGTTTCTTTGATGAAATTCAGAGTTCTCTTCAAACTTTTCCAGAGCTCAATTGCAGAAGTTTCCGCGTTTAAAAGGAAAAGGCATCAATGTTTGGGTTCTCTGTATTGCAATTTCTAACAGTTTCCGAATTAAGACAAAACGGTGGCGCCATTGGTATAGCAGGAAAATGCGTTGACTCCGACTCCGATGGTACATAATACAAGACAACATTTAACATTTAACATTTAACTTTCTTGGCGCCACCTCTCTTGAGATACTGATAATGCTTGGAGTAGTATCGGCGTGGAATAGAGGAACAAAATGCTCCTGCTTTCGTTTGAAGGCCTAAGCCCTAACTGCTAAGAATAATTATTTTTCTTAGAGTATTTTTGGCTTTATCTACAAAAATATTTGCTCATCCTATTCGTTGAGTGAATATAGCAGCATAAGGAGGTTGCAGTGAAGCATTCAGTTTCGAGTCTCGAAGGTCTTCAACTCTACCCTGCGATATAATGTATTGATCCATTTCACTCCGATTTCGATCTTAATTAAGGTTTAAAATTGAATGAAATCATTTTTCACATTTCTTCATTCACGTCATACATTTATTTTTCTTCCCCGCAGGAGCATTTCTGGTCCCTTACTTGCTGATGGTCTTCATCATCGGCATACCAATATTCTTCGCTGAATTGTTCGTGGGACAGTACTCTGGACTTGGACCGACACAAGCCTACAGCAACCTGGCGCCATTCTTTCAGGGTAATTATCATACTTTCCTTATATCATTGCCCCCTGCCCCGCCGCAGACCATCCATCACGTGACAACGGTGGTGAGCGAAGGATAATGACGGCATTTATCTTCATTGTCCCGGGTTTTCTTGCAAAACAAAGTGCGCACTTGTCCTTCGCCGACCACTTGAACATAAATACATTTCCAATACACTGCCGAACGGTCCTCTCGGTCGTTCCAGCATCATGCTCCAACCTTAATCGAACTCTCGCTTGAACCCTCTACAGGACTCGGCGTCTGCACTCTGGTGGTCATCATATTCGTCACCATATACTACATGGTCATTATCGCCTGGATAATATTCTACTTCGTCGCCTCGTTCATGCCCCGCCTGCTGTGGGGATATTGCGATAATGCATTCAATACCGAACGTAAGTAATGTTAATTATTCGCTAATGGTAGCTGGTGGGCGAGGCTATGTGCCTCCCCCAACAGGAAACCGAAAGAAAATAATTTGACATGTCGTTTTTTCGTGTCTGTTAACAGGATGCTACAGCAGCCTGGAGGATAATATGTGCAAGGAGAACAACACCAACAACGAAATGGACAAGATTTTCTGGCACCGAACATGTACCACTATCCAGGACATTTGCGAGTCAAACCAACTGACGGGAATTAATGCCACATACTGCTTTAATGCGACCGCACAAGCGGAAGTGCCTGTCAGGCATATAATAAAGAGGGTCCTGGCTTCCGAGGAGTATTTCTAGTGAGTATTAATATACTTCGTCGTGGTTGTGGGTTCTTCTTCTTTTTTTTAGTGGTTGTGCATTTTTATGTTTATGATTGTGGAGATGAGGGTTTTTGTCACACGTAACGAACACGTGACAGGAGGAGCTGCGGGAATCTTTTTCTGTATGGTCGTCCTTTTAGTAATATTTGCTTTTGTCTCTGATGTCATGGGATCTTTTAATTATGTTGCGTAATGCCTATTCTGATCTGACAATTGGACTGTGTCCAGCAGGAGAGGCATTTGATGTGATGGCTACATCTCTTTTCTGCATTCTTTTCACAGGTACCCGTACTTTTTAAATGTCGACCGGTCTGTCTTTTCTCCAAGCACTTCTCCATCAACTGCGTCAACTGAAGTACTTTTTGGCTTTACTCGAATTGACAACAAAATTGCGTCATACTGTTCTTTCGGAGGAAAACAAACGTTCGACTGAACATTTGACTTCTGGAAGGGTGGGCATTACAGTGCAGGCTTGCTTTAGAAGGAAGAATTATCGCGCCGACGGACCACTAAGTAGAATACGACCATAGATACCGTGACCACAGCCAGTGTCAACTATTTCAGTAAAGTTCGGCTGACGAAAGATCGCGGTGATTAGCGAGCTATTTTGGTTGAAATCTTGCTTCATTTAGCATTGGAGCGTTCCTCATCGACACACAAACATCTTGTACCAGGCGCCATCAACCGAAAGAATGCCCCTCGATTACTTCATTAAAGACTGATTTCATAATCTACTCGACTAGTTCAAAGCGCCTCGGAGTGCCTTAGCATTACCCACGTTGTATTTCACTACCCGCAGTGCACCCTTCTCTTGGCAGAAAACCCCAAACCATTCGCCTACACCCGCCATCGCCCCAATCACATTTGTCAAAACCGTCTACGCCCAAACATTTGGCTTCCTGAGTATCCTTTTCAAAATCCAAAAGTCAAATAAAAGATTATTCATTCTCCTTTCAGTCTCTTCAGTATCACAGTGAAGGGGCCTTGCGCCTTGATCCCCCCCCCCCATTCCCAAGTCGAGCAACTGGCATTGCCTCGCAATTGAATCATCAGTCAAAGCAGTTAGCAGTTGAAATGCCTTCAGTTGCGCCCCCTTCAATCCATAATCCATTAATTTCCTCAGCCCGGCGAGAGCTGCCGAGCGATATTGATTGATTATGATTGCAGTGACATTAAATCTTGCTCGTTCCATTTGATCCTGAGGAAAAATAATTGAGCAATATACACAACTATGCACTTAAAATTTATTACCGCTCTCCGGTTTGGGGGTTGGGGCGAGTCACTCGGCGTCCGCATCCGTCTCGGACCATTGGTCGCACTCGTTGGCTGCCACAGCACCCTCGCATGGCATCCAGAGACGATAGATGACGTGCACGTACGACGGCAGGATATAGGATCCCTGTGATATGTGGCTAGTGGCTACCGTTTCAAATCGCTTCGATTTGAGGAGAGTCCTATGCCCAGATGTTGGACAAATCCACCTTATCACTACATAAATACCAGGACACTGGAGTGTCCTTGTGCATGCATCAGCAGACGCTCCGCCCTGGACTTCTGGTCGTTCGGGTTAATCTTGGCACCCGAAGATTGATGGAATTCTAATTGAATCGTCATGGGATTTTGGAATCGTGTCCTTCGTCATTATTATCATCTTCCCACAGACAGAGGTCCTTGATTTATTGTTGTTCTTATGCCGCCAGTGCACGGCGAAAATTCAATTATGCTACACGAGACGTTAATTACCGTGACTGCAACAGTTGCCTGATTAACAATTTCCAAGTGTTCGGTTCGCTTAGTCCTTTGGCCCGCAATTGCCGCTCTCGCTAAAGAACCATCAGTGTCCTTGTGCAGCCCTCTCATCTCCTGAGTCATGCCCTGCTTTCGTTGGTTTAATTTAGCCAATTGTCATCGCAGTCAGACTCGTTCAGTGGATCTGTTGCAAAAGTTTTTGGGGCACTTCCAAATCGATTTCCAACTGCGGGCTGGCCCCCCTCATCATCATGACTCCGAGCTGTGTATGTGTGGGTGTGTGCGTCTGTTTAATAGGTTCCATCATGTTGAGCATAATGCTTTCAACTTCCCACCGATGGCTCGATTTAATCAAAAGTAGTTTGTTGGACATCGGTTGACACACACACAGGCACACACTCACACAAAAAAAGAGCACGAAGAACACAAATCGAGGACACCGCCGGCCAACAAGGCCGAAAAACGACCACGGTATCGAATTCGAATGTCGGTCGTTAGTTTGTTTTAATGATGCCAATGTAGCGCAGGGGTGGGCGGTCACCTGGGAGTTCGGAACTTTTGTTCGCGTCCGTACTTGTGGCTTTGACAGTTTTCCGATGAGTTGTCAAAAAAGTTGTGCCTGTCGATGCCGATGGCTCTGTGTGTATCAATGGACATGTGACAAATGTTTCTTCAGATTGTTGGGAGGTGAGGGATGAGAATTGTATTTTGGAATCGCCTTGTTCTTGCTGCCGGGCTGGACACGGAGCTGGGGGGATTGATGTTCGGAATGAATGTTTGACAAAAAGCGATTGTCAATTGCAGGGAAATTCAATTACGTGGCAGCTAAGTACCGGTCGATGGTTGTGACATTTTCTTGATGGTTATGATTTCCAAAATTACTACAAACAGACTGATGGTCTAATAAGTTGGTAGGGATTTGATGGTTGATGACTGAATTGTCAATTCATTGGTTGGAGCTGCTCGCGACACTGAGCAGATCGTTTGTCATTTAAGGCCTTAAAGGTGGAGGATTTTTGACCATATTTTAACTTCTACTATTGACCGCAGAAAATTCTGTGGTAAGGATGAACAGATGTGTCAAGAAATTCGGAGAGAGTTTTGGCAACAAACCGTCATAAGGTATATAAGGCACTTGAGCCCATTCAAGCGTTCTACTCTGCGGAACTCCCAGAATACTGCACCACACAGAAACTTTTTTCAGCCCTAAAAGTCTACAAAGTCAATTGCGTACTGAAGACTATTGAAGGGTTTTGACGTTCCACCTCCTGGGTGGCTAAGCAGTCTTGCTAAAGGGTGACCAGATCGAAATAGCTCCAGTTTCAAATTTTGCACTGCCTGGCCTGCGAACATTCCTCCTTAATTACTTGTGAAGCTCGGCACCGGCCATACATAGAACCACAGTTCCACCTCATACACTTATGAGTCTGACAAAAGTGTGGCTTGAAATTCTATTCCAGAGACAACTTGTAAAGGGTGACCAGATAACAATGATAGTTTTTCCAACTGCTATTTTTCAGCAACTAGTAAACTTACCAATGACATCTGGTTGTCAAAATATTCAGTAAGATTTGCCTTTTCGATTTCAAGAGATTCATTTCGATTTCGAGATTTCGTCTCACACTTGCCGAATTTTCGGAAATTTTCAAAATACATTATCGAAATTCCGAAATAATTGTAAATACGTAACTTGGACGTTAATTTCGTCGTGAGGTCACTCGTCCTGATGGCTTCAGTGTGCAGGCAATTCGTCGCACCGTGCAAAAGTTTGAGCTCGACTTTTTGGGTCTTAAGCCACTACACAGGCAGAGATTGATGCGAAATGAAGAAAACATAGCCGATGCGTCGTACCGGCCATTATCGAAGAAGACTGTGAAATGTCAGTGTCTCTCATCATCAGAGAGTCATCCCGGTTTAATTTCTATTTGGATTTGGGCTTACATCCATAAGAGATTGCGGTGACACAAGAATTGAAGCCGGACGACCATAGATAATGGCGTGAGTTCGTTAATGGGGCCCTGGAAATGCTGGTTGGTGATCCGGTTTTTGGACAAAAAATCATCTTCTCGGACGAGGCCCATTTCTGGCTCAGTGGTTATGTCAACACGAAAAATTGGATTTGAAGTAAACGCAATCCACAAGTGATCGACCAGGCATCAGTGCACTCACAAAGATTTACTATTATATGCGGTTTAAGCGAAGGCAGCATCATCGGACCTTATTTTTTTGAAAGGAAGGAGACACCGTCAATGATCCGAAGTTTGAAGCAATGTTAACTGACTTTCTATGGCCAGAGCTCGACAACATTGATATATCCGAGCTGTTGTGATAACAAGACGGCTGGTGCTACATGTCATTCAAGCGATGCAACGGTTGAATTTGTGAAGGAGAAATTTAGCGAGTGGGTCATTTTACTTATCAATTGGTCGCCGCTATCATGCGATTTGACACCACTTGATTATTCTCTCTAGGGCTACGTCAAGTCCTTGGTCTACTTGAACAATCCAACCCTAATTACTTTGGACTAGCTCGAGGCTAATATTCGAGACGTTGTTGCGCGAATAACGCCGCACATATTAGGCCGAGTCAAAAAAAGTTGGACCGATCGCCAGCGAAGCCGAGGCAGCCATTTGAGTGATATTCCATTCAATACGTAATGGCATGAATGTCAGAATAAGTCTTTTAACTCACACTGTTGTTGCTTTATTCAAATATCTTTCCTTATCGTTCTTATCTGGTCACCCTGTAGCTATTCAACTGCTGCCACCTCAATGTCGATAAGTCTTAAAAAATGTTCCAGATCAAATTATTCTCCTGACAGTCTCCATTATTTATTAAGAATTTACTCTTCAAATCCTCAAAGATCGAAATGGAGTAATCTACTCGCAGCTCATAACATCGACATCAGCTCTGCTTCCACTAACTACAAAGTCATTTTTCAGCATCAGCCTAATTGAATTGACGTGTCTCTGGATCCAAATTGAACCAATCAAGCCGCCAATTCCACGTCACCCATTAAACATAAGAATTGTGGGTATATCCCAATAACGGTATACCGCTCAAGTTTATACTTTCGATTACACTTCAACAGATGAGGTAATCAATTGCCGGTCTTTAAAGTAACGAGCGCAGTCTTATTCAAAAAATAACCCTCTAGAGAGCGATATTTGTTGGGCATGTGGCTTCGGGTGACACGAAACCCATCTCCAGAAGGGATGTACACAATGAATCTCACCTCACCTGATTCCATGTTTCGCCCGCAGCCACCCTTCGCGCAACATACCGTGCGTAAACATAATCGTTTATCATTCGTTTCACCGTTCCGCCATCAAATGACTTTCAATTTATTTAGACGCCAACTTTCGAAGGATGAAATGAAAATCTCAAAATCGCAAGGACATCAGCATTAATACAAAGTATCCAAATTCAGTCGTGGAGAGATGCACTGCGTGCCAACCACCACCAGGCGGTGAATTTATTTCGCCGCGTACTCTCTGGCAAATCGTAAAGGAACCGAAAATAAAAACCTTCACGTACCTTCCGCCGACGCCGCCGTACGGCAGAAGACTCCCGTGAGGAAATAGCTCAACTGTGTTAATGCTACTATCCACTTTCATTTAAGGATCTTCATTTCTTTTTTCTGTTCCCGCTCCCCCTCCCGCAACCGCTTCGGTAGTGGATTGCGGCGCCCAGAGGCTGACTGGCATCGTAAACGCGTAAACGGAATATTCACGCACGTGAGACGGCAACTCTAATTTCACTCATAATTTCAAATTACTTCCTTCGCACTCCGGCGCGGCGCTCTGTGCGCCTCTATGCGAGTGTGCGAGTGTGCGTGTGTGCCGGTTGTGCCATCAATGGGCCGGGTACAGGCCTCCCGGTGGGCCAATTTCTTCGTTGCCAGAAATTTATTGATGGATCGCGGCACACTCAGTGGGGGAGCACTATATAACGCTTCGTGCATGGATGGGCGGGTGTTCTATTGGCATAGCTGTGCTCAGCGCCTCAGTTTCGCATCAGCAAATTAAAAGGACATGGGACCGCTCTAGGGGAGCTGGTGTGACATAAGAATCATTAAACAAATTTGTTGTTGCATTAATAATTCAAGAGATTTACTCGAGGACCGATGGGGAAGCGAGCTTCAGTTCTTATTTTTAAGACACTTCAGCTATCCCTACTTTTACGGCTGCGCTTGTATTTGGAGTAATGTGACAACTGGGACCTTGAATTGTTTGGTTTTGGGTTTGAGGGGTTGCCGGGGTTGTCAGGGTTGGTTGTGTGAAGTTGTTCTTTAAAGCAGGGGGTATCTGCTGCTGAAGATATTCTTGAAATTTATTCCGTGCGGTGGACATTTTGAAACCTCTTTTCGAGACTCGGCGAAGGAACAACGTCATCGGGTGCTAATCAAATGTCAAGGAGCAGCGCATAAGTCCGAGAAGGAAATAATAGCACAACACAAACATTGGGGATTTCCAAAATCCTTAAGACAGAGTCAAAGATGTACGTACGAAGGTCACACAGAAGCCCTTAAAGAAACTTTCCGAAAGGGTGCCCCCCTAGGCAGCCTTTAGCAAGTTAATCTCTTGTCATTCGTACGACCTTTACATTTCTTCCACCTCCTCTGTCAAAGTAACCGGCCTTGTACCCGAAATTATTTAGCATTCATCCACCATCGAGAGGGGCTTAATTCTCCGTCAAAAAAAAATAAAGAGAAAAACATAGGCCACCGGTTAAGGACAACCTCTCCATCAAAGACGCACCATACCAAAGCGCCTGCATAATCAAGTCCCTCTTCCTTGACGAAAATTACACAGACCAAGGGTACTCATTAACTATGGTACCCACCGCCCGGAATGCCTCTATGGGTTAACGGCGCGGCGGTGGTTGGTTAGCTCGATGGCGACCAGCCGAATGGCAGAGTATAAGAAAAAAAAACTTTTTTAATATAATTTGTTGTTCTGCTACTATAGCACGGTTTTTGTTTTCTCTTTGCAGTCAAAATGTCCTTGGAGTTGGCGACGCAACGTGGACGAATTGGGGCCACCCTAGATGGCAGTTAGTGTTGTGCCTCCTCTGCGCGTGGATAATTGCATTTTTCTGTCTCATTAAGGGTGTGAAAAGTGCCGGAAAAGTAATCTACTTCACTGCTCTGTTCCCATATGTTGTCCTGTTGGCATTGTTGGTAAGTCATGAATACAGTTTCGTTTTTTTCTGCACAAAACACTGCCTGTCTCTATCTCGTGGGCCAGTTGCAGGTTTTTGTGGCGGCATGTAATTAAAATATTTTAAAAATTACAAAATTACATTAAGATAAATGTTATAGGGGTAATGATAACAGTTTAGACTGTTTCCTTTGAGAGTAGATGTGTGATGCTTTCACGGGCAAGATAAGAGCTAAAAGCGTGATTAATTGTCCCCAACTTTGGGGATTTAATAAGGAAAGGGATTTTGTAAAATTTAAGTGGACGGTTCTTAAAAATGGAATTCAAGTTCGAAGCAACCGTCGGCTGTGTGGTATTTCATGTAGATAGTCCAATTTAAAAATCGTAAACAATCTTTCGGTCCATGTTATGTAATAATAATAATAATAATAATGGCGGCGCAAAAGTCCGAGGTGGACCTGAGCATAGCTTCTCACCAACCACTCGTGTTGTGCCTGCTATTCTTCTCTCACGAGTGGAGGGGACTTACAGTTTAATGCCGACTCCGAACAGCGATTTTGAGCTTTTTCTAGACAGTTATACTCTTTGAGCATTGTCAGTGACTCGAAAGAGGTGGAGCCGTGAAAAAATGTTTGGTGTTTTTTCGGGAATCGAAACGAGAACATCGAACGTAGGAGTCGACGCACCTGCCCACTACGCCACGGCGGCCCCCACTTACAATTAAGTTAAGGCAATGAAAATGCGATCCAACTGGGGAATAAACGGTAACGAAATTGGACGCATGTCTGTAATAGAGCTTAATTAATACGCATAATTTCTAAATTTTTCATTTTGAAGAATTATTTAAATCTTCACGCAGTCGCTTTCTGTTGTACTCATCAAGACCTCTATAGAAATCTTCTTACGAAATGATGTACTAGCCTTAAAGCAAAACACATCGTGAAAGATCCGTTCCTGCTACCTCCTTTAAAATCGCAATATTTCAAGAAAAGTGGACCCAAATTATAGACCTTTCTATAAAAGCAAATACAAGGGCCTCCACTTACGATGCCTAATAATAGGCAATAAACTTCTTAAGCATCCCATTCTGTTCTACAAGACCCAGCCTTTTAAAAAACGGTCCAAAAAAGGCCATAATCAACAAAGATCTGCAAGCAACTCAAGGACGGCTCACACACAAAATTAAATTTAAACACACGGTATAAGTAGATGCGTACCTCGGATAAATGCCAGTTTCCAAAGAAACCTACAGAAAATACCCCGAAATGAGGATAATTAGACATCATTCCAGAGCAGCTACTTTGCCGTCTACGCCCAGAGACGAACAGTAGTTGCAAGAGAGAAACCCTTTCCTTTGTTCAAGGCCCTTCACATTTTGCGCCAAGCCGCTTAGGGATCACATTACTCGTACATATTTTTAGATACTCCGTTTCCACCCAACAGCGGTAATGTGAATTTTCATTTTCCCCAATTTTCATCATTTGACTCAAAATCGTTTCTTTTCCCGTACTAAACGTCGTTTTTTTGTGTTTTCCTTTTCAGATACGTGGAGTTACATTGGACGGAGCGAAGGAGGGCATCCTCTTCTACGTCAGCCCGAAGTGGGAAACAATCCTCTCCGCCAGCGTTTGGGGTGATGCTGCATCCCAGATATTCTATTCGTTTGGTTTAGCTTGCGGTTCGTTAGTCGCATTCGCATCCTACAGCGAGGTACGTAATGAAACTTGATACTTAACTCCTTCCGTCTTCCCTCGCGTCTATGCTATGCTTTTCTTTGTTTCCATCGCATAATGATGTAATCCTTTTTGAAAAATTACACCACTTCGCAGTTTCGAAATAATTGCCACACCGATACGATTTTGGTTTCCTTCACCAACGTATTCACGTGCATTTTTGCCGGCTTTCCTGTGTTTGCGATTCTTGGGTTCATGGCAAAAAACATCGGCATACCCGTGGACGAGGTGGTTCAGTCGGGTCCGGGGCTGGCATTCATCGCCTATCCAGAGGTGAGTCAGAGAAAGAGAGCACCAACCTTTCGATTAAATATTTGCTTATGTTTGGTTTTGTTTCATCCTCCTTTTTGTTTTTTTTTTCTCTCTTTTTGCATGTTTTATCTTCCCTCCCTGTGGGGCAACAAAAGGCTGTTCTGATGATGCCGTTGCCGCACGTCTGGTCGGTGGCGTTCTTCCTGATGATGTTCACACTGGGCATGGGCTCTCAGTTCGGTGGCATAGAGGCTATTTGTACATCGCTCATTGATCAGTGGCCGCACTTAAGGGACCACCGATGGCGTGTCACGGCCGGTGTGTGCATGGCCTGCTTCCTCGCCGGACTGCCGATGGTCTGCAATGGTGGCATATACCTGTTTACTCTAATGGAATGGCATACAGCATCGTGGGCTATTCTACTCCTGGGACTTGGCGAGGTGAGTACGGAACGAGAAGGGGAGGACGAACGGGTTCGTTCATTCATTTTGTTTAATGGATTTGATCGGTACCGCGTTCTGTTGTGGGCGCACGATATTGGTTTGTGAGGTTCCATTGGGAGTAACGTTGGACGAGACGGCCCCGCATTGTGTTAGCTCGCGGGAGAATAAATGTAATTGAAACCGAGGCTGGATTAAATTGATTTGATCGAATCTATTTGCATTCACTGGATTGTCGATTTGATGAAATTAAAATAGTATACATCGTCTTGCGATGGGATTGCTTTAAGTATCTGATGAGCTTCATTCGATTTTAAGGTCCCATGAAGTATTTTCAGCTGATGAGTCTAAGGCTGTCCGACGACATGGACATAACTCCAAAAGTTTACAGTAAAGCAAATCCACTTTTATCAGGATAATAGCAAATAACTCCGCATTTAGACTTCTGTAGAACCTGTCTAGACGAAGAGAAGATGGAGAATATTTTCCGTATTTTATGTACCTGTCCGATTGATACATTTCTCAGACAGCTACACTGGGGGGCCCACTTATTTGAGATTCTCCGCCACCTCAGTGGCCTCTCAGACGTCTACATCGCTTCATAGAAAACTGAAGAAGATTTCCAGTGAAAAACTGGATTAAATTTTTGATGATCTACATGGCGGCACAATGGACCAGACCTACCTTGGTACGAGTACATCTGTCCTAAGGGGCGACGGCCACTATAACTCCTCACTATATACCAATGACACCGAATGTTACTTTTAACATAAAAAGTATGGGCTCCGTTTTACCTTTATCCTATCGAATCCAGTCTTTCCTGGAACTGGAACAAAATGGGCTCTGTATTGTAACTCTAGGCTGAAAAAAGGATACGTCGTTAGTCCTGGTTGCTGGGATGTCAAATGCTGTGATTCAGTTGGGGTGAAAAATGAGAAAAGAGGCAAGTGTTTAGTAGAGAGGATATTCGAAAACTAAAATCTTTTCAATTAGTTTCAGTGTGACTGGATAAATGATTCATTGAAAAAATTTTCATTCGAACTTATCACACATCTGACAATTTGAGTGAGCTATACAACAGAAGTTGTGGCTGCAATTCGTCCCTACTTCTTCTTCAGCCGACATTATTTGTCTGGGGTGGGCCTAGGCTAGTTGATTAAGGTCCTCTTCCAGTTATGTGCGCCGCCGAAGGCGTGGTTTTCCTTTATTGCATTGTCCATCGGTGTTTCAGTCGGAGACTTTCCGGGCCGTTGGTGTCATTCGATCTACATGACCTGGCCGTCTGAGATGGGAGACATGGACTCCATGTCGCTGTACAGCCTGTAAGGTACGTCGTTCAGTCTCCTACTCCGTACAAAGATAATTCGAAGGACTTTTGTCTCGAAGCGAGCAAGAATCTCCTCGTCCGCTTTGGATAGTGTCCATGCTTCTGCGTCAAGTCACCTTGGCTTTCTGTTGTTGAGGCAATTATCCTTTAAGCTCTGCTGTCATGTGCTAAACTAGACAGATTGGTCTATTTATCAGCGGCAAGAAATGCAATTGCCACCAATATTCTATCTCCTCTGAGGAAGATTTTCTGCACAAATAGCCTGACGTGACTTTTGCAAGCTCTCTTAAAATATTTACCGTCCTTATCAATTGACGGCGATAGGCAACAACTTACTTAACAACTATTCAGGACTTCAACGCTCTTCGAATTTTAAGCAAGATTTTGCTTCGATGTTGTTGACTGCATTTTATTTTGAAAAAATGTCTTTTTTGCTGCCACAACAACAACAACACAGTAAGTCTCACGTTAAATTCACGTCAGTTCTTCCGCTATATAGAACCCGATCATCATCTTTGATGGAATCTGCAGGCAACTATTTCAAGGTAGTCAGAGAACCTTAGTTCAGTACCACTTAAAGAGGATAAAGCCCTTAATCTCCCTAAGCACTCATTCCATACCATGCCCCATTCACATTTAAGCGCCCTTCTTTGTCGTTTAGTTCCCATCGATGCTCACCTAACCACAAGTTCATTGTCAACCGACGACGCAGAAAACCAACGACCTAATGTGTTGCACAAATTAGCCATTAATTATTGATTTCGTTAATCAATCTTCAACGATGCTTGATTCCGACTGTGTCTCTGGAATTATGCAATTGCAGCGTCCACAAAAGCCACTGGATGCCTCCTAAAACCGATTACACCACTGGGCTGGCAGTGCTGGCTGGTGTTCGGTTGGTTTAGGTGGTTCGTGTCTGTTGGTTTCAGCTTTTGGGGCGTCTGCACCTGAGTGTGGGAGTGGCAGTGGCAACCAAAGCCGGCCGAATGAATTGATGTGACTTGTTTCCCATACGGCATAAGCTCTAATTATTGTCGGCGCTAATTGAGAGCGGCCAAAGTTGCAGTGTATTATGCCACCTATCAAGTCCTGCCGCCCATCCGCACATGACAAATATTTTATTTGACAGTCGCCCGATGGCAGGACATTGTTATAACACCATAATGCATCCTAAAATACTAACATCGCTTCAGTGGTTTTGAGCTAATTTACACAGATACAGTAATAATCAGTGGAAGGAGACGTGCTCATGGGTCGGGTTGGTTGAGTTCCAGAGTCGCCCTGGCGGGGTGGGCTGGGCGAAGCGAGTTGGGGTTCATTAAGCCGGTGCTGCGGGACAGGGTGATGGGGCTTAGGTGATGTCCTGTGGAGCCAAAAGTGTGGGAGTTTTGCGAAATAGTTTTTGGCTCGAGTTCTCGCATGGAAGCAAACTGTTGATGACGGGTTGAGGTACGTTATAATTTTACGGAAACAGCATGTGGGCGAGGTTACCATTTAATGGACTTGACAGAGGGGACTGTTTTAAATGCAATCAATTGGAGGGTATTTAGGCGATGAGCTATATATTAAGTGGATCTAGAATTAACTGGTAAACTGACATCGATTAAGAGTTAATTTTTTCGCTTTGGAATAGCATCATGCGGTCTTTTTGATGTCAAGCAGTGTAACTGAAGAGTGAATTAAAGTGATGGGGTGACTATTTCAGTTCCCGCTGGTGGAGAAACACTGTGAGATTAAGCTTCTGAAAGCTTTCGTTGAGTGCATCCAAAGAACTGCATCACTTTTCAATGAATTTGTCCAAATCTTTATGACAAACGGAAATTGAAATAGGACGGACTTCAGAAACACAAGCTCTTTAAAGGTTTCAATCGATCCCCGCACTTGTCATGGTTTCAAGCTCGATTCCCGTACTCGTCTCGGGTTTAAGACGAGTTCTTACATATACATATCTCCAAATCTAAGCTGATATTGGGAGCTGACATTTTATCGTTCGTCTTCTAGAGCGCTATACTCCCAGCGAGGACACAAGCCTTTCCAGCTAGCACGAACTTTGACTAATATCTTACAGTCATCTTACAAAAACGACGTCAATGCAGTATCAGTTACCTTTGAACCTCTTTGTCGAACTCAAAACTAGCAACCCTCGTTATAATACCTGTCTACTCCTACTAATTTTTTTTCCAAAATGTAAAATTCCTTATCTCTTTTCCTTTTCCTAGGTCGTCATCCTCTCCTGGGTATACGGACTGCAAAGGACCTACGATAACATGCTCGACATGGGCATCAAGTTTCACAAATCTGTCAAAATGTACTGGTCAACAGTTTGGATGGTCTTAACCCCGATCGCATCCGTGGTAAGTAACCGGCATCTTCTCCTTCTCCTCAGATCCCACTAATACCATCTTTTCAGGCCGTCTTCCTTTTCATCATGTTCGACATTGGATCAACCGAGTTCGGTGACTACAAGTTCCCAGTGTGGGCCGACAGCTTGGGCTGGGTCATGGGCGCCTGCACTTTATTGCCATTCCCCATTTTTCTTGCGTATCGCATCCACAAGGACGGTTGGGTAAGTCAACACACCGATCCCATTTATCCATACAACCCGCTGTGACATGTGCCACCGACCGCTTCTCATCGAGTGCGCGTATGAGGGTCCTTCCGGTGAAGTGTAACGGTCAAGTGAATTAATTGCAAACGATGATAGTGTACAACAGGGTACACTTAACAGGTATTAACGGTGTAATTAATTGATTGCAATTAAATTGGTGAACAGTTTATTATTACCGACGAGTTTCTCATGAAGTCGTTCGAAAAATCCAAAAAAAAAAAAAAAGAAACAGGAAGTACAGCGTGCACATGTGTTTGGTCAAGATTGGAAGGATAACGGTCTTTATGACGGTGTGACGAGTGAGTCAGTGCGGTGTGGTGGCATACGTTATGCTTGCGGCGTTAATTGAATATTAAAGGGGTGTCAATATGACGATGGTTTATGTCAACACTTTACGACCTCATTACGCAGTATTGCATCTGTTCAAAGTGGTTTCGCTGAAGGGGGTACACGTGAAATTTTGTTTAATTATGGAGGGTACGTAATTTTTTTTTGACATGTGTCAAGGCGGATCAAGAGTTGGTAATTATATGTTGATACACGGCATAATTGCTCTTGTGGCTGAAGAGTCCTTTCGGTAAGCAAGAGTTCAAACTTCCGGCATGACTGTCGTAGGCACTTGTAGGACCTTCAGATATATTTTAGTAGGATGCTGCACGAAAACTACTAACGCTCTCAATTTTGAAAAGAAATGTTGCTGAACAACTGCGTCTCTATACACACTTCTTTTTATTCTCTTGTGTAACCCAGCCATTAAGGCGGTGACACGCGACCTAGAGAGATATATTGTATCGACGGGTTGGAGTTAATCCAAAAGACGTGCTGCTTCCCTTATGAAAGATAGTATACCTTTTGTGTTTTAAGTCTTTTTAAGTCTACTGAAGTAAATATTTCCGTAAGGAAAACACGTTTCCTTAACCAGTGTACTGCCAAACATTCACATAAAATGTGTTCGGATGTTTCGTTCTCTTCTAGGCACAGGTTCATTTTGTTAAGGTGGTATTTCAAGCCGCAGTGTCCTGTAAGAATAGGATAGCATTAATCTTTTGAATTGCCCGAGACCTGACCGTGACGCTACAAAATGGTTCAGGACCTGTGAACACAGTTTTCGAACCAGCCCTAGCGAGTTTATCTGTAGTTTCCTGCAATCCCCCTGTGTCCAGGGACCCAGTCAAGTTTCACTTTGTTGTGTTTGGCAAGGGATTGCAGTGCGTTGTAGGAATCTTATGGAGATTGTTTAGTGTAAGATTGTAAGAGTGGCGTGGATTTCAACTTGAAAAACAGAAGGACTCAACCACTGAGGTACAGAGGTCCTAATGTTGTGTTCAAAGACTCCAGCTCCAACTCCAGAATCCATTTTCGATCCGCTTGTGTACGATACTAAACTTCTGGGGTCTAGTGTTGGACCACCATTGGACCAGCCTTCACAGTCGAATATTTCAACATCAAATCATCTGTTGAAAGGCTTTTGGCCACCAGACGATGGCCGCAGATGTGATTATGGGTCTCGACATCATTGTGTACAACCAATGTATAATTTTGGTCCAACCGTATAGACGTCTCCTGGCTCATAGTGCTCTACTAGCACGCTCTTTGGCTGACCTAATATGTGAATTCCATTAAAGTCGTCGGTCCAGGATCACTTCGAAATATTTGACCTCGCTGGAATAGACTAGTGTGGTATTGCCGATTGTTATAGGTTCAATGTTGACTCATGTTATCCTTGAGAACGGCACTAGAACGGCCTTACAGGGATTAGTCGAGAAATGCACATAGAGCCCATACAGACTTAAATTAAAATATGGGGTGAGAGCTATACATTCCACTGTTGACTAAAACCACCCAGATTTTTTTCTACTTGTCAACCTTGACCGATAAATGATAATTAACAAAAAAAAATCGGAATAACGAAAGTGCCCTAAACCCGTGGTATAATTACAGGAGTTGCATCATGTCTGAAAACAATGAATCCGAAAGGACAGTGAGTGTCACAAATGGTTACACGAGTTACGCTTAAGAAAATTAGCAACCCCTTCATTCCCGGAGCATGCCTACACGCGATCATCACCCTTGATTCAATTGCAGTCTTCTACAGCCATTTCAATAAATTGGATAATCCAACCGAAAATCCTTGACTTTCGAAAAAGTTTCCTCTCACCTAGCTGCGAAGGAGGGGTGGTTTGCGAGGGACCCTTACCCGCCTTCAAAGCTTATAGGCCATTAAAACTTTCTAACCCAATTGACCTCTAAATCATTCCATTAATTTATTTATCATGCCTATAGGACACGCGTGTACACAATTCAATGGAATATCCTTCTAAATCACCTCTCAACAGGACATTATCGAAATTGCCCAAACAATTACGGATTACTCGGGCCACCTGGTGATGGAGTCTCCGCAGGGACTGCGGATGAAGGGGCTTAATGAAGGCTACTGATGTCATAAAACATAAGGGTCTCATTGGCCAGAGCTCGTCCTTTTTTTAACGTCTTCTGGACAATTGAGTACTTGAGAACATCTCCCTAATGACAGTTCGTCCAGCACCGATGACCGATGACCATTAACTCGAGCTCAATTAAAGTCAACAATGGAAAATCCTGTTCAACAACGTACGTCGGTTGGGGGTGCTCTGTCGCATGGCCCGGCCGATGGATGATGGCCGAATGCCGCTCAATTAGAACGGTTTCTCTTGCGTGACAGTGAGACATTAATTCACGTTTCCTTATCCTTCTGCCAAGCGGGTTAAGTGCCCCTAAGTTCATTGTCATCACCTGAATCGCTGTCAACGAAGTATCCTTTGGCGCGTTATAAACTTGGTGGACATTGTAATTAAATGGAACTTTTTGTTGTCCCGCTTTTATTCGTCGTCGCCATTCACCGTCCTATTGATTTCGCATTTGGGCAGCCGGTGGATGTGTGTGCGAAGGATCCTTTCCCTCCGAAACACAATTTCCCTTATTCCGTGCTGCGGAATACGCACTGCGAGTTGGCGTGTGATACCTTTGAGCTCGTATAATTAAATTACTGAGCTGAGTCCTTGTGCAGTGAACAAGGTTGCTGGTTTGACGTCATGGACATGGTCCCTTCAATGCTGCCTTCCCTTGGATTCGCATTGCGAATTCAATTGCTTTCGTGGGATTATCCTTTTCGGTGGAACTAAGTCCACTCGATTCGGTGGGAGGGCGGTGTGGGCGTTTTGTTGGAAAATTGTTTGGGGCACCACGGACAAACTTCTGATTAAGTCGATGATCTTTGTTGGCCATGGAGGCGAGGATGGAAATTGACTTTGGAATTTGAAGCGAGAGGGACTTCAACTGAAGGACACAACTTTTGCGATGAGTTGGAGTGGGAAGAGGGATCTCTTATTTGTGTTAATGTTTGCTTTTCATTTGATTTTCGCACTTGTTTCGGTGAAAGTAAATGCGGCGTTGGGCGTAGAATGACGTTATGCATGCGGAACGTGGAAGGACTTTGAAACTAGGATGGTTTTACATATCATTGAGATGGAAATTTTTAAATAACGGAATTGGAAAGGACGCTGAAAAACATAAACTTCTCCTACTGACTAGATCTAGACGGGTTTCACTTTTTGACACAAAATTTGCTGTGAGTTTTCTGCTTCGAAACATCAAGCTGTGGGTACCTATTCTAAGGTGAAAATGGGTAAGCGAAGGAAGGTCTCAATTGACTTGGATCAGCCTCGATAGTTCTTAGTGCACAAGAGTAATTTGGCACAAGACGAGGAGGAATGGGTTGAATTTCCCCCTTAGTCATCACAGGGTGTCCACTAGGACCTTAATGAGGCTCTGCTTTATGACCGCCTACACACCAACCTCACCTGACTAGCAACCCTGTTTTTGTCACAAATCGTATAATCCCTTCGATACTCGTAAACACATGCCTTCACTGGGAACTATGTGAAATCACGGTTTCTGTGGCGTATACGTGACATTTTCAATACAATCTCATGCAGTCTCCGATCCTGAGGCGGTCTCTAGCTTCCCGCAGTTCCAAGCTTCCAGGGAGCAGTGGTCTCGGAGATGCATATTTTATTTTTCTATTTTAACCGCTAAATCAAAAAACGTTTGACATCTCTCACTCTGAGGCGTATGCGCACTATTCTTGTACTCAGCTCATGTTAGGATGTAAACGAAGCACTTACACTTTCAGCCTTAGGTTCAATGGAACTATTGTCTCTACGTCGCGGCGAATGATTTTGGTTTACAATTTGTTGATCCTTGAAAAGCCTCCTTCACTTTTTCCATCGCTGTGCTAATCGAATTAAAAGCACTTTCAGCAAACACAAGCTAGTCCACATTCTAAAGCCCATTGAATGGTCGCTTTGGTTCGTTCGTAGTTCCTTCCTTTGCATCCTCCACAGGGCCACTCTCTGCCTCACTAGCACTCACCGTCTAAATCGCGAACACAACCCACAGAGACTGCAAAAACACACATCACATCGGCAACGCCATATACACATGAGCGCACCCTCACTTGAACTGTCAAAACAACATCCAGACGCATGCAAAATATGCAACAAATTAAAAAGGAAATAAATTATTCACAAGGAGTCCCCTCCAAAATTCGCAGCTCTTCAAATGCATATCTATGCAGACAAAATTGTATCCACATCCCCGGGACGAGTCCTAATTACAAATTCTGCACCATCTCTCTATCGCATCCAGCCAACACGTGCGAGCGTTCATTTCCAATCCACTCACCACACCCCCACCGGGTGCATTATCATGGATATCTGCATCATTTATACGTACTGCTCATGGACACATAAACAATTCTGTTGCGATGGCTGATATCTTAATTCCGGCAAAAGGGCTTTTGACAAATTTTCGCGCAATTCGACAAATCCTTGTCCGATGAAAAATTCACCACGCACAGAAACACACACACATCCGCTGACCGCCCACACAGAGCTCGGCAAATTGGAGCACAACAGCGAAATTCCAGTTGTCTGCCGCTCATACACCCATTTCCAAATCGGACATCCACTACAACGGCGCGGCATCGACAAAACAACGAAAACAGCGAACGATAAATACGAATCGGATATGCTACTTAAGTCACAAACAATATCCTGATGCATGATGATTCCCAGAATGGAAATAGATGTTGGCGCCGTAGGGCACGTCGAGCGGAGGCAACATGGATGCGGACGATGGCGAGTCAACGGAGCCAGGATACACCTACAAGTGATTTAGTGGAGTCGAAAAAATCGATCAAATTAATCGTGTTTTTCAGGAAAATCCAGTTAATGGACTTGGGCTGGCCCGGCCGTGGCTTCGGGCGGGCGTATCAGTCTGCCCGTGGGGGTGTTGGGACGGAATCACATTAATACCCGACCACCGCTCGAGTGGCTTCCGGCTGTCGAGAGCCTTAGCAAAACCGGACTCTGCCTATAAAATTCACTGAGAGGGATGATGTTAACCTATTAAGTGCGGTTGTCACTTGCAGGCGGAGCTTATCCACTGGCTAAGCTCGCATTTTGGTTGCTGGTTTCGGTGCAGTACATGTTCTCCTCTGATGAAGTATATTTCTCACAGGAGGCCTACCCCGAGTGTTGTGAGTGTTTTCTGCGTGGAAGCGGTTCGACTGAACGTTTGGTTTTTACTTTTAAGCGATGAGTGGAGTTGAACATTCTCTCAAATCCTAATTTTGTGGGGAGTTTGTTAACCGTTGGGAAATGATGCTGTGTTCACTGTTGGCAGTCAGTCTGGCAATCCTCCACTGGATTCGATAAGCATTTTCAATTAGGGGGGAAAGAGTGAATTGAAATTAAGGGGAGGAGGTAATAAGTGATTCTGTGCGGACGGAATACTCATGTGAGGTTCTCTGATGTGCGTTGAGGCAACTATTTTTTTGTGGACTTTACGTGCTGGTGGATGTTAATTCGCTTCTAGAAGGAAATGGCTATTTCCAACGGTTAACCCTTATGAGTCGGGGATGAGTATACATTAGATGCCAATGGATGGACTGATAAGACAAAATTGAGGTTAGCATAAGATGCTGAGATGAAGTATAAGACTGCAAACATGGACAGCAATGTTCCGCGAGATTTGGTGTTTCATCGAAATATGACTACACTACTAACTACATCCAGAGCTGCGGCAGCTACAAGTTTTGGCTCCTAAGTACAAAATGGAGACGAAATAGAAAATGTAATTTATTCAGCAAATTGTATGCGATAAGGGAAGGACAGACCGATTCTTTCGAGGCATGGGCTGTACCAGAATCCACAGCGCTGTTCAATTCACTCTGGTTAATCCAGAGGAAAAGCCATTCTCTTGTCGTCGAATCACGAAAACAGAACTGATAGAATTTTTTATAATCTTTCGTTCGAAGCTTTGATGTTGACTGACAACGGCGAGAGAACTGTCTTGCACCATTTACACAAAGGTTCATAAGAAAAGGATCTCAATGGTCATGTGCTAATGGGCAGGGTTCACAACTGCTGTACGTCAGTGAGAAAATCTGGCCATGAAACCAGCGATGAGGAATACATTACGTACGAAAAATGTGAGTCTCAAAAATGTTGGAAAACATTTTAAGCCGAAATCATTGACATCAAAAAAGTAGCCTCATGCCTCATGGGTAATACTGACAGTTTACTCGTTGCGGAGAGCTAGGTGGCACTTAAGAAGTTCAACGAACCGTATTTGTTTAGCCCCAGCCCGAAGAATATTCGACCGTGAGCCTGTGAGACAACTCAGCAGGGGATGTCCACATCTAAGGTGATGAACACAAGTTGAGAGGATCCTTAATCAATTTGGTGTGCGAAATTGGAAACAGCCAGATCGCGCCTGCTGAAGCAGCATATAAATGAAGCCTAAATCCACCCGTACTATAGCGTGAAGAAAAAAAAAAGAAAAGCTGCGATTTTAAGCTGTTATGCTACCCTCCAGGACCTCAGGTGTTCCAACACAGTCCACTAATACATGGTCTACGTGTAAGACATTCAAAGCAATGAAAGAGCTAACGAGCAGCTTCAGTTAGGCGTCCAACAAGCGATAGACCAAACTTCGCCTAGATCATTAGACCAATGGGTCAGGTCTCAGGCAATCCAAGCGATTAATCAGACCCTATTCCTACAACGAAATCCTTAGCTTAGATAAGGAGTACATAAGAAAGCTAACGGGCTTTCTTACTGGCCACTGCGGCTTGTATTACCACCTTAACAAAATGAACTTGTGTCAAAACAAGGAATGTAGATTTTGTCTTGAAGAAGATGAAACATCCCAGCACATTCTCTATTCATTCTACATTCTATGTGAATGTCCGGCACTACATTAGTTAAGGAAACGTATTCTCCATAGGAAACTTCAGTGGAATTGAAAAACTCCACTACAAAAGATATACTATCTTTCATAAGGAAAGTGGTTAATCTTTTGGATTAACTCCAACCCGTCGATACAATAGACCTTTTTGGGTCACAGTGTCGCTGCGGCAGGGTTGTACAAGAGGAAAAAAAAACAAGCGATAGATCCACTACCTATTTGGCACAGTATCTTTTAAATCAGCGACTGGATGGCGCAGTTCGTGAAGTGCCTGCCCCAAGTTCGATGGGTCCCAGGTTCGAATCCCAGTGAAATCGAATCTAGTCCAGTCACCATTTGCCGTTGGGATCAAATTAACGGCACGGGAGTAGGTTGCTACCTGGCAGTACAATGGACTAGTTTTGAGCCTGAGGGCTCCAGTGGAGTTCCAAAAAAAAAATGCTCAAAAAAAAAATCTTTTAAATCGATGACAAGCTACTTCCTGCAAAATATTCAAGCTATTTCACAAAAATGATATCAAGAGTCTTTCATTAAGCGCTTCCTATCTTCAAATTTAAATAAAATAAAGTGTGTGTTGTATCACCAAAGTCTTTTATTCGTTTGAAAAGCCTATTGATTCCATTGTGTATGGAATATAACATCGTTCAAATGTCCCCCCAGGGCTTATATAGGTGGCGCGGATCCGAACTGTCAAAGTCTCCATGGGGGCATAAATCAGGCTGAATTTTACCGATGGCCGATGGATTATGTTGGCTTTGCGGGCCGCTGTGGTCTGTATCTTATTCGCATAGATTTGCGACTTCAGACCCCACAAGAAAATGTCTGCGGTGTGATATCGCACGATCCCTGTGGCCAGTTCACATCACCTCCACGTGAAATGACCATGCCCTCACATCGCTTGTGTAGAAGTTCCAGTGCGGCGTGAACTGTGTGGCACGTAGCGCGACGCCGTCCTGTTGAAACCCCATGTCGTTGGTGTCCATCGAAAAATACGGCATTTGATCTCACATGCTTTGTACCAACACTCTTTCCGTAGTATCTGTGGTTCCTTTAAACAAATACATTTTATTTCATTCTGATCTGGTGCGTCGACTTATGCAATCAGAGACCCATTCGCCATCAAAATCATTTCTTAAATTATATTTAACATTTTTTTTTTCATTTCAGGACATGAAGAAGCTCTTTGCTCCAAGCCCAGCGTGGAAACCACAAGAGGTTATTGAACCTGAAAAAGACGAGGGAGGAATTTGTAACACTGCTTTTGAGGCTGCTTAACATACAGACCTTCTGTTTGTAAATAATGTATAAACTGCTATTTAATAAAATTTAAAAAAAGAAGCAAACACGATGTGGTTAGACTATTGTCCTGAAATGACCCACCAGCAGCAGCCCGATTGGAAACCAACGCAAAGTAAGCTAACTTTTGGGTCACATTTTCCCTTCAACCCACACCAATTGTGTCGCCCTAGTTCAATCACCATTCTTTTCGTCCTCGAACAGCGTTAAACATTAACGACCGTAAGCAATTCTCCGGTGTCATATTTATCACTTAGTTGCCAAAGTCAACCGCAGAAAAATATGCTTTTCCCTTCGTCGAAGTTAGCAAAAGTTATTCTCGCCATCACACCCCACGCGGGTATATAGCACGCCCGTCGCTGTCATCCGAGCGTAGAGCAATTGACGCTGTTTGATGTCAAAAAGTTTCGACATTTGCCCTGGGAGTTGTAACTTGAGACACCAAAGTGGTAAAAGATACATGTGCGAACGCGTCCTAATGATCCAAATGGATGTCTTCACACACATCAACCGGCGAACTGGCCTGCGTGGCTTACGAGGAAGATTTTATTTCATCCCTTTATGACTGTTGATGAAGTTATCCTCGAGAAAACCGATTTGAGCCCAAGACTGGAGAGACAGAGGTCACTCCGACTTATGCACAAATGGTCATTGTGCGGATTATCAAAAACAGGATACGCCTGAACGCCGGTGGGTGGTTTTATGTGCCAAATTGCGTTCAGGTGTACGAGTGACGTCGTTTGACTTAATAGACTCGCCTGAGTGGGTCCTGTGCGTTTGCATGGATGACTTCGAAAGGAGCCAACTTCTAACGTACAAAGATCCTTGGGGCATTCCTGTTCAGACAGATTACTGTTGTTCTGTGGGGCACGTACTCGGTCTTTTGTCTCTGCCCCTTTCCAGTGATTGTTGTCACACAAAACAGCCATTTCCGAGTGCAGACATCTATCTGTGGGCGATGTGGGGGTGAATCGGAATCGCTTTGACATGCTGTACATGGGATGTACTTGCGCCTATACATATGTACTTCTGTAATGGCCAAGGGTTTGTTGTTGTTGGTTTTGTAACAAATAAACATGGTCATCTACATGGTGACTGAGTGTTATTGTTCACAAGAGCAGAGCAGAGCACTCGCAAAGCACAGTGGGTCGATGGACGACGGAGGAGGAGTGATTGCCTTAAGCTGGAAATACAATTAAAACATTCGTAATGCGATGCTGTTGATCGTGTGTAGGGGAGAAGGGTGGTAGGAAGAATGCTGAGTGGGGGTTTGGTTGCTTTTATTTATTTAAAGGGATCACTAACGACTTGTAGAGTTCGTGCAACGTAAATTTGGCAATGACTCAATTTGTCCCCATAGGGAGAATTTTTTTAGTATTTTGGTGCCTACTTTTGGGAGTGATTAGATACTAGATGGAACTGGGTTCTGGAAAATTTTAACCATAAATTGTCATATGGGACAGGTTTTTTGCAAATTCAGTGTTGATCATAATGATAGTAAACACATGACGGGGCATTATGTGTATATTCAGATTGCCTATTAAATGGTACTTCTGCCACCTAAAAGTATGCAACTGGATTTGTAATGGTGATTTGCTGCAAATTTTTGAATTTGCTGCACTATTTCGCAGTAATTACAAGTTGAACTGAGTATTGAGAAGAAAGATGTGCATTTAGCTATTAAGGCGAGCAGAGCCCATGCCTATAAGGGGACTCGAGATTGTTTACCATTATAGGTTAATCGCAGAAGGCACGTCATAATGATACAAGAAAATGTACATCCTGCTGTATATCATAAGGTCCGAGTCTCCGCAGTCATTTACGGTTTTGAACTCGACACAGAGGCTGAAAATTGTAAGATACTTGCATTGTTTAATTTCAGATGATTTCTGAGACTGAAGAGTTAATTTTGGAAAAGAAATAATAACTTCCTAAAAAATGTTTTTTAAAGTATGGCAAGTAGATAATTTTTGACCTCTGCACTCGTACATAATTCAACTGACCCAGGAGCTGAAGGGTAGCCACCAGACCGCAGACAACGTGTGTGTTCGCTGAGTGGGCTCTGGAGCAGTTGGAAACTGACCCCAATTTTCATCGAAAAGTCATCTTCAGCGACAAGGCATCCCAAGGCATCCCAGTCTCTACTCCTTACCGTGTTGTCAGCATGTCTTCCGGGAGATCGCTCTTTCTTCCAAATTTCCCTTTCACTCCTGGCATTAAATTCTTCGACGGAAATTAGCTCGTCAGAGTGAACGTAAGAGTACCAATTTTCCGAAATTTCTGATGGTCTTCGAAAACTTCGCCCATCTGGCTTATCCCAAAGATCGCAATTATTAAACGAACCCTAGTGAAATCTACATACACTCGTACAACATCAACCTTCAAGCAAACAAGGTATCGTCAGACTTCCCGATAAGCAAAGACTTCATAAATACACAAACATCTACATATGCACAAATATCCATATATAAATATAAATTTTTAACAGAAATCTAAGTCCAAATCGAAAATCAATTTTCCCTTTGATCGCCGTGTTCGCCCTTATTCGTCTTGTAGTCGGGTGTGAATAATTTACGTCTCAACGGTAAATCATTGCACTCCTCCGAGTGTGCATTCTTCATTAGGAACCCTCCCTGCAGCGCAACACAAAACACTTCAGACCACAGTAGAGCTTGCACAATGAGGCCAGATATCCACAGAAACGTGAACATCCCGAAATTCGTGGCTTCCATCGCTGACGCCACGTTCCACACAAAATCCCCAACGTTGATTAGCCAGCCTTGGGCGAAGGTAATTAACCAGGGAGCCAGGCTCAACCATCGGTATTTCTTGTAACCGCCCATGCTGGAGAATATGCCTCCGCCGCCATTTGTCACACCCATATACCCGGGCAGAGCGACCACGCTGAAAAGGGCCGATTCGAAAACGTTCGCGTACAGCAGGGGAAATTCGATGTGCGCATCCTTTTCCTGTTCGAAGCGGAAGAACGATTTCGGCATCCATCGGGTGCTCATATATGCAACAACGCTGGTCAGGCTCCACCACAGTGACAGCAGCAGGAACAGGAAGACGACGATAGATTTGGCCAGCGTTTTGAGAAAAATCATTTTTTTTGCTGATCGCCTATTTTTCGTATTTTTCAATGAATGAGTATGAGAGGACTTGATTTTTCTGTTTCAGTTGTTGCTAAGGGAGGCACTTAGCAGCTGCAGGAAATGAGGCATGTATTGGAGGTGGCCTGGGGGCTTATTTCGGCAGTGAATGAAACATCGGCTGGCACTGAAATCCAATGGACATTGAGTTCATTTACTAATTAGACATGTGACAGAGGCAGTGGTTGAACGCCTCAAGGTGTTTGTCAAGCTGTTGTTGGGGAGCTAAGCCACAAACGGGTCCGGCCGATGTCGGAGATGAAAGTCACAGATCAAATGGACGGATGCGGAGTGGGTCCTGCATGCGGGTGGCCATCAGAGTAAACGTCATTATGCAGAAGCACCCCCATGAAATGAGCTTTAAGTTTTGTCTTGTGTGTGTTTGGAATAATAAAGCCCTTTTCCTGGCACAGGGTGATGCGTTAACTTAAGGAAGTTGGCAATAACGTTGGTTGTCGATATTTGAGGTAAAAAAATAAGTTATTTTAAATAGTGACCAGGAAGCAATGATCTTTTTTCAAATTGTTATGTTTCAGCAGTTGGCAAAGTTATCAATGGCATCGGCCTCTCAAAAATATTCAATAAGGTTTGCCATTTTAGCATGAGTCACTCCACGCCTACCAAACGTGAGAAAGTTTTTAAAAAATACTCGTATAATCGATATTCCGGCTCTGTTGTAAATACGCAACGTGAGTTTCGTCGTGAGGTCGGTGGTCATGATGACTTCAGTGCGCAGGCAATTCGTCGCGCCGTGGAAAAGTTTGAGGATGAGTACTCTCTTTTGGACCTTAAGAAACCAACCGAACATCGACTTGTGTGAAATGAAGAAAACGTAGCCACCGGAGCGGCCAGTATTGAAGAAGACCCAACAATTTCGATTTCGGGCCGATGAGCTGAATTGGGCATCGCTAGAGTGTCAATACGGCTTATTTTGCGGCTGAATTTAGGCCTACATGCGCAACAGATTATGTTGACGCACGAATTGAAGCCGAAATACCATAGACAACGTCGTGAGTCCGGTTATTGGGTTCTGGAAATATTGGCCGGAGATCCGAATTTTGACCAAAAAATCAACATCATCTTCTCAGACGAGGTCTATTTTCGATTCAGTGGCTAGTCAATAAGCAAAATCTTCGTTATTGGAGCGAACGCAACCCACAAGCGTTCAATCAAACATCAATGCATCCACAAAGATTGACTGTTTGATGTGGTTTATGGCAAGGTGGCATCATCAGACCTTATTTCTTTAGAAATTAAGAAGAAGACACCGTTACCGTCAATGGTCTCAGGTATAGAGCGATGTTAACCGACTTTCTCGCACGACAACATCGAGTGGTTCTAACAAGACGGCAGGCACTACTTGCCCTACAAGTAACGCAACCCTCGAAGCTGTGAAGGATAAATATGGCATCTGGGTCATCCCACGGAAAGAATTTATCGATTGGCCGCCACGGTCATGCAACTTCACAGCACTCGATTACTTCTCTGAGCCTACGTCGTGTCCTTAGTTTATGCTAACGAGCAAACAGCTTTGGATGAACTCAGGGCCAACATTCGAGACGCTATTGCAAGAATAATGTAAACGAGGCAGAATAATGGCGTCAGCGATGGATAAAGTCATCAAAAATTTGACTGACCGCTTGAACCACTGCCAGCGAAGTCGAACCAGGCAGTTGCTTATTTCTTTTAGCGACGGACAACGAGTTTTTGCACAACCTACGTCATGTTAGCTGCTTTGTCCAATTGGGTCGAGGTTATTGACTTTTCAGTTCGGCCATGGTTGACAAATGAAATCTGCATAGCTACCTTAGGAGTCGGGTCGATAGTGATTGCATGGAGTTCGATTAAAGTACTAGCGATAAGTAGATTTTACAATGCACGGGGCAAATGCTACTTAAATGCTGCAAATGCTGCTTTAATTGACTTTTTTTTGTTGAAAGTTTTTTGAAACACTACACTGGAGCACTCAGACTCAAAAACTGGTCAATTGTACTGCCAGGTAAGAACCTACTCTAGGGCCTTTAATTTGATCCCAACGGCAAATGGTGAATGGACCAGATTCGAACCTGGGACCCTTCTAACTTGGGGCAGATACTTAACCAACTGCGCCATCCAGTCGTCTTTGCTTTAGTTGACTTACATGAGATCGAAGAGCTTCGAAATTATGTAACCAAATGCTTCAACCGATGGTTGTCTGGTTTAAAGCTGAGAAGGTTTATTAACACCAGGAATGTTATGATCACTTCAAAATTAACTTGTGTGCTTTACATTCTGGGCCATATTTGTTGACAAGTTTTGTTAAACGAATTTTCATACCTGACCTCGCCAGAAGACCGCTCAAGTCACTCTAGTCAAAAATACACACATTTACACGCTCTGATTTCTTAACAGAAAGTCAATAACAGCATCAAAGGCTCTTACAAAATGATATCTCAAGAATGTTTCACTATCTTCCGTACACCCTGCAATCGCACTCATCACCACACACATTGAATCGCAATGAAAATTTCACATCGCATCGTCCTCGTCCGCCCAGCATCCACTCAGAAATCACCCCCAAAAGCATGGTCAGCATTAAAGGCCATTGTTGTGGATTTTTATTTATTGCAACGAGGGACAAAGATGCTCAATGTCAGCTACCTCTGGCTCCATCGTTGCCCAGATAAACGTTCCCTGTTCATCGGCGGCCCTTGTACGAGTCCATGTGCACACATGCCAGCAGATATCCCGGTGCATGTGTGTCCACATGTAGATTAGTTATCGGGACGACTACATCACCTGATGGACACATTTCGTTTGGTTAGACATTGATAATGAAAGGTAATGTTCCAGAATTCCTCAGCATGTACAACTGTCGTTGCGTAGAGTAGAGTGCAGTTGCTATGGGATATGAGCAGCTTTGCTGTATGTCCGTCCATCGACCGACGACGACCAGCGTCATTCGTCCTTCGTCCATGTGAAATATGAATATGGAAATGCTTTATCTTTGAAGGAAATCAACATGCGACATCTTGTGTTGGTTTGCTCGGCATCCCCATCGGAGTGCTGGTCGGGGCTGTGTGCTGCATTGACATTATGCAGATGGATCGATGAGATTTGTAGGTGGCGGGGTGGTTGACTGGAGTGTCGAATGGAGTCTTAAAGACACAAATTGAACGCATAAGTCCAAGCTCGTGCGGATGCATGTGAAATGGGTAATTCCTGAACAGAAAAGGATGTCTTTTGTGGCATAAGCATAATCTACGGCAAGTATTTGTATCCCTTAGGGTCTTTGGGGTGAGCCGCATCTCATGAAATCACAAAAGACATTGATCGTTTAAAAATCATTTTGAAATCATTTCGAAAGATGCCCTAATGGAATGCACATCAAAGACTCCTTCCTCAACATAATTGCGGATGTGATTTGCTTAGTGAATTGAAATTGATACCAGAGTGTGGGTATTATGTGGGTGGCAATGGGACGAGAATGAGTTATGTAAGGGGTCATTCATTAAGCGGTTCCTATCTTCAAATTTAAATAAAACAAAGCGCAGGTAACCAATTATCGACATTTTCTATTCGTTTGAAAGGCATTTTGATGCCATTATATATGAAATGATACATCGTTCAAATGTTTACTGCGGCTTCTCTGGGTGGAGCTCATTCAAAAAGTCAAATTTTCCATTATTCTGGCGCATAAATCAGGCTAAATGTGACCGATGGCATGTATTACGTTGCTTTTTGAGGGCCGCTGTGATCTGTGGCTTATTCGCAAAGACCTGCGACTTCAGAAAACCCCACGAGAAAAAGTCTAACGGGGTCAAATCGTACGTTTTCGGTGGCCAGTTCACATCACCACTACGTGTGAGATGATCATTCCCTCGAATCGCTTGGGCAGAATTTCCAATGTGGCGTGAGCTGTGTGGCACATAGCGCCGTCTTATTGAAATCACATGTTGTTGGTGTCTATATAATCCAATTCAGGCCAAAAGAAGTTGGTAATCATTGACCTATAGCACCGGGCTGTCCAACGACGTTCTCAAAGAAATACGAGTATGGATCGATGACACCCTCAGCCCAAAATCCACACCAAACAGTGTTTTTTTTGGGATGCATTGGACGCTCTTGGATCTCATGTGGATTGGTATCGTCCCAAATTCGAGAATTTTCTTTGTTGACGTACCCATTCATCCATCATCCAGAAATGGGCCTCAATGCTGAAGATGATTTTTCGATGAAAATTAGGGTCAGTTTCCGACTGCTTCAGAACCCGTTCAGTGATCAGTTGTCTATGATCTGGTCGGTTACCTTCAGCTCCTGGGTCAGTTGAATTTTGTACGGGTGCAGACCCAAATCCCAATGCAAAATTCGCCAAGTTGTGGTCTGCGAAAGGCAGAGTTCTTTTGAGCGACGTGAAATTGACTGCCTCGAAATCTCTTGCACACTCTCACGGACAGTGGCGATGTTTTCGGCAGATCTTGCGTTTCGTCAACCTGCGGGTGTTGGTTTATCGTTGACTGAACTGGCGGACTCAAATTTTTCCACCACTTTGTGAACAGTCCTTTCGGTAGGACGATAATGGCGATCGTAAAATGGGCGAAGCGTGCGGAACAAATTTTAACATTTGCACGTGTTGTTGGGCCATATTTTCCGTCCGCGATGATTTGATAAAACAACGCCTGACGGATGCAGCTTCAGAAATTTGACCGCTTTTAACTGTCAAAGTTCAGAAGTTCCTACTGGAAGACCCTTTATCATCATCTCCAGACTTAGCTCGAGTATTGATCAAAAAAGGTATCAACTGAGGGAATTTACCCATCGGACGTTGGTTTTTTAGTGTTTTCTGAATTCGTACTGTTTTGCTAATATTCTCTGACGATTGAACGCAACCTACTCCTTGATTGACAAGCTTCTTTTGCAGGTTATTTTCTCTGGGCATTGTCAGTGACCCGAGAGAGGTGGTGCCGTGTAAGTGAAAGTTGTTGGGTCCGGGATAGAACCACCAACCTTCAGCGTAGGAGCCAATGCAATTAGTACAAGCTTGCGCACTTGAACTGACTTGAAAGGGAGAAGCTAGATATAAGCCCTGTGTGCACTTCAGCTATAAGTGTCTTTTGCCGGTACATACAAGTGTATACATCTGTACACTTATCGAACTGTTGCTGTTGCGGGAGTTCTTCCAACCTCTCTCTCACTCTCTTTGTCCGAAACATACTCCTCCTCGCACTTGTATTCAAGTGGATTTCAGCGTTTCGACAAGAATGAGCAACCAATTGTAAACCCGTCCGATTGCAAAATTAGTTCACTTCAATCCCTCTCGGATTTCAACACTCTTCATCGACGAGTATTGTCTGCATGCTACTCCAAAACATACCGATACTTCAAAGTTTCCTTCCACAAACAACTGAAAACCGGTAAGTGCACATCCTATTTACCACACAAGAGCAGCGCGCCCATGCCAAGGTTCAATCAAACTTTTCCCAACTCAAATCCGTTTAATTAACATCCCTCACAGAGTTCATCCGCCTCAACTACCCCATTATCCTTTCAAAAGGACGCAACTCAATGAGCAGTTGAATGCCATTACCATCCACACTCCAAATGAAGTGATCCCTTCAACTTCGTTCGCAGCAGCTATTGATAACATTAAAATAATCCATACAAACCCGAAGCGGAAGTCACATTACCCACATGCAAGTACGCGCGCATACACACCCCGAAAGCGGAGCCATCTCCACGCTTCGCATCACTCCACGACGAAACATCTCATCCCTAAATTCCAAACTCAGCTGAGACTGGGAGCCGGAGCACGAAACATTCCGAAAAACTTCTCCCGGCAATTATTCCCAGTTGAAAACAATTTTCATTTTGGAAAACTTTTCAAAAACGTAATTTAGTTTTCCCGCGGCATCTCAAAGGTGTCGATGGAGCACGCTGGCGCGCCCGCATACCCTCTCGTCGTCCGCCGTGCAACGTTCCAAAGCAATCTAACACAGTGTTTCTGTCGCCGGAAAGTTCAAACCTTTGGAGCTGAAAAGTTTAAATTTCCCGCCACCCCTTCAACCGCCGCAGTGTCACGGTCTCAGTGGATGACACCAGCCATCTGTCTCTGCCGCCCGTATCCGCCGAAAAGACGACGCACTGTACCAGAGCCAAAAGCGTCATCATCCGGCACCTTGGCAGCGCTTTGTTCGAAACTGCTGAACCAATCAACGACGGCAATTATTCAGTTAGGGGAATCGAGAGTAATTACAAACACTCACCCCATGTGATAATGCGCCCGATAAGAGTTGAGTAATTGCTGCCCGAAATGATGACGGCCCTGATGGAGCCTTGCTGTCTGGTGGATGCAGCGAACGCTTAAGAGCAAAGCAAACATTTCCATTGTTTCGATTCGACGCGAAGAATTGCCAGCGCGCCATCGAGTGCCCTTCGCTGCAGTGGGTCGCTGCATAAGTGCGAACGAATTTGTCACAACGAACGGCACAGCACGGGGAAAACTTTTTCTTGGCTTCGCCGATGAGAGTTTTCACGGAATGTTGGTGCACTGCTGCCGAAGTTGGGAGCACCATGTTCTTGTGTATCTCGGGGGCTAAGTGATTAATTAGGATACAAATTATTTGCAGCGTTTACCAATTTTGTCGGGGTGCTCCGTTCAAGTGCGAAGCGATAGGTGTCGTTTGATGACGGTGGAGTTTTTAATTGAATTCGAAGACACTTAGTCTCTTTGATGGGAGATATGTGGTTGGGGAGGGCGCTGAAGTTTCAACAAACTCTGAAGTCGTCAGGTGGCTTAAGGCGAAGTGTGGGTAAGTTAGCATTTTCAACATTTTCAGCATTTTCAGCTTAATTGAGAGATTCGCTGTACTTAAGCTTAACTTTTGGCGTAACGAACTTTGACTTAGTTTCGTGCCACTTGACAAATGCCTCCCATAAGCGGGTCTTTGGTTGAAAATGTCTGTCATTTCAGCTCAAATTGGCGTTTTCAAGAACATTTTTGTTTAAGCCAGCCCTAATGAAGTTATGCTAGTATCACTTGTCTACCTCGTACAGTTAAATATTGCTGTTGTTGCATTCGTGGGCTCCACCAGTTCCTCTTGTCACGCGGGCCAGAAAGCAATGATAGGTGCAATGTTTTAGCAACTGCCAAGCTACCAATAACATCTAGCCTTCAAGATATTCAGTAGGGTTTGCCATTTTCTGACGTGTGGAAATTATTCAAAAATACTCATTTTATCGAAAGTCCGCCTCAAATGTATATCCGCAACGTGAAATCTGTCTTGAGGTCAGTCCTCATCATGGTTTCAGCTTACAGGAAATTCATCGCGACGTGGAAAGGTTGAGCGTGGGTACACTCCTTTAGACATTTAGCCACCAACCAGACGAAGGTTGATACGAAATTAAAAAAAAACATAGTCGTCGTAGCGGCCTATGTCAAAGAAGACCCAGAAATGTCGATTCGGCACCACGCCGATTAACTGAATTGAGCAGTGCCAGAGAAACAACTCGGCTTATTTTGCGTTTGCATTTGGGCCTACATCTGTATAAGATTGTGGTGACGCACGAATTGAAGCCGCACGACCATAGCCATCGCCGCGAGTTCTCTAATTGAACTAGAAATGTTGGCCGGAGATCCGGATTTTAAAAAAAAATATCATCTTTTCGGAAGAGGCTCATTTTTGGCTCAGCGGCCACAAGCAAAATTCCCGTTATTTATTGGATGAACACAATCCACTAATGCTCGACCAAGCATCAATGCATCCGTAAAGATTGACTGTTTGGTGTAGTTTATGACAGGGCGGCATCATCGGACCTTGTTTCTTCGAACTGAGAAATGAACTCTAACCGCCAGGGGTCTCAGGTAAAGAGCGATGTTAACCGACTTTCTGTGGCTAGAGCTGGAGTACATGGATATATCCGAGCTGTGGTTCCAACAAACGGCGCGGCACACTTAAAGTTGTGAAGGCGAAATTTGTTGACTGGGTCATCTCAGGGCGGGCTTTCGTCAACCGGTCACCGCGACGATCCGACTTGCCACCACCCGATTATTTTTTCTTGACTAACATCAAGACCTTGCTCTACGCTAACAAGCCAGCCTTTTTGGACCAGTTTGAAGCCAACATTCGAGAAGCTATTGCCTGAATAACGCAGCACATCTAGGACCGATTCATCGGAAATTGGACCCGCCTCCTGCAGAACCGCCAGCGAATTCGAGCCGGCCATTTGAATGACATGCTATTTCGTACAAAATGGCATGAATCTAGCTCCAAAATAAGGCTAGAAACAATTTTATAGCTTACACCATTGTTATTCTTTTTTGCATTTGCTTTCGTATCGTTCTTCCCTGGTCACCCTGATCATGTGTTTCTTCCGCACTAAACTATCAACGTTTAGGTGGGAGCCGCATGATTTAAACAACATCGACTGAGTATCCCACGGCAGAGTTTAGTTCTTCTAGACTTCGTGGAGTTTTTCTATGGAAAGCCGTCCTCTGATTTGGAAGATTTTTATTTGGTGGACCTTCATTACTCCTGCTGTCATATCCCAGCTGCGTTATTGATGCCATGATATATCACGATTCTTAACCGTTTGCGGATAAAACATTTACATCCATCAGCGCTTTCCGAAGCGATGATGATTTCTCACCTCCCCCGAAGAATGTAAGCAAAGGTATGCAGAGACCTGCTGTGCTCCTTTCAAACCAAAAATTCTGCTCTTATTCAAGATTTAGACAAACGAAAGACTTGCGGACACAAAACCGTTCCACCGGAACTCGTATATCTCATACCCATCTCCCTATCTTTCCATTTCTTGACATTGATGCATTGCTTCGTACTTCATGATTCATGTACAACTTCGTTTCACCAAACACAACGACTGCCGGAATAATCCTTCCACATGACTAAGCCGAACCAGTCCCGGTTACATTCGCCGTCCCCTCAACATCGCTGTCCTGCTGCGCACTGCACAAGTGTACCGTAGGAAAAATGTATCTGTTTGACTTGTACTTAAGGTGAAACTTTCCGGACCGCCTCCTGCTGTCATAATTTTCCTGTAATCCACTGGTCTGTACAGAACCGAACACGAGCTATTGCAAGTGCTGTCGTTTTTATTTTTATTTTTTGTTTCTGCTGTTGTTTTGTTTGTTGCTGCCCTCCGTTGTCGGTCTTCTTTTTCTGTAAACTTTCGGAACGGTGGCGCGGCGGCAGGGAACGAATGGTGACCCGGAAGTGCTCCAAGGAGCACACAAAAATTGTATGCAATGTGGAAATTCCTTTGCGAGTGCTTCATGATTTACGATCTCCTCGTGCGGCATCAGACATCGGGTGTCCAGCAACTAACATCGAGCAAAAATAAAAAAAAAAACAAACGCAAACTTGTAAAGTTGTTTTCGTTTGGTTTTCCAGTGATTTTTGTTTTTGCGTCGTCCTTAAAAATTGCGTCATCCTCTGTGATGGCGGAGTTGGTTGCCGAATACAGGACTGAATTATGAGCTAGATGAAATTTAATTTCTGCTCTTTTTTTGAAAAACTCTGGATGGTTTTTGAGATAAGAAGGTTTAGATAATTACGACTTTGAGTGAGTACACTCAGCGGGTTAGAGATGACTACATGAATCAAGTGAATGGATGAATCCCTTGGGAGGAACAACTTACAAAAATTCAATTCTGGACAAAATATTCTCCGTGAATGACGGATGCTCAAGTTATCCTTGAGATGGACTAAGCTAGGCCATATGAACAAACATTGTCTGAAACTGCGCAAAAAACTATAATATCTTGCAGTCCGAATGGATGCAGCGTGACCAGATAAGAATAATAGCAAGCGAAAGCTAAATAAATCGAAAACAGTGTGAGATATAAAATAGATTCTGGCCTCGTTTTGAAGCTACATTCATGCCATTTTGTATGGAGTAGAACATTGTTCGGCTTTGATGGTAGTGCTTCAAGCGGTCGGTCCAATTTTGATGACGCGGTCCAATACGTGCTGCGTTATTCAGGTAATAGCATCTTGAATGTTGGCCCCGAGCTCGTCGAAAGTAGTTGGCTGGTTAGCATAAACCAAGGACTTAAAGTTAGTCAGGAAAAAAATAATCGGGTGGTGGCAAATCGGAAGGTGGTGGCGGCCAATTGATGAATGCTCGCCGTGACATGACTCAGTCAAAACCTTGAGCGTTGCATCGCTTGTGTGGCCTGTAGCGCCCACCGTCTTGTTGAAATCTTGAATAAGAGCAGAATTTTTGGTTTGAAAGGAGCACAGCAGGTCTCTGCATACCTTTGCTTACATTCTTCGGGGGAGGTGAGAAATCATCATCGCTTCGGAAAGCGCTGATGGATGTAAATGCTATATCCGTTAGCGGTTAAGAATCGCGATATGTCATGGCGTCAATAACGCAGCTGGGATAGGGGTTTGGTCATGTGACAGGAGGAGTGATGAAGTTCCACCAAATAAAAATCTTCCGAATCAGAGGACGGCTTTCTATAGAAAAACTCCACAAAGTCCAGAAGAACTAAACTCTGCCGTGGGATACTCAGTCGATGTTGTTTAAATCATGCGGCTCCCACCTAAACGTTGATAGTTTAGTGCGGAAGAAACAAATGATCAGGTTGACCAGGGAATAAGGATACGAAAGCAAATGCAAAAAAGAATAACAATGGTGTAAGCTATAAAATTGCTTCTAGCCTTATTTTGAAGCTAGATTCATGCCATTTTGTACGAAATAGCATGTCATTCAAATGGCCGGCTCGAATTCGCTGGCGGTTCTGCAGGAGGCGGGGCCAATTTCCGATTTTCCGAATCGGTCCTATATGTGCTGCGTTATTCAGGCAATAGCTTCTCGAATGTTGGCTTCAAACTAGTCCAAAAAGGCTGGCTTGTTAGCGTAGAGCAAGGTCTTGATGTTAGTCAAGAAAAAATAATCGGGTGGTGGCAAGTCGGATCGTCGCGGTGACCGGTTGATGAAAGCCCGCCCTGAGATGACCCAGTCGACAAATTTCCCCTTCACTACTTCGAGAGTTTTGTAGCTTGTATAACACGTAGCGCTAGCCGTCTTGTTGAAACCACAGCTCGGATATATCGATGTTCTCTAGCTTTGGCCACAAAAAGTCGGTCAACATCGCTCTACACCGGAAACCATTGACGGTTACGGTGTCTCCTTCCCCAGTTCGAAAGAAATAAGATCCGATGATGCCGCCATACCATAACCTGCTCCAAAAAGTCAATCTTTGTGGGTACATTGATGCTTGGTCGAGCACTTGTGGATTTTATTGGTTCCGACAACGGAAATTTTGCCTCGTCCGAGAATATTTTATTTTTTTTCAAAATCCGGATCTCCGGCCAACATTTCCAACGCACAATTATCGGACTCACGGCGTTGTCTATGGTCGCCCGGCTCCAATTCTTTAGTAAGCACAATCTTATACGGATGCATGCTTATACTCTACCACAAAATAAGCTGGGTTGACTCTCAGGCGATGCCCACTGCAGTTGTTCGGCGCCGCACCGACATTTCTGGGTATTCTTCGATACTGGTCGCTACGACGCGGCGGCTATGTTAATCTTAATTTTCCATCACTTCTGTCTGTCCGGTTGATGGGTCAATGTCCAAAAGATTTTACTTACGCTAAAACTTTTTCACGGTGTGACGAACTGCCCGCACACTGAACGCATGATGAGGACCGACCTCACGACGAAATTCGCGTTGCGTATTCACAACTGAGCCGGAATTTCGATTATGCGAGCATTTTTTAGGAACTTCCGCACGTTCGGTAAGCGTGACACGATGCATGATGAAATGGCAATCCTTATTGAATATTTTTAACAGATGAATGTCATTGAAAACTTTGTCAGCTGCTGAAACATAACAATTGAAAACACTATCATTGCTATCTGGTCACCCTTTATCAACCGACAAGTGCCGCAACTCAAGCACACAATGGTGATTTCTCATTGTCCGCTTGTCCTGTATCGCAGGAGTTGAAAAAAAAAAAGAAAATGTAAACAAAATCCATTCACCAGCATCCCCTGATATATTTCGACAATCAGTTACTCTTATTTCCTTTTTATTACACTCCAGTCACAGCGCTCCTTTCAGGAACATCCGCAATCCTCTTTTCTGAGATTCGCCGATTTTATGATGTAAAAATCGCCCCTAAGCCGTTGAGTGTGAAGGAGAGAGAGAGAGAAGGATGTGATTAATGTCAGAATTTTCAATCGTTCCTTTCATTGTTTTCTTCGCACGCGCTCATACCCACTTTGCCACTTCTACAGAGCTTCACGAAATATGTTTATCCTTGGCTCAGGTGCAGGCGGAAAAAAGAAATACATAATTCGGATGGTGGCTGCGCCCCCATCAGGTACACAATCACCTTCTTTGCCACCGTCATGCCGCATGAATTGGCTGTTAGTTTGAACGAGTAATTTACTTTCAAGCGTCAAAGCACCCCTTCCTCTGGTCGGACTCGTAAACAGTGTAGCACTTCCACTTGACGACGACCGTTATGCAATAACATTATCATGTTACAAATCAAAATGGCAGTTTGTAGCGCATTGGCCGAGTCCAGCCGGGCTGTGGCGCGCGCCCTGCGCCTGGGAAATTAATTTTCCCGATCACGAACTGACCGAGAAATATGATTTCATTTTCGCTGAATGAAAATAAATTGCCAAAGAAATTCTATTCCCCTCGCTCTTCTTTCCCTCTGACGTCCTTCCCCCATCGCCATCTCTTCTTCGAGCCCGTTGCGGCGTAGGGGACACACAGCCTCTGTGATGGCCGCCTTGACTTTCGCACTTATTTGGAGTTTTTCGATTGTGAGCGCGAGGGGATGCTCTGGGGTCAGATCGAAGAAAGGATAAAGGATGGCAGGATGGGGACGTCAGCAGCTCCCGTTCGGTATCCGGGCCAGTTGAGATATGTGGAATATGATGTGGACGGGAAATTGAGTGCAAATTTTCGCACATTTTATTAATATTTATGGCCCAGCCGAGCGAGGAGGGCCAGGGCGGCGGCTGTGAACCAAAAAATCGAAATTTGGCAGCTGAGTTGAATTATTAAATGTTTTGGCTTAGCAAAAACGAAGAATCCGAAGCGAAAACCTCGAACAGAAGGGATATTCAAATCGAATTAATGGCGGGAGCTGTGAGAAATATTGAAACGTGGTTGCCGTCGTGGATGGCCAGATGGTGCCTTGAATTGCCGATGGAAAAGAATTTGTGCCTTAGTCTTGGCCGACAGCAGCAGTTAACTGGGTCTCGGGGGACAAATTTTTAAAATTCATACAGATTCAGTGGCAATAAATTACTTACCCTCAAGGAGGTGTGCTGGGCGCAAACAATATCCTTCAAGTTGGAGCTGCCAAATTAGTGAATGAACCGATGGCAAGATTACTGTGAGTGTAAACGATGCCTGGCAGTGGTGTTGGGGTGCGGTAGTGTTTGACAGATTTTGGATGAGAAGGGAAGAGACGATAAGCAGTCATTGAAACACTTGAGACAAACTCCAATTGGAAGCGTTTATTGACAATTTTGATCGGGGTTTGTAAGGAGTCTAGATGAAATTGTCTCGTTTGGCGTTTGATTGTGAGGTTGGTTGGGAATTTCAGTCGATGAGGCGGAAATGGATTTGCAGCCAATTTATGTGCAATAAGTTTAGTTTGCACAAAACTGAATTTGCTATAAAAAGGTATTGACGAGTTCTTGTGTGTAGATCTGTTTATTGCCAATGGTGCGTTGGTTCGACAGTGGGTTTGTCTTTTTTGAAGATTGCTGCAAAGAAACACTTTTCAGACCGATTCGCAAAAAATACTGCAGATCAAATTCGATCTTGCTAACTGTCGCCAAAGTTTTAAAAGAAATTTTGGCAAGAAGGATGTCTCAATTCTGTCGAAAAGTACACTCCTTTGAAGAGAAACCAATTTGTCTTCCGCAATGGCGAAAGTATAAATAGTCTGTTCGGAGACTTTACAAATAAAATGTACCAAACCCTGGCCAAAAACTATAGTTCTATAGTTCTGTTTATGGACTTGAAGAAATCATATTATACTTTGGGCCACAAGTATAAAATTAAGACAGCTGGATGAGATGGAGTTCTTTGTCAATGTTTTTATGTATGTCAATACGTTCTTCTTTAACTACATATTTCGATGAACAAATCGAAAAGATGAACGGGGCCTGTTTTTTATCTGTTCATCTTTTCGAGATTCTACTGTAGCTGTAAATGGAAGCATATTTTTTATCATTAACTGACTCTTCGTTTTTTGTCACTATTTTAGTTTTGTTTTTTGTTCAGTGTTTAACTATGGATTTGTTGAATTTCAACAAACTTATAAAAGACGTACACTTGGAAGTTAGTCTTTTGCAGTCAAACCCTTTTGGCTTTGCAGATAAAAATTCTAAAAGTTTTGAATTCGAATAAACAGAAACTTGAAGGAAAAAACTCTGAGCAACTATATATGCCTTCGCCATGAAACCCCCATTTCTTCCGACATCCAAGAAGTTTGATGACTAATGAACGCCTTCAGGAAATGAATATGAGGTTTAATTTAATAAAATGCAACAAGTCATTGAGGTCATTCAGTTCAGAATGATGAATGGTCAATCTTGTTTGCCTTTCAAACATCACGTAGCTCCGACCATTTATATTCCTTAGCAAGAAAAATCTTTACAAAAAAATAAAGAAATTCACAACATTCCTCGTAACGACAACAAGAAGAAATACGTTATGACCACTCTAGAAATTGCCATAACCGAAGTCATTAAGTCCCGCTTACACACAACAGCGGGCAAGCAGCTGTCGTCGGAGAAAAAGTAATTATTCTTTGCCGCCGATACAAATCTTCCACAAAGCCTACAGGCATTCGCTCTACGTTCCCGTGTACGTGTCATTAAAATCAAAACAAAAGCACCGCCGCAGAGAGGCACGTTAAAATTGCTTCATTAACATGCCCGCCTACCGGGAGCACCGCCCTCTTGCCAGCACCTTTCACAGGATCACCACGTTCGCTATCAACAACAGCGCCATGCAATCGGCAGCTTAAGCCCTCGACACTATTATTCCACCAGGGCAGTGATAGGCATCTACGCTTGACATATATCACAGCACAGCTCTCAGCCTCGCAGTCGCAGTTAGGCGTTCGGCTCTTATGCCCGCATTCGCACAATTGACGTATCCTTGAAACCGTTAGCGAACAAAAGGAGCAACAGAAGGAAGAAAAAAGCGAAACTCATGACTTATGAGCAATTTAACACCCGAACACCATCCGCCCGAAGTCGCAAAACTAACGAACATCCTCCATACGCACGGACAATTAAAATTCCTGGCACACTCACATTTCCTCACACAGATGCAAATCGCTCAACACAAGCGCCCCGCAAGCCGGCAGCCGAATGGCCAATTAAGTTCATTTTTGAATTAAAAATAATGGCTTTCCTTGTCATTACACAACGTTAGCTTTTATGAGTAATTTCTAGTCATTGTCCTTTGAATGTGAAATGCGGAATGCGGCGACGCCGAAGAGCGCTCCGACCGCACCGCCGATGGTGCGAGGGCGCTTCTCGAGCGGATTGCTCGGGCATTAATCTTCGACAGTTCATGCCGGGACGATGACTAGGATATGAAGCATATCCATACGGCGGTGGCCACTCCTACGCTCGTAAATTTCAACTTGTCGCTATAATTTTTGCTGCTTCCGCAGATGATGAGGTATCCTTCGTCGAGGATGTGGGCGAGGTGAGCCCGTTTACAGCCGAACATATCCTTAACAGCATTTGTCGGCGTTCCTTGGCCCAGAAGAAGGCGAAAAGTTTGTGGTGTATTTTTCGCTTGAAATCGACTGTCGTCAAGTGTAGTTTTTGAATTCCGTCAACGGACGAGGGTCTCGGGAGCTCTCCCCTGGGACACATGTTCGTGTGGCCCGAATCCATTGGCGGCCGTTGTGTGTTGTGTGTAATGGCGCTGTCGTGCGATCTCCTTAAGGATACATTATGCTTATTATTGTTATTAGCTGCTACATCGATATCGGGGCCAGTAGCTGTTTCGCTCTTTGGGGCTTTGTTTGCCGTAATAAACTGTGAAAATTTGAGCTAAGTGTTATGCAGCATGGCAGTGAAGTGGTTGGGTGCGTGCTGGTGGCTCATTAATGAAATTATTCCTTTCTGAACTTTCACTGACTCACTGGCTGTTGGTTGTTTAGCTGGTGGGCTTTATCTTTGTAGCTTGCTACGGGATTTAAACTGATTTCATGTCCGTGACTCCCGATCTGGCCCGACAATTTTCCACCAGCTTATCTGGTTGGCTAATTGGCCGTCAAGTCTAGGTTTTGTGACTAGTTGCTGTCTCTACTTCAGCCCGCGTCACAGGTTATGTGTTGACAAGGCGGACGATTAAATCTCTTTGTTTGGGCTGATAAACCCTCACATGACATAATATCGGCTTGTCATGCTCTGTTGATTGGAATGTTTTTCGCGTAATACCAGACTGTTAAACCTGTTCCATTATCGATTTAATTGACTGAGAGGTTAGTTGTGTAAAAAGCTACGGGCGGAATCAGTATTTTGAGGCGGCTATCGCTTTCGAAAAACTGTCAGGATATTGGCAGTGACATGAACGTGAGGCAAGCTATGCATTCCATTTCTGGCCAGTGATGGACAGATACAAAGAGAGACACTGACTCAGGCAGTGGTCATTATATGGGGTGTCCAATTAACAGCATGATCTCCAATCATCGCAACAACCAGCACCTTTACATTTTATTGCCGAAAAAGTCGCATTTTCAATGAAGAGTGGTCCGATTATATGTGAAGCCCATAAGAATGCCACGCTTTAGATGCAGTAATTTCTTAACGACCGGTCATTCGATTTTGTGAACCCCTAAGTCAATGATTAACAAATCCATCAAAAAGAAAATACGAATAAAATGCTAAAGGTGATTTGTTGTTGACCATGACTTCACTTCACTTCACTTCTCTTCACTTCATTTCTTGATTTAATTACAATTTCCACTCATGAAGATGCAAACCTTCGTGAGAATACGGTGTAAGAAACTTCTCAAGATCAACAGAGGTGCCGAATTGTTGCTCTGAACGATCAGGAACAGTCTCATGAACTGCTTCGATGTTTTGTCTTGAATGACTTGTTGAAGGCTGGCCAGACTGTCTACGATCACTCCACTCTTCCTCATATTTCGAATTAATCTCTTCACGATTCTCTTTCTTTTTTGTATTGCGCTACTGTTCGGGGTGGACCTGGGCCTCAACCAACAACCTTCTCCAGTTAGCGCGATCCTTAGCTTACTGTCATCAATTTCGCACGCCAAGTTAGTTGATGTCCTTCTACACTTGAGTGCGCCCCCTTAGGCGTGGACGTCCTCTGTTGCATGATCCCACTAGTTCAGGGTCAAAGATTCCTCGGGCTGAAGCTAAGTTGTGCATGAGCTCTATATGGGTTCGCCATTTTAGGCGTTGGATCTCTAGACGCCTGGGTAGACTCATGTGGTTGTACAGCCCATACCGTTAGTAGTTGAACCTGCTTCTCCAATCGTCATCAAACCAAACAAGACCAAAGATCGTGTCAAAACAAGACATGGCACTGAGTAACTCGTCCCTATTCGCGCTGCGATAAGCGGCCATGAAATCGACTGAGAGGTTGTAAGTGTCGATCTGCATTTCTTGGATCTTTCCTATCTTGGATCTGCTCTAAAAATCTGATCAATCGCATGCTTTCCCGGTCTGAAACCACACTGATAGGGACCTTTCAGAATGGTGACGAATGGCTTCAGACTCTCACACAGAACGGCAGAAAAAATCGTATACGCTGTGTTAAGGAGGCTTATTTCTCGTCAGTTCGGCGTCTCCTTTCTTGTGAATCTTTTCACAATTCTTCTTCTTCTTCTGATGGCGCTACAGTCCTGGTGGACTTCAACCATCTCTTCACAATTTCGTACACACTTTATAAACCACTTGTTTCAATTTGCTCTTCTTGTGCCCCCTTTACAATACAGTGAACCCAGAGTTCTTTCGTCCAAGTTAAACAAGTTCACGCCGCCTGACTAAGCACATTCTTCTTGCGTGCCTCTTTGTTAGGGTCACTCCATTGAGCCAAATTGTATATAAATCTCTTCGTTTTTGTCGTCGCAATTGCCTTTCTTCTGTTCGATTTTGATTTATTCCACGAACCCGCACGGATATCCTGAACGATTTACGGCCGTATTATCAACAAGAACAAAGCACAACACCGGCAGGGCACATTCTTCGGCTGTCACAAATTAATATTAATTTACGGTGATTTTTAATGATGGTCGCCTCTTCCGTAAGCATTCCCCAAGTGTTGTTGTTCTGGCCCTGACATGGGTCGGGATATTCCCCGATCGCGCGCGTAGCTTAAGGACACGAAATAGCGTTGTGTTTTGTTTGCCCTTTCAGCGTATTCCTTTTAATTCCTTCACTCGGTTTCCTTTTTACTTCAGTTTTGTGTAATTGAAGGGGAAAAAGGAAAGGTCTTGGCGACTCGCACAAAGAAAGAGCAGCAAAGGATGTTCTTTTGATTGGCAATCACGAATGTTAAACGCAAAGGGAAATCGAGAGGAAATCGTTTTAATGAACTTAAAAATTATAAAATGCCCCACCTGTAAGGACGCTTTGAGGAGTTGTACATCTGTGATGCAGTTTGTAAACTGCCAGTAGATGGATGAGTTCATTGGTCAAACGGAAGATATTCATTTCTTTTAATTACTTTCGATAGATGCATCGCCCTGGGAGAGATGGTTTCCTTTAGTGGGTCTTATTTGATGTTTTCATTAATTGGTTGTGCAAAGGAGAATGCGGTTGGAAGTGGTTTGCAAATGATCGTGCTGGAGAGGCACATTGGTTGAGGGTCAAGTCCATCCGAACTGCAGCGCCATGCAAACGAGAAGAAGAAGAATAGTACCTCTAAGCATAAACTCCATTTTACTCTAGTTCTTACCATCTTTTAATTCTTGAAATCTACCAACAACCTATCATGGCCAACGGCCCGTGGACCGTGTGAGCTTGAGATAAGTCTTCGGAGGTCCTTTTCTCCTCTTCTTCTGCGTCCAGGAGGTTGGGACTCAAGCTCCTCTCGGCTGGACCATTTTGGTTCGTTATGTGATCATGCGCCATGACAGGTAACATTTTTGCGGAGGCCGATACGCTTGAGATTGTTTCCAAGCGCCTGTCGCTACGACTTTCCGTTGCCGAGTAACTTCGTAAATCTTCAACTAATTTCTGAAAACACATTTTTTCTCTTTATTCATCTCGATATTCCAGGTCTTGGTGGAGGATTTTTTCAGTTTTTGCAGGAAAAGCAACAAAATCCATGTCAAATGAGGATAATCCCCACCGCTCCACCCTTTCGAATTCTATATTCCTGCGAATCCAAGTCTCCCTTTCCGGGAACCATCCTCCATTCGTTGAAAATATCCCGGAATTGCCAATGTTACCTTTCCAGTTGCAACGACGCCCATCAACGCAACGTCTTCGCCTACTAATCACACTCCACTGCGGGAATATCTCCTCTCATTCATCGCTCATTCATTGACTCGAATGCAGAGAGTGCTCCTATCTGATGGCCTCAATAATGGAGTTTGCCACTTCCAATTTCATTCACTTTTGTCACCGAGAGTAAAGAAGTAGCCCCGTCCCTCGGTCCAGCGGAAGAGAAAACTCGCCACACTCTTGTTTGAACATGGCTGCCTCCGGTCATTGGCTGCTTGCGTTCTTAACATCTCATTTTCCTCTCACAAAAGGAGTGACACATTCACTTCATTATATCCTTCACATCCTGTCACAGCCCGTGTTGTTGATATGCACCCTCGAGGCGAGAACAGCCATTGCAACCATTAAGACGCCCGGCCACGGGTGTAATAATGTGTCCTTCTTGGAGGACTCGGGCACTTTCTCCCATTTAGCCGGTGCCCTCCTTGTGCTGGTCATAAATGCAAGTGGAGCGTCTTTTCGTCCTTTTATTATACCAGGATTTAATATACACAATTTTATGGCTTCATAAACAGTCCGGGTATGGCTTATATTCGTAGTCCGCCCCCGGGGGCGGATTGCTCCTTCATAGACCCTCAGCGAGGCTGTGTGTGGCTATGGGGGATTCCGGACGAACAAACAACAGCCATCCTGCGACCGTCGACGATGGTGAATCATATTTTATGCGAATCCCGTTTAGTGATTCCCTGCGTGAGCCCCTAGTTCGTATTGAGTGGTTTTCCATTACCGCCTTGCTCCAGGGATCCACGAGTATGTTCATGTTTGAGAGTGTCCCTATGCTGTTTGCCCTTTTGTTGGCTGCTACAAGACTTGGTTCTTTCATTCCTCATCCCACTGGCGCATAATAGACAATTGCTAAGGATGCCTCTCATATTGCCTCGCCGCGACACTTAACACAACCATTGTCTGCTCGGGACTCACTGAAAGTGATCCCGGATGCGGCCATCACTCCTGCCGAGGATATAATTTCAATTTCGCCTAGAAGTCTCCTACACATCTCCGTCCTCGTGTTATTCTTCAGTCATTCACTCCTCTCCTGCAGCAATAATTATTTTTATTGTTGAAAGTTTCTAGCCATTGTTGGTGGACGCAGGATAACAAAAGCAAAGGATAACAATAAAACGGCAACAGTGGCACGATGGTGGCGCGTTAGTTGTGCAGCTAGCGCGGTGGAGATAGGTGGGCAAGCGAAATGAAGAAAACGAATTCATGCATGAATTATTCACGAGCTCACCATTCATCTCCTGCCGAGGATGAAAATTCTCTGTCTGAATGCTGTTCGTCTCGGTCTGTTTAAAATCGACCCTTTTGCTGGGAAAAACAAAGCTCAGGTCCGGAGTGAAGGGGCCAGCGAACGGCACATCAAAGGAGTGGGAAGACGAAGGAACATTTTAATTATATATTACGAGGGGAGTTGTGCGGGGCTCCTTCAACGCCGTCATGCACGAACGTTTATAAATAATGTCCGATGGAAATTGGTTGTGGGGTTGGGGTCTTGCTGCACACGCTGCTGCCCGAACCAACGAAAGAAGCCCCTATCTTAAGCCTGAACCTGAATTTCCTTTTCTTGGTTATGCTGAGGACTGGAAAGAGGTTTACCGACCGTTGAATTGACACTCTGAAAGGTTTGATGCCTTCATAGAGGAGTTAGAGTTGAAGAGCTACTGTGTGATGGTTGAAGAATTAAATTGCATACCGCAAGGGGCTTTAATGGTTTTAGCGTCCTTTCTATGAATGTGGGATACAATCACTGACCAGATAGAAAAAAATCTTTACGTACGCGGTAGAGAAAGAGAGTGAGAAGAAAAATTGAATTTATATTTTTGAAAAATGTGTTTAAATAGGGATAATGACAGGTCCTGGATTCGTCGTTGGATTTAGGAGCATACCCACGAGAGGGGCGAATTAAGAAGAAGCAGAGTGTTCGAAAATCTTAAATTTTGAGCCTGAAGGACAATGCAACAGAGGTCAACAGTGCGCAGTTATTACACCGGTGAGTTGTCTGCAATCTTTTCTGTCATGCGATAACAAGAAAGCCGCGGATTTCTTACAGACGTTGGGGAGCATGCGTTTGATCTGTCTACATCCTGGAGAGTCATGTCACCTGCGATTGTTCTTTCGAGATGTCCAAGAATCGATGGAAGCCCTAACCAAGGACGAAGGCAGCCCCAGCGCAGGTTCATGTCCTGAGAGTACTACATCTGATTCTTGCCTGGGAAGTTCATCAGTGATCTCATTTCCTGTGATCCCGTGGTGGCCCGGGACACAGACACAGATAAGTCTTAAATTCAGAGAAGACTTGCATTCCTGAACTATCCTGGAAGTGATTAAATGGTTGAGCAAGGCCTTAAGCGCAGCTTGGCTGTCCCTACAGGCGCAAATACTTCGCCCCTTCCACCTGTTCTTCACAATATAGTTCGTAGCCATTAGGATCGCAGTCACTCCTGAGTACAGGGAAAGTCGACTTTGTATGTTCGTCGCAGCTGGAGTAAAGGTGTCCGTGCGTCAGACGGCATATCCATAAGACTGGGGTCAAAGAAAGTGCGATGCGCAATGTCATCGAAATTTCAGTGTGAGTTGTTCCAAAAACCATCGGACAGATAATACTTCCGAGGGGTTCTAATAATCCCCTTCAAAGTGAAATCACAAATTTCTGTCAGTCAACCCCGTCACGGATAAATTAGTGGACACAACATCGATCCCTTAATCACCACTGTCCCATATCAGCCGCCTGTTACACCTAACTTCCTAATTAAACTAAATAGGCTGTTAAAGGACCGCCAACCGGACCGGGCATTATTCTGATCCATTTCCATTACGAATAATATCATGTAACTCCATTAACGCCATGCAAGGGGGCGTGCGTGCAGTTTGCAGTTCCAGTTCGGGCCGCAGCGGAGCTCCGAAAACGTGCCAAAACCCCGTGATAAACTGCTCCCCAGGACCCATCGAACCGCTGGCACAGTTATATCGCTCACCATGTGCCATTTCCCAGCGGAACTTTCGGCTTTCATCGTGTCCATCACCACCACTCACATATTCCATCATCTGCCATCCGCCATCCGGTGCATAACTCATTTTTAGTTCATTACATGGGCCAGGATCAATGACCTGACTGATGGTGATTTGGCCCATTCGTCACACAGGGAGTTTCCTCAATTTCCGTTAATTTTCATATGTCCACTGCCCGATCCGGGTGACAATTTATTTTCCGCTTCGATGCCGCCGCTGTTGGCGTGTGCATTCCCGGTCATTCCATTGTAGCGGGTCGCTCACGCTCTGGGCCCTTCATGTAATTTGACTGAATTTGACTGAACAGACACATGCGTGTGTGTGCGACAATTATTTACGCGACACAATTGGAACACATTATTCCACACACAGAAGCGATGTCCTTATCTCCGGCCATCAATATGAATACTCGGATGTTACATGACGCATTTTAAGCGTTGCCGCCATCGCCACACCTCGACCCACACCCCAGTCCGAGGCGAGTTGATTGGATATTATTTCCTGTACCGCCAACAATTTTAGCCTTTTTGCAGGCCTCCAGGACGACGTCAATAATAAATCACTGTGTGCACACACAGAGGCATAGACATACTCGCCAATATGTCATTGAGTGGTTACATCACGTCATGGACCTCTTCGGCTATGCCTTTTGACCGCCAACGGGACATGGCCCACAGGAGAGAACTTAGATGACTCTCCACATAACGAATGGAGTCGTCAACATCCTCTAAGCCAATTGTCGTGTCGGACAAGTACCGTCCTCGTCTCAATCTCTCACAGCAATTGCCTCCGGGGTGAGAGCATCCTTTTTCGGAGTTTTCAGCAGTTTTTGGTGTAGTCATCTACGTTCTGGGCTGCCAACGTGCACCATCATCATCCGGTACCGGCAAAATCCTGTTGAGGGCTGTAAATAATTGATCCATTTCCGCAAACTATTATCCGATCCGATCCTTGTGACGGATGTAGCTGTCCGATTCGCAAAGCATTCGATGGCAGGCCACCTCCGGAGTAATTTTTGCCATGGTGAAATAATTCGCGTTGTAGATGTGGACGTTGTCATACACGTGCACCCACCCACACACTCTCGACGTACACAATGACGGATGGTAAACGGCTGACGGTAGGTGACAGGCGGCACGAGGATTTGGTTATCCTGGCAGACTTGTATCGGATGCATGGGCACTTGCATGACACCATCCGATTAAAAGGTGGGCGCTGGCCATTGGACTCTGTCACATTCATCATCCATGGATGTGCTGGCTGTGGACTCCTCCTCAAAGCGTATGCGGGTGGTGATTGGAGCAGGGCTGCTTGACTAAGGAGTGTGCTGAGCCAAACAACGTAACATCAATTGGCATCTTAATTCGGAAAAAACGAGTTTTCTAGAAGCTATTCTAGGTTTTTTTTTTCCCCTCTTTCTACGTTTGTGCTCGAACCATTTTGCAGTGTACGTGGACACACGTCCCAGTACCACATTCAGGAAATATTTCAAGTGACACGTTCCAGTTTGAGACATTGTTTAATGGTTTATCCTGAAACGGGGCGATTGAGGGTTGGCTCATTCCAACGAGGAAAAAGGACGAAAAATAAAGAAAACGATTTTTATTGATGGGTTCATGGACGTAGAGGCTATTTATTTATAGCACACATACCTTTTCAAGCGGAAGTGGTCAGGTAGTGTTCTTAAATCCAGGAAATTTCAGAAGAAGTTTGAAGGAAGAACGCGCCAGCACAGAATTGGGCAGTTTTCTTAAAAAGTGATCAGAAAGGAGTATTCAAGAGGTGCTCAATATTTTACACTGAAATGAAAGCAAGAGAAACATGTTGAATGGTGGAACATACCTCACTGAATGTAGTACATCTCCATAAAGAGAACTTGTGAGTTCACCGAATGTTTTCGTCGTTATATTGATAATGACGCGGGCTGTTATAGGCATAGATTTCCCAAATGAATGGTGTTAAGATTTCTTTATTTATAAGGTCTGTCATTAAGCGCTTCTTATCTGCAAATTTAAATAGAAATAAACTGGGCAAGTGCGAGTTGTACTCGCACGGGTATGGTTCCGTCGCATAATATTGATGGATGATTTCTGAATATCAAACGACGTTTCAAAACTATTTCAGTTGAATTTTCTTCTAACTTCAACCTAAATCAACTATTCATTCATACATTTATACATCCGAAAAAAACAAACGTTCATTCCTACATATACCTTTATCTCTATCCAAGTTTATCCAACACAGAAAATCTTTTCCATCATAGACATACCCAATCACTGCTCATGGCTGCGGTGTGTGTGTTCATTTCTGTTGGGCATTTAGGGGTGAGATCGAAAAGATAACGCTCAGCAACGAATAGAGTGGCCGAACACAGCATGAAATTATGTGTGGAAATGAAAATTGTTTTCATTTTAAATCTTAGATATCTCAAAATTTCAACATAAATCGATATTTTGAAATTTATCAATTCTTAATCATTGATGTCTTCAAAACTACGTTTTCAGATCTTCAAAATTCGCATGTTGATGATTGACCGTTTTTGGCCAATATCTCCAAAACCATTAGGGCCAGAATACTCGATACTGGTTTTAAATGAAAGTACTCAATAAAGCCAAGTTTTTGTGATTTTTTTTCAGATTTTTAAACACTTTGGTTTAGAAATGGCAGGGGGGGACGCATTTAAAACTTTGGAGCTCCATATTTTCCAAACGGTATTTTGGATAAAAAAGTGTTGAAAGAAACCTCCACCTCATTTCGAAAGACCTATCGATTGATATATATTTCGATGGGGTGCGACAATTTTTCAAAATTAATGTCAACTTCACCTGTACTGGAGCCACCCCCAAATGGCCCCACTTTTTAAAATCGCTGCATAGGCAATGACATCTAGGTCTGAAGTACCTAATTCCAAGAAAGCTGCCCGAACGGAACACCCCTTTTGATGAAGCAATTCTATCTATTTGCAAGTGCTGTTCAACACTATGTTCATCCAGGGTAATTTGGCAAAACAGAATGAATAAATGACAGCAAATTTGACAGACATAGTTTTTTTCAATATGGCCGCTATCAACTGTCAAAATTCGGAAGTCCCTATTCGAAGATCCTTTACTATAACTTAACATCCTCTCACGGCAGTTAACCGTATACACTTGCCGGATCTTGATGTTGATTTGAAAACTTTGATGAGGACTCGTTTTTTGAAGTTCTCTAAATGACTGAAGTCAACTCTTCTCGAAAGCTCACCTTTTAGACTTGTAACTTGTACTACAGAACAATTTGTCTCACAACTCCTTCTCTGACCCTTCACAGCGCAACATTTTTTCGTCGTTAACCCTTTCTGGAATTAGCATCTTATTGATAACAATTGCGGACATAAAATAGGGCTTTTCGTAGAACTGCAAAATATTGTCGCATTTAACTTCTACAAACAACTCACTAAAATTGAAACGCCTGATAAGAAGAAAACGTGTGAAGTCAAATGAAACAAGCGATAATGTCAAATGAAACAACAACCTGACATCATCGAAAATACCCAGAAAATATCAAGCTTGCACTACGACAAAACATTCCAGCACAGAACAAACTTCGTGGACTAGGCCTAACTACAACAACCACTCGTGTTGTGCGTGCTGACCTGCAGTTTAATGCCGGCTCCGAACGACGAAATAGAGATGCTCTTTCTATGCAGTTATTCTCTTTGAGCATTATCAGCGATTCGAAAGAAGTGCAGCAGAGTCTGTGCTGGGATTTGAACATCACGGCGTCGCCTTATAGAGATGCATATGCAATGTTCGTAGCGGATAGACGATTTATCCTCATCACAGGTGTTCGCGTGACCCATTTCAATAATCCAATGACAATCAATCAATTGCCTTATCACTGCCCACCTCCTTATCACTGACCATTTGACCCACCCGCCTTCTGGGAATTGTTTGTAAACAAAACACAGGCATCAAATAATCTCCCGTGAAGGCGTGAGTATTAAACTCCCGATCATCACGTTCGCAGCAACAGACTCGTTTAGTTGCTATTGCAGTGAGCATTTCAAGCAAATAAGTGAAACTATGACTTCGTCGTCAAGCAAAGTGATTAGACTCTTCAGTTTGTTGTGTCTGATGCTGTTGGTTATCGGCCGGAACCCTACACATACTAAAGTAATTTATTGTGGGGTCGGGTTAATGGAAACTTTACACCATGTTTGCAGACATATGAAGGAGAGTGAGTAGTAAACTGGATCTAAAAATTATACATTTCATGAATTTCCTTTTACTGTTGATCCACCAGACTTAGGAGGAAATCCCTTTGTTTCTGGAGAGAGTTCCCTGGCGCCGATCAAACAAAGAAGGCGTAGTATTGTCGACGAATGCTGTAAAAAACGATGCACTATACAAGAACTTAGGTCATTCTGTTATCCAGTAGCTTAAGAATTGCAGTATGAGTCCTGTTTAGTAGTCCAACTAAGTGTTGTGGCTAAATAATTGCAAATAAACGCCTGAATGTGCAGTCTGGGAATTATTTTGTAAATTTTTTTAGTGATTTGGTATCACTTGACTCACAGACTTGAGTGTCAGAGAGGTGATCTCAGGAAAATTATGTGTTGATCAGAATTCGAACGAACAATCTTCGGATTTTGAGCCAACGTACTTACAGACTAGGCAACGGCTGTAATATGACTAAAGTTTCAGAAGACTTTCTGCCTTGCATTGGCAACCCTTGCACGCCTTTATAGAGAATCAATCCTTGTAATGTCGCCAGGAGCTTTGACAGTTGATAGCGGCCATACTGAGGTCCCTCTTGGAAGATCATCGTTGTGATGCTTTTTGTTGGCCAAAAAATCTTGTAGAATTAGAGCCTTATAAGAAGGCGCTATGTCCTGCAACAAATCATTCCGATCTTTCCCTTGTCCAAATCCTCAGTAAGACAGCGATGGACCACACTCTTAGGAATATCAGTCACCGCCTCAATAAGTCTTCCGGACACACAATGGTCAGTGCATAGAATAATTTTAACTTTTTCAATGTTTTCTGCATTCCTCTAGGTTCTCAATTTTGATCAGAGTTTTCGTCGTCTGCAAGTTCTCAACCAAGGATCATCACGAAATCTTGCAAACCCGCAGAGTAGTCGTGCATGAGATGGACACTGGTCATCGTAAACATTTTCCATCTAGTAAAATGTTCCTTGAGAAGTTTTGGCCAACTTTATTTTTGACAGACTGACATATTGGACGTTTGGTTATAATTCCATAGCAGAATAACGTGAACGCTACGAAATTCGATGTTTTATTTATCTGAAGATGTGTCACAGTTCAATAGACAAATCAGAGATGGCGTTGTAATTGACTGTTAATTTAAACCAGTCTCAACGGAAATGGGACAGACTGTGTTGACCAATTTAAAGCGATCGCAAATAGACAACACTGAGATAGATAATTGCTATCTTTTCAGATAAAAAACATGCCTCAATTCGAACTCATTTAGTGTCAAACGGTTCCCAAACGGAAACCAGCTATCAACCAACCAAACACCCCATATATTTCCTCTTCTGATTGACACATTTTTTATCTTCTTGATTTATGCGAGTTTTTTAAAGCAAAAGTGCACAAAGCTTCTCCACTTATTCGACTAGATAAATTTCCCCGGCCAAAAGTGGTCTAGATGTTTTTTTTTATGGTTCAGACTATCTAATGTGGCTGGATCTGTACCACATCGGCATCTATCAATACCATTCAATTAAAATCCTCTCAACAACTTGACTGCACATACACACAATATCCCCTTAGGGGGATTCCAAGAAGTTCACAAGTCGAACTTTTATATTTCCCACTCACTGTGATGCAATTAACAGCAACTACACCCCCAAGTGCCCTCACATCACATCATCCCCCATTCCCACACCAAAACATCACCGAACCGGGACAAATGTAATCTAATTAAACAACACAACTGAACAAGCGGTTGCCGCTTTCCATTCTCCAACTCATTCTTCTGTGTCCGAACCTAGCCCACTTTAATTCATTAACTTGCCACCCGTCCGTCTCTATCTAGATCGATTGTAGTCCTCCGATAAAGCCCTATTACAAATTACTTTTCTAATTATCCATTCTACACAACACGAACGTCGCAAAGGACAACGCCCATGTGAGTCGTCTCCCAGCCCCCACAGTCGCCGCCACGGTCTGCCGAGGCACTTAATCAAAAGAAAACTAAACCAGAACCGATGGTGTGGACAACTTCTGCTCCCCAACACTAACCGCATCTGACAATCTCCATTTCGTGTAGCCATCCAAAAACAGAATTAATTAAACTACAATAGGTCCTTTAGCGGCCGCACAACTCGTCAAAAACGACCGACACAAAGGACTATCAGTGCGCACAGCGTTTAGCGGCAAAGTGAATCCCTAATGAGGGAGGGAGTCCTGCTACTTTTTCACCTTTTTGACTCGTAAATCATCGCCGCCAGCAGCGGCCACTCCTCTGTGGAGAAGTCCATCATTTTTGGTTACATCCTTGTGGCTATCAGCGGGCCCTTTCATTTCATTCCTTTTCGCCAGAGTCTGGCTGCAAGTGCACCTGTGAAGTGGATGTGCATGCGAATGTCAACCCCTACTGCTGCCTCAGTCAGTTTTGGAAACCAAAACCACGCTGAAAAGCGAAACGTTTTGCTCGGGAAGCCACATCATCGTCGTACAAGAGTCAGTTATGCGTTGGAATGTAGTACCTCGGAACCACAGGGCGCGGATGCCAGAAAGTGCATTAAAACGGAACGCAACGACTCGCGCCCACTGAGACGCTGGAGCTCTGGAGGTGGTCTTCTGAAGGTGGATGAAGGCAAAATTTATGAGTACATTAGCTTCCTCAAAGGACGGCTAACCAAGAGAGCGGAATGTATCCTTCTCATAAATAAGGCAACGGGCTGAGGGCTCTCTATGTTTGTGACGGCTAGAACGGGTGGATGTGTGTGCAGCGACAAAGTCGAAGAAGTGAATGAAGTTGTTACAGGATAATAAAAGTGATTATATGGCGACTTTAATGCACTTTCAGGATGCATGTGAGATTGGAATCTGTTGCTCGGGGTTATGGGTGTTCATAAAACGCTGGGGAAGATAATAAAATTTGACCTTTGAACTTAAGGTTTGCCCGCTATGAGAATTAAAAATGAGCTGCGGGCTGAAGCTCAAGTGGGTGTTCCTCATTTTGTTTAAGCACCTTTTAGACAATTAAAACGTAAAATGTTCATGAGATGGGTCGTTTGACCATCAGTTGGGCATAATTGCTGACTATCGTTCATCGTGGTTCGTAAAGAGGCTTAGGTAATGTTCGTGTACTGCAGGGAGGTTGTGGGTACTCATCGATGTCGAAAACAGGTTTTTCCGGATGGAATCTGCTTTTTTTTTCAGTTGGAGGCTTGATGAATTAGCATTACTTTAAATTTCTTTCGTGTATGTTGTGGGAAACATCTCTTAATTTAATTAAATTTAATTTAATTTTATATAATTTTATTTAAATTTATTATTTTTTGTTTCATTTTATTTTATTTTATTTTAAGTTTTCATTCCGCACTGTTAGCAGTGGTAAACCTTTTGTTTTGCATTCGTGTCATCGTGTCATTCATGTCGGTGCTTGGAAACATCGTAATAAGTCTTGTTCAGAATTGGTTTATAATTGCAAACGCTTAACTAGACGCTTTCGCAAAAATTGTTTACAGACAAATAATGGGAGCTTTCCTATACCAAAGGCCTTACAAAATACTTTATTAGTTTGACTTGACGTTAAAGAAGCACAAGCCCTGGATGCCGCATCCTTCATTTTTTGTCCAATTGACTGTAGGGATGGAAATTGGAACCATCAGAAATTCATTAACTAACTGCAATACCTTTGGTTTCTTGAGAGACTGTTCGTATAGCACTCCTGTGGCCTGATCTAGTTCAAGGTGATAGCACGAGGTCAACGTCAATGTTCCCTAACGCCATTCAACATTCTCGTGTTGTGTCTTAAAGAGTTTTCATCGGTGCCATCGGTCAAGTTCAGTCTGATTTGTGCGCCAGAATCATGGAAATTAAGTTAAGAATACAATGAACAAGGAACACAAATATAGATTACAGCTGATTGGCTCAGGGTAAAATCGAAAAAATGGCAAATCCACACGCGTTCAGCTATATTTGACAAACAGTTGACTTAAAATGGAAGTTTGCCTCCGCTGTGTCCCGAGCAATACTGAATGATTCCAATTGAACAGTCATGTCCCAAAAATCATTCGAAATAATCAGCTGGATACGACACAAGTCATAAGTCTCTTTTGGAATGGTTCCCTATTCAAGTGAAAAATTATCCCCTACACCACACACAGCTGAACAAACTTTCGAAACAACGGCGTAAAACTTTTCTACTTCAAGTCTCCTCGAACATCTGCTAAGAACCACACACATATGTGTCCCCTACCACCATCGCACGCGTCACACTTAGAGCACGGGTGTGTCAAACCACCCCTGCCAGTTAGGGGTAAGTGCAAAGTCTACAGCTAATCATAATTTATAAAGCGACCCACCCCCGGCGCCCACAAGCGATCATCTATCGCCAGAACATCTCGTCGTTCCTCATCCGAAAAACACAAACTTTGCAAGAAAACTGTAGTTAATAGAAGAGCTAATTATAAAGTAGCTCTTGAAGCCCACCGGGGGGACGAGCTGCAGGGTCTTCACATGCAAACGAGGAAAACCTTGATCCCAATGTATGTCCCATACATAGCCGCACTATCACTTCCCGGGTGGGTGAAAAGTTTAAACTCCTTGACTTTCATATCCTTGTAATAGTCCTTAATACTTTTTTCCCCCGCACACAAACTGATTATGCTCGCAGTGTCAGGCGAAGCCGATAATAGACAGGCTTTGCGAAAGGGGTGACGTGGGCGCGCTGTATCTTCATCACACCTCTTGAGTTGCTTGACTTTGACTTGAGCCGGTGGAGAGGATGAAGTTTTGTCGTGGCACCTCCTCTCCATCGATTTCGTGCTGCTGTGTGGGAGAAGAAAGAAAAATTTGCATGTGTCGCCTGGTAACAAGCGACAAAGAGGTACAACACAAAACTTTCGGTGCTCCGCTCGCTCGAGGACACTTCAAGGAAACTCCACGTGTATCAGTCACAACCCTGATGTTCCCTAAATATGATTATTATATTGTTATATGGATCCACCGGCTGGGATGGGCGGTGCGGGTGTCAGTCTATGCGACAGGCATCCGGAGAAGGATGCTCCGTGCGGTGGGGGTCCGGGGAGTGTGAGCCATGAGAATCCTTTTGAAAAACAGTGTTTTCAAAAGCGTAATAGGGGCAAAACTTCATCGTTCGACTTGGATACTTGGGATTCACATCAATACGCCGGGTGAGCGAGTGCATGACTTTGAAGACACACGAAGGCATCTTGCCAAGAAGAGGTGAAGCTACATGAGCCACCTGTGCCTCCCTGTACCAACATAAGTGTGTGCCTGTGTGTGTTAGCTTGAGTGGGTGTGTGCGTGTTTTGTTTGCTTTTTTGTGCAAAGTCCTTGACACAAAAGGAGGTGAAGCAGTTAAGTGCCACTCTAAGGATTATCGGGCATTTGAGTAACTAATTGAGCTTGAAAGTAATTAAGAAGGTTTTTGTTGGAGTTTTTCGACAACCCCATCCGGCACTTAGGATATTGCCGATGCTGGTGATGTTGCTGCTTAAATTCGAAGCACACTAAGAAGAATATGGTGTTCCCAGAATGAGCCATGTTTGCCTCTCTCACCCAGCCAAGTGCTTCAGTATGAAGCCGATGAAGTTGATGAAGTTTCGTTTGAGTTGTGGGTAAAACTTTGCGGACACATGTCGGAGGGGGTTTGCTCTGCGAAGACATACGATGTACATGTATTTAAATTAAACACACTTCGGGAGTTTGGGAATCGACAAAGATGGTGTTGAATTTGATAAAAGGAGTTACGATGAACGGGAGGGGGAGGATGGAAGTAATTCAAGAGATTGACAGTGGTTATGGGTGAATTGTGTCCGAAGACATGAGTATTGATTTGAGGACGAAAAAAAAATGATTGTTGTCTCAAGAAGACTTGAGGACAGGACAGCGAAAAACTGAAGATTTTGCTGTAAGGGTTTTTCGCCAATTTCTTAACGAATTCGAGTACAACTCTCAACGATCTGTTCCACCCGTTAATATACGGGCATGTGAACTCCAGGATTATCCTTTTTCTCGTGAAGAGCAGCAGTTCCGTTTCTTCTGGGTTGACTTTCAAGCTTCGAGTGGCAATCCAGTTGTTGACCAATCTCACTCCCTGATTGAGGCGCTCTTTTAACGTTGATTCTGATTCGTCCGACTCTATCGTTGCAATCAGAATTTACGGCAGGTATTATCTGCGGAATAGTGGGCGCCGTTTAGAGTAGTGGTTAAATGAGTCGAATCTCGGACTCGAAGTCTGGGTTCGACTCCTGAAAAACACCCTTCATATTTTCACGGCTGAAACAATCCCACTATCTCCAAATGCCTTTAAATGATTTTGGATCGAGGTATTCCCATTCACACAAGCTGGCTTTGTTGTGCGACCATTAACAAATTGCTCGCATTGCAATCCACTTAAGGCGTTCGCCAACAACTCTCTTCCTCATTTGCCAGCGTATACTGATCCAAAATTACGTAGCTACCTAACCCCTAAAGGCTTTCGAGCTCTCAGGAGTCGATTCACTTGATCCACTCACTTAGGGTGTTGAAATTGCCCCTAATTCACTGAAACTGCCGTCGGTCCTCCTCAAACGCGGACGACCTGGCTAACGGTACAAAGCCCGAACTCACCTAGTCCAGCACCTGACGACCATCCCACCAATGGGCCACCATCATCGCCTTAACCAACAATTTCGTATGCAAATTTCTAATTATCACTGGAAATTGGGAATTGAAGGAACTGCATGCATGCAACATACGACACAATATATTTCCAGTCGTCTCAGATTACCGAGTCAGCGCTATCGCTGCTAACGAAGCGAGGGCAAAGGAGCAGCAAACAAGAAACTAGAAGCCGCCAGCGTTCTTCTCAGAGCCTTGTCCACGCTCAATCGATACTTGCACATAGTGGTCGGGATACAATTTTACATGAACACCTCAATTTGCTTGCTCTGCTCCACGATTCCCTGCCCTGGCCCCCTCTGGGCATTGCATTGCGCACGTTATAACGGTATAACAATATTGTTCGCGCTCCAATTATGATTGGCCTTGATAAAAAGTTGAAACAACATTGTTCTGTGCTGACGCTGCACGAAGAGCAATTGTCGACATTCGCTGCACGCTACATCCTGCGCCCAGCGTCAGGAGAATGCCGCCCCAACGAGGCCACTGCTCCTTATCTTTGCGTTACACTGCTCGAGCATATGTACCGTGGGGGTGTGCATGACGTACTGATCACCGTTGGCAAGAAAGGATTCTCGTTTCTTTTTGATGACTGCATTCAAACACCTGGGTTGGGGAAAAACCTCCGTCTCTACGACCGCCTCGGGCGCAATTGAATTCGCATTTTTATTTCAATTTAAAGTGATTCCCTCGTCCCTGCTGGCGATGGCTGGCAACTTGGTTGTGTGCACGTCATCCTGCCACCGATGTCGATTGCATGTTCGGGCAGACATAGTGTGGGGGTGTGCGATTCCCAGGTGAGCAGGTTACAGCGGCGAATCATTGATTTAAAAGCAATTTTGTGCCAATTCATGCCCACGCCATTGATTAGATTCGATTCTTGTTGCCGTTGCCGCTGCCAATGCCGCCGCCACCGCCCGACGTCGCCGCTTGCCGCCAGCTGCTACTGCTGCTGGTCTGAGCAGAATTGGTTGTGCTTCTTCGGGAATCAATTTCACTCCCAGACCGCAAAACAATTTCAAATTGTTTTGTGTTTGGTTGGTTCTTAATTTGAAACTAAGGACGAGGTCGATATAACTGGTCTGGGGGGACTGAGTCGACTGCTGATGCAAGCTCGCGCGGGTGGAAATAATTAAAGAAAATTGTTTTGTTAGTTGGCTGTCTCATGGGACGGAGGAGTGGTGGCTAAGAGAAGGATAAGTCATTAAATTGACAAATAACCTACAGAGGATTGGATTGAGATTGAACTCGAATGGACTTCGTCAGGTTCTGGGAAAATTATTTTCCACACTTGATCGAGTGTGTCTGCCGATGGATTGTGTATGAATAGAAGTAAGTGTGAAGTTTACCGATCTGTGGACACCTAGATTTGTCTTAAGCTTTCGGTTTCGAAGCGACCTTTCTGAGAGTTTGACCAGAATGGACTCTTCTCCCCAACCTTCTTTGGCTGGCGCTACAGTCCCGGGTGGACCTGGGCCTCTTCTCCCCAACCAGGAAGACATTCTTTTCTTAGTAAACAACGAGTTAGCCACCAAGAGGCCTTTCATGAACCTTCGCCTAGGAATTGCAGGTTGAGGAAGTTGTCCATTCCGTCACACAAAAAGCCTTCTGCAAGGCTCTTCCTGAATATAAACCCGCTTCTGTTCAAACGAAAAATCTCAAAGGGAATCGGTAGAATTTTACATAAAACCCCTTCCTCTTCCCTTTACGACTCCCCTTCGTGACCCATTCACAACCCAGCAGTGACCACCTGGACCGATCGAAGAAAGTACATAAATCTTGCCAACGTGTCAGTACGCTCAGTCAAGAATGCTGCGGCGGCGTCGGTGTCGGCGGTAAAAAGAAACAAGAAAAATTCAAAGCACAAAGCACAAACTTCTTCTCTGAACCAGATGCTGATCTATCGGCTATATACGTCTCGTCCTTTGTTCCGGGAACAAATTAAATTGCACAGGAAAAGAGATTAAATCGTGATTTATTACGGTTCCCTATTTCGGGGAAAATTTGTTTTCCTCGTCCATCTTGCCGGGGAACTGGCCAGCCTACGAATTCCCAGTGCTCCCTCCCCGCCCGAGTCACTTCCGATTTTTCATCTAATAACTTTGCCCCTGGAAATAAATATGAAAGTAGGAAGGACCAGGAAAAGGCGAAATGAAAAATTATTACTGTGTCCAGTAACCTTTAGTCCTGTCGCGATGAAATTAAATCGGGGAAGGACGTTGCCGCTGTCGTGCTGCGTACGAAAATTAAAACCAAAAATTATTGTGTAGCCTGATTGATAGTGTGCCGTGATTTCGTTCCCAGCACCTTTGGCTGCACCCAGCCCACCCTTGTCCACATGATTGTATGTACGTCGGGGATATTTGAATGCCATAAAGTGATCCAGGGAAATACATATTAATTATGTCCAGTGGGACAGAGTGGGGGCGGTGTGATTTCGTTTGACAAATCGGTTTGTCTGGTCTCGGTTGAAGATTTTTTTTGTGTTCGGACGACTTTTATCGGAAGTCGGTGAGTTCCGGAAGTCGTTTTTCATGTCGGTTCGTTACATTTGTAAGCGTAGCATTTTTTTATCGCAGTCATGAATGTCAGAAATGGAATCATAATGGCGTAAGTGACTTCCTGCGGGATATGATTCATTGAAATCAAATGTCGCGGCGTAGGGTTCCTGTTTTTTTGTGACTCATTAAATAGTCAACCGCTGGAAATGATTGTTCTGGGAGTTTGATAATGTGGAAACAATAGAACGCAGTGTATGATTATAGCCAAATTTGAAAGCAAGCCTTTCTTGTCAAAGTGATCGGCCGGAGGAAATGACTGCTTTTGGGGAGAAAGCATGTCGTAAAATCTCGTACTTCCGACCAACTTAAAATAAACGGATACTCAAATCAGTGACCACCATGTTTACATACCCCCAATCATTTCCATCAATATATTATTATTTTCCTGTTTTTGTTAGATTTATAACTGAAACTGATGCACTAAACGTATTTAAACTCTTTCACTTTTATCTTGCTGAATGGGAATAGGTTAGTTTCTCCAGTGATCCAGTGGTAAAATATCAGTCAGTCAGCGGTTGAAGTGGAGCAGTAGTTGTGCGTCGGCTTTAATGCTGAATATCAAGTTTCGACTGCGGACACAACAATTTTTATGTTTTGTTACAAAACTTCCCTAAAGTCGTTGACTATATTCAGAGAGTAACAATTGGAAGCATCTCAAACTGCACGACTGGATGGTGCAGTTGGTTAAGTGCCGCGCACAGATGCCATCCAGCGGCGCAACCCAAGGATTTGGGCGTCCTGGTCTGCGCTATATCTCCAGCGTTAGCATGGTCTACCACCCTGTCGTCTGCCAGAAAATGAGGTACTTTCTGGGCCGGTTCATCTTCGCTTATATGAGCTAGGTGTCCTGCCCACCGGAATCTATAGAGCTTAATTTTATTTGAATGCTTGATTACGATTTGAATTGATCTAGAGTTGCAACCTTTTCATTGCCTTTACCTCTGGCAGAAATTTGGGTACTCAAGTTTAGTTGCATCAAGTAGGACACAATATGGCTTTTTCCGGGAGTAGGGAAGGCAGCGTCTCTAACTATCTGCTCTGTCTCTTTGTGTATACCCAAACTTTCTAACTCTTTCTGACGGCAGAAGGTAGACATTTTTTTCTGAGAAAAGTGGTGAATGAGTCTCATTTCTATATTATAATTTCGACATCTTCTGTCTCAATTAATCCTTTTTAGCTGCAAAGTTCTACGGCGAGTTACTCTTGTAATGCATCCTCTGTGATATGTTTGGCATCTTCGCTTGGATTTGGTATCTAAAAACCTATCCTATCCTATCTAAAAACTGTCGGTGGTACAGTTTAAATTGTATCTGCTATACTTACAATTTTCTCAATCTTTTGGATGGCTAAGACTCAACAGAAAACCCCACTCAATTGGCCAAAGAAACCCCCTTGTGGAAGCCATAGTTTCCACGTTGCAAAGCTGAAACGTACTTACTTTACTTATCTGATGCAATTTAACAGTGGGGCTCGGTAAGAATACACTTTTTCTAAAAGTGTTCATTGCACTTCGGTCAACTACTGAACAACCCCAACATACCAGTTGTTCGTGACACTAACAGAATTCACCTTTAGCCTTCTAACAATCCAGGTTGCACGCATGAAACGACTACCAGCAGAAAAGTCCACAGCACTATAATTCTGCGCCCTTGCATCGCGTACTTACCACACATTTGATCTTCTCTCAAGAAGGCAATCCAATTAATAACTCCACAAGTGCATATGTAAGTATATATTAAATTAATATATGAATATATATATTTTATTATTCACTTTTATTTAATATACATAATTTATTTACACGTAACAAACAATTGTATAGTATCCATATATCTAGATGTACATCTATTTGCCTTACATAAATGCTTTTGTTTGCGTCTCATTGCCGGCTGACTGCGTCCACTTTGTCATTTGCGTCCTCGCACACTCAACTGTAGCGTGAATTATTTGGTAATTTTCTCAGCAATTTACACAAACCCCAGTCCCCGCTATAGACCTATCGTTCTTATAATTAACTATGTTTTTTTTTTTTTTGTTTTTGTCCTTCATGTCATTTGGTTTTGTGTTCGTTTGCTTTTTTGCTTTTGTTTCTTTTGAAAAATAAATACACCATTAAGAGGGAGAGAGAATTGCGGGTTGGAAATTAATTAATTGTTACATTATTTTCCATATGAACTATTCAATAATTTATTTACATGATTTACAGTAGAAAAACACGGCAACAACCAGTAGAAAATAATTTAAGGGAAAAAAAACATGAAACATAAACGAGCAATAACAGCGCGCTGCGTATAATTAATTTCATCGAATTGTCTCTCTTTATCTGTGTCCTGTGCTCTGTATTAACGAATGGATACAACCGCTGCGGTTCGATCGTCGTCGGTAACATCATTACATGTGCATGGCGCACTTTCTCCATGTCATATGAAGCAATCGCTTGTTTTGGTTTCATTTGCCTTTTTTTGTTTTTTATTTTTACACAAGAAATTCACTTACTTAATGGTAATTATTTAAATAATTAAATATTATTTTTTTGTTTTTTATTTATGATTGGGCATATTTTAGTGATACTATTTTACAGACACATTCGCTTTTTTTTTCTCTTATTTAAATTGTATTTTTGTGTTTCTTTTGTTTTTATTTTTTGCATATTAATGTAGCAGTCATTAAATTCAGCAGTCATATAAAAATATCAAACTAATTGTTTTTTCATTTTTTAATTTTTGTTTCGTTTTTTTCACAATTGTTTTCTTTTTTTTGTTGGAGTAAAATTAACTAAGGAAGGTTATAATAACAACATTCAACAATTATCTAAGGTAATTAATTACAAATGTTTATGCTTACAGTGCTCTTACAATGTTAAGTATATTTTATAGTTTTTTTGTTGGTTTTTTTTTTCATATTTTTTGTTTGTTTCATTTTTTAGATATATTTACCTAGAGAAAGCGTTTGTAACATTAAAGAAGGCAGAAATAATCGATTCCTTATCTTTACGACACTTTTGTTCATTCAAATTGGATTTTATTTTTCTCAATTTTAATTTTCTTCTGGCCGGGCTAATGGGCGAATGAACGAAATGAAATTGAAAAGTGAACCGAGAAATGAAAATCGAGCGAAATATTAAATGAAACGATGAAGAAAACAATAAAAAATTATGAAAACAAATAAAAAGGAATTTTTGTCACAATCGTTGGTGGACAGAGTGGTGTGAGTGTGTCCTCGGTAGAGGAATGTACATTCTGTGTGACAGGTCAGTTAATGCTGTGTTTTTGGAATTATTTTTGGTTGGTATGTCTTAAAGCTTTGTAAGAGTTTTGATCTTTCTTTTGTTTTAATTTTCGTGCCGGAATTTATGTTAGTTTTGGCTAAGTTATAAGGTAAAAACTATAGTATTAGTAAAAACTATGGAAACATGAAACTCAGCCGCAACCGCGATGATGCGTCGTTATCTGAAAATGATTCTACTAAAATTCTACTAAAAATTTGATTGCTTTATGTTGACAGACCCAACGTTAAAAGTGCTTCACGGCAACAACTGACTTAAGTCAAGTTGGAGAATCGCTGTAAGTCAATCATGTGTCAAACTGATTTCAAAAAGGGAAGATTAAGGGTACATGTATGCATGCGGTCTACTCTGACATTTGTGCAGGAAAATGATTCCCAATCCGCAAGTTAATGATGCTCCGAAACTCTGGAAATGTCATAGGGATTAAAGGATGTCCTTACAATGTAACCTTGTAAATAAATGAGACACCAAAAGATAGTTAGACGACTTGGACTTTTTCTGACGAATAGTAATTTCTAATCTGAACAAAATCCGTAGACTAAACAGGCTCGGCCACACCGAGCGAATAAACATCAATGCTCCAGCCAAGAAAATCTTCGAATTCGAAACGCTTGGTTCGAGAAGGAGAGGAAGATTGAACTTCCTGTGTAAAGACCAACTGATCGCGGATGCAAGAAATCTTGCTCTGGATGACTGGAAGCATGGTGCCTGGTACCGTCAGCGATGGGGCCACGAGTCTCAGGCCTGATAAGTAAGTAAGTAAGTAATCTGAATAAAGTATTAGCTTGTACACTTATTTCGGGAGAAGGAGCATTCCGACAGAAGAAGGAATATATCATGAATTTTGTTGCACTTCATGTCACTGAAATTTGCCTCAATTCGATGTCGGTGAGCAATTGTGTTGATCCTCAAACAAGAAGTGAGGTTTTAGAATTTCAAAATGCGAAGACTTTTACCACAAATATTTTATGGCTTAGAACACACCGACAGCGCATCGTCGATTTCAAAATTGTCTCTGCTTTGGATCAATGCCTGAAAAAGGTCAGCGGTTGTTGTTTGGGAAAAACACGTGTTCTGAAATTGTTAACGGCTCACGAAAAGGCAAGAGTGATGCGTCAAAAGAATTATGAATGACTCGCGTTGCTATGAAATGAACTGTCAGTGTTAGGGACGTGACGATCGGATGGCAATAAAGTGCGGATCGAGAGAAATTATACAGACAATGTGCCACTTGAATAATGAGTCTCGAGCAAGCAACCATACAATTTACATACATACGACAGAAAAGAGAGGATATTTTTGAAAATGCAACCAGCTTTGCCTGCCTCTGTCTAAGAAAGAAATGTTAAACAATTTGGTTGGGTGCGATTATCTGCTATGGGCTCCACAGCGATCTGAGTCTAGCCAGCCGTCTACGGATTGAACGTCTAAGATGGCTGGGCCATGTTGAGCAAATAAACAACACCGCTCCGGTTCGAAAAAGGCAATAGTCGACATCCATGAAACCGATGGCGCACACAAGTTGAGAGGGACCTCATCCAACTTGGCAGCATCCATTTGTTGGCAGATGGCTGAAGATCGTGTCAGCAGGTGAGACTTGTGGGTTGAGGCACAATCCCACCCTGGACTGTAGCGCCATCAGAAGAAAAAAAAGATTATCTGCCATCAACTTGACTTAATTTGGCAACTGTTTCATATCTCAACGGACTTCTATGCAAATTACAGCCACATGCAATTTTTATTCGACATTAAATCAAATTCTTGCCTGAGAGATTGGAAAAGAATCTTATTTGGGTCACAATTCATTAAGAAATCGTATCCCCGTGTTAATCTCAATCAAAACAGAACTTATTTCAAAATATTGCTCCCAAAAGAACTTTTTAATTCTTTGGAGCGTAATCATGACGACATCACTCCGGTCATCCAAAGACCCTATTTTTAAGAAGCTTGAAGTTTTTAAAAGACCTTTCGTGTTGCCAGGAAATACCATCTTTCATTTGCGACCCCCACAACAGTGTATCCCTTTTTTCTGACCACACTTTGAATGCCGCATCCAACACCCACACCCAGTCATCGTTCTCCGTTTTAACGAGGACACAGCAGAAAATAATAAATACACGGCCCCAATTCCAGGCGGTGCTGGTAACCAGCACAACCCTCTGCCATGTGTCAATTTTTAATTTATTTTATTACAACGGATATTCACATTGTTATTGTTATTATTTTTATTGTTATTGTTGTGAAAGGACGAGGAGCAGCGAGGGTGTGGGAGGTATGCCCGCACCACGGAGAAAGATGGCTAAGTGATGTCGGTAAGGTCGGCACTGACACCATCTCGTGTCGATGTGAGCCAGTGGTGGTGTTGATACTGCCCGACCCCTCGAGGTGAGAGTGGCTCTGCGCGTGGAATACAAATGAGCCGAATTGCATGATGATGTCTCAGTTGAAAAATCGAAAAGTACTTTACAACATCAAGTGCCTCGACATGATAACGAAGACCGACAGATGTCGCCGGGGGTGTTTCCACTTGTTTCCTTAATCCGTGTCCCCCTCCCTCCCCACTCCACTCACTCTTTTTACGAAGCGAGACATTGACATTGGTCCTTTGTGTGCACTGCACAACTTTGTTTTTCTCGTACGACCGGTCGGTCGTGGTGGGGTGTTTGTATTTATGAGAATTGATTCGTTTGTGTCGTGCCAAAGTCTCCCTCTCCTCACCCCAAGAAAAGGAAGAAATTGGGAGTTGTAGCCACTTCTGACCTTATTTCCCGGATTAATCCGATCCAATCCTGACGATGGCAATGGCTATGACGACCCCGACAACGACGGCGATGATGATGATGATGCTGATTGGAGTGAGGCCAGGAGGATAAGGGCGAAAGCAAACAGCCAGGCAATGCTAATGTACATTTTATTATTTCAAATTATCCCATATGGGCGGAACGTCCGTCGGCAGAGGACTTCGTTTGGTCTACGCCTCGATTGAATTAGGGCTGTGACTTTGATTATGTATTTTTGCGCACACCAACAGATGGCGAGGAATTAAAATACTATGCCGAGCAAATGTTGTGTTGGTCTTGAGACTTTCTGCGCCCGGGGCTCCACCTAATGCGATCTTAATGGGAAAATAATTTATTAATCAGAAGAAATGTGGCCAGCCACGGTTGGAGTGAAAGAGATTTGTTCTGGTCGCTGGATGAGTGGTGGTGGGATGGAAATCTGGTCAGGAGGCCGGAAATTTTGAGTTTCTGTTGGAATAATTGAGTGGCGCATGGGAGTTGTGTTTGAAAGATTCCGAATGTCCCTTCGCATGAATAATTGATTTTGCATTTACACTATCTGAGAGCTGGATTGTTACTGGGTCATGTCGTTTGATGGCTTTGCTGTTGCTGAGTTGTGGGCTGAACGACGGAAAATGAGGGGCGATGAACAATGAATTCTGGGGTGAAAGGATACGCGATGAAAGGAATGTTCTAAGAACTCAAACAAGCGCAGAAAACAGAAGCAATCCAGTTAGTCTGGTTCAGATTGCTTCGAAAAATTCGTTGAAAATTACAGAAAAGATACGACGTGCTGTGGTTTTGCAGGAACAATTTCTTCATCTTGTTTAAGATCACGTCAACTGCTAATTGGCTGCAGAAGAAAAATCAGAGTTCGGCGTCTACATAAACTCTGTTTTAGGCGTGTGCTTGTGCACTTTTTTATGATTTTTCCTGGTCAAGGGATAACAAGTTTAGCAGGAGAACACTCATTCTAAGCAAATTTCTTAGGCAACAATGCCTTTAGATGATTTGAACGTCATTGTGTACGTTTTGGAATATAAATATAGATTGATACAATAAGATCTCCGTGTCTTCACTGAAGTAAGTTTAATAGCCTTGAAACGAAAGCCGCGGCAGTGAAATAATATTTTTAAGAGACTTGAAATTGCCAAAGCTCAAATTGCCAAATGAAGAGCAAAAGTTGTAATATTTTTTGATAATACAGTGCGACCTCGATAAAGGCATCTAATATAAATTTGAGGTTTGCTTTTATTGAGTTTCTATCTGCTATCTGCGTCAACTCGACTAGTCGGCCCGGCAAAGTTCATGAAAGATAACAAAAGGTTGCTTGGTATGAGCTCCCTATAGATAAAACGAGTTAAAAGCTAAACCGTATTGGACTTGTAAAAAGACAGGTTCAGACAGAAGATTCTTCGACTTGCCTATGGGACAACCCAACAGGAGACCACATTGATTAAGAAGATTTTCATAAGTTTAGCGCGTAAATCTGACATATAATCGTGCTTAGTAGAGGTGCGTGTTGATTAAGGCCTAGGTTAACCATAGACTGCTTGCGACCTTTGGTCCTGTTGATGGGATTTGGAGAAGAAGATGCGACCACGAGTTATATGGGCTGTACAGCGACGTAACTAGCCAGGTGTACACGGATCCAATGGGTAAGATGGCTAGGCCATGTAAAGCATATGCACAGCACAGCTCCGGCTCGAAGAGTCTTCGAATCCGGGCCATTGGAATAACGCAACAGAGGACGTCCGCGTTATTGATAGCGCACACAAGTTGAGAATGACTTCAACCAACTTCGTGTACGGAATTGGAGACAGGTAACGAGAGGCCGTGCTAACTCGAGAGGTTTGTTGGTTGAGGTCCAGGTCGGCCACGTACCGTAGCGTCAGACAAAGAAGAGTGTAAAATTGCATACAGCTGACCTAAAAGCGTGCTTAGTAGAGATGCCAGTTGGTTATAGCCTAGCTTAACTACAGACTGCATTGCTGTCCTAGAGCAAGTTATGAAGGCTCTCAAAACGACCGAGTGAAAAGTCACATGCCAATTAGTGCCAGAAGCTTCTTAGTGAAATGTTTTCGCATTCATGAATGAACTATGCGCAGACTTATGTGACATATAAAAGCGAAAGATTGACATTTGCGACAAAAGACCGTCATTTGCTTAGATTCAATTGTTTCCTAGTCGCACATGAAGTAGATCAATATCAAATATTTGACCCATTTTGTTATACTGTCACAAATGATTCAAGTCGTGATTTAATTAGCTTCGATTAACCCCTCAATGTCCACACCTGAATCCGAAAGAGGTTTGATTTGCATCATTACGTCGTGAGCCAGTTCTACTGTGATAAATGCAATAGCAAATAATACTCCTAAGCCACCCTGTGTTTCCTGTGCTAAGCTCTGGGAGTTGAAGTTTACAATCCATTAAGTTCGCACACACAACGGACGGTTCTGCTTAAGCCTCAACTCAAAATGGAGTGCTGTGCATTAATAATTCAACTTTTTATCAGTATTGTTAACAGGGGCCAACATAAAGCCCGGAAACGACAACAAACATACAGCCAAATGGGAAAAAATCGAAGAGGGATGGATGCCTTTCCTTTTTTCTCTCTCTTTGTTCCATTCCAACAAAACAATTGAATAGATCTAGCCCTCCTGAGCTCAGTTGAAAATCGACAAACTCTCGTCGATACCGAAAGGAAGATAAAATCACCAGCTAATATCCTACCGTCATACAACCGATACACCGCCCCGACACCACCACCCCCACCCCCAAGGCGCAGTTCAATTTAATTCACACACAAAACATTTTAACGACAGTTTGAGAACAGAGGGAATAAAATTTCCAATAAATCATCGGAGGAAACAAAACGAAAAAAAACAACAACAACAAACTCGAGCACAACGGAATTGAGTGCAAAAACAGTACAACAAAAATACGTCCAAAATACTTATCCTCCCGCCTGCCATCGCACACTCCAAAAAAAGGTCCAACTTGATCCTAGATTCAACAAAATCGAAAACAACCCCGTGAGGAGGAGGGTGTGCTCCACAGTTTACCAGGCCACCAGCCCACCAGTCCACTCGAGCAAGAGAATGGCAACCAAATCATCGAAATAAATAATCGAAACCTTTTAGCTTGTTTCAAAAACTTTCGGCCATTTTTCATGCGACCTGTAAAAACGCCACTACAACAACAACAGTAACAACAACCAGAAGCAGACTTCACAAGAAGAAAGTAAAAAATAAAATGACTGTTCACAGTGTGGCAGGGAGAAGGCCCCCGCCGCCCGCACCCGACACGAAATACAATTTAACACATAAAACCCCGCACCCGAAAAGAGGGCGGTGGAATTGCGAAGAGAATCGCATCCAGGACAAGTTGAGTGTGGGAGATATGAATTCATGGAGGGAAATGGGATTCCTCAACCAGAATTGCATCGAGTAAAGCACGTTGGGACTGGTTCGGTCCTGCAGAAGGACAACACCGTCCGTAAGCCCAACGGGATTACAAACAATAAGCAAGTGTGCACACAAGCAGTCTCGGAGCCGGAAACCAAAGTTTTCCCGGTCAACACGAACGCTCACACACATACATACGGGTACATCCCCCCCACTCCCCCCTGTCGGACGGTGATATTTTATAACAATTAAATATTATTAGGTTACCCTTGGAGTCGCTGAAGTGAAATGCAATATCCTTTCTGCTCAGGGAAGGGTGAAAAGTCTTCTGCTGCATTGTCACTATGTTTTCCAGTTTACAGTCCGTCGCCTCTCGGTATTACCAATCTGATGCTCTCGGCCACCATCAGTGATACCAGCCCAACAACAACAAAAATACCAAAAAACACCATCAACAATGGTAATCCTATCGACCGGCATCCGGGAATAGTCCTGATGTGTGCATTGTTAGATTTTCATTTGTAACCAGATTCCATTCCCACCCCACACACACGGGAAATCGTTTGGTGCATATGCCCGGTGCCACATGTAACAAGGGCACAATGGCGCACATGTAATTTTCAAAATCGGCATGCAATGGTGTTCTGGGATGTGCGGGGTCCAAAATGAAATTGAATTCACATTTGATTATGCCGGCAGTGAGCACCGCACATCATCATCATTTCTTGCAGTGCCCACAGCGTCGTCGTTTTCATGCCCGAAAGCAGAGAGGATCAGAAGTGGGTGAACATTGAACAGTTCAGTTCAGGTTTTTGCTTTTTACATCGAGAGTTAGGGCGGTGGTCATCCTTAACGGGTTCAGATTCGATTATGGCACGATAATGCATATAAAAAGTGTGCCAGAGCGGTAAGCGAAGTCTCATAGTAAATGTTGATTGTTCCTGTCGGGTTGGATTCGAACAATAGATTGGATTATGGGAACTGATGTGAAGGGAAAAAAAATGTGGATCGAATGCAGGGTCGTGATCGAGATGGGCGAGGAAATATGAAAGTCAAGACAATATGGGGTGGAATGTATGTGAACTCGTGGGGCCTGAACAAGGTTTGACGGAGAAATGATTCAAAGAGTTTCAGTTCGGTCTTTTCAAGTGGTTGCTGTAGAAATAAGGGCACAATCCCTCTCCCCACTGACTTCACAGAATGATAAGAGCCCATAAATACACACATTTACAATGCAACTGCTCCGGGCGACATTACAAGGATTGATTCTCTATCAAGGCGTGCAAGGGTTGCCAATGGAAGGCAAAGAGTCATCTGAAACTGTGGTCATATGACCGCCGTTGCCTAGTCTGTAAGTACGTTGGCTTAAAATCCGGGCCGAAAACAAGTTGTCCATGTAATCTACATGCCCTAGCCATATTAGTCGTTGGATTCATAGACGCTTAGATAGACACATGTCGCTGCACAGCCCATACAGTTCGTGGTTTAATCTTCTTCTCCAAATGCTATCAAAACAAGCATTAGATGGGTCAGGTTAAAAAATATAGAAATATCTATGAAAAAATCGGTCGGTCTGTAATTTGGCTAGAACAACAGATTTGCTCTACAAGACTCAAGAATAGCAGCGATCACAGGTCATTGACCGTGTGTGTTCGCTGAAGCAGTTCTGGAGCAGTTGGAAACTGACCCAAATTTTCATCGAAAAATCATCTTCAGCGGTGAGGCCCATTTCTGAGTGAATGGGTACGTCAACAAACAAAATAGTCGAAGTCGGGATGGTCTGGCGGCGGTCAATGTTTCTTTGAGAACGAAGTTGGCCAGTCCATCACTGTCAACGGCGAGCGTCGATGATTTCCAAATTCTTTTGGCCTGAATTGGATGATATGAACACCAACAGCATGTGGTTTCAACAGGCAGATGATATGTGCTACACAGACATCTATATGCCTTTGAAATGAGTAAAAACTTTCGATGATATCTTATACACGCTTTGTTTTATTTGAATTTAAAGTTAGGAAGCGGTTAATGAAATACCCTTTAGAAGAACTTAATACATACAAGCTTGCTATAAGAACGATGATCACAACTATGTAGATGTATCCACTGAAATATGATCAAGCTTATGTCTGAACTCGCTACGTATGACTAAATAAATTGTGGGCAGTCGAAAAAAGAGAAAGGCGTAAATCGTCTTTAACAATGAAATTTTTTTTGGTCTCTTAGCAAGCGATTCACATAATCCATCCAGCCAAGTGCCGCATGATCAATACAACTTGCAATCAGTAAATACATCGAAAATAATAGTTTTTATTTTAAGCAGAACAAGTACTGAGCAACAATCTGTCGATAAATAGTTATTAAACGAGCCTCATTGTCTAATCTTAGCGAGATGCAGTTGGTCGGCAATAGGACATCAGCTCCGACATGGAGCATGATTTTTGACAGCATTCATGGACAATTCCGTGCCTCCTCCGCCTGGTCGTAGTCAGTGAATTGCTTTCGATGCCATTCAAAAATGGTAAACCCTCCAAGGCCAATGCTCTGTCCTCTGAACCTTCTGAGTCTCCATAGAGGTCCAAAGGATCGACTGTAGGGTAGATTTAATGAAATACTGCAAATTCTTCCACGAGCAGTTTTTTGAATACTCACTTGACTTCTTGACTTTGGCGCTAAAGCCGTTTTTACAGAAAAGCGTTAATACATCGTTCAATTTTTTGCCACAAGCGTGTACGCCTTCACTGGGTGGAGCGTTCAGGCATATAGCCAACAACACCAGGCACATCCAACTTGGAAGTCCGATCATTTTGCTCGATGGTGAAGCTATTGTTTCGCTTATTTGCTTGAGATGCTCACCGCAATGGCGACTAAAGCAATCTGATGCTCTAGTCGTGAGGACTTGGGGTTTTTATACACGTACTCTACATCCTCGAAGTCGGCACTCATTCCAATTGTTGCTCATGATTTTGACGCCTACTGGGGAAGGTTTTGCATTGCAAATGTCTGAGAAATCTATTAATATTCCACCTTTCACGGGAATCTGTTTAAGTGGAAGAAGCCGAAGGAAGTTGGGAAAGTGGGGATTGAGGACAAAAATTAAATGTTTTTGTGGAAGGCATCAAGTTCAGTCAGGTTTGTGTTGAATTGGTTGATGGTTTTATACTGGCCATCAGTTTGACTTAAAGAATTAGTCTTGCGGATAGCTAGACTGAAAGAATTCTTCTGTGCGAAAAAACTTACATGACGTTACCTAGTTCTCAGAACTTTGACCACGTCTCATTCGAGGGTGAAGTCACATAGTAGCAATGTTTCTGCACTGTAAGTTTCTTCGTATGGGGATGGACCTACACTTGGGGATGGACCTGTGCTTGAACCAACAGCCTTGTCCGTCTAGGACGATCCTTCGCTGGGTGACCTTCGTTAGGACGGTTGACTAAGATGCTTCTCCCCTGGTGTATGCCATGTCAATCGTGGACACGATTTGTTGCATTGTCCCACAGAGTCAGAGTCAAATATTATTCTGTCTGGTGCTAAGTTGTCCATGAGATCTACATGGCCTTGTCGTCATAGGTGGTGAATCCTTAGATGCTTCCTTAGACTCTTATAGCTCTACAGCCCTTTAAGTTCGTGGTTAAACCTTCTACTCTTAGCAGAATCAAAGAACTTTTGTGCCAAAAAGATCAAGGGCTTCTTCATCATATAGACCAGGGCCGGATTAGGCAATGTTTTATACAAAGCCAGCTTGGTACTTTAAAAGGATTCTATTATTCAGTTGCGTCTTGAGCCCAAAGAAGCTGCAATTGAAAGGAACTATACTTTACTGAAGCCGTTCATACTTTGTTCCCGCGGAGACGAGGTAGACAAAATCCTTGACTATCTCGAAGTTAAAGCTGCCCATTGTGACGTTCTGGCATAAGTCGTAGATCTTGAGCTTCATTTCTTGATGATATCATATTTTTCGATTTTACCAGATCCGTTTTGGACGCTTCCGTGTCAATGCCCGCAAACGCATAATAGAGGGCTCCCTGTATTTGATGTTAAATGTAGTGGGGGTTTTTGGGTGACTGTATCTCTAGTGTCAGACAGTGAGTTTTGTTCGATTTTCTTAAATACGTAAAAATTCACGACAGAGCTTCGCTTGTCTAATACTTTTTTTGACATTAAAGGTCTGGCTGAGATTGTTAACTCCCTTGATAGAGCAGCAAAAGTTCTCCAACGTCATTCTGCGTAACATGAAGAGTTTGGAAAGAAGGTCAAGACTGGATATAGCGCTGTATAGCTCGTCTCTATGCATGTTCTAAAACGCTCTCATTTTCGGCCTTGAAATAGGCGAATAGGAAGTGGGTTTCGATCTGTATTTCCTTGGTCTTTGCCAGGATCTGCTGCATTTTGAAGATCCGGTCATATTGAACTTCGAGTGCCTGAAACCACACTGATAGGAACGTATCAGAGTGACGAGAAACAGTTGCATTTGGAAACCCTAGGAAACCGTAGGGTGATTCTTCTTTTTGGAGCTGAATGATCTAGGCAAAATAGAGCTAAGTAAACTCCTGAGATATTGTACATATTTATATCTGGGTGGTTTAACTTAGCTGTCGATACATTGAAGTCTTAGGTTTTCCAAGGTTTTACAATTTTTGGGCACAATGGACTCAGAGTTGTCTAAGTGAGCCGTTGACATGTTTTTATGTCAACAAGGGCACCCATTTACCTAACCTAACTTTAGATGGAAGAACAGCCGTTAAAACTTTAAATCCGTTCCACCGTTGCGCCGCTCAAAGCGCTCAATAAACACTATTGTAGACTAGAAAGTAGTGATGTGTCAATTCAAGTTCATAAACCGGGTCAAATCGAGTTAGCAATCCGAGTTGGCGATACAAGTTGATATTACATTCGTTCTACGCCAAACATGCGAACTGTTCGACTCGGACTGAAAACAAAATTGTTTTCCGTTTGCTCAAAAGGTGTGAACAACATGCACTAAACCATGTATGTTTTTATTAGCTGTATGCGAGCCGGGTTATGTTATCCCATTCAGTACCTACATATGTATCCAGAGTTCGACTTCAGTTCCGTTTTGTCATACGACGTGTCATCGCGGAGCGGCGATGTGCGATATATGTATTTGCGTTACTTGATTTTTGTATGCGCTGTTTTCTGTGTTTTTTGTTATAGAAACCGATGCACCGACGCCATTTGAAGTCGGTTTGCTTCAATTCCAACTCGAGTAAACTCGGTTTAAAAAATTCGTGATTTGGTAGATCAACACTAGAAAGTCATAAAGTCTTTACAATGGTCTATGGGAGGCTTCACAATAAGAATTTGAGAAAACCCTCCCTGCCCTGTACATGGTCTCTGTGATATTTTAGGAGCATCTTCGGCCATGTAAACCACTTATTTTCTTTTTGAACTTTGTCTTTTATGAAGTCAAGAATCGCTGGTATTGGCACAATACAATTGCACTATGAAGGCTGAAGAGTTTTTCAAAAGGGTGGAGACTTAAGATTTCTTTCCCAAATATGAAGAGATTGAGTGGAGAATAGAGCAGAGGATAGTGGTCTTAGGTATCCTGTAGGTTTAAAGAAATGAGGTAGAAGCACCATCCATCTATCAATGGCAAGTCAAGCCATATTCTCTAGTTTATCAATACGTTTGCTACAAGTTCTCTACGAATTCAATCGTTTTTATTATGAGCGGAAAAATTGCTTAACAACAAAATAACAGTTACTGACAAATTAGTTTCGGCCGTTGTATGTGAATTATTGGGCTGCAATTGGTAGGCAGAAGGTCATCAGTTCCGACATAGAGCATGCCTTGTCACAGCATTCGTGAGCAATACCGAGCCTCCTCCGCCTGGTCTTAGTCAGTGAATTGCCTTCGATGCCAGTCAAAAACGGCCAACCCTCCAGGGCCAATGCTGTGTCCTCTGAACCTTCTGAGTCGCCATCGTAATCCAAAGCATCAACTTTAACAGTGAAGAGACGATATATTCTACGATCCTTGTGCGATCAATTTGTCAGTACTCACATGATTTTTTGGCTCTGGTGCCAAAGCCATTCCTGCAGACGAGTATTAGTAACTCGGTCAGTTTCGTACCACATTCCTTTAAGCCGTGAGCGGGTGGAGTATAAAGACACACGACCAACACGACCATGAAGGATAAACTCAAGAGTCCGATCATTTTGCTTGATTGTGAGGACATCGTTTCGGTGCTTTGGCTGTTGGCTGGATGGTTCTTTCAGCAAACGGGAAACTAATCTGATGGCTTACTCCTATCGGGATTTCCTATTTATACTCGATACTCTACTTTAGCAGCGACCTTGGAGGCCGCACATGTTCCAATAGCTGTTCCTAATTTCAACGCCCTCACACGGTTTTGCATTCCAAAAATCTTTAATTTATTCCACGTTCTATGAAAATCACTCGTGTAATAATTGCTGGGCAGATAGGGTTGAGTGGAGGCAGGTAGAATTCTGGGAATTTGTTACTGACGTCAGGATTGTGTTTCATACTTGGATGGTTATTTATGCTCCCATTAGCGGCATGAGATGGGCAATCTACCTCATGTGGATGGAGGGTCCTTTGTCTCGTGAACATTTGATGCATTAGGAAACACATTTGGCAATAAAACCAAGATTTCTGGATTCTTCTTCTTGTGTTTACTAGAGTTTATGCATTAAGGGTGTCTGTGACGTATACGCAACATTTTTTGCTATCAAGAAAATGCATCAGGGCCGATTTCCTTGACACGTTAAACACCCTCGGTAGTCAAAGGTGGCCAAAATTTGGCTAAACAAGTGCTCTGTTAACTTGATTCTGTCCGATTAGATGCCGTTCCGGTATAAAATGGTTGAACTATAGCTCAGTATAAAACGAATGGAGGCGATTAGAGAGGCTCATGACTTAGAAACAATATGATGCCCAAAAGGGCATGTAATAATATGAGCAAGGAATGGTTTTGTTGTACTCTTTGAGCATTGTCAGTAACCAGAAAGAGGTGGAGTCGTGAACAAATCTTTAAGGTGATTTTTCGGGAATCGAAACGGCATATCGAGCGTGGGAGTTGACGCACTTCCCCACTACGCTACGGGTAGGAGATATCTGATAAGCACGATATTACAACAGGCCCATGTTGGCCTTAGTGAGACTGTAACCTGGACTCTAGCACTAGGACTTAGCCATTGCACGAATGGAGACCCTCAAAGGCAACATTTCGAAACCAAGCAATTTTGAGAAAGAATAAAAAAAGTAATAATAACCTTCTGGGCCGAACTACGATTGTCCATCAGCAGATGATATGAAGATTGTCCGGAACGAGTTGCAAAAGCGAGTTACTATCTTTCCTTTTTTTTTTTTTTTAAATACGAAATGTATTATTTCTCGCACTTTCTCTTGTTTGTATAAAATGCTATACAAATATTGTTAATGCTGTTGCTGTATTGAATGAGAAAGAAAAATCGATCTATCTTATGTCTTACTTTCTATAAAAGGTTATTCGAATCCATTATTTTAACCGAATATTCTCAAAAAAAAAAACGAAAAGATTTCGTGTCAAGCATTTCTCCAAAATCCAATATCCTCTTTCCTTTGATTCTAAGAGACTCTAATTTCCCTTCAGTTTATGTTTTTCCCCGAGGATAAAAAAGTCTCAAAGCCAAAGATTTAAATACGCTGACGTATTTAGATTCAAAAGAGGATTGTTTCTCCCACGGAAAGTTTTGTATTGCATGCTCAAGCATAAGTTCACCTACGAGCCAGGTAACACAAAACAAAACATATTGATTATAAGGATATTTTCCGAAATCCAATTAAATATTTATATACATTCCCACGGCATTATAAGTTCCACGCGAAGGAGGTCATGGGTAATAAGTATATTTACATGTTTCATATATTCAAAGCAATTGATGTCGTGGGTCAATGTTTATATATATTGGAAGTCGCTTGTAACGATGATGAAGAGACCGGTCGTCATCACCGACAGTCGTTATATCCGATTGAAGAAAAACAGCCAGAAACGTTTGCAAACAGCAAAAATTATTTTATATAATTTTTTTATTTAATTCGTGTATTAATCAAATTTTAATTTTAACTTTGTCAAAATAATTGTTAATTTTAGTTTGTGTCTTATACAGCCAAAGAAATAACGCAGTTTCGCGGTCTAGAATGACAGTCGCATTTGCAACATTTATCAGTGAAGCCCTAAGAAAAAAAAATAAATTAACGAAATTTTAAGCTTCCCTCATTCCATCGTTATAAGGCACGACAAAGATTATTTATTTTTGAAAATTGGTCCTTATATCCGACGAGTCATTATACTCGTATATGACGAAGCTATATCCGAAAGAAGCGTAGGGTACAATTTAAAGTAACCAACCAAATGAAAGGACAATTGCCGCTATAAGTGACGTTTTTATAAACGGCTTCATGGAGAGTCATTACCTCGTAACTGCAACTGCTACTCTGCTCGCTATACTCCCATCGCACTTAAGACGATCTTCGTCTTTTCATCGAACGAACAGTTGAGTGCAGATCCTTTCGCAAGAAATTGCTTTTAAACCAAGACATTGCAAGAAAATGCGATCGATTTTGAAATTGCTACCCACCACCGCATGTGAAAACATTTACTGTCAAAAGCTGTATAGAGTAATGATCGATTTTGAGCCCCGGAGAAAAACATATTCGATTTTGTTTTGCCAGTTTCGGATATGCGCGGAGCTCAGAGCAATTATGTTCTGGAACTGGAAAAAACAGTTTCATACGTGCACAGCATTTTCGCGAGCAGTTAAAAGATCATGTTAATTGTGCTGTGAAAGTCTAGTGCGCATGGGTCGACGCACAAAATCACGCGGCCACGGCGCCCACAATATCAAGTTACCTTCTCAGTAAAGTGCTGGAGAGGGTATAACTGAAGGCCTCTGTACTGGAAACTATAAACCACTCTAAAAACCGGGCCTCATTCTCCCCCAGAAAGCCTCAACCAAACTTAACCAGCAACGTCGAGTGCGTGGAAGATCTCTTATATTACCTTTAATAATGTACATAGCACTAGCAAATGTTACGTACATCACCGAACCACTGACATCTGCACACAGATGGTAGCTTAGGAATAACAGTACCGCGATGTAGGCCCTGATGATAATTGTCTTTTTCACGCTCAAAGAACAAGATAAACAGTTGGGTCACAATGCATATCTGCGTTAACTTCAAAATAAATGAGGTAAAAGCTGATGACGAATTTATCGTTTTTATTTCGAGCAAAAGACATACTAAGCAACAAGACTGGGTTAAGTGATGATTAAAAGAGCATCGTTGTTTAGACTTAGCGAGTTGCAGTTGGTCGGCAATAGGACATCAGTTCCGACATGGAGCATGACTTTAAGCAACATTCATTGACAACACCGAGCCTCCTCCGCCTGGTTGTAGTCAGTGAATTGCTTTCGATGCCAGTCAAAAATGGTAAGCCCTCCAAGGCCAATGCTGTGTCGTCTAAACCTTCTGAGTCTCCATAGAGGTCCAAAGGATCAACTGTAGAGGAGAATAAATGAAATACTGCAAATTCTTCCACAAGCAGTTTTTTGAATACTCACTTGACTTCTTGACTTTGGTGCTAAAGCCGTTTTTACAGAAAAGCGTTAATACATCGTTCAATTTTTTGCCACAAGCGTGTACGCCTTCACTGGGTGGAGCGTTCAGGCAAACAGCCAACAACACCAGACACATCCAACTTGGAAGTCCGATCATTTTGCTCGATGGTGAAGTTATTGTTTCGCTTATTTGCTTGAGATGCTCACCGCAATGGTGACTAAAGCAATCTGATGCTCTAGTCGTGAGGACTTGGGGTTTTTATACCCGTACTCTACATCCTCGGAGTCGGCACTCATTCCAATTGTTGCTCATGATTTTGACGCCTACTCGGGAAGGTTTTGCATTGCAAATGTCTGAGAAATCTATTAATATTCCACCTTTCACGGGCATCCGTTTAAGTGGAAGAAGCAGAGAGAAGGTGTGAAAGTGGGGGTTGAGGTGGAAAATTAAATGTTCTTGTGCAAGGCATCAAGTTCAGTCAGGTTTGTGTTGAATTGGTTGATGATTTTATGCTGGCCATCAGGTTGACTTTAAGAATCAGTCTTGAGGACAACAGACTAGAAGAATTCTTCTGTGCAACAAACATCCTTGAAGATGCCTAGTAATCATCACTCTAACCACTTCTCATTCGAGGGTGAAGTCACATAGTAGCAATGCTCCTGCACTGCGGGTGTTCCTGCTAGAAGAAGCAACAGGCCTTGCTGTAGTAATCTCGAATACGTAGCCCTCAGAACTTGATGGACTCGATGTAAACCTCACTCTTCAAACTCTCCAAATGGGCCCCAGATATATGGAACTTATCTAAAACAAGAAACTTGTTTTGAGATTGAATGTTTTTGATCGCGCCCGAGAGTCCACATTACATGAAAAAGAAAGTTATCTGTAGATGACTGGATGGTGCAATTGGTTAAGTGCCTGCCCCAAGTTCGAGGGCAGTGAAATCGAATCTGGTCCAGTCACCATTTGCCGTTGGGATCAAATTAACGGCACTGGAGTAAGTTGCTATCTGGCAGTACAATGGACCAGTTTTGAGTCTGAGTGCTCCAGTAGTGTTTAAAAAAAATGCTCCGAAAAAAAAAGTCATCCCGAAAAAATGATGTCTATAACCACACATGATCTGATGATCATGATCACATGATCACACATGGAATTATAGTCTCGTGACTCATTTTAGATGAAGCCATACATTACCACAACTTGTGGAAAGTACAATGTCAAGCCTGCATCTGTATAAGTGATGCGTTAAGAACCGCATTTTCGTATGCACTGAACGTCATTCTCAATCTCATCCACCTTGACTTATTTGTCTGAGAAATGGCTATACGTCTCCCGGGCTCAGCTCAATGGTCCAGTATTACATTTGCATACTCGAATATTCTCAGATCAACAAACTTCCAACCAAGAAATCTAGACCACGAAAGCCTGTTTCCGGATAGGGACTTCTTGACTATAATATTCGTCCCTCTTTTTGTTTACCTGACCATTGTAGCGTATTTCAGCCTAAAAATATGGCAATTCGTGAAGTCTGTCCTGGCTCAAATGGAGTGTTATATACTCGCTCGTTATTTGCATTTTCATGGACCGCCAGACAGTCATCAGATCTTTAATATTCGCCCATGTTGGGTCCCAAGTCACAGGGATATTTCAGGTAACTGTATAACGGGCAGACTTTAGAGGTTCATAACATCGGCATGGCTCTTTCCGCATGCAAAAATTTGCTACGATAGAACACGAGAAGATGAAAAGCACAAAGGAGCACACCTTCAGATGAAATTTGGCCTTGGCTAAATCCTAAACGATCTTATAGTTTGATTTCCCTCGACAGATCAAAAATTAGCATCATTGTCAGTGTCATCACTGGACACTGGCTCTGAGAAGGAGCAGTCAAGGAGCGGTAATGAGAAAGATGCTTATCAGAAGGATTTTAACTGGATTTATATTAAGTCAAGACTGAGTCCTTAAAAGTGCAGAAACCAAGGATTTGCTTCCCAGATCCCATGGGATTGGTATTTATTTATGGTGCCACGGAGCAAAGCATTATTATTTTAGGTATCCTCTAGGATTCAAGAAATGCACACTCAAATGCGAAGAAAGGCAACACTGCAAGTTAATCAATATGGTTTCTAAAAGTTCTCTACGAATTCAATCGTTTTTATTATGAGCGGAACAATTGCTTAACAACAAAATAACAGTTAATGGTGAATTAGTGACGGCCATCGTGTATGAATTATTGGGCTGCAATTGGTAGGCAGAAGGTCATCAGTTCCGCCATAGAACACGCCTTATCACAGCATTCGTGAGCAATGCCGAGCCTCCTCCGTCTGGTCTTAGTCAGTGAATTGCTTTCGATGCCAGTCAAAAACGGCCAACCCTCCAGGGCCAATGCTGTGTCCTCTGAACCTTCTGAGTCGCCATCGTAATCCAAAGCATCAACTTTAACAGTGAAGAGACGATATATTCTACGATCCTTGTGCGATCAATTTGTCAGTACTCACATGATTTTTTGGCTCTGGTGCCAAAGCCATTCCTGCAGACGAGTATTAGTAACTCGGTCAGTTTGGTACCACATTCCTTTAAGCCGTGAGCAGGTGGAGTATAAAGACACACGACCAACACGACCATGAAGGATAAACTCAAGAGTCCGATCATTTTGCTTGATTGTGAGGACATCGTTTCGGTGCTTTGGCTGTTGGTTGGATGGTTCTTTCAGCAAACGGGAAACTAATCTGATGGCTTACTCCTATCGGGATTTCCTATTTATACTCGATACTCTACTTTAGCAGCGACCTTGGAGGCCGCACATGTTCCAATAGCTGTTCCTAATTTCGACGCCCCCACACGGGTTTGCATTCCAAATATTTGGAAATCTTTAATTTATTCCACATCCTATGAAAATCACTCGTGTAATAATTACTGGGCAGATAGGTTTGAGTGGAGGCAGGTAGAATTCTGGGAATTTGTTACTGACGTCAGGATTGTGTTTCATACTTGGATGGTTATTTATGCTCCCATTAGCGGCATGAGATGGGCAATCTACCTCATGTGGATGGATGCTTCTTTGACTGGTGAATACTTAATTCGTTAACCATCACTGTGCTGCTTTTCGTTGTCTACAGGGGGCTTAGTTTTAGGGAAGGCATATAAACATTTTTGAGGTCATTGATCGATGTCTGGTGGTGTGTGGCTTAATATGTTAGGCATTTTGTCATTTTTCTATGATGGACCGCTTAAAACTTCGAGCAATTCAAGAACAATCAATTCGAAATTCAAGCTATACAAACAATTTTAGATTTTTAGAAGAAGTTTTAGAATTTAGAAGCAAAGGTGAGTTTGTACAAAGGCTCTTGCCTCTTTTAGGATAACGGCGGAGAAGCTGATCAGCTGGTTGGCCAACGGCGCCATCCGCAACTTCAATCATCAGGACCTACCTGGTTCACACTCCTTTTAGTCCTATTTCAAAATATTTCGGAGCCCAGGCCAAAAAGAATTTTTCCATGGCTTTGTCAGGACCTGGAAGAGGCTCACGACGCCTGATGCTTTCAGACCCCTTTATCCAGGGGCTGAAAATAGGAACTGTTCCCCCAGTTTAGAGTTGTATGTGGGGCTAACTTTCCCACAACGTAAACATTTTTAGTTCAGACACAACATGCCACGTATGCGGACTGATTTATTATTTGTGGCATGTTCGTTGACGGCCTGGTCTACCCTGGCCTGAAGCGTCATACGAAGAAAAAGTAAAAGGATTTCTGGACATCACATAGTAGCGCTATTCGACACGGAGGATGATACCCCCTTGGAAAATACAATTAGTTCACAAAGAACTATGTGAGGCTTGGCTACATACCGCTTACCGCTTACCGCTTACCCAGCAACCTAACTTAGCCTTTATATCTGTACAGCCTCAGTGTCGTAAATGGAACATTTTATTTATTTTATGTAGGCTAAACGTCAATAACATCTGGGCTCAAGACAAGGTGACATTCTAATGCTTACGAGAGCATACAGCGAGCTAAGGAAACGAAAAGGAGACTATACGAGTATTTTCAAAGACGTTTCAGACCTGCAGAAGATTCTAGCTATACTTAGTACCAAAAGACCACAAAACATTTTAAAAAGAGCTAGCCACGGAAAAAGCAAATAAACGATCGCTAAATCTAGATATTGCAGATATTATTTAAGAGATGGAAGCCTCGTGGCCGGTGTTACACGAAAAGCGATTCTTATCAATTGTCAGCGTCAGTTAAGGAATGTACGCATTGTAGTACATCCTTACCGAACAGGGTGCAACTGACGCCCACGGAATGCATCTAGGCATCGCCCACAGCGACAATTTGACCCAAATTGATGCTCCAAGTATCACTTATCTAACTTCTAACCCTCCCTGTAGACATGCATACCCAAACGGCTTGCTGTCTATTAACAGCTGATGAATATCCAATGGTAGTGGGTTAATGATCATAAAGGAATGCCTAACAGCAGAAAAATAAAAATAGCCTCCATGCAAAATGAGAGATATTTTTCTGTTCTTCATTATTATAAGCCTTCATTGAACTGCAAAACACTGTCTGAAACTTCGCACTTAATCGGAAATAAAATCGTCTTAAAAACTGATCCCCAAAACCAAATCATATTCAACAATTTTCATTATAGTGCTATGGCGGAGTTGGAATTCCCAGGAGCCATGATGCAGGTTTGATTTTGCGCCAAAATGAAAATGTTACAAGTCAATGACGAATTTAATCGTTTTTATTTTGAGCAGAACAATTATTTAACAACAAGATAACAATTAATAATTAATCCCTGGGAGCCATTGTGTGTGAATTAGCGGGTCGAATGTGGTCGACAGTAGGACATCAGTTCCGACATGGAGCACGATTTTTGACAGCATTCATGGGCAATTCCGAGCCTCCTTCGCCTGGTCTTAGTCAAAGAATTGCTTTCGCTTCCAATCGAAAATGGCCAACTCTCGAGGTCCGTAGCTGCATCTTCTCCGCCATCCAAGTCTCCATAAGTGTCCAAAAGATCAACTGTAGCAGAGAAGAAGTAAAATATTGCTCGATCCTTGTGCGATCAATTTGCCGGTACTCACATGATTTTTTGACTCTTGTGCCAAAGCCGTTTTCGCAGACAAGTGATAACACTTCGTTCAAACGCTTGCCACAGACTTGTATGCCATGAGTGGATGGTGCGTTCAGGGAAACAAGATATAACATCAAGCACAACCAAATCGAGAGTCTGATCATTTTCTCCGATGTCTTCATCATGATGCTGAGAGGATATTTGCCTGATAGGATGTATTTGCAAGGAAGACGAAAGAAAACTGATGCTCTACACCTTGTGGCTTTTAGTATTTATACTCGCTACATTTGGATCGACCTTCTCAGATGCACTCATTCCAAATGCTACTCTAAATTTTGACGCCTCCACACGAAAGTTTTGCAATTCAAATATCTGCAAAATCTATAATTTATTCCACATCACATGACAAGCAATTGACTGGGTATTGACGAGCGGATTGGGTTGAGTGGAGGCATGACATTACATCCCTACGTGATGTCCTTGTTGTCTCGCATGGAGCAGGTAGTGATATCGTAGAGATGAAATATGATAGGTTTGGGTTGATATTAACAAAAACTTCTCTCCTTCCGGAATGCATTTGAGAATCAAACAAGTAGGACTCGTACTTCGGGGAATTAAATTCGTGTGCTTGAAGACTCTGTTTTTGCAAAGTCGATCAGGGGGTAAATGATATGCTGAGGCTTTTATATTCAACTACTTGAAGCAATCGTTGAGAATATAGTGTTTTTCAGGAACACAGGAGAAAAGGATTTTTCAAACTCTTTGACATACCCGAATTTTAGAGTATTAATCAGATACTGCACTGTTGGGCATCCGTAAGCTATTGTGTACCCGCTTCCGAAATTTGTTCTTTTCGGTGAACGTTGTAATTGTAGTCATTACGGCGTCGAAATGATATCAGACATTGTCCGGTATCTGATAACAGAGATTGTCGAGTACAACTGGTCATTACCCGCATGGCTTCGGTGCCTGGATACCCGGGGAATTGTGGAGTTGGGTGTTAGCCGGATATAATCAAAAGCCCTCGTTAGACATGAAACAACTCCAGCGAGACTTGTTGATAACCTCAACCGTGGTAACGAATTATTCCCATAACCACGTTTCATTTTTAACAGAAGCATACAGAAATTGATGTTGATGTGGCATTTTGCTATTCTGTAATCCAAGATTAATACATACATACTTTCAATACTGCATGGAAAATGATGGAATGCACTCTATGCACTGAGTACAGAAGCAGGATCTTCTATGACTTTTTCGAAAGTTCCCTGGTACTAAACGACAATTGCAGTTTCCTTCAAGAAGATTTGGCAGCAATGAATGAAGCAGCACTATTCTAAATTAAATTAACTTGACCAACTTTTCGATAACAATATACTCCGGCAGCCGAGAACTTCCACTAGAGCCGTTGCGTCGGATATTCCGACATCAAGGCTGGTCGAGTTATGCAGGCTATACGTCAATAAAATCTTTGTTAAAAACAGGGTGTTCCTAAAGTGGTTACGAAGATATATAGGGATTCAAGGTACTAAAAAAGGGAACATATTTGGAATGATGATGATAGAACTGCAAAATATTCTAGCTCTACCTTACGCTAATACAAAAAGGGTCAAAAAGCAATGTGCGCTCCTTATATCTGCACCAAAATTGTCGTTAGAAAATGAGAACCATGTATACCGCTATTTTCAGACCCATCCTTACGTATGGCAGCGTAGTTTGACGGCATGCAGCATTGACTAAAATACAAAGACTTGCGCGTATGGGAGTCTCTTGTGCAGTCACACCACCCCAACAGCTGGCTTGGAAAACATCCAATAAATGTTTTCATTAGACATTCATATGCAGGCATTGATCCCTAAAAGTGCTCTTAGAATCAGACAATCTGGCGACTGGCGCTCATGTACCATAGGGCATGCAAGCATTTTAGACAGACTTGGAGTATCATAAGTCGAGAGTGACTATAGGCTCTCATTCTTCGACTTTGAGAGACCCTTCGAACCAGAGAGGTTTTTGTAACACTACACTGAAGCAGTCAGACTCAAAAACTGGTCCACTGTACCAGAGAGGAGTGGGTGACTAATGAACCCATCAGTAATTCGGTTATAAAAGTATTCACCGACGGGTCAGAAATGGAGGTAGGCACAGGCGTGGCCATTTTCTCCGATGAGCTAAACTTGCACTGCTCAATCAAAGTGGTTGACTATGGCAGTGTTTTTAAAGCGGAGGTCCTGGCGTTCAAAGAAGCGGCCAGAATGATATCAACCAGCTGATATTTCCGTTCTTATGAATAACTCAGGCGGCCATGAAAGCAACATCCGCAACCGAAATCAAGCCCAAGCTAGTCGCATGCTGTCGCGAAGAACTGAAGGCTTTTGGCTCACAGCACTCGATTATTCTGTGCTGGATCCCTGGACACAGGGATATTGCCGGCAATGAGGTAGCTGATGAACTTGACAGTGGAAAATCCTCAGAGGCCAACCTGTCACAAGTAATACATGGGACAAAACCGCTCTTTTCAGAGTTGAGGAACCACGCCATAAGAATGAGACTCACCAATAACAACATTTGTAGAGGTTGTGGTGATGAAGATAAATGAGAGGATACTCCTCATTACCTCTGCCACTGCCCTAACGACTGGATGGTGCAGTTGGTTAAGTGCCTGCCCCATGTTAAATGGGTCCCAGGTTCGAATCCCAGCGAAATCGAATCTGGTCCAGTCTCTGCCACTGTCCTAGTCGGTGTCAGTTGCGCTACAGAACACTGGGAGAGTACTACTTCCAAGATCTTCACGAAATTTCAAATAAATCTTCAAGTTATCTTTACAGGTCCATAAGAACATCGGGATGGCTAGGGACCAACGACAATAAGTAGGCAAAGAGAAGAAGGGGGCCAATCCTCAATTGGGCACTACAATGGGTCCTCAGGGAATCTGTTCGCCACTTGCTGCACTATTGGCCCTACTCTATTGGAAGGAAAATTGCAGCAATTGGGAAACAATTTCTTGAGGAGCTGAAAGATCTGCACAAGACTGATCCCAACAGGCTGTTTGGAGTTTATACTTAAATCAATCAACGGAACGAGTCTCACGGTGGTAACTTTTTTCTTTCATCTTTAAAAAGACAGTGCACCTAAACTGTTGGTCTATGTGAACCGCAGTCGTAAGTCGCTAGAGCACCAATAAACACTCCTAAATCTCCACTTTTTGAAACAGTAACTTTTTTTCCAAACCCACGCTATTGGGCCGCAATTTTCAACGGCTTGCTGCCTCTGCTGTCTACTTACAGATGGCGAATATGCAATGGTCGTGGGCATCTGCAATATTATTGAGAACAAATGAATGCCTCATTGTTACAAAATCCATTCTGCAGTAAACTGCTCGAACATCTTAAGCGATTATTTACTCACAACTGAGCAATGTCAAGTGCAATTTGTTGGCAAGGGATTCGACTTAAGGTCGTCCTTCAAAATTGGTTCCCAACACCAAGCCAAATTCGACAGGATTCATTGGCACTACACATAAAGAGCAATGGAAGAATTTGAAATCCCCGATGGTAGAGAAGTCAGCTGAGTCATGATTTTCCTCCAAATGAAGATGGTACAAGTCAATGACGAATTTAATCGCTTTTATTTTGAGCAGAACAATTATTTAACAACAAGATAACAATTAATAATTAATCCCTGGGAGCCATTGTGTGTGAACTAGCGGGTCGAATGTGGTCGACAGTAGGACATCAGTTCCGACATGGAGCACGATTTTTGACAGCATTCATGGGCAATTCCGAGCCTCCTTCGCCTGGTCTTAGTCAAAGAATTGCTTTCGCTTCCAATCGAAAATGGCCAACTCTCGAGATCCGAAGCTGCATCTTCTCCGCCATCCAAGTCTCCATAAGTGTCCAAAAGATCAACTGTAGCAGAGAAGAAGTAAAATATTGCTCGATTCTTGTGTGATCAATTTGCCGGTACTCACATGATTTTTTGACCCTTGTACCAAAGCCGTTTCCGCAGACAAGTGATAACACTTCGTTCAAACGCTTGCCACAAACTCGTATGCCATGAGTGGATGGTGCGTTCAGGGAGACAAGATACAACATCAAGCACAACCAAATCGAGAGTCTGATCATTTTTCCTGATGTATTCACCATGATGCTGAGAGTGTACTTGCCTGATAGGATGTATTTGCAAGGAAGACGAAAGAAAACTGATGCTCTACATCCTGTGGCTTTTAGTATTTATACTCGCGACACTTGGATCGACTTTCTCAGTTGCACTCATTCCAAATGCTGCTCTAAATTTTGACGCCTCCACTCGAAAGTTTTGCAATTCAAATATCTGCAAAATCTATAATTTATTCCACACCACATGACAAGCAATTGACTGGGTATTGACGAGCGGATTGGGTTGAGTGGAGGCATGACATTACATCCCTACATGATGTCCTTGTTGTCTCGCATGGAGCAGGTAGTGATATCGTAGAGATGAAATATGATAGGTTTGGGTTGATATTTACAAAAACTGCTCTCACTTCTGAAATGCATTTGAAAATCAAACTCGTAGGACGCATACTCTAGAGGAATTCAATCAAAAGACTGTATGTCAACTGTACGTATATCTGAAGTTTAATACATTCGACGAACTCGATCAGAGAGTGGATTTATGCGATGGCATTTGTCTGAAACTACTTGAATGAATCGTTAAGAATATATTGTCCTTCAAGTGGAGGAAATTTGTCTAACTCTGAGGCGTATACGCAACATTTAATAAATTTGTATATCTTCCTGTGGCGTATCCGCAACATATTTTTCTGTAAAATCATGGGTGAATTGAATCAAATTTTCTTTGGCGTGGTTTTATTGTACCCTCATATGTGAGGGAAATTTTCAAGGACCTATTACACTACTGGAAATGGGTTCAGAAAGAAGGTAACCGAGTTAACGATTGTGAGACATTCCGTCGAAACATTGTGACTATTTGATGTGGATGACATATTTGAAAGTTTAAGAAGCATCTGGGAAAAATGGCCTTCGACTCTCTCGTAAGTCGAATTGAAAAATGTTCCTTTATTTTGTTCCACGTTGACATCGCTACTAGCTCACAACAATGTCATTCATTGAAAGTGTTCAGTTTTAAAATGACCATATGATCGGGAGCTTTGGGTGTCGTTTAAGATGAATGTCTTTCTTCGTCACCAAGTGATGCCACTCAAACACAACAGATACGGCTTTATATGGCTCTCTTTCTCTTAAAGGACTATAGAACACCCCCTAATTTCCATTCACATGAAAAGGAGGATCGTAGGATTTCTCGAAATAATTTCTTCATCGCCGAAAGGCCACTGCTGTAATGCATGTGCGAGGAATAGTTACAAAATGCTTAGAATTTTTGAAGCACCTACTTTGAATAGTTGCATTTATATGAATGGGAGGTTATATTTTTTTCGGACACTGAACACTGAATATTATCCTCTACCGTCCTTCACTTAATTTGGGAATTTGGGAAGACAGGACAGTCAGCACAGGAGTTCAGCGTATCACATCGCTCATACTTCCATTCTCTCGTCATTTTCAAGTTCCTTCCACACGATGCTGACCTTCCACTACCCCAGACCTTCTTTGCGAAGAATTCCTTTACCAGCATCACCTCCAGATATGACTGGAAGTCCTTTAAGTAATCGCTGGACGGTTGTCAACCTATTTTTACTAGCTCATCCAAGACGGGTGAAGGAGTAGAATTTGGTGTCTAAGGATGTCACCATGAACATATCCATCTTCTAGAATATTGTACAGTCTTCCAGGCGGAGACTATGGCAATAAAAGATGCTCTGGCTCAGCTTAAGAACAAGGTGATATTTAGGAAGGATATCACCATATGTTCGGACACCGAAGCAGCGATTAAATCCCTGAATTCGATCGCTCACCATTTCACGACCTCCCTGAATTGCCCCCAATCTCTTGACGAGCTGGCTGAAGATTTTAATTTTATCCTCATGTGAATGCCGGGACACAGTGACGTTGCGAAGCCGATGAACTCGCCAGGCGTGGAATGACCACTATCCAGCAGAGGACTACCACCCATGCCGTTCGCTGCAGCTACACATCCCCTTAAAGAGTACACTTTTAGAATCACTAATGGTGTATGGTCCGAAGGCTCTACGTGCCTCATTATAAAAAAATTACAAATCTGACCTGAAAACTCATTACAAAAAAGTTAAAAATCTGGCCTGAATTTAGAATGAAAGAAAACTTGAAAAATAGCCAGTTCTTCTCTCAAAAATCTCATCCGTGAAAACACGGGACACTCTGCTATTGACACACTAGCCTCAAGATTGGGAAGCCCTCACAATGACTTCAGGTGCAGGGTTGAGAGGCAAACTGTAACACATCTCCCTTGCATGTGCAGCGCCTTCTCCACCCGTTAAAAAACTTATTTAGGAGCCTACTTCTTTGATGACCTGAATGAGAGTAAACTCGAACGCTTCATAGAAAGCACCAATTGATTTAATGGAGACACCCGATTCGCGTGATACCACAATGGGTTTTTGTTCGCTTAAGTGATGCTGCTTACCTGCAGTCGGCCATTGAAACCTAACCCAACCAAACCTGGGACAGCCCTTAATTTCCATTCACATGGAAAGAATGATTTCTTACTGTTTCTCGAAATGATTTCTTCATCGCCAAGCGGCTATTGCTGCTATGACTGTACAAGTTGTAATTCCAAAACGTTTACAATTTTTTAAGCACACATTTTTGGGTTTTTACAATTTTACGAAAGGGAGATTATATTATAGTCAGTCTCATGTTAACTGCGGGCAAATAAAGGAGACTCAAAAATACAAAACCCAAAGCAGTTTCAATAACAACAAAAAAAACTTAGGAGAAAATGTGTACTTACCGAATTCCAGAAGTACGCAACGACTTTAAACCTTGTAACAGAATGTTAGTAAATAAGTAAAACAAATTCACAAGAATACTGGTGACAGAAGAAGCTATTGCTCTATTCAATGTTGATAAACATCACCAATGTCGTTCAGCAATTTACGAAGCCATCACCGTTGCCGTAAAATAACCCCGAGTCAAAGTGAAATAAGACCAATAGTGGAAATTCGGCGTTATTTAACTATCATAAAGTGAAATAACGTCGAATTTTGAAATTCGGTTTTATTTCGCGGCACCACCATCACCGCTGAAATACTTGACTTCAAGGCGACAGGTGTTTTTCAGATAAAAAAAAGTAAACAAACCATGAAATGAAGACTATGTCATATTCATTCATTCCCCATTCCGCCTCGAAACCCCCTTGAATTAAAAAAAAAACTTCACCTTAAGTCAACACATGCAGACATACATTCACATCTTAGTTAATTTAGTTTTCAAATTTGTTGTTGCTATCAACGTTTGCTTTGCTTTCTCCACTTAATGTATAACACAGATACTCGTCATCGATTTTTGTTTTTTTTTGTTTTTAATGCAATTTCCTTCCCTTAATATACCACACTATACAGATACAGATTCACTTCGTTAGCCATGAAAACGAAAAATGCAAAACATAAGTAGAACTTCATCACGAATACCTAGACAGTAGCATAGAACATAATGACTATGTAAGTTGGTTCATATGGTCTTAAACTAATGGCAGCGCCGGTGTGGTGACACCTTGCTGCACACCGCGGCGGCTGGGAGTGGCTGTGTCCATTTGGCCGCTGCTTTTAGGCAAATTTCAATGCAACTACATCTAACTAATTCAACTAAAGTTAAATACAATTTTTGGCAATTGAAAAACCGACGGGCGGACCAGGGTGCGTCCTGCAGCGAGGACACCCGTGACAGCCATCGGATGACTGCTGCAGTCGGTGGTGACGGTGGTGGCGGAGTAGCGGGGATGCGGTTCGGCTTACTAAGGTGAGCTCTGGAGTGCCCATGAAGTTTGATAGTTTCTGTGCTTAAACAAGGACGACCACCAATCAATTGGAGTAGCAGATGATGTCCACTGTTAGTACCATTGTCGCCGCTTGCCAGTCGGGTGTGGTGTGTGTTCCGCTTCGATTGGCCGTTGCATGTTAGCAGCGAATGATGACATCGTTGCCGATTCCTTTGTAATCCAGGTAGAATGCGAATCGCTATTCCGCGCACAGCAAAAACAATAGCGACAGACGTCAAATGCAGGCGACGATGAATGTGCTTTGGAAGGATTTGCATTGCAGTGTTCCAGGATAATGCCAGCGAGAGCAGCAGTATTAGCAACGGGCACGACTGCACGGCCGGTGAATGAGAACGTAATGCGCTCTGTTCCTTCTCCAGGCACTGCCGGAACTCTTTGTAATCGACACGAGTGATTGCGCAATAGTGATTCAGCATGCAGATGCCTTCGCATGGATCGGTCTGGTAGCGCACCGTGTTGGCGCGGTAGTATCTGAAAAGAGAATTAATGAAATGGGATTACAATGTGATTGGCGTATAGGTGGTTATTAAAAATTAATTTCTTTTTAATTGGCTTCGTTTGTGTGAATAATGAAATGCGTGCGTCTAAATTGGCTACGGACGTGCAGTTTCAATGACAAAGGTTGCTGTGAGAATATGCAATGCGCTCAAATTTACACTGAAAGTGCTTGACCCGTGATGAACGAGTGGTTTGTCTTTCCAATTGACGCAACTACTTTGGCGCGGTTCGCAGCCAGGAACACTTTCTGGTTCATGGAAACCTTAACCTGGCTATCATAGAGCGTATGAGTATTCATTTTTTGCTGGGACCAGTGTGGCAGAAATTCGTGACAACAGAGATGCACTGTGTTGTTCACGGTTCGTAAGGCAAAGCCTCAAGCATGGGTCCCTAATTTTAAACCAAATTGTGAAAATAAACAAAATTGAGGGATGTTTGGTTGCAAATGTGGAACCATCAGCAATCGACATGCGGATGACGAATAGACATTCGGGAGAATTTTTCTTTTTTTCTTCTTGTGGCGCTAAATTTGGAGCTGGACCTGGGCCTCAGCCAACAAACCTCTCCAACTAGTTGGTTGAGGTCCCTCTCCGTTTGGGTAAGTAACCTTAGGAGTTAACGTCCTCTATTGCGATGTCCCATTATTTCAGATTCGAAGATCCTTCGGGCCAAAGCCAAGTTGTCCCCACGGCCCAGCCATCTTCGGCGTTCGAACCGTAGACGCCTGGCTAGACACATGTCGCTGTACAGTCCGAACAATTCTTCTTTTTGATGGAGCTGCGAGAGTTCTGCATCGTTCCTCTGCTCAATCTGACGAGTTTGGCGGGAATTGAAGCTGAATAACACGTCCCTATGCACGCTGTTAAAGGGTCTTCCAATAGGGACTTCCGAACTTTGACAGTTGATAGTGGCCATATTGTTGAAGATCCAAGAGCGTCCAATGCATCACAAATCACTGTTTGGTGTGGATTTTGAGTTGGGGGCGTCATCTCCACCTCACGTTCCGACTCGATCCAGAATATGTCTTAGCTCACTTAACTTTAGAGTAGAAACGGGTTAATATAGTAATTCGTCCAGGAATATTGATATATGATAGTTTGCCATCAGCGATTTGTTTTTTATATGACTTCCCTTCGTCCTGCGAATCTCGAAATGTGTCCAGACCTGGTTTCAAAACTCACTGAGAAACTCCCAGGTTATAGAGACCATCGACTTGAGGGGCCTAAACAACAGCCAGGATCAGATCTAAAGTGAAGAATGCGAGTGAAAGGCAAAATGTGTGTGGCAGGCAGTGTGGTATGCTACTTCGTTATTTTTGATTTTCAGGTTGAACACCAACGAGGTGTGGAAATATCCAATCCGACAGATTTTCCTGTTTGAAAATTCGGGAATTTTCTAGGAGGAAAAACTGGATCAAATGCTGAAGGATTGTCCAAGGTTTTGGAAATGTCTCCCTTGAAGTTTTGTCTACAATACAGGCAATTCGTCATATTTGTGTTTGTATACGTCCCAACACCATGTTTGCGGGCCTGGTTGCGTATCCGGAAATGCGTCTGACAAATGTGCCCCCACCGAACACAAGTGATAGGCTTATCTTCTCCCACAAGGAGTCCTAGATAAACACAATCATTCATACTCAGGCTCAAGCACAAGTTCCCAATTTGACCATTTCCTTTCAATTTCATTCGGAAACACACACATTTCCTTGTGTCAAATTCAATTGCTCCCTCGCCTGCAGTTGTCCTTCAACCCCCATTACACGCCACATCGCCAGTGACCCATCATCACCAGCCCATCACGATGACCCGTCATTCAAAAATGATTGATTGTATCAAAGTTATTTGGTTTATCAATGAAGATTGTTTTACACGCTAATTCATAGAAATTACACAGACAATGTGAGGACACAGGGCTCCTCGGGGACGGACACACTTGACCTGACCACAAAATATCAATTTGAATGGTTTTCCTTCCTCTGCTTCAATGTCAACTTTGTGCCACACAAGCCCCTCACACATACACACAACTCAAGGTAATTCTTCATGCAGGCTGACAGATTTCCCGCTCGGGGTTGTGTTCATTTTGTTTTCTTCTTGTCCCGGTTTCCTTCAACCCCGCCGGCGAGGATCGAATGGCAGCGATTAGGAAAATTTAAGGCGGAAGATATAATTTTTCTATTTATATGGAAAGTGAATTGGTCGGAGAGTTGGACTTTTTGATTTCTTTTATGAAAATGGACCGCACAAACGCGACGAGAAAATTTTCTCAATTTCCGAATGACTGGCATCCGGAAAAAGACAATTCGAATTAAATATTTATGCACAGCCAGGGTTGCACAGATTGGGGTAGCATGAATAAGGAATTAAGTGAGGGGTTTGACACAAACGTAGCGTCGTGTGTCAACTGGACGAGGGTAAACCAATCTCGGTGGGGTCTTGGAAATCTTCAAAATGATGTTGATAATGCGAAGGAATGGCGCTTAAACAGAGAGGGGGTTACGGATTTGGATAAATTAAAGGGATGGTCCATTGATGGGAAGTGGATGGCTTGAGAACAGATTGAAGAGGTTAAACGATGAGCAAAGAGACAAATTCATAATTTAATGGGTCACTTGGGATCGTTCAGGAAATTCCCTTGTAATACCTAAGAAATTTAAACAATCAATTATAAATTTCTTGAGAAGATTCCAGGAGGGTGAGATGTAGGGAAAAATTCATACCGAGGAGGTTTTGTATTCTATGTGATTCGTGTTGTTGGTTCTAATTCAATAAATTTGGGCGTTTAGGGTTAACTAATTCTCCTGAACTACAAGAGCTGTTCGCGAGGTCTATGAATAGAAACGAAGCGAAGATACCCGACCTCTCAGGAAGAAAAAGAAAGTGCCCCCGCGCGAGATGGAGAGGTGCTATGGCAGGAATGATCTCCAAAAGTTTTACCAGAGGCTTAAGCTATGGAATGAAAAAAATGTTCCAACAGAAGCCTGCCGGGACAAAGATGGACAACTTACAGTGCATACTTGAAAGAATTTGGAAGAATGATTTCTAAAGGCACGACGATGATGACACAAATACCTCTGTCAGGCAGAATGTTCCACTCAACACAAGGGACGATGATAGAAGTGAATTCAGTCCACTGACACAGGCGAAGTCAAGATAGCAATATCGAGTCTGAAGTATAACAAAGCTGCTGGGGAAGACGTTCTGCCTGCTGAGATCTTTATAGCAGCTGGCTATGATCTGGTTGGGCGCATGAACCAGATCATCTGTAAGACATGGTCGGAGGAAAGAATGTCAGATAAGTGAAATCTCAATATCGTTTGCCCGATCAACCAGAAACGAGATCTATTTGACTGCGCAAACTATCGAGGGACAAATCTTCTAAGCATCGCTTGTAGGAACTTCTCTGCCACTTTGTGCGAACGCTTCAAAGCTTTCGTCACCAATTTAAATATAACTTAGGGTCTTTCATTAAGCGCTTCCTATCTTTAAATTCAAATAAAGCAAAGTGTGTGTGTGAGATATAACCGAAGTATTTTATTCCTTTGAAAGGCATATTAATGCCATTTTAAATCCAAATGGAACATAACATCTTTCAAATATCCGCTGGAGCTTCCCTGGGTGGCGCGCATTCGAAATGTAAAATTTTTCATGATTCTGACGCTTACTCGTAAATCAGGCAGGATTTGACCGATAGCATGGGTTATGTTTGCTTTGAGGGCCGCTGTGGTTTGCGGCTTATCATTGCGGGTCAAAACGCACGATCTCGGGTTTGGGCAGTTCACATCACCTCTACGTGAGATGACCATGTCCTCGAATTGCTCGTGTAGAATTTCTAATGTAACCTGAGCTGTGTGGAACGTAGTGCCGTCCTGTTGACACCACGCGTCTTTGGTGTCCATATCATCCAATTCAGGCCAGAACAAGTTGGTAATTTTTGACCTACAGCGATCGCCGTTGACGGTGGTGGCCTGACCAACGTCGTTCTCAAAGAAATACGAGTTTTGTCCGATGACGCCGTCAGCCCGAAATTCACACCAAAAAGTGATTTTGTTGGGATGCTCATTGAATTTCCCAAAAAACAAGAGCCCATTCAGCGAATACACGTCATTGTCATCGTTCGTCGTTTACCTTCAGCTCCTGAGTCAGTTGAATTTTGAAGTCAGGACGCGACGCAAAATTGGCCAAGTTGCGATCTGCGAAAGGCCGAGTTCTTGTGAGCGAAGCGAAGTCGACAGCCTCGGTTTCGGATTGTGCTGCACACTCTGACGGACAACTTTCTGTATTCGGCAGATCTTGCGTTTCGTCCACAAACAGGTATTGGTTTGACTGAACCAGTGGACTCAAATTTATCCACCAAATTGCGAATTGTCCTCTCGGTAGAAAGATTATTGCGACCGTTAAATGGGCGAAGCGCTCGGAACATTGCCCGAATTAAGCACCCATTTTGGTAAAACAATTTTATCATTTGCACATGTTTTTGAGCGCTTTGTCCAGCCGTGGTCATTTGACAAAACACGCTGAATAAATCAAAGCCAATTTGACAATATAGCTTCAACAATATGGCCGCTATCAACTGTCAAAGTTCCGAAGGAAAGAGCCATTAAATTCATTTTCGAAACGATCACATTTCGGAGTGAAGCTTCGAAGTGGATGAGTAGCTTAGCAAACATGACGCCATTGCAACAATAAGGAAAGGCATGAATGATAACAGAAGGATTTCTAATAATTAATAGTTGCACCAGGGTGCTTTCCAAACTGCTTTTATGATCTCCAGCTCATTCAATAGCTTCAAGTTTACATACACCAGAAATTTAAGCAATTTTCTCAAGCCAACTTCTCCTACAATTGGATCTGTACAGATACTGTACGTTATATCCGTAACACTATTTTCTACAAAAGCATGGAATTCGAGTATAATGTAAGAAATTTCAGGATCGAGACATCATGCTTAATGGGATTATCGATATCGATACAGACGGCCCTACAAGTTAGCCCACATCAGGTGATTTAGTGTCACCCACTCTTAACTTGGTTCACTCAGGAAACAAAAGGCTCAATCAATTACTTAATCATTTGAGGGAAACAACTTACGGAGTCCCATAAACTACCGAAGGATTCTCGGTATTTCCAATCCGACACAATGGCTATGAGGTAAACAAAATATTCCACATATGCCAGAGGGAGTAGTATTTCGCACACACACCCGACTTTGGCCATTCTCCAATTTGCAGCAACAAATTGATTTTAAACGGCACTTTAAGGACACTTCTAATTGTATTCCCCACACCACACGATGAAATTCATTCGAAAAACCAAAGCCAGCCTGTCGTCTGCTGTTGGCCGTCCGTCCCCGCCCAAAGCGGCTGTACGAGTACAACCTCAACTGAGCCTTTATCAAACATCCTCTATTAGTTCCTGCACATTAATTCAATAGCCTCCGGCCAGGAGTCCCCCCACCACCACCTATACAAGCCCACATCTGCCTCGGAAAATAAATTATTATCCTTATGATATTAAATCACTTTCCAATGGTGTACGACCCTAAATTGTGCTCGAGTACCATTCAGCAGGCTCCTTGAAGTGTGATCTAGAGATGAAAGCAAAACCATCGAGCCATTCCGAACCACCGCCCGAACGGCTCTTCCTTTGCATGTTCCATTCGTATTTGTGGGCGCCGGTGGGGTGTTAGTGACCTCATTTGCAGAGATTCTTGACTTGGCAAAGCATTCACCGAAAATATTACCGAGCACCCTGTTCACTGTGGCTTATGGGGGGGCGGCGGTTTGTTGTATTGTGGTGGCATGGGTGTGCCAGTCTTTCACAGTCCCACGACCGACCCGGGCGGGGTGACTGATTTTAATATTTTCAAACAGGAGGATACATTTGTTTTCGAACAACCTACAAGCACCTTTAATCAGAAATGTTTCAATATTGCTGCTTGATGGTATCTGAAGTTTGCGGAAGGTGGCTGAGCTTTGCCAGCATCTTGCCTCAGCCAGATGGAGAGGTCGACCATAACGGCATTTGCATATTGAGTGAGTCTTATTTTTACGTTTGAATTGGAATCGGGTATGGAAATGTTGTGAGATGGTGAATTGACGCTAAAGGGGACTCGAAGATGAAAATAGCTTAAGGGATTTTTCCAAGACTTTATTATATTTGCAAGAAAATTAATACGAGATCATTGAAGCACTTCTTCTCCGATTGTGTAGAAATTGATGTTTGGTGGGAAGCCACTCACGGCAATGAGCACTTAAGGAGATTGACAGTTGCACAAGAATCTTAGTGATGTGGGATACGCGGTGGTTTTGCTTGTGAAGTTCGGTTTAATGAGGCTTCGCCAATCTTTGTTCCTATTTTTTCCTGCTTACAAAACACTAACGAAATTTTGGATTTGACGCAATATTTCTTTGTACCTTTTAAACTTTCTTTGATGGACAAGGACGAAATATGTGCTCTGCAAATATCGTGAAATCTGGCCACTTTAGGAAAATAAGTAAGTGAACTCTAATGTTAATGGTCTATGGTTCGATCCCGGATACACAAACGTTCATTTGTACCGCATCAACTCCCTCGACTCAATGGCAAATAAGGTGGTAAAGGAAGACCGCGTGCCCAGCTGGAAAGGGACCAGGTATAGAGCGATAAGATCGATATATCGGAGCTGTGGTTCCAACAAGACGGGGCAGCGCTGCATGCCATTCAAATGACGCAAAGCTCGAAGTTGTGAATAAGATATTTGGTCATCTCACGGCGACCGTTCATCAATTGGCAGCCGCGATCATGGACTTGTGGACTTGTACTTGACACCACTCGATTATTTTCTCTGTGGCTGTTTTTAGTTTTTTTTTTTCGAAGATTTTTGAAACACTACGTTGGAGCACTCAAACTCAAAACTAGCCCATTGTACTGCCAGGTAGCAAGCTACTCCAGTGCCGTTAATTTGATCCCAACAGCAAATGGTGACTGGACAAGATTCGATTTCACTGGGATTCGAAACTGGGATCCCTCCAACTTGGGGCAGGCACTTAACTAACTGCGCCATCCAGTCACTTTGGGGCTATGGGGCTATGTTAAGTCGTTAGCCTACGTTAAAAACCTAAACTTGGATGAGCTCGAGGCCGTTGCCGGAATAACACCGCATATATTGGACCGAGTCAACAAGAATTGGACCGACTGCTTGAAGCAATGCCAGCAAAGCCGAGACGACCTATTGAATGATATGCTATTGCATGCATAATATAACGTTTCTGCCAGACTAATTTCATTTAAATAATCAATCGAAGATTTCTTGTTAACCTCCTGTACTTTACCAAATGCCATCGCAAAACTTGCCTCTTAAAGGAACCATTGTCTCGCCTTCTGAAGCATGCAAGTATCTCTAGCTCATGTTGATGCTTCTCTCCGATCAATTAGAAGACAACTTAGATATGAATAGCTTCGACGGTTAAAAGCGTTACATAGATGATGTTTTTTTTCAAAAATCCAATGCATCTTTTTTTATTTAATGGTTTATATGTGTGCCAGAATGCTCTGATTAAGGGGCCTAAACAAGACGTTGATTTATCCAACTGGGATCAAAGGTGGACCATAAAACAAACCAGAAGAGGGCTTGCACTTTTTTATGCTATAAAATCCCAGTATTCCGGCGTAAATAATACGACATTTGGAGTGCCTATCCTCAGACCACCCGTATGTTTCAACAATAAAACACAAGATGTAACGTATTTTTTTTTTTTTTCATAAAACCCCCCACGAATTGATGGGGAATAACCTCAAACGGGATAGCAACATCAACAGTTCGCTGTAAAAAACAAATCCACGCTTCCTCCCCTGATGTTCTCCTCACAACTTTAAGAGGCGAAGGAGCATTTTACAACCAGCATTTAATGGCTGATACTATAGTTTCTAGAGCTTTGAGTCTGACTATACCCATCAAATCAGACCATTGACGCTTCCCTTGCGGGACCTCTGCACACACGAAAATAGTAAATCCTAATTGAAAAGGTCATGTCAAAGGCGCATATGACCTTAGTCGCGAGGCATAAAATGGTGGTAAATCCTTGACGGTCATGTGCGAGGTAAGAACATACCTTTGGCCCAAAAATTTACCACAAAATCGACCATATTTCTGTTAATCACTTTCAACATAACCGCACGTCAGGGCGAATAACGACAAGACCGTTATAAATCATTCCTGTCATTGGATTCCATTTTCCATTCTTCGTTAACGACGCCGCCGTCGTAATTTCTATTGAAAACATTCCTCGCTTTTGACACGATTAAATGCCCCTAGTTTGGGCAAAAACCAAGCACCCACTTTGAAAGGACATAAATGCCGTCTTTCATACAGACACATACACACACACACACACGCGGATTCATAACAAGAGAGAGAGGAGAAATATGTAGATGTCTTTGCTGAACCGTAACAAGACAGTGTTGACTGACGGTCTGCCTTAAATTATTTACATCGCCTCGCACAAACAAGCATAAACACACCCCAAGGACACATACGCACACATCCACCCATCCACCCACAGCACCAAAAGAGCAGGACTTCAAAAATAACAGTTACAGCACAAGAAATGCGCAAAATAATTTAATTTGACGCAAATTGTGTGAATGTACGCGCGCCAGGATGGTGACGAATTGAAGCAGAATGATTAGGACGTCGGCGGGGTAAATGAAATCATATGTACATTCGCATGACGAGAGATATCCTTGTTGATTATGTGGTGTAGCGCAGAGCCCATTTGTCCTTGTGCACGAGTGGAAAATTTGATTTGGCTCATCATCGCGCTTGTTTTACGGGGGTACGCGGTGTTTGTGTGCGCTCTCTCTCTCTGTCTATCTCGTTCTGGTTCCCACGTAACACGGGCATGTGTATCCCTGCATGTGTGTGGGTGGAATATTAACAATTTGGGTTGGCCTAGGCAGACGAGAACGGGTGACTGAGTTGCAATTAAGTTATGAATAGTAAAATATTTTTCCATCAGACTCGGTCGGCGCCTTGCACTGTTTCAGATGTAAATACGAGAGTGAGCCCACGTTGAGTGGGTTCGTGATGTTTGTCTTCTGTGTTTGAGGTTAGGTTTATTGGATTTTAAGCGGCACTGTAACCGTGTTATCCGAGCACTCGATTTGGAGCTGGCGATGATGTTTGCTTGACGGGTTTAGAGCTGTGTGTGTGTATTCTGAGGTAGGTCATTGATATTTGATTTGCCTTTAGTGGAATAGAGGAGTCTTTGATAGGCTTTGATAGGCTTGACTGCTAGCACTTACAAAATTAGTTTTACGGGGATCGAGTGCATTTGGAAGGGTGTAATCTTATGAAATGTGTACAGCACTGTCCTCGTTAATGGTGTGATGATTTCGTTAACCACAAGTGACTATATTCAATGAAGGTTGACAGAAATGGATGATGTCCTCGGTATCCCACCATCCATTACAGATTTTCCTACAGGAAAATCTTTATTTTTTTTTTTTTATTATTTAGCCTTCTCGCTAAAGGGTATAAGAATAAGGCACTTCGCACGCTGGGAAAGCGATTAAATTTTATATGCGGTGCATACCATCGACGACTTGACCACAACAACCATAGGATTGAAGAATGGAGAAAAATGTCAATTTCGAGCTCAAACGTTTGTCATCATGAACCTCGGTCTGGATAGGGCTTTACCTGGAAATCGAACAGAAATCTGAAGGAAAAATATAAACATTTTTTACAAGCGAACAATTCAATTGCCTTCTGATTTTCATTCATTTTTACATACAAATGAAAGTGCAGTTTTTAAAGCAGAGTGAATGACATTCCAAAGAATTCATTCAACACGTAAGCTTTTGAAAAATCGAAAAGCGACACAGACAAATTTTTCTCTTGCGTTGAAAGCGAGCAAAAACGTTGAATGAATTTCGCACGCTGATGATAACGTGTGTTTGCTGCAGACTTCGACTGGACCGATTTCAGTACAACACAAGCCGGTGCATCGGTTGTAACTTAAATCCCATCATTGAGAGGTTCAAGTAGGACATGAGTTGACTCGTCCAGCAAGGGGTATAATGTTAAATGTCACCCCATTGTCGAGTTCTTAAAGCTCTTACTGCTTTAACTATCATCGGGCAGATTGTAGAGAATTTAATGGACAAACTTGAACGTTTTGAACAGGTGAGTAATGTGATGACTTCAACTGGCGTTTGTCTGAAAATGTCAGCTAAAAATATAACCACCGCCCATTCAGACTGGAAACCAAAAATGTTTAATCTGCTTTCGCAGGGTGCACCACATGAAAGGTCAGATTTTGAGGCACTTCACTTTTTCTATTAGAGATAGGTGTTGACTTATTGTTATGGCAGATACTCCCATGTTCTCTGTAATGACCCTCACCGTTTTTTTTTTATCTGATTCTATCGTTGGTTTCAATATATTGTCGTCAATTACGGTTTCAGGTTTTCACCGTGGTTCGTTTTTAGGGCTAATATCTGCCGAACAGAACTTTCAAAGCAAACGTCGTGTTTGTTTACCGCTACATCCTCAAATGCTTCATTAATGTTTTTCATTGCCAATGACTCATAATTTTGTATATATTTTAAATTCGTAAAGGAAGAGGGTTCGAATTTGAACTGCCGACAACATAGTAAATAATTCCTAGAAAAAAAGTAACGGTACTTGTAAAGCACCCTACAATTTTCACATTTTACGCAAACGTACGACTTTATTTTATAAAAAAAGAAAATTTAACACTCTGGCAAAGATGTTTACTCGATGTTCACTCGAGACTGAGCGAACATTTCATGTGGTACAACCCAATAGTCCCTTTCCCACCACATAAGCAGACTCGGTTGATTTTCTGGACATATTCCATTTTGAAGAAGTATATCCTTCAAAGAGATTTCTATCATTTAGTCCCAACTTAGATTCCATGTAAAGACACACAAGAACCTTTTTAAATCTTTAATGTCAACAAAAGCAAGGACAAGCAATTTTATTATACTCATGTTACCATTCACAGCAACACAGCACGTGCTTGAAATGCCCCGAAATTTCTCTTCCGCAGGCGCGATTAGGCAAGAATTTGGATTAATTCTCTCCCACACAGCATCTCCCAACTCCTTACGCATGTTACACCGATAAACTCTTAATAATCCACAGCAAATTTGAGACGCCTTCCTGCGGCATTTTCTTGGGGCTAGCTCCATCATTGATGAAACGCTTCCTCAACATCCCATCTACTGATTCCATAGTTACGTAAGACAACAAATTTCAGGCCAAATCCACACACCATCCACCACATTGCTTCTTCTTCGCCTGCCCGAGGCGGTTGAGGGCCTATAAAAAAGTGTTCAGGTCCCAAACACCTGCAGTGTGACAGGCGCTCTTGTTTTATTCAAATTAAACGTCATAACTCAACCAACTCAACACCTCCTTGCGGTGTGTGTGCTGGTTATCCCAATGTCCACCGGACCCCAGTACATCCCTTTCATAGTTTTTGCCATCCCCATCGAACCCATACCCCAAAGGAAGTTGGAAAATAAGCGTACGAAAAACATGGAGCATAAATATCCACCCCTAACGAGAAACTGAGCTCGGGTACATGTTTTTCGAAGAACGGGCATTTCTTTTTGACCGGCCCTTTGTAAAACGATTTCAAACGGATACGGGATACATGTTAATTCGTTTGCGGTCAATAGTCCTGTTATTTGTCTTTTCCGCGTGAATTTTCCTTTGAAATTATGCATCAACCAATGGGGCGGAGTCATGTGGCAAAGGGATTGCATATCATTTCCATCTCCTTAAGGACCTGGTATCGGGGAAGAAACAGAGAGAAAGAAAACGCCTCCTCCCCCATTGCTCAGTGCGGTCTTTGTTCCTGTCATCAGAACGACGACGGCGAACAAAACAAGCGGCCGACACTATAATTTCGTCTATCCGTCCGTCGCAGGACACGTCGCCAGTGACGTTGTCCTGGCATCTATTTTCCTGCAAATTGAGGGCAAACAAGCAAACGGTGAGACATGATGTTTGTTCCTTGTTTGTCGTCTGTGTTGTCGTTGTCGTTATTTCGTCACGGGTCTTGTTATGCGGTGTTTTGGGGCGACTCAATTTTCTTTCATTTCATTTTTTCCTTTCATTCTGCGCTTTCTCGTCAATGGCAGCATGTCCTTCTTGACTTACGCCACAGGACTGGGGAGTGGTGAAGGAAGTGAGGTGGGGGATTTCTCTGATTATTTGTATGCAAATTCTGACGAAGAAATTTATGCAGATTTGTTATCAACAAAATCATTTAGCGAAAAGGAACTCTGAAGAGGATAGGGAGTACAACAGCAAGACAGGGGTGAGTTGATGATTAATGATTGTTGCAGGGGAATAGGTTCTCCAGTTTTTAGTCTTTGGACTTTCATTAAGGGATTTCTTTCTGGGTTCACGTCCGACACTCCGCTAAGGTGGATGCCAGAGAAAAGTTCTTTAAGTCAGGTATTTGAAGATGTATGGATACAAATTTGACGGGGATAATGGAATGATTTTCACAATCAAATACAAAAAAGAACTGTAGGGACCACTGGATGCACCTTGGAAGGGTCCAGTAATGATTCATTATTTTAATCAATTGTCCTTATATTCACTTGTCGGAGTGCTGGTCGACGTGCTTCTTGTAGCAAGACTTGAAAATAGTATTAAATCAGCACCGACGAGAAGGACCGTGCGACTGAACTGAAATTTAAGAGAAGAATTAAAAGCAAGAATTGAAGATAACATTGACTAGATATTGAAGTCAATTGTAGTTTCTCCCCCTAGATATCCACATCATGGAGTGTCCTCTGAAGGCCATCTTAAGTTTAAAAAGAAGTGGTTTTTGGTACAACTCGCACTCGAGTTTCGATGAGCTTGCGCACCGCATTTCCTATGACCTCAGTCTTATGGATATGCCGTCTGACGCACGGACACCTGTACTCCAGCTGCGACGAACATACACAGTCGACTTTCCCTGCACTCAAGACTGGCTCTGGTCAGAATCTGAGCCAGGAAAGGAATGTAGTCGAATCTTCATGGACGGCTCCAAGACCAATAAAGGATCTGGTGCTGGTGCCCTCATGAAGAGCGACAACTTTAGACTGCACACCTCGTTAGGTAATTTTGCGTCGGTTTTCCAAGCGGAAACCTATGCGATCCTAATGGCTACTAGCTATATTGTGAAGAATAGGTGGAAGGGGCGAAGTATTTGCGTCTGTAGCGGCAGCCAAGGTACGCTGGCCTTGTTCCGCCATTTAACCACTTCAAGGATAGTTCAGGAATGCAAGTCTTCTCTGAATTTGATCGGTTGCTGAAATTCGCTAAGACCTGTCTGGGTCCTGGGGCACCACGGGATCACGGGAAATGAGATCGCCGACGAACTTGCTAAGCGAGGATCAGACGAAGTATTCTCAGGACCTAAACCTACGCTAGGACTGCCCGCGTTCTGGGTAAGGGGCTTCCTTCGATGGTTGGACTTCTCGAGAGCACAACCGCAGGTGGTATGACTCTCCAGGATGTAGACAGACCAAGCGCATATTCTCCAACGCCTGTACGAAATCCGCGGTTTTCTTGTTATCTCTTAACAGAAAAGATTGCAGACAACTTACCGGCGTACTAACGGGGCACTACACCTTCGCCAAACACCTAAGTGTGTTTGGCCTAAGCGATGAAACCCTCTGCGACGCCTGTGGAGAAGACGATGACACTGCAGAGCACTTTCTCTGCCACTGTCCCGCCTTTGCTCGGCAATAATTCGGGGCTTATGAGGTGAGAGCTTGTAATGTAGGCTCCTCATCACAGAAGCACCTGTTGCTATTCCTTCGGAAGATCATGAAATTTCAGCAAAAGTAGGTTGCCGCCTGATAGTACAGTGGACCAGTTTTTGAGTCTGATTGCTCCAGTGAAGCGTTACAAAAAACTCCGACAAAAAAAATGTTAGTTACCCGAAGACTGGGATCGGAAGAACTTTGATCCCAGTCTGAAGTTCCCGTACGACCATTTTAGTTGTTCCTTAAAATTGAAAATGTACCTTTCCAAATAATAAAATCATAATTCTAACTATGGAGGAATTACAAATTGCCACGGCCGAAGAAGTCTGTTATTCTCAAAAAGATATACAAGTAAAACTGGTGCATTTTAAATTTCCTATGGAAATATGTGCCAGCCCTAAGCAACAAGCTGAAAGTGCTCCATAATCTCCGTTGATAGATTTGAAATATCGTGTGGTGTCGATCGACTTACAACTTAGAATTGACTAAACCTAGAGATGAGCCAGAAGGTTACAGCTCCAGATTGTCATATTCATTTATTTTCTTATAATCACTTCGAGGGAAGTCGAACCAGCCTCCATTGAAATCCCTTTTCGTCCCCCTTCCACAGTCATATTCATACTCTCTGAGCATTTTTAGTGCGAGAGAGGGGAGTAATGAGAATTGGTGTGTCATATCTAAGTTTCATTTAAAGTAAGGTTAGACCAAAAAATATTTTGATTCCTTCTTTTTTTCATTAGGCAAATCTTACCATCGCTTAATATCATTAACAACACCATCCCGTCCAATGAAACAAACACCATTCAGCCACAAAACATCACTCAATCATGCTTAACTTGTGACAATACAAACAAAAAAAAAACATCGACCCATCCCGTAAATAGGTCAAAATCATACTCACTTTGCAAACCATGATCCATCATTGCTCGTAAATCGATCCACGAAATTGTGCAGCGAAATCGCCGATATATCATTTAATCCATAGTAGTGTGTCAAATTGTATTCCGGTATCCAATTGGGCTCGCCGAGCGTGTTCGCCAGCGACAGATCGAGATAATATTGAGTGTAGTCCAGGACCTGCAAATTACCCAAAAGCCATGAATCAATAAATTCATTAAATTAACTCATAAAGATGCGCCATCAGTTGTGGGCACAAAAACCTCCATCAGGGCGAACGGAACGATAAAAGAAAAAATAAAAATCCACTAAAACGACAAATGATGGTGTCATAAGGTTTTGAAGGACGAAAATCAATAAATCAAAATCATCAACACGCCCACACACTGACGCACACCGATCCAGAGACGGATAAGCCGACAGATACTGACCTGGCCCGAGTCCGTATCGAACTTGTACAACCGCATCGCCGGATTATTGGATCCGACGCTCATCTTCTTCGGTGTAACAGATGGCGAAATCATCATCCATGACACTGGCTTTCCTGCAAAATAACCCAAGAGACAGAAACACACCCCGCCCGATACAAAATTATTAGAGTCTACACGGACATTGGGAGGGTGGGGAGATAAAAATTTGTGAGGACCAATGGCCGAGACCGGAGACTGGAGACCCAAAAGCACAGGAACCAAAGACCGAAGAGCAGATAGAACACCCGACAGAATTAATGTTTCGCACTGGGGACGATGGAGCAATGTTCCACACTGAAACCGCACCACCGCACCGTCACACCACCCACCGGCGCATACGGTTTGTGTCTCCTGCTGTATCTGAATTGAGAGTGAAGGAGGGGGCGGTGATGTGTCGCCCACTGCGAGGCCTGACACTGTCATGACCAGGCTAACGCACTGACCTGAAATTTTGGTTTCACCTCCCGGCAGTTGCCCGCGCAGCGTTTAGCAGGCCACCCACAAAATTGACTGGGCCTGAAGGGGGCAGCCCCCACACAAGTCGGAACGGGAGTGACCTGTTTTGGTCTAGGAATTCTGTTCCCCTCCCCCCAGACTAGTGTTCCGGGCAGGACTTTATGATAAAATAATTAAATCGCACGCCACTGGCGGACACAAGGGGTTGCTCGTGGGGTGCTCATTATGATCACGTGGAAATTGAATTAGGAAAATTGTTTCCTCTTGTCCGATCCCCTTTTTTGCTTGACTTTTAATTATACCGTTCCACCCCGTCCACATCTTCAGTGGCCGCTGGCGAAACATCTGGAATTAAAATTCCATTCGTACCAGATCATCGAGCAGGCCGCTGGGGTGGTGTTAACCCCATAATTCTGGACCAAGATACCGCACATCGCAGAGATTTGGTCGAGCGACGATGAAAAATATCTCCCGCACGTGACAGATGACCCCTGACCTGATGGCATTTGCAGGTCCCATTCGAGTGGGAAGTGTCCGTGAGAGCACTTAACCCTTAAACATGCTTTTGAGACCCGAACCTGTGAGGGTGTCAGATCGGGGTGGGGCAACCAAAAAAAATATACAAAACTCGCCAAATGGGTTTTTGGTGCTTCCGGTGCTGTACCCATGTCGCACACCGTGAGGGAGACAAGGGAAAAAACTCGTACACCACTGTGGTTGCACGTTTTCGATTCCCGCCACACCCTGCCGACAGGGGTGGTTTATTATGACATATTAATGTTACGTTTAGGTGGGCGGGCTGGCCGAGTGAAACCTAGACGGCCCTATCACGTGGAAGATGTCACAATCTTTTCGTAGATTGGAAAATTGTTGACACTGGTGAGGTGTCAAACGATGGGTATGATGACATTTTAAAATGACGTCACGTGATTATAGCGCCAGAATAATTATTAGATGGAGGTGGAGGACATGCGATGCCTTCAGATAAATTCCTGACACGGGTTGGCGAACGAGCGCAGGGTGTGGTGGTGCACAAGGGCATCGATGTCATACATGGCTGCGTGATGTAGGCGTCAGTCAGTCAGGGTGTAATCAGTTGTGAGAGAGTCCCGGTTGCACATTGGCTTGAGCTGTGTTGAGTTATTTACGAGATGTGGAGCTGAGAAGTCGGTTCGAGTGAGGGCAGTGGGTGTTGTTGCATGTGAGTGTGCACTTAAGTTAGGAACTGTGTTCCTTTAAGGAGACGTCATGTTTTGCTGTGAGATGGAGGACACGCTATCGAAATACAAAACGATTGTCACCTTCTGAGATATGGTCGAGGGAAGTTATGACATATGCCTGACAAGGAAAGGTGTGAAGTGTTGTTCTTGAAGTGGCTGATGGCCTCGTTTGCTATCAACTGGGTTCGTCAAGGAAATGAAGTCAGAGAGCAGGAGGAGAAATGGAATTCAAAAGGAAATAGAGAACGCTACGAAGGAATTCGTTCCACAGTAGAAGAAGTAACATATTTTCAAACTATTTCTGGCTTAAGTTGAAGACAAATTATTTGGAAAATATGAGAAGTTAGCAGGCTTCACAAAACGAGTTATGAAGGGTTTTTCATTAACTGCCTCCTATCCTCAAATTTAAATGAAACAAAAGGAGTGTGAGATATCATCGAAATTTTTTGTTGGTTTGTAAAGCTTATCGACGCCATTATGTGGTTCTCTGAGCGGCGCGCATCCAAAGTGTCAAATTTATGTGACCCTGGCGCATAAATTAGGCTGAGTTCAAGCGATGGCATGGGTTATGTTGGCTTTGAGGGCCACTGTGGCTTGTGGCTTATTCGCATAGACCTGCGACTTCAGAAAACCCCACGAGAAAAAGTCTAACGGGGTTAAACCTCACGATCTTGATAGCCAGTTCACATGACATCCGCTGGAGATGACCATGCCCTCGAACCACTCGCGCAGAATTTCCAATGTGTGGCACGTAGCGCCGTTCTTTTCAAACCACATGTCTTTGGTGTCTGCCATATCATCCACTTCAGGCCAAAAGAAGTTGGTAATCATCGACCTATAGCGCTTGCCTTTTATGGTGATGGCCTGGCCAAGGTCGTTCTCAAAGAAATACGAGCATGGGCCGATAACGCATTGTCGCACAGACTCAATGTCGAAGACCCTTCTACGACTTGATGCTTAAAAAAATCAAACACCTCCCCAAGATTCTGCTCTTTCCTATTACTTCAAAAGTGTTTTGGATTTCAGCGCATCTAGACGATGCAAGCATCTTATGAGTTATATTTTAGGACGCCCGTAGTGACGCCGACTTTATTCAACCTCCGCATTCATCGATGTGGCTCCCATCTGGGATGGGTTGGGGTACATTATATTGTCAACTTAAAGACAAATCTCGACTGCAACCGAATTCATTGTCCCGAAATTGTAGCCATTAATCTATCCTTCAGCATGATTGATGAGCATCAACCACTTGCAGCAGAATTTCAAGGGACACCCTCGTGTTGTCACATTCAAGAGATTTACCGCTCGAAACCTTTAAAAACGAGTCCAGGACCTATCACTAAATTTAGGAAAATCATGGTCGTCGAACGACAACGATTTCTTTTCCTCGAAACTTTTCATCTCTCTATCTTAGCCCTTTAAAAATGTGTGCACCATTGACACATTAAACGAGCCGTAAACTACGAGATATATTCGCCATTTTACAAGATACAAATGGAGTTTCGTGCCACAGAGCCAACGCCCCGTAATCATAGGATGTGGAGTTGTGGAGAAGGTCCTCCCAGGCACATAAAGCAAACAAATCCCGAATCATTAATCTTATGAAAGACACCTGTCTTTGTGTGCAGCAATCCACTCGCTCCACCTCCTACCCTTCTGCTCTCCAGCTCACGCACAAGCCTCCACTAAGGGGATAACGATAAATTAGCTTAAAAGCTGCAGATAATTCAATTTATTTCTTCATCCGCTCGTCGGAAACTGAAAATCGGATAAGGCCAAGGGGACGCTTTACAAAAGTCTCCGCCTCCTTCTCCTCCACGTATTTCATGCAAACATCGGCAATTCAGGACACGAGCGACTAAGCGAGTGTTTGTCCACTTCAAGGACATTCCTTACCTTTATCATCGTAGATGATCCTAAACGAGTCCGAATGCAAATGCCCGAAAAACTGACCCTGAATAATTGATGAATACTTGCGAATCAGTTCCAGATATCGCATGTTGTTGCTCTCCGTGAATGTTGTGTGCCCATTTTGCTGGCTGCCAACGTGCCTCTCGTCCGATCCGGGCGGGATGTGACCGACAATATAGACCTGCAGGCGAAAAACCAATCCAAAATTTAGCATACATTCATACATAGTTCATACATACATGGGGGCGATATTGTATGAAAGGGAAAAAACGAAAAGAAAATTGGGAATGGCAAAGCGAGAGGAAAAAGAACACAATCGGATTCAATTATGGGAATTGGAAGGATTCAGTTGGTGGGTGGTGGAGTGTATTGGCGTCATCATCGTCGGCCATTCGAGGGGCATACATTTAACATTAGGTTAACGGTATTGAATTTGCAAAGATATACAGAATATCAAACTAAGGACACCACTTGAGAAGTGCGTGAATATTGGGAAATGATTCTCAAGCCCACACTACTACTCACTTCTGGTTAAGGCTAGGCCTGAAGAGGAGATGGGCGGTAGGGGTGGGAAAAAGAAGCATTTCCCAAGGACGTAAGTTCTTCTTTTGAGATAATTAGATAAAGCAAACTGTTTTGGGAAAGCTTTTGATTTCATTGCGAAAATTTCGGGTAAATGGAGTGAAATTGTTCGAGTTTTCCCATTGAATCATCACACTCGGCTGCTGAGTGTGCGGATGGGGATAGTTTAGGCACTTGTTTGTTCATGAAAACATTCCGGCGTGTATTTGAAGTTTCGAATACACTTCCGTACGGTGGGACTGAGTTGAGATGGCTTATATTTGGCACGTGGAAGAGGTTTCTTCATGGACTTACCCCTCCCTCCGGCTAACATGAAAGAGAAGAAAGGTTTCATTTCGTAGATACGTATAGTGACAGCTTTCATTCGTGGTGTAAGTTTGTAATTCTTTCCCCGAGCATGGAAAGAGCCTTTTGTTTCGCATTCAGTCAAAGAAAATTCAGCTAGCTCTGTGGAAGCAGACAGAACTAAACAGAGGGCGCGCATGTTACATGCGATTTGGATTTCTTAGATCTTAAATTTTGTTCCTTTCTGGTTAATTGTGACAGATAATAATGGTGGCGCTACAGTACGAAGTAGACTTGCGCCTAGCTTCTCAGCAACCACTCGTGTTGTGCGAGCTATTGTTCTCTCACGAGTGGAGGAGCCTACAGTTTAATGCAGTTCAATGCTGAACGGCGAGATTGAGAACTTTTTTCTAGACAGTAAAAGTCTAGTGCGTGTGAGTCGACGCGCAAACCAACACGGCCACGGCGTCCTACAAAGCTATAGCCTAAGCCAACATCCAACAATATGGAGTGTTTCATCTACACTCTACACCCTTGATGACTTAAGCCCCCCAAATAGAAATCCCAGAAAGAAAAAAATCCAATTAACCGCAGGAATCGATTTCAATAATTCAATCCCCAATCCAAGTCGCCTCAGGCACTGATTAATAGTTCATTGAAAGGAAATTCCTTGAAAAATAAGCTATAACCTCCCATCTCCGGTTTGGCCATCACACGACCCCAATATAACTAAAGCAATTCCCGTTGTCTTGACATAAATTACCCCCTAAATTGCATCACCAGAAACCACTACCACTTCACACGAAGCAATAATTCACCGCACCATAACCTCGTTCCGGTCCCGCATCACCGGTGCACGCCAGCACATCCTTAACGAGCATTTAAACAATCCACCGCTATGGCAGTTCGGGGATGCCGCGGCTAACCCACTGCTGCGAAAACGATGCGCAATTGCGGATCAGTTCAACCAGATAAATGTTCAAGAATCTACGAGAACTTATCCCGTGAGTGGAATCGCAGACATCACACTCGCTCACACTCACCGCGGAAGCAGCGGGCCAGCTAGCCCGGTAGCATCACGAAAATAACTAATTATTCAACGGTAATTAATTGTCCATTAGGGTCAAGTGAGTGGTAAACGAAAAAAAAAAATTATCTCATTCTTCGTGCTTCTTTTTTGGGAGCAACTTATCTCGGAAAGTTTTGCAGATATCCTCGAAGTTGCTCAGTGAAGAGCGACCAATTGGGTGGATAAAATCAAATCAGCGCAGTCTCTCGAGGAGATGCTGCGGAATGTGAAGTGGTACACGACCACTGGACCTAATTTGTAGCCTCATTGAATCTAGCGTCCCTGGTCAGCAAACAGGAAAATCACCTCTGTCGGTTCCCATGTCACTGATATGTAAATTCATCCGCACCGGCGCCTTGGGCGTGGGTGAGTTCTTCAGAAAGACAAAGCCAACGGACGCGTCCTTTCTTCCTCTACCAGCACTGACATTTCATTAAAAGCCGTTATGCAAATTTAAGTTCATCTAGAAGTTTAAAGCACCAGTAGTGTCGTAGCTACATACCACCTGAAGAGGATAGGCCATCACCACCCACGCCAGTCCGCACTGAGTGCCGATGGAGACAGTTTCCTAGGATACTTCGGCGAACGATAAAGGAAAAAGGAGGACCAACACTCTCCAGAAGTACTCGCAGAGAAAAAGTTTCCGTTTTTAATTACTTCTTCACCATGAGAGCCTTCTTTGTTGTTGGACCGAGGTGATGGGTTAGCCAGGAGGTGGCGGTGCATGTCCTTCGGCTGACATGCGGTCCTTTTTCGTGTTATTCCATTTCAGTTGGATACGTATTCTTTGTCGTTTTTTCCCTCGTCATCCGCCTCTCGATGTCTGACTGTCCGACTCTGGATCGATATGGCCCACAGGACAAACGAGTTACCACATTCTCATTTGTTTTGTTGTTGTGAAGGAGCAGGCGTGTGCTAAATAGCATCCTGCCTGGACTTAGTGCGGTGAAAAGACGCAAAGGCACCAGCCAACTGACACCACCGTCGGCGGCTGCGGCAGCCGACTGGGGAATGACTTCTAATGCCATTCAGGAGTGAGCTGCCACACCATCGTTCCCTGCCGACCCGGTGGGGTGCTCTTTGTTTTTAATCAGCTTCTTGTATCTTGACGTTAACAAGGGCAAGTTAAGTGAGATTGCAGGCGAAAAAGAAGCAGAAGAGGGCGAAGATGGAGCGCTGGCTGGTTTCCATTATCGATTCTTTATCTCTCGGCGAAAAGTTTTGTGGCTTTTATTTAATTTTCCCTAAGCATTGCTCTACCATCGCATCGGACAGTATCAGACGGGCTCTCCTGACTGAGCTCCAGATTGAATCGTACAATTGGAAAAGCTTTACAAATTTATCAGCAGCATAATTCCGAAATAATTGACGCCTTCGGACATGGACAAATAGCTACAACGGCCTGGGAGGTTGAGGTGTACGGCTTAGACTGATAAGGGATTTGTAGCCTGATTGGTGTATCGGTAGCGTTATGTCTGTTTGCTTTGGAAATCAAAGTTTCCCAGAGAATTATTTTATCTTCGGTGGCCTGCGGATATTTGAGTCAAGGGAGCACTTTACCTGCGAAGGTACTGAATAAACTTTGAGTTGTTTTTTCTTTGAAATCAGTTTTGTGAATGTAATAAAGTCCAACTGGGCAGAGAGGGGTTGAGAGATATCCCTACAGAGTTGATTTTCTCTCAAGAATTCGAGATATTTCCATCGAAAAGAAAGAAAATTCGAAAGGTTCACATTTATTCCTTTTGCATTGCGATAGTCAAGAAGCCTGTGCCATGCCGATTCATTCGGAGATCGGAGAATACAATTCACAGACGACACAGTGTTCACTTGCCTTGAAAGGCTATGACACAATTTCATTTTCTCATGGAATTCTAAGCAGAATAGCATTCGTCTAGCTCAGTAGCTCAGTACGTATTCTGTGCGCATAGGCGCTTGAGCAGGCTCATGCAACTGTACGCCTTTACAATCTGTGGTTGAATTTTTCCCTCTAATCACTACTATCAGAAGGATGATTCAATTCATTATGCAACATTTTTCTTTCGACTCGATTGGACGGATTCTTCGTTAGATTTCGAAAGAATGAACTCTACTTATTTATTGAAGGTTTTTTTTATATTTATTTTCCTTCAAATTTAACAGTTTCCATCCCACGTAATTTGCTTAAAAAAAAAGATAATGTTGTTTTTCAAATGTATCACATCTCTGTAATATATATTGTGCGATATACTTAATCAAATATACTTTTATACGAAATAAACTATCTATCTATCTATCTATCAACTCTACTCTGTAGACTAGGGATTCTATGCAAAGCCTAACTGGTCCAAAGAGAGGTGACCCTATTGCTCAACGACCACATGAGGAGAGAAGCAGCAACAGGCAAGTGTCTGAATTGTGTTCCTAGGCTTTTTTTCTTTGGCTGATGTAGTCGATTGCTTCATTCCTTTCATGCTGCTCGCAGTTTATGGCAGCCGCTATGATGTGGCAAAACCGACTGAATACATGACACCCAATCTGACAGATGTGGGCGCCGTGGCGTAGTGGGTAGGTGCGTCGATTCCTACGCTCGAGGTCGTCGGTTCGAATCTCGAAAAAAACATCAAACATTTTTTCACGGCTCCACCTCTTTCGAGTCACTGACAATGCTCAAAGAGTAACTGTCTAGAAAAAAGCTTCTCAATCTCGCCGTTCGGAGTCGGCATTAAACTGTAGGTCCCCTCCGCTCGTGACAGAACAACAGCACGCACAACACGAGTGGGTTGCTGAGAAGCTAGGCCAGGTCCACCTCGGACTGTAGCGCCGCCATTATTATTAATATTAATCTGACAGATGTAGCTTCAACAGTGTGGCCACTATCAACTTCTAAAGTTCGGAAGTCCCTATTGGAAGACCATTTAGTTAACTTCGAAGACCGAATGGAGGTGTAGTCGCAGACCAACTTGTCTAAAGTCCTTTCAAAAATCAAGTTAATTCGCCCTCACCAAACACACTCGACTGAACCTTGAATATACATTGCACTTCAACAGTTCCACTAATCTCAAATTGATTGGGAGCAATCAAACCAACAATCACTATGCCGTCATCGCCGATGCCACAAAAAGAAACAAAGCGGAAACACTGAATCTTCTCTGGCACACAGCTCCGCAAAAGATCTTCCCATCGCTATGCAATCAAACTAATTAAATGCATCCCATTCGAATTAAGACGAACACAAATCTGATTTATTTTTTATTTGTAAGTACTTTTACCATCTCGAGACAACCGCAAGCCTCGATGTCTATCCTTACAGGGGACGACGCTATTGTCTTTCTTCGTCCCCTCCCAAACCTCGAGCGGTCCTCTCACAACCCTTAGGACAGTCTATTGGAATGAAATCTGCGAAATAAGTCCACTGATACCCTTCCATTGTGTAGCGTCCCGACATTGTTTATACTCCCTCGGAGCATTTCTACTACAGTCCTGTTCGAGGATTAACTTTTTGTGCCATTACCCTTTCTCGATGTTGTGCCCTGTTTGCAAAAAGGACCCGAACACACTCACATTGTGAATCGTAAAAGCTGCACAATGCATTCGACTCTATTGTGCTCCTCACCGGGATTGTATGGGGTTTCTTTTGTTTTGTTTTGATTTTTATTTTTTTAGAATCCTTTGTTCAGGGTTTTCAGTTTGGGGCCGAAATACACTAAAAACATTTGCTTCGCAGCAAAAAAGACAACAACAGCAACGGTAAATGCATGCATACAGGACCAAAAAGGAGCCATGACCGACTGAGTCGTGTTTCAGGAACTCTGTGCAGACTGCAACAGCAATCGTTGCAACAATAATTGCACTTTCGACCTCCTTTATTTCCCCATCGCACACAATAAATGGTTTCCTTATTCGCTCACTAAATATGTTATTCTTTCGCCGACACATTCCGATGCACAGAGAGGAAGGATGCACACATAAGTATCCATTTCTGTAGATCGTGTGATTTTTTGGAAGCACTTCCTCGAAAGACAACATTATCATCAAACGTCATTGCGGCTCCCTCTCAGCACATACACCACGTTGTAACTGTGAGTCACAGTTAATTAGTCCGAAACTTCAGGAGGGCATGGAACGCGTCATTCCATCGTGAGCAGTATTCCCATGAGTGGAAGGAGAGCACGCGTACATATCGCATTGGCCTTGTGGGAGTATCTTAATCGATAGACAACAGAAGTGGATTACGTGGCTGTGAATTCAAGAAGGAGGACGTGCAAGGACTCCGTTGTGCACACGAAGGGAAGGAGTATTTGTGAGGAGAACCCATGTATATGTATCTAATGACCAATGTCATTGGGAATTCTAGAGAAAGTTTAAGCAAACTTCTCAAAGGATAATGCAAGTGACTTGATTCTGGTAAAACTGTTTGTGCAGTTGGGCTTTATGAAGTGTGAATACGATTGAGTAAATGGAAATTTCGGGGAAGAATTTGAAATTTCTGTCGTTAGGGTGGTCGTTGCGTTGCTCACAAGAAGACGAAAAGTTAATTACAGCATAGAAAATTCATAAATTATTATGAGTATCTATGACTTAACATCTATTAGATTATCCTTATCCTCATCCTCATCCTCATCCTCATCCTCATCCTCATCCTCATCCTCATCCTCATCCTCATCCTCATCCTCATCCTCATCCTCATCCTCATCCTCATCCTCATCCTCATCCTCATCCTCATCCTCATCCTCATCCTCATCCTCATCCTCATCCTCATCCTCATCCTCATCCTCATCCTCATCCTCATCCTCATCCTCATCCTCATCCTCATCCTCATCCTCATCCTCATCCTCATCCTCATCCTCATCCTCATCCTCATCCTCATCCTCATCCTCATCCTCATCCTCATCCTCATCCTCATCCTCATCCTCATCCTCATCCTCATCCTCATCCTCATCCTCATCCTCATCCTCATCCTCATCCTCATCCTCATCCTCATCCTCATCCTCATCCTCATCCTCATCCTCATCCTCATCCTCATCCTCATCCTCATCCTCATCCTCATCCTCATCCTCATCCTCATCCTCATCCTCATCCTCATCCTCATCCTCATCCTCATCCTCATCCTCATCCTCATCCTCATCCTCATCCTCATCCTCATCCTCATCCTCATCCTCATCCTCATCCTCATCCTCATCCTCATCCTCATCCTCATCCTCATCCTCATCCTCATCCTCATCCTCATCCTCATCCTCATCCTCATCCTCATCCTCATCCTCATCCTCATCCTCATCCTCATCCTCATCCTCATCCTCATCCTCATCCTCATCCTCATCCTCATCCTCATCCTCATCCTCATCCTCATCCTCATCCTCATCCTCATCCTCATCCTCATCCTCATCCTCATCCTCATCCTCGTCCTCATCTTCGATATTTCCAAAAAAAAACACCAGGTTCCATTCAAAAGTGGGTCCCATCCAACAGTGTCCGTGACCTCTCTTTGATGGCATTCGCAGGAAACTAGGACATCATCATTCTCACATAATAGATAATTTTAAATTTCCCAAAGTTAAAACGTCCAAATATGCATAAGCCACCCAACCGGGGGAAAAAAGTGGGTCCTTTTCTTATGGACCTCCATTGGCCCTTCATTTCGTGCCATCTATGAACAATCTCATTCATTTATCCGACAAATGCGTTTGCATATTTGGCTCTAATTAAATTCCTCTTATTCAACGGACAAGGCGGCAGGCAATACAAAGATACCAGTGACGTTGACGGGAGGTGCGCTATTACTGGGATTAAATATGTCCCACCATCGACACGGTGGGGGTTGCCGTCAGGAAGCACCACAGCTGGCTACCACTTGGCAACGTGAATGCGAGCGTAAACATAAACGCAACACGGACGCATGGAGATATCCTAATTAATCTTAAATCCTGTCGGTAACGAGCAAAAACGTGGAGTGCTACGACCGCCTTCCGTTTTCGCCAATTAATTATAATTATATGTTCAACTCGCCGGGCAGGTCTAATAAAAAGCATTTATATATCTCCCTCCGCTGGCGGCCGTGTTTGCTGGGTTGGAAGCCTCGATTTTTCCCCAAAACTCAGTGGTGCAGGGTCGTCGAGCTCCGTCCTAAGCCCTTCGACAAATATTGACATTTCGAAAAGGGATATTTTCCATTATACTCCATTGAAATTTTAAGTTTGTGTATCCTTGATATCAACTTCAGGCTGGCCCTTGCTTACATCCCCTTGTCTGATTTTGCTCCTTTGCAAATAAATAATTTTTTTTATTCTGGCAGTGCGGCTTAATCAGCAATTTATCAGGATATAGGCGGATGCTCGTACTCCTCTCGGGGCGGGGATATTTGGTTTTCGCTGATGAGGTGAATAATTAATTCCTCCACTTGTAGCCTGCTCTGTCGATTCATTATGAATCGAACTACACGAAAAAGATATGCTCTCAGGGATTTGTTATGGAGACTCGTGCTATTAATTCATACACTCGAAGTTTCGAGGGAGAGAGTTTAGAAAGTGAACTAGAGGGTGTCCAGATAGCAATAATACCTTTTCCAATCGCTATGTTTCAGCAGCTGTCAAAGTTACCAATGGCGTCCAACTATCAAAATATTCACTATGGTTCGCCATTTTATCGTACATCGTTTTGTTCTTGTCGAACGTGCGAAATTATTTAAAAATATTTTCGAAATCCCGGCTCAGTTGCAAATACGCATCGTAAGCTCGAATTTCTCCGTGCGGTCGGTCGTCATCATGAGGAGAGGAGTAGTGACAAATGATCTGCGTGGAGCTGGCAGAACCACTCGCCAGGATAACAACAGCAAAGTCGGTTGTCAATTAATTCGAAGACAACTTGTTCCTCTTGTTTAGAATACCGCCGACGATAGTATGCGAAAATGGACCTCAGTTCCGAGGAGGGGAGCTGATGAAATTGTGTCAGGCGTACGTCCTGTCCGCAAGCCAATCTGGCCAAGCGGATCAACCAGATAGTCGAGACAACTTTTCGCGCCCATTACTGCTTCGATACCGAAAGGTATCTTCCCACTTCAAACGTCGTTAACAGCTTCCGGTGAAAAATCAGTTTAAGTTTCTTCAATTCTCTCCACACAACGATGTCAAAAACTCTAAATCTTCAAGAACAATTTCCTTCGAACCATCGAGTCCGTGTTTCACTCAAAGGAACTCATAATTTTCATAGGAAACCCCATCTCAGGTGCTTTGAACTGTCTCGTTATGGACGTGCCATTTGTGACACCATGGGCTGTTTGTGAAAAACTTAATTTTAGCTCATCCCACTGCTGATAACCATCAAGGACGAAACGGAATCTGCTAATGTCGACTTGGAAGCCTTTTATTGACATCCCTCCATCTCAAAGGAGGGAATTTGGGTATTTCCTAATTTCGCAGCAGTCTTACATCTGTTCCCTGCCACCTCAACCCTCAACCTTTGCACAACAGTGTCAAGTCAAGTAATTAATCTACCACCGAAAAAAAAAGAACGATTCAAACTCAAGCCATCCACAGCTAGCGTGTTATTCCGACTCCGATGATAAAAATCTTCTCGCACTGTTCCCTCAATCTCGCTCCCATTTCAGGGTGCTTTGTGCCTTTTCCTTAGCTCCATCACCTTTATCACGGCGACTGTTGCTCGTGCGTTACCCTGTTGTACTGGCTTTTTCCTTTCATCTTTTATTCCCACTCTCCGCGAGGGTAAATTAATTTTTCTTCTTTAGTGCGGAGGGAAAATTTTATAGCAGAAATTAAATTACATTTTTGTGACGAAATACTCGCAGCTGCCTTGCCATAACACCGATCGTAGAGAAATACCGAAAAGAAAGCGAAAAGTCCTTAAAATTTACCGTACATCCTTGTGCTGGTTCTGGTGGTGGTCTTTGGATTAAATGCAAAAAACATGCGAAGGCGGCGAGTGTGGGCGGAAGATAGTGTTTTCGAGAGTTTACGGCAAGGACTCTGAAGGAACAACAGCAAAAAACCGTTGATTGCAATAATATTCATGATGGCAAGGGAATGTAGGTAGGGAGCATTTTTTTTTTGGAATGTAATTGTGGACGTTTTTGGGTCGACGTTTATTGATGATGTTTGAGGACGAGACCGAGTGGGAGTTGCCCAGTAGTTTGCCCAAATGAACGAGGGAAACTTTTGATTTTTCGGTGGAATCAACTTTTAAGTGATCAATCTCTGAGAAAGACATAAGGGATTCTGTGAAGGTCACTTGGGAGAATATTTGCCTGTGAACGATGCTCGGCACAGGTCCACCCTCAGACTGTATTGCCCGGTAAAGAAGAAGAAGACGGTGCTCGTAAGGAACTCTCCTGAAATGTTTTTCTATCTCCGCTTTGAATAAGGATTTGAGGCTTTAAGTGATTTCGGGAGTTTGCTTCGGTGATCTGAAAGTGGAAATTATTTTTTTACCCTCATCCCTATTTTTCTACCTCTGCTTTGAATAAGGACTTGATACTTTAAGTGATTCCGTGGGCTTGTCTCGATGATTTGAAAGTGGAAATAATTTGTTTAGGTCTCATCCCTATGCATCGCAAAATTTACAAGGACAACAAAAAACCAGAAGGAGTCTTGTAAAGTTGTTTAATGTATCAAAAAGGATAAAGATTATGTATAAATATGCGTTAGAATTCTAAAAAAATCCAAAAAGTCGCAAGAATTCTAAAAAACTCCAAAAAGACGCAAGAATTCTAAAAAAATCCAAAAAGATGCAAGAATTCTAAAAAAAACTCCAAAAGGATTCCCTTTTAGTTGCAGTAGGCCATAATTTGACTTTTAGTGCAATGCCTTGTACAGCACTCGTGCGCAATACCGAACCGCCTTCTTCGCGTCTTCAAAGCACTTGAGGCCATCCTTGACAAAAATGGCCATCCCTTAAGGGAATCTGATAAATCCTCGCCGGAGTCAGCATAATCGTCCATAGTTTCAACTGCGAGGAAGATTGAAAATAAAAATCCTCAAAATCAAGCTCTCACCAAAATACTTACGAGACCTCTTGAGTATTGGAGCAAATCCACCGCGACAGAACAGCACAAGAGCTTCATTCAGTTTTGCACCGCAGTACTTATCAAATCCCAGACCGGATCGGGTACAGATACAAATAACTAAAAAAAAACACAGCGAACGCAACAATGTTGTGGAGTTCCTTGATGATGACGCCATTGTTCGATTCCTTAGAAGATGCTAAGCTCGTGGAGGTTGAAACAAATCTGATGGTTTCGAACAAATCGCGGTGAGTTTTTATAGTTCGAGGAGTTGTTGGAAAGTTAATTTTATCCTGGAAAACAAGTGGCATGTAACGCCGCCCGGCTGGTGACACATTTTGCAATGCAAATTCATTGCGTGTCGGTAATTTATTCTCTCTGCCTCGCAGTCATCTGAGTGCAGAACGGATGCTAATGGCTTCAGACAGGTGTTTAAGGGTGGCTGCACATGGCAGAAAAATGAGGCCAAAGCGTTGAAGAGTTCCATTAAGATTTTGTTTGTTAATCTTAAGAGGGTTGCTTGTTTTTTGTTTTCTTGTGAAAGGGATTGACTTTAAGAATGCAATTGAATGACTTCTTTGAGTGATTTTGGTGCCTTAAAGGGAGAGGGCAAGTTTTCAAAAAATATTCTAAGGAAATAATGCAAAGTGAGACCAGAAAACGGATATGGAAAGGGGTTTGCAAGAAATACTCTGAGAACAAGAATTTCCTGATTGTGGCTTTTCTCAAGAGACCGGTGATTCCCAAATATTGACTGTTCTCAAGTGAGCGTTGAGTCAACATTTGAGAGTAACCTTCATTCGGGAGATGACCAGACCGGTATGTCTTCTTCGATCAAAATTCCCCGATTTTGGGGAATCTCGAGTGACTATTAACTCATCAGTTGATGAAAATTCTTGTTCGAGTAAAAAAGTTCCTTGAGATTTACTGCCCTTGAGTGACTGAACAGTCACCATTTCAGAGTAACCCTCATTCGGCAGTCTTTTTCGAATAAGAATACCCTGATTTGGGCTGTTCTCAAGTGACCGTTGAGCCACTATATGAAAGTAACCTTCATTTAGCAATCAAACAGACCAGTATTTCTTATGTTTTCTTGGATATAACCCGAATTTTTAACTTAAAATCATAATTTCCCAGAGCATCATCTCTCACCTAAAACCAGGAATCAAGACCGTATGCAGCGCTTGTCGAAACTAGCCAAACTCAAGGCCTTATTTTCTTAACCCACAAGATAATAATCGAAAGATATTCCAAATATCTCGACAATATCAAACGAATTCCACCCCCAGGTTGCCGAATCCCATCGCCATCCTGACGCACCCCTCCCAGACTCCCGATGAATCACATCCTTGAACTGAGTAGAACTTCCAAAGATCGTGTTTACCGTAAATAAACAGCCTCCTTTAAAACTTGCCAGACACAAAAACGAACTGAAACTGAAGAAAAAAAAAGAAGTAGAAGGCCGCCCTGTTTGATAGGGGATACGATTATTTATCTGTAAATGTACTCGAAATATCTTTGGAATTTCCAAGTTATTTCAAAAAGACCACAAGAGTGAGTAAAATGAATTTAAGCATTAAGCGGAAGGCTTGCAGTACGACTTAAGTTCGGTTATGGTGCATTGTTTGTCGCAGCATTCGTGAACAATGCCGAATCTTCTGCGTCGAGTTTTTACCAAGGAATTGCCTTCCATCGAACTGAGAAATGGCCAACGTTCCAGTCCCAATGTCGAATCTTCCTCGGCTCCCATATCCGAAAAGTAGTCCAAGGGATCATCTGCAGCAAATGAAAGACGAAATTAATTAAGGTTTCAGAGAACACTTACTCAACCTCACTTGATTTCTTGACAATCGCTGGGAATATACCACCACAAGTTAAGATAAGAATTTCATTCAGATGTTTACCACAAGCCTGGATGGCATGAGTAGACGTAGGGGCGGTGAGGTACAGAACCGCCAAAATGAACATCCATCGAAAGGGCCCAGGGAGTTTGCGAGATGACGTTGACATTGCGTCTAAGTTGTTTGGTGGTTTCAGCAAGTCTGTTATTAGATCTCTCTGTGAGATGAGTATTTATAGAGGAAACTTTAGCAAAAGCACTCACTGTCTCCTCTTCATTCTCGGAATTTGAGTTTTGCAATGCAAATTTTTTTGTGAATCCTAATTTGTGTCGCCCGCTGTGACAATTATAAAGAAGGATGAGGACTCGAACGTGGATACATATGTGGGTGTGACAGATTGAGGTTGAGGCGAGGAGACGAGGTTGTTTGCGAAGAATGATTCGGTCTACTGGTTGAACCATACCGACTGCAAGGTGAAGGACTGACGTCAGTAGAAAGAGTAAGGTGAATGTAGAGCAACGCGATTGAAGGAGTACACGGATGCGGCAATAAAGCCTTTGTAGAGTTGCCATTCTCATTTTTGTCACCTAGAGCAATGTCATCCAGAGCTGTGGTCGCCTTGAATTTGTGCGTCGATTTAAACGGATTAATCTCTAAGTCAAGGTTCAAAAACATTATTTTGAAAATTCACTGTTCTAGCACTGGCAATGCTCAAAAAGTGTAACTGTCTAGAAAAAGCTTCTCAATCTCGCAGTTTGGAGTCGGCATTAAAGTGCAGGTTTCCTCCACTCGTGAGAGAATAATAGCACGTCCAACACGAGAGGTAGCTACAGAAGCTAGGCCTAAATCCACCTCTGAGCGCCACCATTTTTGTTATTATCAGAGCAGTGGTATGACTGTTATTAGTTTTAACATCCAAGCAATCACGAACTGTGTTTCAAAGGAATTCGATGATAACGCACGACCACTCTTCTCAAGCGGCTTTTTTCGGACTTAGAGGGAGGTTAGCGGGTGATCTATTGGATTTCCGCGTAATCTTATTTCTTTCTTTTTCCCTCCTTGTCTTGTCACTCTTCTTATGTAGGTACGTCGTTGTTGGGTAGACGGGTAAGAAGGGACGCCACACTTAGGTTCAAGTGAACCCTTTATGGTAACCAAGGGAGCATCTCTTCTCCCCGTGTCGTATTGCGTTATAATGTGGTGTCCTCTTCTTAACAATGGCGAGGTGAAAACTCGCTATGAACTAGACATTGTTTAGCCTAAAGGACATAATGGCTACTGGTAGATGAATGGATCGTTAAGAAAAGACGTCACCTAGGTTGACACACTAAAATAGAAAGGACCATACAACGTCGAAGTTAGCACCACTGGCGGTATTGGAAACCGATAAGACAGGATCCCGCTGATGGTTTACCCCTGAAAATCGCTTTAGTTTGAAAACTCTCCTGTATCCAGGAATAAATAATGATCAAACCCGCATTGTGCGCAGACGTAACAATGAATATTGCAGCTGAGAAAATTATTTTTCGAAACGATTATTGATCGGATTTTGATTGTGTCTATGTAGATGAGCAACGGAAGACGACACATAACCAGCGAGGTTTCACGACCAAAATTAAATCTATTGTTCTGGCCCGAAGTTACTCCAGTTGAGGCATTTAAGGGACATATGAACAATGAACCTTAGCAACACCTTGGGATGAAGGTTTCAAATTTAAAATACGTTCAGAATGTCGCTACTAAAGAGAAGAAGTCTGCATTTGGCCACAGCGGGACTATAGCAGAGTACACGTCTCAATATTCCCTTATCTTGAAAGTGAAGCCAGTAGGAATCATGAGGCGTGTACTTCTTTTTTCGTAGGTTTCATGAAACACTACTGGAGAACTCAGACTCAAAACTAGCCGATTGTACTGCCAGGTAGCAGCCTACTCCAGTGCCGTTAATTTGATCCCAACGAACCTGGACCCCTCTTACTTGGGGCAGGCATTGAACCAACTGCGCCATCCAGTCGTATTATGAGGCGTGTACTTAATACTCTATCGAGTAATAATCGATCGGTTGCCCATCATCTAAGACAAAACGTCACAGTCGACAGCTTCTTTTTTGGGGGAGTTAAAGTATTTGTTGTCCTGGTGCAAACGTGAGCTCCATAAAGGACAAGTGGAGATCAGACGTAGAATTGCCCTTAGCAACTGCTGCTACTTTGGTTTGTCGAAGCAACTTGGGTCAAAATTTCAATCAATCGAAGAACCAAAATCATTCTCTACAAAAAACTCTAATCTTACCAGTCTGGCTTTATGGAACCAAAAGCTGGACGATAAGAAGGACTGCAGAGCATATTCTTGGTTCCTTCGAGAGAAAAATTCTGCGTCGGATATTTGGTCCTGTCTGCGACGAGGGCAAATGAAGGAGAAGACATAGCCGTGAAATCGACGAGCTGTACAAGGATGTGTGGTCTTAGTCTGGAAAGCAAAAATCCATCGACTTTACAGGCTCTGCTGGTCATAGTCCGGAAGGCAAAAATCCGTCGACTTAACAGGCTCTGCTACATCGAGCGAATGAACACAAATCCTCCATCAAAAGAGAGTCTACGAATCCGAGCATCCTGTTTCGAGAAGGAGAGTAGGACTGAATACTAGGTATAAAGATCAAGTGATCGCAGATGGAAGACAACTTGGTCTGGTTGGTTTGTTTGGTTTTGAGTACCCTGTTTCTTCTCCTTCTTAGGATGCAACAGTCCGAGTTGGACCAGGGCCATGCCCAACATGCCTCTCAAGTCGGCACGATCTCTCGCCAGCTGTCTCCAGTTTCGCCGGCTGAGGTCCTCTTCGACTTGTGTGCACCACCTTGTACGTGAACGTCCTCTGTTGCGTTATCCCACAGCCTCAGAGTGGAAGACTCTGAGTATGGTCGGGAAGTGGATGTTGCTTGTTCGTGACTTTTTGACCAAAAAAAAATACTGTAATCATGCTCCAGCCTTCATATTCGCCAGACATGGCTCCGTTCCTTGTGAAGAGAACCTTAAAGGTCCGTCGTTATGAAAGCATAGATGACATTAAGAGCGCATCGCTGAAAGTACTAAAGACTATCCCGAAGATCGAGTTTGAGAAGTGTTTCAAGGATTGGAAGAAGCACTGGCACAAGTGCATAATATCTACGCATTGTCTTCAGCGTAGGCATCGTCTACCACGCGATCGTCCACCATAAAATGAGCTACAAAGGATTTTCCGGGCCGGATCCTCTTCGCTCATTCGAGCTAGATATCCTGCCTACCGAGCTTATCAGCTCAGTATATCAGCTACGAGGTAGATCGGTACCGTTCGCCCTTTCTCACATACAGGGCCAACAATTCTCCGTAAACATGCGCAAATAGTCGTCATTAGAGGTCTACATTACAAATTACTTCATTAAAATGGAAGTACATATTTGTTGTTTTTGAGTACCCGTTACTCGATTTTTTCGGATACCCGATAACAAGCACTGTCGGTTACCTATCAAATACCTCATTACTCGCATATCCCGGGTTATACGGGTACCCGTATACTCGGGAAATTGATTGCTACCGAGGTAAAATAAAGAGCCCCAAGGCATATTCTCGTATAAAGCATGGCAGCTATAAATATCCGTTAATTTATTTTATATTATTTAATATAATTTATTTATTTATATTATTTTTATATTTAAAAAATGCATATATTTTTAATGACTAAAACTATGATGAATGGTTTTATTGGGGTCTTTTCCTGCAAAAGGACATCAACTCGGACAAGGCGCACTGTTTCAAACAGCATTCATGGACAACACCTAGTCGCTTCCTTCGGGTCTTAATCAGAGAATTGCTTTCGTTCCCATCCAAAAATGGCAATCCGGGTGAATCCATCCTCGACAAAGCATCACCTTCAGCATCAGAATCATACTCCCATACACCAACTAGAGGAAAACGTACGAAATCTTTATCGCAGCATATCTCAACAGCGACGACTCTCACAACTTACTTGATCTTTTGGTTATTGGTGCAAAACCTTTTGGACAAAACGTCCGGAGCGCAACATTTAGAATATCGCCACAGGCCTGTATGCCCTGAGTCGATGGGATGTTCGTGTAGACTATCATTAGCAAGCACAACCATTTCCATGGTTCACAAATTTTTGTTGATAGCAATGACATGTTGTCTAAACTTTTCGGGAGAGTTATGCTCCGTACACGGGGAACAAAATACTTTTGCGACCATACACATCAATGCTGTGGCTATTTATATTCGAGATTATTCGCAAGTGCTTCATTGCCTTGAGAGTCCTAGTGACGCATGGACTTTTTGTGAAATGCAAATTTCATGTAAATTCTTTATTTATCCACCATTTGGAGGGGACGGGTTGATGACTTCGCTCTTGTCTGGTTTAGCAGACATGCGGAGGTGTGGAATAATTCAGTTTGGGACTGGGTACATGCAGGTAACCCGATGGCTCGAGTTTCAATACGCAGCTAACTATGTAAACGTTTTCGATAGCCGTACTAGTTACAGTCCTTCTTCTTCGAAGTCCGAGGCAGTTGGTTCTCAACCAACATAACTCTCCAGTTGATGCGAAATCGGGTCCCCATAATTTGTTGTTGAATGAAAGAATAATGAGACCAAGACTTAGCGTAGTACCTTTATCTCAAATCGCCCAAGCATTCCCTCATCCACTGTTGTGACAAGATTCATGCGTCTGCACTATATACCGTGACCGGTGCGGCGAGAGAAGGCTTTGCTACCCCTGAGCCAAAAAAACAGTCGTTTTCCGCTAGGTCCGCGGTTCTTTTCTGATAACAGCGCACAATTCGTCCTGCTCTCATTTACCAGCGGTCCTATTTTAGCACATATTTTTTCTTAAGCAGGAAGTCACATCACACTGGTGTTGGATCAATGAGGCCTATACCGACGGAGTAGCGACAGTTCTCCGACATTATCCTTCAAAGCTTATGAAATTTGAAAGAAATGTCAAAATATGCGGCTTTAAAATCGACAGACAAGTGGTGGATGTCGATGTAACATTTTTGAAAATTTGGTCCATTGTAGACATTCCTGGACTGAAATCATGCTAAAATTATGTTTCAGATTTATCATAAAAGGTTTTAGGCTTCCACACAACCTCCCCAAAAATTGGCAATCGCTATAGTTTGTTTAGAACTTCAGATCAACTCATTCCTTTTTTTCATAATCATTTGTTTGTGCAAAATAGAGGCTCTCATAGAAGATTAGATTAGGTACAACTGGTCGACTGCAAATTACAGTCCTAGTAAACCCAACATAGACCACAACATAATTGTGGTGCCTCGGAGTTCGGGAATCCATAAAACCCTTTTGTGCTTCTTATAAAGCTCTTAAGTTGACTGATGTTGGTGCTATCAACCCCACTCAATTCCTTAAAGATCTCAACCCTAAGGTGGACTTTCCTGAATTAATAGAGAGAGCACAGCATGAGAAGAGGAGAAATACTGTGTGCGCCATATTTTGTGTCGGTATGTAAATATTGAATAACTTAGACATTTATTAATCATTTGACTTGAATGGTTTAGTTTAGTTTAGTACAATTCAAACTGTGTCGTTTCAGTCGTTTCACATCGAAACCGCGCCGAAATAGTGGGACTGTAGATTGAAAATAGTCGTTAAGTTGTGTTAACTCATCGTGGCCAGCAAGCACCGTCTGACAACACTATTCGTCGTTTGGTGTCGAATTTTGTTGAGCACGGGATACAGGGAGATCGTCGATACGCCGTTCATTTACTCCGAAGAGGTTCAAATGAACTGGTTGAACAGGTAAGAGAGAGTGTTGCCGAGAACCTATATGTTTCGTACCGTCGCCGCACTTTCCATTTTGGCGTCAGTGAAACCACCTTTCACCGCATTTTTAAGGATGATTTGCACTAGTATACGTATAAAGTGAAGTGCAATTGACTCAAAAAATATTGCCGACAGACCTATTCCCATCACTTAGAATACGGCCAAACAGTGGCTCGAACGGTTAACACCCCGTCTGATTTTTGGAAACAAATCTTGATGGCAGACGAGGCCATACTCATTTTCTCTCGCACCGTTAACAAGCAATTGGGGAACACAGAATCTACAGGAAATCAATGAAACACCGCTGCACGACAAAAACCTAAAGCCGGTTGGACTATTTTTCTTCAGAGAAGGCGTAACACTCGATGGACATTGAAAGCGGTGGATGTTGGTTCATTATGTCTATCCACAAATGTATGAAAAAGGTCTAAATGGTTATTGGTTTCAACAAGACGGTGTGCCGTGTCACACAGCAAGTCAAACAATGCTGATCCTGCAACGAAAATTCCTTGGACGTGTGCTGTCAAAAGATGGTCACTTTGACTGGTCACCCAGATATCCGATTTGACCTCTCCGGACTTCATTTTGTGAGATTATTTGAAAAGCAAGCTATAAGCCAGGAAGCCCCAGATCACTGGCGACTTCAAGGCAAACATTCGTGCTGAAATCATCGCTATACCGCCCGCGATGCTTGGAAATGTGATGGGAAAGACAGCAAAACTGACACATCTTCCCTTGGCCAATAGAGCCGGCCACTTGATTGGTGCTGTATTCAAGAATTTCTTATTATTAGGGTGCTACAGTCCGAGGTGGACCTGACTCTAGTTGACACGAACTTTCGCCATCTGTCTCCAGTTTCGCACACCAAGCCGCCCGAGATCCGAATAAATTGTAAAGGACCAAATTAAATAAATACACCCCATATATCGATACTCCTACTACGGACTACAGTACAGGCGCATCATATGACCTCTAAAACTCAAACTCAAAAAAGTGAAATTCTTTGTTAGACTCTTAATCCATGATAACTCTAGTCGTATCATTAATAGCAAAAGGCTAAACCATATTCAGTTTTATTCAACGTTTATTTTACATCATTTAATTTTAACACGAAATATTTTGGATGCCCTTTTACAAACATCGCGACTGTAGCTCATACGGTGAACACGGTTTCTTGCAGCATTCATTGTGTACTCCGAATCTCCTTGTATGAGTCTTGACTAATCCGTTATTGGCGGCATTCGAAAAGATTGGCATCCGGCCGCTGAAAAAGACTACATCAATATCGGAATTAATTGGTTCAACTATCATTCGGTGATAAGACCTTCACTGACCAATCAGCGGGTCACTTGATTTCTTAATCAACTTTGTAAATCCGTTGGCACAAACCAATTGCAGAGATTCGGACAGTTTAGGACCGCAAAACCTCGCGCCTTCACCTGCATCAATGTCACCAGTCAGGAACAGCACAGCAGGAAGAAGGGCAGCAGCACACGGAATGAAATGTTCAACAACCAAGAAGACATGCCGCATCCCAGCGGATGGTTAACACGGAGAGCGCTCAAGGATACTAATGCCAATCTCATCGATGTTGGGTGTGTTTATACTCAGAAGCTAGGATAGTCCATCTCCCTCCTGAGTAGATTTTTGCAATGCAGATTCCACCCTTCAGTTCTTAATTTATTCAGTCCACGAAGCATCCTGCATCCTGCCTTCATGGATACATGACGAGATGCGGAGTAATGTTGTTGGGAGGATTATGTGTGTTCGATAATCGAAGCGAAGTCTCGGATGCAGTTAGTCATTGCCACTAATTGGACAAGACGTAGCTCAGGTTCTGTGGGTGCAGTGAATTTGCATTTTTGAAGTTAATCGGGAGAGAAGGCTTCTGATGTGACAAAATGTTTACTTTGAAGACATTTTGTTTGATGAAGGAGGTCAGCGACATCGGGCCCAAGTGCAGCCTGAGTCCAAGAGGGGAGACAGACTGTTTGCCAAGTCTGTCTGCTGTGTGAATTGCCATTCAAAGAAGTAAAATCGAAGTGTGCCTCTTGTAGTTGTGAGTTAGGCAATTGTAGTCCTTTTCGCTTAGACGATGAATAATTAAAAAAATCGGGATATGAAGGATGCTGCGGAAATTATACGGGAAGCAGTGTTAAGCCAACAGAGAATGCTACTTAATTAAGTTCGTGTAGTTCACGAACGAACTAGTTCAAAACAAGTGAACAAAGTTAACTAGCTTACAATGTCATTTCATTTCAGTTCATTTAGTTCAGTAGGTCAAGAAGCTCAGGTATACCTTACTCTGCATACATGTAATTCAGTAACAATTACTGAACTAAATCGAACTAAACTGAACTAAATTGAGTGATTTGCTTTGTGCAAATCAGGTTTTGTTTTTTTTAGCTACCGCAGCAGAAGCTCATCGAGCATCGTTGTGTTACCGGTGGTGTGTGTGATGGGAATTTTAAAAACGTATTTTATAACGGTTTTTATAACGGATTTCTGGTGCGATAAATGATTTGTTTCTGGTCAAATTTTGCTTATACTCTTTTAATTTTACAAGCGGCGAAAAACACAAGATTAAATTTCCTGAGCAGTGAACTACATTGAACTAAATGAACTAGAAGAACGAACTAGTTGAACCCTTCTGAACTAAACTAAACGCTCTGTGGACTGAAATAATATGCAGAAGCTTACACTTACTACACTAACTGCTAGATCCACATTTTGCGGCATCCAATAACCACCTCCATTTCATGTCTGTTTCGATCCTTACGAACTAGTTCTTGGACGATATTACAGTTGCCAAGTATTTCAGTCAGAAAACCACTGTTTTTAGGCGACCTATGCCTTTGTAGTTCCTTCTCCCTCATCTGTCATAGTTCAAGCACCATTACTGCCTTAGGCGGTAACAAGTGCTATTTTGGCAATATGTGATACGAAACCTATCAGAGACCAAAGACTCTCCGTCTTTAGAAAATGTTTCAACATCTACAGCTAACTTGTGAAGAATTCCTCTACCCCTTCGCTGTCCACTCGATCGCGATGGTCTGAAAATTAAACACGAATGTGCAGCGCCCTAGAAAAAATCATGTCTACACACTGACAATGTGTCAGTATCATTCCCTCCCATTCTGCAGCAAAACCAATTGAGTTCCAAGCCACAAATATCAAAAGGGACGTATCCATCACGATTGTCACCCATTTGCCAGAGTCCATCGACTGCATTTCGCCCACAGCAACACAAATGTAACCTGTCGTCTGACAGTTTGTCAACTGCTGTCCAACAAAGACCGATCCATGTTGCAATAAACTTCCCCAACCAACACAGCTTGTTGTTGAACGTCCGCCTTGTCAGCCGCGCACTCAGCCAACCTCAATTCGTTCGCAATTGCCTTTGCCGCCAGACCTGTCAGCCCTCTGCGGAATTGAGCGCACACCCATGCCAACCGAACTAACCGACCAACTTCAATCTTATTGAGCACCAGGGCTTAATCGAAGGTCTTCGCTTCACGACCCGGACACGCCGAAAAAAAGAAAAACGAGACACACACTTCCGGGAGATTTATCAAAAAACGAATTCAGCGGAGATGAGGACGGACCGGGGAGATGGCGAGAATTCGACAGGAAGTGCCGGAAAAATTGACGAAAATCCTTTGCTGGAACATGACAGGATTCATTTTCCCTCCCCACGAGTCAGTTGTGTGCGTATTTTTTGCTCTCAGCGCGCTTCATTCGTGTGTCTCTCCTTTGGAACATCACTCGTGCGGACGAAACGACTTTACCTCTCTGTCTCAACGAGAGTATGGCGGGCGGTTCGGCGATCGGGGAGGATAATTGAAACAGGGTGAGAAAGGCACTTTTGCGTTTAATTTTGAAACGAAAATAAAATCATTTTGACAAATAAACAAACGGTCGTCGTCCTCGTTGTTGTCCTTGCTCCCGGCTTCCCCCGTTCTCTCTGAAGCATACAGCTAGGCACGTTTGAATTGCTCAATTGAATTGGCCAATTTTCCAGCAGGGGGTCGTGGTTATCTTCGCGCGTCGCTGCCACCCCCAGCCGGCCTCCATCAGCCCTCACGCCTCATGACTTAGTTATGAGAGCTGTAACAATAATAAGCTTTCGCCGTGGATGCCTGCGACGATAAGCGTGGGTGGTTCTTCACTTAAATAACAATGATTAGGTAAGCACGGCTACACAGCCATTTTGAGCTATATGCCGGCTGTGCGGGAGTGTACTGCGTCCGAAAATGCCCGAGACAGCGGGGCAAGCGTAGGTTTCGTTAATTATAATTTCAACTAGGCCGAAGCTTCATAGGTGGGGTGAAATTTAAAAGCCCATCAAATGGCGGGACCGGCCTGGAAGTCATAGTAATTCTTAGGCATCTTTTACGCTTCGAAAGATTATGATTATATTAGCATTTTGTTGAGGTCGATGGAAGACTTCTGCTTCCTATGAGAGCAGGGTTGGGGAGCGGTGTTTTCATCCCACTTCTTTTGGGAGCGCCAGGGTCGGCAGGTTTCGAACCCTTTAAGGAAACCTTGCCTGCGATTAATTTATGTTTCAGTTAAGCTTTGGAGGCAGGGAGGAAGCCGAAGAAGTCCCTGGGGACAATTAATCAGGGTTTGCTTAGAAATGTGCTTCCTTTTTTCTCATATTTCAGAGTAAATTTGACTTGAACCGGGGAGAAAAAGGGTTACACAGAAAGATGACGGTAGGCAAGTTGTGAGTACTGCCGTGTCTCTCAAAGGATAGATAGACGCACTTAGACCAAGGAAAGTCTTTTGTGTTGCCGCGCGAATCCCCGAAGACTTTACCCACCTATCCACTTATGGGAACCAAAAGTAACTCTCAATGAAGTGAAGGAGGCTTCCAAGTGGTAGTTTGTTGAGGTCACAGAGGTTCCAAGCCATTCAGCAAACGCACGTCATTGTCCGCGGTCGCTTACCTTCAGCTCCTGGGTCAGTTAAATTTTGTACGGGTGCAAACCCAAGACACGACGCAAAATTCGCCAATTTGTGGCCTGCGGAAATCCGACTGCCTCGGATTTTGCGTTTCGTCGACGTCGGGTGTTTGTGTTGGTTTATCGTTTACTGAACCATTGGACTCAAATTTAGCTACCACACTGCGAATAGTCCACTTAGTAGGACGATTATGGCGACCGTAAAATGATAAAGCGCGCGAAATGTTGCTCGAACAGAACACCCATTTTGATAAATCAATTTTAACATTTTAACGTGTTGTCGAACGCTATGTCCGTCCATGGTCATTTGGCAAAACAGACTTTAAAGTGAAAAGGAAAAACATTTCCTGAACCTCATCCAACAGTTTCCCCTTCAAGTGAACTCATCTCTACAGAAATTGATCTCTGTGAAAGCGTTTCAAAAGGCCAAACACCATCCGTCATACTTTCCCATGTCCCATCACACGGCATCCACTCGTACCAAATTGTACGTCCCAGCAGCGCTGTCGTATTAGGTAAACAAATGACATCATAGTACAGATCCTTCACACGATACGTCATCCGCCACGCCATGCAGATCGGGGGAATGACATTAAGGATTCATTCGATTATGACGGGCACATCGCTTGATAATGTTATGTAGTTAGTGATTGATGAGCCTGAATAATGATCCTATCGTCCTGGCTTTGCCCGCCACCACGTACGTAATCCTCTTGTCATGCATCATCCCAGCGTCGTTGTTGTCGCTTCCTTCCTACGTATCTCCTGTTTGATGTACGCATTCATATACACCCTCGTATGTCTGACTTTGAGTTTGAATTTTCAGCCAAAGTAACGGCTGAGGAAGCGAAAAAGTTTGGTTTCTCGCATTCACGTGGTACGCTGCCGTCGGAAACTTTGTATTCACTTCACAAAATACACAAGCACACGCAGTCCTTCAATCCTACAGCATAGTGCTGGTGCTGATGCTGGTGGAATGCTGCGACTGGCGCTTCAAGGATATTAAAAATTCTTTCACGTTGGTTTCTCGGGCGGGTGTCTCTGCGTCTCCCTCTTAGACTTCGCCGTCTCTTGGTGTGCGGTTAAGCGATTTTTCTTTTCGATACTCGCTATTCAGATGGATCTGTTGGGTCCTTGCTTTTGTTTCTGTTTTGTGTGTGGTGTTTTTTTCGAGCTCCCTTCCGTCAACCAAAGCGTAGTCCTTTTTAGCTGGGATTTCGTTTGTTTACGGGTGCCGTCGAGGAAGGATGTATACTGGCCTCATCAAAATGAATAAGGGAAGTTGATAAGCACACACAACACGTCTATGAGTGTGATAAAGGATGTGTCACAACATAATCATGTGGAAAATAAATTGCTGTATTTTGCAAGTACTCACTCTGGCGCTTATCCCTTTTATCTCGACACCGAGGAGGTCCTGTTGGGTGCATATTGATATATCAAATCAAGTTGTTAGCTCCGGCAAATGCATTTGTTTTGAGTTACAAGCACGCTGTTGGTTTTCGATGATTTGAGGTTATCGGTGATGTGGGTGGTGGCTCATGAAGATGGAAAGGGCTTGATTTAGACAAACTTCTGGAGAGCATGAGGCCCGGTGAATAATTTAGATGTTTGTCTGCGCGGAGTGCGCTGCTGAGATATGTGAGTTTTCACTTTTATCTTGGCTTCGCAAGGTGATTTGTTGTCGAATTTATGTTATCTTACTCCGTCATGTAAAATGGGAGAATTAGTAACGACTTTTGTCACAACTTTTAGAGGTTTAAGCGATGGTTCTGCTTACTACGTGGAGCAGGATAGAGGCATCAAGACAAGACATCAAGGCATCAAGGCTTATAGCAGATGACGCAGAAGTCCTCATCCCATGAGAAGGTGCTTTTACTTTTGCAAGTAAATTTGTTACTAGCAAAGTTAATAATAATAATAATGGCGGCGCTACAGTCCGAGGTGGACCTGGGCCTAGCTTCTCAGCAACCACTCGTGTTGTGCGTGCTATTGTTCTCTCACGAGTGGATGGGACCTACAGTTTAATGCCGACTCCGAACGGCGAGATTGAGAAGCTTTTTTCTAGACAGTTATACTCTTTGAGCATTGTCAGTGACTCGAAAGAGGTGGAGCCGTGAAAAAATGTTTGATGTTTTTTTCCGAGATTCGAACTGACGACCTCGAGCGTAAGAGTCGACGCACCTACCCACTACGCCACGGCGCCCACTACTAGCAAAGTTGGCGGAGGTAAAATTCATATCAATGAAGCTAGATAACAACAAATTCTAAAACAACGGGCGATTAATCATTTGAACATTTTTTAGAAGAAATAATTGCACGGTGGTCTTACCTCAGCAACGGGGCCAATTTCCACTTTCGCGGCTTAGCAAAAACTGTCGCTTTGCTAGTATTGAAACGGATCAAACGAAGCATGTGATGTTATCCAAAAGGATGCACAATATCAGCCATTTGGGCGGAACATTACAACAGGCAGCTGTAATTTTTAAATATTCGAGGACTTTCTCTACCTCTGCCTCGATAAGCAGTACTTACGACGTAAGTACTGAGATCGAGTGCAATAATAATTCTTGCCAACCGCTGTTTTCTTGGTTTTATTAGGTAATAGAACACTTTCTCGATGGATCCAGCTAACTCTGTATAAGACACTGATAATCCTTGTCCTGCTTTACGGCGCAGAGACAAAGGCAATATCGAAAACAGATGAAGAAGTTCTTAGTCCTTTCAAAAGAATAACTCTGCGAGCGATTTTTCGTCCTGAAGGTGGCGCACACAAGTGGAGAGGAACCTCAGCCGGCTTAGTGTACGCAAATACAGACCAGCTGGCAAAGCAGATTAGCTAAAGATCGTGGTAGCTGGAGAGATTTGTTTTTAAAGGCCAGGTACACCCTGTACTACAGCGCCAAAAGAAGGTTCAATATGTTATTCGACATGTTATTTCGACATATGTATAGCTGGCCTTGAGCTTGTCCAAAGTGACTGACTTGTTAGCATAGGCTTAAGACTTGACGTAGCCCGAGGGAAAATAATCGTATGGTGTCAAGTCGCATGATCGCGACAACCAATTGATGAAAATCCGTATCTCCGGCCATTAATTCCAGCAAAGTCACGATGCTGTCTATAGTCGACCGCTTCAATTTTTGCGTCAGCACAATCCAATCCAAAAATTCGGTGCTACGAATTCCCTGCTCACTGAAGCCGTGATAACCACCGACCTCAGGATGAAATACACGTTGCCTACTTATAACTGATCCAGAACTTGGTAGGTGTTTTTTAATAATTTCCGCATGATCGGCAAGCTTTAAGCGATGCGTACCGCTTATTGCGACGCAGACACAACAAGATGTTGTGTATCTCCCTTCAAATTTGACCACTGGATAAGTGATGTGCCAAATCAAAAGGTTCTCAAGCCAAGTTAATCCCAGTGGAAATTTCAGCAAGCCAAGTTGACTTCTTCTCAAGTTTACTGACACTAGACCTTTGGATCTAATCGCACTCATTTGCCTCTGGCTAAACACGCAGACCTACATGAGATGCCCCCGTCGTTGCAACAATTGAGTGGGTCAACATTAAACAAGCTCAAAGCTATCGACAAGTGTCCTTATTCATCAGTCGTCGAAACCCGACGTCAGATAATCCAATTTACGTACATGCTCTTCATTCCACAAATCTGGTCTCTTGCCGTGTGAAGTACTAATTCATGTGCACATGAATTACCACGCCCGACCCTCATTTTGAATCATTTTTTTCGCACCGAATCTCTGCATAAAAGCCTCCTCTGTCTTTCGACTTTCGATTTCCTTTCGACCAGGAAACACTTTAGTAGAAGCCCTTGCCCAAAAACGTGTATTGAAAATTAGCCACCCACCCGCTGTCAAAAAGGACATCCGTTTGTATGCATAAGTAATTTCGAAACCACGAGGGGTTAATTCCTTCCCCGTTTGAACGGTCATAAATTCCATGAAACAACACGCACACAAACAAGCCCTCGACTCGAGATAGGAAAAGATTTATAACCATGAACGAGGTAATGAATTTAGACCAAGAACATGATGCTCTGCTAAAAAACTTCAAATCAATGGCGAACGTGAAGGACGTTTGTTGAATTTTGAGAGGTTCACCCAAAGGGCTCCTTCCGCCTGATGCATGTTTTATTAGACTTCCAAGCGGGGTCAGGGACAGTAAACATTTCACAGCGCTCCCGAATGCCATGGGCCACATCCACAGACAGAAATAGATTCGCACACAGACACCCACGTCCGAGAAATGTCGATGACAATTTAATAAGAGGATCTACCCTCCAATTTGTCCTGTGAACTGAACCCAATAAACACACTCCGCCGTGTGTATGCTATGGCAATCGGCTTTCCTATTAGCAAGCGGCTCTGCTGGCATGACAGCTTGCACATGAATACCCCATGGAGTATTTCGCTCGAAAGGAAAATAAAAACAAACAAAAACAACATGGAAAACAGAAAAACAGAGGAAATAGACTGTGCGCGTTGGGCCAGATATCCATGGTTGCTGCTGTTAAAATTGCGTAATTGGCTTGTATGGGGCATTGATTGGCTTTTGATTCTCAAGTGATTGCCACAGCTGGAGGATTCAATTACGTACAAGGAATGGATCAAGATGGAGATGGAGATGTAGTACCCTGCAGCTGGAAAAATGGTCACTCGTTGTCCTGTTATAATGATTTGTTGTGTCGCTTTTGTATTTTTGTGCCGAATGCTAAAACGCAATTGATACCGACGTTACAGATGGGGGGGGAGGGTTTTTGGTAAGCTCGTGGCTCCTCTGATTGGATGCCAGTGATGAGGAGCGTCCCAAATTGAAAATGATGTTCATGGCACCATTAAGTTCGTTAAGGACTTCCATGAAATGTTTGATTTTTGTATGTTTGATGTGCAGCTCACAGCTGACAGGTGATGGAAATGGATAGGAGACGACGATGGTCGGAAGTAAGCGATTGATTGCTTTTTATGGCTGTAAGGCAATTTACATTGGGAAGATTCGTCTGATACGTAGACTTTCAAGGGGAATATGTGCACCCAAACGTGATCAAAAGTTAACATCTTACCTTAAACGGTTTTAAGGAAGTTTTCAATGAAGACATAACAAGTTTGTATTTAAATGAAACACAAAATCGTCGTCTACGTTGGTGAGATTGAGGATGGCTTGAGAGTAATTGACACGCGACTGGCGGTCAGGAGGCATTAACTGACGCACTGTTTGCTCTTTGCGTGGGAACATGTGTAAGACTTTTACTAAAATTCGGTGTAGGGTCCGTCTGGTGATGACCGATTGCGTGGACCGTCGTCTGGTTGATGTTTCTTCGTTCTCAACGACATCGGCAGTCACAGCGACATCGGAAGCCACAGCCGCGATATTCTCGGCCGAATGACCACTCCGGTGGCGGCCAGGCCCTGCATGGTCTCCTGTGGTTACAGTCTGTTCGAGCCGAGTAGCTAAGCGCTAAAATGTTTGCTCAGTCGGCGCGACACGGTTAGGAAATCGACGTCGAAATTCACTCTGCGCTAACACAACTGACCGATTATTGGTAAAAAAAAATCGACACAATTATTCCCCGCTCTTGCAGAGTATAGCGCTCCATTGCTTGTCTGTTTGTACTGCAGCTGCCTAATTTCCGACTTAAGTCGTGGATATCGTTTACTCCAGGAAAGATTCCGTGAAGGCGAAGGCTCAAAAAATCTCATTCAAAATCTTTTGTGTTTCCGAAAACGTCGATACTGTGACCTGTCGTCAAATTAAAGACACAAAGAATAGATTTTTCTCATTGGATACTAAACTAAATACGTCAAAAATGGATTGTGTCGATTGATCTTAAAGAAACCTTAAAAAAACCTTGTTGTGCGTCAAAGCACCGTGACGGAATATCTATGCATTTCGGACCAAAACAAAACAGCAGTCCACCGTATGGTTATTTCAAGAACAGCCAAATCTAACGAAGCAATTCAAACAAATGGTCGCTTGTTTCTTCGAAAAAACTGGACATGTCGCCACCGTGAGCAACGTTAAACCGTCAACTCAAAAGACCTTAATCGAAGCATACTATCGCGGCGTTGCTATTTTTATAGGACAGTTCAATTTCTAAGAAGAAAATAAACAGATTTTCGTTTTCTGCCTCCAATTTTGCATAGACAGTCGCTCATTCTTTTGACATTATACAATTATTCAAATAATTTCTTTGTAGATCAGCATTGAGTCAAATATCATTTACGCCTCATTATAGCAGATTTTCTATGAACTGACCGGAATCATTAAGCTCTTCAGAAATTCTCTGAAAGTCATTCAAATGACGAGAAATAAAATCATTTTCCAAGGAAAGTAAGGAACTTTCTTAGAAATCCCGTCTGAAAGGAAGATTTTCACGAGAAGTGTATACATCAAAAATGTTTTAGGTTTTGTCAAAATGTTCTCCCCCCTTCATTTTAAGAATTCTTAGAACTAACAAATATTCACGGACAGATATTCGTTTTCATATCCATTTCGTTCTGTGTCGTGAAAAAAATTGACCTCGGTTACCATCGCAACACTCCAGTTTAAACCGACAAAAATTATTCAATATCGAAAAATATGTACCACTCCTTACCACACCTCTTCATTGACAGGTATTTCTAAGCGCCAAATCTAGCAAAAGAATTCTGCGAAAAAAGTAAACAAACTTTCGAGGAATCCTTTTACATTTACACAGATGTCTCTGATGTGAAGGAGGAGTGGGTGACGGTGTCAATTTAAATGAACTAAAGGTAAGCTTATTTTTCTCCACGATTTCAATGATAATTAAAGAGTGTTTCAGGCAAAAATTATGGCTTATTGTTTCTGCGTCTTGTCTTGTCTTAGGTTAAATGTAATAGCTGCACGTGCATGTATCAGATTGCCATAAAATCTTAAGAATTTGTTCCCACAAACTCCAAAGCAATACAAATCTAACGTTCGCCTCTTGATGATATGTCGGGGTAGTTCAATATTCGCCTGTACCACCGCATAGAGACGTTTTCAGGTACCAAACCGCTTCTAAGAGTCTTCCAATAGGAACTTCTGAACTTTGACAGTTGATGGCGGCCATATTGTTGTAGCCGCATCTGTCAAATTGGCTGTCATTTATTCAGTCCGTTTTGCCAAATCACCACAGATGGACATAGCGTTCAACAATATGTGCAAATAATAAAATTATTTAATAAAAATTGGTATTCTGTTCGGGCAAAGATCCGCACTCTTTGCCTACGACCTTTACGGTCGCCATAATTATTCTACCGAGAGGACTATTTGCAGTGCGGTGGATAAATTTGAGTCCACTGGTTCTGTAAACGATAAACCAACCCTTATACGTCGACGAAACGCAAGATCTGCCGAAAACATCACCACTGTCCGTGAGAGATTGCAGGAGAAAGCGAGACGAGACGAGAATGAAGTCGCATTTCTGTGCAAATAAGCTACAGGACACAGTAGCCCTTAAAGCCAACGTAACCATGCCATCGGTCAAATTCATCCTGATTTACGAGTATGCGCCAGAGTCATAGAAAATTTGACATTTCGGATGCGTGCCTACCAGAGAAGCCGATGCGGACATTTGAACGATTTTAAATTCCTTGCATAATGGCATCGATAGGCTTTCAAACAAATCAAAAAGTTTGATGATATCTCGCACACACTTTTATTTATTCGAATTTAAATAAAGGAAGCGCTTAATTAATGGCCGTTTATTATCAGGTACAATTATTTACAAAATGAATCCACAAGCCACCTTTCGGTCACCAAATCAATGCTCTTCAACTGTTGAACTCTGTTTACATCTCTGGCAACACACGTAAAGTATGGATCCAAAACATCAGCAATTAATATATACTTCATAAGCAGTTGCAATTCCAGAAGAAAAGGACTAATTCCTTAAGCAGAAAATAACTGATCATCCTTTGGCCAGATTTCCCCACTTCGTCAAATCCCAACTGACTTGTCTGCGTCAGTAAACCTCTTAGGACTTTTCAACTTCGTAATCTCTGTGGGCCTGAGATTTTCCCCCAAGCCTCTGCCAAGATCCTCCTCCAGAAAGTAGAAAACCAACAGCTGACGACAAAGTTGTTCGGATTAACTGATGTAAATCAAATGTTCAATCCCATCGACCCATTCGAGAGCTTGTTTTCCTTCAATAATTGGAACCGTAATTCATTTCGACCCCCCACCGCCGACACCGCACTCAAATGCAATAAGAATAATCAAATTAATTAAACCTACCCCAAGGATCATACTCATTTATCAATTCCGGGGTAATTTACTATCGTCCTCGTTCCACAGATTCCCAACCGACTGGAGGCAGGGAACCAGAAAAAAGGAGCAACTTTTCCCGGGATTCCACAATCGCTCGTCGAACCACCAAAGGAACGATGGTGATGGCTGTGATGAACATTTTTGCACTGAAATACGTGGGAACAATTTTAAATCGCAAACTTCGTCATCGCTTCGGGGAAATTATTCAGAATCGAAAACAGAAGAAGGATATCCACTCTGAAGGGATTTGTGCCGGGCTCCTCCCGATGAGCGCAAAACTTTCGATTCATATTAGGATATCTTTAAATCCAACGAAGGAGATCCGTTCCCCTTCCAACGCGGGATATGAAAGGGATTCACAATTCCCGTAACGAGGCGACCCCGGGACCATAAAGACGAATGGGGCTGATAAGTTTGTACGTACAGCGCACATGTGCGCTAAATAAGGGAACAAAACTTCGAGGCAGGGGATAAGGAACCAAAACTACTACACGAACAGGGAGCAAAGCAAAGAAAAGCAGTAAATATGTAACTTACGGTTTCCTTGTTATCCTTTGATTTCGAAAGGACCTCCTCGAGCCATAACCATTGTTTTTCCGTATCCTGATTCTCATATTCAGACAGAGCGCTCACACGTCCACCTCCATCCACCATCATGCCGCCAACGGGGCCGATGCCACTGTTGCTCCCACCACCTCCAATCTGACTGCCACGGGACATATGGTGATGTGATATGCCATCACCATGGTAATGATGCTGATGCACTCCGCCGTGGTGGTAGTAGAAGTTTTTGTATTCGGTGGAGTCCATACCGCCACTGTTCGAGCCACCGCTCGGCTGCCTCTGCCTGACTGCAGCCAAGTGACTCTGCGAGTATTTCGGGTCATGTCGCATGAAATTTGTATTCAGGGCGATTATCCTTAGACGACTCTTTGTTTGTTCAATTGAATAGTAGCCACCTACAAGGAAAAAAACAAAGCCACGGTTAGCATTCATGTGAACAAAAGGAGATCGGGATTGGGATGCGGGATATTTCCATATCAATAGCGGACTCCATTCAAGTTTATGGCCGTGATTTGGGGGCTTTCAAGAATATGCCACACACGGATTTCCCCCGAACATTGGCAGCCGATATTCGGGGACTTTAAAGCCGAAACGATACGATATTAGGTTCGATATATTTTTCGTATCCATCCATCAAAATCCACTCCCTTTTGTGCAAACGTACACAAGCGCTCATCGGAACCGAAAAAAGGGATATTCAGATCACGGCTGAATGGGCAGGCAAATACAGATACGTCAGAAGGCAAACAAACCTTTTTCAAATGTGTGCAGCGCCTCCGATGGCAACCAGTGTCTCCAGAGTTCGCCCATTCGTCGGAAGTTGGAATTGGTGCCATCCTCGTGGCCCAGCACGGGAAACACGAATTGTGATGGAAATGTTCGCCCCAGTAAATCTGTGATATTTCGCAGGATTTCCAATTTTTTCGCCTCGAAGAACGGATGCGCTGAATGCGATAAGCCATCACTGTAAACGAAACAGAAAAATACAAAAAATCAGTGCTTTTCAATGGGAAGTTGCGAATACAAAAACGAACGCCAGTGCAAAAAATATATAAATTTATTTAAAAGTTTCGGGGGCTGAATCGAATCCAGGTCGCGATTGGATTAATTTAACAAATGGAAATATTTAGATTTGAGTGAAGGAATATTCGGGTGGTTCTAAGCTTTTTTGACAAGCATGTGCTTATGACCTGGGGCGTGGCGTGCATATTTTACAGATTAACTGCATCCATTCGGTGTCACTGTGATCCTGCTAATCGAAGCCAATAGTTCTGGTCGCACCAGAACGGCTTTTCACTCGTTTTATCGTGGTTTCCGTGTGTGATAAGTGACCTACTTCGTTGAGGGTCGTTTAAATATTTTGACAGCGTTCGCAGAAACACCGTGATGATGAGCGACTGCCTAAATACGGCATATTCGACTCTTGATGGATTTTGCTAAAAGTCCTTGACAAATATCCACGTATGAAAATAATTTTAAAAAATATTTCACACTCGCTTTGAAGAGGTGTGATGTGTAGTGGATATATCGAGCACAAGTTGATGCTATTATTTAAATACATAAACTGTACTTCATTAAGCACTCCTTATCTTTAAATTTAATTAAAAGAAAATATCATAGAGATATCGTAAACATTTTTCATTCTTTTGAAAGTTGTATCGATGTCATTATGTATGGAATATCACATCCTTCAAATATCTGCCGCAGCTTCTTTGGGTGCCGAGCATCTTCTATAACCAATTTTCCATGACTCTGGCGCATAAATCAGGCTGAATTTGACCGATGACTTGGGTTATGTTGGCTTTGAGGGTCGCTGAGGGTTGTGGCTTATTAGCATAGACATTCAAATTCAGAAACAGTTGACCCCATAAGAAAAAGTCGAACGAGGTCAAATCGCACGATTTTCGTGCTCAGTTCAGATCACCTCCACGAGAGATGAACATGCCCTCGATTCGCTCTTGTCGAATTTCCAATGTGGCGTGAGCTGTGTGGCACGTAGCGCCCTCCTGTAGAAACCACATGTCGTTGGTGTCCATATCATTCCATTAAGCCCAAAACAATTTGGTAATTATTCACCTACAGCGCCCGTCATTGATGGTGATGACCTGGCCAACCTCGTTCTCAAAGAAATACGAGTATGGACCGATGACGCCGCCAGCCCAAAATTCACACCAAGCAATGATTTTTCAGGATGCTTGGATGTTTGGATCTCATGGGGTTTGGTATGGTCCTAAAATCGACATTTTTGTTTGTTGACGTACGCATTCATCTAGAAATGGGCCTCATCGCTGAAGATGATTTTCCGATGAAAATTAGGGTCAGTTTGCGACTGCTCCAGAGCCCATTCAGCGAACACGCGTCGTTGTCTATGGTCGTTTACCTTCAGTTTTTGAGTCAGTTGAATTTTGTACGGGTGCTGATCCAAGTCACGACGCAAAATTCGTCAAGTTAAAATCTGCGAAAGGTTGAGTTTTAGTGAGCGACACGAAATCGACTACCTCGTATTCTCCTGCACTCTCACACGGACAGCGGCGATGTATTCGGCAGGTCTTGCCTTTCGTCGACGTCGGTGTTTGGTTATCGTTCACTTAACCAGTGGACTCAAATGTATCCACCACACTGTGAAAATATTCCTCTCGGTAGGACGATTATAGTGACCGTAAAATGGGCGAAGCGAAGCGAACAGAACACCCATTGTGATATAACGACTCCATCATTTGCACATGTTGTTAAACGCTATTCCTATCCATGGTCATTTGGCAAAACAAACTGAATAAATGACAGACAATTTGTCAGATGTAGCTTCAAAAATGTGGCCGCTATCAACTGTCAAAGTTTGAAAGTACCTTTTGGAAGATCCCTTCCATTTCATCAAAAACGTCAAGGAGTACGTTTATGAAAAAATTGTAGATTGATGTGTAAAGATCACCAATTTCACTTTCGCTTTAATCTTCAAGTTGGTCTGTTTGAAGTGCAATCACTTTCCACCGAATAGTCTTCTGTTTGCCGAAAATAGGATTGGAAGCTTTATGAAAGACCATTTAGTCAGCTCTGAAATCATCACAGTTGTACATATGTATTTATGTGCAACTAAGAAAGTCAGTCAAATGAAGACTTTCTTCCAACAATGACGCCGAAGCTACTACCACTTCACAAATACATAATTATGAGGGTATCCAACCAAAGAATGAACTAAATAAACCAAGAAATTCCAAGGCACACTGCAACTGAATTTAAATTAATAACTTTTGCTGCTTTAATTCTGTGCTTTAAAGCTCACACAGACTTAAAATCCCTTAAAGCATAAATTAGAAAATTTTATGAGTACGAGTATAGCCCAGAGTTAAGACTTTCTTGCGTATCCCCGCCAGAAGTGACAGCGTGCAATTAAGGTTACCCCATTCCACGTCATTTGCAACATAAAAATACCGCAAGTACACGAAAGGACTAACTAGATCATTAGGAGTCTGACATAATTACTCGCCTATCGAGCCGCCTAGCACGAACAAACAACAACGCAGACTTCTCGCACATACATAGGTATCATAACAGTTCCTAGAGCGCGCCTACAATTAAAATTATCCTTCCATAAATTGCCTTTAGGATACGCAAGGCGATGCGGGCGGACTCCCTTCGCCGCGCTCAACTGGGAACAACACAACACATTGCTTGCTTGTTGGGCGTTATATTTAGAACGGAGTTGAATAAACATCCCCTATGTACGCCCTCAGGATTCCTCCGATGATGGCTCCAGCAAAGGCTGTGGGAGGCATTTTATTGCTTATCTCGAGAAAAAAAATTACTCAAAGAGGTAACCATGCCACTGAAGCACGAATAAGAAATACTTTCGCCTCACCATCCCTCAAAGCCTCGAAGAAACAATCATCGACATGCAAGCAGGCGACGTATTTAGGAGGACAGTGTGAGGAGGACATGCACATGTCTCCACTTCGTCGGTAATGGCGCTGCTGTAACTCGAGGCAAACGGAAGTCGCATAAAATCGCGTGAAGAAAAAAGCTTCCACAACAATGTTCCGCCAAGACAAGGCTGGTGTCCGAGAGGCAGTAAGACACCTAGAAGGTCAAATCATTATGCGTTTTCTCCTCTTCTGCGCACTCATAAGCTCTGTCATAAGCAAACGAAGCTCTCGTCGAGGTCGAAGAAGGATTATAGGAGTGAGCGTAGCTGGGCAGGAGGTGCGCTGTTGGCAAACGCATAACACTCGCTCATAAAGCCGCTGGTGGAAGTAATTAAATTCAGCAGCATAAAACCAGAATTTTATGGGAAAACAAAAATTCTCTTTAAATCCGTAAAAATGCGAAAAGAAGAGTACAGCGAGCCACGCACGGCAAAACAGGACTTAATAAACTCCTTTGGGTAGTGGCGAAAAGGGTTGTATAATTTACATGTTATTTAGGAATTGTGCGGATGCCTGGGTGGGCGGACGAAAAAAGTGTGTTTTGCAGGTTCCGTTATATGGCTTTTACCGCAATTAAATATTCAACAGAGTTGGGGGACTTGATGATGAGGCTGTGTGAACTTGCTTGTGTCTGAAATTCTTTTGCAAGAAAACATCTGTATACAAATGTATGGACGTATATATTTCCGGTTATGGATTGAAGCGAACTAATGGGACTTAACATTATCCCCTTAACAAGGAATAACAGTGCAACTGGGATGAAGTGACAGGCTAAGCAGATCAACCAAGAAACGGTTTCCTTGAAACGTTACTTACGCAGTGTGGTGGATAAATTTGATTCCACTGGTTTAGTAAACGAAAAACCAACACCAACACCCGACGTCAAAGAAACGTAAGATATGCCGAATACATCGCCGCTGTCAGTGAGAGAGTCGAGGAGAATACGAGGCAGTCGATTTGCGTCGCTCACAAGAACTCGGCCTTTCGCAGATCACAACTTGACGAATTTTGCGTCGTGACTTAAATCAGCACCCGAACAAAATTCCACTAACCCAGAAGCTGAAGGTAAGCGACCACGGACCATGACGTGCGTTTGCTGAATGGGCTCTTGAGCAGTTGAAAACTGTTTCTAATTTTCAACGAAAAATCATCTTTCGCCCATTTCTGGATGAATGGGTACCTCAACTAACAAAAATGTCGAATTTAGGACCATAACAATCCGCATGAGATCCAGGAGCATCCAATGAATCCCGAACCCGAAAAATTCACTGTTTGGTGTGGATTTTTGGGTTGGCGGCGTCATCGGTCCATACTTTCCTTTGAGAACGACGTTGGCCAGATGATCACCGACAACGGTAAGCGCTATAGGTCGATGATTACCAACTTCTTTTGGCCTGAATTGGATGATATGGACTCCAACGATATGTGGTTTCAACATGACGGCGCTACATGCCACACAACTCACGACACATTGGAAATTCTGCACGAGCGAATCGAGGGCATAGTCATCTCATCATCTCACGTGGAGGTAATGTGATGTGGTCAACGAGACCGTTCGATTTGTCCCCGTAAGACTTTTTCTTGTGGGGTCAACTGTTTCTGAATTTGAATGTCTATGCTAATAAGCCACAACCCACAGCGGCCCTCAAAGCCAACATAACCCAAGCCATCGGTCAAATTCAACCTGATTTATGCGCCAGAGTAATGGCAAATTGAATATTTTGGATGCCCGCCACTCAGAGAAGCTGCGGCAGATATTTGAAGGATGGTGTATTCCATACATAATGGCATCGATAATCCGTTCAAACGAATAAAAAGTCTTGATGATTTTCACCCTGAAAGCTTAAAAATTCCAATAAAGATCAGTGGCAGCTCAGAGAATCCGACAAGATTTTTTATGCCTTTAGTCTTTTTCACCATTACAGATTATATCAAGATCTTTGTGCTTCCCAGGAAGGTATCCAGATCAAGGGAGACTGTCTTTCACACTAGAAAGGTACAAATTGTCGTCTATCGCTGCAGAAGATTCTGCCCTCGATGTGCAAAAAGTGCGGAAAGTGGAAACTTAATACAACCCAGGGGCATGTACCACCATGCCATGTGTTGATATATGTATTTTGAAATGTCAGGCTCAAAGGTGAGATCATATGGGTACGTCAAAGCGAACTGCAACTGTCCCATGCTTTGTGTCGACATCAACTCCCGTCTGACCGGCACCTAGTGATGTTGCTTTCCTTAATTTCCCTCGTTAGTTGTCCCCAATTGTCAGATTCCTTAGATTTTTTAGGCTATTTCCTCCGACTCTGCAATGCCTCCCCATTACCGCTCAAATGGTCTTTGAAAATAAAACACTCAGATCTCCGCCCTCCCTGGGAGACCAACCTTTTGTGGGTAAACTTTCCAATTCCATTTCCCACCTCATGCATTCCGTGCCAAAAGGTCAGGCCAACGCAAATGTGGGATATTACTTAGCAGTGGAATCTCGCACGTGGTCACATTAGATATTTCAATGACCTCCATACATTGCCGTCCTCCGCATTGACTACCTACAGCACATGTAGATGTGCCCCACAAAAATGTGTCTTATGAATAATGAATTCAGGTTCACCCAGAGTAGATGTGAGTACCTTCAGTCTCAAACCAAACCTCAACCTCGATACCTCTGCAAATAACCGAGTCTAAAAACATTCAGATTCAATCAACAACTTTAAGGAGACATCGAACTGCGCTGCAGACCTTTAAAACGATTCAAACCCACCGTGACGACTTGAATTTCATCAATTTTCCCCTAGATGAGGAACCATCCACACAACCCCAACCCCAACCGATAATCACATCCATAATTAATCAATAATTATGTATCCGAGTGGTATTCTTAACGAACCCTACCAAAAGTTTATGATACCGCCCGCGGAAGCTCATTTCGACTCATAAAAATTGTATATGCATTAAAAATCTGTATTCGGTTCGGCGGCAGCTGGGTGAATCTTTGTTACTGCGGGAATGGGACACCCGGAGGGTGGGGAGACCGAGTCACCCACTCCGTCCCGTCGTGCTCAGTCTTGGGTCCTTATGCGCTTAAGATGGCATAAAATTACCATTAAGAGGGCAATATTGTTGTTTCATCAAAATTATTTACGACACCGTCTCATCTCGACCTTGCGCAAGGATTAACTTCAAGTATGAACGCGTTACCGAGGGGAACCTCGTCAGGATTTCTTGTTCCCTGCGCTGATAGCATCCTCATTATTTGAACGTATTCAATGAACACACAACACAATACCGCCGCCACCAACAACAAGCGCGGGACGGAACGAAAAAACATAAAGGAATCCTCGCGCACAGGTTAAAATTGATATCCTTCGAAAGTTGATTGGAAATTTGTTGGCAGACTTTCTCAAGTATGACGTACATTATTGAATAAGGAAACTTTTTTTTTTCTGCTCTTCAGTTGCTCCCCAATCTCGTGGCGGGTCCTTGTGCGTTTCGAGTAGTGTGTCATTGTACGTGGGTTGTCTGTGTGTGGAGGGAGATATATTGAACAGTTACGAAGTAGGCAAATCGATTACGAGGGAAAAATTTAAGACTCCGCTTGAGGATCGCCTACGTGAGTTTGGAAGGTGTGTGGCAAGCTCCTTGGGGATCCTTGTTAAAACGAAAGTCGAAATTGATTATAGGCGAACACCTGTTATGAATATTCAAAGTCATTGGCCATAATTTAAATAAATGTGCGCGCGGTATTGGATTTTTTAAATTTTGTTAATCAAGGGCTTTGCTTGCTGATGGTGATGGGTGAGCATGTGCACGAGTGCGGACGTGAAAAAACGTGCGTTCAGCGAGCAAGACCGCGAGGGCAGAAAGGAGGACTTATTGCATTTTTTATAACAAACAAGGCTTGTGGCTGTCACGAGTCGGGAAAGTTATTTTTGGTCACGGAGTGAGGGAACTCTCAGTCAGTCTAAATTGGATGTTGACTTCATGAAGGTTACAGCAAAATGAGGGTATCAGTTGTCAGGTTAGGTAATGTGGTTGGATTTGATTTGATTTGTCAATTTTCCCATGAACCTCTCTTGCAAGTGGAGTCTAAAAATTGACTTAAGGTGAAGTAGGCTTTGGTTGTGGGTGGATGGTGCGATGAAAATAGAAGAAAGTTGTTGTAGTCGGACCAAATCTTTTTTCGATATGACAGAGTTTACTAACCTTTTCCATCCGACATTTGTAAGCTATAGACCATGTTAATAAATATTGTTCAAAACCACTTCTACAACGGAATACAACAGGATGGTGTACCACAATGGACATCCGAATGTTCGCCTGACCATAATGGACAGGAAGGCAATGAAACTGCGAAAGACTTAAATAGAACAGTTTTTGCGCTCCCGTACACAGGAGGTCCCTTAAATTAGAAAAGGAGCGTCTGATTGAAATGGCTAGTGAATACGGATCATGAATGGCAGCGATCTAAGAAAGAAATCGGTCTCAAGTCTAAAGCCAGAAGTCGCTGATGATGTTGGCATATCGATTTGCTCATGTCATGAAATTTTTCGAATGCTTTGGGTATGAAACGCGTGGCAGCAAAATTTGTTCCAAAATTGTTGAATTTTGAATAAAACCGGCGGCGAATGGAAGTTGCTCAGGTGTCACTAAATGAAGCCAACGACGATGCAGAATTACTGAATCGTGTTGTAACAGGTGACGAAACATGGGCTTATGGATGTGACGTCGAAACTAAGGCTCAATTGCCCAGTAGAGGCATGGATCATTGAAAGCGCATCGATGAAATAGTTAAAGGCTATCCCAAAGATCGAGCTTGAGAAATGTTTCGAGGATTGTAAGAAGCGGTGGCATGAGTGCACAATATCTAATGGGAACTATTTTGAAGGTGACAATATTAATGTAGACGAATAAATAAATGTTTTTTTTTTAAATTAATATTCCCTTTATTTTCTAAACACATTCGTATTTAGCCAAGAAACGACTTTAAACTCAAAAGTCAAGTGATGAGCACGACGTACATTTATTTTTTTTTCTTTATTGCTTTTTTTTAAATGATCCATGACACTATTTATGTAAATTAAGCTTTCCGTTAAATGTTGAAAAAACTAAAGCCTTTATTTGTATTTCTTATAGTTTTCTCGATCAAGACTGTATGTAAATCGGTTAGTCTACAGGCCTCCATTGTACAATCACTCTAGAGATTCTCATAGGTCCTCATAGGACACATTTCTAAATGAGATTGTAATACAAGACTATTATTTTATAAAAACGAGCAAATTAAAAAAAGCTTTTTGATACAAAAACTGAAAATGAAATCGTTTGAAAAATATATTTCAATCGTTTCCTTGCTCTAGAGTCGACATCCGTCGTGAACACAAGTTCCTTTTCCACAGTGCGTTCTTTTCGAACACAATGTTGCATGGCTTGCATAAAAACCTCGTCCATTCCCCCACCAAAACTTTTGTTGTATTTTTTCTCACTCTTCTTTCATTGTTCAGCGAAAAAGAAATAAGTAACCGTCTTCAGAAATAACGATAAATTAATGTTGCCAAAGCTCCTACCATCTCCCCATATCTCCACTACAACTTCATTACCCACAGCCTTTCATGCTCCGCTGTTTTCCTTCTTTTTTTTCTTGTGATCGCATAACACTAATCTCAGCGAAACTATTTTCAAACGCCCTCGAAGCCCAAAGCCCGAATCCCGAAAACCATTCAGCAGCACCCCATCCATCCACTTCTCTTGGTGCGATTACATTTTTTCTGCTAGCACAAAATACATTCAATTAACACTTCGCTCACTGGGTGAATTGAAAAACTATTATTTTAGCACATTGCCATTGTGCTCGTATCTTTTTTTTAGCTGGCATTTTCTATTCTGTTCGGACGCGCTTCGCTAGAAAATAACGGTAAAAACTAATACAAAAGCGGACTTCCGCAATAGGAAGATCCTTTGATTGCAAAGTTTCTGTTGACCGTTTTTTTTCTTTTGTCTTTGTTCCCGCTTGTATTCACTGCTGTTCTTGCTCCCCTTTCTGTGAACATTATAAATGTTTCCCTTTTGTGCCAAAAGCTGGAAATCATTGGACGGAAAAAAATTGTTGCTCGTGCAACATAGTGGACGAAGGTTGGCTGGGGATGGGCCATGTCCACGCGACTTTAAATGGGAAACCCTGGCGTATTGCTGCAGCAGAACGGCATACAATAGCAACACTTCATTTGCATATAAAGTTTCCATTTATTTATTATAACCGTTCGCACGATGAACCCAATAAAAATTGTTTTTCTCCGCCTTTTTTTATTTTCAGAGCGAAAGCTGGAGCATACAGTGGAGGGGAGAAAACCTCCTGGAGTTTGGTAGAGAAAATTAGAAAAGTTAGCCCGTTAGGAATCTGCGAGGTTCAGAAATGAATTGAAAAATGTTAATTTTTTCTAATAGTAACTGTTGCTTGAAAAGATAATCAGGTCTTAAATTCGTACTCAAAATAAAAGGTATTCCAATAGGGACTTCCAAACTTTGACAGTTGATAGTGGCCATATTCTTGAAAATGCGTCTGTCAAACCGGCTGTCATTTATTCAGCCTCTTTTGCCAAAAGACATGTAGCGCTGAGTTGATCTCGCCCAAATTGTAGTCCTCCTGGATTTTGTACCTAAGCGAATGATGATGTAGACAGTAAATGGGTGCGGCCTGCTCTTAATGCATAATTGGAGTGCTTCAGTTACATGTTTGACCAGCGAAGCCCAAGCAATTTATGATCTAAAAAAGACTTCATCCATTATCTGGTGTTGCATAATTTTTGTGCATCACTGTATTGATTTAGTGCGGTTCAATTTAATTGAGCCCGCGATGGAAAGTGCACAAGCACATTGTATGGCAATACCACGTCAATTGTGCAATCTGGCCGTTCAGCGTAATGCTACTCGCTTCTGTGTATCGTCATATCCTCTCCACTCCCATTCCTCCCCTGCACACCATCCCAAGCACACAACCACCACCGCTATTCAATTGCAAGCTTCGAATCTGAACATCACCGTAGGCAATGAAAATTTATAAACACAAAAAAACGAAAAAAAAAGTCCACAACAAAAATTCAACTTTACCACACAGTTGGGGCCTTGAGTTCTTTGCTCGATATCATCTCTCTTCGTCATGGTAGATTGAACGTAGTGCGGTTGTTTGACGAATGACGGTCAATATAAATTTATTTAAATTTATTCGCCGATGCATACACAGTCACAGGAGTGGGGGCAGGACCTATCGTCAGCCAGGACAAAAAATTGCCTTGTTGCCACCAGTCCTGTCGCAGGTTATTGTATGCAGATGCGAGTACGTAGATAGTTCTGCGTCCACCCATGCAACTACTTTCTTAATTAATGCCAGGAACCGGGCAATAAGATGAAAAGGAAACAAAAACGTCAAATTGCAATTTATATTATTAATGGCTTCTCTTCGACGCAGTCAGTCGGGGCACCCTCACTCCTGCTGGAAAGTCCTGCTCCTGAATTCAGACGCGCATCGAGAGGTGCATCGATGAGAGGTTGCGTTGGGTTCGCTACAGCAGCGACTCTCCGCATGAACGATGATGAGATGCCCTCTGACATGCTTAATTGAATCTCGATTAAATTTTGTTTCTCTTAATTAATGATATCAAGGATTTTGACAGACACTGACGAGACGGCAGACGCGTTGGCGTAGTCATGAATTTTTCATTCGACTGGGCGTGTACATGCGTGTAGCACTTTCCAGGGGGAATCCCGGTTTATTGAGAGTCCCTGATGGCTGTGATGACAAAAATAATGAAGATGATGAATCGGTTCAGATTTTTAATCAATTTTCCAGACGAGACTTTGGTGACAATGGGTGGGGTTTTGTATAAGTCTCATATTCTCTTTTAGTGAACGTATAGAGGAGTCAATGGAAACGAGTTTTTATTTATTTCGTTTTCACTTATTGAGACGCTTTTGGAAAACCGGTTGAGCTGAGTGATATAAATGTAATCCGTAAACGTGATGAGTTACATTGTGCGTCCATTCGAGACCGTGTCAATGGCTCATACATCTGTATAAAATTAAGTCTGCTCTGGTGCAGGTTGCTTCTTTAGGCTGTTCAACGGTTATGAAGACACCAATTCCGATGTCAGGCAAAAGATTCCACTCAACACAACGGTCGATTATAGAAGAGAATTCCGTTCCCCCGAACCAGACGAAGTCGAGATAGCAATACCGAAACTTAAGGCTAACTACGCTGCTGGTGCAGACTGGGTGTCAATTGTTAAAGCAGCTAGCTATGAGCTGCTAGGGCGTTTGCAGCAACTCATCTGCAAACGACTGGATGGAGCAGTTGGTTAAGTCCCTGCGCCAAGTTAGAGGGATCCCAGGTTCGCACCCCAGTGAAATCGAATCTGGTCCAGTCACCAGTTGCCGTTGGGATCAAATTAACGGCACTGGAGTAGGTTGCTACCTGGCAGTACAATGGACCAGTTTTGAGTCTGAGTGCTCCAGTGCAGAGTTTCAAAAATCTCATCTCCAAAATATGGTCCGAGGAAAGAATGCCCGACGAGTGGAATCTCTGTCGATTGTTCGATCCTTTAGAAAGGAGACGCCTTCGGTTCTCTTGAACAAATGATAAACAAAAAAACAAAATGTTGCAGACGTGAACACTAATACGTGTTCCATCACATCAATGCTTAATTTTCAAACTGAACTCAATCAGAAGCGCTTTAAAGATTCCACTGTAGCTCGCTTATATGGCCTCCCCCATTGGCTTGAGTTTCCCCAACAGGTTCCTTCATTGGCAATTAATTCTCAAATAAATTCATTCTCAAAAGCAATTGCTGTGAAATTCAAGTCTGGACTCGTCTGCTCTGCTTTGTCCTTAGAAGCGCCCGTGGACCATGTGCATGCAACGGTCTGAACTAATTAAATTTTGCTGATCAGAATGAACAATAATCGGACAAGTTATAAGCGCCCGCAATTAATTAAGGCTCCTGCTCTGCGCCGGAAATTCATTAGCCTCTTGTTGGCCGCCCCGCAATGATATCAGTGACAGCGGCAGCACCATTCATTGGTAAACAATTTAGTTCTATCGGCAATTACAATGGAAAGCCACCACCATTGAAATTACGCGTGTGGAGCTCAGGGTGATGATGATGATGATATAGAGATGGGGGATATGTTTCGAAGTGCAGCAGAAGCCGGCATGTGAAATCCAAATCAAATGCAATTCACTGCAAACCTATGCGGCATGCGGATATGCTTTGGAATCCAATCAACCATTTCAAGAATCCCATTTGCAGTTGCGATGGAAAATTCTAATCTCGACCGATGCACGAGAGGCTAAGTGTGGTGGCGGTAGTGGGCTTTGCGATAATTCATGGACATTTCTGGGAGTTCAACACAATTTTCTAATGTGCATCCAATTAATTTGTGAATAATTCGCATCGCTGTGTCCCATGGGTGGGATTAAGTCCACGACTGCAACTTATTCGATGGCCGCCCTCTCAAGTCGGTCACCTGTATCCCGGCAGTGTGTCTGGTTGCTATCGGTGGTGCATTTAATTGTTACGTATCCGCCTGACGGTACACTGCTGAGGTTGCCTCTGATGGAGAAGAAAATATCGCCGACTTGTGTGATTTATCCCCGACCCGCTGGGTTGCCCTGATACGGGTGCATTTCGAGCTCTGTCTGGATTGAATAATGATATCCGAGAGATTTAAATTAAAAGCATTACGAGCAGGTGTGCGCACTGTCTGTGCCATGATTTGTGTGTAATCCGATGAAATCGAATGGCTTCTGGTTGTATTTATGCATCTGTTCGGCCGGTGACGGTTCGCTTGAGGTGTAGTGTTTCGTAAGCAGGTCCAGTTACAAGATTATACGGAGTAATCTGTCTGATTGTTGGCATTACACTGGCCCTTTGTCAGTAAATGACAGTCCATGTCCGGCAGGTGAGGTGAAGCCCTTGCCAGACAACTTCCTCGGTGTTTCGTAACGCAGACAGGTTGAGGGTTGTGATTTCAATTCTGACTGTGAGCTGAATGCAATTCGATGGTCCTTTGAACGCCATTGTTTGGTCAGTAAACATAGAAAGACTGAGCTCTTTGTGCGAGTCGATGACGAAATAGCTCCTGCAACTGGTTCAAAAATTCGTGGAATTAAAGCGCAGTTGGATGCAGTAGGTAAGGTGGGGGCATTATATTAGAATAGAACAAAAGAAGTCTGTACCTAAGCTGGATCAAAATTATGCACAGACAGCAGTGGCTACTATTTCGCTATTTTTTGGAATGAGTCAGGCGAGAAAATATTTTTTTATGTGGAAAACACGAACCATTCGTATTCAGGGATTAAGCACTGGGTTTCCTTGTCACCGCCTATTCTTGCCCTAACCATTTCATTCATTTTCAATCCATTCGAGTTCGAGACATGTGTCAAAGCCATCGTGATAGATTTCCAATTCCTCATGTCATTCTTAAAGCCTTAAACTTGAGTATCACGTGTGCTCTGAATCAGTGAAAGAAAGGCGAATTATCACAAATCCTTAATTGGCTTAAAATGGCTTTTCATGATTCAGGAAGGAGGCTCATTGTGCTCATCTTCGGAGTACATCTCCCTAATGATGACACAGGCAAAAAAAAAGAAAACAATAACTCGCACCGATTCGACAGAATAATAATTACGATATCCTCGTATGTATGTGACAGCCGACACATCAGACGTGTGTGCTCTGTCCCGTACGAGAGGATCTGCGGGTGGTATTCTTGTTCCAAAACAAAATAATTCAAAAAGCGATTCCTTAAAACTGACAATGACGAGCAATGTCATAAGGATAAGCAACCGAAGTGCCCTGACAGCTAGCGACTGCCAGGCGACAAGCGACACCTCGGCACACACATCTTTCTGGCTACGCTGTGCATCTGGGCTTGTCGGAAGGTCCTGCTTGTGAGAGGAATAACAAATTGTTCACACCTTTATGTAGATTTAATGAGCCTGTCGCCTCTCCTTTCCTCACTCCGTCAAATAGCTCCCAATATGACACGACGACAATGATGACTCCGTCCCTCGTCGGAGGGCGTGCGTCTACAAACTTAGGCACTCGATGGGATGTGAATAATAATTTTCGCTTTTATTCTACCGACTTCCTGGCTTTGTTTTGCTGCGTATCGCCTCTGTTTCAGGATCCCTCCTCCCATTTTGTGTTCGAGTGAAAATTTGAGAAGGGGAAAACAAAAGTTTTCGTCCACCGGGCGGGGGTTGTAAGTAAATTCTTTCTCATCATTTTTCTTTTTTTGCTCTCCGAGCATATCCGGTGTACGGTATTTGCGTGTTCCTTAAGGTCGAAGCAAATTCCATTCAAAGCCATTTTAAGGAGTGGCGTGAATAAGAAATGTGTGTGTGTGTTGTCGGGGGTTCTGTTTTTGAAATTCTTATTCCGAACATTGTTTCCAAATGAATTTTATTAAAATTTTAATTTTAGATACGCATTGCATGTGTACGAGTACGTTCATGTAAGCGTCTGGTGGGTGGCGGCGGTGCTGGGCGACGACTGCACACATGCCCCTCACAGGAAATTAATTCAAAAACAATTTTCACTAGAATTTATTTATGAGAATTTAATGAATTAGGTTTGTACTGTTGTTTTGGAAATGCGGTTTTCACATTGTGGAGGATTATTGGTGTTTTTTCTTAGTTCGAAAACAATTTTCACTAGAATTCATTTAATAAATGAGATATGCACTGTTTTTGAAAATGTGGTTTTCGTGTAGCTTGTTTTTGGTGCTAAATGTAAGACGCTTATAAGTGTGGGTGTTGACTGAATGGTACTGGGGATCGATGCTGATAAAGAGAGTACCCAGATGCAGTGCTTCTTTGCCCTGAGGTAATGGGTAACAACTGGTTTTGAATTGCTCTTCATGAACACCGTTGGAATAACCTGAATTTGTCGAGCATGTTCGAGTGTTTTGCAGAAGTGTAAAATTGGATGTTTAACGTTACATTCATTCAAGTGAGTAATCAAAGCGTTGGTGGTACTGATGAAAAGAATTATTGAATTTTTTAAGGTTCTTGAATTAGACGTGTTTTTGGTGTTAAGATAATTATTTTTTTGATCTAGATGAATGAGGCTTTTATTGCACGCTAAATATGTTTCCGAATGGGGTTATTGAAAACGGAAGTATTTATTTGCCCCCATTGTTTCCAAATATGACTACTAAGACTATGACGATGACCACATACGACTGGATGGCGTAGTTGGTTAAAGGCCTGCCGCAAGTTCGAGAGGTCCCAGGTTCGAATCCCAGTGAAATCAAATCTGATCCAGTCATCATTTGCCGTTGGGATCAAGTTAACGGCACTGGACTAGGTTGCTACCTGGCAGTACAATGGACCAGTTTTGAGTCTGAGTGCTCCAGTAGGGTTTCAAAAATCCTCAGAAAAAAAAATTACGCGCAAAAAATGTTTTGCATATAACATTATTTTTACACTGTTTGGTGTAGATTTTGGGCTGGCGTTGTCATCGGTCCATACTTCTTTGAGAACGACGTTGGCCAGGCTATCCCCGTAAACGGGTTGCGCTATAGGACGATGATTATCAACTTCTTTTGGCCTGAATTGGATGATATGGGTACCAACGACATGTGGATTCAACAGGACGGTGCGGCGAGCTACGTGCCACACAGCTCACGCCACATTGGAAATTCTGCACGAACGATTCCAGAGCATGGTCACCTTATATGAAGGCGATGTGTACTGACCACCGAGATCGTGTGATTTGACCCCGTTAGACATTTTTCTTGTGGAGTTTTCTGAAGTCGTCTATGCGAATAAGCCACAAACTACAGCGACCTTCAAGCCAACATAACCCTTCCCATCGGTCAAATTCAGCCTGATTTATGCCCCAGAGACATTTCGGCAAAGGCGGAACTTTCAATTTGTCATTCAATCAAACTCTTAAGTAGAGCCGGCAATTTTTACAAACTCACTCGTTGCAGATCCATCCATTCTCCTTTCGTCCAATTTTTGAGATTATTGTAACCAATTCTTTCCCAAAATCAATTTCCCTCTCAGTACCTGAAAACCATTCAGTGAAAAACGTAGAACTGGCCCATCAATGTCCACGAGGTCCTCCTGCATAAGCAATTTCCCAACGGCATCCGATGAGTATAATTGTTAAGTTCTTCCCAAATATTAGTTCTCCATGTCGTCCCAAACTAAATGTGCTTTTAAGCGATCAGCCCCTCCCACTCCGCATGGTAGCACTCGCCAACCTATTCAAACACTAATATCCGGCGACAAGGTAGGTCAAGTCATACGCAACCGTGCATACAGCACTCCAAAAGCAAGCTTCAGCTGTGCCGGCTCCATAAAATCGTTTCTGCTCCCAACTTGCCGCTCTCCATTTCAATGCGAACCAATGCCGTCCTAACTACATCTCGTCCCATCGATGGAGGTAATCTTCTGCACTCACGTCATCCTCCGGTGACCCATTAAGGACAGAATGTCACAACACCTCAGTATTACCAGCCATCCACATATACACACACTTGTCGGTTTGAAAAATGTAAAATGATTCGGAAAGCAGGATGGAACTTACCCCGTCCACAGGACGAATTCAACGTTGTCACCTTGTCTTGATTTCATTGCACGAGCCGCTGACTCGATTAGGCTCCAAGGGCTATCGCAGAGGTAATCACCAAAACGGCCCGGCGTTCGACCCGTCTGTCGATCCGATCGCCAACAGCCTGGAATGGTACCGAAAAAGAAGGAAAAAAAATTAAAGAATCAAAACGAGCAGCATGAGTGGGTGATGTTTTCATAAAATTCAGCAAAAATCACCCCCCAAGGGGTAATAAAAACAATTCCATGAAATGAAAATTAAATTCAGAGATCCTGCCCTGTGCCTGGTTCTAATTGGGTTGCTAAGAGCTGATTGCCAAGGTGCGGAGATTGTCAACCGGATAACGTGAACCTACCGATGTGCCCACACCGCTGCTGTTGACTTAAGTAAATCCTTTGATTTGGTTTTCTTTCGGATTCGGTGTGTGGAAGTCAGAGACGGAGAGGATTACCTGGCTGACAATGGGGAGGGGTTAGGAATCAATTGCTTGGGAGAAGTCGTCTGTGGTGTTAGTCTCATTAGGGAATGCATTAGTGTTGCCTGTGATGACATTAAACGTCCTGCTCCTGAATGGAGAATGGAAAACATTTTACTGCTCTAATTGCTAAATGTGGTCCTGTGCGGTGGTTACTTCCTGATTCCTGGTCTCCGCTCAGGTGCAAATACAAATGTAAACGGGAGTGGAAATATTCTCTGCGGCAGGGCTGAAGTTGATTACTTGATTCGAGAGAATTTCACTCAACAGCAACGCTTTGAGCTAAATGAAGAGGGTTTATGTCGAAAGGGCTGACCAATTAATTTTACCGAATCCTTTGGTTATGAAGGAAATCGTCTTTGAGATGTTAGATAGGACGGTGTCAAGGAGGTGAGGAGGGTTGTTGAAGTGGTTCTGGAGGGGCAACAAAGCTTTGAGTTGTTTAGGGCCTCGAATGCAGCCAACCTATTTGAGCTGAACAATTGATCGTATTCTGAGAAATCTTACTGAAATTTGGAATCCAGAATTTCAACCACATGCTCGAGGAATGAAACGTGTGTGACCTCGTTGTCGGATCTGACAATTAACGAGTGAGTCATAAATATGCGACCAGTCATTTTTACTCTAGTAAAGGATGACCAGATAACACTGATAGTTTTTCCAACTGTTATGCTTCAGTAGTTGCCCATATTGCCAAAGATATCCAGCTGTGAAAATATTCACTAAGATTCACCATTTTATCTTGCATCATTCCCCGTTTGCCAAAAGTGCGGAAATCATCGAATTTTCCGGCTCAGTTGTAGATACTCGTATGCAAATGAATTTTATGAGGTCGGTCGTCGGTCGACATCATGGCTTGAGTGTGCAGGCAATCCATCGCACCATGGAAAAAATTGAGAGTGGGTATACTCTTTTGGACATTTACTATGCCCAGTCTTTGGTCTACGCTAACAAGCCAACCACTTTAGAGGAGCTCGATACCAACTTTTGAGACGGTATTGTCGGAATATCCAGCACATATTGGACCAAGTCACCAAAAATTAGATCGACCGCTTGAAGTACGGACAGCGAAGGCGAGGAAGCTATTTTTGCATTTATGCATTTATGCTATTTCATGCATAATGACTTGAATGTAGCTTCAAAATAAAGCTAGAATCAATTGTATATCCCACACCTTTGTTGGTTTATTTAAATTGATTGTCCTATCGTTGTTTTTTTATTTTTTTTATTATTTCATTTATTTTACATTATCTGGTCACCCTGTACTATGGAATGAAGTGCTGTCACTGCGTCTCCCCAACGTTAACCACTCTAGCTATAGTATGAGGGAAGCCTCTGAAACGAGACAGGATGAGGTTGCTACGTCATAACAATAATCTCCAATAAAATGAAGTCCAGTTAATTTACTTCGGAATTTGCTTGAACACAGATTAAGCTCATTTTGACTCTACTTAACTCAGTCACCATCACAGGCATTTCAACGAGCCATCGATTCCGCAGTCGTCGTCAATTCAGTCGATGCATGAACTCATTGTATGTCTGCAAAGGGAAGAGCTCGCGGAATTTATCTACAATCCATTCAATGAAAGGTATCCTCTACCAAATAGTTCCTCAGACGTCACTGCATTTTGTAGTGATCCGGACTACTTCCGGGTCATTGAACAGCGCACATACAGAATAGACCCGCCAAAATATTGAGCACCCGCTGCTTAAACATATTCATAACTCCAAACGACAGCGCACACACACTTGTCCTGGATCCACTCGCAAGCTATTCGCACATGAAATACGATTCGAAAACAATCGTCATCTCGGCATTAGTTCCTGTCGATCCCCATCGGCGGATCCTTTCAAATTCATTCATTCATTCATCCGTTCATTAGTTTGCCAGTTGTCTGCTCGCATTTGTAAACCGAATTAGCTGATGGCTGATGCTAGCTCCGCAGCATCCCTGTTTTGTGCACAGCCATCCGGTATCGCTTACAAATGGAACAGCACAGCATCTAGCCGTCTAGCGCTTACACGAACGACAGGGGCGGGAGGCAGACCGTCTCCATGGGGGTAGCGGGCAATTCAATGCAACTAATTGGTGCGCAATTTCATATTCCACGGAGTGACGAAACCGATATGGGGTCGACAATGGGGATGCATGAAGAGCTTTTAATTGCAGGAATTTCTTCCAACTCATTTGCTGCGCTCCGAAACCGCATGCCGGAGTGTAATCAATCCGTTTGCACACTACTTCACACCAAATCTGTGCACCCGGGGATGAGAGGTAGCATTTGCTTGTTTTAATTAAATTTAAAGAAGTACACACTTCGTCCTAGAAACCCCGATCCCGGGGGGCGGGTAGAGGGCCCCAATTTGTAGGCAAACGGTGTCAACATGCTCCAGCGAGATGTGAGTATGTGTGACTGGCTGTAGGATGACGTGGTGCATTAGTGCAGCCGAGCAGCCGATTTGAGTGAGTTTCTGTGTACGCCTCACTTTGTGTGTCTGCGTCTGTGTCTGTTCGTTACATTTCACTGTCATCGTTTTTTAAATCATTCCTGACACCGTCATCCGATCTGACCTGGTTGCAGTCTGTCACGATGTGCTCAATTGAAATGAAGTGGATTTGAAATGCCATGAAAGGAAGACGAGCTGCAAGCTTGTGTTTTCCTACTGAGCACTTGATGGAAGGTTTGCTGTCGAAATGTTTCTCGACAATCATCCATTTGAAAGACGTGACGGGAGAAATAAATCGAAAACGAATTGTTTAGTCATCCGTGTTCTCATTGCAAGGGGGGGAAACAGGAGGGAAAAGTTCAAGGCGACCAAACTCAGCGGGGGCGGTAGACAAGATACTTCCTTCGGCTTCATTGAGAAAAAACGAAAGTCATTAGGTTCGTCGAGAGGGAATTGATGTTGTTTAATGGACTAGATGTGTTTTGATATATTCTTTTAAGGTATGAACAAGAGTACTTACTTCGAAGGACATCGCCTTGGGTTGAGTATGTTGTATCCCAATGCAGATCTGTGATGTGCCAGAAGTATCCTGAAAAGAAAACAAACATTTTTTTGTCAGTTTTTGTGTCAAAAATGGGTCAAAATGGGTGATACTGGAAGGGGAGGAAACAAGGGGTGGGGAACTGATTAAACGGCGGTTGAAATGGAAAGATAAAAATACATTTTGAAAAGGGGACCGTCAAATAAAGTTGAAACAACTTAATCTCTGAATCGATTCCCAGATTCTGAATAAAACACTCATCCTTGTGAAATCCAATGAAATTTTAAAAGGTTTTTATGACCTCTGCTCGGTTCCGGAAGATCTTCTGCCGCAAAGTGAATCCAAATCACGGAAAAGATGCCACCCCGTTGGAGAAATATCAGGAGAGTACGGTGGATCCGGCAGGATTTCAAATCCCAACTGCAACAGTTTTTGTACGTTTACTTGCGAAGTATGGGGTCTAGCATTGTAATGCAAAAGGATCTGACGCGGCTATTGACTAACGCAGGTTGCTTTTCAGCCAATTGATTTTCAATTCTTGCGTCAATTTTCTGCGGATGTAGACCCTAAATATAACTGCAAAATAAACCGGGTTGACACTCTGGTGATGCCCAATTCAGCTGATCGGCGCCGAGTCGCCATTTCTAGGTCTTCTTTGATGCCGGTCGCTACGGCCGCTATGTTTTCTTCATTTCGCACCAATTTCTGACTGGCTGCTTCTTAAGGTCCAAAGAGTGTACTCACGGTTAAGCGAATGGTGCGACTGCACACTGAAGCCATAGGTTAGGTTAGTTTAGGGGGCTGCTAGTGAATCCACCACCCCACTTAGACCATGTTGGTCCATTGTGATACCCACAGTCAGACTACTACCACTGATTGAACGCTTCAGTGATAGTGCCGTTAATTTGATCCCAACGGCAAATGGTGACTGGACCAGATCTGAAAAACCGGATAAAAGCGTATTAACTTTGCTTTCACTGGGATTCGAACCGGGACCCTTCTAACTTAGGGCAAACACTTAACCAACTGCACCATCCAGTCGTTAACACTGACACTGAAGCCATATTGACAACCGACTTTACGACGAAATCCACGTCCAAGCTGCTTATTTACAATTGGACAGGATTCTCGACAATATTTTTTTTTAAATTCTGCACATTTGGCAAGTTTGGAATGATGATGATGAATTGGACAACCTTACTGAATAATTTGACAGCTAGACGTCATCGGGAGCTTTGACAGCTGCCGAAACATAACAATTCGAAAAACGATCATTGCTACCTGGTCACCCTCTATGTACTGCAGTACGGATTTATGCTCCAATTCTAGAAAAAAGTGGACAGAGCGCAGTCAGAAGTGGAACAGAAGAAGCAGTTTATTTCCTGGCAAGAACCCATTCGTTGTATAAAAGCTGAAGAATTTCATAAAAATCCAGTAACAAAGTGACATCAATATTTTCTAATCGAAACCATTCACTTTAATTCCATTTTTGACTCAATTCAGTCTAAAAACTTCACCATACTCCTACTTAAGCAATCCGATGTGTGTATTTGGTTTCATCTGGTTGAAGTCATACCAGTTCATCCAACAACTGATTTGACTTTGATCCAATACCAGTCGCCCAACCAACACGAAGGTACACAAAAAACCCTGATGATAGATCAATTTGCCGCAAATGTAAGCCTTTAGCACATACATTCAGCTCGCGCACAGGTGAATAATTACATTTTCCAGCAAAGGCACAGGATGCGTAGATGAAGCGATTTATCGTTTGATAATTTCCCGAATCGCAATGAGATGCACGCTGCACGTTATAAAATTAGAATTTTCAAATAAATGAATTTGCATTTGCCGCACCGAATGGGAAATTAATTCGCAACTCAAATAACCGGAATGATATAATTGCCTCCCGCCATTCACGGTCCGGATTCAAGGTGCACACACGTGCCGCTGCTTCCCCGAAAGCGTGTCCCTGCGAGATCACATTCGCTCGCAGGAACTTCAGCTGCCCTCGTTAAGCTAATAATTAATGAAATTGTTTTCGCAACATTATTTGGAATTATTAAATCGTTTGGTGATTCATGCTAATCGCGAAATGGTACATCCTCTTCCGGCCCAGTGGAGGGGGGTTGACGGTGTTTGGTGCCTGTTCGAGTGCTCAAATGTGACCTTTGATGAAATTTTCGTGTTTTCAAAAATGCATTGAATATTGAAATTTGAAACACATCTAATTTGGGATTCATTTATCCGTGGAATTTTCCTTTTTTTTTCCTTCGCACAGGATGTGTGAACACTGCCCCACACGCCGGAGCAGCAGCCACACATGCGATGTGTCTGTTCATGAATATTCACGAGCTCATGGCGGAATCTAATGTATTCGCAGAGCAGGGCATCCTTGAAAATCGCAAGCAAACGGCTGAGCGTTGGAATAATTTTATGCGCATACCCCGTGTATTGATGCCGAACGATTGGGTTCGTATAGGGAAATTTAAGTGTTCTTGGAAGGGTTTTGAAATATGATTCAATTATGTGGCATTTTGGGAGGATCTGAAGGGCGCCACAGTACACACATTGCTAATGGAACAGTGAACAGAGGATGAGTGGCTGTTGAGGCGAAGGTCAAGTGGCTCTTTGTTAGGCGAATTGAATGATTGACAGGCGTGATGAGGGAAGGATTCGAAAAGGTTGGATGCTATCTCATCACACACGTGTAAACTCTTCAGATTTCAATACAAAATACTCGGAATAATATGAAAAATGTTCATCCGAGGTCGCAAGGAGGGGAGGAGTTCGTAATTCAACGAGAATTATCTTTAAGACATTCTTTTGAGTGCTGCTGTTGGTTTATGTTCGTAATTCATGTTGAAAGGGAACAATTCTTCGCAAAATGATGAATGCCAAGTGAAATCGGGCGCATCAAGACTCTTGTGGCTGAAGAAATACAGAAGAGGGCTCATAGTCGTACTCGATGGGGGAAGTTAAAAAGTGGGTGATCATATTTATTGTTCTTCCCAGCAAATCCTGAAAATTATGAGGTTAATTGAATGTGTCATGAAATTAGCAAGTGATTAGCTAATATTAATGTTTTCTTTCCGTCTAATTTGTCAAATCAACTTGAACGCGATTCTTCCGAAGAATTCAGCTGACAAGAGAATTTATTACTTCCAAGATCTTCTGACAAAAAACGGGGGCAAAATAGTCGATTGAGTTATGCACAAATTGTGTTTAAATTGAATGAAAATTCTTTAAATTCTTTGATTTCCTTGCCCTGTTGTATCCAATTACTTTGCACCGCATTTTGCATAAATAACTCGGCCCAAATGATGTTCAGTTCCTCAAGAGAGCGAAATTGAATCCGGAAGATCACGCCGTACTTTCGCTGTTATACCCTCCTATTCTAATGCTACAGTCCGGGAGGAAGTGCACAAGCCTACTGGTCAAACAGTCTATGTTCGAACCCCGGTAGGCAGGTAGGTAGAAGAGTACCCTTGCGAAGAGTGGCTCACTTAGAACAACAGTTTGGATCCACTGTGCCCTGGGTGTGGTATATACCCTGTGAGACCTACCTAACCATTGCTGATTAGAACCACCCAGATTGTTGTATATATCTCAGGAGGCGCCTGAGCTCTAATTTATTCAGATCCTCCAGCACGTCGAAGAAGTTTTTTTTCTTTTTTTGGATTTTTTTGACACACTACACTGGAGCACTCAGACTCAAAACTGGTCCATTGTGCTGACAGGTACCAACCTACTCCAGTTATAGTGCCGTTAATTTGATCCCAACGGCAAAACGTTCGATTTCACTGGAATTCGAACCTGGGACCCCTCTAACTTGGCGCAGGGACTTAACCAACTACGCCATCCAGTCAAAGAAGTTACTGTCCAGTATTAGTAATAGGCGAAGTGGGTAGGTGCTTCGACACCTACGCTCAACATTTTTTCACGGTTCGACCTCTTTCGATTCAATCCTCAAAGAGTTTCGCAATTCGATCCTGCGACCCCTCTA